>CANTUV010000018.1:25600000-28000000 GCA_947685225.1 Garcia nutans
TATATATCTATATCAATGAGGATATATGAAATGTGAATTGAAATGAAATGAGATATGAAGCCATTGTGATTGGCTGTTATGATTCAAATGAAATGTGAAGCCATTGTTATTGGCTATGATAATTCAATTGAGAATGGAATTGATAAATGAATTGTATAGCTAATGTGTTATTCCATTTTCAGAGTTTGTTGTTGGTGGCATGCCTAATATGAGTAACAATCTCTTGAAGTTAGGTTGGACTTGATCCTTGAAGCCAAGTTGGGTTGAAGTTTAACATGTTTTACTCCCCTTGAAGCTTGGTTGGGTCTAATCCTTGAAGCCTAATTGAGATGTTACAACCCTTGAAGCTAGGTTGGATTGGTTCTTGAAGCCAAGTTGGGTTGAGACTTAGCATGCTTTGTTCCCCTTGAAGCTTGGTTGAACCTAAATCCTTGAAGCCTAGTTGGGATAATGATAAATGTGATGATTAAACCAAAGCATTAACTCTGAAAATTGAATGGCATATTAGTGTTCTGTTTGGGCCCGAGTCTGTCTTTGTTGTCAATGTGATATCTAAATGTTGAAATAAATGATGTTATGAAGTATGATTTTGTAATGTGTGTATTGATTTATTGAAAGTGAATATGGCTTGAGGAGCTTTGTTGAGATATGAGTTTATGAAAATATAGTCTGATGTGTAAAATGTATATGAATGTGAGAATTGTTGTTATGAAGGTTTGAATAGGTCATTGAATGGTGATTTGTTGAAATGATGTATATGTATATGTATATGAGATAGAAATGGTAAGTATCGTGTTGTGAATGTTATATGGAAATATATATATAATTTATAAGATTAGTGGGAATATATGAGGAATGCATTGAGAAAGGAAAAACGTGGTAAGAGAACAATAAAACATGATGCTAAAAATATGAGGTATGATTCTTTTGTAAAGTATATTTTAATATTTATTTGCACTACTAAGCTTTTGGGCTTAGCGTGGTTGTTTAATCGCGCAGGTGATTATGCGATTGATCTGGAAGTTCAGTTGTTATGCCACGAGAAGGGTAGGTATGTTTTGAGACCAACTAGAAGGTGATGCATACATGTGTGATTTTAATTATGTTGTATTTTTTATAAGAATATATTCATATATATAAATGTTCTGTAAATTAATGTAATATTACTTGAACTCGGATAAAGGTTTTTAAATCGAAACTAAAAGTGACATCCCTATACCTTATATACTTACTGTATATATATTAGGTATATGTATGGTAGTTATATAGAGTATCGGGGTGTTACAGCTGTGTTGACTGCTTCTACTCAGAACTGCTTTGGTAGACTTGACTGTATACAAATACTTATGGCTCTTTCTGTCAACATTCGATTTATATGCTCTGCCACACCATTGTGTTGAGGCGTACTTGGCACAGTTCTCTCCATTCTGATCCCATGCTCATAGCAAAACTTCTTGAATATGATGTATTCAAATTCACCTCCATTGTCGGTTTTGAGCCTTTTAATCTTCAGACATGTCTCATCTTTTACCATAGCTTTCCATCTTCTGAAAGTATCAAACACTTCAGACCTATACTTTAGAAAGTAAACCCATACTTTTCTAGAGTGATCATCGATGAAAGTCACGAAGTAGTGTTTTCTACCAATGAATGAAGTTGTCTTTGGTCCCCAAACATCAGAGTGGATGAGCTCTAGCTTTTCTTTCTTTGGAGTTCTACCACTTGTCTGAAAGATAACCCTCTTCTCATTTCTAAGTATGCAATCTTCACAAATGTCTATCTCAATTGTCTGCAGACTTGGAAGTTTTCAATTTGAGTGCATAATTTTCATTCTTTTCTCACTCATGTGGCCAAGTCTCTGGTGCCACAAATTAAATTTTTCATTTTATACTACAACTGTAATTGAACAGCATGCCCCTGCTATCCTGTAAAGAATACCACTCTTTTTGCCCCGAGCAATAGTCATTGCTCCCTTTAAAATCTTTCAGTCATCACCATGAAAGATTGTAGTGAAGCCTTCACTAGCCAACTGTCCTACTGAGATTAAGTTCTTTCTCAGGGCGGGAATATGTTTGACATCCTTCAGCTCCCAAATTGACCCTTTTAACTTAATCTTCACTATACATTTACCAATAATATTACAAGGTTGATCATCACCAAAATATATCTTTCCAAGATTTTCAGGGACATACCTCTCGAAGAATTCTTTTCGCAAAGTAGCATGGAACGATGCTCTAGAGTCTAACACCCAAGACTCCTCTTTGCTCTTTAAAGAGCATATCAACGCATCATCTTTTCCCGATATGGAACTAATATTTGCCTCTGCCTTCGCCTCCTAGTCCTTCTATGCACTCTTGCACTAATTTTTATAGTGTTTGATCTTCTTATAGTTTCAATATTCGATGGTCTTCGAGTTATGAAAATTATTGAGATTCTTGGATTTGGACCTCTTATCTTTTGATCTACCTCGGTGGTTAGATTTGTCACGCCCATTTTCTCTGGTTGAATTTTTTCCTCTTAACTCTATATGCAAAACTGAAGAGGTTAACGATTCACCAGACTCTCTCCTTCGGATCTCTTCACTGAGAACCAGATCACGAACATTATCAAATTTTAACTTTTTGCTTTTCGACGAGCTACTCACAGCTATGTCAGTAGCATTCTAACTTTCTAGTAAATAAGACAAAAGTATTAATGCTCATACTTCTTCATCAAATTTAATTCCAACTGAACTCAACTGGGTTGTGACTGTATTGAGTTCATTTAGATGTTGAGCTACCGATGTACCTTTTGTCATCCGCAAATTGAATAACCGCCTCATCAAGTGAACTTTGTTAGAGGCTGATGGCTTCTCATACATATTTGAGAGAACCTTCATAAGACCTGCAGTGGTATTTTCTTTTGCTATGTTGAAAGCAACATTGGGGGATAACATTAATCGAATAACTACGAGAGCTTGTCTACCTAGAAGTTTTCAATCTTCTTACTTTATATCATCTGGCTTCTTTTCAGAAAGAGGTTGATAAAGATTTTTCTAATACAGATAATCTTCAATCTGTATCTTTCAAAAGCTAAAATCTGCACCATCGAATTTTTTAATTTTTACATTTCCTTCGTCTATAGTCAGCACTTCCACTCGAATCTGACTTTTTTTGAATTTTTCTGGCAATTAAAAAATTGACAGAATTCTCAACCAGCAGCTCTGATACCAGTTGTTAAAAAAATTATGCAGATTTTTTTATAAATTAAATGAGTGAGAATTGAAATAACAATGAAAAATAATACACACAAAAATTTAATAATTGAGTTCTGTCAATTGTGCCTACGTCTCCAGACCTGCTGCAGATTATTTTATTGAGGAAAGAAAATATTCAAAGTGTATACAACACTCATAACTCACAACCTACACCCAAAAATTTTCTTCACAAAATTCTTTTACAAGCTTATTTGTTTAAGCTTTTCTCTAACTTTCTAAAACTCTAAAACTCTCTAATTTTGGGATGATCTTCCAAATAAAATATAAGAGGTTTCTATAGGCTTCAAAAATTGGGTTGATAAAATTTTAATAATGGTTAGGCACCTCCATTTTTTACAAAATTAGGCATCTCCATTTTTGACAAAAAAAATAAAATCCATTTTTGACAAAAAAAAAATATACCTCCATTTTTAACTCTTCAAATTGTGCAATTTTCTTAACAAATTTGAACAAGAAAGAAAAATAATAAACAAAATAGACTAGTAATTGAGCACTTGTCTGATAATGCAGGACATTAGAGATTGTAAATCCTGAGGGCTCTCACCTGAAATTAATGTTTCATTCAGGCCACAGGACATTGGTGAAGCTTTGAACCATGTCGAAGTTGTCAGGGCAATTAAAGCCATTCACTTAAATACATAATCTGGCAGCGATGATCTATAATAGCCATGGAAAGGTCTTTCAGAAACATTAAGTTTCCTAATTTCTATAGGTAATTAAAAAATCTCTTTCAGTGCTCCATTCATTGCCTTTTAAAGCTCTTGAGGAATATTTTTAAACACAGCCTAAAAGAAATCATACTCCTCTGCTGCTTTCCTTACTTGAGATTTCGCCATCTCTCACGCAGGGGTTCTTGGCTTCAGTTCTGTGCTAGAGAAGTCTATAATTGGAAGGATTGAATTTGTTTCAGAGTCCATTTTTTCCTAAAAAAAAATTGCTTTCTATAGAAGAAAATGCTTTAGAATGTATGCGTTTGTACAACTTTAAATATGATTTTCAATGTAAGATTAGATGATAAATTTGAGTTTTTAAGTTGAGCAGAACAAATTTGCATTTGAAATTTCAATAATAAATTGCTTATTCACATTGAATATTCTTTTTTTTTTTTTGAAGGGACACATTGAATATTCTTAATCACATCTATTATTGAACTTCAAGATAGTGCAAACTAGATTCATGAATTTAAAAGTGAAATTATTTCTTTTGGTTTTGTATTTTATCATGTGAGAACAAACCCCATTTCAATATTTTGTAGAGTCTTTGGATTTTTGTGTTGATGATGCATACAAGATCTGGATCACCAAAATCCTCAGGAATATTACTTGAGAACCCAACATGGCCATAATAACAAATTTGATGATGGCAGTGATTTTATAATTGACATTAAACTAATACATGCATGAATTGCTTTTGTTAAAATAATTTCAAGATGATAAAACCAAATTTATTTTGCTTTCCATTTATGGACTATAAAGTTGATCATTTGCCCATGTGTATAAAAAAATAATAACAACAAAAAAGGGAGCAAAGTATGATTTAGAGTATAAAAAAAAATTGTATATTTAATCTCTATGCACTCAATTAATTGAGAATAATATGATGCAACCATGATTCTAACTATACATCCTAATTGAAATGATAAACTAATTAAATAATTAGCTTAATATAATGTAGCCCCTCCAATTTGGCAGCATTTGTTACTTAGCCTCCTATATTTTTCAAGTAACCACTTAGCCTCTTTAATTTGCATTTTCTTTAACAAATTGATCCCTAACTGCTGAAGTGGCATATTAAGTGGATATGATGTACACATGGTGCGTGAAGACATTCATCTACTATATTAAATTATTTAAAAATTAATTTAATTTACTTTTTTGTAGTTCATATCCTTTAAAAAAAGTAAAATAATTATAAGTTAAAAATTCATTAAAAATTAAAAGCAAAAAAATAATTTAAATAAAAAAAAAAAACCAAACCACATCGTCGTTGATCATCATCCAAGCACACTTGTTGATCATTATCATCGTCGACCAAGCACATCATCGTCGAAGTCTCTTCCTTCTCTTTTTTTGTATCAAGACCCATTTGAAGTTGTTCAAGTCGTTGTTCAACTGCTGCTGGCACAAAATGTGGGTGACTTAACAAGATTTAAGACAAGAAATACCCAATTGGAGATTCTAACTAAAGTGGAGCTATTGGAGCTAGTTATCCAGAAAAATCTGAGATGATAGTGACCATGTAGAAGCTCTCACTTCTGTACATTTCCTGCTTCCAAAACCTACTCTCCATATGAAACTGAATAACAATGCTTCAATTAATCAAAAAATATATATATAAGGAAAATGGTATCATCCAATATATAAATATTATCATCTGCCACTTTAAAAAAATAAAGAAAAATAAAACATCTTACAATAAATTATGTGAAACTTCTCTAACTTTCCAAAAAAAATTAGAAATCTAATTTCACAAAAGAAAAGCTCATAAGAAATCTATAAATACAGAGAGATCAACACACACAAAATACCAAAAAAAAATCTCTAAACCTGATCAGAAAACAAAAATCCTTTAAAAAATTTACTAAGAGTAAAAGAAATAAAAATACCTTCAAAGGGAAATGATATGTGATAGAAAACCACACAAACAGAAACAATAGGCAGCCAAAGACATTGATCTATTAATAATATTAGTGAAAGAAACTTTTAAAACTTAGAAATTGAAGTTTGAATTAACTGCATGCTAGTGTGAGAAATCAATTAGATTCAGATTGAAGATGCAAGAGGGATTCAATTCAGATTGCAAGAGCAAGATTGCAATTAGGGCTTCAATTTTTTTATTAGAAATGATGTGTCAATATTTTAATTGCATGGTGCCCACGTGTGTTGATGGCAGAGCGTTTGTAAATGAAGCGCCTTTGCAATTTTGATTTGTTGTTTTAAGGGTTAATTTGATACTAAAAATGCATGTTGAAGTGGCTAAATGATTACTCGAAAAGTATAGGCAGCTAATGTTGGTCGATTTGTGTGTATATCGATTCTAACTGCAAGTGCACTGATCGTAACAAATAGTAAATGTTTGTAGATGTTGTTCCCACAAAGAAGAAGCTATTTGATTAACTATAATTCAATTTGACTATTATTTAAAAATGGAAAAACTAAGTTGATATTTTGAAATTATTAACTAACAATCTCTAATTTAAAATTTAAAATTAAATTCAAATTCAAAATTAAATTAAACTAATATAATTATCTACTAATTTAAACTTCAAATTCAAATTTTCTAAATTCAAATAATTTAGATAACAAGTAAGATTAGGTTTCATTAGAATTATTTCAAATGAGTAAAAATAACTTTTCAAACTAATTCAAATCTTTCTTGAATTAAAGTTACCAATTTTTTAAATTTTAATCTTCCTTTTTCTCAAGCAAGAAAATTAATGATTGTTGTAATGTATAAATTCTATTTTCTTGAACAATAAACTACAAAAATCTATCAAGCTCAAAAGAATTAAGTTGATCTTAAAATTATTCTATTCTCCTTATCTGGCAACGGTGTCAAAAACTTATTGGTCGATTTGTGTGTGTATCGATTCTAACCACAAGTACACGGACCGTAACAAGTAGTAAATATTTATAGGTATTGTTCCCATAGAGAAAGAGCTATTTGACTAACTATAATTTAATTTGACTATTATTTAAAAATAGAAAGATTAAGTTGATATTTTAAAATTATTTACTAACAATCTCTAATTTAAAATTTAAAATTAAATTAAACTAAGATAATTATCTACTAATCTAAACTTCAAATTCAAATTTTCTAAATTCAAATAATTTAGATAACAAGTAGGATTATGTTTTATTATAATTATTTTAAATTGGTAAAATAATTTTTCAAACTAATTCAACTCTTTCTTGAATTAAAGTTAGCAATTTCTTAAATTTTAATCTTCCTTTTTCTCAAGTAAGAAAATTAATGATTATTATAATTTATAAATCCAATTTTCATGAACAATAAACATAACAATCTATCAATTTTAAAGAAGTTAAGTTGGTCTTAAGATTATTTTTTTATCTCTAACTAGAATTTTCTAAAATTGTTGATTTCTTAATCTAAAATCATATCTAACTTTCACTAACATATGATTTTAATTGAACATGTAATTGATGGCCAATCAATCATAAGCATTAAGATAAAAATCAACAAAACTTCAGTTCAAGAAATAAATAAGTAATTAAATTAATCATTACCCATTATCCATAATTCTAAATCCACCTAATTTCACTAAGGAGATTAGTTACTCATAGTTAAATTAAACATAAAAATCATAGAAATTAAGAAACTAAATATGAAATCCATATTTCTAATATTCAATCCAAATAATAACAAAAGTATTAAAGAAAATGTAAACTTGAAAATATAAACCGAGTATAGTATTCAAACTAGACAGAAAAAGCTGCAGAAAAGATGAAATGCTCCTCTAACACAATCTTCACCTTCCTTCGATCTCCAATAGTGTATGAAGGTTCTTCAGGAAAAGAATATATCAGATGGAGCTCTTCTTCTTGGATATCCTGCCTTTTTTTTTTTTTTTTGTGTTCACATTCCTCTAACTTAAAACAAACTCCTACTCCTACTCAACTTCTGCTAAAAATTCAAATTCAAATTTGCTAGCTAATTTTCTATCAGATAGAGGCCTTATCTTAAATTGGCATATTCAGCAAAGTTGTAGCCCTTAAAGAGTAGATAACTTTAGGCTCTTGAATAATCTCATTTGGACTTTGGACGCCCATATTATGGTCCAAATACTCTCTATAGTTCGGACTAAAAATCTACTTTTGTATTTTAAGCTCAATTTTGAATTTTTAGTTGGAGGCCAAAAAGAACTCAGATTTTGACGAGCAAGGCTTATTTGGAAAATTTGAGATGTCCTCTATCAACTTCATGAGACTACTTTTCCAATCTTGCACTTTATCATAACCAAAATTATACTTGAAGCTCTAAAGGTCCAATTCTGCCTAAAATTTCAGATTACACAAACTTTTAAGAAATTAATTCAAATTAAGCTTAATTCAAAAATAATAAAATTAAATCACATAAATAAACTTAGAATAAATTAATTTAACTTAATTTCATACTAAAATTGATAGAAAAATATATGGTCAAATTTCACTTATCAGCTAAGTGACAAATGCTGTCAATTTTGAGGGGACACATATGTATTAAGTCTAAATAATTAATATGGTGATATTTTTCCTAAAATTTCTTAAAGTGAACCCTATAATTTCTTTAACTATAATTTCTTTAAACTAATTATATGTATATTATATAATTTTTCGCATACTTGACTGCATGATAAATAATTTACGATTGCACTTGTTCCTTTGATTATAAAAACATCATATTCATATTTGTATCAATATGATCTAATATATATCAATATGATCTAATATATATACATATATGCATTTTTTAATTGGAACTTCATTAGTTAACATAGGAAATGATTTGGATGATTTCAACCTGAAAAAGTTCATCTCTTTCATCACAAACACCAACATTTCTGTAATGAGAAGATTACATTTTGAGAACACAAATTAATAGACACACATTACATCTGAAATGATCAAATACCAAAAAAAGCCTTGAAAGGCAAAAAAAATTTTTTACCAACCCCTGCAAGTTTATAGTAATCATTATATTTAAAAGGCTTAAATTGCAAAGGGTGTTCTTCATCCACTAGCTCTTCTGCCGCTTTTATTATGTACTCTCCTTTAGGTACTGAAAAGAGTATTGCTGAGTGCCTTGTCTTGTTTCCAGTCATCATAACACGATGGTATGGGCTATACAATCGATTATTCGTCCATGCCTGCAAAATTTTTTTTGCTCCAACTCCATTTGAGTTTCAAATTATTGAAGTGACTTTGAATTATTTAAGAAATTTTATTATTCCTAATTAATCTAATTTTGAAAGATAGATTCTTTATTGGAATTGATTTTTTATTAAAAGTTTATTTTTCTAATTTAATATTATTTAGAAAGATTTATTAGATAAGACTTCTAATTCTTTTGACCAAATAATTTGAAATTTTTCTTTAATAAGATTTGTATTCTTTCTATTCAAGTCAAACACTTTTATATATATAGTCTCAGGATGTAGCTATTTGGGATAATCAATTTTTGTGATCATCTTATAATTTTACTTTAAGCTCACAGTGTGATTTGTAATTCTGTAATATTGTTGCTTTAGGCTTACAATGTAATTTTTAATTCTATGAAATTATGTGACGTTTTTCAGTGTAATTGGATTAAAGGCTTTGAGAATTTTGTTTTTCTTTGCCTGTGTGTGTAGGCTTACGCCAAATTATATTAAATTTCTGCTTGTTCTTTTATTTTTCTCAATTTATATTTTATTATTCATTTTATTGTTCGCATCAAGTCAATCCATATAATTATTTGAGGTCTTTTATTCTCAATAAGTAGTATCAGAACCAAGTTTATTGGATTAATATTTATTTTGGATTAATTATAACAACAACAAAATTTAAAATTGAGAAGTATGGTCACAATATTAATATTGCCCTTTAGGAAGTCAAGATGAAGGCGATTGTGATGCAGAACGGATTGTGTAAAGTAGAGAAGATAGTTGTTGTCATTCCATTCTATTCACATGATAGAAGGTATATATTTGAAATTCCATATTGATGAATTTAATTTTATTTACATATATTTAGAAAATTTAGATATGAAGGCTAAATAAATTGGTACATTTTATGTGTTGCAAGATTCTACCGTTGTGGGTTTACCTGTAAATTCGTCATCCACGTCAAGTTTAAATTCTAGTAATTTTATTATTAAGTCTATTTTGTTAAATAAGTTCTATCATTGCTTAGGCTTAATTGACATTTGTGGAAATTAAGATGCTAACTTATTTTGGATAAGGTGGAGTAAAATTTTATTTTTAGTACAAGAGAATTCAAAGTCAAGCTAGAAAATCATTGGACTTTGAATTGTTTAAAAAATTTTGTTATTCCCAATTAATCTTATTTTGAAAGATAGATTTTTTATTGAAGTTGATTTTTTATTGAAAGTTTATTTTTCTAATTTAAGAAATTAGAAAGTTTTAAGAAATTAGTTTTTTATTGAAAGTTTATTTTTTTATTTGACTTTGAATTATTTAAGAAATTTTGTTATTTTCAATTAATATTATTTTGAAAGATTGATTCTTTATTGAAATTGATTTTTTATTGAAATTTATTCTTCTAATTTAATATTATTTAGAAAAATTTATTGGATAAGACTTTTATTTTTTTTACCAAGTAATTTGAAATTATTCTTAAATAGGATTTATATTCTTTCTATTCAAGTCAAGCATTTCTCAAGATGTAAATATTTTTTATAAGCAATTTTTATGATCATCTTATAATTTTGCTTTAGGCTCACATTGTGACTTATAATTCTATAAGATTGTTGCTTTAAGTTCACAATATGATTTATGAATTTGTAAGATTGTATGAGGTTTTTGGGTATAATTAAGTTAAGAGCTTTGAGAATTTTGTATTTCTTTGTCCGCGGACATAGGCTTATGCTAAACAACGATAAATTTTTACTTTTTTATTTTTCATTTGCTATTTTATTTTTTTAATTTATATTTCATTATTTATTTTGTTGTTCACATCGAGCCAACTCATTTAAATATTTTTGAAATCTTTTATTCTCAGCACAGATAACAAAAAAAAAAACAAAGGATAAAAACTCCTGACAAATGAAAGCTTGGCATAAAAGGACTTACACTGAGAGATTCCCCAATCATGACTACGAACAAGTCTGGTGAGAATTTCACGTTCAACCATTCACCATTTTTGTTTTGTATCTCTAATCCATCAATCTGATTTTGATGCAAAATGGTAAGAATATTCTTATCCGTATGAGCCCTTAGCGCTTTTCTTTTCTCTGAGGTTTTAGGTGCTTCATATTTGCATAACTTAAGAAAATAGTATGTAGAATTCATATGTTCATCCAAAATTTTTTCAATTCCAAAGCTCTCCACTATCATCCTTCGTATCGTTTGATCTAATTCAGCTAATGCCTTGGAGAACCAATGTACAGTTTTGCTGCCAAAATTTAAAGTTTGGACAAGAAAAAAAATAATTTAAGAAATAATAATAAACAAAATAGACTAGTAGTCGAATACCTTTATGATAATGCAGGATGTTAGATATTTTAAATCCTCAGAACTCTTACCTGAAATTAATGTTTCCTTCAGGCCACAGGACTTTGGTAAAGCTTTGGACTTTGTCAAAGTTGTCAGCGCAATCAATGGTCAGGTTCTCAGATACTGAACCTGGCAAGGATGATCCAAAATGGCCCTGGAAAGGTCTTTTAGAAACATTAAGTTTCTTGATTTCTTCAGGTAATGCAAAAATCTCTTCCAATGCTCCAGTCATTGCCTTTTGAAGCTCTTGAGGAATATTTCTGAACACAGCCTGAAAGCAACCATTCCCCTCTGCTGCTTTCCTTACTTGAGATCTCACTATCTCCCACACAGGGGTTCCTGGCCTCAATTCTGTGCTAGAGAAATCGATAATTGGAAGGATCGAATTTGTTTCAGAGCCCATTTTTCCCAAAAAAAAAAAAAAAACCTAATTTCTATGGAAGAAAATGCTTTAGAGTGTATGAAATGATTCAACTTTAAATATATGATTTCTGGTGTAAGATTAGACAATAGATGTGAGTTTTTTAAAGTTGAGCAGCTTGACATGATTATCATTATAAATTTCTAATGGTGAACAAATTTTTATTGATATTCCAAGAAAGAGATGCTTATTTCAAGATCGTGAACAAATTTTTATTGATATTCCAAGGACGAAATGCTTATTTCAAGATCGTAAACAAATTTTTATTGATATTCCAAGATCGCGAACAAATTTTTATTTATCTTCCAAGAAAGATGCTTATTTCAAGATCGTGGACAAATTTTTATTGATATTCCAAGAGCGAAAAGCTTTTTATTGATATTCCAAGAACGAAATGCCTATTTCAAGATCGTAAACAAATTTTTATTGATATTCCAAGAACGAATGCTTATTTCAAGATACTGCAAAGCATGTGATCTTCATCCACTAGCTCTTCTACAGCAATGCAGCGCATGGCTACAAAACTCCTTGTCTGCATACGTTGTATATTTATTCTCTGTACAATCGTTAATGGGTGTTTATAATTCAGAAAAAATATTGATTTGAAATTTATTTTCTATTTTTTTCTGATGAAAGGCATATATTTAAATTTACTTAATGTCAAGTTGTTTGTAAAATAGGTACTGTTAGTAAAAATTTGAGAAATTTTTTCTTTGCAATTTTTTATGGCAAAGGCAAGAAGGCGAGAGATTAGACTACTTCTGATTCCCCTATTTGAACTTTGATTAAGTACCAATAATCCATAATATATATAATGTAATTGATCAACTACCATTTTCTTTTCAACTTTAACATATAGGAAATTATTTGGATGATTTTAACCCGAAAATTTTCATAACTCTTTCATTAATACACAAAGAAGTCATCAATCTTTCCATAATGAGCACATTACATTTTCAGAACACAAATAAATAATCACACACTAAATCTGAAATGATCAAATACCAAAATAAGCCTTTAAAGGCGATTCAAAATTTTTACCAACCTATGCAAAAAGAAGTTTAAGGTGATCAGGGTATTTAAAAGGCTTAAATTGCAAAGGGTGTTCTTCTTCCACTAGCTCTTCAGCAGCTTTTATTATGTACTCTCCTTTATGTACAAAGAATACAGCAGAGTATCTTGTCCTGTTCCCAGTCATCATAACACGATGGTATGGGCTACACAATCGATTGTTCGTCCATGCCTGCAACATTTTTTAAGTATGATTTTAGTTTCAACTCCATTTGAGTTCTAAATAACAACAACAATAACAAAAAAAAAAACAAAGGATAAAAACTCCTGACAATTGAAAGTTTGGCATAAAAGAACTGACAATGAGAGATTCCCCAATTATGACAATGAATGAGTCTGGTGAAAATTTCACATTAACCCATTCACCATTTTTGTTTTGTACATCTAATCCGTCAATCTGATTTTGGTACAATATGCTAGTTGTATTCTTATCTGTATGGGCCCTTAGCCCTGTCTTTTTCTCTAAGGGTTTTTGGTGCTTCATATTTGGTTAACCTAAGAAAATTGTAAGTAGAATTCATATGTTCATACAAAAAATTTTCAATTCCAAAGCTCTCCACTATCATCCTTCTTATTGTATGATCTAATTCAGCTAATGCCTTTGAGAACCAATGCACAGTTTTGCTGCCACCAAAATGTAAAGTTTCAACAAGAAACGTAAAATAATTTAAGAAATAAACAAAAGGGACTAATGACCGAGAACCTATCTGATAATGTAGGATATTAGAGATTTTAAATCTTTAGAGCTACATGAAATTAATGTTTCCTCCAGGCCAAAGGATATTGGTAAAGCTTTGGACCTTTTCGAAGTTGTCGGGATAATCAAAGCCCACGCCCTCATATATAGAACCTGGTGAAGATGATCCAATATAACCATGGAAAGGTGTTTCAGAAACATTAAGTTTCTTGGTTTCTAAAGGTAATGCAAATAACTCTTCCAATGCTCCATTCATTGCCTTTTGAAGCTCTTGAGGAATATTTTTGAACACAGCCTGAAAGCAACCATACTCCTCTGCTGCTTTCCTTACTTGAGATTTCACTATCTCCCACACAAGGGTCCCTGGCTTCAATTCTGTGCTAGAGAAGTCTATAGTTGGAAGGATTTGATTTGTTTCAGAGTCCATTTTTTTCCAAAAAAAATATACAAAATGTTTAAGGGTGTATGAATTGGTTCAGCTTTGAATATATGAATGATTTCTACTGTAAGATTAGATAATAGATTTGAATTTTTTAAGCTAAGCAGCTTGGCATTATTATAATTATAATTATAATGGTGAACAAATTTGTATTGATATTCCAATAATAAAATACTTATTCATATTGAATATTCTTTAATCACATCTAAATACTGTACTTCAAGATGAATTTAAAAGTGAAATTATTTCGTTTGATTTTGTTTTTTTATCAGGTGAGAACAAACCCCATTTCAATAAATTAAAAATTGAGTCTCGGAATCTTGTGTTTGATGATGCATTTAAGATCTGGACCACCAATTCGCAACGAAAATTACTTAAAAACCCAAGATACGGCCATAACAACAAATTTGCTGATGACAGGGATTCTGTAATTGACATTTAACTAATACTAGCATGAATTGCTTCTGTTTAAATAATTTAAAAATGATATAACCAAATTGATTTTGCTTGATAAATTGGCTTATTTAGATGAAAATTTATTAGCCTTAATTTTGATCTGGCAACCACATCACTTAAACAAATATTTTTTCAGTTTTCCACTCATTTGGATTATTTTAGTTTTACAAAAATTGACAAACTCTTTCATTGAAACACAAAAATTCACCAAGTTTTCAATAATTACTAGACAGATTAGATGTACAATATCTGACATGATCATACACCAAACTAAGCCTTTAAAGGTGATTCTAAACTTTTACTAGAACGGAGTTCAAGGTAATCAGAGTATTTAAAAGGCTTAAATTGCAAAGGATGCTCTTCATCCACTAGCTCTTCCACAGCTTTTTTTAGGTAGCCTTCTTTGGGTATTGTGAACAATCCAGCAATGTACCTTGCCCTGTTTCCAGCAATCATGACCCGATGGTATAGACTATACAGTCTATCATTTGTCCATGCCTACAAAAGTTTGGTATATTTTGTGAGATACTGAGAAAAGTAAAATAAAGAGATACTGAGGAAAAACACTCCTGACAAGTGAAAAGTTTAGCCTGAATAGACTTACATTGAGAAATTCTCCAATTATGACTATGAAAGAGTTTGGTGAGTATTTCACATTGATCCATTGACCATTTTTGTTTTGTACCTCTAACCCATCAATTTGATTTTGGTACAAAATGGCAGTTGTGTTCTTATCTGTATGAGCCCTTAGCCCTGTCTTTTTCTCTGAGGTCTTGGGTGCTTTATATTTTGTTAAACTGAGCAAATTGTATGTTGAATTTATGTGTTCGTCCAAAAGTTTTTCAATTCCAAAGCTCTCCACAATCATCCTCCTTATTGTTTGATCTAATTCTGCCAATATCTTTGAGAAACAATGTACAGTTTTGCTGCCAAAAATTAAAGTTTGAGTTCGCAAGGTAAAAGATTTAAGAAATGATAATAAATAAAATAGATTAGTAATTGAGTACCTGGTAAATCCTGACATCTCTTACCTGAAATTTATGTTTCCTTCAGGCCAGAGGACATTGGTGAAGCTTTGGACATTATCATAGTTGTCAGGGTGATCAAAGCCCATGCTCTCATGTATTGAAGTTGGCAAAGATGATCCAATATAACCATGAAAAGGTGTTTCAGAAACATTAAGCTTCTTGATTTCTAAAGGTAATGCAAAAATCTCTTCAAATACTTCATTCATTGCCTTTTGAAGCTCTTGAGGAATATTTTTGCAAACAGCCTGAAAGCAACCATACTCCCCCTCTGCTTTTCTTACTTGGGATTTCACTGTCTCCCACATAGGAGTCCCTGGCTTTAATTCTGTGCTCGAGAAATCTATGATTGGAAGGCTTGGAGTGGTTTCAGAACCCATTTTGTTTTTGAACTCTTTGTCTGGGAATCAATGTAGAAGAAAATGCTAAATTGGTTTATTGTTTAAGATAACAAATGATAGTCCATGGTGTTAAGTAGAATATGAGAGGCTAACCTTGTTTTTGTAATTTCACCTACTACAAAGCTTTTAACCATACTTTCGTAACAATCATTTGGTTGTGTATCTCAAAATACAAGTTGAATCCTCTCTTAAATTTTCTGTTCCTTTTCTTTTTAATTTCTTTCTTGCTCTGTGGGTTTATGCTTGTAGTGTGCGCCTGTGTCCTCCAAGTCCAACAATGATGAAAACTTTCATTGATATTCCACTAATAATATAATATTGATTTGCAATGTAATTAGGATAGCATTTTACATCTATGTATTATACAAAATGGGGTGAAGGTCAGACTTGTATATCTAATTACTTGAATTTGATAAACCAGATAAAAGGAGAAGATAATATTGAAAATATTAGAGATATTGAATCCACAACTTATAGCCAATGTATTGAAATGTATCTCTAGCTTCCAATCTATGACTTGAATTAAACCTTTATGTTCACCACCCAAAAGCCTCACTAGGGCCTAGCGGGAAAGAAGAAGACGAAGATCTTTTTTTTTTTCTCGTATTTTCTTATATTTTCAAATACATCGGCTGGCTAAAGCTCAATAATATGGATACGTATACCTATAGCCTAACACTTGACTTGGAAACTTGGCAATCCAAGCCAAGTGTTACTATATTAGGCTTAAAATTCTGTTGCTATATGCCATGTATATTAGCTATCTGTCACCTCCTTTTTTTTATTATTAAATAGCTCTCCCTTACACTGGTCAATTACCTGATGATGCCATTGATCATGTAATGTAAGCATTTATTTAATTAATTAGGTAAATGATATGCTTTGTTAATTGATTAAGATTATATAACCAAATTGATTTTGCTTGCTATATTCAGATGGAATTTGATTGGCCTGTTGATCTTGCAACTACATATATTACAAGCCATAATAACACATTTGTGTAGATATTAGAAAGCACTCGATCCACTTTAATTAGTTAGGAGCAAATTAATATAGGAAATTATTACTTTCAAACCCATAACCAGATGTACAAAAAACTCTCATTTATTGCCATTATTTATACAAGATTTTTTTTCTGCAGCTTGCAAGGTAGTAAGATCTTCACTAATAGAGCTTCAAAACCTTCCAAGATTCACCATTTTAGTTTTGCTGGGAAGTACTGCAACATCATATAATTAAAGATTAGACCAATTAAGAATCAAAATTTTATTAAAATATGAGGCAATTACTAAGAAATTTAAAGCTTTACAACAATATTTAAAATGATGTTTTGAAAAATAGTCTGAGTCTCAAATTAACTCAAAGAAATTCTTAGTATTTTTACCTTTTCAATTAGGGAGAGATAGTATGGCTTGACCTTTTCCACATCAACCCTTTCTTTGCTCTTGCTGTAGAGATCATATTTGCTGCATAAGACAAAAAAATAGTAAAAAAAGAAATTAAAATCAACATATGTTAAGTTTCTTGACTAATTGAATCAAAACATAAGAGATTAATTAATTACTTGAATAATTGAAGCCACTTCAAATTTTCAATGTCCTCTTCATTCATCAAGTGCATGTATGCTTCCGATCTATGTAATGCTGGAAAATAATCAAATTAATTAATACTTCACAGTTCCATTAGAACTAAATGACAACAAAAATGTACACAAATTAATTCGAAAAATATTCTTAATTTTTTTAATTATACACAAATTACCATAAAATGAATGGTATCTGACAATGAAAAGAGCTGCAGAAGGTAGAGTTGTCTTATTCTCTTTGGCTACCTGACAATAAGACACAACATATAGTCAGACTTTCCAAATCATAATATTTTCATGAAATAAAATATGGGTTCATTTCCATTTTTCATAATCATATATAAAAGCAATAATTAATAGTAAAAAAACTGCATAATTTTTATCAAAATTACCAAATACATGTAATCGTCGTGTCCCCATGACATCAAAACGTTATCTAATCCACATCCTTCTGAGTAAACTCCACGTTTTGTGTTGTAAGCAGGATTATTATAGTCAGGATTTTCCTTGAAATACTGTTAAAGCCAATTAAAAAAGTTAAAATTTTAGCAGAAACTAAATATTGTTTATAATGTGGTAAAAAAAATTAAGGCAAATTGCTCACAGAATTGGTGATTGAAAAAAGAAATGGAAAAAAGAAAGATTTAAGACCTTGTGATGGACTAATGATTCATCAAAAGCACATCCAACAGGGTAAGTGTCACCTGTGATTTGGATCAAGACTGGTGAATTTCCGTGGTAAAAATATAAGTTATATAGTAATAAAATTGGCATTGAAAAAACATTTTTCTTCTCACCTACAACAGCCCATTGAGGAAGTTCACCAAAGTTGGGAAGAAGAAGCACCTTTCCAAGATCTAAACCAACCCAAAAGAATTAAAACAGGTTAGATTATAGAAGGGTGGATCCACATGCTTGTAAGTCCATATGCATTGCTTAGTGGAGTAAACTGATAAAAAAGTTTTGATAAATTTAAAAATATTGACAATTTTGTAATTTTTTATTTTTTGTGGCAATTTTGTAAAATGGCCAAATTCTTTTCTCTCTTGCTATGATCGAAATACATTGAACTACACTCCTTTTCGGACCAGGCTGGGCAATTGGAATTATTCAGCCTTAACAGTTACAGCTAGCCTAACTACTAATGGCTCAAATTTATTGAAAATTAATATTTTAGATAACATTTATTATTTAGCGATTTCTTTAAAAATATTTCAAAAAATAAAAATATTTTTTTAAAATATTTACTTTTCTTTTTTTAAAAAATATCCATTTTTCAACTTTTAATATAAAAAAAAATAGGATTTTTTGATAAAAAAAAATTTTAAAAAGTAACATACATTATAATTTTCAAATTTGAGCTAAATTTTTATTTAAAAAATATCTACTTTTCAACTTTTAATATAAAATAATTATAGGATATTTTTGATAAAAAAAATTTTAAAAAGTAACATACAGTATAATTTTCATATTTGAGATAAATTAATATTCTGGGGCGAAACGACCATCACATGACTCTTTTACACTGTCATCGGCTGTCAAAAAGGGAGGTGCTGGTGGAGATGGAGATGGAGCTAAATTCAGTCTCCCTTTGAAGGGGCTGAGTTGTAGACTCTGCAGCGAGGGATAGACGAACCCCTCACTGTAAATAGTTTTAATTTTTTTTTATAATTTAGTCTATGACAAAACGGCGTCGTTTCGTCAGGGGCCAATTTTTTTTTATAAAATGATCCCTGGAGAAACGACGCCGTTTCGCCAGGGGCCAGTTTAAAAATAAAAAAGAACTGCGTTTTACGCGGCCCCTTTCTCCTCTTTTCCTTTTCTTTTTTCCTCTCCCCTTCCCTTCCTAAGTCAAGCCAGCAGCAGGCAGCCCCACCAACTCCGGCTCACTGACAATCACCACCGGTCATCGCTCGAAACAGTCGTCTCAGTAAATTTTAATCCCCTCTCAGTTAATTCCCGATTCCGCAAACTTGTTCCACTAAAATGTTACTTTATCAAGCTGAGTTAAGATCAAATCATGAGATAATTAATACTCTATCAAAACTTGAAGTCAAGTCAATTGGGAATTATCCCAACATATCTACTCTCAAACCTACAGAGTAAAATAATTACGATAATGAATAAGTATTTTTGTATTTCATAAAATCAATTTTTGTAATTTCACATCGTAGAGTTGGATCAAAGAAAATTATTAATTTAAATCTAAACAAATTTTTTTTGTTTCTAAATTTCAGCATGACCCATCAACATATTTAATTGATATATAGTGAAAAAATGGGAAGAAAAAGATTATTACCATGAATAAGGCCGGTCAAGTGAAGCCAATCTTCATTGGGATAATCCTTTCGAATGGCTTCCGCAGTTTGAAGCAAATGTTCAATTTGAGGTTCATCCAAGTCAGGATCACTGTCATCCACTACATTATTCAGAAGCTCACAACATTCCCATATGCTCATCTCCATTCTGTTCAGCTTCCCATACTCTTCTCTCATTTTTTTCACCTGATCAATTCCATTATTATATTTCAACATTTTTTATTATTGTTTTTTTTTACAAATTACTCATCCACTCAATTAAAATATTTTTAACTGAAAAAAAATAGAGCCGCTAAAATTGGGAAAAAAAAACATGAAATTATGCTTACAAAATCATAGGTCTGACTAATATGATTGAGCCTGTAGAAATTCTCCACGCCAGGTTGTCTCTCACCTTCAGCATCATAATCTCTGTAATTTTGACATAAATAATTATGTATAGATATATAATTAATGAATTAAATAAAACATTTAAAAAAAGGAACAAATTAATTAGACACCCAAAAAGATTTTCTTAATTATTTTTTAAAATTTTTGAAACATATATATTATTCAAGTTTGATATCTTCTCCATTTAATGATTGTAATTGGTTAATATATTTCTTTTTCTGTTTAATTATTAATAATCTCATGTTTCTGAATCAAAGTAAACAATCCAATTGGTCCAAAGTCTTTCCAAGTGATAACCCATTTTGTCCTTAATCAAAATCTGTAAATTAACTTGTGGGCAGATCTGGGATATTTTCATGGTTGTAAGTCAGAATTGCCATGTGGCAAAGGCATATGCCACGAGGAAGATCCATGTCCCCAATAATTAATTAATCATATATGGATTTTTTTTAATATTTTTATTAATTTTTAGTTTATATTATATAGATTATGGGGCTATTAAATTAAATCATTTTAATTTGCAGGTTTGTTATTCTAAAAAAAATTACAATGATATTGAGAAGATTGAATTAATAACCTAAAAGTTTGGCCAAAAGAGTTGGTATTTGGCACCACAAATCCACCGTTCAATACCAGTTCTTCTTTCTCATCAACATGGATTTTCTTTTCCTCAAACCCTGTAATTCAGTAATTGGACAATAAAAAACAAATATTTTGCATAAAAATTAAAGGGTTTTTTTTTTCACAAAAACCAGATAATTTTCAAAAACAAAAAAAAACTAGAGATTTGTAAAACCAAAAAATAAGAAAAAATCACAATAACCCCTATTAAATCAAAGATTAATTTGCAAGAAAAAATTTGGATGAATCATAAATAATTAAAAGAAAAGAGAAAAAATTAAAGAAAAATATCATTACCAAATTCAAACTGAGGTTGCTCAATGAGAATAGTCATCCTGAATAAGAAGACCGAAATTCAAGATAATTTGGAGAAAGCAAAGAAAAATAAAGAAATAAAGAGAGAAATTTAGAGAAAATAAAGAAAATAAAAGACAAAGGCTGTTGGCTTGCTGCATTGTGAGGGAAAAAAAAGGCTGGGTATTTATAATTGGCCGGCGAGTCCTTCCCTGAGAATTCACAGGTCCTGAGTCCTTACCTGAAATTAATATCTTTCGTTTACTCTGTTTCTAATTATAAATATATATGTATTATATTTTATATTATATACTTTATTTTCATGGGTTTATTGTTATATACAATGTGTATCAAAATTCAAAATCAATACATATTTGTGTTTTTATTTTACACCGTAAAGAGATGGAAACAGAGAGAGAAAGAGACGGAGAGTCCCATGCAAGTTGCAACCGGCTCTCAGAGAATGAATACAGCCTTTTATTGTTTTTTATTATATTTTATAACCATTTTGTTTTTTATTTTTATTTTTTTATTATTATAAACCTTTTTCTTCTAACAGATTTGCGTTTGAATTTGGAGGTTTCTTTTATTTTATTTATTAATACAGTTTTTGGAAATAAATATCCAAAAATAATAATAATAATGGTGAATAATAGCAGATGGATATATTTCTGTTATTGACTAAAGTCATATATTAAATCAGAAATAACATACGGGTCAATAGGTGTAATATAATGTATTATTTTTCTTAAAGTATATCTCAATTAGTATTTATTTTCTTTTTTCTTTTTTTTGGTCAATTATTTTATTTTATTTTTTCTTTCAAAATCCTATATTGTATATACAATTTAATGTATCATATGCACCAAGAAAAAAAAACAATTTAACACACACACACACACATATATATATATTGTGATGTAATTGACATTTTTCAAGATGAAATTTATCATCATTTTATTAAGAGAAATTATTTTATTTCATAGCTAAACTAAAGATCAATTTATTTTTAGGGGAAATATATTAAATTTTATTTTTAAAATCAATTTTTGAACAAAAATAATTTTTTTAATCCTTTTATTTTACTATAATTTTTTGTCCAAATATCGAAATAGCTAGATTTTTTTTTACCTCACTTCTTCACTTTTTTCCTCTTAATTTGCTTTATTTTTTTTTCTTTCACTTTTGCTTTTCAATTTCATTGAAAATTGAAAAGGAAAAAGACAACTGAAAATTTTGATTTTTAAAGAGACAAAAAAGGAAAAGAAAAAAAAAATAGAGAGACTAGAAAGAGAGAGAGATAAGCAGTGTGAAAGTTTAAAATTGGTCCTAAAATAACAAAATTCAGCCAAATGAATTTAATTAATGATTTGTTATTATGTATTATATTTAAATTCTAACTTTATCATATGTTGGATTATATGGATTGAGATTAAAAATTGATATTTTTTGTGATATTATAAAATATATATATATGGCATTCAATATATATATATATATATATATATGTTTCACGATATATAATTGTCAAATAATTAATGCATCTTAAAAAAATATTTTAAATTAAGATATCATCATATAATTAGTGCATCGAGTCGAGTAGAATAATAATTAAGATTTATATAAATATATTTTTTAGGTTTTAAACGAAAAACAAAAAGATGATTTAATTGAAAACAAAAACCATACACAAGTAGCTAGTTTGAACATTTAGCGTTATCACTATTACTATTATAAAATTGAAATTATTATGATGATGTATATAAGTTGATTAATGTATAATTGGTTGGAAGATGAAATGCCATAATGAAATTGTAAGAAAATTCAAAAGATAAAACAATATATATTAATTTAAATGCGATATAATTTATTAAATATAATTTTTTTTCAAAATTTTATGAATTGAGATAAGATAAATTAAAAATAATTATTATAATAGTATGAAAAAATATTTCAAGATCATAAATAAAAAAACAAAAAATGAAACAATTAACATCATATAAAATTAAAAATAAAAATTATATACAAGTAAAAATTAGGGACGGACTTTTTTCGTCTTATTAAAATTATTATTTTTTTTAAAAAAAATATTATTCTCAAATTATCATTTTATATAATTAAAAAATTAATTAATTTTTAATTATATTTTATTATTATTAATTTAATTAATAAAAATATAATATTAATGATTAATAGATAAAGAATAAAAAGTAAATTTAAAATAGAAAATACTACACAAATCATAAGCACAGTACAGATATAGTATTATAATAAATGAAGCAAATCTTAAAATGAAGAAATGCTTTGTTTGACTATTACATTATTGACTTCCTTATATCTAAACCTTGAAAGTCCAAAGTCCTTTCTAACAAAATTCTTAAAATGTCTCAAAGTCCTTACAAAAAAAAAAACCTCTTCTATTATTTTTATATTTTTTCACACTTCACGTTTTAAAAGATATTTTTCTTAGGCCCACATTGATCATTATCTTTGCAGTCATGACTGAGTCAGCTTTGCGTTGGACACGACAATTCTATCAAGCACGTGACCCCTCTCATGGGTCCCAGTGACGTGTAACCAAGTCATTTGGACAGCTACATCTCCACCAGCAAATTGCGACCTTTGTCTTTGTCAGGCAGTTTTCTATTTCCACTCCCTCAATTTTATTTACTAACCTCACACCAAGTCGTAGTTTTCCGGCTGGTCAGTACAGCAGATCGATCAGGTGCTAGCAGGTGGCGACTCGTGTCAATCTTTGGCTATGAAGCATCCTAATTTTGACACGTGTGAACTTAGTGACGCAAAGATAGTTCATGCGTGTACTGTGAAGTACAAGCATTGCTACTGTCTCCCTTCGATGTTGGGCCAAAACGCAATAAGTTGTGATTCCTCTTTTTCTTACATAAATTAAATCTACATTATTACTAAATCATTAATAATATATATTGTTTATTATTTTAAAAATACAAATTGCTTCAAAATTCATATTATTAACCATGAATTTATAGCCACTGCTTGTACATAATTTTATCTCTATCATGAAATTAAACCACCAATTAAAGTATTCTTCTTTCTTGCATATATATATATATATATATATATGTATGGGGGTGTTTGGTTTAGCTGTTTGATGCAGCTGATAGAAGTTTGAACCCCAAAGAGCAGCTATTTGATAAAATTTGATGTTTGATAAAATTTTAAAACTGTAGCTGATAGCTGTTAGAAACCTCAAACAGCTGCTGTTTCAATAAACTCCTACTCGGAGCTTTTTCATATCAGTTGATAGCTGATTCATATTAAGACTATATTAACCCTATTAAAATAAAATAAAAATTAATATTTATTAGATAATGATATGCTTATTGGTAATTTTACATTCAAACTGCAACAGCTATTGTATTTTTACCAAACACTAACCCGAATCAGCTATCAGCTATCCGCCACCAGCTATCAGCTATCAGCAATCGCTATCAGCTACCAACTGCTATGAACAGCTAAATCAAACAGGCCCTATATATATGTAGACCTGGCCACATATCATATTTCAAACCACAGTTAATGTAAAAATTTGATGACGAGCAAATCTTTAAAAATTCACCAATTTTTAAGTTTAAACCCAATTCATAATCAGGTCTACTCAGCGAGCTTTTTGAAAACTTAAATTTTATAAAAATTTTAATTTGATATAATTTTTTTAATTGTTTTATTTTATTTAAATTTAATTATATTTACAAAGATATCTCATAAAATTAATGTTTTAGGTTTCAAAACAAATTTATAACAACAAGAGTCATTTTTATATAAATAAAATTGTATTTAAATAAAAATATTTTTAAAAACATAAAGAAATTTACTGTTAGTTAATAATTTAAAATACTTTATTTCAAATTAAATAAAATTATTATTATATAAAAATAAAATAAAATAATTATTATATTTCTTTTTTATATTTTAGTTATTTTAACTAATAAAATTCAAATACGGATTATGTTTAGGTTGGTTGATTATGACTAAAACTTCCCGATTAATTTCTTACATACTTAAGTCTTTTGTAAATTAATTTAGCTGTAAATGAATCTTGACTGGCGATAAGTTATAACCTGTTTGGTTGTTTTTCCGTTTTCCGGGTCGATAATAAGTTGTATATTGACATGTCATTAAATAAGAAAAAAAAATAGATAAGGATTGCTTACCTTTCATTTTATAGGTTTACAATATAATTCCAGTTTTTATCCATTGCAATTAAAATACTCCATGCGTGACGAATTTATAGACTCATTCTCTATTTCATAAAAATTGAAAAAAAAATATTTATTTTTATTAAAAATATAAATTTTAAATATATTTAATAAATAATATTAATATATTAATTATTTTTTAAATAATAAATGAATTATAATTGAATAAAAAAAAAGGTAAGTGGTTTTCAAAATCAACTTTAATTAATTTTCTATATTAGGCTGCCATAATCTTTCGGGGCTTAATCTACAACACAGTGATAAAATATTATTCTTTCATTTTATTGAGATGGCATGTTTGGATAATTATTATCCTTTTAATATTTTTTTAATACAATTCTTTGACGGTATGTATCTCTGAAATCTCTTAATTTCAAACTTAACCATTTAAATTAAGCATTATTAATAAATTAATAGATTTTGTTTTATCCCAAAAATTGGATGAAGTCCTATTGAAAGTTGCCTGTATTAATTTAATTGAAATAAACTAAATTATTAAAATATGAAATTATGGATAAAAATTTGATGAAGTATTTGACATTTTCCAGCACAAGAAATAGACCAGTTGTTTGTATTGTAGCAGCAGAGGGGTTAGAGAAGAGCCTGTGACAGGGAAGCATGGGTTGCGAGTAGCTGAAAAAAATCTAGAAAATGCTTTTTCCATGAAATGATGAATTTACAACCAGAAACCCCATCACCAACGGCCTAAATGTTGCCACGTCAGCAATCACAGACATGACATATTTGCATGCTGTTGCCGTTGTCGTTGTCGTTTGGTGACATAAAGCCAATAAATGTAGAGATTTTTTCTTTTTATTTAGATTTAGACCTTTATCACAACCTTATTTTTCTCTAAGGACTTGTTGTCCCAAATATGATGGAAGTTTACTATTTACAGCAATTTCAGCCTATATTTTGATGGTTAAATTAGAATTTTCAGATGAATTTCTTTAAACATTGAAGTTTACGTTTGGTAAACTCGAAACTTATTTGAGAATATTTCCACTAAAATACACAAAAGAAATAAATAAGAATTATTTTCAACTTTTTTTTTATACTTTAAAGAAGTAAATTATTTAAATGCAGTTCATTTGAATGAATTATAGCAGTTCATTGTTCTAACTTGATTTAAATATCATTTATATAAAAACGGATTTCCATCTAATTGATGATAACCAAATTTTTCATTAAAAATAAATTTGTACATTTAATAGGTAAAAAATAAATAAAATGTAAAAACAATTGGATTTTGCTAAGTTAGACCAAAAATATACACTCGCCTAACAAGAGAATAACGCACCGATAGGATTCGAATATGAAGTCTTCCACGCAAAACGCAACTGCCGTGCTGATCCTCGCACCCCCCCAGTCCCCATGATGCAGAGCTAAATTTGATATAATCACCCAAATTTTTGCATACTCTATGTTACATTTACAAATTACAACATTTTCTAATTCAAGCGCTCAATAACTAGTTAAAAGAAACGAATTAGAAAAAGGAAAATAAGAACTTTCTGCTTCAAAACTTCATTCTTTTGGCAGGACCTTGGTCAATGATTGGATCAACAGGAGGATGTTGAGACTCTGTTCCTTGTTGATTTTCAGCTCCTTTCTCTGCTTCTGATGTTGGAAGGGGAACATAGCCTTCTGGATATGGCGGTGTAGGGGCTGCTGGTAGCTGCAAAACAGGTACCAAAATAAAATTCTCACTTAGCATTTATGGTGTATTAAGTTATCGCATTTTATGGTCAAAGAAAAAAATGTTATAGCATTTCATGGTCAAAGAAGGTTAAATCCAATATATTCATTGATTAAATAAATTTAAAAAAAGAATCCATCAGTCAGTTTTTTGATAATATCTTTAAAGCTTCATGGATCTGATTTTTCAATCCCACCACTTCAAAGTAAAGCAATCACTATATCAAGCATTGATAACTCTGCATGACTCCAAAGTCCAAACTTGTTGTGACATTGTGACAAGGACCTAGGAATGCAAGAAAGGAGGAAAGTTGCAAACAAAAAATGGATGACATACAAAGGTATAATAGTTATAAACATAAAATCTTCATAAGACTTGCATATCGTCGTGTTACATACTTGAATTGTGTTAAGAAATTAAGCTGTGTGGAAAGTTACCTTTCGTTGTAAAGCCCCCAGAATATGATCTATTCGCTTTACTTCCTTGAAGTCTATCAACTCCTTACCAACTTTTGCTTCAGAAGTTACACCCTCACCTTCATCAACTGCATAAGAAATTATGTAAGATTCTAGTAATGATCTAAAAGGGCCTTTTTTAATTAAGGACTATGGCATAAGAGATACAGACAACAGAAACAAAGTGAAGTCATACAGCAATTGTGCTTAGAAGATACGGCACATTTAACTGCTTAAATTCATGCATCTCAATTGAAGGAGGAAAAAATCACCTTGCTAAAATCTTATGAACCATGATATTCACCCTCAAAGCTGTGGACAAATAACATTCGCAGAGGCAATCATCCTTACTGCAGAGTGTTCAAGAGAGAACTGAAACAAATTCATTCATTCATAACAAGAAGTTTCAAGTAGCCACTGTTAATAGGAAAGGACAAAAATAAGGTCATATAAATATCAGATGGGACTGAGGAAAAGAAAAACATTCTCCTTGGTTATTGCTTATCATCAAAATTAACTAATATCTCCTTCAGTATAAAGGAACTGCTGACCCAAAAAGAAAAAGGGTAGAACTTTGAAGTTTGAACAAATGAAACATGCAGGTCACTGCAGCATTCAGCGTGTGAAATATTAAACTACCAATCACCACAACAAAGTAAATGGAAAGTGTTTCTGTGGCTCTAGCTTTCTGTGTACCTACTCCAACTCATAACAAAATAAACCGAGGAGCAGTTGATTGAAATTGATGTTTTGGTATAAATTTGGTAGCTATACTGCTTTGGAAATTGGAAATGAGCCAACCGTGAAATGGAATCTATGGCATGAGAGTAACAAAAACCATAATGCCCTAACCTGAGAATAGTTTGGGGCTTCCACACATTCAATTATTAATAAAATATTCGGCTTATAGTTTTCAAACGGAAAAATGTGAAATATCATTGGAAAAATATTACAGGGGTTACCAGAAGATTATTCATAGTCTTGAGAAGTAATATTTTCCAGAAGATTGAAAAGTTGCTGTTCTATCCCATATTAATTGGTGAGAATCCACATAAAATGCAATTAGTTTCCAGTGTATTCATGCACTAAAACATCAAATTTAAATTCAGAAAGAAGCAAGTGTCACGTCACGTATAAAAACCAACAATGAAGCACTGCATTCCCAAAAACAGGTGACCTGCACTCTCTCAAATGCACAAGTATTCACCTAAAATAAGTAAAAGAGAAAAGGCAAAATTAATTCAATACCATATCCAATCTTTTCCAACTTTGAGGCAGCAGTAGTAAAGGCCTTTGATATATAATAAAAAGCCCGTCCCTGCCAAAACGTGACAATCAATCAAGTATATGTGAAGATCGCGCAATATAAACAAAGACATCAGCTTTTTTAAAATCAAACTCCTATACCACCATGTTATTCAAGTAAAATCATGAACTTACAATTCGAGCAGCAAACACATTGCAAAGCTGTGGTGCTTGGTATATTGATCCATCCAATATATAATAAGTAAGCATAGGCGTGACTTTTTCAGGACTATCCCTCTTCTGCTTACGAATAACAAAAAGATTGGGCTCCATAACTTCACTAAGCATGTACTCAATTCCAGTCATTTTTCTTCACAAAAAGATTAAAAAATTAAACCAAAATTTTGACATTTGAATTTTCCAATAATGCATGAAACTTATATCACAATTACAATCCCTTTGTAAAGCTCCTAATTTTCAGAATTTCAAACTACAAATTTCTGATTTTGCACAAGATTAAAAATCGATTACACTACTAAAGTTCTAATTCGACTAGGAGAACATACTTACGGGAGGTGGGAAAGATCGAGGGGGTGAATCGATTACAATCGAAGCTGCTCGTTATTACAAGTCCAGTCATAGAAAGGAGACAAGGCAAAATAATCGAATATTAGGTTTCGATCGAGAGAGCAAGTGTTCAGCCATAGCTGGTCTCTGAAGCATATTCTAGTCATGTCCGTTCCTGGAGGCTGCGAAGTTGCCGGTGGATTTCCCTCGAAGTTCGTTCCGGCGGTGTTGCCATTTTCGCTCTGTATAGGTGGCCGGACTATGGATCTCCGTCTGAGAGTATCTGGTTTCCTTCTTCTTCTACTCGTGGGAAATTAGAATTTCTTTAGTAATTTTGCTTGGTCAACAAAACGACTGCCACGTTTAATTGATTCGTACTGTCGTTTGCGAAATTCAATTTTGAAACACACTCAAAAAGTTTGGCCGTCAACATATGTAGGAATTAGAAGCAACAACATGTAACATATCTATAAAAATTTATTATATTAAGTTTAATTTTTAAATTATATGAATCTATTTAAACCTCATTATTATAGTTATATTTTTATATATTTTAAATTTATTTAATACTATTTAATTATTTATTTAAATATATTATAAAATTTTAAATATAAATTATAATTTTTTAATTAAATAATTTTAAATAAATATTTAATATTAACATAATTTTATTAAAACTAATTTTATACCACATAATTTTATAATTAAAAAAAATATAATAAATATATAATTAAAATTTTAATAAAATATAATTAATATATAATATTATTTAAATAACGGATACTTAAGAATTTATACCCGAACTCATTATAAATAATAAAAATATTATCTATATATGCTTAAATTCCTTTATAAATTATTTATATCATATATAAATGGATCAGGACAGATCGGATATTTTTCCATTAGGTAAAGTTTATGTAAAAAAAGGTTCTATCTATTTTTCATCCCATTTAATTCTAAAATACACCTATTCATTTTAAATTCATTTATAAATATATAAAAAGACATAAATAAAATAAATTAGGAAAAAAATTGCAAAAAACAAAAATAAAAATTAATGTGGAAACATATAAATTTGAAGAAATATGAGCGTGTTTGCATATAATTGAAAAGACAAAAACAATGGGCGATATTTCTGAAATGTAAATCTTAAACTTGGGTGGTGGATGTAATTTCCTCTTGAATTTGCCCAATCGTGAGTTGTGTTGGAATCAAACTCGGCTATCAATTGCATATCGTAAATTGGGCCTTTAAATTGCTCCGTTCAGTAAAATAATTGGTCCAACTGAAGTGTTGTAATTTAGCAAAGCTGCCTAATAATAGCTATTCCTTTTTCGGCCTAACCTCGTTAAGCCACGACTGAGCCATGTCACCACATGCCTTCAGCTCAAAGTGTCGTATCATCATTGATGTTAGTGACATGTCATCAATTGCCATCAACTAAGTCCAGAATATAACATCAAGCCACTCTCTAAGATACAAATGAATTTAAAGAGGTCTAAAAGGAGGTATATTTGAGAATTACCTACGGCCAATACTTCTCAAGACTTATCTAAGATGAGACCATACATTCATTCTTTTACTATATCAAGAACATTTATGAGATTCTTATTTCTCATGCTCACGCTAAGTCATCTTCACTAAACAAAGAATAGAAATCCTTATATACTTAGTCATGCCACAATATATGATTATCAATAATAAAAGTCATGTGCCTTAGAACTTTGTCCGTCATATCTTGGCTAAATTCTTTGCATATGAATAAATGAGAATGAAACACTTGTGTGTCAATCGACTTCATTTTCCACCAACATATTAATAACAGAACAATATAACTCTTATTCTTATAAACTGTAAAATCCAATTGATTTTGAATTCAGTGAAATGTCAATCTCACCCTTGAATTTTTAATACAAACTTATTATGCTCAAAGGGCCTTTTAGTCTTTGCAATAATATGTGAGACCTACTAATGTGAGTTTCTTTTTCCCAAAATCAGGTCCACTAACGTGAGTTTCTTTTTTTCCAAAATTCACAGCAAAAACGACGATGTTTTAAGTGTTTTACAGGTAATTAAATTTTTTAAAGAATAAATATTGTCTTTTACTTAACGCTTTATGTCTTAAGCCTTGTGCACACCAAATTGAACAGTTCATTTAAGATATGGATTTATGAGTAATTAAATTAATTATCAAAACAATTAATTAATTAAGATATCAACAGCATTATTCTGCTACACACGTCATTAGCTGCCATAATTAAAGTCTTTATAATTATAATTTTTATAATTATAGATGTCTTGACATAATTTTAAGAGTTGATTTAATTTATAAATAGATTTATTCTTTTTTTTATTTAACAATATAGCTCTTATTATTATAAGTAATAAAATTCAATTGATTTTGAATTCAATAAAATGTCAATCTCACCTCTAAATTTTTAATATACACTGATTATGTTTAGAGAGTCTCTTAGCAGGTGTTTTTTTTTATCCCAATTTTATTTTAGGGCTTAGACTGCGCGACTCATTCCATCGTAAAATAAGTCTCACGTCCTTCTAAGAAGTGTCTAATAAGTGGCAGTCCCTTATTAAAATATATATATAATTTATAAATTTAAATAAATAATTTTAATTTTTTTAAATAAAAATAATAATTTTTAATAAAATAATAATTTTTATATGTGAGTAATAATTTTTTAAAATGATACATTTTTAATAAAAATAATTATTTTTAGTAAAAATAATAATTCACTAATAAAAATAATAATTTTTATTAAAAATATTTTTTTAAAATAAAAATAATAAAATTTTAATAAAAATAATAAAATTTTTAATAAAATAACAATTTTTATAAATAACTTATTTAAATAAATTATTTTCATAACTAAATAATTTTATTATACATTATAAAATAAATTAATACTTAAAATTTAATTATTAAAAATAAAATAATAAATAAAATAAATATAAAAATAAGATCCATTAAAATCAGACTTAACATTTTTTATTAGAAAATTAAATCTCACTTAAATTTAAGTTTCATTAAATATCTAAATAATATTTTAATAGGATTCAATGGGAAAGAACTTGACCCTACATATTAAATATGCTCTCTTTGTGTTCGCATTGATATGTGAGACCCATTAACGCGAGTTTTCCTTTCTCAAAATCAGACCCGTGGATGTGAGTTTTCTTTTTCTAAAATTCACGACAAAAGCAACAACGTTCCAAAAGAGTTTTTAAGATAATTAAAATTTTAAAAATGCTACATGAATTAAATTATTTTGAATTAAAAATATTTATTTATTAATTATATTAAAAAAATAATTATTCTAATTTTATAATTTTTTATTAAAAATAATAATAAATATAAGATTATAATAGTTATTTTTCTAATGTAATTAATGTATAAAATATTTTTTATCCGGATCGATTTGATCTATTTAGCATTATTTATTTTTTAAAGGAACAATATTATTTTTAAAAATATTCTCTGAATTAAATTGATCCAGAACAAAAATATTTTATACATTAATTATATTAATAAATTGACTATATTAACCTTAATTTTTTTAGATATAAAATACAATCAAGGACAAAATAAATTTTTTTTATAATATTTATGATTTGATCTTAATCAAATTGATCTATTTAGCATTATTCTATTATTTTTTATTTGATGCTTTATGTTTTGAGCCCTATGCACACCAAATTGAACACTTAATTTAAGATATGGATTTATGAGTAATTGAATTAATTATCAAAAGAATTAATTAAAGTAAGATATCAATAGCATTATTCTGCTACACGTTATTACATTATTCTCACCTTCTACTATTATTAATTTCATTCTATAACTTCTCACCTCATTCTCTCAAAATCTTCCTTTTTTTTTTGACTGAAAAACCCAAAGGATCAATACACTGATTTAAACATAGGAGAGGCCTAACCAAATTTATGCATAATACTTGAATGCTTGTTTGGTCGTCTTATAGGGCCAATAAGTTGCTCTAAGCTCAAGCCTAAAAAAAGATTCACCACCTTTTTTAAAGATCCCTATATCATCAATACTTTAAGTCAAAAATCATTAAAAGATAGATTTTTTAAAAATAATTAATTGATCAAATAAATGATAAAGGCTACATCAAATTTATTTGAATTTAACAAAAATTGCAAAAAAGTAAATCTTCAATCCCTTTATTAATAAATATTAATTGTTAAATATTGGAGGCATAAGAAAGTACGTAAAAATAATAATAAAAACAAATACTAGTTGAGTCTTAGTAAAAATGCCCAACCCGAAAGGGATTGAAAGGAGGAAAAACAATTAGGGGGAAAATGGTGGAACAAATCAAAACATTCAATCAAAGGGGCAGAAGAAGAGCTACGGAAAGCGCAAAAAATTAACAAGTCCATAACAATTGATAATATATGTGCAATTTGTATAGTTATGCGTTTGTTATCACTTAGTATTTTTATTTTCATTAGTTAGACTTATTAAATTGATATTTAAACTTGCAATCTCTATCCAAGTCTTATTAAATTGATATTTAAACTTGCAATCTCTATCCAAGTCTACTTCAACATGCAAATTAGAATAAATTACCCATTTTAGTATAAATGGTTTTATTTGATGGTCAATGAGAAAGAGGAACCAACTTGCATGTTAACTCAAGCATTTCACCTACTTTTGTGAAGTCATTGAATATAAATAAAATTAAAATTAATTGATAGTTGCTTGAAAAATATCAAGAAAACCAATAAATTTCAGAATTTCCAAAGTATGCATGGAACACTTCTGCGCTGTATATTACATATCTAGCGTGTAACTTTAAGAACTTAAATCTTGTTTTTATAAACTCTATATATTAATAGCTTCAGGATCTAAAACAAAGCTAATTTAGTGAAAGTAGAACAATGATTTTGGTTCTAAAATTGTGGTTGCTTTTTCTATCAAAATTACTAGCTGCTTCAGCCAATCAAGCCAATGGCATTATTGGTGAGTAACTATATGCTCATTAATATTCAAGATTGGTCTTGCAATGCCATTTTTTTCCCTTATAAATTCACTGGAGAGACAATCATTTATTATTTTCATTTTATTGTTTATATATGTTCACCATATATTCTTTGTTTTAATTTATCTTTAATTATGTTTTGCTAATAATTAAGAAGTTTGCAAGTTAAATAATTAAGAAGTTATCTTTATTTTTCAATCTGTTATATCACTACAGGAAAACAAGCTCTCTTCACCTCTTTGCCATGACATTAACCATATTTTTTGAAATATAATTTCTCCATTACACTGTAATGAACTATATGTTTTATTGTAGGCAAGTTACAATATTTCCTCATAGTGTTGCTTAGCATGGTTGCTCTTACAGCTCTAGTTCAAGGTCAGGATCAATCAGGTATAACATCTGCATGAATCTTTGAATATTAATACCAATTTCCAATAAGTTTTTGTTTAATGATATTGGAACCGTCTCCATGATTATAGAGATGCAAGTTCAGACAACCAGTAAGAAGTCAATATATTAAAAAAATATATCAATACTAATATTTAATTACTGATCAATTTCAGGGTTCATCAACATAGATTGTGGGTTATGTTTCAATATTCAATACTAATATTCAATAATACATGTACTGATAAGGAAACAAGCCTAAGTTATGTTTCTGACACTGCATTCACGGAAACTGGCACAAGTAAAAGTATAGCAGCTGAATATACTATATATAAAAAAAACCAGCAGCTGCAGAATTTTAGAAGCTTTCCTGAAGGAGATAGAAATTGCTATAAAATTGGACTAAAAAAGAGCATTAAATATTTGATCAGAGCTACTTTCACGTATGGAAATTGTGATGGTAAAAACAAAGCACCGCAATTTGATATTCATTTAGGAACTAGCAAGTGGGATATGGTCGAAACAATTAATTCAACCATGATAATTACTAGGGAAATCATACATGTGACGACTATGAACTACTTGTATGTCTGCCTGGTGAACGCTGGCTCTGGGACTCCTTTTATATCAACACTGGAACTAAGGCCCCCGAGGAATGCTTCATATAATACTGAATCAGGATCATTACTTCGTACAACAAATCAGACTGTCAGGTTAGGAAATTTAAAACTGAAACTGTTTAATTTCTATAAAACAGGTCAATATATATAGTTTATTGCTTAATTATTAGAAAATGCCCTTCAGCTATCCAGATGACATTTATGATAGAATTTGGGCTCCTTTTAATTTCTTCCAATGGGTGGAGATAAATACTAATCAAACTATTGATTTGCAAGCTCAGAATACTTACCGGCCTCCTTTAGTTGTTATGAGTACTGCTGCTACCCCTGCAAATGCCAGTGATCCAATGTTTCTCTCAATAGGCTATGAAGATCCCTCTGTCCAGGGACAGATCTATTCATGGGCCAGCCATGGCCGAGGCCCTGGCTTGCCGGCGGCAGAGGAGCTGACAGCTGAGCAAGCAAGAATCTCTGGCGGCTGTACCTGCAGCAAAAAGAAAGAAGATGAGACGAGAGGTAGGGAAGATGGAAAAGAAAGCTATGCAGTATAATATAAAAAGACCCATTTAACTTTTTTTTTTTAAAAAAAGGCCTTAAGTTGAACGACGCCGTTCTATGTGGAAACAAAAAAAAAATATTTTATACCAAATAACCACAAACAAACAGAACAGAGGGAAGAAATGGGAATGGTAAGTGAAAACGCAGAACAGGGACAAAGCAACTAAGCAAAGCTCCTCTCCTCCCTCGTCCCTTCCCTCCCTCACCTCACCTGAACCTTGCTCTGCCCGCCCCCACACCGAGATAGACCGCCGGCAGCTCGCCTGAACGCTGCTGAACTCTACAATTTCAATTTGAAATTGAAAGGTTAGTGGTTTAAACTAAACCCTAATTTAATTATTTTTAATTTCAATTGGATTTTGTGTGTTTGTTTTAAATTAATTTATGGATGAGGATCATTGATTTGAGATTGAGGTTTGGTTGTTATGAATTTATATTTTGTATGGAAATGCTTAATAATTGAGTAATGTGAAATGAATTTTTTTATTTATTGAGTATTTTGTTTAGTTGCTTTGTGTGAATAAATTGTTGTTGAATTGATTGTGGATTTTTTTTATTCAATTGGATATTGTGCGTTGGTTTTATATTATACATTGTTGTTGACATGTTGTTGTGATTGTGAAGATTGTATGCTAAGAATAATTGGCTTATTATAATACTTAAATTTATTATTTTAGATGTATCGGTATTTTTCAAAAAAATAAAAGTCTGTAGCTGTTGAGGATACTAGTGCCCCAAATGATTGTAGTGATTCTCCTCCAATTCCAACTCCCATTATTAACCAAGAAACTAGTGTTGAGTGTTGTTCATATCAAATAATTAGTGACCCTGGATTACGGAAACCAATTGATACTTATGATGTGCGTGATAAAGATCGCATTCGAAGGGAATATATTTGTATAGGACCTTGCCAACCAAAAGGGCATGTTTTTCCAAAATCTAGTTTTGGAAACCATATGAGGAGCTTTCAATCTACTTGGTTCGAAAAGCATGTATGGTTGGAGTATAGTAAAGAAAAGGATGCCGCATTTTGTTTTTATTTTTTTCTCTTCAAATCCCCTTATGCAAATCGGCATGGAGATGATGTGTTTACTAGAACTGGTTTTAGAAATTGGAAGAGAGCCTTGCAAATTTTTAGAGAACATGAAGGTACAACTACTAGCACACATAATGAAGCTAGAATATTATTTGAGGGGTTTAAAAATCAAAGGCAAAGCATTGGTTATAATTTTACAAAGTTCGATAAGGAAGACGAGGTAAATTATCGTACTCGTTTGACTGCATCCTTAGATGTCATTCGCTTGCTTTTGAATCAAGGATTTGCTTTCCGTGGAAATGATGAATCATCTCAGTCTCTAAATAGGGGAAATTTTTTAGAGATTCTTGATTGGTATCGCCATCGGAAACAAGAGGTAGCTGCTGTTACATTGGAAAAAGCTCCTGGTAATAATCAAATGGTTGCTCCCCAAGTGCAAAAAGATTTAACTCATTATTGTGCAGCTGAAGTTACTAAAGCAATATTGGAAGATCTTGGAAATCGCAATTTCTCTCTACTGGTTGATGAAGCTCGTGATGTTTCGGTTAAAGAGCAAATTGCATTGGTTCTTAGATATGTCAATGATCATGGAGAGGTTATTGAAAGATTCTTTTCATTAGTTCATGTCATTGATACTACATCAAGATCTTTGAAGGCAGGGATAGATGCAGTTTTTGCTACTTATGGTTTATCATTGTCAAGATTGCGGGGTCAAGGCTATGATGGTGCATCCAATATGAGGGGAGAGTTCAATGGTTTAAAAACATTGATATTGAATGAAAATGGCTCTGCTAGGTATGTCCATTGCTTTGCGCACCAACTACAGTTAGTTGTTGTCACCGTGGCAAAGGACCATAGTTCTGTAAGTGATTTTTTCACCATTGTCTCCATGATTGTGAACACATGTGGATCATCTTGTAAAAGGAGGGATCAACTAAGACAATTGGAGCATGACCGGATAGTCGAGTGTTTACAAAGGGAAGAAATTCCAAGGGGAAGAGGCTTAAATCAAGAAACTAGTTTGGCAAGACCGGGTGACACACGATGGGGATCACATTTTACTACTTTGATCCGTCTAAAGTCTATGTGGTCCTCCATTATTGAAGTGCTTGAAAACGTGTATGAAGATGGTGCTAATCCTGAGAGTAGAGGCATTTGTGAAACATTGAGGATGAGACTTGAGAGTTATGATTTTGTTTTTATGATGCACTTGATGCTAGAGTTGTTGGGGTTAACAAATGCTTTGTCAATAGTTCTCCAAGAAAGGAATCAAAATATTGTTCAAGCAATGTCTTTGCTTGGTACAACAAAAAAAGACTTGCGAAATTTTAGGGAGAATGGATGGGAAGCATTTTTTAACAAAGTTCATGCATTTTGTGTTGTTCACTCTATCGACATCATTAATATGGAAGAAACCATCAAATCTCGTGTGCGTATGAAGCGGGACGGAAGCGTGACTCATTATCATCATTATAAGGTGGAGATTTTTTGTCAAGTAAGTCTATATTTCATTCAAATATGTCTTTTAAATTTCAGATTAATATTATTTCATATACCTCATATAATTATTTCATTAAAATTTATAGGCTTTGGATTTAATTATTCAAGAGATGGATCATCGGTTTCCAAAAACAAATACAGAGTTGCTTACTTGCATGGATTGTCTTAGTCCAAGAAATTCATTTGCTAATTTTGATATTCCAAAGTTAGTCCATCTCGCAGAGCTGTATCTAGATGATTTCTCACCAGTTGATCTTACGATTCTTCCGTATCAACTTAGCACTTATATTAGTGATATAGTTGATAAGGATGAGTTCTCCAACATTCAAGATCTAGGAAATCTGTCAAAGATTTTGGTTGCTTCTTGAAAATACAAAGCTTTTCCGCTCGTGTATCGTTTGATTGAATTGACATTGATCCTTCCAGTTGCAACAGCATCTGTCGAACGAGTCTTTTCTGCAATGAAGCTTATAAAGACAGACTTGCAAAATAAAATGGGCGATGAATGGATGAATGACTTATTAGTTGTATACAATGAGAGAGAAATTTTTAAAAACATTGATAACGAGCCTATTTTGCAGCGTTTTCAAAAGATGGCGACGCGTCGAAAACAATTATCATCTCTGAGTTCGCGTGTCTAATGATGTATAAACATTGTAAATTCAATATTAGATTTAATGCCTTTATTTTTAGAAAATATATGTTAAATAATGCCTTTTTTTTTTAGAAAATATATGACGAATAGGAACCAAAAAATCGGACAAGCCGATCCGGCCCTGGCTTGTCCGACTTTCTGGATCCGTCCCTGCCTCTGTCAAATTTGCTGTGTATATGCATTTTTGCTGAAATTGTTCCACTCCAAGCCAACCAGTCCAGGGAATTTAACATTTATTTGAATGGAGACCTCTAGTATGGACCTGTAGTTCCTGATTACTTGTATACCTATTCTGTATATAGTACAATTGTACTAAATGAAAAACAATATCAGTTCTCCATCAACAAAACTGAACGGTCAACACTTCCCCCTCTTCTTAATGCAATTGAGATTTATTATGTCCTTCAACTCTCACAATCCGAATCAAACCAAGAAGATGGTAATGTTCTTTCCAAAATTTGCATTTTCTTGTCAGTCTAGTTTCTAGTGATACAGTAATATGTAATTTTCTACTCTTGCTACTCAGTTGAGGCAATAATGAATATCAAGTCGATATATGGAATAAAGAGAAATTTGCAAGGAGATCCATGTGCCCCACAAGCTTATTCCTGGGATGGTCTCAATTGCAGCTACAATGACAACGATACGCACAGGATCACATCCTTGTAAGTTTGTGGTAAAAAATATGAAGTGTTCCTGTTTATGAGAACTCTCAGTAACAACAGTACTAAATGTTCAAACTAGGAACTTGTCCTCAAGTGAATTGACTGGTGAAATTCATGCTTCCTTTTCCAATCTTAAATTGTTACGATCACTGTAAGCTTAGATAAAATTGTCTGTTCTTTATTTTTCAATGTGCCTGAAACAAAATTCTCTAACAATTTTCAGCACAATTCTCTAACAATTTTCAATTTCTACCTAAGGGACTTATCAAAAAATAATTTGACTGGTCCAGTTCCTGAGTTTATTTCTCAAATATCATCCTTGAAAGTCCTGTAAGATACTCAGCACTAGAACTAAAATGACAAATTTCCATTGAAAAGAGTAATAACTTGCAAATTTTCTTATTTTCATTGCTTTTCAGCAACCTGACAAGAAATAGACTTAGTGGTTCAGTTCCACCTTCACTCATGGACAAGTCAGAGAAGAATTTGCTTGTATTAAGGTGCACGTAGCGTTAAGTCTTTAACAATTAAATTGAAGTTCTTAATTTTGAAATCAAGATTCCAAGTCTCCCTTGTATTGATAAAATTTATTATATTACACGAAGTCTTGGTGGAAATCCGAATCTTTGTGCATCATCTTCATGTGAGAAGAAGAAAATCAATGTGGTTGTTCCCGTAGTAGCATCAGTTGCAGGAGTGCTAGTCATTTTAGGAGTATTGGCTACCTAATTCTGCAGACTTAAAAGAAGACAACAACAAGGTATAACCTCCTAATTTAGAAAATAGTGATGCAAAATTTTCTTTCAGTTTCTGAATATTTGTTTGATAATATATTGCTATAGTAATTGAACTTGCAAAAAGTATCACTGGCTGGAGAAGAGGAAGGGAAAACTGAAAACAAGAATGAGACACTGGAACCGAAAATACAAGGACGACATTTTACATATTCTGATGTCCTGAAAATTACCAACTTTGAGAAAGCTCTTGGTAAGGGAGGATTTGGAACAGTTTACCATGGCTATTTAGACAACGACACTGAGCTAGCTGTGAAAATGCTCTCTCCATCATCAATCCAAGGTTATAAACAGTTTCAGGCAGAGGTCAAACTCCTTCTGAGAGTTCATCACAGAAACTTGACAACCCTTGTGGGGTTCTGCAATGAAGACAGGTACATGGGGCTTATCTATGAGTACATAGCTAATGGAGATTTTACATATCTATGAGTACAGTGGAAGCAAGCCAGCAATTGTGCATAGAGATGTGAAGACTGCAAACATCTTATTAAATGACAAAATCCAATCAAAACTTGCTGATTTCGGACTTTCAAGATCTTTCCCAGTTGAAGGTGGCACTCACGTTTTAACAGTTGTAGCAGGCACCCCTGGCTATCTAGACCCTGAGTGAGTACAGTTTTACTTTTTATATTATGTAAAAACCAAGAAAATGACTAGGAATCTGTTTGACATTGAGATTAAAGCTGCTATTCAGAAAAAAAACATGGTTAAAATGTTGATAAATGGCGAATTTTAAAACAGCTAACTGGCACCCTTTAACGGTTTATCCTTAGGTGCTTATCAGAAAGCAGATATTTAATCTCAATAACAAACAGACTCTTAATTGATTAAGTAAAGTAGTTTCACGAATCGCAAACAGTTAATTGGAAACATAGGATTAACAATGATTGAGTTTTAAATTTCAGGTATTCTGTGACAAACTGGCTAACAGAGAAAAGTGATGTGTATAGCTTTGGGATTGTTCTTTTAAGGGTAATCACAGGCAGGACAGTGATTGCAATGGGGAATCAGGGAAGTGTTCACATAACTCAATGGGTCGACTATCGGCTTGCAAATGGTGATATTAAAAATATAGTAGATCCAAGTTTAGGCGGAGATTATGATATTAACTCAGTGTGGAAAGCTGTAGAAATAGCAATGGCTTGTACGTCTGCAACTTCTGCTGGTAGGCCAACTATGCATCAAGTAGTTACTGAATTGAACGAATGCTTAGAAACACAAAAGGCTGGAACAAGGGATGAACCCATTATTCCAAAAAATACTTTAAAAAATTAAAATATTTTTAAAAATACTTTTTTTTGTACTTTGTCAAAAATATTTATTTGAGAGCTGTATATTTAGTATATTAAAAATATATCATACTTTTAAAAATATGTATAATATACCAAATATATACAAAAATTGTGAGATATTTAAAAAATAATAATATATTATGTAATTCTCTTGAATGTTTATGGGAGAAGGTAAAAGGGTTAATTACAAAACTAACTTAAATCAAAGTTTCATTTTCAAATATACAGTACCAATTTATTTTTTTCAATTCTACGGTATAACAGCTTTCATAGTTACAAAATAACGGCGTCATTAAAGATAACAATTTATTAACGCCTTTTGACTTATCCATATGCAGACCAAAGCCTCCACATGCAAGTATAAAATTTTTACAAAAAAATCTATTCAATAATTTTTTAAATTATTTTTTAAGATTTAATTGTAATATTATGAACCAACTGGTTAATGTTAACAAAGTTTTAATTTTTGAAATTATAAAATATTTAAACTAAAATAAGTTTTAGTTTAAAAAATCTATAAATTTTGTTTATTTCACAAAAAATTCTATTTAATAATTTTTAAAATTATTTTTAGCATTTAATTATAATATTATAAATCAATTAATTAATATTAACAAAAGTTTAATTTCTAAAATTATAAAATATGTAAACTAAAATAAAAAAATATTTAATCAATTAAATTTTGTTTATATAAAAAATCTATTTAATAATTTTTTAAAATTATTTTTCAACATCTAATTATAATATTATAAATCAATTAATTAATATTAACAAAAGTTTAATTTCTAAAATTATAAAATATCTAAACTAAAACAAAAAAAATATTTAATCAATTAAATTTTGTTTATATAAAAAATCTATTTAATAATTTTTTGAAATTATTTTTCAACAATTAATTATAATATTATAAATCAATTAATCAATATTAACAAAAAAAATGTTTAATATTGTAAATTTAAAATTTTTATTAGTTTAAAGTCAATGCTGAAAGACATAAAAAAAAAGACACAAAAGAGCATGTGAGAATAACAATAAATGCAATAAATATAGACAATAAGGGCATAATAAAAAAAACTTATAGAAATACACCAAAATAAATATATCATATATATATATGCATGATATATCATTTTATGAGACATATTTAATTAAATAAGATGATTGTTACAAGTTAATATAGTAATGTATTTTAAAAAATAAAAATATATATATATATATTATTTTAATATATAAAGACATATGTACTATGTATCTATATATACATATTGCCAATAATTATTCTATTGAAATCTTTAACATCACTTTTACAATAATGTATTTGGACAAACAGAAATGTGACATTATATACATTCACAACATTGACAAAGAATGCTGAAAATATATTAAATGAAAATATATATGCAGATATATGTAAGTATATGATTTATAAACCTTCATATACCTATATGAAAAACTCCTTAAAATATTAAAGTTACAAGCATGAAGAATATATGTAGGTATATAAGTATAAGATTCATACACCTTCATATACTTATTTAAAAGTCTCCTTAAAACATTAAAGTTACATGTATGAAAAATATATGTAAGTATAAGATTCATATATCTTCTTATACCTATATGAAAGACTCCTTGAATTATTAAATTTATAAGTATGAAAAATATATATAGATATATATAGGTTTATGATTCATATACATATATTCATAGAAAAAGAATATCACTTTAAAAATTGTTATTTATTATCATATATAGGTATTTCCTATATATATCATATTATATATTGTTTACAAGTTAAGATAGTAATGCATTTTAAAAGAAAAAATATATCTATTATTATTTTTAATATATAAAGATATATGTACAATATACCTACATATATCTATTATCAATAACTACCCTATTGAAATATTTAAGATCACTTCAACAAGAATTGACTTATACAAAAAAATATATAGCATTATATATATTTATAAGATTAGCAAAGAAGGCTGAAGATATACTAAATGAAAGTCTATATGTATGTATATATAGGTATATGATTCATATATATTTATATATCTATATGAAAACCTCCTTAAATCATTACAGATACGAAGAATATGTATAGGTATACGTAAATATATGATTTATATACTTATATAAAAGCCTCCTTAAATCATTAAATTTATATGTATGAAAAATATATGTAGGTATGTATATGTATATGATTCATATACCTATATTCGTAAAAAAAAGAATATCACTATAAAATTGTTACTTATTATCATATATAGGTATTTTCTATATATATTAAATTATATATTGTTTATATTCTATAATATAACAGTATATAAAGTTGCATAAATTATATAACTACATAAAATTATTGGCTTAAAAAAATAAATATGCAGCAGTAATATAAATAAAAATATATACCTTATATTAATCCAAAAATATTTACAACGGTACCAAAAATTGAAAAATTATTTCTTTAAAGTAATTTATTGAACGTGTGAGGTGTGTCAGAATAGAATAACAAAAAAAAATTCAATCAATATATTTGAAACCCAATCAATACATGTAACACTAAAAAAATTAATTAGAATAATTTTCAATATAAATTATAATAATTATTTTAAATATTTTTTCTTTTATTGATACATTTTTCAACATAAAGAACATAAAACACCACTAGATTCATTTACTAAAAAAAACTATGACCTACATCAAGCATAAAGCAACTAAATTATAAGAAAGTATTTCATATATGAAATTATAGTTTTTTTCCCATCAGAACCTATTGTCTTACTTCACCAGACTCTGAAATTCAACGATGGTTACTCCATGATACTTATGGAATATAACACATTCTCATAGAGTTGCTATGTAATTTCTAATTTTTTTCCTCTTTAAAAAATAGTAAATAAGTAAAACAAGAAAAAAAAAGATTCTAAAATTTACATCAGAATAACTCTTTACCATTCATGTTAAATATTTTTTCATAATTACCCAAATTAATTAAACAAATTTCAGCTTTTCTAGGCAACAACTTGAAGAAAGTGAATCCAAACAGATTCTATTCTTATTTGTAAGACATCGCTCGTCTCTCTCACCTTTTAATAGTTTCAAGCAATTGTCAAGGAAAAAAAATTGCCTTTTTCTTGTCGCGACTGCTGCAAGATGAAGAAATGAAGAAGAAAAATGGATTGTATTTTTTAAAACTAAAACATAAAAAAATTAAAAATTAAAAATTAAAAAATTAGAAGTGAAAGAAAAAAGTAAGAATAGTAAAATTAAAAATAAAATTCAAAGAATAGTAAAATTCAAAATAAAATTCAAAATGCAATATATAATGTAATTTTCTCAAGGTAAAATAGCGAATGGGTAGTTGGTACTACCTAAAAGGAAGCCTTTGTAATTGTTACAGTTGGCCCAGTTTGGCGGTACTTCAAATTGTCAAATAAAATCACGAGAAAGTTATAATATATAACACCCTTTTTAATATTTTTTTAAAAATATTTTTTTAGTATATGTTTAATATATCAAATGTATATTTTTAAAAATAGAGTATACTATTAGTTTACTAGATATATATTAAAAATATATCTTTGAAAAAGATATTTTTGAAATTAAAAGTTTAAAAATGGGTATTTTTAAAAGAGAAAAAAGAAAATTGAATATTTTTTAAAATAATTTTATTTTTGAGTATATTTTTGAAAAAAACCCCAAAACTCATCCATATGAATTGGGCCTTTAGACCCAAAATCATTCATAGGATAAAGGCTATGCAAATAGACCAATTTCACAAATAGAACCAAATCCACCTAATTAATTGGCTGATTTTCATTCTAAATTCAAATTGATTTAAAATATGAATTTTTTTAACTTTTTGTTTTATTTAATATGGATTTGTAAAAATTAAACTAAACAAGTTGATTTTTTGTATACTATACTATCGTTTTTTTATGTTTCTATATTATAATATATCTTGATAATATATCAATATTTATTTGTTTAATTATATAAAACATGTAATTTATTATTCTTGTATAATTATGTGTATATGGTTCGCCTTTAATTGAATTAAGAAAAAAATATATAAAAAAGGTACTAAATTTGGATTAATTTGGCTGGTCTAAATGATCAAATTGGAAATCAGTTAATGTTTCATTTCAATTTTTGACAAAATTTCCAAATTTACAGTATCTAGTGAAATAGAAAAATTAGTGAAATGGTGAGACTCGGAAAAATAAGATTTTAAAAAAATTGAGTAAACTAATAGCTTGTTTGGTAAATTACTAAAAAAAATTTATTATTGGGAATATATTTTATAAAGATATATTATTAAGATTATGTTTTACTATAAAAAATTATATTACCATATTTAAAATATATAATAAAATATTAAAAAAATATATTATATAAAATATTAACTTATTTGATTGCAACCCAACTTTACAGATAAAGTTTAAATAATACTTAAACTACCTTTCCAACAGATAAAATTTAAATAAACTTTCTTTATTTTTCTTATTTTATTCTTAAGGTAAATGTATGATTGTCTTTTGATATGTGTATCGTTCAATTTCATTTTTTTAGTGAAATACTTTTTTATATTCCCTCCAAAATAAAATATTTTACTAATTGATTAATAAAATTTAGTGGGCTCAGTATTTCATTTTAAATAAATTATTTATAAATAAACATAATATTATTAGTTAAATAGTATTATGTAGTAAACTTTCCTATGATTTTTGCTTAGCCAAATATATTATAATGGATTTTTTAATTACATTGATTAATATAATAATGACAGTGATTAAATATTCATCTTAATAAAAATACTACACAATTTTTTTTCATTTTTAACTATAATCAGTTTTATATTTTCAACAATGATTTTTCTCAACTTATTGTTTCTTTTTTAAAATTTAGCATCAAATGATAATTAATATTTAGAGGGCAATTGGTTTAAGTTATAAACCTGTCAAACTAGTTTATGAAATTTAAAGTTAAGTCGGCATATTTGTTTAAATAATTTTATAAACTTAGAAATTTAGCTAATAAGTTAAAAAAAATAAATTGGGGGACAATCTTATTATTTTAGTATTTATAAATACTTAATTTATAATTCAGTTTAACCATATAATTTATTATAAAACCTCCATTCATTTCAATAAATGTTTTTAATAATAAAAATTTATCTTCTTTTTTTAATCATTTTAATAATAAACTATGCATATAAGCTATTTTTTTGCTAAACATATTAGACATTTATTAGTCATTTATAAATATTTAAAATAAATATATAATTATTTAAAATTTTAAATGTTTATTGACTCATATTAGCTTATAAACATTTGATGCTTACAAGCTAATTTTCATATTTAAACACCTTAATATATAAATCTAAAACAAATTACAAATATATATATACTTATAAAAATTATTATTTAAATCATATTCAAATTTGATTATGAGTATGAAATTAGTCGGACATCCCATGCATTTTAATTACATTGATAATTAATACTCATTTTATTTTAAATTGTTAGATATATATATATATAAGAAAATTTATTTATTAAATAAGGAGGAGATAGGATTTAGAGCTGTTGGAAAAATAAATCTAAATAAATAGAGGCTCGAATATTACTTCTAACGATGCTTATAGAAATTAACTTTATTTTTATATTATCAGTCTTCAAGAATAATCTCCAAATAGGAAAAATTCTCGTTTTTCACAGTTTAAAAATCAAGCCTAGACCTCTCAATTTCACACTTTTAGAGTAATAAATTATTAAAGAGAAAAATGTGGTGGCAATCTTTTAAAACTTTCAAATACTCATGTATTTATAGTAGCAGTGTCATTCTCATAAAAGAATTTGTGTTTAATTTTAGAGATAAAATTAAATTCTTTTGAATTATCTCAATCATCCTAGAATATTATCTTCTCTCATATATCTTAATATTATTTTATAAGCTATTTTTTTACTAAATATATTAGATATTTATTAGTCATTTATAAATATTCAAAATAAATACACAATTATTTAAAATTTTAAATATTTATTTACTCATGTTAGCTTTATAAACATTAACTCATTTTCATATTTAAACACCTTCTTAATATATAAATCTAAAATAAATTACAAATATATATACTTATAAAAATTATTATTTAAATCAAATTCAAATTTAATTATGAGTATGAGATTAGTCGAACATCCATGCATTTTAATTACATTAATAATTAATACTCCTTTTATTTTAAATTGTTCGATATATATATATATATATGTATTTGGATAAGAAAATTTGTTTATTAAATAGGAAAGAGATAAGATTTAGAGCTGTTGGAAAAATAGATTCAAATAAATATAAATTTGGATTTTACCTCTAACGATGTCCATGAAAGATTAATCTTATGCTTATACTATCAGTCTTCAAGAATAATCTCCTAAGAGAGAAAATTCTCGCTTTCTACAGTATAAAAATTAAGTCTAGACCTCCTAATTTCATACTTTTAGAGTAAGAAATTATTAAAAAGAAAACTGTAGCAGTCTTTTAAAATTTGCAAATATTCATGTATTTATAGTAGTAATATCATTCTCCTAGGAGAATTTGTATTTGATTTTAGAGATAAAATCAAACTCTTTTGAATTATCCCAATTATCTTAGGATATTATATTCTCTCATATATCTTAATATTATTTGATAATATTAATTAAATAAATATTATAATTAAATAATATTTACCAACATACTAGTCCATGGATCTATCTATTCGTTATAGGCAGATCCGATCCAAAACCAACAAAAGTAAATTACATTACTAATAAGTGAAATAATGCACTTTAGAAAGTGATTATTAAACAATCTTTCTCCTATTAATTAGAAAATATTTATTATAAATTTATTTATTATGAAAGATGCTATAATAAATATTTTCTAATAAGTTAAATATAGATTGTTCAATAATTAATTTCTAAAGTGACTGTAATTAATATTTCTCTTATTAATAATTTATAAAAAAAATTTATAACGAGTATCATATTAATACTCTTTAAATAATAAAAAATAATTTAATTTTTTTAGAATATGTGTTATTTTTATTTAAATTTATTATAATCACTTTTTAAGATAATTAATAAGAAAACTATATATATTTCAAAATTAATGCTCCAATTTCAATATAAATAAAATAGATCTCAAAAAAAATATAATATTTATTATTTTTTTAGTCTCATTAAAATTGTGACATTCACTCATGTATATTTATTAAAAAGATATTAAATTCTTTATATATTATATAAAATTATTTTATAGACTAAAATATATTATATTAATTTATTAATATTATATATTTAATTTATTAATTAAATAATTAATGGTAATAGTATAGTTAAAAAATAATAATTAATTGTTTGTTGTATAAAAAAATAATTTGAGAGTAAAATTAAAAAAAATGATAATTTGAACAGAGGCAGTAATACTTAAAAAGTGTTAACATCACTCCCATTAATATTTTCCCTTATAAAATAACAATAATAATCACATGCGATTAATTAATTATTTAATCAATCAATTAAACAGGAATAATTAACACGCAGATCAAAACACAATCTTTGTTTCCCAAAGCAATACTCACGCGCATTAAAATTGCATTGCAGTAAAAAGTAATAAACCAATCCATCTCCGTCCGATCGGCTTTATTAATAATCCATTGGTTATAACTAGAGCGTTGTAATCACGCTCTGACACGAGCTTGGTAAAAGAAATTCTACATCTATAAACACTTGACTGATTTTCGGTTAAATATTGGCCAGATATTTTGGAAACAAAAAAAACAACATGAGGTAATAAACGAAACCTGAGCTCGCCAATTACTCACGTGCGAGAAAAACCCAGTCTTTTTTATTCACTCAACCAAATTTCTTGCATTTGTCTCGCCAATTCGGAACTGTACTGCTCTTTTTGGTTTTTACAATTCTCGCCTATTTTTAGGTATGAAAAGTGACAAACTGTTTAGTCAAACTATATCACATCAAAATTTATAATCTTTTCATTAAAAACAAAATCTTTACATTATAAAGTTCATTTTTTAAATATTACTGTAAATCATATCATGTTTTATTTGCTGAATTATGTGAATTTTTGTTGGAATATAAAATAATGTTATTTATTGGGATATTATATTTGGGGAAGTTACAGACGGGCCTATCTGAATTAGCAGTGTCTAACTTGTAGGGACTGTAAAAGGCAAACTTGAGAGGGATGTATGTCAGGATTGGGCAAATTTTGAGTTCTATCCGGTTGGGGACCTACAGAAGTCCATATCTTCTTTGTTGTAGTTGTTTCTTTTGGAGGCTTTGTGTAGCTTTTTGGGGGTTAGATCCTCTCTTATGGAATTCCTTGGCCACGCTTTTCTATAGCCGAATCTATCTTTTGCCACATATTATCTTTTGATTCTATCTCCACTTTCTTTTGTATGTTTTTTGATCTTTTGTTACCATAATTTTTTTTTCCTTTTCACCTCATCATCCATCTGTTTTGCTTTCAGTAATGTCATGTTTTCTTGTTGTTGGTACCTGAATTACAGGTTCAAGTTTGGTTTTTTTTTTTGAGGTTGGTTGATTATGGGTACTTATAAAATTGAGGTAATACCATCTGGGTTGTTCATTTTTAGTCTAGGGATTTGATTTTTCTTAATTTTGTTGCTTTTGGTACTTGCAAGTTTGAGTCTTTGGCAATATTTTTTCCTGTGCTCCAGTTTTTTGTTTACGGTTTTCAATCAGCAGGAGATTTGCTATTTTTTTTTGAGATGGGTTGATCTTCACTGTTAAATTGCAAGTTCTTAACCAAGTGGCTGCTTTTGCTATCTGGGTAGGCCTGCTTTTTGTTTTTTGATGGATCAATTTATTGGAAAATTCTCTCATTTTTCTTCTGTAGTTGGTCTGTCTTGAATACTTGTAGAATAGAGTCAGTTCTTAAGAAAAGTAACTGACTGCTCTCTGATTGAGCCAGTTCTTTGGTTTTTGATGGTTGCATTTATCCAAAATAAATTCTAACATTTTTCTTTTGTAGTTGGTCTATCTTGAACACTAGTGGAATAGAGTGAATTCTTGAGAAAAGTAACTGAATTGCCATCTGAGTACGCAAGTCCTTTGGTTTTTGATGGTTGCATTTATCCAAAATTGCTGTTGATTCTCATATTCTCTTTCCTTGATAAGAATTTTGAATTTTTCATTTGGGTAGGCATTTGTTTTGCGCTGACTGAATTTTGCCCCAAAAGGATGGTAATTGAATCTTGTTATCATTTTTTTTGAAAGAAGTTTTTTTGAGTGGAATTTGTGGTGAATAAATAGAAAGGGAGGATGAGAGGGCCAAAAGATGAAGAAAGAATGATAAGTCCTCTGTTTCCGAGGTTTCATGTGAATGATACAGAGAAAGGAGGGCTAAGGGCACCTCCTAGGAATAAGATGGCTCTATATGAACAACTCAGTATCCCTTCTCAAAGGTTTAGTTCTGGATCAGCGTCCATGTTGTCTCTTCCACCTAACAAGGGGAACAAGTTGGCAATGTCCTCAAGCCAGGTAAGTTCGATAATTCAACCTTCTTTATATTCACAAATATGACCGACCACCCCCTCTTGCTCGCTTCCTTCCCTCTTCCTCCTACTTGAATTGGTCTTGTTTTAGTTTGGCATATTGGTATTGGTAATGAACATGCCGTTTTTTGGTTCCTTGATTACTTTATCAGCAGTGACCGTCTTTTGGATTCGGATTGAGTTGGAACATGCACAGTATCTTGTATAGATCATAGGTAATACATGGAATTTGCTCTTTAAGCAACACACGTAATGAATCTGTTTATATCCTTTGTTACAATGCCAACTAATCTTGGAATAATATTGTGATCCTATTAGTTTATCCACATACTCTTGGAATAGTGTTGTTCTTGATTTAAAATAATGCATGCTGCTTTGGGAAGTATATAAAGTCTGTGGTTTAGTTTTGCATATTTCCTGGTTTGGATTGTGGGATTTTTTGAGCAGATTTCTTGGCAAACATTTGAGACCTTATGACTTATATATCAAGAGGGGTGAGGATGAGGTAGCGGCTCAAACCCCTTGATTATCTGCAGGCTGGTGTAGGAAACTGACTGCTGAGCTACTGCCAATTTTATTTTATTGAAAAACGGCGCTTTGTTTTATGTGTTTTGAGCTCCCTTACTCCTTTACCACCTTTTGCCCTTGGATTATGAATGTTCATACTGATTTGCCCTATGGTTTCGTTTATTATGAGTATGGTTTTAAATAATGGCTCCAGAATCAAAAACCGTGTGACAAAATAAAATTGAATTAGATTACATTTGATTGAATCGATTGTCAATATCATGAATAATTTTTTCAAAATTTCCATAATGACTCAAATAAATATTAATTAACTGCTTCAATCAAATATCATTATAATGTTGTGTGTTTGATAATTTAGAGTGACAAATATATGATAAAAGACTTATTTATTACAAAATTTCTTCAAAAAATATTTAATACACAATGGATGATAGATAACGTGTCTGCCGATATTGAAAATCATGATGAGTTTCCTATAATACTTCCTTTTTATCTTTTGCTGTTGGATTACAAGTGAATTTATTCACAGGGTGATGGTTTTGAAAGAGACGTTTTTACCCCATTCTGCAACTCCCCTGCATCTTTACATTCTGAGAAGTCTTGTTCTCATTTTCTTAGTGGAGTTAAGTTAAGCACTAAGATGGCAAGCCAAGAACGGAAATCCATGAATGCCACAAATGTCCAATGTTTGAAAACCACACAGCCATTGTCATCAAGTGCCAATAGCAATTCATTTCAATCACACAATTTCTCCAACTTCAAAAACTTCTCATCAAAGAAGTTTGGCGAGGAAAAAGATTCTAGAGTTCCTAGCTGTTCTCAATCAGGAGCAGTTTTGCAATGTAACAGTAGTCAACACAGCAAAGATCAAGATAATCAACCTTGCTGGAATTTGAGCTTCTCAATGCATTTTCAAAATGTTTCTGAAAAGCAAATGAAAGGAACTGGCGCCATAGGTCTCAAGGCAAGAGAGTCTACGAGGAGCCAAACTGTAGAGAACACAAAAATGTCTGAGGCCTTTCAGGACCCTATGGCACGATCTGCTTTAGTCCCACCAATTCAAGATAAAACTTCAGCTGGTGCATCTTCAAGCCTATCAAGCAAAGTTAAAAGTACTGAATCATTGAAGCGAGCACATCCTTCTTCAAATCAGGAACATAGAAGCAGTTCAGTGGATGTCTTGAAAGGTTTACATGGCACAAATGCACAGTTAAATCAAAATTTTGTATCAATGCAGGACAAAACAGTCCATAAAGATAATTTTTTGGTGAAATCTGCTGGAGGCATAGGTGAGGACATTATTTCCAAGGTGAGACATGAATCATGTTCTAGGTTATCGCTCGGAGATGGTAACAGAAGCCATAATGAGATTGAGAATGGCAGCAAAAACCATAAAGATAAACCACATGAGTCTTTGAAGGTGGGAGATGTTGAAAGACGGGATGATAAATCGGAATCTTCCATGGTAGAATCTATATCTGGTTTGGTTTTAACTCCTGATGATGTTGTAAGCATAATAGGTCAGAAACAATTTTGGAAGGCAAGAAGATCTATTGTCAAGTAAGTATATATTCTAGTAGTTGCCATTTCCATAAGTTGCAGGATGTCAACATAAAACTTGTGGAATTTGATTTATGAAATTGATTCATTTCTTAGCATCCGCATTTCGTCCGAGTTATTTTTTTGGTCATTCATCTTATACATATTGATTCATTCGGTGCTCTTTGGATTAATTTCCACAACAATTAAGGGAGACCATTTCTTTTGTTGATCATTTAGTCCAAGTCAAAATTCTCTCTCATTAGCATTGCCAGCTTAATTCACTCTTTGGGACTGGCATTTTATAGCTTTCAGCTTTCAACATCTTCAGCTGCGAAATATCTGTGTGTGTGTGTGTATATATGTATTTATTCTTTTTCAATGACAATCTTCTCTTCAAATTTACTAATCTATGCTGTTCTATGGCTTTCATTGTGATTGAGGAGGCTTTGCTCTTTTCTCATGCTTTTTTTTCCTTGACTTTTTTAGCTTCAACCTCCTATTTTTTCTGCCTATATTACATCATGGTTTCATTTGCATTACTAGGAGGTATGAATTCTTTGTACAAGTTCTAGGTTGGAGGCTCTAGCTGATTTCACCTAGCAGGAAGGAGTTTTACTCTGTGTCTAATGAATTGAGGTGCATCGTTGGGATATCAAGTGTTAACTGGCACACAGATTTAGTTGTTGATATTTACTTCATCCCTAGATGAGTCTTTAATAAATTTAATAAGATAGGATTTATATCATTGGAGCGAGGCATCTAGCAAGGATTTCAATATGGCCATGATTATGGTACTTAATCCTATAATGTGATTTTTATTCTGACTTTTATCTGATGCATCCAGTATTTTAGTTGGTATTTGCTCCTTTTTCTATCGAACAATATTTAGTGTTTGACTCAGCTTTCTTATTGTTGTTTTCAGTCAACAAAGAGTATTCACATTGCAAGTATTTGAATTACATAGGCTCATAAAGGTATGCTGGATTGCCTGATCAATTTGCTATCCTTCTTTTTTTACCATGAGATATGCATATGATTCTTTTCTTTATCTCTTGCTTCTCTCTGGAAAGAAGACCTACTACTTGATGCTGATATGGAACAGGTACAAAAGTCAATTGCTGGATCGCCAGAGCTACTGCTTGAAGATAACATTTATGTAGGAAAAGCTTCAATGAAGGTGTCTCCAGCAAGGAAGGTTGCATCTGACAATGCTACAGAACAACCACCACTAATGGATAAACCAACAGATACTTTTCAGAAGCCACATTCCAATGCAGAATTTGCTGATGAGGATGCTATTGGGAGGCTACCACTTCCTTCTATTAACAATGAAATCAGTAAAGGACTACTCACTCAACAATCAAATTACGTGTCTCATTCAGAAGGTGTATTGCCATCTCCTGTTGCTACCAGTATTAGATCATCTCCATGGTGTTTCCCACCACCTGGAAATCAGTGGTTAGTTCCAGTCATGTCCCCATCTGAAGGTCTTGTATACAAGCCCTATCAAGGGCCATGCCCTCCAACTGCAGGATTTATGGAACCAATATGTGGTAACTATATCGGTGCAGGGGGTGGGGACTTTCTGAATGCAGCTTATGGTGTTCCAGCTCCTCATCGACAAGGGATTGGAATCCTTCCCAACAACCCTCCTTTAGGACAAACATTTATTCAACCATATGCCATGCCAGTCATGGGTCCATCCATTTCAATTTCAGCAGCTGAGCAGGTGAGCCCATTCAGTGGACTCCAGTCAAAGGATAATCAGTTGGCAATTGGGGATATTAACTTCACCTTTCTCCAGCACAGTTCTTGTAATATGTCAAGCCAGATGAGTCATGTGATTTCATGTTATGTTGGTAAATTTCAAGCATCAAAGGAAAGTGAGGTACTTGGAAGTACAGCAAGTAGTCCTTCTGAGAGGCTGAAAGGAGATGCACTTCCTCTTTTTCCTACAGAACCAACAGCTCAGGCATCAGATCAAAATATTCAACCTAATGATCCACAAACACAAGTGATTAGGGTTGTGCCTCACAACCCTAGATTAGCAACTGAATCAGCAGCACGGATTTTCCAGTCCATACAAGAAGAAAGGAAACAGTATGATTAGTTTATGGGAATTGTATTCCGTGAGAAATACTGATGGAAATGATAGTGTTTTTTAGTTGTCATATGAACTATACTTTTCTATCTGTAATTCTATTATATATATATATATATATATATATTAATAGCGTGTAAATACATTTTGTTTAGTGAAAATACACCATTCCTGTTTCAGGAAGGTTGCCTCTTGCCTTGTACTGTAATAGTTGATTCATACATTGTTCTATTTTCAACCATCAATTGAGGTCATGTCTTATTGTTCCTCTGTCTCTAGTAAGTTTGAAACTTTTAGTATTGATTTGGTAGCATTATTGATTCATGGTCAGCCAAAAATTCCAGAGTTCACCAAGTCTTAATTAATTTTCTGTGTTTGTGCAAATATTGTATTATTTGCTTTCAGGATTTTCACTTTGGTTGTTTGAATTCCATTTAGCTAAATAGTCTTCCTCTACTGTAAATGAATTGAGCTTATCATGTTCTTATTAATGTTTGTGTGATGTTATTCAGCTGCTTGCTATTGTTTACAAACTCTGAAATGTGAGCCTTTAGCGTGTAAAAGGAAGATGGACAAATAGTCATTTTGTTTATAGGTCCATTGAGTGCAGAAGATGGAAAATGCAAGGTATCACTGAAGATTAGAGTTTAACAATCATTTCCTCTCCCCCTTGCAGGTTGGGAAAAGCATAAATCTTGGCAAGTGACAGAGGCAGATTGGTGCAACAACAAAAGCTGATTTTAGAAGTAACCAAGATACAGGCAAACTTTGAATTTGAAGGTACGCCTCTCAATTATAAGCAGCACAAAGAACACTAGCTTTAAATTATTAGGCTGCTTCATTGATGAACCAGGCGCATGCTCACACTGTGCAGCACACACACAAGCACATGTATACATATAAATCTCTAAGATGTTTTATATTTATTAGAAGTTTCTGCTATATTAGATCCTCCATTAGCGATGCCCAGGACCCCCATAATATAAATGTGTTCCATAACTTTTGCTTGGGAATGGAACAAGGATGTCATATAAGGAAGGATTTAGAACATGCAGAGTAAGATTTTTTGGATCTCCTGTAAACCCATATCTGTCTACAAATCGTAGATTTCGAAAATAACTTGCTTTTCCAAAACCTTCTCCAGGGAAATGGCCACTTCCCATTTCAGTTATTTTGAGCATCTGAGTATCCGTTCCAACTTCTCCACCCCAATATATATGATTAGCACCGTTAGCTAAACTTGTGAAGATAGAGGCAGGCCAGTATCCTAATAATTGATCCAAGATTTGAATCCACCAGTTGCCAGTAGATTTATCCTGAAACATTTTTGGTTTTCAATGTATCATTCAACCTGGTAACTCCTGGAAAATGTTGAATATACATCTATATTCTGTCCAATCATGTGCAATATGCATAATATTTGATACCAAAATAGTATGAATTACCTTTTGTATAGCTATTCTCATGGCATATTGCTTTCTACCATAGGTGGATAATGGGCGTATAATAGATCCTAGTGCATATTTCCAGTTAGTTTGCACAAAACCAGGGCAATCATGATTGTAGCAACCTGTGCGTTGGCAGCCATCTTTCTGATATTCAAAATAAAATAAGTTGGAAAAAAAAAACTGCTCTGGACATGTTCTGATAGGATTTTAGGCAAACTTACAGTCCATCCAATAACAAGCCTTGTTTCCCTATCTGGTGCTCCAGTCTAGAAAAGAAGAATCAGTTCATCAGCCTTCCAAATTGTCGGATTCGTCTCTTAGATTAGGAATCCATGTTTTTGTAATATCATCAATATTTTGTTCATATTCTAATTAAAATTGGTAGGCAGACCTGAAACTTACCATCCATCCGCCTTGTATAACATTCTTTTCCACAGCATCCTTGCCTGATACCAACCATATTTGAGCTGCACTGTAGTCTCCATTTGCAGTCTTGGGGTTCCATGTATTAATAAATGCTTGAGCTCCATGGTAGTCACCATTAAGTAAACCAGCCTGGGCAAACTATTCCCCATATTTTTTTTCATTCATGAAAGAAAACACACTTAGATGAATGTGCCATACATATGTATCAGATATATTGAGAAAAGATGAAAATAAAAGATGAATCAGATTTAATTGATTTGGCACCTCAATAGATTTTGCACCAACTTTTTTCTGAGATGGAGTGTATGACATTGCTTGATGATTCTCATATTTTGTCATTCTTATAATTGGGATTGCGCCTTTTGGACAGTTCACTCTTGTGAGCCAGCCTTCAAATGCTTTATTTTCAAAGCTTTCCTCTTTAGTTTCCTTTGGAAATGAACTTGGTTTCATCTGTGAGTTTGCATTCCATTTAGACAGTCAAGTCATCTCAAGAAAATTATGCACAAAAGGCAAGGAGTTGATTCTCATTTCACTCACTCACTCTCTCTCTCTCTCTCTCTCTCTCTCACTTGAAACTGAGTTTACGCTCAAGTTTGATGTTCATTTATCACTAGACTAAGCCTGTTAGTGTCCTTTCATCATATATTCATTTCAAAGCTGCAGTTCTTTCTCGCAAAGCTTATCTCATTATATATGAGAAAGAAAGAAAGGTTCAAAATTGAGAGAAATTTTTAGGAGGACCTGTATAGTGTGATTCTTGAGAAGGGGATGATCAAAAGCAGGTTGTTTGTAGATATCAACACAGTCAAACACATCACCATCTTCATTCTGCAAAAGAACATTAACAGACCATCACAACTCTGAAGCTTCAGAAATTAATATATGGGAAAGAAAGAACAAGAATTGCTAAAATAAGAGAAAGAATAAGTAATTAACAAGATAAATCTTGATCTTTCACCTTTATGGTTTTGACAGTTCCCTTAAGCTTAACCAACTCTGCGGTAGTCCTTACATTAACAACTCCATCACTCAACACAGAAGACAAAGCAACAAAGACAAATATGCCTCTTTTAATTTTATCCTTATAGTTTTCCCTAGCCATTGCATTACAAAAAACTTGTGAATTGCTTATATTGATGATGAACAATTCTATTATGAAAAAATAAAATATCTTGCTATTGCTCTAGTTTGATATTGATGATGAACAATTCTATTATAAAAATAAACTATTTGCTATGCTCTAGTTTGTTATTGAAATCTGATTTTCATATTGTACACTTGTCAATGAGGCTGCTATGGAAGGGTAAATCTTGATTCTTCACAGTTCACATCATAATTTTTCATTATAAATAAGAATCCTTTTTTATTAACTCATTCTAATTTTTTATTTACATTGGCATTTTCCTTATATTTATTAGATTTCAATTCAATAATTACCTTTATTTGTGAGTGATTTTGAAATTGCCTTTTTTAGGACACTCATTTAACTTCATATCTGCATTTTTAAATTCTTGGATTGCCTTCTTAATTAAATTAGCATCTCTATTTTAAATAAGAGTTGACATTCTTTATTTTAACTTCTCTTCATTATAAGATCTTCTTTAATTAACTCATTCAGATTTTTTTACTTTATATTGACATTTCCATTTGCATCATTAGAATTTAGATTGCAAGTTAATAATTACCTTTTCTTGTAAGAGATTTTGACAAAGCCATTTTACTGAACATTTTTAAATTCATATCTGCGTAATTTAAATCTGGGATTGCTTACTTAAATTAGGAACTCTATTATAGATAAGAAGTCAAAAGATCTAGTTATAGGGATGAGGTAAAGTGTCATTGGCCCTAATTATCATTGTTTCATTTGATAAAATATAAAATTGAATTTATAGGAAAAAAGAAAACATGTAAATTAGTTTTATAGTACAATTTTATTAGGATTCATTTATTTCAGATAAGCCTAAAAGTATATCGATACTCATTCTAGTTTTATTTTATAGAAATCATTTATATCAGACAAGTCTAAGAATATATTGATTCTGTAAACAAATTGCCAGAGTAGATGATGTTCTAATAGAAATTCAAATAATTGGAAATGTGACAGACAATATCATAAAAAATTTATATAAGTCGTGAACAAAGCAAGAAAATAGAATCTAATTTCAAGAATTACATTTCATTCCTGAAACGAAACAAACATTTATTAATTTATTTGGGATAGTTATTGAAAACACATACATACATATATATATGTGCGTATTTAACTCATAATTAAGAAACAAATCACATTTGGCTGAGAATTAATTAGTGTTTTCCAGGGCCTCCAAAGTAGAAATGTACACCATAATATGGCCTCTTCTCCTTCGAAACAAGAGCATTATACCAGGAAGGATTATGAACATGAAGTGCCAGATTTTCAGGGTCAATCATGAAACCATTTTCATCATAATAAGCAATGCTTCGAAAAAAGCTTGATTTTCCCCAACCTTCATTGGGAAAATGCCCACTTCCCATTTCTGTAGTTTTGTTAATGTAAACATCTGTGCCAACTTCTCCACCCCAATATACATAAGCCGAACCTGCCTTGTTTAAACTTGTGAAGAGTTTGCTTGGCCAGTATCCCATTGGTTGGTCTATAAACTCTAGCCACCAGTTGCCAGTTACCATGTCCTGAAAATGGATTACAAGGTATTTAAACCTGCTCGTGAATAGGATTTAAATTTAATTATAATTTTCTTCACTGATTGAGACTCGAGAGCAAGTTTACATGGTAATTAGGATTGATAGTTTACCTTGTGTATGTTTGTTTTTATCTCTATTTGTCTTCCACCATATTGAGAAACTGGATGTACTGTAAGTCCAAGAGGAAATTTATGGTTTGTTTGCACAAAACCAGGGCACTCAAGATTGTAGCAGCCTGTTTTCTGATAGCCATCTCTCTGAACCCATATCACATGAAAAAATTAAAATTTTTAAAACAAGGAAAATTTTTTTAAATCTGTTTAAATATTAAAGAAAATAGTACACCGAGATAGAATGCAGACGTGAGTGCATATTTCTCCAAACAATAAATCAGAATCCATCCTCATCTCCATTATAAAACTCAAAAATAAAATATATAAAAAAATTATAGAATGTCTGTAAAGATTATCAGGATCCTGACATGAATTTGACAAGCTTACCGTCCATCCTGCCAAATACCTTGGCTTCCCATCTGATCCAACCTGAAACCATGAATATAATCGTCAACTTATCATAAATATTATTATGCATATTTTCCAGGAACATTGGAAATTTTTAAAGAAGGCAAAGCTTACAATCCAACCAGCTTGTATAACGTTTTTCTCAGGAAAATTATCTCCTGATATAATCCATATCTGAGCTGAACTATAGTCTCCTCTGGCTGTTCTAGGACTCCATATATTAATGTATGCTTGAGCTCCCATGTATTTTCCATGAACTGAACGAACTTGAGCATACTACATTTAAAAATAAAAGCTTATATTAATTATTGGGTTTGGAGATCAAACTAAAAAAAAAAATATTGAATTAAACTAAAAAAAAATATTGAAATTAAACTAACTGGGTACCTCGATAGATGCAGGGTTCTGTCTATTAATTTCAGCATCTTTTTGTGTTCTTAGAATGGGAATTGTTCCTTTAGGACAGTCATCATTCTTTAACCAATTCTTTAAAAGCTCAGCTTTTGAATCTGAATTTTCTTCTTCATGATTTCTCTTTGGAAATGAACTGGGTTTCATCTGTTAATTAAGATGCAAAATTTTATAAGCTTTTTTATTTCTTTTTAATATATAGAATTTGCTTCAATAGACTGCCAATAACATGCAGAATATATTATATTTTTATCATTGAATTTGACTAATGATACTAAAATTATTTTCAAAATTGTAAAATCGTAAAATTATTTTCAAAATTGCAAAATCGTGAGATTAATTAAGAACCTGTATGGTGTGATTCTTAAGGAGCGGATGATCAAAAGCTGGTTGTTTGTAGATATCAACACAATCAATCACATCACCATATTCAGTCTGCAACTAATATAAGGAAATTTATTAACCATTTATTAGAATATATTAACTATATATAAAAATTAATAGCTACCCAATAAAAAAATAATAATAATTAAGCTAGCTGGTGATTATAATTACCTTTATGGTTTTGACTGTCTCATTGATGGTTGCATCACCTCCACTGAAGATGTGAAATAAAGCAACAGAAAAAAATATATAGCTTCTAATTTCGTTCATATTGTTTCCCCTTGCCATTGAATTGCAGAATTTTGAAAATTTTGTGTTTGTAAATATAATCTTAGAGGTACCTTTTAAAATATTTAATTATATATATAAATTCTATTTATAGACATTAATTAATTGCTTACTATAACAAAGTAAAAATAAGCAGACTCTGTAGATTTATATATTAATTAATTACACATATCCCTTATTTTTACATACCCAAATGGCATTCTATATGAAAATAAGTTTAGAGTTCAAATTTTAACTTTTTTTTTTGAGTATTACCATATAAAGGATGGTGAATTGAAATTGAATCTATACAGAGAAAGTATAATTGCCGTTACGCTATGCCTCTGTCTACAATTAAAAATTACATAATCTATTTATGATAAATAATAAACTCCAGTAATAAGTTCATAACATTGCAACAGTTCAAATTTTATTGAAAGTTCAATACACTAAAAATATTTATTTATTACATTTAAGAAGTTCAATATTTGAGTGCCTCGTGCTTGCAAGTAATATTGTAGAAGAGTGAAAATAGTTGAATAAGGTGCTGCTAGATATTACATTGCACAAGTATATTTTTATTTTTTTTGTTCATACAATATATGTAATTCTATTGGCACTGTGGTGAATAACCAGGACCTCCAAAATAAAAGTGAACTCCAAAACCATTTTCTCCTTTTGGTGCAACCTTGAAATCATAGCAGGAAGGATTTGTCAAATAAGATATTAGACTTTCAGGATCTTTAAGGGTGCCAATATTATCAATATATTTAAGATTTGAAATCACACAAGCTCTCTGGAAGCCTTCTCCAGGAAAATGCCCACTTCCCATTTGAGTTGATGTATGGTGACCATTTGCTTGCAAATTGGTAATTTCTCCACCCCAATTTATAGTACTTGCACTTAGAGCTAAACTTTTTAATATTGAAGCAGGCCAATATCCTAATTCGTGACCTTGCATGTTTAGCCACCAGTTACTAGTTTTAAAATCCTGAAATAATAAATTACACATGAGAGAAAGGTCATAATCTGAAAATTAGAAAAATTTTCACTATATCACTTCTTTAATTTTTTTTAAAATTATATTTTTAACATACCAAATATATGTTAAATATACACTTCTAAAAGTGAGGTATACTTTCAGTATGCTAGATGTACACTGGACGTATACTAAAAAAGAGATATTTTTAAAATTAAAAGTTGAAAAATGGATATTTTTTAAAATAATTTTATTATGGGTTATAAGATTGCAAGCTGAGATACTAGTAGAAACTTGATTGTTTAAAAAAAAAAAAGAAATGATAAATATATATATTTGCATTATACCTTGTGTACAGTAATGTCTAAAGTCTTTTGCTTGCCATTGTAGGTAGAGATTGGAGATATACCACCACCCAAGGCGATTGCACGGTTGGTTTGCACAAAACCAGGGCAGTCAAGATTGTAGCAACCTGCAGTCGTTTGCGTCTAAAACACAATGTGAAAAAACAAGTAAATTTTTTCATCCAACTCCAATGAAATCCATAATATTTATATTGAGAAATTTGCAATTCAAGATCACCTAAGTTTGATTTATTTAGTTTTTTTTAAATATATAGAAAATTCTTTAAAGGGATGAAAATTATTAGCATTCAAATTCTTGATCTCTTACATTACTGATAGACACTTAAAATTTCTTACTTTGTCCTAATGGTAAACTTGAAAAATCCTAATTTTAGGGATTTCAAGCAGAAATTCCTTTAAAATCTAACGATAAACGCATATTATCTAGAGCAGTTCATACAGAATTAATTTTTTTGGATGCTAAGGAGGCCACTAACGGACCGGGTAACATTATGGGCTACACAGCAGGGGGTAGCCCTCCCCTGAGCACCATAGATGCACTAGCATGCACCATAATGGTGCTGAATGTGTGATCGGCAGGAATCGAACCCGAGACCTCCGCATCCTACCAACTTATTTGGAAGGTAGGATGACCAATCAGGCCACACACTAGAGCAGTTCATACAGAATTAATTCATACCTCCTAATATATAAATTCTCAAAAAGAAAAAAGAAAAAAAAATGTCAATTACCGTCCAATAAATAAAGATCCTTGTTTTGCTATCTCCAGAGAAAACCTGAAATCAATATTTATTTTTTTTAATCAATTTAAAGAATTTACTTCTTATTTAATTAAAAATATTGTATATCTATAAATAAAAGAAATTTATGACGTATATAACTCACTCGCCACCCTGCCTCAATGATGTTACGATCTTGCTCAGCGTTTCCTAGAATCATAATTTGAGCTGAACTCATTTCACCTGCCATAACTGTTGGGTGCCATAGATTAAGTCTTGCTTGTGCTCCATAGTAATATCCACCTTGTAAAGAACCTAGGGCAAACTAATTTATTTCTCATTTATATGAGAAACCACAAATCAGAAATAAGAAGAAAAAATAATAAAAATTAAATAAAAAATCAGAAATAGAAATATATAATAAAAAAAAATTAAAGATTCATAATTAGAATTATTAGTAGTGAAATGGTACCTCATGGGAGACTTGATCTAAGCTTGCATTAGGGTTAGGGTTAAATATATTTTGTGTTCTTGCAATTGGGATTGTTCCTTTTGGGCATTTTCCTTTTTTATTCCAATCTTGAAAGAGCTCTGCATCTGTATTACTTCTTTCCAAGAGTCCATTAGGGCTTGAACTAGGTTTCATCTGTACATTCAAACAAAATTATAGTATACATTAAAATTTAAAATAAATTACAATAATAATTTAAAATGCCAATTATAACAATTATAAGGTGTTATAATTTATGTTTAAATTTATTCCATATTTTTTTAGTAATTCTTAATTATATAAAACCATTTCAATAGAAAATTCAATTTTTTATGGCTAATTAAAAGGGGTTTTTAGATTTTGAAGTTCAAATCACCCATTCTCCATTTTTTTTAATTGTAATTGTAATCAAGAGAAGATTAACCTGTACAGTGTGATTCCTGAGAAGTGGATGACTAAAAGCTGGCTGTTTATAGATGTCAACACAGTCAATTATGTCACCATCTTCAGCCTGCAACAATTAAATTAAAAACAAAAATGAATAAATAATTGAACTTTCAAATTGAAGGCCAGAAATAAAGTATTCAATTGATCAGAAACCTCTATGGTGTATGCTATATCTGCATTTGAAACTCTTCTTCCATTGACAAATCCAATGCTCAGAATGTAGGAGAAAGCTATTAAGAAAAACAAACAACTAAATATTCTAACATTGTTTTGATAAATTTCAACAGCCATTGTTTTCAATTTGCACTATTTTCAATAACATGCGAGTATAACTTATATATAATAGGAACGCATATGGAACTAATGCGGCAAGTGAAATAAATACAAAATATATGAGTGATTAATATAGAAATAATCTCTCAAACTCTTTAATAGTTAGTTTTTAACGTTGGCTTTCTCACATCTATATCAATAAATTCGTGAATATATGTTAATATTTACTAATTAAGGAATTTAATAAAATATTGAAAAATTTCTCCTTAATTATTAGTTGGAACGGGATAATTATTAGAGCAAATATGGTTACACAGCTAAAAACAGTTAATTTTTAAATTTTTAAATTTATGTTTTTACTCTTTTAATTTCATTGGGTATTATTTCTTTCTTTTTCAAACAAAATTCCTTATAAAAAATATACTTGACTATTTTAAGTACATAATTCTTCAGTTAAAGTAGAATCAAATTTTATTTATATTATTTTTATCTTGATTTTGGTTTTACAAAACTATGTGCAATCAGAACTCATTTAAGTAAAAAATTATATTGATTGAATTAAATTTTTATTTTGTATTATTGCTCTATGAATTTATTAAATAATGAGATTTGATAATCTTATGAAATCACTAAAAAAAGCGTTTCATATTTTAGAAGTGCGAATAATTCACTTCACATGAATATCAATTATTAATTTTTCATAATATTACAAAAATAGATTTTAAGTTCCAAAAATTTTTAAGAGAAGAAAAATAATGACTAAGAAGGAAACTAACTAAAACAGAGTTTTCGTTAATATTTGAATGCAAAGTGATAATTCTTTTGTTGGTTTTTAATAAAAAAATATGAATATAATGTGTCATGCTTATCTTAATTTTTAAGGATAAAATAGAAAATAAGTAAAAAATATTGTGGATTTGCGCATTACTATACATATATATGTTCTATTTATAGGCATTAATTAATTGCTTACTGTAAAAAGTGAAAATAAGTAGATTCTATAGACTTATACATTAATTTTTGCATTACATATATATCTCTCATTTTCACGTACCCGAATGGCATTTTATATGAAAATAAGTTTAGAGTTTAAATTTTAATCAACTTCTAATAAATTAAGAATTACATATATAATTTATTCATGACAAATAATATATAAACTCAGTTGTAAGGTCATAAGATTGCATTATTTCAAATTCTAATGAAAGTTAAATAAATTAAAAATTGCATTATTTATTTAGTACAGATAATAAGTACAATAACTTAGCATGTATTGTGCTTTTACAATGTAAAAGAGTAAAAATAGTTGAATTATTAGGTGCTGCTAGATATTCCATTGCACAATCATATTTTTATTTATTATTTGTGATTTAAAAAAAAAAACAGCTTAGTGTACGAATGCTCCTGCAATACACAAAATTTGAGAAAGAGTAAGATCAATTGGATCAATGTATGCAGAGTTTGGACTTAAGAGTAAGACTATTTTCACAACTTGAATCTCTGACTATACGTTACACGGTGACAATATTTACCGTTATATCAAAGTTTCTCTTCATTTATTTTTAGTAATTAAATTTTAAAAATTTATCTGTATCTACATTTAGAAAACATTATTATTATTTGTTAGTTTATTGGCACTGTGGTGAATATCCAGGACCTCCAAAAAAAAAAGTGAACTCCAAAACCATTAATTTCTTCTTTTGGTGCAACCTTCAAATCATAGCAGGAGGGTTTTGTGACATAAGGTAGCAGACTTTCAGGATCTTTAAGGTTATCCCAACGATCAATATATCCAAGATTGCAAATCACACTTGCCCTATGGAAGCCTTCACCAGCAAAATGCCCACTCCCCATTTGAGTTGATGTATGGTGACCATCTGTTTGTAAATTGGTAATTTCTCCACCCCCAATTTATCATATTTGAACTTTCAGCTAATCTTGTGAATATTGAAGCAGGCCAATATCCTAATTCGTGACCTTGCATTTTTAGCTACCAGTTACCACTTTTCATATCCTGAAATAAATTACATATGATAAAGATTAGAGAAATTTACACTGTCAATTCTTTAATTTTTTTTAAATACCTTACCATTTTGATATATTTTTAATATACTAAATATTCAATATACTAGATATATATTATACGTATACTCTGAAAAAGAATTTTTTGAAATTAAAAATTAAAAATAATTATTTTTAAAAGAAAAAAATTAGAAAAGTGGGTATATTTGCATTATACCTTATGTATAGTTATGTCTAAAGACTTTTGCCTGCCATTGTAGGTAGAGAGTGGAGATATACCAGCACCCAAGGCGATTGCATAGTTGGTTTGCACAAAACCAGGACAGTTAAGATTGTAGCAACCTGTATTTTGGTAATTATCTCTCTAATAATAAAAAATAAGTAAATTTTATCAACTTCAATGAAATGCATAATAATTATATTGAGAAATTAGCAATTTAAGACCTTAGTTTGATTTTTCTTTTTTGTTCACCTTAATGGGATGAAAATTGTTATGATTTAAATTCTTGACCTCTTGTATTATGGGTAGATACTTAAAATTTCTATTTTGCCTTAATCGTAGAAATTATATAATATAATCATGATTTCAACTAGATGGAATGGCCAATTAATTGGATAATAATACATCTTATATATTTTATGATTGAACAAATTAAAAAGTTCATCTCGAGTATGTTTTTATAAAAATATTATTACATGTCATTATTCAGTTGCAGAACTAAGGAGACATGGAGGGTCCGTAGCACCCTCTTGATTCCACCACCACTATTTAATATATATGTTATTTTTATTGATATATAATTTTAATTTTTTTTAAAAAAATTTATTCAATAATTTTGAGAAAAACCTAAAATTAAAAAAATTAAAATATTAAATTATATGACAAATTGATAAAAAAATTAAATAACATTAGATAAAAACAAGAATATAATTTTTATACCCTTTTAAGTTAACTTGAATATAAACATTAATGCTAACCATTTGTATTAATTTTTAAGTATGAAAATAAAATTAAATATAAATTTATCTGTAATTTTTTTTATTTAAAAATTTTGGATCTTCTCTATATAAATTTCGGTTCTACCACCGGCTATATATTTTTATTAGAATGTCTAGTTAGAATATCGGTAATATTATCTAATTTGTCAATGAAAAGTCCTAATTAGAATATTTTAAGTAGAAATTATTTTAAAAAAATAGTATATAGTAGAAAAGAGAAAAGAAAGAAAAATAAAATAAAAATTTGTCAATTACCGTCCAATAAATAAAGATCCTTGTTTTCCAATCTCTATAGAAAACGTAAAATCAATATTTAATTTTTTTAATCTATTAATTCAAAGAATTTACTTATTTAATTGAAAATATTATATATATTTAAATAAAAGAAAATTATGTTGTATATATGTAACTCACTCGCCGCCCAGCCTCAATGGTGTTACGATCTTCGTCAGAGCCTGCTAGAACCCAAATTTGAGCTAAACTCATTTCACCTTCCATAGTTCTTAGATGCCATACATTAAGTCTTGCTTGTGCTCCATAGTAGTTTTCACCTTCTAAAGTAACTTCTGCATACTAATTTATTTTTATCATTTATATGAGAAACCAAAAATCAGAAAATGAGACAAAATAAAATAAAAAATCACAAATAGGATTTAATAGATATATATAATAAAAATTAAAGATTCATAATTAGAAATTAATATTAGTAGTACCTCATGGAAAAAGATTTGATCCAAGCTTGTATTAGGGTTAGGGAATGTCTTGTTTGGAATTATTGGATTAGATTTTTTAGGTTTAAATATATTTTGTGTTCTTGCAATTGGGATTGTTCCTTCTGGGCATTTTCCTTTTTCATTCGAATCTTGAAAGAGCTCTGTATCTGCATTGCTTCTTTCTAAGAGTCCATTAAGGCTTGAACTAGGTCTCATCTGTACAGTAAAAAATTACAATATACATTAAAATTTAAGTATATTACAATAATAATTTATAAATTTTTTAGAGTATATAATATTTTAGTACTTTTTCAAAATTAATTGCTTTGATTCAAGTACTTAATTTTCTCGTTTCACCAAATCTTGAATTTTCCACTAAAAACAATTAGTGTAGAGATTAAAAACATTAATTTTGAATTGTAGGATTAAAATAACAGTTAGAACATTTATAAGGTGGCGTTACAATTTATGTTTAAATTTACTTAATCCATAATTTTTTAGTAATTCATTTTTAAAAAATTTAGCTCTATACTGGAGCCTAAATCGAAACCTTTTAACTCTAAAGATATTTCAAATATGATTAAACTAAAAACTCAACTACGAGATTTTTAATTATATGAAATTTTAATAGAAATTCCAAATTTTTATGGCTAATTAAAAGGGGTTAGATTTTGAAGTTCAAATATCCAAATATTATTTTCTTTTCAATTGTAAACTAAATCAAGAGAAGAATAACCTGTATAGTGTGATTCTTGAGAAGTGTTTACTAAAAGCTGGCTGTTTATAGATATCAACACAGTCAATTATGTCACCATCTTCAGCCTGCAACAATTAAATTAAAAGCAAAAATAAATAAATTGAACTTTCAATTTCAAGGCACTTTCAATTTCAAGGCCAAAAATAGCTTATTCAATTGATCAGAAACCTCTATGGTGTATGCTATATCTGCATTTGTAAGTATTGAATTTGAAACTCTTCTTCCATTGACAGATCCAATGCTCAAAATGTAAGAGAAAGCTATGAAGAAGAACACCCAATTAATTCTAACACTGGTTTGATAAATTTCACCAGCCATTCTTTTCAATTTGCACTATTTTCAATAACATGCGAGAATTATATATGTTAATATTTACTAATTAAGGAATTTAATGATCAGAGTAAATATGGTTATAACTTATACAGCTAAAAACAATTAATTTTTTAATTTTTTAATTTTTTTTACTCTTCTAATTTTTTATTAAAATAAAATCATTGAGTATGATTTCTTTTTTTAAAAAAATCCATATAAAAAAATATACTTGACTATTTTAAGTACATAATTCTTCACTTAAAGTGGAATCAATTTTTTTTTATATTATTTTTATCTTGATTTTGATTTTCCAAAACTATGTATTTAAGTAAAAAAAAATATAGTGATTGAACTAAATTTTTATTTTGTATTATCGCTTTGTAAATTTATTAAATAATGACATTTGATGTATTCTTATTTAAATCGCTAAGCCTGTATTTGGTAGAGAGGAAAGAAAAAAGGAGGAAAGTGTATATTGTTAATGATATGGACAAAGTGGAGGAAATGTATCTTATTCGTATAAAGGTTGAAGTACATTTCTTTCCACTCTCCTTTCTCTCCAACCAAACACAATATAAAAAAAAGGTGTCTCATATTTTAAAAGTACGAATAATTCACTTCAAATGAATATAAATTATTAATTTTTCATGATATTACAAAATTAGATTTTATGTTACAAAAATTTTAAAGAAAAGAAAGATAATGAGTAAGAAGGAAACAAACTAAAACAGAATTTTCGTTAATACTTCCATGCAAAGTGATAATTCTTTTGTTGGTTTTTAATAAAAATGTAACGAGTCATGCTTATCTTAAATTTGTAAGGACAATAGAATTTATTTTTCTTTAAAGACAAAAATATTTTTTAATGCATGAAAATAGTTGATGTAAGGGAAATGTAATAATATAATTCGTGACAATATATATCTTTAAAAAAATTATATAGAAAAGACAACAATATCTTAATACATATATATATATATATATATTAAGATATTGTTGTTTTTTCTATAAGTAGCTAACTGCATTTGAAGTCAAAAGCAATTGTTTACGTATAAGATAAAGGTTTAATATAACTCTTAAATTATAGCAGAAAGTTTAAATTAATTTTTAAAATTTTTTGAAATTAAATTGATATTTTTATTTTAAATTTAGTCTAATTTACTTTTTTTAAACGAAAATCGTTAAATAATTAACGATACGGGCTAATTTGAAATAAAATTAAACATAATATAATAAATTAAACTTTTTAAGAAATATTAATTTAATATTTTTAAAAAAATTATTTATTAATTAATATTTATAATATCAATAATTTATAATATTAACAAGTATTTTTTATAATTTTATAATTTATAATAATTTAATAATCTATAATTTAGCAAGTAATTAAAAATATTAAATAATATATAAAAATTTATATTATATAGGATTTTTATAATATTTTTAATATAATATTAATTATAAATATTATGGAATTAATATTAAAAATATTAATAAATAATTTATATTAAAAATATTTTAATTTATAATATTAATAAATTTTAACAATTTTAATTTTAATATTTTCCATACTTTTTAATAATTATTTAATTTTTAATATTATAAATTATTTATTAATTAATGCTTTCAATATATTTTAATAAATATTTATTTATAATTTTATAATTCACATTTTTATAAAAATATATAATTTTAAAAAATAATTAGAAATTTAATAATTATGTATATAATTTGAGAATTATAATTTTTATTTTTAAAAAATAAAAGTATTCATAAATTATATTTTTTTAAAAAAATACTTTAATTAGCAAGGAAAATAATGAAGAATAAATAATATATTATCTACTTCTGTGATGTATTAGTAGGCCATAAATTAGAGAAAGTAGCATAATTTAACTTCTATTGTCTATCCAATAAAATTAAAAGTATAAAACTAAAATAGATAATTATTATAAATTATAAAATTATAAAAATATTTATTAATATTATAAATTATTGATATTAAAAATATCAATTAATAAATAATTTATAATATTAAAAAAAATTAATTATTAACAAATATGAAATATATTAAAAATTAAAATTATTAAAATTTATTAATGTTATAATTTTTTAATATTATAAATTATAAAATTTTTAATAAAAATTAGTTTTTAATATGTTTACTATTAATTTCATAATATTATAATTAATATTATATTAAAAAATATTAAAAAATCCTAAATAATATAAATTTTTATATATTATTTAATATTTTCAATTAATTTTAAAATTATAGATTGTTAAATCATTATAAATTATAAAATATTAATTAATAAATAATTTTTAAAATATATTATATTAATATTTTTTAAAAAGTTTAATTTAGCCCCTAATATTTAATTTTAGTATAAATTAGTCCCGTTAACTATTTAATGGTTCTATTAAAAAAATTGGATAAATTAATCTAAATTTAAAAGAAAAAATACTAATTTGATAAAAAAAAATTTAATAATCAATTTGAATATCACACTGTAGCGGGCTAAATTGAACATTTTTCCTTTATATATATATGAACAACTACGTTTGACTTCAAATGCAGTTAGCCCTTCTTATAGGCATTAAAATTTTAATTGAAAATTTTCTATTGGCATTCATATTCTAGATGAGTTCCCCTGCTAGTCACGGCTGGCATTGAGATTTGAGTTTCCCTAAATAAAAATTTTGGTTGCCCATATAAATTTTTTTTTAAAAAGAAAAGTATCCAAATAATAAAACCTTGCTTATATTTTGGTTTTATAATGGCCCATGTACATTTTTTTTTTACAATGATCCATAATATTGCCCATGTATTGATTTTACAATGACCAAAATTAAAACTTTCATTGAGATGAGGTGGAAAATTTTACTTGAAATGAGATGGAAAATATTCTCATTATACTCCCTCCGTTTTATTTTAAATATTATGTAAGAAATTTTTTTTATTTCACTTTAAATATCACTTTTAAGAATTTAAAAAAGTATTAATTAAAAAGTTTTAATATTGCTCCTATTAATAATTGAAAGAGAATAAGTAGGGTGAGAAATGAGAAATGGTATTTAGATAAATTATAATAAAATTTTTATAAAATTTATAATGACTAATCATTTTTTTTTAGCATGTACATTATTCTTACACGATATTTAAAATAAATCTGAAGGAGTATAATATAAGATACAGATAAAAAGACTTCAAAATATAAATTTAACATGTGCTTTTAAACATAATAATTGTATCTTCTTTCGTAAACATTAATTAATTGCTTACCATAACAAAGAGAAAAAAAAATACTCCCTCCGTTCCGCTGAAATTATTATTTTTATATAAAAAAAATATTCCTCTCAAATTATTAATTTATATAATTAATAAAAATTAATTAGTTTTTTTCTATTATACTTTTATCATTAATGGCTTAATTAATAAAAAGAGAATATAATATTAATAAATGAATAGAGTATATTTTAATTAATTCAAAATAATTTTATATCATATCTAAAAAATTTAATAATTTTTTTAATATATGTATATGAGCTAAAGGCAACGATTTCAGAGAAACAGAGAGAGTAGTAAAAAAATGTTGTGGATTTGTGCATTAATTAATTAATAGTATTGGAATTATTTTAAGTTCATAAGACTACAAGTATTAATGTGATTTAATGGTTTACAAATTACAGTTTGCGCTGGTTGGGTAGCAAGCTTGCTGTATTATATCAACACTTCTTCATTTAATGGTCCATTTGTACTCATTGCTTCTTGATGTTATATATATACTGCACGACATGTAAGGAAACAAGAAGATTATGTTTTCAGTGAAGATATATGGGAAAAGCTTGGTCACTTGAATTGGATTCTGGAATTCATTTGAAGTTAAGACCAATCTTAAGTACTTTATAATCATTCTGGATCACATTTTTCTAATTTTTTTTTATAAAAATCTTCTATTTTATACATATAAATCCTGACATAATCAAATGAAGTTCTTAAATTTTAATTGAATTTTAAACTTTTATGGCTAATTAATTAAAAGAGGATTAGAATTTAGAAGTTCTAAATAACTCTTTCTCCAAGTATTTTTTTTAAGAGGGCAGTTGGCTAGTTCTCCAACATGAAAGAAAATGAATAGGAACTCCATAACTATGGAAATCCACTCTAACCTAGTTATCTAAGAATTTTAAGGATGCAACATATGCCGCTGGGAGTAAAGTATTAAAAAAAAAATTAACTTTTAATATGGATAAAATCAAGATGTTAGTATTCTGTCTAAGTAGGACTCAAAACAATCCATAAATAGCACACAAGTAACTAAATAGATCGGAGAAATTTCCATTTGAAAGTTTAGATAAGTAAATAATTAGAGTTGTTCATGGAACTTGCAAATCCGTAGAATCCGACTCAATTTGAGTGGCTCAAGCTGAGTTGGGCTGATCTTAGTCTACAAACGAATTAGGTTTTGGGCCTAATTTAAAAATTCTAAAAACAATTACGTCATTCACCAAATTTTGTAAAAAAATTTCATATTTTATTATAAATATTTTGGTCATTTTATAAAAGTATATTATAAACTCACACTAAAATCATAATGATATTATAAACTCACACTAAAATCATAATAAGTTATATATTAAGTGTACGATAAATTCATATTAAATGATATGAATCTAATAAATTTACAAATTAATCACTAATTCTAATAAATTTAAAAATATTTTAAAAATCTAATAAATCATATATATTTTTTTTCTGGTAGCTTTATAAAAAGCTCAAAATTCTCAAATCAATCCAACTCTGTCCGAGGATTTTTCAAGTTTTTTATTTTTAAATTACATTAGGTTTCCAAAACGGTGTCATTTGGAACCCTAATATAATTTTCCTCCATGCTTCTCCTCCATTCCTCTCGTTCTTCTCTGACCTCTCCACTCCATCCTCAAGTCAAGCTCGAGATTGCTACTGCACGCCCACTATCCAACAAACCGTTGCATAAGGTGAATCCCACTACACATGTAAAGCCCACTTGTATGAGAGAGTATTTACATTACTTGGAAACAAGAATTCTCCGTGTCTTTTTATTATTATTATTTTTTTAATTTTTTGGACTTCTAAGTGATAGAGAAAAAACATTGCAACCTATAAATATAAACCAATAAATCTTGAAGTAATTCACTGCGCTAGAATATATTACTCATATCTTTTTCTTTTCGTTTTCTTTAAAAATTTCTTATTTTCATTTTCATTTTTTAATTTCATATATATGTATGTATATTTTTTCATTTAATATATTGTTTTTGAATTCAAGTTTCATATGCATATTTCATATTCCATATACATATTTCATATTTTCATTGAATTCCTTCACTGATTTAGCCCTTGATAGTGAGTTTTTGTTTTAATTTTTAAATTAAAGAAAAAAACCATTGATTCGACTTGTTAGCCCAATTAATCCGACCTTCACTTTGAGGTAACCCCACTCTTCCGGACTCAAAATCAAGCTGCAGGTTAGGCAGCTAGACTCGATCCATACTCAGGCAGGACTACGAGCTAAGAGTAAGAACAACCTAGCCAAAATGCATACTTATAAATAACTTTGCTATTCAAAATGTGAGCACTTAATGTAAGTCATAATCAAATTTAAGGAAATAAATAAATTTTAGAAATAAATTAATTATGTATTGGATTAAAGATAGATACTAATTGTACATGAATGATTCTCCATTATATGATTTATGTATTATTCAAATTATGAATATAGTAAGAGAAATTTTTAAATAAGGGAAAACTATTTATCTCTAACGTGTGTAACCATTTCATACATTTAACCAACAAAATCATATCCATTAAACCCAAGAAAAGGAACAGAAATCAAATGCAGCTCATCATTTCTAATTATTCATCTTAAGCATATATATCATTATCATCAGTCTCAAACATAAGGGTAACTCTAACTTCTCTTTATATCTATAGTCTCTAAACTAATACTCCCTCCATATCATTTACATAGAAAAAATTTTCTTTTTTGGTGTATCTTTTATATAGAAAATATGTCATTTTAAGTAAATTTTGGGGAGTGGAATGAGACAAAATACCATTTATACCCTTGCCTTAAAAGTTTAATTTAAGGGATATTTTTTTTAGGAGTATTTAAGTAAATAGAGATGAAAAAAGTAAAATTTTCTTAATTTTCGTGTCCATCTTACTTTTTCTATGTAAATGATACGGAGGGAGTATATGATTTGTTGTGGTAGTTAGGTACGTTTATATAGGTACGTTTATATTATGAGCTAAAGTATATACTATTAGGAAAAAAAAATCTATATTTCTTATTCAGAATGGCAAAAAACTTGTAAAATTTTAAAAATATTATTTAATTTTCAAATAATTGTTAGTATTTTTAATAGTTATTTATTTTAATAAATTTAGTAACTAATTAGAATTTACCTTGAAACTTGGTCTAATCAGTAAAATCAAACAAAATTGTAATACAGTAAATTTTATGATAAATTACAATAATACATTTGAAATTTAATTGAAATTTATTACAATTAATATTTTAGATCTTGCTTTTTTAAACCTAATAGCATTTTTTATTCCTGAAATTTGTTCAAGTATTTAATACTTTAGTTGTTATTTATAAATTTATGAATTTTTCACTGCATGTACCTTAGTCTTGTCGTTTTAACTTATAAAATTTTTGTTATAAACATTTTCTCTTTTATACATATAAATCCTGACATAATCAAATGAAGTTCTTAAAATTTTAATTGAATTTTAAACTTTTATGGCTAACTAAAAGAGGATTAGAATTTAGAAGTTCAAAATAACTATTTCTCCAGGTTTTTTTTATTCTAATAATAATCAAGAGATGATTAACCAGTATACTGTGATTCTTGAGAAGTGGATGTACAAAAAGTTGGCTGTTTATAGATATCAACACAATCAATTATATTAAAAAGCTACAAAAAGTTGACTAGATGAGGGTGATTCTGGAATGATACATGCTTGCCTGATGATTACCCTGGTACATAGAAGTCAGTCATTGCAGCTGGAATGTTTGCATTGCTACTGTTCCCTATTTGTCTCCTTCATTTGCTCATGGCTCTGTCTTTAGTAGCTGATGGATGGTCTGCTATCTGACCAGGGCTCCTCTGGTCTGCGAGAGAAGCCTGGATTGCAAGTCTTCAAAGAATTGAAGGTCATCTTTCTTTTTGCAGCTGGATAGATGGAATGTGGCCTTGATCTAAGGAACTGCTGTATCTGCTGGGCACACTATGTTGCTTATGGGCCTCCCTTAAAGAATTCAATGGATACACAGATTGTAGGAATTAAGACCTTCAGGTCTGGGGAGAGGGTTGTGTTTATTTTGCTGCATAGAAAATGCTGGCTGAGTAGAAGCTAGTTTGGAGGATCTGTCTAGTAGGAAGCTTCGTGCTGCTGTGCAGGTACTCCAAACTGATGCACCTGCTGAATTTTAAGGGTGTAAGAAGCTGGGTATAGGGAGAGAGACAGTGAATTGCAGATAGGATCTGTGGAGATGTTGCTGGTATAGCTGGACTGTGAAGGCTCATAGCTCCAATTCATTCATCTTGTTAAAGTGAGGTGCAGGTTCTAATTGGCCTAGGTGAGCTGGGAAGACCTGTGGTTTCTGCTCCATGCAGCATGCAGAACAGTTTGCAGTAACTATTACTGCTTTAGCTATTCTGCAATAGTTATTCTGTACAGGGTAGCTTAATCTAGGCCCTCTATTTGATATGGATTTTGTTATGCAGTTAGATTGGGAATGAGTTGGAACCTTGTATCATAATTTCTTTTGTCCATTTTGTCATAAAATTATACATTTTATTGACTAAAAAAATTGAATATATATCAAGAAAGAAAATGGTAATTTTTAAAAAAAAATTTGTCTTCGTATTTTATTTTGAATCTTTCAGTTTGAATTAGAATTGGAATTACTTGAAATTTAATTTGCATATTAGAATTTGAAATTTGCATATTAGTGTAACTTTGTGCGAAATTAAGGGTGTTGTCAAGAGAAAAATAATGGTAAGCTCCATATTTGGTGTAAATTTTTAATTTTTTTTTATGTTGTTGATGTTTCTGGTAATAGTTGCAGAGTTTATGGACCAAAGTAAGGAGCAGATAATAACCTGTAAGATGCCAGACACTTTGTAATATTAAGACTAAATAATTATAAAGTACTTCAGGTTTTATATATTGAACTAGTCAGTCTCTATATTTTCAACATCTAATTTTTACATCTCTCTGTTTTTAAATATTAAACTGTTTAGTCTTTCTGTTAATATTTTTATTCTAAAAATATTAGACAACTATTTTGATATTATAAAATAATTTATTTATCCTTTATTTATATATTTCTTTCTTTGTTATTTATTAAGTCATGCTTATTTTTAATTTTATTTATATTTCTTACGAATAATTTATTTTAATTTTATAAATATTATTTAAAATTAATTTTAAATAATATGAATAATATTTTTTTATTATTTTACAGACAATTCATATATATCATTTATTTTAATTTTATAGATATTACTAAAAAATAATTTTAAATAATATTAATAATATATTTTATTATTTTACAGAATATCTATATATAAAATAAAATTAAAAATAAAATAAATTTAATAAATAACAAAGATAAATATATATAATTATATTTTTTATTTTGAATATAAATTTAATATTTTTTTATTAAATAAACTTAATAAATAATAAAAATAAACTTAATAAAATTAATATAGTTGTTTGTTAAGATAAACTTAATATTTTTTATTAAATAAACTTAATAAATAATAAAGATAAATATATAATATTTATCTTTATTATTTATTAAGTTTATTTTATTTTTAATTTTATTTTATATATAGATCGTCTGTATAATAATAAAAGATATTATTAATATTATTTAAAATTTTTTTTTAGTAATATCTATAAAATTAAAATAAATAATATATATAAATTATTTATAAAATAATAAAAAATATTATTCATATTATTTAAAATTATTTTTAAATAATATTTATAAAATTAAAATAAATTATGTATAAAAAATATAAATAAAATTAAAAATAAACATGATTTAACAAATAATAAAAAAAGAAATATATAAAGGAAGAATAAATAAATTATTTTATAATATTAAAATAGTTAATTAATATTTTAAAATAAAAATATTAATAAAAAAATTAAACAGTTTAATATTAAAAAAATATAAAAATTAATTAATATAAAATATAAATTTTAAAAATTTTATAATTATATATTCTAATATTAAACATAAGACAGGAAAAGCCAGAATAAAGTCATAAGGCGGTCTTTCATGATGGCCTATACTTCCATAATAAGGGCACTAGTCCTACAGTTGTGGAACTGTTGAATAGATAAAGAAGGCAAGCCAATCGATTCGCATGGCCTTCGTTACTTGGGCTGTAAAAGGGGCAAAAATGAAATTTGGAATAGAATATATGGAGGTATTGTGGCCTTGAATATTCTTTTGAAACATTATTCCTTCAAGAATCTTAAAGAAGGCTTTCTTGAAACTTCTTTAATGGTCATCTTTGCACACTTATAATGAATCTATAAATGCAGTTAAAAAGCTATTCAAAAAATAAATAAATAATCATTTCCAATGGGAATGGAATCAAGCTGGTATATATTTGATACATTTCTTGGATCAATTCTTGATTAGAATCAGAGCATCGTAATGTTTATACATGCTTATAAAACCAAAAAAAAAAATTTCCCTTCTGTTATCACGTGACAATTTATTTTGATAAATATATTGAGTAAGTCTAACTTAAATCCCTGTTTAGATATAATTACTGTTGAATAGCGGTATTTGTTTCCTTGTAAATAGCTAATCTGTTAGCTATTGTTGATATTTAAGTTAATGAATAAGCAAGTCCAAGGTACCGACTAAAAACATCTCAAAAACGTGAAAATGTTTGAGACCTTAGTTTCCTCCATTTAACTAGTTTAATTTTTCTTTACTTTAAATTATTTATCTTTCTTTTCTTATATAATATGTCCGTAAAGAATAAAAAACGGTTTGTACCAAATTGGTATCAGAGCCCTGACATGGAATAAAGAGTGGAGGAGCTTGAACAATCTGTTCAATTTCTTTCCGATGGTCAAGAAGTCATTGCTAAACGTTTAGAGGAGCTCTTCTCTAAACTCTTTGCTCGAATGGATCAATTAACGAGCCAATCTTCTAATGGAAAGGGAGTTCAATCGGATGCACGAACTTCTGAATCAAGAGGCAATCTGGCTGCTAATGAGGTACGACATAAAGGACTAACCCGAAAGTTGGAAGCCCTTACCCATGAAGTGGCAAGTGTTAAACAAGCCACTACTGGAACAGAAAATTCGCTCACAACCTTTGAAGCATTGATGCCAGCAATGACAACACCGGTATTAGTTTTGGCTGATTTTTCTAGACCATTTACAATGGAATGTGATGCGTTTGATGCAGGAATTGGGGCTACTCTCTTGCAAAACAATAAACAAGTGGCTTATTTCAGCCAAGCTGTGGTAGTAAGGCACCAAAATCTGCTTGCTCATGAGGAGAAATTGATTGGGCTTGTCAAGAAAGTTAAGCAATGGAAATCTTATCAATGGGGGTGCAAATTTATCATCTGGATTGATCATTGCAGCTTAAGGTTTCTATTGGTAGCTTTGGATGTGCTATTTGATCCAGGAATTTTATTAGCTCCTTAACTCTTGAGGACAAGAGTAGTTTTTAAGGGGAAGGGAATATCACGTGACCATTTATTTTGATAAATATATTGAATAAGTCTAGCTTAAATCCCTGTTTAGATGTAATTGCTGTTGAATAGCAGTATTTGTTTCCTTATAAGTAGCTAATCTGTTAGCTATTGCTGACAAACCGCTTTTTATCCTTTACGGACCTATTATATAAAAAAAGAAAGATAGATAATTTAAAATAAAGAAAAATTAAACTAGTTAAATGGAGGAAACCAAGGCCTCAAACGTTTTCACGTTTCTGAGATGTTTTTAGTTGGTGCCTTGGACTTGCTTATTCATTAACTTAAATATCAACGATAGCTAACAGATTAGCTATTTACAATGAAACAAATACTGCTATTCAACAGCAATTACATCTAAACAGGGATTTAAGCTAGACTTATTCAACATATTTATCAAAATAAATTGTGACGTGATGCCTGTCAATTTATAGCTTTGACATATGTGAAATATATCTGTAGCAGTAACTAATGAGGAACATATAGAGCTTTTGGTAAAGTTTCTTGGGCAGCAATTGATATTGTCTGCAACTTGCAATCGCCTAAGAACAATGGGGCTGAGTTTCCATTACTCTCTTCCACAGAAATTTCTTCAATAATTTGAAGCAGAACACTCTCAAGCTCTTCTCCATCAGTCCATTCATGAATTTTTGCCTTGATTAGCATAGGATTTTGGCAGATCAAATCCCAAACTGGGAAATTTTTCCTTGGCATCATATAATCTGACTCTACAAGATTCAAACATGGACAATAATCACCAATACCATCACAACATATACTATTTTCTTCTTTTCCTCCTTTGAAATTGAAGCTTGGATTCTTTCCATTATAAGACCCTATTCCACATTTTAAAAAGAAAAATTAATAGAACTGAGTTATTAATCCAAAGCACAAACACAACATAATTAAAACTTCAATTCTTCAAACAGAGATATGCATAAATAATACTGGTGGGATCATAAAAAAACACAAATTGACCACAACCAAAACAACATATTAGACAAACATTTAAACTTAATCCTCACAGCAAAATAAAATTAATAATAAAGTATATACCTTGCACATATTTGGTGGGCAGCAGCTGCAACCGTGAGAAGATTGAGTAAAATCATGATAAAGAGAAATTCTTAATTGGCCTTGCTCATCAACAAATCCTGGGTTTGTGTTAATTTCTGAAAAACAATCCCTTAATCCAAGATGTTTAAGAATTGTTTCGATGAAGAACACATTTGCATCGCTCACAATCCTAAACTCACACCTAAAATTAATAAATATAATTAACACCATAATCAGGGGCGGAGCTGGGGGGTCGTGTGGGGGCTGACGACCCCCCCTTGCCGGCGGCAATGAATAAATATATAGGGGGTCATTGCCACTGGCCGTGAGATGTTTTTAGTTGGTGCCTTGGACTTGCTTATTCATTAACTTAAATATCAACAATAGCTAACAGATTAGCTATTTACAATGAAACAAATACTGCTATTCAACAGCAATTACATCTAAACAGGGATTTAAGCTAGACTTATTCAACATATTTATCAAAATAAATTGTGACGTGATGCCTGTCAATTTATAGCTTTGACATATGTGAAATATATCTGTAGCAGTAACTAATGAGGAACATATAGAGCTTTTGGTAAAGTTTCTTGGGCAGCAATTGATATTGTCTGCAACTTGCAATCGCCTAAGAACAATGGGGCTGAGTTTCCATTACTCTCTTCCACAGAAATTTCTTCAATAATTTGAAGCAGAACACTCTCAAGCTCTTCTCCATCAGTCCATTCATGAATTTTTGCCTTGATTAGCATAGGATTTTGGCAGATCAAATCCCAAACTGGGAAATTTTTCCTTGGCATCATATAATCTGACTCTACAAGATTCAAACATGGACAATAATCACCAATACCATCACAACATATACTATTTTCTTCTTTTCCTCCTTTGAAATTGAAGCTTGGATTCTTTCCATTATAAGACCCTATTCCACATTTTAAAAAGAAAAATTAATAGAACTGAGTTATTAATCCAAAGCACAAACACAACATAATTAAAACTTCAATTCTTCAAACAGAGATATGCATAAATAATACTGGTGGGATCATAAAAAAACACAAATTGACCACAACCAAAACAACATATTAGACAAACATTTAAACTTAATCCTCACAGCAAAATAAAATTAATAATAAAGTATATACCTTGCACATATTTGGTGGGCAGCAGCTGCAACCGTGAGAAGATTGAGTAAAATCATGATAAAGAGAAATTCTTAATTGGCCTTGCTCATCAACAAATCCTGGGTTTGTGTTAATTTCTGAAAAACAATCCCTTAATCCAAGATGTTTAAGAATTGTTTCGATGAAGAACACATTTGCATCGCTCACAATCCTAAACTCACACCTAAAATTAATAAATATAATTAACACCATAATCAGGGGCGGAGCTGGGGGGTCGTGTGGGGGCTGACGACCCCCCCTTGCCGGCGGCAATGAATAAATATATAGGGGGTCATTGCCACTGGCCGTGAGATGTTTTTAGTTGGTGCCTTGGACTTGCTTATTCATTAACTTAAATATCAACAATAGCTAACAGATTAGCTATTTACAATGAAACAAATACTGCTATTCAACAGCAATTACATCTAAACAGGGATTTAAGCTAGACTTATTCAACATATTTATCAAAATAAATTGTGACGTGATGCCTGTCAATTTATAGCTTTGACATATGTGAAATATATCTGTAGCAGTAACTAATGAGGAACATATAGAGCTTTTGGTAAAGTTTCTTGGGCAGCAATTGATATTGTCTGCAACTTGCAATCGCCTAAGAACAATGGGGCTGAGTTTCCATTACTCTCTTCCACAGAAATTTCTTCAATAATTTGAAGCAGAACACTCTCAAGCTCTTCTCCATCAGTCCATTCATGAATTTTTGCCTTGATTAGCATAGGATTTTGGCAGATCAAATCCCAAACTGGGAAATTTTTCCTTGGCATCATATAATCTGACTCTACAAGATTCAAACATGGACAATAATCACCAATACCATCACAACATATACTATTTTCTTCTTTTCCTCCTTTGAAATTGAAGCTTGGATTCTTTCCATTATAAGACCCTATTCCACATTTTAAAAAGAAAAATTAATAGAACTGAGTTATTAATCCAAAGCACAAACACAACATAATTAAAACTTCAATTCTTCAAACAGAGATATGCATAAATAATACTGGTGGGATCATAAAAAAACACAAATTGACCACAACCAAAACAACATATTAGACAAACATTTAAACTTAATCCTCACAGCAAAATAAAATTAATAATAAAGTATATACCTTGCACATATTTGGTGGGCAGCAGCTGCAACCGTGAGAAGATTGAGTAAAATCATGATAAAGAGAAATTCTTAATTGGCCTTGCTCATCAACAAATCCTGGGTTTGTGTTAATTTCTGAAAAACAATCCCTTAATCCAAGATGTTTAAGAATTGTTTCGATGAAGAACACATTTGCATCGCTCACAATCCTAAACTCACACCTAAAATTAATAAATATAATTAACACCATAATCAGGGGCGGAGCTGGGGGGTCGTGTGGGGGCTGACGACCCCCCCTTGCCGGCGGCAATGAATAAATATATAGGGGGTCATTGCCACTGGCCGTGAGATGTTTTTAGTTGGTGCCTTGGACTTGCTTATTCATTAACTTAAATATCAACAATAGCTAACAGATTAGCTATTTACAATGAAACAAATACTGCTATTCAACAGCAATTACATCTAAACAGGGATTTAAGCTAGACTTATTCAACATATTTATCAAAATAAATTGTGACGTGATGCCTGTCAATTTATAGCTTTGACATATGTGAAATATATCTGTAGCAGTAACTAATGAGGAACATATAGAGCTTTTGGTAAAGTTTCTTGGGCAGCAATTGATATTGTCTGCAACTTGCAATCGCCTAAGAACAATGGGGCTGAGTTTCCATTACTCTCTTCCACAGAAATTTCTTCAATAATTTGAAGCAGAACACTCTCAAGCTCTTCTCCATCAGTCCATTCATGAATTTTTGCCTTGATTAGCATAGGATTTTGGCAGATCAAATCCCAAACTGGGAAATTTTTCCTTGGCATCATATAATCTGACTCTACAAGATTCAAACATGGACAATAATCACCAATACCATCACAACATATACTATTTTCTTCTTTTCCTCCTTTGAAATTGAAGCTTGGATTCTTTCCATTATAAGACCCTATTCCACATTTTAAAAAGAAAAATTAATAGAACTGAGTTATTAATCCAATAGCACAAACACAACATAATTAAAACTTCAATTCTTCAAACAGAGATATGCATAAATAATACTGGTGGGATCATAAAAAAAACACAAATTGACCACAACCAAAACAACATATTAGACAAACATTTAAACTTAATCCTCACAGCAAAATAAAATTAATAATAAAGTATATACCTTGCACATATTTGGTGGGCAGCGGCTGCAACCGTGAGAAGATTGAGTAAAATCATGATAAAGAGAAATTCTTAATTGGCCTTGCTCATCAACAAATCCTGGGTTTGTGTTAATTTCTGAAAAACAATCCCTTAATCCAAGATGTTTAAGAACTGTTTCGATGAAGAACACATTTGCATCGCTCACAATCCTAAACTCACACCTAAAATTAATAAATATAATTAACACCATAATCAGGGGCGGAGCTGGGGGGTCGTGTGGGGGCTGACGACCCCCCCTTGCCGGCGGCAATGAATAAATATATAGGGGGTCATTGCCACTGGCCGGAGTGTTGCAGAGAGAACGGGAGAGCTTCGCCCCCCCCCCCTCGCGTGCTTGCTGCCTTGCTTCGCCTACGAGAGAAGAAGAAACATGGGCAAAAAATTAAAGCCCCTGCCACTGCGTGAGAGATTGAAGACAACATCTCACGTGAAATTACTGAAATGCCCTTCGGGGCTTTAAATTTTTTTTTTAAAATTCTATTAAGTGAAACGGCGTCGTTTCACTTGAAACGGTTTAAAAAAAATAAAGCCAGCAGCGTTTGCTGCTGGCTCGAGCGAGAGGTTAGGCGAGAGTTTGAGAGAGGCAGAGAGCAGCAGAGACAGAGTGACACAGAGGGGCAGAGATCTGAGAGAGAAGAACGGACGTCGGACGGAGAGGAGAGGCAACGCCGACGCTGCAACACCGAGCCACCGCCCACCGGAGACGGCGACTGAGACGACCGAGCCAGCAAACAGGTTTTTTAAATTTCTGTAATTTTTTTTAATTTTATTAGTTAATTTGTTATTTTTTTGTAATTATTATATTTTAGGTTAATAAAATTGAGGATTTAGATTATATATTGGGTTTTAATTTTAAATATAGAATGTAGATTAATTAGTTGAATTAATTGATTTTATTGTGTTTTGGAAATTTATGATAATTTTTTTTAGGTTAAAACTGGAGATTTGATAATTTTTATTTTAGGTAAATAATTGGAGATTTTTTTATATATAAAATAGATTATATATTTGGTTTTAAATGTAAAATATAGTTTATTAATTAGTTAAATTAATTGTATTTATTGTGTTTTGTGAATTTATGATAATTTTTTTAGGTTTAAATTTGGAGATTTGATAATTTTTATTTTAGGTAAATAATTGGAGATTTTTTTATTTATAAAATAGATTATATATTGGGTTTTAAATGTAGAATATAGTTTATAAATTAGTTAAATTAATTATATTTATTGTGTTTTGTGAATTTATGATAATTTTTTTTAGGTTAAAAAATGGTGATTTGCAAATTTTTATTTTAGGTAAAGAATTGGAAATTTTTTTATATATAAAATAGATTATATGTTGGGTTTTAAATGTAGAATATAGTTTATTAATTAGTTAAATTAATTATATTTATTGTGTTTTGTAAATTTGTGATAATTTTTTGTTTTAGGTAAAAAATTAGGGATTTTATTTTTATATAAAGAATATAGTTTATAATGTTTAATCAATTAATTTTTAAATATAGAATATAATTTATTAATTATGTTGTATTAATTGAATTTACTTTTGTTATTTGTATTTGTGATTATTAGGATTTAGGTAAAAATTGATAATTTATTTTCTATATAAATATATATTGTTGTTTATTTGAATTTTAATTAATTATAATAATTTAATTAAAATGATATGTGTTGTGATTATGTTGAATTAATTGCTTTTGTTAGTGTTTTGTGAATTGTTATTAGGTTTTAAATATAAAATGCAATTTAATATATTGTTATTGTTTAAAATGCTGAATATAACTTAGGTTAAACTAATTCTAAATTGAACAGATATGGATAAATTTGTGATCAAGACTAAGAGAATACAGAATGAATATGGTAAATCCTCTAATATCCCTATTCCGACACCGATCCCTACATTAAGTAGTCATGCAAGTCAGGAGGTATCTAGTGATGATATAAGGCGTCCGGATATTAGTTTTGATTATATTGTGGGTGACCCCGCATTGCGTAAACCTATTTATGAGTTTGATGTTGAGATTATGAATGATATTAGAAGACAATATGTGGCTAAAGGTCCTTGTTAACCACGTGGCCATAATTTTCCCCAAACAGAATTTGAAAATATTATGAGGAGTTTTATAGAGAATTGGTACTCTAAATTTGAGTGGTTGGAATACAGTATTTCCAAAGATGTAGCATTTTATTTCTGGTGTTATCTTTTTAGTTCGACTAGAGGATCAAAACGAGAAGATAATGTATTCATAGAAATTGGATTTCGCAATTGGAAAAAGGCCACGGAGAGATTTAATGAACACGTTGGTGGTTCCAATAGTCCACACAATAATGCAAGAGTACTATATGTTGGTTTCAAAAATCAAAGACAAAGTGTGTCTCATATATTATCTTCCCACAGCCAAGAGCAAGAAATGCATTATCGGACACGTTTGACAGCTGTTGTTGACTGTATACATTTTCTTTTAGCAAATGGCTTAGCTTTTCGAGGACATGATGAGTCTGAAAAGTCTTTTTGCCGGAGTAATTTTCTTGAACTTCTCAATTGGTACAGTCAACGCAATATTGATGTTGGAAATGTAGTTAATTCAAATGCTCCTGAAAATAATCAACTCACTTCTCCACATATCCAGAAACAAATAATGAGTGCTTGTGCTTTAGAGACAACACTAACTATTATTAAGGACGTTGGTGATGACTTTTACTCTATATTAATTGATGAGGCTTGAGATAATTCTGTAAAAGAACAAATGGTTGTGGTATTGAGATATGTTAACAAGTTGGGACAAGTGATGGAGCGATTAGTTGGAGTGGTACATGTGAGTGACACATCTGCTTTGTCTTTAAAAAGTGCACGTGAAGATTTATTTGCAAAACATGGGTTATCACTAAGTAGAGTTCGAGACCAAGGTTATGATGGGGCTTCTAATATGCGAGGTGAATTCAATGGGTTAAAAACCCTCATTTAAAATGAAAATTCCCAAGCAAGATATATTCATTGTTTCACTCGTCAACTCCAATTAGTGCTTGTAGCAGCAGCGAGGAGCAATAGATATGTGAGTAATTTTTTTGAATATGTTACAATGATTGTGAATATGGTTGGAGTTTCATGTAAAAGGAGAGATGCTCTCCGTCAAAAACAGCATGATGAAATCGTTCAACGTTTGGAAAGAGGTGATATTCAATCAGAAAGAGGATTACATCAAGAAACAAGTTTGGCTCGACCCGGTGACACGCGTTGGGGTTCTCATTATAAAATAATTGTGCGGCTTCTGTCTATGTGGTCAGCAGTGAAAGCGGTTCTTGAAAACATAATGGAGCTGAACAAATAACTCAAGGGACAGCTGTGGGCTTGATTGATAAAATGAAAAGTTATGATTTTATTTTCATTACTTACTTAATGAAGACAGTTTTAGGACTGACAAATGATCTATCTCAAGTCTTACAACGAAAGGATCAATGCATGGACAATGCTGTACATTTAATTGCAACTGTCAAACAGCAATTGCAATACTTCAGGAAAAATGGATGGGATGAATTATTACAAGATGTTAATGATTTTTGTATAGATCACAATGTCACGGTCCCTAATATGGAAGATAATGTTTCGGGTCATCTACGTTCTAAGCGTGCTGGTATTCCTATTACTTATTATCACTACTTTCGAGTGGAAATATTTTGTCAAGTAATTATTCTTCTTCGTATTATGATACTAAAACTATTTATAATACAACTTAATTTTCTTTTATTCAACACTAGGTTGTTGATTTTATTACACAAGAAATGGAAAATCAGTTTACAGAAACAAGTTCGGAATTGCTTTTATGCATTGCTTGTCTTTCACCTATAAATTCATTCTCCAACTTCAAGCGATCTCGATTACTTCGTCTTGCTGAACTATATCCAAATGATTTCTCCAATACTGATCGAATGATACTTGAAGATCAACTTAAGACCTACATTGCTGATGTAAGAAGGAATACAGCTTTCTCTGACCTCCATGACATTGGAACTCTTGCACAGAAAATGGTTGAGACAGGTTATGACATTATGTTTCCTTTGGTATATCTGCTTGTCAAGTTAGCTTTAGTCATACATGTTGCAACTGCTACTGTTGAGAGAGCTTTTTCAACAATGAACATTATCAAGACGGATTTGCACAATAAAATGGGAGATGATTTTCTGATCGATTGCTTGGTGTGTTATGTGGAGAATGAAATTTTTGTAAAAATTGAAAATGAAGCTATTATGCAACGTTTTCAAAAAATGCAAACTCGTAGAATACAATTACCACTTCTTAGGTGTAGTCAATCTAGTAATGTAAATTAATTGTTGAACTATTGTAATATTAAATATTCAATTTTATTCATAATTCGTCTGTAATTTTTTTCTCTTGGTAATTTTGCCCCCCTCAACAAGTCTCTGGTTCCGCCACTGACCATAATTAATTAATTAATCTCTCTAATTAATAAAACATTATAGTATAACAAGAAAGAAGTGAAAAAGAAACATACCCAAAAGAATGAGCGGACTTAATAGCGGAGATAAATAGGAATACGTTTCAAGACTTCAACAGTGTCTTCCATGGTTTTCCCCTGCGAATGAATCTCTTTCATCATCTTATCCTGCAAGATTTTCCAAGAAAATAGTTGGTATGAATGAAAATAACAAAATAATATTTTATATGTTTGTGGGTAGAGTAAAAAACTAATCGATCACATCCGATAAAATAAAGAAAGAAAGAAAGAAAATGAACAGGATTCTAGTGCTAACCATAAGAGTGTTCCAAGGCATGGAGGGGAGGAGTTGATTGAATAAATCAGTGAAACCCAATTCATCAATCACCCAGTTGTCGCTATCAACGTCAATGATGGTCTTATCAAAATAAAAAACAATCAAAATTCCTGCCATTGTTGAAAGAAATGAAGAAAGAAAGAACTACTTTAGAAAATAAATTAAAGAAGTAATGTGACAAGTTTTTCTGGAGTTATGTTTGTTTGCGTAGGAGTTCAGAGGAGTTCAGAGGAATGGTATTTATATGGGAAAGAAGAAAACTAGTGGGTGAAGAATAACCAATTGATTTTCGGATTCCAATGGAATATTACCAGAAGATGTCGTGGTAAATTTGAAGGCAGAACCAGGTCCATACGCGGGTCCCCTTTCTAATTTAGTGTCTCTAAATAAATATTTAAACTGAAACCATTCCCAACCATTCGATTTAATTATTTCGATGTTGACTTTTGTAGGGTATATTTGGGTTCAAACGATCAGACGGACAGAAGGGCACATGATTTAATGCAATTAAAATCAGAATCCTTCATGGAAAGGATTTTAAAAGAAATAATAACAAGTAGTAGTTCTGCAAATAAGAGGAAAATTGCGCGGCGGGAATAAGGGAATATTCTATTGGAATGAAATTCACTAAGAAGCTTTTTTAAAAGCATAATTAAATATGTGAGAATATTCCGAGTAGAGTCGAGTCGGTGATTCTGGGAACCTCTCTGGAGTTCCTTTTCTTGTGCTGTGCCGCAGCCAAGTTTTCTTTTTCTTTTTCTTTTTGTAACAAATCTTAAGCCACCTTCTCGGAAGTCACATGGACTGGTGTCTTGTCCAAAATTTTATTTGAAGAACAAATTAATGTGAAATAAAAATAAAAGTTTATTTTTTCTCAAATAAATAAAAATAAAAATAAGTTTATTTTTAATTTTTTTGATAATTTTTAAAAAATAAAAATAATTATAAATAATTATATTTTTCGTAAAATATATATTTATATTAAATAAAAATTTATTATTTTTTAACTTGTATAATGGGAACTACTTAAATAATTTTAACACCTAAAATTATTTGTAAAATTAAAAAATTTAGAATAAAAAAAAGAAATTAGGCTAATTTATTTAACAATAAGGCAATATCAACATTAATTTTCACAAAACATATTAAGTTCGTTTTTCTGATTCGGTTAAAAATATTTATCATATTGAAAATAGGAAATTATTAAATTAAAAAATCCCAATTATGATTTAATTTCAAATTTTAAATTTAAATTAATAAGAAAAAATCATAATAATTGATGAAAATAATGCTTCTCTTCTTCTTCTTCTTCTTCTTCTTTTTTTTTTTCTTGTTTGTTTGTTATTACACTGACAAAATTTTTGCTTCTAGAAATGAAAATTTTTCTTTTTTTAATATATATTTTAGGATAATAAGCAACTAAATAGATCAAAGAAATTCCCATTTGAGGATTTAGATAAATAATTGTGATATTTAAAGTGTGAAGTGTTTAAGTGGTCAAGTTTAAGTCATAGTCACATTTAAGAAAATAAATAAATAAATTTCACTTGATAAAGAAATTAATTATGTATTGGATTAAATATACTGGAAAATTGCTAAAAGATGGTAAACTCTTCCAAAGCTAAATAATAATTTAAATATATATTTCAAAGATAAGCACCTTTAAAAAAATAATTTAAATCTCAAAAAATCAAATAAATTTCAAATGTGGAGCAGAACACCATAAATAATGTGAAAATATATCTATTATATGCTAAACATAACTATCAACGACTGAGCACGTATATCAATTTACAAAAAATTACCTTAATCTAAGCTCAAATTCTAGGCATTACACTACAATAAAACTTGATAAGAAGAGTATTATCTCTTTTTTATAATATTATCGACTTATTTTAATTATTTGAAAATATAACTGCTTTAAAATTTAGTATGAAAAATTTTATAATTTTATATTTTTATTCGGTTTAATTTTAAAATAATGATAATAATAATAATAATCATCGTCGCACGATCCCACTGAATGTTATCATTTTCTTATCTTTAAGAATCAGAATTTCAATCTCCTTTGTATCTCTGTCAGGATGCTGGCTTGTAATAGTAATACCCAATTCTATACGGTTTGTCTTGTCGCCTATATATCTGATTTATTTTTTTAAATTTAATTTAATAAATAATTTAATAACAAAATATATTATATTTTTTCTAATAAGTGTTCTAACAGATTTAAAATAAAATATTTAGCCAATATATATTTTTAGAATATTTAGGCAATATAATTAAATTGATATAAAAATGAGATGAATGAGAAAATTTTTGAACATTTTCATACAGAATCGCTGCAATATTACAAGTCATAAATTAAAATCTTAATATTTTTAATGATTTATTTTATTTTAAAATTTTTTATTTGACATTGTTTTGAAATTTTTATTTTTAGTTAGTGCAATATTCGTTGTAAAAAGAAACTGAATTTCCATTTTTACACTACGAGAACAAGAAAATTAAACCTGAATTTATTCAGAGATAATAAATTTATCATTAGACTATGCATGATGTACATTAAATTTTTATTTTTAATATTTAAAAATTAAAATATTTAAATAAAAATGATAATAAAAGTTGTAATTATTAATTAATAATGAAAGGGGAGTGCTTGTTAATCAGTGAGTATCACTTTCAATTGTCTATTATATATCAAATCGTCATTCATTGCATGATTTGCATTAATGCCTTATTCTCCTATGTTTTAGGTCACAATTAAATAATAATTAATATATAACAATTATATATATCTTTGTATCCGGGAACACTTATTTAATGAGATCATTACTCATTTGGAGTCAGTCCGATCCACTAAGCAGCTAAACTCAGAAAAAATTAGTCTAGCAGCCTACCAACCAGTGTCTTTCAATTTATTTCAGACTTTGAAGTGGCTCCTCACAAAATATATACAGTGCTGGAATTATTGAGGTGTTGTTGAGATTCAAATTTATAATCTCGCTACATTACACCAAGTGATTTACTAACCCTTCTATCCATGGTGAATTATAATAATAATATATTGTCATAGAGTTTCATGCGATTTTCTCGTAGGTATAATTGCATGCCTAGCCTATTAAAGGAAACAAAGACTAAAACAGATTTGGAGGTATAATATCTTCATTAGCTTTATTGTACATATTTAGTTTCCTTTTTTTGATGATTCCTTATTTAATGATCATACACTTGTATAAATGGTTTATTTTTCCTACAGCAATATACATAACAATTTACTCAAGGATTCTCTCCTTTAGTTTAGTTTTCTAACATGGTATCAGAGCTGTGTTTTTTCGATCAAAATTCTGTCGAAAAGTAAACAGTTCATCATCTACCATTACCTTTCCCAGCCATGGCAGATTCAGAGAGTGATGTATCCAGTAGGGCACCAGGATCAACAGAGACAGATCCTCTAGCCATCCAGTTAGCATCCTTGCTTAGAAACCTGCCACAAACAGAGCAGCACCAGTCACATGTTCCTCAAACAGTCTCAATTAGTGTCAAATTAATTCAGTTCAATTATTCCCTATGGGCACGATTGATGAAAATGGCAATCGGAGGCCAAGGGAAGCTGCACCATATTACAGGGAGCCCTGCTCCACCCACATCAGGACAGCCAGATTTTCCCAAATGGGAACAGAATGACCTAATTGTATGTTCATGGATTCTGGACAACATGGAGTAACAATTAATCACGAACTATGCTGAATATCCATCTGCTAAAACACTGTGGGAAGGATTAGCAGTTACTTTCAGTCAAGGAGAGGATGGTATTCAGATATTCGAATTGACTGTCAAAGCAAACAGTATGAAACAAAATAACAACAGCATAGAACAATATTACAGTGATCTCCAACGCATTTGGAGAGAAATTGAAGTGAGGCAGCCTAATCCCATGAGAGATACAGAAGATATAGCAGTGTTCAACAAACTCAGGTCCGAAAACAAACTCTTTCAATTCTTAAATGGCATAGATGATGTATATGATGCAGAAAGAAGGGACTTACTAAGAGAATCACCATTGCCAACTGTGGAACGAGCTTATGCTATGATTCGGCGAGAAGGAATGCGCAGGGGAATTATGGGTCCAGATCGAAAACCAGAAACAACAAACTCAGGGGTTGGAACGGGTCTCGTTGCAAGGCCTCAGATAGAACTCATCACCGGCCAAGGGTATGTCACCAGGCCGAGCTCAGATACGACAAAGACAAGCCATCGATCATCACAGCGCGGCAGCGACAAAATCGATCGATCGAAACTGAGGTGTGATCACTGTGGCATGTTAAAGCATACTAAAGAGGAATGCTTCGAACTGATAGGGTTCCCAGAAGGATGGAAGAGCCGGCGACAGAGGTATAGTCAGCGAGGGACCGCCGCCGCCGCCGCCACCGTCACCAGTGAACAAAGTCACAGCATCGGTGAACGAGAACAAGGGAAAGCTGAAACCCTTGGTCGAGCGGCGGCAGTGATGAGGATCGAAGAAGATGAGTCTCTTAAGGGTAAGGTTTTTACCAAATTGCAGCTTGACTCTTCAAAAATTAGATATTTGCAGAATGACCCCCCGAAATATGAGGAATTTCAGTTCAACCCAACGACTTCTGGAAATTTATATTCTGACCCCAGTTGTTTTTCTGATCAAATTAATCAAAATTATGCTAAAAAGAATCAACAGGAACAAGGCATAGGGGCACAGGTTACTGGAAAACATTCAGAGTGGCTTGTTGACTGTGGAGCTACAGACACTATGACATTTGACTATCAGGATTTGGTGACGACATCAGTACCCACAAAGAGTTTCATACAGAGTGCTAATGGCAGTTTATCTCCAGTTCACGGGGCAGGAACCATTGAAATTGCTCCAAATTTAAAACTTAAGAATTGTATTTATGTGCCAAGTCTTTCTTGCAAATTACAGTCAGTTAGCCATGTTACTCGAGAATTAAACTGTATTGTGCTCATTTTTCCTATGTTTTGCCTTCTACAGGATATTCAGTCGGGGAAAGTGATTGGACATGGCACTGAACGTGGAGGGTTATACTATGTGGATGAAGTGGTTCAACAGGGAGCTGCATCGTTGGTTCGCGGAACTGTAGAAAGACAACAGTGGTTGTGGCATCGGCGATTAGGACATCCGTCTGTTGGATATCTCCGGGTTCTTTTTCCTAGTTTATTTTCTCAGAATAATAGTTTATCTTGTGAAACTTGTCTGTTATCAAAAAGTCACAAACAGTCTTACAAACCTTCAAATACTCGAGTTAAGTCTGTCTTTTCTCTAGTTCATTCTGATGTTTGGGGACCAGCCCCACAATCTGGTTTTGATATTTCTCATCATGTTTTTAAATATTTTGTTTTATTTATTGATGATTATTCTAGAATGACATGGGTATATTTTTTGAAACACAAGTCTGAAGTAGCAACTAAGTTTTTTGAATTTTACAAAATGATTGAGACTCAATTTAAAAAAAGAATTCAAATTCTTAGATCAGATAATGGAGGGGAATATGTCAATTCCACTCTTAGACAGTTTTTTCAGGATCATGGGATTATACACCAGACCTCGTGTCCACATACACCCGAACAAAATGGGGTAGCAGAACGTAAGAATCGTCTTATCCTAGAAATGACCAGGGCAGTTATGATTGAATCTCATACTCCAGTTTTCCTTTGGCCAGAAGCTGTGGCTACTTCAATCTACCTTATCAATCGTCTCCCTACTAAGATTTTAAATCTCCAGACTCCTCTTAAGGAACTGTCCAGTCAAGTTAGTGTTCCGTCTACCCTTACTCTTCAGCCTAGAATTTTTGGGTGCTCTGTTTTTGTTCATATACCAAAAATAGAGCGAACTAAGTTTGAAGCATGTTCTCTTAAGTGTGTTTTTGTGGGTTATGGGCGTCATCAGAAAGGATATAGATGTTATCATCCATCCACTAGAAGGGTATATATCACTATGAATTGTGACTTTATTGAAACAGAATTTTTCTACCACAACCAACCCACTAGTCAGGGGGAGAGTCAAATTGATCCATTGTGTTGGTTGTCTAGTTCTCCTTCGGGTCTACCTAGTTCTACTTCCAATGTGTCTGAAGCAGTTCCAAAAGGACTAGCAGGTGGCTCCACCGAATCATCTCTTCCCATGGGACAGAACTCTTCACCACCAGAGCCAGAAATTGAAACCCTACTGGATATCAATGAGGTAAGCACCAATACAGTTAGTATGACTACTAATCAAAATGATACAGATACTGAAGAAGTGGAACTCAGAGTTGAGGAACCAGAGATGGAGTCCAAAAGGTATACACTACCTCCCAGGAGTACAAGAGGGGTACCTCCAAAAAGGTATGAGCCAGAGTATGAGCCTAGACAGTCCAGATATCCTGTTGCTAACTTTGTCAGGGGGAGCATGTCATCAATAGCCAAGGCTTTCTCTACAGCTGTATATTCTGAAAGTCTACCTAAAAATGTCAAGGAAGCCATAGAACAGAAAGAGTGGCGTAGAGCTATGGAGGTGGAAATGGCAGCACTTGAAAAAAATGAAACATGGGAAAAATGCAGTATGCCTCATGGAAAGAAACCTGTTGGGTGTCGATGGGTTTTTACAATCAAGTACAGAGCAGATGGCTCTATAGAAAGATACAAGGCAAGGTTAGTGGCAAAGGGGTATACTCAGACGTATGGGATTGACTATTCTGAGACATTCTCTCCAGTTGCAAAAATTGATACCATTAGAGTTCTATTCTCAGTAGCTGCTAACCAAGATTGGCCACTCCTCCAGTTTGATGTCAAGAATGCTTTTCTTCATGGAGAATTGAAAGAAGAAGTTTATATGGAACCTCCTCCAGGATTCTCTAAAAATTTCCATCATAGAGAAGTATGTAAGCTTAAGAAGGCCTTGTATGGCCTTAAACAATCTCCTAGAGCATGGTTTGGGAGATTCACTGTAGCAATGAAAAAATATGGATATCAGCAAAGTAATTCTGATCATACACTGTTTATCAAGAAGAAGGAGGATAAGGTTACTTGCTTGATTATCTATGTGGATGATATGATAATTACTGGAGATGATACAGAAGAAATAAAACAGCTCAGAAAAAATTTGTTCAAAGATTTTAAGATGAAAGACCTGGGAAACCTGAAATACTTTCTTGGGATTGAAGTACTAAGATCACAGAAGGGAATCTTATTTCCCAACAAAAGTATATTCTTGATTTATTGACAGAGACAGGTATGATTGATTGCAAACCAGTAGATACTCCTATTATTGTTAATCATGGGTTGAAGATTGTTGATGGAGCTAAGACAACAGATCAAACCCAATATCAACATCTTGTAGGGAAGTTGATATATTTGTCCCATACAAGACCCGATATTTCCTATGCTGTTGGGGTTTTGAGTCAATTTATGCATTCTCCTCAGAATGATCATATGGAAGCCGCCCTCAGAGTAGTCAGGTATCTGAAAGGGTCCTCAGGGAGGGGAGTTCTTTTTACAAAGAATGGGCATTTAGGCATTCAAGCTTATACTGATGCTGATTGGGCAGGAAACTCAATTGACAGAAGATCTACCTCTGGATATTTTACTCTTGTTGGAGGAAATTTGGTCACTTGGAAGAGTAAAAAACAGAAGGTGGTTGCTCTCTCCAGTGCAGAAGCAGAATTTCGAGGTATAGCTCGTGGGCTCACTGAGGTTCTTTGGTTAAGGAAGCTACTATCAGAAATTGGTGTTCCAGTTCAGGAAGGTTGTACCCTCATGTGTGACAACCGAGCTGCTATCAGTATTTCAGAAAATCCAGTACAACGTGATAGAACTAAACATGTGGAGGTAGATCGACATTTTATCAAAGAAAAGTTGGATAGCGGAATTATTTCACTTCCTTATGTTCGTTCGGAGGATCAGTTAGCCGACATCCTCACAAAAGCAGTTAATGGACGAGTGTTTCATAAAGTTCTGAGCAAGTTAAATGTTTGTGATCCCACCATTCAACTTGAGGGGGAGTATTAAAGGAAACAAAGACTAAAACAGATTTGGAGGCATAATATCTTCATTAGCTTTATTGTACATATTTAGTTTCCTTTTTTTGATGATTCCTTATTTGATGATCATACACTTGTATAAATGGTTTATTTTTCCTACAGCAATATACATAACAATTTACTCAAGGATTCTCTCCTTTAGTTTAGTTTTCTAACATAGCCAACTAAAAGAAATTGCATGCATCATATGGCAACTTGAACAGATTTTTTTTTTGTTAATCCATAGAATTCACATGCAAATTGTTTCGTAGATCTAAAATTATTTAAATATTAATTATTTTTAGATAAATATTTATAAATATATAGGAATAAGATTTATAATCACAATATAATTTTCGGATAGAAAAAAAATTTCTCTATATAAATATACTCGTGCTTAGTTAATTTGTTTAATTTTCTCAAAAGATTATTTTTAATTTTAACCATTAATAATTGACCTCACCGTGTCTCATGAAAAAAAAAAAGTTTAACGCGCTAATCTAATTTTCTTGTAGCATGCTTAATTATTTAATTATAATTATTTATAATTAAATAATTATAAATAAATATTTAATATTAACATAATTTTATAAAAAATAGTTTTTACCATATTATTTTATAATTAAAATAAAATATAATAAATATATAATTAAAATTTTAATAAAATATAATTAATGTATAATCTGATTCGGATAACGGGTACCCTATGGTCTATATCCGAATTCGACCTAAATTCATCACGGATGATAAAAATACTATCCATATCTGTCCAAATTCGTTTATAAACTACTTATAGTCTATATAAATGGATCGAATACCCGAAAACTTTCGGCTTATTGTCATTTCTAAACATATTATCGCGCACTAGTATTTTCTTATTTCCATATCTAATAAATCAAAGTAATAAACAGGATTAATTTTGTGCTTTTATATATATTAAATTTATTTAAAACTGATTATTTTATATATTTTTAAAAAAATATTAAAATTATAATTAACATGTGGAATATATTGTTATTATTTTTAATCTAAATGGATGATAGATTTTGTTGAAAATTATAAAAATAAAAGATTAAAAAGGGTGGCAAAAAGAAAAAGAAGTTTGTTTGTTTGCTTTTTGTTAGATACGTGGCGACACATATTGATATTGTAATGTGAAGGCCGAAAACGTTGCTAGGTGGTTTTATATTATACGTCACACATGCTTCCCAATATTGTGATCTCTTTACATAATTTGCTTTGCTTTGCTAAGTGGATTTTCCAAGTTCACGAGATTTATCTTTATTTTTAAGGTGGTTTGTTTTTCTTTTAAAGCTTTTTAACCTCTTTGGTGTATTTCTTCCATTTTCTCCGTGTCTTTAATTAAACCTATTATTATTAGTGCTATTCTAAATTCATCAAGATATTGTTTCAATTAGTGTTTTTAAAATTGTTTTTGGAATTATTAGATTAACTAAGAACCATAAGTTGATTGCAATTAAGAATATCTGAAAAAAATTGAATTTATAAGAAAAATGTCTAAATCATCAAAAACAATGAATTAAATTAAAACATATCAAATTGAATTGAACTGATATTTTAAATATTAAGTTTTTCTTTTAATAAAAATCAAAGAAAAATTAAGTGACCTCTAATCTAATATAAATATTTAGATTATTAAAATTATGATGAACTTTAAATTTTTTTATGATATTTTTAATTAATAAAGTATATTTTAAATAATTTAAATATTTATTTTAAAATTTATATAATTTTTAAAATTTTATTAATATCTATATATAATAAATTTATAATATTATAATATTATTAAATCTTAGTAATTTGATTAAACCAGCTAAATCATAAACTGATTATTAGTCTCATACGATGTCTAATTCAGTTTTAAAAATACTAGTTTCAATCCCAAATATTCATTTTATTGCTAATATAATTTATCTATTTTTCTTATTCATTAAGATGATTCATAAAAATAAAAATATGATAAAGGACATAATTTTCTTATTTTTCATTGGATTACAAATAAATATTTTGTATTAGAATTATTAGTTTTATATTTATATTTAATTTTTACAGAAATAAGAATTTATCTGTCTAATCTTTGATGTAGGTCATATTAATTAAATCAAATACAACTCTTTGTTATTTTTCTCTGCTTTGGTATATTTGTTATATTTTTGGTATATTAGTTTTCTATTTTGCTATGTTTGATATATTTGATGCATATCATTTTTCGGTTTCAATATATTTAGTATATTTTAATTATATTACAAGGTTATGTATTTGATATAATTTAAGTGTATCAATAAATATATATTTGGTATATTTTAAACATATCAATTTTTTGTTTTGCTTTATTGGGTATATTTTAGGTATATCAATTTCCTTTTTTATTATATTTGGTATGTTTTAGGTATATCAGTTTCATGTTTTTGAAATATTTGTTATACTTTAGGCATATTTTATATACATCACTTAGTGTATATTTGGTATATTCTAGTTTATCATTTTTATGTTTTGATATATTTAACATATTTTAGGTATTTCGGTTTTTCATTTTGCTATAGTTAGTATATTTTAGGTGTATTAATTTTCTATTTTGCTAGCATATAAATTTATACTCAAGGGAGTGCTCAAACACTACAACAAATACACAAGCAATAATTGAAATTGAGTAAAAAATATCAATTGTATTGTTAGAGACTTAGAGCAGCATTTTCCACTTCTAAACTCAGATGAAGCAGTTTTAGACACGGTGGAGAAGAACGTAAGTTTGATTAGTAAATGTACAATTGAGAAAATGAATGACAACACCAAAGGAAATGAAGAGGACAAAGAAAATAATATGTCAACAATCGTAACCAACTCAAGGCATTTAGACATTGAAGTATGACAGCTTTTCAAAGACAAGGAAACTCTGAAAAAGAAGATTCCTTGAAAACCTTTAATCGTTTATTGCTAGAAAATAGAAATTCAAAGAACCGATAATAATAAAAACAATCATATGGAAAAAGAACCAAAACACTATGAAAATGTAAAGCTAAAATTATTCAAAAAAAAAGTTACTCCAAAATAAACAAATCGACATAAATAATTGCATGTTTCCCAAATTTATAATAGAAACTTACAAAAAATAAAGAAAAAAATATTAAAACCAAATCAGTATAAAATAAAACTCTTAAAATTGAAAAAAATATATCAAGAGAGAGTTTAGAAAAACAAAAAGTGTACTTGTTGCATATGATTCTTTTTGGCTTTGATAATGCAAACAGTTGTTCAGAAATAAAAACCAATAATGCAGAAAAAAATATTTACTTTACATTTTTGTTCTTCCTCAACAGTGAAATCTAAAATCAAAAGCGTGAACAAAGAAGATTTCGACTAAGTGTTTCTCCTTCAAGTTTTAACGGAGCGTGTCGAGTTTTTTGACTAAAAATGAAAAAAATTGACGATTTCTATAACAATTTCTAAATGGAATATATGGAGTTACTGTAGCTGTAAATGAAAAAACTGAATAAGAGGCATATCTGAAATATTATTGGTTTAGGGTAAAAAAATTATGGAGCATGTTTGAAATGGTAAAAACAAATGGGGAAATTTTGAAATATAAATTTTTTAAAAAAATGCATTTTAGAGAGATTTGCAAAATAGGGGTGTAATTTTGAAAAAAAAAGGTTAAAAAAAGTGGCAATTCATGAAATCTCCTCTATAATTTTTTGGACTTTTGACAAAAATACAAAAAAATTAAAAATATTTTTTAAATTTAATATATTTATAAATTATTTATCAAAATATTATAATTCATAAAATATTTACTAAAATATTATATTTTTATTAATTTACAATAAATTTATAATGAGTTGGTTTATATGAGTTTATAAATTTTATATAGTTTATAATAAATTTATTATGAGTTTATAATAAAATAATAAAAATATTTTTAATAAAAAAAGTAAAAATTTTAAAAAATATAATGAAAAATATTATTTTCTCTAATATTTTAGTATTAATTGGATATTGGTCATTTACAATGGGATCTCATTGTTGTATTGAATAAAAGCCCAATTACGCTTAGCAATTCAACTTCACTATAAAGCCTGTTTCCTTTAGTAAGTGAACCCGATAATTGCAGTGTACTTTTGAACAATTGTTTTAGCCTATTGATACCGTAGTACAACAACCAACTCTTTTAATCTCTCTACACTTTTAATTGTTTGTTTGACACTTCATAGTTTGTTTTCCCTTATTTGGATTGTCATGATTTCATAATATAAGATATAATTTAATTTTTTATTTATTTGTAATACTATATTATGAAATCTCACATAATATTATACCTTACTAAATTATATTATCCGCCTATTTAAATTTTAATCGATAGTTTGAAATGTCAAATAAAAGTAATTAATAATGCCAGTAAAAGAGTAAATTATAAGTAATACTTTTTTATTAGAGTAGAATTTGAAATCTAAATAAAAATAACACACGTTTCTTATCACTAAATTAAACTGATAAAACCATAAATAGTACTTAGTAATGGATTTTCAAGGAATCAATGAAGTTATAACTTCTTAAAAAAAACTAATGTGATTGTAAATTGTAAATAAACTTGGGTACATATTAGCTCCAAATTTAGCATAATTACTACTACATACCAAGGTTGATGTATTAAAATAAAAACAATGGATATGGCATTTTGTGATTAGGCCTCTAGTTTAATGATCATTAATCATAATTATTGTTTGAACAAAAAAAAGCCTATATTTGATTAATAATATTAAAATAATAATCAAACTGGCTTATAATACCAATATATATAAGAGATTTAATATAAAAAATACTCTTTATAAGAGGTTAATATTTTTTAGACCTCATTAATCTTAAATAGATTCTCTTTTACCATAATACCCTCAACTCTAAAAAAACTATTTTATCTTTCTCTCTCTCTCTCTCTTCTTTATCTTTCTTCTTCTTTTCTCCCATCTTATTTTCTCTCTCCTTTTTTTTCTCATTTTATTTATTCTTCTTCGATCGTGGATCTAGCTCAAGTTTTGTAAGAAAATATATTAGTTTTAATTGATCTCTATTTCTCTCTAATTTCTTCTTCTATTTCTTTTTATTCACCATGGATTAAAACTTCTCCAATATAAAATTTCAATAATTTTTTTTTCTTTTAAACTTAAATTTTATAAGAAAATGACCGATTTAAATATTTTATATGGTTGATTTTATTTTATTTTTTCATAAGTTTGAATCTTCTCCTTTGTTTAGTCTTTAATTTTAATTTCTGAATTCATGAAAAGTTAAATAGAGTATTATGAATTTTATGTGAAGTGATATTATGTATTATTAGAGACTAGTATGGATTGTTAGCAGGTTATTAGGGATTGTTAGGGTATGATAAAGGCTATAATGAGTTGTTAGGAGTTGTAATACAAAATTATAAACTTTATGTAAAATAATATTGTGTAGTGTTAGAGGCTAATATGGGGTGTTAAGGGCCATTAATTGTAGAGGAAAGGCTGTTAGGGGCTAATAGGAGCTATTAAAGGTTGGCAGGAGCTATTAGATATTGTTAAGGGTTACTAGGGACCGTTAACAATCTCTAACAACCCCTAACAGAAAAACAGTTTGTATATTAATATATAATGCATATTATTTTATTTTATTTATGTACTAAAGCTATAAAATGTATCATAATTGTAAATAAAAAAAAGTGTGAAAATAGCCCTTAAAAACCCGTAACATACTGTAATAAATAATAATAACCTATGTAGAAGTTGTATTTGATTGTATTTTATTGTGTAGTTGCTGAATATTATTGATTGGTTTTATTTTTTATTTTTTATTGTAGGGTATTTTCTTAGAAATAAGAATTGATATGAAACTTGGCATAATTATCATCATTCACTATGTTAAAAAAAATTATGTGGTCATCTTAAAATTCAATATTATTGTATAGTACTTCGCAATCATCGGATGTTCAAAAAAATAATATTGTTGTATATTGAATTTTATAAACTTTCATTTTTTTATTGTAACTGAATATTATAAATATTGATATATTTTAATGAGTCCATTTCAATTATTCTCACTACAATAATTTAAATTATAACATAACATCCATGTTGTAGTATTTTATGGGTTGTTAGGGTTCATATTGTGGTATATTAGGAGTTGCTAGGGGCTACTATATGTTCTATTTTTTAATAATTTTGTACTCATTCTTAATTCTCACTATATGAAATTAAATTAAAGCATAATAACTAATGTTAAGGGTTGTTAGGTGATATTTGAGGATTATTAGGGGCTCTTATGGGCTGTTAGAGGCTCACGACTAACATCTCATAATAGCCCTTAATAGTCTCTGGCAGCAGATTTAAAAATTAATAATACCTCTTTAATATATATGTTAATAATTAATAATGATACTTTACAGTCATTAGATATTTAAAAAAATAATATTGTTGTATTTATAATTATGATCTCTATTTTAATGTTGCTACTATAGGAATATTATAAATTTTTATTTATATTATTAAATACTTCTAATATGTATATTGTAACTGGATATTGTAAATGAAATGTAAGGTACTGTTAGGAGATTATATGGATTGTTAGACGGTGTTAGGGGATGATAGGGACTCACACCTTAACAGACCCTGACAACTCATATCAGCCCATATTAGCCCCTAACAACTCCTTACAGTTATCAACCATCAACACTAGATCTGAATGGGCAATAACAAATGATTATATAAGAGACTGCCTATTCCAAATATATTTGAACAATTGATTTGAACTATCGTTCAACATCGCATATTTCAAAAATAAAGTAAACATCCACATAAGACCTGAATAGGTAGTAAAAATGATTATAAAATATATTATCTATAATCATTATCTTTGAATAATTAACTTCGACTAAATTTATATACAAATAAAAAATTATATATAATAAAATCAAATTATAATATTAGAATCAAAGTATGAATTACTCGTCATCTTTACATCAGGAGCCCATATTCTTATTGGCATCATGAAACCACAAATTCATTGCTGTTTAGTATCTCATATCAGCTATGCGATCTTATATGCAGCTTCAAATATCAAGTCCATCAGTCGTAAAAAATTCTATAAATTAAACAACAAAATAACCATAGTCCATACTGTAAACGAACAAATAAATCATTAAAATGTCATCAATGATACCATATAATTTATATATATTATGAATTTAATAACATATAAAAAATTACATATTCTGTTATGGATAAGTGTGATGGTCGTAGACGATTTTCAATTTCTTATAATTTTTTTTTCTCCAATTCAAGCCTATGATAAAGAAGCCAATATGGTCAAGCATTGTGGGAAGCATCTCTTAATAGTCCCTAATATTCTATAACAGCTTCCTAACAATCCTTATTAGCCTCTAATAGTCTATATTAGCCCTTAACATCCCCTCTTCTACAGCTAAAGGCTTTTAACACCCTATACACCCCCATATAGTCTGAAACACTACACAACATAATATTGTATTACAGCTCCTAATAACTCATTACAGTCTCTGTCAGACCCTAACAACTCCTAACAACATACTAATAGTCCATACTATCATCTAACAATGCACAATATTACATCTCATAAAATCCACAATACTTCATTCAACTTTTTATGAATCCAGATATCAAAATGAAAGAATAAACAGAGGAGTAGATTCAAACTCATGAAAAAAATAAAAAAAAATCAATCATATAAAATATTTAAAAAATATATGTATTCAATTTTTAAAATCTCTCATTTCCTTATAAAACTTAAGTTTAAAGGAAAAAATTAAAGAAAAAAATGAACTTACCAAAATACTACATTGAAGACACTTCAATACATAGTGAAAGAGAGAAAAGAAGGGTTGGAGGTAGAGATCAAAATTCTGGCTTAGTATTGAATGAAATTTTAAATTTTTTGATCAATGAAAAAATAATGGGAGGAGAAATATTATATTAGAGAATTTTTAATATATGGTGAATGAGAGAAAATTAAAGTTAAAGATAAATCTTGATTTGAATTTTATAACCAAAGAAAAAAAATTGGAGGAGAACGACAATGAAAAAAAATGAGAAGAAAGAGAAAAGGAAAGAAGAAAGACAAAAAAAAAGATTAAATTTTATTTTAGGATTAAGGACATTATGATAGAGAGTCTATTTAAAATTAATAGAGTCTCAAATATATTAATCTCCTATAAAATAATATTTTCTGTTAAATCTCTATATATAATAATATTTTAACAATTCAAAGATTATTTTTCTAAAAAATTCAAGGTTAGAAAAGAAAAAAAATAGAAAAGGCTGCCGACAACGTGGCTTTTATTCGGCCCTACTGCAATGAAATAGTCGCCTTTACATTTGGTTAGTTTAGGTCAGCTCGTTACTGTGTGGCTTGAAATTATGAATTTAATTTGAAATTTCTTAAAAAATACCATAAAAAGTAAAATTTTTTTTTTAAATATCCTATTTTCTTTTTTTTTTTCACTTTAAAAATACTCATTTTTCAAATTTTAATTTTAAAAATATCCCTTTATTAAGATATATTTTTAATGTATATTTACTATATAAAAAATATACTATAATTTTAAAAATATATATTTAATATTAATAATATATAAAAAAATGAGATATTTTTAAAATAAAAAATAAAAAATATTACTATATAATATAATTTCCTCTTTTTATTTAAAATCGAGATTGCATTGTCCCCAAATAATGATACTACCCCTATCATGGGTTAGGGCCTCAAGGCCTATTCTAAATCCGTTATTTTAGGATTTTTATAAATTTGTAAAAAAAAAGAAGACAGTTTATAAAATTACAATAATTTAAAAAAAAAAATTCAAACCAACTTATAAATTTATGAGCTCTGTATAATATATATATATATAATTTATTATAAATTTATCATATATAAAATTCAGATATAATAATTTTTATAATTTTATTATATATTATTATAAATTTATTATACAATTTTATGAAAAAAACCTTTGATAAAAAAATAAAAAAATTATAAAAATTTAATAAGCGACGTAATTTTCTCTTTATTTTATAAATTTAATTTATATGTGCTTTCATATGAAAATACTTGTATGAATAAAATAATATAGTAAAAAATAATTATATTTGATAAAAATACTAATTAATTTAAGTGCCTAATTGAGTTTATTATTGCATTGCGTGTAATTTAGATGAAACTTCAATATTATAATACTATTTAGATATTTTTTATCTTTATTTTTTCAGTAATTAACAATTATACTGAAATCGAGTTGAAGAAGTTGTTAACTATCATTTAATTAAATGTAATCTGTGTCCCTCGAAAAAAAAAATATAATCTATATATAACAAATAATTAATGAATTTCTTTTAGATTTACATTAGATATTAATATATTAAGATTTTATATTGGACATTGTCATATAAAATAACCTCAACATTTTTTTATTTATATGATCTTTAAATTTTAATTATAAATCAAATTTATTTAATTTTAATATATAAATAATATTTTAATTTAATTATATAATTCAATCCCCAATTAAAATTTTTATCGGATCATATTCTATTTTCAAACATTGCAATGAGTTGGTTTAAATTTAAAAATATATATATTTTTATAAAATTAATAAAAAATAAAAATAATTATATTTTTTGAATATTTTTAAATTTTTTATTAATTAATAAATATATTATATTTATATAATATATAAAATTTAATATAAATTTATTATATATATGATAATTTTTATAAGTTTATTGTGAGTTTATTATATATTTTTATCAAATAATAAAATATATATGTAAATTATATAAAATTTTTAAAAAAACTGATATAATTTTTACGAAAATATTTAATTTCTTAAAAAAATTTTGCCTTCCCATTTGCAGCCTAATCCACGGCCAACTAGGCTAAACCCATGCTTTATGGGCAACAGAAAATTAGAGCATTGGGTCCTATTCCATGAAAAAGTGTGAAGTCTAAGTGAATGTACACGTGGAAGGCAAGCAATTTACAGCCTCCCACAGATCTACAGCTCTTTTTATTTATTCACTTTGAATCTCTGATAAATAATTAAAAAAAATTGTATTTTTTTAACGAAAAAAGAAATTGTAATTGCTCTCGCGGATTTAGTCTAATAATATTAACAAATAATTATCCAGTCTAATAATAATAAATATCCAATTTTAATATAACAAAAAAAAGTTGAACTTAATTTCCTAAATTAATATTTTTAAAATTAGACTTAATATTGAAATAATTTAATAATTAATTCATAATTTAATCAATTTATTCAAATTGATTCTTACTAATCCGAATTTCTCCCTATCTTTTTTCTTTCTTCCATTGCAAATCCTTAATTCTTCATCATATGCTTTATTTATTTATCACACATTTTTATTGCCTTACCATTATTTTAAATTTATTTTAATTCATCCAAAATTCTTAAAAGAAAATTGAATTGTCATTATTTAAATCTCTATTTTTTCACTAATTATTAAACTATTAAAAGAAAGTTACATTATAAATCACTTTTTAATTTTAAAAAAATACTATTTCAGTATACTTTGAATATAACAATGCACGTTAAATATATATTTTTAAAAATTGAGTATGTCTTTAGTATATTAAACGTATATTTCTAAAAAATTAATACTTTTGAAATTGAAAATTAAAAATTAAAAATTGATATTTTTAAAAAATATATATTTATAAAAATAATTTTATCTTAGGACAGTTTTAAGAAAAATCCCAATTATTATTTCGATTGCAATTGCTTCATAATTTTGACCGCAACTTCCTAATCTGTGTAGTTTTTTTTTTTCTTAAAAAAACACGTAGAGATCAATAAGAATTAAGAACCTCATCCGCCTAATTGCTTACATAATAGAATATAATTAATAATTATAAGATAAAAGGAAAACAATATAATACTAAAAGAACTATAAAAAATTGTTGACGCTAACATTGTATTAATTTTTTTAATTATATAAAGAAACATCAATTTCAAAAGGAAAGGGAAAAAAAGGAACATAAAGTCTACTACTTCACCTAATTCTAATTCTATATTTCGTTTTGTGACATCAATATATTGTCTTTTCTTCTTATTCTCTTATGGTGTTGCTACCGTGGAGTTTCAATTTTTTTTTATTTTGTTAATATAATTAAAATTTAATACAAGCCATGATAGAATTCTCAATTTATTGTTATTTATTTATTTACTACTCAATTAAATTTTAAGAAAATATTATCTTAATCATTAAAATTTAACTTAGTGATGGAAAAAATGAGTTCTTTCGGCATAAATTTTAGGTTCGAGTCTTAAATATTTTTTTCTCCATTTATAATTAAAACAAAAAAACACATTCTCTTTGTCCAACTTTAAAAAAAATTAAAAACAGAATTTTTCATATATTAGAAGAAAATATCATTATTTTTTTTTCTTTTCCTACAATAAATGAATTTTAGCTAACATTTCATGGGTATAAATATACTTGTTTAATGTTTATAAAAGAGCTCGATGTGCAGAGCAAGTAACCTAATTAAATGCATTTTTATAATACAAGGTGTCAAAGTTTAAATTTTAATAGACATTGTGATTTTTAAAATATTTTCAATATAAATAAAAAACTGTAGTGATTAATACACAATACTCAGTTTTAATGATTTATAAATAAATCACTTAAATTAATTCCAGTCAAAGATAAATAATATTAATTAAAATCAACGCTATGAAATAAAAGTAAAAGTGAAGCGTTTTTTAATAATATTAAAAATTAAGTGAATAAATTTTATAAAAAGTGTTAAAATCTTCAATTATAATAATTGACATATTTTAAACTTTTTTTTTTTCTAGCATTACAAACATTAAATTTCTTGGCATACCTTCCAAAAAGTCAATATACATACAAACAAACATGTTTTGAACCATGGACATGCAGCACAGTATCATTTCTCATATATATATATATATATATATAGACAATAACAACATCATAAACAAAACCTCATTTTTAAAAATTTTTTAACAACCGTCCGATCAAATGACTTTTTATGCCACGTTGATCTCCATCTCCATGTCAAGTAAAAAAAATAAAAACAAAAAAATGAACAGACAGAAGGACAAATCTGTCATTTCAATCCAACTCTCCCCTTCCTCAACATGAACCTTTTACAATTCTCTATCTTTATTTTTTTCACGAACCAATCAAATAACTTCCGTCCACGTCACAACCCAATCAGAACACGTCTGTCAAACTAAATAACAAAACCGATATGTAATTATATCAAAACTAAAAGGAAATTACTTTTTAGGTTTCTCTCTTCAAACAACGGTTTTGTTTGTTGCTTTTCAGTTGTTTTTTCAATCTTCAAAATCCCAAATTTCTCCTTTTAGAGAGAGAAACATTACACAAATTTCCTTTCTTTTTTTTTCCTAGACAGAGAAAGTATAAATTTTGGATTTTGTTTAGAGAAAGTATAATTTTTTTTAAATTTTTTTTAAAGAGAGAGAGAAAGTGTAATATTTTTTTTTTAATTTTGTTTGTTTTCAGATATAGAAAGGGGAGAAGAAAAAAAAAAAGAAAAGAAAGAAAAGAAAATATTATTATTAATTATTAATATAATTAATATAATAACACAAAGCTCTCTCTGTTTCAATGGTTGATTTATAAATAAAAGAAAAAAAAAATCTCCTCATTTTTAAACCAAAAAAGAAAAAGAATTGCTTTGATGGGGTTTTTTTTTGGTTATAAGCTAATGATGCGATCTTTTTGATTGATTGTCGGGACTTAATCTGGACCTTAGATTTGATTTTGAGCGTTGCTGTTGAAGAGAGATAGATAGATAGAGGACAGAATGAACGGTGGCGATGAGGTCGCTGCAGCTCCGGCAGGTCCACCGCAACCTTTAGAGTGGAAATTCTCCCAGGTCTTCGGTGAACGCACCGCCGGTGAAGAAGTACAAGAAGGTAAGTTTCATTCATGTGTATTGCGGTCTTTGTTTGTATTAAAGAAAACCTATTGATTTTTGTTCGTTTGGATCCAGGTTATATTTCTTGTTTTTTACTTCTTATTCTGTTTTTTTTGGGTTTTGGATCCGGAATGAATCGTGGGTCGATGAGAAATTTGTTTTTTGGTTTGTGGGTCAATGAGTATTTCCTGCTTTATTCTGGGGTTTCTGCAGTGATTTGTGCGAGTGTAATGATAGAGATTTGGCATATTTAATAGATTGAGGGAAATACAAGAGTGGGAAGTGAGCTTGGTGAAGTTAGTGGATAATTGGATAATTAGGTATTGTTTTCCTGCGGCACATGCAATGGGTAAGTGACAAAAGTGGGTCGTTGAAGTTGTGAATGTTCGAACCTGGTCGCTGTGGTATGGATCTTATTGATTCTGTTATTCGTTGGTCAATTGGTGTGATGGGTTATTGGTATATGCATTAGTCATAGTTTTGTGAACCAAGCTAATACACTTCTGATTTGCTGAAGTGAATGTGATGGTAGTGCCTTTTCGTATATTATTATTTTTTATCTTTATTTTTGAAAGAAAATCATATTTTAGGTGCTTATCAGTTGCTCAGTCCCAAACATTTCCTTTTTTATAACTTGGTACATTTCTAATTCTAGATTTGCTGTTTTGTCTTTGCATTCATATAACTCGATTGCAATGTAGAATGTGGGAGATTTTACTTTGTGGTGAATGAACATTTCATCTAGATACTTGAATTAGGCCCAAGTTTTATAGGCACTCCCACTGACGTTGTGCAAATGAATATTCCTACATGTGTTTGAAACTAACGAATGTGAAGAACAATATGTTTGTTTTATATCTGCAACATTCTATACATGGGCAATGATTATTGTTGCAATGTCTGAAGGTAGTTGCTTTCAGTTTGCAATGGTTGAGGCCGAATTGATCTTTATACTAGTATGAGGAGCTTGCCAAATGAATTTTTCAGCATCCTTTTCAATTCTATGAATCAAAAGATGGAGTTTTCTGAGAAAGAAACCCTGCAGAAAAGGAAGTAATGGTAATTTGCTGAGAGAAATCATTAATTCATGATACAAAGGGTTATTGGACTCGAAATGAAGATGTTGAGATTTGGGTGGGAGTAGGGGAGGGTCACATCTGTGAAAAAAGAGGGCTAGTGCATAAGGAGAAATGAAAATTAAGTAAGATCAATTGCTAAATGGAATTAAACCAGTGACAATGAGGCTCCAGTAAGACCTGCTAGAATGGGATGAGATGGAGGAGTTCTGCTATCAGTCTATTGAAGCAGCACTTTGGAAGGCAAGTTTTGGAATTTATTAGTTCTATTTGAGATAAGTGATGGCTTTTATCCCATAAATAGAAATGAAAATTAAGTAAGATCAATTGCTAAATTGGAACCAAACCAATGACAACGAGGCACCAGTAAGAACTGCTAGAATGGGATGAGATGGAGTACTGTTATCAGTCTATTGAAGCAGCTCTGTGGAAGGGAAGTTTTGGAATTTGATTTATCTCTATTTGAGATAAGTGATGGCTTTCAAGCTCTGAATTTATGGTCTTTCAGCTACCAGACTAACATTTTAGAACTGCAGATGAGATAAAAAAAGCAATAAGAATAAATGTGGTAGCAATTATTGATCTTTAAAGCAGTCTGTGAGCAGCTGTGAATCAATGCTTTTTGAAAAATTTACCTAGCTTAGTTAAAAGTAGCTAGAGGAGTTAAGTTTCCTTAATTCTGATGGAAAAGGAACTTTTGAGGTATAAGTTAGAATATATTTGCATTGTTCGGGGTGGATATTGGTTCCATTTAGACCAGTTCACTAGATTGTCTTTTGGAACTGGAGAAGTATATCTTTTGTGATATAAGTTGATCATCTTTGCTGAAATCGTATTTCCCAACTTAAAGAAATCCTCATAATTTCAGGACTCTTGCTCAAAAACAACTTTGAAGCAATCTTCTTTGAGTATGGTTATACTTACTTTCATCAATAACTTGTACTTTAGGCAAAATTTTCTGCATGCAATTGGGGAATTAATCAAATTCAGGTGATATTCTCTTCACACAAGGTGCTGCCTGCTATAATGTGCAACAGTGGCATTTTTTTATAGAAGCTGTGTTAGTGTTGACTCAATATATTTTCCATTTGCAGCCGACAGTTTGTTTCTTTATGTAGGCATTGATAATTTATCTGTCTCAATTTTGTTTCTTCTTCTTCTCCACTTGCTTAATCTTTTTTGCCCCCCCTTTGGCTATTTCCAGCTATATTGCCAGTTCCATCAGTATCAGCCCATAAATGATTTAAGTAGAAATGACTATTTTTCAAACAGCCTCAAAATGATCTACCTGTATAAATTATTGTCCGACAGCAAGAAACATTCAGTAGCCGCATGAAGGTGTGGATTTTCTATTTTTATTAATTTCATTAAGGATATACTTTCAGAGAACGAAAAGCCATAAAAGAGTAGGATACTTGCAGTAACAGTTCACATAAAGTAGCTGCCAGCGAATGCAGTAAATAAACGTTAAGAGAAAATATATGAAATTGAATATGGAAGTTTGGACCTACGTAACAATATTGTATTGATAATTTCTGCACTATTGTACTGCTGAATGGAAGGATGATGATAGCATTGTTAATCCTTGATTTTGTTTTCTTCTGCAGTTGATATTATTTCAGCTATTGAATTTGATAAAAGTGGTGATCATCTTGCTACTGGTGACCGTGGGGGCCGGGTAGTTCTTTTTGAGAGGACAGACACAAGGGATGTAGGTTTTTCTTGCCCTTGTTGGCTTAAAATTTTCATTCCATTGTTGGCGTATGATTGTTTATAATTTATCTATTCTGTTAATGATATCATTGTCATGTTTTTTTTTGTATTGTGTAGCATGGCGGGTCCAGAAGGGATTTGGAGAGATTGGATTACCCTATTAGTAGGCACCCCGAGTTTCGTTATAAAACAGAATTTCAGAGCCATGAACCTGAGGTATTACTTTCCAGCAGATTCTGTTGATCTAATTTCAGATGCATTTGTTTTCTTTTGTAATGCTTTTTATATTCATATTGCTAATACATTTATTTGTTCCAGTTTGATTATCTCAAAAGCTTGGAAATAGAGGAGAAAATCAACAAAATCAGATGGTGCCAAACAGCCAATAGTGCTCTTTTTCTCCTATCTACTAATGATAAAACCATTAAGTTTTGGAAGGTAGGAATGTAACACTATCTTGAAAGCATTTTCTGTTTACCTTTTCATTCATTGTGCACCAGGTGATAAATGTCTGGCCCAATATGATATACACAATGTATTAATGGGATATGCATACTTGTATACTAGTTGATCTATATTGAAAGGCATAATAGTTATGGATTACCTTATCAAACTCTCAAGTCATTTTTCTCCTCCTTTTATTTCTTTTCAGTTTAATAGGAATCATGTGTGTTAAGTTGCCTATGCTCATGTTAGATTTTCTGCCTGAATTTTCAAATGGTATGCTATCGTAGCAACATTGATGCACCAGTGTGTAAAACATAATATTGAATTTCTATAATTTCTATTCTACATAAGCAGCCATCTTATTGAATGGTAGAACTGGTTGCTTTGTGTATGTCAAAAGGCATATATGTGTAAGGAATCTTTATTCTGGGTATATAAATGCTTTTTATGACTTTCCTATGAAAACTTGCACCTGTGATTGCATGAAATGTGTCAAAAGACTTTGTCGTGGCATATTTTATCTACTGAGGTCTAGCCCTGGGCATTACTATTGGCTTTCTCGTTTATAGTTGGTACTTCATTCAGCAACTAAACTTTTTTGCCATTTTTGTCTGGAATTTCACAGGTCCAAGAAAAGAAGGTTAAGAAAATTTCTGACATGAATCTGGACGCTTCAAAAGCTGTAGGAAATGGTAGTGTTGCTAGTTCAAGTAATTCAAGTAGTGCTAAACCATATCTTGCAAATGGAGGCTGGCCAGAGAAGTCATATAGTTACCCAAGCAATGACTTCACTTTCCCACCTGGAGGCATTTCATCACTTCGTTTACCTGTGGTAGTTGTACTTGAACAATTTGTTTTCCTCTCCTTGCTTTTGTTTTGACCAATTATAAATTTCTGGACTTTGGAACGACGCATAACTTTAATGTGGCAGCATGCTTTTTTAAGGGCTTTCTTATACAAGGAATGGCGCATTGAATTGATTGTGCAAACTTTTGTCCTATTAGCATACTGCTATATGCCTTTTTTTTAAATTTTTTTTATTTGATGATTTTTGTGTTAAAGTTTTCGTCTCCCTCTTTCCCCATGGGGAATGTCATTTTCTATCTACTTCATATTATACATTTAGAAGGGAGATTATTGACGTGCCTTTTTCTCTGTGTAGTGGGGGTGGGACTGTACTATGGGTTCGGATGTAATTTTGGTTATTGTTGTAAGAAAGGGAGATTTTGGATAACATTAATTTATTTCTGAATCATCTGATCTTGCATTAATCTAACTCTTATTTTGTGCTTCACATAGGTAACCAGCAATGAGACCAGCTTGGTGGCTAGATGTCGAAGGGTATATGCTCATGCACATGATTATCACATCAATTCAATTTCAAACAACAGGTGGCTCCATGTTGATTTTATCATTGCTTCTTTTTCAAAATAGCGGGAGCGTTTGTGCACCGGGCTGCCTTTTTTCTTTTTCAAAGTAGTCTTGATATTATTATTATTATTATTTTTATTCGATTCTTGGGGTTTATCATGGGACCTTTAAGAGACTGGCATTTTTTTTGCTTATTTACTCTTCAAAAATTTCTATGCTTTGTTCATGAAGGAAATTTGTGATGATCTGAAATCTTCCAATTGTTTCCTCAGAAGAAACTGCATTGTGACAAGTGGCTAGCCTTGTATTTGGTTTTGTTATATTTTTGTCCATTTGGGACTTTGCACTAGGATGTTCCTTTTCCCCAAGATGTTTTTTGCTATATAATTATGAGTGGGGAGGCAGATTGCCCTTTTTTTCCGCTCAACCTTGGTGCAAGTGAGAATGACAATGTGATGAATTATGCATTTGTGAAAACCACCAATTGCTAATGTCCTAACCATCAATGCCTAAGAAGCTCATTTAATCAGGTAGTTAAAAAGCTGTGGATGTTTTAACATGCTTCTCGCTTTGAACTACAATTTCCCTCTTTATAAATGGGATATTTGTCTTAACATGCTAATAATCTTTAGTCTTACAAAAGATGTCAATGTTTATTTAGTATGAGAATCACCAGATAATTATATGGTTAAGAGTCAGTAAAGTCTGGTGGCTACATGTTGGACCTTGCTTATTTTTTCTTTTTCTTTTTTTTTTTTGTTGTTTATGTTTTCCACCTTTTGGCTTGCCCATTCAGTTCTTATGAGAATTGATGCTTTTATTCTGAATGCTGCATATTGGCTCTTTTGTTGCATGAATTACACAAAAGTTGCAAATTGAAATATGTTGAGGCATGCTTCTTTTCAGTTCCTTGTGTCCTAAAAAGATTATGAATTCATTTTTTTTCACTGAACAAATGTTACTTTTTGCAATCTGATGGAATTTACTTCATTATGGCTACCATTACACCTTACTATACCAGGCTCATCTCATCTTAGTGTTGACTTGTTACTTTTGCTAATCATATCTTCTTTCGTGGTCTAGTGATGATGAAACCTTTATATCAGCTGATGACCTGCGAATCAATCTTTGGAACTTGGAAATTAGCAATCAAAGTTTCAATATTGTTGATGTAAAACCTGCTAATATGGAGGATCTAACTGGTAAGCTGCTTAGTCTCTTGTGTCAGGATTATATTGGTCCATGTATTTGTCTGGTTTGTAGATCCAGATTCTGTGCTCATACCTGCCTGTCCTTTGAAGATTTTCCCATTATTTTCATCCTTCCTTTCGTGAGCCTTTTGGCCTTTTAGTGGCACAACTTACCTGGGGTTGTTCGGTACCCAGTGAATTAGCTTGTTTTTACTCTTTATGCCAGTGTTATGTTTATGCTATTAGGTTCACCCTCACACAAATCTTAAATTATACCTGGATAAACTAATGTTATTTTTCTGATCTAGTAAGTGTTCAATGACGGTTTATTTAATCATCAACCTGATTTGATTGATCTTTGCAGAGGTGATAACATCTGCAGAATTCCACCCCAACCATTGCAATATGTTAGCGTATAGCAGTTCAAGAGGCTCAATCCGACTCATTGATTTGCGACAATCAGCTTTATGTGATTCTCATGCCAAGTTGTAAGTATTCAACTTGCTTTGACGGTTTGACCTACTTGTGTTGCATATGCCTTTCAAAGAAACAATCTTTGGTTCAAACTGGGGAAATTGGAAAGGCATAACAATATACCTTGTTGGTTTGTAGCATATGCCGAATACTTTTTGGGGGATTCCTGTTTGTGCTGGAACTGTAATCAATAAAAATTATTTATGACGTCATTTAGTTTTAATATCCACTTGTTGCAGGTTTGAGGAACAGGAGGCACCAGGCACTAGATCATTTTTTACAGAGATAATTGCTTCAATCTCAGATATTAAATTTGCTAAGGATGGCAGGCACATACTCAGTCGTGATTACATGACTCTTAAGGTTTGTACTTGTATAATTGCAATTTTTTTTGGGTCGTAGTTGTGGCTGATTAGCAATATCATGTTTATATAAATACTTGTCTATAACTTGGTATTTAAGTATGTATGATTAGTTGACAAATTAGTATTGATATTTGAATTTTTAGAGTGATAATTAAAATTGTTTTTTGCAGAGTGCTCATGTACACAATTACCACTTTTTCTTGTAGCCATTTTGGCAAAAGAACTGATATGGTTGCTGCTTGCTTTTAGGTTATTTTAAAATGAAAAATTTTGATCTTTATGAGTGTGGATTTATTCTGCATCCATGTTTGTGTGTAATGTTGAGATGTATTTTTCAAGTCTGGTCCTTGAGTCTATTAACAGAGTGTCTTTTTCATGACCAGTCATGTCTGGGATTGTTGAGGTTCAGTTCTTTGTGACAACATGTTGAGCCTTGCCATGACTTTAAAATTTACCCTTTTGCATATGAAGTTGGTTATAGCTTTGGTGCATCTTGTTTCTAGCCCTGCGTGAGCTATATTACATGCCTGGGTGGTTCAAGCCAGGGTTCATCCTCAGGGCCCATGCCTATGCACATGGGCACGTCTTTTAGGAATGCCTGGCGTACTTTTCTTCCTTTCATTATTAAATGGTACTTTATTAATTGTTTCTGCTTGTATTATTTGATTTTTCTCCTTTAAGCCTTCATAATGCGGGTTTGACCACAGGATTTAGCTGTGTCTTACAATAAAGTAAATGTGAATACATTGAATCATCTCTTACGAGGTGAATGTCACGATATGCTTTGGTGTTCTAATCCAAACTGAAGTTGCCTCTGTCTTCCGGTTGAATTGATTGTTTAGAGTAGCGGCAATGAACCAACGCAAATTATTCTTCTCTTTATGCCACTCAATTAGACATTAAATGAGGAACTAATTTAAAGAAGACAATTGAAAAGAAAGAAGACATCGAGGACCCTAAGGCTAATAAATAGAAAGGAGGAGAAGAAAATGATCTTTAACATGATGGTGATATATTTGGGGCTTGCTGTTGTGATCTTATTAGTGCTTGTGGACAGCGTTTGGTTGGGTTATTTTTTGTACTTGAGCAAATATGCTTCTGTAAATTAATCATTTAGTTGTCTTTTTGTTGAATTGATGTACTTTGATGGTAGTGTTATTTTTCTTTGTACTCAAGTGTGTTGTAAATTAAGCTTTCAGTCCTCTTCTTTGTTGAATGGATGTACCTTGATGATAGTGTTATGTTTTCTTTGTATTTGAGTGTGCACGATATTTAGTAAGCAGTTTCAGTAGATTTTCTTCTTTGTGATATTGACGTTTTCTAAAGATTCCTTAAATTCTTTTTGCTTGCTAGTTATAAATATTAGCACCTATGGATGTTCTAAAGATGAATGTCGAAGATTGTGTCGCTTGTATGAATGTTCTGTACACCTTTCAGTGAATTTGCACCTGAGATGAGTCTATCAGCTGTGCTTGTGACTTTTGCCTTGCTGCAAGTACTCTTACCTGGTGACTATCACATTACTTATGGAAGATAATGGTTTTATTAAGAGAATCCTCTGAAATTTTATGACAAGTAAGCCATTCCATGTATTTGTTGGGGCTGGAGGCAGGGCAGGGGAGAGTGAGAGAGAGTTAATAGGAAGCTTTGCAGTTAAAACAAGCTGGTAAACCAGGCAAAATGCCACTAGTGGCCCTGTTCGTGCTTGAGATAATCATGCTATTGTTGATTTTTTTGTAGTATGCCTTTTCCAAACTTGTATAATATATGGACCTCAAGCTGATTGATTTTATGTTCAGCTTTCTTGGTTTTGGAAAGCTTTTTCTTATTTGACCTTGTGTTTGAAGATATCTGTTATTTGGAGTGACCACATCCACACTACAGCTTGAGATGAATATTTTTTTTATCACATGCAACATAAAGAGTCAATGTTTTCCTGCATGTTTTTTTTAAAGTTCAATTGTGAATTCATGCTTGATTGTTTTCAGTTCCTCATTTCTTTGTTTTCATCTTGTTAGCTATGGGACATCAATATGGATTCAGGTCCAGTAGCAACCTTCCAGGTTCACGAGTATTTAAGACCTAAGGTGAGGTTCCTCTCTTCAAACAAACTAAACCTAAAATATCAAGACTGGCCATCCTCATTATAATTACTTTGAATGTTTTCAGTTGTGTGATTTGTATGAGAATGATTCAATCTTTGATAAATTCGAATGTTGTTTGAGCGGTGATGGATTGCGATTAGCAACAGGGTCTTACAGGTGTGTTTACTGCCCATATCGTGATATCCGTATTCTTGTTGAAAACCTTCTGCAAACACCTTAATATTTTTCTTTTCTGTGAACCCAGCAACCTGTTCCATATGTTTGGCTGTGCACCTGGAAGTGCTGAGTCAACAACTTTGGAAGCTAGCAAAAACCCAATGAGGTACTCTCACATTGATATTTCAGATATGAGCAGAGGGTCTGGAGCTCTAAAATGCTTTATAAAATATAATGTCTTTATGAACTTTTATTCGCCTTTTCAGGAGACAAGTTCAGACGCCTTCGAGGCCATCGAGATCCCTAAGTAGTAGTATAACACGTGTTGTAAGACGGGGTCAGTAGCTTATACCAACCCCCTTCCCTTTCCTTCCTTTTGCTTTCTCCTTGTCTGTCTGTCTGTCCATTTAGATAAACAATTGAACATGTGTTTTTATGATAATACTCGTGGAATCACTAACAGGAGCAGAAAGCCCAGGAGTAGATGCAAATGGAAATTCTTTTGATTTCACTGCAAAGTTGCTGCATCTAGCATGGCACCCAACCGAAAACTCAATCGCCTGTGCTGCTGCAAATAGCTTGTACATGTACTATGCATAAAAGATGGAACGAGGAGAAACTTATTTGCTTGGTTAACTTTTTTGGGTTGCTGTCGGAGAAGATTTCTTTTCCATTCCCATCAACCAGTTAGGTGGAGGCTACATCAATTCCTCACATTTTAAATGTCCCTTCCATCTGTAACACATGCTAATATGATATCAAGGTCCCAAAGATGTGGCTGTTACAGAATCCGCAAGGAAGCTACTTGTTTTTATTCCTGGGTGGGCAGCTAGATTCTCCTTTTTCTTCCCCCACCCCCTCTCCCTCCTCCCAACCTTAGAAATTCCTTTTTTTTTTTTTTGGCTTTATCTTCTAAAAATAGAAGATTGCGGTTTATGTTCTAAAATTTGTTGGGTTGAAGTCAGAAGAAAATGTGATTTGTAGCTCTTCTACAACAAAAACTGAAAAGGATGTTCAATATTTGCCACTTAGGTCTCTTCTTAAGGTAAAAATTGTAGTTTTTTACGCAAATCTTGGTGGGAAGGAGCAGTTAAAAACTTGCAGTGCATTTTTTTATTGATTCTTTGTCATGTTTGAAACTTCATCCTTCTAGTTCTAAAGATAAAATTGTAGATTTTTTCTTTTATTTTTTATTTTTGGGTTATTGATTCTTTATCTTTAGGATTACCATCTAAATTACTGGCTTGAAATTGCCAAACTTTTGATTTTATTTAGTGAGGAGGAGGTTCAGTTTCTGCCACTAGTTTTGCCTTATATTGTTGTTTCCTTTTTCGCCTTTCTGTTTTTTTCTTTTTCGTTTTGTTCTTATGACTTGATAGATCAAATAAATGGTTGCAATCGTCTTTAGTGTTAAATAAGTTGGATTTGGATTTTGTGTTTTCTTTGTGTAGCAAAGCATACCGTGTCAAATTTCAAACAAATTACGTCTTTAGTGAAAGGGTTGTAATCTTATTATATATATATATATATGTATATGTACACGCTTTGGCCCTTTGTTATGTATTATCAATTTTCATTGCGTATCCGTATAAAATAAGACAATTTTAGTTCACAAAAATTTTTAAATTTAAATTACATTGTAGTCCTTGAAATTTATTTGATTTAGTGCCATGACCTTTATAAAATTTTTTATTATAAAAATTATTGAAATATGTATAGAACTTTGAATTCATATATCTACCAAAACTCCACGAATGCTTCTATAATAATTAATATTCCTTAAAAATAAAATCATGATTAATTTCTTACTGTATTACAATGCAATATTCATGTTATGATCAATTGAAGTGATTGAACTTTCACATATCGTTACTCAATTTTATGTCAAAAATAAAACTAATCAACTGTAAAAGTTATAAAATTATAAAATATTAATAAAAAGAATTGACAAACTTTTCCTTGTAATTGGAAAAGGATATTAATTAGGTATGGGATAAAAAAATCTAAATAATAAAATTAAATTGTATCTAAATAATTTATTACAATACTCCATCTAATTTGATAATCTAAATTGATATTTTAATAATTCAATTAATGAAAAATTTTCAATTATTTTCTCATACAATAATAATTAGATAGAGTCTATTAGCGTGCCAGTGATTCAATTCATACAAGTGTGAATTTTCAGAAGGCAGCTCTCTTCAATAATGCTGTAACTTTGTTACACAAGTGATCGTACTATACAATCTGAAAGTAGCCAAAAGCTCTAGTGACAACGCATTATCCTTATTTTTTTCACTTTCTATATTCCCTCGTTTCATGAAACCAAACTCCATTATGAAGAAATTGGTTTATCTATCAGGTACTTTTTCAAGTTCAAAGCCTAAAATTCCTATTTCCTCGAACACTGAACTTGTACGCTTTAGAGCACCTAATATTTTTTACAGAGATCGTACGGGCATTATTATATCCATCGACATCATTGAGGAGTCCAAATTGATAAAAACAATTTCAATCTTTCACAAAATTGTAAAAAAATAAATCCACTTTTGACCAAATAAATTTGCCACATCAATAGAGAACAGGCATCATAAACCATAGCCCTGTCAAGAACAAAATTCTTTGATGATTTCAAACTCGGTAAGTAGCAAGATCCTGAATATAAATGTCCTTGAAATTCGGTAAAAGAAAAAAGAGAGTAAAGTATCTAATATTACAAAATCAAAAAGGAAGACTTGGAAAAAGGCCATGCAAAGTTGAGAAGTTCAAAATTGCTCAAATTGCAAACATTACCACAACCAGTTCATAGCCAATCTGCACTTGACAATCAATAAAGATATGATTAACAAAAACAAATACGCAGGTCCAAATTAAGACAGTTAAATATGGCAAGTAAAATATACGGGCAACTTATTCATGGATCCATCATAAACTACAACAACAAAAACATTTAGGATTTATCAATAAAAAGATACTTCATGAACTCCAATGCAAACTTCAATTCAAAAACCATCTGAGCTTACCACATCTCCTTGTTTGTCAAATGCAGAATTTAACAAATAAAAAGATCAGGATGAAAAATTACTACTGCTAAAGTTGGAAATTAGAAAACTGATACCTTTAAGCTTGAGCATCAACCTCTTTATCTTCAACATCATTTGCAGCTCCAGCTGCCTCTACATTCTCAGTGTCCTCGCCAGGGGGTTGAACCTGCTCCTCCTCGGGCAAAGGCTCCTCCACATAATCATTCTCAAAGGCATCAGCAGGAACCTCATAAATTCTCACTTGTGGCTTGGATGGGTCTTTCACCAACACATATTTGCCTTCATTCAATTTCATACACAACTCAACAATACTCTTCACAATCCCCCACATGTTGGAAGTATTCAAATTGATCTGGGCAGCAAAATCTTTAGGTTTGTATCCAAGAACAGCTAATATCACATGGTTATAATGATCCCTTGGGTGAACCCTCGAAACAAAGCCCAATTTCATCAAATCTGCACTTGCCAATAGAGCTTGAGCAGTCCACTTAGCCAATTTGTTTGCATTGTTCTTCAATTCAGTGGCTAAAACTGCACCTCTTTGAGTTTCCAACTTCTGTCTCCAATCAACTCCTGAATATTTAGGATCAAACTCATTAAGAGCATTCAGTGTCAAAAATGACCTCTGTTGGTTAACCTCCACAACGCTCTGCACCTCACACCGAGCAACAAGATACATATCATCATCAAGCTTCCATCGCCTATACCTATAAGCAACAGAAGCTACTTCCTCTCCTTCAGTTGCAAATGGGTTTGGCTCATCGAAAGCAACCTTATTCCCATCCCTAATCAAGACTTGCTGCGAAAAGTTTTGATTAATATAAGCTGCTTCAACACTCAATGAATAAGCAGAGTTCATATCATCCTTGACCTCTGGTAACGGCTCATGTGAGGTCTCGTGAACTGCGAGCAAATCAAGCTGCGAACCATCCCTCTTATCAAAGAAGAGCTTGTTTCCAACCCTCTGAATCACAATATCCCATGAATACACCGACCTTGGTGCACACATTAAGGTAGAGAGAATAGCATCTGTAGCAAACACAGTAGCCTTATCCTCATTTGCAAGCCTCCGTATCACTGGATCATCAGTAGTGGTGACTTTGAAAAAGTTTCGATTTTTGAATCTCTCCAAACGACGCTCATTTTTGGGGGTGATTCTATCATACGATCGATCGTAAAACTCAAGGCCTCCACAGAGAAGTAAGTCTTCTGGCTCAGTGACTGTAAATGAGAGCTTTAAAAATGTTGAGAAAGGGATCTGATCCAGCATGTTCCACTCCGGCTGGATATCCACGGATGACTTGAAAGCTGCCGCCTCGCGACGGGGTTGATTCTGGTTGGAGCGATTGAGGTTGTAAAGCCGATCACGACGAGCACGTTCCTTTTCCGCCTCACGTTTGCGAGCTTCGACTTCTTCATCGCGACGCTGCGGTAGCTGAGGACGGTGCTGGTTAAACCGCCACTTAGGGCCAAATTTAGGGCGTGGAGGAGGCTTTCCATCAACCAGGTGGAAGGTTGAGTCATCATCAGCGGCGCCAGCTGCTGCGGGGAAAGAATCATCGGCGGTGAAGTCAAAAACCGAATCAGAAGGGTTTTTAGGATTGGGACGATTAGCATTAGGATTATTGACGTTACGAGTCCAGTCGGCGATCCTACCGAGTTTTTCAGATCGGGAGAAAGGGGCGAAAGGTATATGGAGAGGCAGAGTGGAGCTGGTGGTGGCTGCTGTGGCGTCCAGTGGACCCCAACCGTCGGGATTGAACGGGACGGCGCCGACTTCGAATCCGCCAACCATCGTTAACGAAGATAGAAAACGGTGGAGCACAACTGAAAATGGCAGCTACGAATGGGATATTGGTTTAGACAAGTGAATGGGCAAAAACCCTAGAGGCTATTTTCTAAAAATCACTTTTATTTATTATTATTTTTAAATAAAAATACTAAAAATAAATAAAGATAATTCATATAATATATTTGATTTGTGCATTAAAAAACCATTATTATAATAAAATATTAATTTTAAAATTTCACAAAAAAAATAAAGATAATTCTTATGATAAATATATTTGATATGTGTATTAAAAAACCATAATTATAATAAAATATTAATTTTAAAATTTCACAGAATGATATTTTACTATTCCAATAAAAATATATCAATGTTGTGCTCTCTCTCATTATTTGATTATTATGTTTTTTTTTCATTAGGAGCCAGAAAAAATTTAAAATATATATATATATATATATAATTTAATTAAAAATTTATTATAATTTATTATTGGCTTATAAATTAATATATATAATTTATTATATGTATAATAATTTTTACAAATTTATTATAAATTTCATATTTTTTACAAAATAATTTTAAAAAATAATAAAATATAAAAATTTTAAAAATTTGAGCATGTAATTTTTATAATATAGAGCCGCACAAAGGTCCAACAGCCTAACCTACGAAGCCCAAATACAAAAAGGCTGAGGAGATCCATTATAATCTTCCGATTCGGTTGAACAACTTCTCTAGAAAAAGGACCTTTGTGCGTTTAAAAAAATACTTAAAAAGGACCCAATTATATCTAACTTAAAATCCCTCAAGTAATATATTCGTTTTAGAATTTCGTCAAAAAAAATACTTTTAAAAATAAAATCATGTTAAAAATATTTATTTTTTATTTTAAAAATACTCATTTTTCAAATTTTATAAATATATTATTAATTATATTTTAACTTTAGAGGTATTCCATTATATAAGTATATATCTAATATATTAAAGATGTATTTTATTTTCATATAGTATTTTAATTTGATTAATTAAATTTAATAATTATTTTTAAGTGGTCGAATGTTGAGAAAATCGCTATTTTCCGGCCCTTCGAACCGTCTTCAAGCATGAACAAATGAGAAAATAAAATAATGATTGTGAAATTAAAGAGAATAAAACACAATGATTTAACGTGGAAAACTCCCGAATGGGGAAAAATCACGGTCGTTGTCTAACGACAACCAAGAAAAATATTCACTATGCGGCAAATTGTTACAACCACAAATTACAAAATATTTTTCTAACCGACACCCAAAAAATAACCCCCAAATATTTATATTCTAAAGAACTCCAAGAGATTGATTCTCTAATTCCTAAGATAAACTATTTGGTGTTTAACCTATAGCTCTCCTTAAGTTATATTTTGTGTTTGCTTGGTGTGTTTACAAATGGAGAGAATGAGCCTATTTATAGGCTTCAAATGTAAATAAATTGTCAAACTAAATTAGGTGAAAATTAGCCTAAATTAGGCACCTCCCATTTTCACCTCACATTTTTGACAATTTCTTCCTTGTTAGACACCTTGCATTTTTGACTTTTTTTTTTCATTTTTATTCAATTTTGGTGTGCTATAACCAACAATCTCCACCTTGAAAAATAAAAACACAACATTGTCTGTTACCGACAATCATAATTCTTAAAGTCAAGAATTAACATACTCCACCATAAAAGAGTATCGCCACTTGGAATTATTTCGTCAACTCCAAGAATTTTCCATCGGCCATGTCGGATCCCGCTAATAGTTTATGGTGCAACCCTCCTGTTGACTTTTCCGATAGTTCATTAGCCATCGACATTATTTTTCCACCACATGCTTTGCATCAACTGTCAACCAATGTCGCACGCATTTCTGTGGACCAGCTACCAATAATCTGTCCTCTTCCATGACATCTCAACGGGTAGCAATCATGCTATAAGGACACACTTCTCTCAACTACAGAGAAAACTCATCATCTCCTTCGCCACAGGAGATCACATTGGCAGCAACAACGTTAGAGCTTCTAGCCGAATCAGCTCCACCGTTCGGGCAATCCTTCCTCACGTGTCCAGTTTGACCACACCCCCAACAGACAACCTTCCTCTTTTCGGAGCCTTTATTCTTTTTCCTGATACCGACAGATAAAGCTGAATTCTCATAAGATTTATTTTTCATTCATTCAGTCTTCTCTCCTCAGTAATGAGCTTACTAACCACATCCGCATACACCATTTCCTTACTACCATATTTCAGAACAGGCTTCATGTGCTCATATGTTGAAGGAAGTGACAGGATGAGCCGGAGAGCTTTAACTTCATCTTCGGTTTTCACTCTAAAAGTTTCCAATTCAGAGATGATACCGTTGAGGACACTCAGGTGATCGGACAGCTTTGTACATTCCGCCATTTTCAACGTATGAAATTGCTCCTTCAAATATAACCTGTTGGATATATTTTTTCCCTGATACAATTCTTCCAGTTTCTCCCACAGCTCCTTTGTCGTGGACAATCCAAGCACATTAGTAAGAACATTTTTTGCTAGACACATGCGAATTTGACTTGCCGCCTTGATATCCAGCTCCTCCCATTCTTCGTCACTAATCTTGGATTTTTTTGAGTCTCCACTACCACCGCCTTTTCCTGAATTTCTTCCGCTGACTGGTTTACCCTGCAAAACCTTATGTAGTCCAGACTGTATCAACACGTCTTTGACTTGCACTTGCCACAGTGCAAAATTCATTCTCCCATCAAATTTCTCAATCTAGCATCTCATTGCCGACATGCTTACTTTGTGCTTAATAAAGGACCAAAAATAAATATTACACCAGGTAAATTCCCAGGTAAGAGGACGAGTCATAATGGTCTCACTTAAAATACACTTGCCTTAGACTAAATTCGTGTCATTTGACAGAATTTACCTCGACATGTAATTATTTATCTCACCATCAATACTCAAGCACACCAAAGCAAAACGGCTCCACCTTTTCCAAAGCTCCACTAGCTCCAAATGCTCCACCAGCTTAAAAACAAAAAATAATTTTTAACAAAAATCTTTTCTGATGTGGAAGATCAGACCAAGCTGCAACCACAGAGCATACTAAGATTTTTGACAAAAATTATAACACCTAAGCTCTGATACCACTTGTTGGGAAAATCGCTATTTTTTCGCCATTCGGACCGTCTTCAAGCAGGAACAAATGAGAAAATAAAATAATGACTGTGAAATTAAAGAGAATAAAACACAATGATTTAACGTGGAAAACTCTCGAATGGGAAAAAACCACGGTCGTTGTCTAACGACAACCAAGAAAAATATTCACTATGCGGCAAATTGTTACAACCACAATTTACAAAATATTTTTCTAACTGACACCCACAAAACAACCCCCAAATATTTATACTTCAAGGAACTCCAAGAGATTGATTTTCTAATTTCTAATATAAACTACTTGGTGTTTAATCTATAGCTCTCCTTAAGCTATATTTTGTGTTTGCTTGGTGTGTTTACAAATAGAGATAATGAGCCTATTTATAGGCTTCAAATGCAAATAAATTGTCAAACTAAATTAGGTGAAAATTAGGCTAAATTAGGCACCTCCCATTTTCACCTCACATTTTTGACAATTTCTTCCTTGTTAGGCACCTTGCATTTTTGACTTTCTTTTTTTTTTCATTTTTTTTTTAATTTTGGTGTGCTACCACCAACATCGAATTCAATAAAAATTATTAATCTAATCCACCTGCTATTCCATACCCTAACCAGAACAAACCCAAAAACCCATGAAGAAATAAAGAATTTATCAAAGAACTGAAGCAAAAGATTAAATTGGAGGGTGGAGAAAAAGTCATAGCTCCTCGTTTCTTGGCACTGATTATTAACAGAAAAATAAAAATCTTCTAATATCTTCAGTTTTATCAAGGTTTTAGCTTCTAAATCCTTCTGTTTATATCATATATTTTTCTCTCTGTAATCCACTTGACACTGTTTAATCTTTATGTTACACATAAAAATTAAATAATTTCAAAAAACTAACCTATGTAAATTAACCCGGTAAATCCTTTTGTTGTCATATCGTTTAATTATTTCACAGTTCTTCTAAATATCAATTAAACTCTTTCTGGAAAAAACTGAGCATTGGGTTTTGTTTATGTTTTATTTTTCAAGAAAGTTACCAACTTTTATGTTTTGTATTTATGTATTATTATTATACATGCAAATGCAATAAACCCATATTGATAAATTCTCCTAATTTATGGCGTTCCAGACAATCTGTTGCATAAATAGGTAAATCCATGGCGTCAAAGCTGCCACAACTGCAATCTAAGCTAAGTTCAGCAGCAAAGCATGGATGTGCATTCTACAAGCAGTTGTTGGAGCAAAACAAGCAATATATCCGAGATCCACCTACTTCTAAGCGATGTCAATTACTAGCTAATCAGCTTTTCTACACTCGTCTTGTCAGTTTTTTTTTTCTCTTAGAAATATTAATCAAGAATTCGAATCTTATCAATGATCTTTCAATATATATAAAAAAAATACATAATTCAATGTGATAAAACCATTGTTATTAAAAAATTCTAGGATTACGTGATTTTTTAAATTGATAAATTATAATACCATGAGTTTTTTCTGATGATTTTATAAAAACTCAGAGTTCTATTGGTGGCTGCAGTATTCCTAATCGCTGCGAAGCATTTTGGAAGGAATTACAAGGTCTAAAGAACCTGATAAAGAGGAAGCCCGAGATGAATATGGAGAATGCAGGGCTCAGCGGTGGAACCAACTGCTTGGAAAGAAGGGGCAAAATTTTAAAATTTCTCCTTACGCATATAAAGAGGAGATGAGAGATGAGGCTGGGAGGCTAGATCTCCACCTCTGTTATTCTGGCCGGCAGAAGCTCACCTAAAAAATACACATTTAGCAGCCGACTAAGTAGGTCGTCAGTCCCCACACTACTCCACCTGATTTGGCCCAGCAAGGCTGGTTGCTTTGTTTGGAGTGGAGTGTTTTGCTTGGTTTTGTGGTGGTGAAATCATTGGAAGAGGCTTTACATTTACTGGTTACCGTGTCTAATTAATTAATTTCAATTAACTACTTCAAATTTATCAACCTTGCCTAATTTACAATCACAGGTCAAGGGAGAAACCTCCAATGAGTTTAAGCATATCAATAAACGAAGGTCTAATTAATTATATATAAGAATTGAATCATATCATAATCTTTTAATGATTCTATTCATCAACTGTCTTGTGTTCACATGCAGGAATTTTTTTTTTGTTCTTGAAATGAAAGCTGATGAGTGATGAGCCAGAAAACACTACAAAGCATAATTCTTTTCCCCTTCCCTGTGGCTTCTTCCATTGATGGAATCTTCTAATTTTGTTCTTATTATTATTACTGTTAATATTATTGTGTTTAGGTACAGGTGATATATTACTATAAACTTTCTATCAATTTCCTTCATCTAATCAAAACTAAACTTGCTTCTAGTTAATGCTACTTATATATGTTACGCATTGTATTGTCAATTTTCTCAATAGTTTTATTTTTCTCAAATATTTTAATTAATTGCCTAGCAAATTATTTGAATTGATTCGTTATTTTTGAAAAGCCAAACAAATTTTTTTTTTATGTTCTTGAAAATAATGTATAACCAAATTGATAAATATTGTAACTTAATAGTTAATATCCAATTTAATTAAAATCAAATCAAGAGTTTTTAAGATTAATTAATTACAATATGATTGAAGTCAATTGTTATTCTAACTATTATATAAAGGCTGTGTCTGGAATGATTTTTATTTTTTTATTTTAGTTTTTTTAACAAAATTCAGTAATATTATTAAATTTTAGATTTTCATTATTAAATAAAAAATTATTTTCACATTAAATATGAAATTCATAAAATATGATAAAGAAATTAAAAATCTATAACCTAAACAAACACACCCTAAATAAACATGATTAAAAGAAATTTGAGCTCTCATACAAAAGAAAATCAAATATAAATTTTATTATTTTAGAAAAAAAACAAAAAAATAAAACATTGAATTTCTGACTTATCATATTTAATAATAATGGACGCAATATAAGACTAATTGGCTAAAATATAATAAGATTATAGTTATAGGGTTGAAATATGGGTATAGAAGGTAAGAGAGTGAGGGTTGAAACTTGAAAATAACAGCTTGAGAAATTGTTGATGTCATACTGAATATTACATCGATAAGTGTTATCGCCGTGTGACCTGAAATCACGGGTTCGAGTGGTGGAAACAACCTCTTGCAATTAATTGCAAGAAAAGACCGCGTACAAAGATCCAATAGATCCGATTCTGCTTATTACGGGAGCATTCGTGCACCGGACTGCCCTTTATACTGAATATCACAACATGAAACGAGCGAAGAAAAGAATAGCATCTTATTACTATTTTTTTTCTTTAGCATTTTATTACTATTTTTTTTCTTTCTTATTCTTCTTCTCAATATTCAACTCTTACCATAAAATCAACTTTAAGCCTAAATGAATTTTGACACATGAACATTCAATCTGATTTTGATGCTTCAAATTAGGGTATTGATTCTGCAATTTGTACACTTGAGCATTTAAGTATTTTGTTAGCCAATATTTATTATTAATATGCTAGAGATAATAAGAGATGTGAACTTCTTTTCTTTCTTTTATAAAGTCATAGCTGAGGGCTTTTATCAACCTGTCGAAGAAAGTACTTCACTTTTAATGCTTTGTATTTTTAAATATGAAAATGAATTTTAAATTTATTATATATATATATTATGAATTTATTAGGAGATATGTTAAACAACAATAAATATTTTAATTTTTATTAAAATGAATTTTATTTTCATTAAAATTTATTGTAATCACATGACAATATGTAGTATAATTTTCTTAGCAATTACTTAAAAAAGAGTTATTAGAATATTAATTTCTACTTAACATGTGTTCTCAAGGCACATATAAGATAAATTCACAATTTCTTTATGAATCAAATGAATTTTATATTTATTCATTTTAAATATCTTTTAATTTCAAAACATAATATTAATTAATTATATAATCAATTTTATAACTTTAAATTATATTTTAAATATGCATTTTTTGAATTATAAATTTGTATAATTTATTTTGAATAAACACATCTAATTTATATTTTTGGTTTTAAATAAATCATTAATAATTAACTTAATTTTTTTATATAAAAAACAGAACATCATAATTTAAATTGTCTATTTTATATTTTAAGAAATAAAGACATTCCATCACGAGAACTAAAATTATCTACTTATATTTTATATTTGAAATTATATGTTTTATATTTTATATAAAAAGAGAACATCAAGAATGCAATGGTTTATAATGATTTATAAACAAATTACTGTTTAATAATAATAACGCCTTATAATAGCTCTTATTGATTGTATAGAAAGGAAAGCGAACAATCCGGAAAGAGATTGCCAACGAGGCACTGCCAGTTGAAGCATGTTGCACGCTTTTTATAAAACACCGTCTTTCTTTGCTTTGGGCCTCCACCACCGCCACCGCCACCGCCACACCCGCCGCCGCCGCCACCACAACCACCACTTGTGTTGTGTTCACAAGTTTTGGGACCCACATAATAGTACCCACCACCATTAATATCTATTTCCCTTTGACCCACCACCTTCAGGCTGAAATCCATTGGCCTATCAACCTCTCACTACTGACTCTGGTGATCCTTGACATAATCATCACCGTTTATTATAATAAATTTCCTTTTTTTAATTATTATTCACATATATACATACATATATATATATATATTCAAAATAATGTCAAAACAATACTATAAAATAATACTTACAAATTAAGATTTTTAATTTTATTTTTATTACTTAATAAATTCTTCATTGCCCATCATAATAAATTCTTCACATCAATGCTATTATCTTTCTGAACTCTGCCAACACAGTGCGCAGTTATCATACCACATAATTAATTAATTACCTATCACAAAACAAAGCCAAAATAATTAATTTATAATCCTATTTCACTATTCCATAATAAATAATAAAATTAAAAATTTATTTAGACTAGTGATTAAAATTAATTTTTAATATTTAAAATTTTGCATTAATTGAGAGTGTCTAATACATTTATAATTTGAAATGACACTTTGAAATAAGAAGTTATGAAAATATACCTATTCTAAACATAAATACGTGAACCATGGATTTTTTGGACATTAAAGGAAAAATGCATTAAACTAAATGAAAATTACAGAAACTCTTAAGGTCTTAAATTCTTAGAAGATAAAAAAATAAGAAAAATTTATATTTAAACCGGGTGCACATGTATTTAATAAATAAAAATATCTTAAAAAGTAAAAAAAAAATAAATAAATTATCTTATTAGATGGATGGAAGAACAACTAGTTAATGTAAGAATCTCTCAAAAAACAAATCAAAAGGTATACAAACTATTTCACATTAAAAACAAACAAGAAGCCGCTATGCCTTATATTAAAAAAAAAACAAACAAACAAAACAAGCAACTATGTTTATCCCAAGATAAACTAGCCATGATAAGCAAGATAATAGACTACAATAAAGATTAAGAATGACCCATGCATAAATTCCTTAGATAAACTTAGGAATTAGAGTTTTTTTCCTAAATTGTAGCTCCAAACCATTCTCATATGCGAGACTGCTATAAGTTTAGGGAAAATAAAAGTAAAGACCCAAACTCTGAGCTTTAAAAAATGGGGCAAGTAAAAGCCAAAGCGAAAGAGATAGGTGTGTGAGGAGAACCAAAATAAAAAATTACTGCCAAAAAAAAGAGAGAGAGATCTAAAATTACTGCCAGTAAGAGCACCAATGACAATTCTAGATTTAGAGCTGAAGTCGAAGGCGATGCTCCATAGACAGAGATAAAAAATTTCACAAAATAGATAGAGGGAGAACCATATGCAATCTTTATATACGAGGATGATAAATAATCAAATCATATCCAAAACAAAAACAATTGAATCACATATATTTGCCTATGCAAGCTCAAATAAAAAATTTTAAAAAAATAAAATACTATTTGAGTTTTGCAAATAGTGTTTCTTTATGTACACAAACACGCAAAATGTTGGACAAGTTTTCCCATTTTGACTTTGTTAAGACCATAAGTGTCTACTTTTCATTATCAAAAATATTTTTAATAAAAAAATACTATGCCTTGCGAACAAATTGCACATATAAGTTCAATGAATGAATCTGGAAAAAAAACTAAAATATAACTTTTATAAGCCAAAATTTTCTTAAAAAACAACAGCAACAACAACAAAAGATTAGATTTTACGCCTCTAAACCTTCATGGCTAAAAATTTATATTATTTTTATCTAAATTGTAAATTCGAATATCAGATGTTCTCATTTTAAAATTTATGAATTTAGAGTATTATAATATAAAAACAACCATAAATTTTAATTTGATAATTTTTGACAGATGCATAAAATTGATTGAATATATGTCAGTTTGATAAATTTATTTATATGAAAAAAAATGTCTACATATCTTAGTTTATAAAAAAAATATTAAAATATGTCAGACTTCAGATCAGGTCATGAATAATAACAAATGCAGTACTTTTAATTATTGACCCTCCAATTCAACGCTAGTTATTAAATCACCCGTAAGGGTGCTGCCACGTATTGTCGGTCACGTATTGCCTCGTTCGTGACCGTAACTTAACAAGAATAATGACTCGGGCGCACTACCCCCTTTCATCGCGTGTTTGAACAAATGGATGGTTATGATTAGAGTCCTGAGAAAATGAACGGTCTTGATTTGCTGTTAGAATTTCCATGATGCTCTTTATATGGGGCTTTTGCTTTATTTGTACGCAGGGTTGTCTCCTTCGTCGCTTTGGCTCATTAGTTATGTTGGCAATGGCATGGCTTAATTACTTAAATTGCCTTAGTAGGTGGCATTGTCAATGTTATTATTAGCTGTGAAATTAATAATTATTTCACCTTTTTTTCACATAGAAAATTCTTCAAAAAGACAATATGATGAAGGTTTAATTTTACCAAAATAAAACAAGTCCATCAATTATTAGCTCACCAATTAAAAAATTTTAAAAAAATCAGGTCTTATTTATCATAATTTTAGTTCAATATTATATTTTTTTATATAAATGAGATTTTAATATAGTAATATAATATAATAAAAATAAAATATAAGAAAAAAATAAATTTGTTAAAACTATCCTAAAACATACAATATAAAAATAAATTTATATTTAAATAATATTTTTTTAATTTTAATGGTTAACTTTTAGAGTTGTTATTTTTAAATTTATATTAAAAATATATTTAAATTTGTATTAAAAGCATTAATAAATTCTGTCTCTTAAATTTATTTTTTCACTGTTAAATTATATTTTTTTCATAATATCAAAATACTAAAATCTTACATATTCAACTCTCAAAATTTTTTTTCCTCAATTTATTTTAATTGGTATAATATTTTTTATCAAAATATAAAATAATTTATTTATTTATATAATATATTTAAAATAAAATTGAATATATAAAAAACGTGAAAACATATTTTGATCAAATAAATTATCAATAAACATCATGCTCAAAAAAAATTATCAATAAACAATACTACTATCGTTCTTCGGTCTTTGCCCAGATTTGGGGCTACCACCGATGCTATCACCGGCGGTAGCCGCAACTCTCCAGTCCCCTTTCCATTTTGTTCTTAGCTTTCATTGTTTTGTCTCATTTTTCTTGTGTATTTTGTTTCTTGATGGGAGGCTACAGCAACCAACTCCCCCTATTATAAACACCCGTTGATCTTTAGTTTTTGGGCTATGTAAAGCTCCATGCTGGTGTTTCTATTTTGGATCTGGGTTCTGGAGATTTAAGAACACAATTTTCAACCCAAAAAGCTTAGCTTTCTTGTGTTTTGTTATTCACTCTCCCTTAAGTAGATAGACCTCAGCTTCCACTGCCCCTCTGTCTTCTTTCAAAGTTTTTAGTTGGAACTCCTTCAGGAGCTGTGACAGATCCCCCTATTAGGCCTTTTGGCCCTTCTCTTCCCTCATCACATTCAAAATTTGAGGATGTTAGGGGATGCAGAGTTTTTCACTCTTGCACTTTTCATTCTACCAGTTCTGGTGGAAATACTTACTTATGGCTCTGCCCAGTTTTTCATATCATGGCCTTATCCTTGTCTTTTATGGCCATCCATTGGAGGGTTCGTGCAAACTGTCTTTGGTGTGTCCATCTACAAGAGATGAGATGAAGATCTACTGTGATGCTGTTGCTTGCTATTTTGGTTGCCTTTTTCTTAATTTATGTTCTGTATTTCTTTTTGTTTGGATTTATTTTCTCCAGCTGTTATATTTGTGTTTGTGTTCTTGGATTTGTTTATCCTTTTTTTGTTATGTATTCAGTTATTGTGTTTGTTATTTCTTCTGGTGTTTGGTGTAATCTTATTTTAATTCTTAATGAAAGTTCTTCGTTCTATTAAAAATAAATAAATAAATAAACAATACTAAATAAAGTTGGAGTTAGAATTTAATCCTTTGATGGAGAATGAGAAATATTCCCTCGCCCGAATATATCTAGTAAATAATTAATTAATATTGGGTTTTGGTTTTGGCCAAAGTAGCTTAGCTTTGCCTTTTTGACTTAAAATGAAACAGAAAGGGCACTGACTTGATTTCTAAGAAAATTCTCTTCTATGTAAGACAAATTAAGAAGAATGTAAACACAGCAATAATGTCGTCTTTGGATTCCTAGATAGAAAAAATGAATGGGTTTTCATGGATTTTCAATCAATTTCTATCTATAAATATATATTTTTAGGTGTTATACTAACTCATGATATAAATATTTTCTTCTACTATACAAATTTATATTTAAAAAACTATTATTTATACTAATATTTGAATATTAAATAATTGTTTTATTCAAAATTTTAAAATTAATGAATAATAATATATTTTTGTTTTTAATTGCTATATTCATCGTATTATTAATATTACAATGGAGAGAAAAAATTAGTTTTAAATTTTAACTAATAAATTATATTTATCACTAAATTATATTTTAATATGTATATAAATATTTTAAATTGAGATATTGATATTAATTAGATAGTTTATATAATAATTAATATATTTATTAACCATTTTTTTGTAATAATAAATTTAACTAAAAAAATTATTATGATAGACTATTTATCTATATAAAAAAGTCTCCATACTAATAAAATAAATATTAAACATCAAAATTAAAAAAAAAAGAAAAAAAGTTAAACACTTAATAAGGTTGTTATTTGTTTCTAGTAATTTTATAAATAAAAGATGATCTTAAACATAATTGTGCTTAATGAAATAAGTTTGGATGCCCAATTGCCAAGGATAAAATATTCAGTTAAAAACTATACAATTAAAAACATGTCTAATTATGGTTCTAACATCTTATTATAAGAATTGTATTATTTTTTTTGTCGGAGAATTATATTGTTGTTAAAACATATATTTTAATATAAAGTGAGTTACTTTATCTTACAATTAAATATACAAAATAGTTTAACGTTTAATTAGTCACCATCTGTCCTCTCTCTCTCTCTCTCTCTCTCTATTTGAAGATTGAAAGTCTTTCACTTCAGCAGTCGCTCTCACGCGTAAACGAAATAGCGCAGATCCTCTTTATTGAAGATTTTCAAGACCAAAAAACGTCTCTTCTCGTCTTCTTCTTCTTCTACACATCTCTAACTCAAACCCCATTTGGAAAATCTAAGAAATTAAAGAAAGGAAAGGAAAAGAAATTGGCTTTTTTTTTTTTTTCTAGAAAATCCCAATTCATTGCCTTTCTCTGTTTGCTCTGTGTCGTTCTCAAGAACGTACAAATTTGCTATTTTTTCTGTTTCTTCTTATGGAAACTCTCTGATTTTGTTTTGCAGTGTGTTCTCTTTCATGAAAACTCCCATGACTGAGTCTAAAAATAAATTCCAGTTATTTTGTCGTCTATTCAGTTATCTGTTCCCTTCTTCGTCTTGCTGCAACTTCACAGTTTACCAGGACATAACCTGTCAAGTCCTGAAACACCTCAAAAATTGTCGAAACCGAGTTCACACCAAGTTGCAAAATCAAAATCTATTTTTGGTTGTCTTTGGCTTCCAACTCTCTGTCAAAAACCAGTTAATACATATCGCCTGTGGCAAATAACTTAATAAAGTTCAAGCCTTTTCTCCTCCATTTCACTCTTGAAACCCAACCCACCTCACCAATTCCTTTAAAATACCAGTAAATTTTCTCCTATTGCAAGCACTGAAATTCAACTAATTCTGAAAAACCTATCTTCTTTTTGTTTTTTGACTCCATTTTTGTTTCTGGTAAAAAGCAAAGAAACATGCAAGATCCATCAACGGTATTCCAGCCAATGAAACCTCACTTCCCAGAGCAGGAACAGCTAAAGTGTCCGCGGTGTGAATCTACCAACACAAAATTCTGCTACTACAACAACTATAATCTCTCTCAGCCTCGCCATTTTTGCAAGAATTGCAGAAGATATTGGACCAAAGGTGGTGCTTTAAGAAATATCCCAGTTGGTGGTGGCAGCCGCAAGAACACTAAACGCGCCTCTAATCCAAAAAGGTCAAACCCGGATCCAAACACTGACCAGGATCGGCTCAATCGCCGGGCACCTGAATCATCATCCTCGTCAACATCAACATCAACCGCAATGGCAACATCGACTTCACAATTGATGGGTAATGGAAATTCGGACTTGGGTGATCCGACCCGTATGTATGGTTTAGAAGCAGATCAAGAACGGAAGATACTGAACATGGGTGGGAGCTTTAGCTCGCTGTTGGCATCAAGTGGACAGTTTGGCAGTATTTTTGAAGGGTTGAATCCAAATGGGTCGGGTCTAAAAATGGTGCAAATGGGTGGATTTGGCGAGGACTTGAATTCAGGTTTGGATGATGGTTCAGGTCAGAATCCAGGGTCAGATATACAAGGTAGTAATAATAAGGACGGCGGAGGCGGAGGCGGCAGTAGTGGTGGTGGTGGTGAGAACTATTTACAAAGTGGTGATTGGGGAAACGCTAATGGGTGGCCTGATCTTGCTATTTACACTCCAGGTTCTAGCTTCCAATAGGAGAAAACAAAAATGAATTATTTTGCTTAATATATTTTTTTTCTCTATTTAATTGATGATGGTGTTGAATGTTGAGCACCCAATACTATTGGATAATATGTTTTTTTTAATTTTAATTTTTGGTGTTCTTGTGTGGATTTTAATTTAAATATGCTTCACATATGAAGAAAAAGAAAAAAAAAAACAAGTATTAGAAAATGTTTTTTTCATTTTTGGTGTAGAGGGACATAATAATTTTGTTTATGCTATTGTTATAAACCCATCATCATTATTATTATTTATTACTATATTTTAGTGATAATGGAAGAATGTATTATTGAATGGCTTGCAATTTTGTTGGTTCTGTTGCATAAATTTTTAATGATTTATTAGAGGGTGTTTCTCAAAACTTAAAAGCTGGTCAAAACTGATTATAAGCAGTTTTTAGATTATAAATTGTTTATTTAAGTGTTTCTGAAAATTTAAATAGTAGATTATAATATGATTTTAATCAGTTTTTTAAAAGTTGGGTTTTGCTACTTTTTTTAAGCACTTATTTTTAAGCAGTTTTGACCAAATAAAAGACCATATTATCCCTATCTAATCTTCAATATTTCAAATTTGCCCACCGTATATACTTTAGTTCCCATCAAAATTTTTTTACATTTCTTCTTAAATAAATTTTATTATTATTATTATTATTATTATTATTATTATTATTATTGTAAAATAAATTTTGAATCGACATTTAAAAAATTATTTTTATACAATAAATAAATTCAGGAACAGTTTGGTCATTTTGATAGTTTCTGCAATTAAAAACTGATTATAAGCTGATTTTACAGAAACACTTAACTGATTATAAATTGATTATCAGCTGATTATTAACTAGTTTACAGAAACGCTTAACTGATTATTTTTAATCTGATTATAATCTAAAAATCACTTATTCACAATAAGTTGAAAAGCTCCAATTTTGAGAAACACCCTATTTTTCCCAAGTATCTTTGCTTCAGTGGGATGATTAAAACTTGGATTCTAAAAAAAAGTGGTTTTATGTTGGATTTATGCTTATATTAAAATTTTGAATTATATTTAGAAATATATAATATTTTTTAAATATTATTATAAATTTATATAAAGAAAAGTAGAATATATATTTATCACCAAGTGTTGACTAAAAACTTGCGGTAAGTTAGACTAAATTTTGATATTTATTTATGTAATGATTTCTTAAAAACAAACTAATATAAAATAAAGGGCCTAATGGCATTCATAATTGTAATGGATTTGACACTCTTTTTTGTTGCTTATGAGCAAAGATGATTTGATTTTGATGGGATAAATAAATTTAAAAAAAATATATGGGAAATCCAAAGTCCATACTTACTGAGTTATATCAGTTTCATGTTTGTCTTACAAGGACTAGATAAACTTCAACTTTCCTTCTTCTTGGATATCATTTATTCATTTCTTATTATATAATGTTTCTATCTTTTTTTTTAAATCAAGGTTATTATTATTATTATTTCTTATTTTTTGTTTTCTTTGTTCCTTTGTTAGAATTCATGTTCTTTGTTTTATAATTTTCTTGTTGAATTGGTAATTCTAGACTTCTAGTTCACGTCTTCATCCTTTGCCTGAAGCCAATTTCTTTTATTTTGCATTTGTAAATATTTGACTGTGATTTCTATTTCGATATAGTCAGGAGTAATAGAGAGATAGACCTAAATTAATGTGAAAAATAATAATTCAAAATAATTTTACAGCTTCATTTATTTTTAAAAAGATTAGAAATTATTGCTTGAAGCGGAAAAAGAAAATTTATATAACTAATTTTATTTAATTTAAGATTAAAATATAGTTGAACTTAGCTGAGTATATTAAAAATTTAAGATGAAAACACTATTTATTATTCTTGTTGACCTGACCCACCCTTTTCCCCATTTTATTTCTTTCTCTTTCCTTGTTTGGATCTATAGTTTATTAATTGGTAATTACTAATTCTATGCCCTTGATATTAAGTATTACTGTTCATGCAATAGTGACCTTTGAATTCAACTTGTTCATGCACACACACACAAACACTAGAGCACAAGAAGTATTGTAAATTTTTCTAAGTTTTGAAATCTTAATTTGGCAAGATTTCCTAAAATTAATAGAGTAGCAGAGTCTGGGAACTAATCCATACTTGTGTAATTCTATCCCATCTTCATATAAATGAATTTGAATAATTAAAATCAATTGTTTTTCATTGGGGTGGCTCTCTCCCATTATAATTGCTTAATTGGACCACTCTTTTGGTTTAACAATTTCATCTACACAAGGCCACATGTGCGTGGGGGCTCTAGGCTACATAAAATTCTCATTACAAGTGGGTTTTTTCCCCCCTTATTTGTTAGAGTTCAATTTTATAAAGAATTAACATTCAAAAATTAAGATACAGACTTTAGTGTAGATTAATTTTAATAAACTCATAAATTGATTTGTCGACTGTTTTAAATCTTATATTTATTAAATATAAATATATGATCTAATTAATATAGAAATGGATTCTTCAACTTTAATAGATAATTTTAAATTTGACATTTCTAAATTTACATTAAAGATATTAAAACACATAACAGAAGAAATGGATGGTAAGTGGTGATATGTGAAAAAAGGGTTGATCAGGCTTGAGCTCGAATGGGAAGAAGAAAGGTTTTTATAGTGTGTGCTGGTCCTAATTTTTGACTGGCACGTGGCTTTTTGATATGAAGTTTTTGGTGTGACATGGCAAAGATGACTGCACATTGAGTAATCAGAGTTTGGCATTTTGTAGTTTGGACACCAATTTTGAAGGGAAGAAAGCTAATATGACTTTGCCTTATTTTCCCTAACAACTGATGAGGTCTACATTAAATGGAAGACCAAATGTGCATGGCAATATATAGCATTTGAAATTTGACAATTCATTGAACATTAATACTACTAACTATTACTATTTCTCTTCAGGTTGCTATAAATATAAACATCCCATGACTTTGTAACTTCGGTATTTTTTAAATCTCCAAAATTTAGTTTGTTTTGGAAGATTTTTCATTTTTCATATTACTGTGAATTTTGCTCAATTCTAGTTAATATTTTTAAAATCTCTGAAACCTTATTCATTTTTAATGATTTCTTAATTTTTGAATTGTTCCAGACTGTGTTCAGTTCGAATACTAAATACTTCAATAATTCCTTGCAAACTGAATAAATTAATTTCATTAGGATATGGGGATTTAGGTTTATTTGATGAAATTGAGCAGAGGACAAATAATTGAATATTTGGATGTACTTCTTCTTCTTCTTCATGTTGTTGAGCTGTGACTAAATGACCATTCTATGAACATGCAAATAAATATACCAATAAAGAAGTTTGTCTTCCCTTTGAAGTTCCATCTTCTTCGCGGCCCCACCCACATATATGTATGTATAGGTGCATCCCATTATTGTATCATTCATTGCCATTGATGGAAACTACTTGGGAATTCAATTTGGAAGTTGTTGGATAGGTGGGGCTGTGTGTAATTAGCAAAGCTTGGTCTATTTTTTCAAAAGCAGCAATTGCCCTTCTTAAAAAACAAATGCTAAACATGTTTGTAAAATCTATCCTCAGAATAAAACAAATCTCATCATCTATGAAAATCTTTTGAAGTATTAGAGAAAATTACAAAACTATATTTTACTATCCCAAGGGCAAGATTCTTGTATTTTGCGATTAACTTGCATATTTTAAAAATTGAATTACATATTTTACCACATACAGGTTGATATTTACCAAAAAAAAAAAGAAATGCAACACTAATAGAAACTTGAAAATGAAATCAAATCATTAAAAACTTGCAAGTTAACACACATACATATGACAACTTTTATAGTACAACAAATTCTAATTCTGTAAATGTCAATTCTTTTTCCATTTTGTAATCTGAATCCACAGAGAACATCCCTGTGTGACTAAAATCAAAAGAAAACAATACTGGAAAATTAAATCAAATTACATGGGGACAGCACGTGCCTTGTACATGCAAATATACGCCATATGCCAGTCGCCTGAACCAGAAAAAAACACACCAAAATTCAATTGAAAAATAACAGAAGCATCTTTTTGATCTGTCGCTAGCTTAACATAAAGGCTAAAACTAAAAAAAAGAAAAAGGTAACAGAACTACTTGTGGAATGTCCAATTTTATTTGAGTCCATTATTTACTCAAGGTCTCACCTCCTCCAGATAATTTACTTATATCTTCCTCCCGCTGTGGGATAGGGTTATCATCATCATACTCTATCCATTTACCTGGGAGCAATGGCAAAAATCATCGAGTTAACCACTCAAGTCAAATACAATGGTGCTAGGATGATGAAATGAGAACTGACCATTTTCTTGCTTCACCCAGGCAACATAATGTCCTGAATCAGCACTCCTCCCCTTATGAGTCAGCACGGCAACTAAATCATATATTCCGGTTAAATGTGTCTCTTTGTCTGATGAACCACCTGAGGTGAACAATAAGAATGTGGGATTGAGTGAGCAATTCAGTGATATACAGGTCAGAACTTGAATACATGCGCATCTTTGGGAAAGTGACTTTGAGAGGAAAGTCCCAAAGGAAACACTGGTTATTCATAATTATGTATGCTGAATGGTATGATCAAAGATTATAGTCTAGCCAAGTATGATCAAAGATTATAGTCTAGCTAAAGTCAATACTGGAAACATTGGTTCAGAATGAAACTTCTGAAATACAATGCTTCAAGACATCCTTATTTACACCATTTTTAAAATCTTTAAGATCCAAAGGACTCTTAGCTCAGACCATGCACCCAGACACAAGTAACATAAAAAATCAAATGCTAAACTGCAAATGAAGCCCTGGATGCACACCAAATTCCCAATAATAACACAGAAATACAAAAGAAAAGCATATGTCTAGCTCACGAGAGTTTTCACAACTTTTTACCTTCACTGGGGGTAGCTTTTGAAGGTTCTCTACTTCCATTGGATGATCCCTGTATGCAATAATAAACAAACACAAGGCATGCCACACATTGTCACATAGGGCTTTATGTATTTTTAATTGCATGTGTTCGCTTAAACAGCAGGCAGCTCACCTCTGCATCAGTCATCTTGACATCATTGTCTTTCGAACTAGAGGTCTTCTCATTTGCTTTCAGGCCAAGCTTTTTACCCTCCTCATCTCTCAAAATCTAGTAGTTATTAGATGTCAAAAACATCATCAAAGAATACAAATAGTTATGGGCATTTAAATTTAAATTGAACTCCATCAGAGCATAAGTCCATCATATACCTGGCGAGGTGCTACCAATTTTTTGCAAAGATCATCTGAACATAAATCATAGACATCCAGCTCCAAAGGGTAATCGACTTTCTGAGAAGACACATGTTTTTAACAAAAAACATTAAATATTCCAAAAGAAGCACGTATTCAATCCTTAAATCTTGACCACATAGCTTTTCTGATGATGTGTAGCATATATTCAAAAAGAAGACAATTTTATGCAAAATGTCATATATGTCTGTTACAGTTGCATAAAGAAGAAAAAGTCCATTACCCGCAAAATCTTAGCCTTCTGATTCGACTCCCTCTTCCAGAAAAAACGAACAAACTGAACAGTCAAGTACCTTGAAAATACACATCATGAGAACTTGTTTTTCAAAAGGCATATTAAAAACTCAATGCGAAGAGAAATAGCAGCATAAAATAAAATTGGTTTGGATGAAAGTCAACTCAGTAACTTAAGAAACATCTTGACAAAAAAACAGACAGCCAACTAAATGTGTCAGATCTGGTAAGACCAAGTGCTAGTGTGTCATAAGCATGAAACGGGGGTTAAGCATAGTAACTAACAAAATCTCAAGAAAATAAACAATTTATTACCTTGGCAATGCATTGATCCGAGATTCTTTCAAGAAAATTGCACTACGTCCTAAGGAAGGGGATGCCTTTTCCAATTCAGATTTCAATCCCTACACAACCAAGTAACATTAATAAGATCGAAATTTCCATTTAATCACATGGGATTATAAATAGTCTGGCAGCAAAAAGAGAAAGTGACATCATACAATTCACTCAGAAGACCAGAAACCATACGTGGAGAATCAGTGTAACTGGAAAAGCCAAATGCATTTACATAGTCCTTACTAATTGGGAAAATCCAAAGAACATTGGCATATTTGCTACCAGCCCACCAACAACCCTCCCCATTTTAAACTGATAAAAGTCTCAAAGACTCCAGTCAGACCAATGATCTTCAGAAAACTAAAAAGGGATCATTAACCACTAATTGATAATTGATAGAATCTGAACAGAACTGTCACATCAAAGGAACTGTTACCACTTATTTTGTCTAAGTAAGGAAATCTTAATTGTTAGTAATCCAATATTTCCACATAATGCTAATCTTTTATTTAAGGTAGTTTATATAGATGCTCTAGTGGTAATCATAATTAATAATGAAAAGATAGATAGTGAAGTTAATGTTATGTCAAGAAATTGCTATGAAGCTCTACCGTTCTTCTAAGAGGTTTACATTCCATTCTGAAAGAAAGAAATAAAACGCCAAACCTGCACCTCACAGCCTCTTCTTTCTTTTCTTCTTTTGTACCAACTTAAGTAAACCTTAAATCCCAAACTACTTGGGCTCTAGACAATACTTTTCTCCTATATAATAAGCTAATTTTTAAACAAAATTGCCAAAGAGATAGGAACCAAAGGCTGGTGGGATGCAGATATCACGGAATAGAGCACAGTAAAAAGGCCAGGGCAGTATAATATTTTGGAGCACTGCAGTATACATTAATATGTGCAAAGGTTTTAAATTCACTTGTCTCTAGCACATCTCTGCACATGGTCAATCATGATTTGATAGTTCAAAAGTTGCCAAGTTATTTTGAAAGGTGTAAAGACATGCAAAGCAGGAAAAAGGCCATCAACTTTTCCTCTTATTTTTCTACTTTCAAGCTGGGAGGGGGAGGTGTAATCCATATCAGCCAATGACTGGTTCCATCCCTGCAAGTGCATACACACGTGACAGAGAAGACTGAACAGCTAAAGTCACAGAGCCTTCAAAAAGAGCTGCTGCTTGTACAAAATTAGAATGTGAAATAGTCCGTTAAATATGGGCTATAAAAGCATTCAGAACATAAAAGTCGCACTAGAGGAAAAGAATCATATCTTGACAACTGAATAATTGTAAACTTACATGCTTTAATCCTTCATGCAAATGGTTCACCTCCTGTGATATGTGGCATTTAAGTGAATACACTGATTCTGTCTCTGAACTCTCTTCACCACTTTCTTCACAATGGATCCTAGCAACATTGAAATTTGGTCAAAATAGTCAGTCTTCTGTCACACTGAAAACTACTGCAATCACTCAAAAGCATCAAAACTAATCATAATGCTTCTATTCGATATGTGCTTACAAATAAAAATGCAGAAGAAATTGAATATATCTACCTGCTTACAAGTTCAATTCCAAAAAGTGCCTTCACTGTATCAGGATTTTCACTACAGGGAAGTTAAAGAGGAGGAATTTATTGAGTTGACCAAAAATGATAACAACAATAACTAGACGACTACACAGCAAGATCTAAATCCAAAAGTTCATAATACATCGTCTTAAATAAAACTATCCTGAACTAATTTAGCTAAAATGCAAATTGGAATTGGGAAAAGCAAGTATTAAGAAGATCGACTTTATAATTATATCAATCAAAATTCAATTACAAAACATATATGATCACTATTGCATATCCATGCCATAAAATAGAAACCAAAACTACCTGGGACTGGGTAACCTTAGAGATTGTGAGAGAGTGTATAAAAGTTGTGTCCAACATTCTTCAGCATCCTGCATGAATTTTTAGTGTATAAAGATCAACATTGCAACAGAATTAAATAGATTAGACTATTCCAAGCAGCTGACATTTAGATATTCCAAAAACCTGCTGCATGAAGACGCCATTATGCAACTGGCCAAACTGCGGGAACTTTTTGCGCAACACCTGTGAACAAAAAGAAAGAATAAATGTCCTCCCCTTTTTTATTCTCTTTGTTGTCCAACCAAGCAAGGTGCATAATAGCCAACAACCTAAAGATGATATCTATATACATTTCAGGCAAGAATTTTTGACAAAACATAGAAAATGATCAAAATTAATGATGCAAATTATACATAACATGTGACAAAGAACAAACCATCCAAAACTGCATAGGTGCCACAGGCTTGACACTTTTATCAAGCTCATTAAACAGTTCTCGAGTTGCGGCCGTCAACATATGAGATGTCTGATCCAAATCATTTCTCCTTTCAGATGGATAACTAACCAAAATTCATGTTGCACAATGTCAATTATATTGAAAGTGCATATCTAATCTGGCTATTTGGAGAAAGTTATCTGAGACATTGTTTAAAATAAGAGAACTTACTTAACTAAAGCAGACTTCAATTCTGGAACAGAATGCAAACATTGTACTGTGGAGTTCATGTAACATGTGTTTCCCAGATTAAACAGGCCAGCAGTATGACCCTGAGAAGAGAAACATTATTAGCAATATACTTGCACAGTTGAGCCAAAGCTAAACAAGAACATTGATAAGGGGAAAAAAACAAATAAGATAACTGGCATTGATGTTTACTTTGCAAAGACGTTATAAGACATTAATTTTGAACTATAAAACTTCAAAAACAAAAATTTAAGGTGACACATGTACATGTACATTAATAAATTTTACAACCACAGAGTCAACTTAAAGCTCACCCTGCATGTAACTTTGATTTAATGTTGAATAATTATGCTCTATCCCTAAAACCATAACAAAGGAAAAGGATTCCCATATTGACAGCCAGCTTAAAACTATTCATAACTTATTCTTACTGAGCAAGGCTAATAAATATATTGGCTCCAAAACATGCTGAAGTAGGATAAAGAATACATGTAGCCCACTTCAATTGATTTGTTACTGAGCACGATTGAATTGACTACTATAAGAAATATGTTGAGAACGTGATGAATCTAGAAATGTTAATTATAGAATACTGAGTACTCAATACACCAATCACATGAGCGCAAGTGTTAAACCTTTTCCATTTCCCCGGCACAATGGATTCTAACCAAGGTTGATCTAGGTTAAGCCTTAACCTATGAACTATTGTTCCTCTTTTCTTTCATTTTCAGTCTTCTCTCTTGTTTTTCTTAGCACACCGTGCTTCAAATAAAGTTCCTTTGACAAATTCTTTGAACCTTTATATTTTATGATTTTACATCATTTAACACAAACTTGGCACATTTGTGATGTGATGGGCCCAAAGCCATAGGAATAAGCACCACGGGTATGGAGATGAAACACGGCTCTTCTATTAATATCTTCCCAAGCTAAGCTAAGGTAAGGTTAAGGTTCAGCTTGGAAGCCTCCATTATTACTTGGAATCATTACAAATACCTAGCAGAAGAAAACGATAGACAATACACAAAGTTTTAGTTTGAACAAGCCCTTCAAGACAAGCAGAATTTAAGTACAAGTAAAGTAAACTGTTTAAAAGCCAAAAAGGTAATTCCAAGATATTTCATTTGATCCTAAAATTACGAGCTTATTCATTGGAATAAAATCAAAGAGATGGGAAAATGAAATATTAGCAACAATCAGAAAACAGAAAGAAAACTTTTCCATGCTTAACTAGTTTGCACCATATCTGTTAACATCATTTAGTGACGATACATTTCAATCAATATATTCTGATCATAAATGACACGTAAATCATGAAGATGGTACAGACACTAGCAGGGTGTAATATGAAACGGCAATCCATAAATTCATAATTTATGTAAAAGATAAAATGAAAGAAGAAGCTTACTGCAGCAACCACTTGTTCTTCTTCTGGAAGATCTTCCATGAAAACAGGGCCTTTCTCTGGCGCCTTCACAATCTCATCTGCAGTTCCCATCATCATCAATTTTTGACCCTGAAAAATTAATTAAAAATGCACACTGCTGTTCAAAAATCAAATTCCATCAGGATAAAAGTGACGCAGCTTCAAAATCACCTATAAATATCATTCACCTGCTTCACTCCTACTGTTGCCCAATCAGCATCATCCTGCATTGTTAAAGAATAAAGTTAAGAAGGGTGATAGTCACATTAAAGAAAAACACATTATACAATTCTTAATATAAATACATAAAGTGACAACTAAAGTATCAAAAATCAAAATGAGTAAAGCAGATGAATATTTGATGCCTCCCTGCTAGATCAAACAAAACCAAATTACCTTCAATAAACCACCTTTAACCATTATCTTTTGCCTCTCAGGGGGTACTCCTGTCAAATCATACAATTGGCACTTGAAAACATAAGGAGGCTGGCTCGTGTCGATCTCCACTTCTGGAAACACTTCCTTTTGCCATTTTAAACTCACTAGAATTTACAATCAATGTCAAACTTTGCAAAACAAAGAAAAGCTTAAAAATAAATACTGCTAATGCAAAGTTCATCTGGCCAATGCATCCCCATTAGCCCCTAGTAAAGCATGCATAACAAAGATTCATTTGAGGCATGGTTCATAACCAATTAATCACAACATGTGAACTAGAGAACAAGCCACTTCACGTGCACATTATAATTTAGAAAAAAAAAATCATTTCAACAAAATGATGTTCTCAGTATCATAAGATTCAAAACCCAAAACAAAAAGGGCACTTCATCAGTAAACAATAACACAAAGGATATGTCTTTATTAAAAGAGATCAAATTCGACAACATCAGCTTATTTGTCATGCATCTGTTTGTGATGCAAATATAACTTTTCTGAGTAAACTTAATATACTCCTGCAGTTTAACTGATTTTTATTTCTAATTTTATCGCATTACAGTCCATGGAAAATATAATATATATCCCCTACTCATAAATCATTCACGTATATATCGAGCATACAACATATTACCAGGATTAAAATACTTTTTTGAAGCAAAAACAGGAAAATAACTCAATACCATACCAAATTTTCAATCAAAACCCCAAAACCCAGTTTACGAAATTCAAAAACAAACCCAAAAACACACAAAATATAAGCCATAACTGCTACATTAATTATTCATCTCAATACTATTAGGGAGTAAAGTACAATCTAAAGCGCTTAATTAAAAAAAATGACTTTAAGTGAATACCTGTGAGCATGATTGATGGGTTATTGGGGGATCGAAAGGCTGTACAGGTTTCGAGATTCTCTCTATGCTTTGGTGTTTGCTTGAGGAAATGGAAATAAGCTTTGAGAATTCTTTCTTTCGTACAATTTCGATTGCTTTATAGAGGAAGAGCCGTTTGGGTCTTTCAATCGGGTCAGAGTTTGGATCTGGATATGGGTATCGGGCAATTAATTACGGGTGCTTATACCCGCTATATATACGGGTCTTTGTATGGGAATATGACGTTGAAATTTTATTTTCGGTTTTATCTGGTAAAATTATAGACAATAAATTGGTTAAAATCAGATTATTTTTCTTCCCGTAAAAAAAAATAATAAATATCACTGTTTTATCAGAAAAATTACGAGTTTATAATTAATTTCAATCCAAGAGTTTGAATTTTGCACTTTTGTTATATTTAAAAAAATACTATGAAAAAAAATAATTGCTTTATACAAATATAATATGAAAAAATATTTTCATTGAATTTTTTTTATTATATTCATAATTTCCTTTTTGTATATAGTGTTTTTCTTATTCAGAATTAAATAATTTTCCAGTTTGTGTTACGTAAATCTTTTTAAAAAATATGAACAAATTTTCTTCTATTACCAACTAATTCTTGTTTAAACTAATCTCATTATATTGCTCAAAAAAAAAAACTGATTTCATTATATTTTTTTCTGAAACCAACTAATTATTGTTTAAATTTCACTAAAGGATTTTCACTTCCAAGACTTAATTTTTCATTATTTATCACATTTTTCCCTCATTATGGCATTATTGTAATATATTTTTCTAAAATAGTTTTTTCCCTTTTATTGTCTTATGGCTAAATAATTAATTATTACATTTTCACACTCTATTAAATTAATATATAGCATTTTCCTTATTTTTAATAATTAATAAACAAGGAAAACTTTTTATTTCATAGATTTTAATTTAAAGATAAAAGAAATATAAATTCAAATGATGATTTTTCTTTACTTATTATTTGAAATGACTTTTCAATAATATTATTTTAACTTCAATAATTAATATTTTATTTTATTTATTTTATTACGTGTATCAATGATTGTCTTTTACCTTTTTTTTTCATGTAAAAATTCTCAAATAATGTCTCATTGTCTTATTTTACCTCGTTTTTCTTTTTCATTTCATTTCTTATTTCAAATTTAAAAAGAGATTATTAGTAAGTTTTTTCTCTTATGTTTTATAAAACTATATAAACATTAAATTGTTTCATATGCATTTTTCATTATTTTATTAAAAAAAAAAGTGATACTCAAGTGATGATGCATCTCTTATTTAACATAGGGAGTTCAAAAAATGACGAAAAATAGAAAATAAAATTTATTATTTAGTTAAAAATATTTTTTATTTAGAAATTTGAAACATGATTTTTTTATATTTACTAGTTAATAGTTATAAAAATAGAAATTTAGTTTTCATTTTTTATTCTTATAATGAGCAATTAAAGTAGTGCAATATTTGGAAATTATTTTTTATAGTGAATGTTTTTGATAATTTTGAATAAAACTTGTGACATTTATTAAAAAAAAAGTGTTAAATTAGACTAATTTATATAAATTAGTAGACAAATTATTATCAAAATTGTTTTTATTTAATTTTTACATATTATACAAAGTGAAAAATATGTTAAATATTATACTAAATAAAGATATATAAGTATAAAATTAGTATATAATTTTATATAAATACTCATAATATTGATAACAATTATTAAAAATATAAGTCTTATGCATATCAATATAAAAATTTAGATTAATAACTACAGCCTTCAATAAAAAAAGAGTTCTAAGGGATAAAATATTAAAATAACTAAATGTATTGCCAATATTATTCTATCTTATTTTTTATTCAAATGAAATTATTACATGAAAATAATTTAAAAATTCTTAAATATTCATATTTAATGTCACATCAATCACCTCATATTTATTAAATACATAAATCATATAAAATCTTGAAAACAAACACACAATAGAGAAAATTAGAGAGTTTTGAATTTTAATATTTAATATTTCTTACACTCATCCTTCATATAATTTATAATAAAAATATACTTTATAATTATTATTCTACACAAAGATATAACAAGTAATAAGTTAATTTATATAATGAACAATTATATTTTTAGATATCTTTATAATTTAAAAATTATATTAATTATGTTATTTCATATTTTTTTAAAAGTAATTGTATTATTTCATATTTAGACCTTTAAGCTTTATTTTTTTAATATTATCACATAGAAACAAATTTAAATTTATATATAAAAAATTATATTATCGTTAAATTATTTTTTAGCTATCTTTAACTTTATTATAAATAAAAAATCATAATTATATTAGTTATTATTTTTTTCATAAGAGGCAATTTAGTTTTTTTTTTTTTTTGACAATCGTTTTTTTATAGTTTTTTTTTTCAGCATACTTTTTTTTTATAGTTAGAAGCAAAAGATTTTGGGGTATATATATAATATATAAAATAAAATTTTAATTAATTAATACTAACTAGTTCTTAGCAGACAATCCAATTTCCAACAAGACATTGTTTGGCAACATTAGCCTCCAAATCCTTCCAATTTTCTTCCGTCAACATCGAATTCTCCTTCTTCCAAGTGAATCTTTTCCTCTACCCTTCATAGCCAAAAACACACTCTCCCTCTCCATATGTAAGCGCCCACACATTCATACGCCCACCCAGTTCACAATATTTACTAATTAACTCAGCCGACCAATGTATGGAGGCTCCTCCAAGGTCGGTGGCCGTGGCGGCGGTCGAGGAGGTGGTGCTGGAGCCAACAAGCGCCTATCTTCCTTCCCTCCTCCGCCTCCCCATCGGTCTGCCGGCGCCACTAACTCTCGTCTTTCCCTTGGCGGTAATTCAAATCCTCGCAGTCGGTCTGGTCCTACAGCTACCACGTCGGCAGCAACGCCAGCCGTCGAAGAGACCTTCTCCCTTATTCCTGGCAATAACCCACTTGCTTTTGCAATGATTATAAGACTGGCGCCGGACTTGGTGGACGAGATCAGGAGGGTTGAATCGCAGGGTGGCACTGCCAGGATTAAGTTTGATTCCACGGGATATACTAATGGAAATGTGAGTTCAATTTTCGTTTTCTTTTGTTTCAATTTGTTTATTATTAGGCTATGTTTGTGCTTAGTTTGTTTGACCTCTTGCTTTGCTTCCAATTGCATAAATTTGGCATTGCTGGCCTTTTTCAAAATTTTCGTTCTTTCAATGGGATCTGTTGGGCAATTCCATATAATACACTTGCAAGGCTTGTGAATGAATGTTAGTATTGTTGCTTCGTCTCTGTAATTCTTGTTTTCTTACCCATCACAGAGCTGCTTATTTTCTTTAAATGGTGGTGATTTAGGGAACGTTGTCAATTCTATGGATTGCCTCAGTGGAAATTTGAATTTCTTGATGTAATTTGAATTGGGAGTGTTTCAATTATGTATTCGTCTGCAAGTCTTAAGTCTGTGCTTTTAGCTGGGAAAGTTTTTCAGGCTTGTTTCAAATAGGCGTTGCTTTTGTTTGTGTCATTTGGTTGCTTATTGGTTTTATTTTTAGTTGAGCACTGAATACTTTGGCTGTGCTTTATGCAGTGCCAATTTTTTTAACAGTTATTATATAGGATGATCCTAGCTGAAAATTGCTAATGCAGCTTTATAATTTCCCAAGCAACTGTATCTTTAAATAGTTTATATTCCATCAGGTTATCGATATAGGTGGTAAAGAATTCAGATTCACATGGTCGAGGGAATTTGGTGACCTTTGTGACATTTATGAAGAACGCCGAAGTGGTGGAGATGGAAATGGTTTGCTTGTTGAATCTGGGTCTGCCTGGCGTAAGGTGAATGTCCAACGTATATTGGATGAATCAACGAAGAACCATGTTAAGATGCGGTCAGAGGAAGCTGAACGAAAACATAATTCTCGCAAGTATGTTATTTTGTACTTGTGTTTTTTTTGGCTGTTTCATTTCTTGAAAATTGTTATGTTTTGCCATGCACTTGGGAATGTTTACTTTTCCCCCTTAAAATTTATTTCTATTGAATCTTTTCATGCTTTTTGGTGTATTTTTGATGCACATTGCATGGATATATCCTCATGGATTGGTTAATCTTATGCATTGTGCAAATGCATGCAATATATTTGTTGCAGACTGACTCTCATAGATATTACTTGCATTATTGATCTGCCATATCATATCACCAGTAATTGTTGAATTCCTTTTCGTGCCATTTTGGCAAGTTCTTGCAGCTTACACTCTGTTTAAGCCCTTTCTAGTTTGTGCACACATTCCATAGTCTATACTGTGGATTTTCAATTTTTACATTTTTGTGCAGCATTTCAAGTCCATAATTATGTTCTAGCAGTCGTTTGGCTTTCTTATGGTTAAACTATGGATTATCATCTATTATCTTTGAAGTTTGAAGTTAAAATGGATAGATCCTTTGATTCAGTTCATGAGATTTTTCCTTTCAAATACTTGGGTTCTTTTTCTTGTTCTTTCTGTTCATTTTCCTTACTGTATTTTTATTATCTTCCTAACTTAGGCAGACAGCTGTACTTGAATTCTACATTTTTCTTTTTTTTTGAGATGGGCTGTAATTGAATTTGAATGGCTTGAGTGGTAGCTATGATGATGTAACTGACACATCTAAGCTGTTTGATTTGCTCTTTCCATGTGCTATTTGAGTATTTTAGCTTCTTTTTCCTGATTACAGAGCTATTGTGTTAGATCATGGGAACCCTTCCATGAAGAGTCAAATAAAGCAATTGGCAGCTGCTGAGTGTAAGTTTTTTTTATTTAGATCCTGTGCGTTCTTTTTCGTGTGACACACACGTACATGCACACATATATAGTTGTATCTATCACTAGAGAAGAACTAATTCAATAAATATTAATGCATGTTGATAATTAAATATTTAATGATGAAGTTGATTAGATCTGGCTACATTCTTCTAATGAGAACATTTTGCTTCTGGCTGATTGAAAACTAGATGCATTAAAAATGTTCAAACTTCAAATATCTAATATAGCTTTGTTGTTTCCAGCTAATCCATTTCAATGGAGGATGTTTAAGCAAAAAAAAGAGCCCCCTAATAAAAAGCGGAAAGTTGAACCACCAATAGGTACATTCACGGAATTCCTTTTAATTGAAGAATTTATTTTATTTGCATGCAGTCTTTATGGAGATGTTTAGAGATCTAAGTTGTTTTCATATTGTTGCTATTCCTTTTTGTTTCCTACTTTGTTCTGTTATTAGAATTTTCTTAGCCTATCTGCCAATTGCAGCCCCCAAATCTACCTTAAAACCTGGAGTTTCTTCAATTACGACTGCAAAGGGTAGAAGCTTATCTTCACCTCTGCCACCTACGCCTGAGCAATCTGGCACTCCAGCATCTCCATTTGGAATTGGAAATATTGCTAAAAATAATGTCAACACAGAAGAAGTGATACTGACCCAGAATAAAAGTAAAGAGAATGTCATTATTTCTGAGAAAGAATTACAGACAAGGGCTCCTAGTGCTGTGCGAGAGACACCAGGACCTAAATGGAACTTTGGGACTAAGCCAATGGATTTACAGAGTATGTTGATTACTCTACTGAGTGAGAATCCTAAGGGCATGAGTTTGAAGGTATAAATGAAGGAAATAATGAATAACTTCTGAAAAATTGAAATATTTTTGTGTGGATATGTGTTTCTTTATTTGCCGCTTCTTCAATTTGTTCCATTGTGCTTAATATTTTTTCATTAACGCATTACTACTTTATGTGAACTCCTTTTTTATTCAATCTCTTACATAATAGGCCATGGAGAAAGTTATTGGGGATAAAATTCCAAACTCTGCGAAGAAGATAGAGCCCATCATTAAAAAAGTAAGTGGTTGAACTCCTAGCTATTGTTAGTTTTAGAATAATATATGATCTTATTTCTTTTAAATTTAATGTTGAATTTTAGATTGCAACTTTCCAAGCTCCAGGAAGATATTTCTTGAAACCAGGAGTGGAGTTGGACAGCTTCAAGAAACCTTCATCTGAAAGTGGAAGGTAGCTACTGCTTTTACCTGATAAAAACAGGCTTTGATATGCTTGCTTCTTTAGTGAAGTTGCTATAATTGCCTTTTTCATTTTCTCGTTTTCGATTGATTCTTGGTATTAATAATTCATCAAAAAAACATGGAATGAAATCAGGATTTTTAGCATTGGACTACTGAAAACACAAATCACTTTTACTTGACTGAGAAATTAATCTAAAGCTAAATCAAAGAACTATTCAATGCCAAAATTCTGAAAGCAAGCATGCTGATTTTTTGTCATGAATCTTGGGAGAACCACACTCCAAAAGCTAGCACAAAGGGTTGGAGAACCCAAAGTCTATATAAACCCCACATTGAAATCTCATACTTTCAATGTGGGATTCTTAAGTCCCATATCTTGGCCAATAGGATCCTAATATTTTTCAACAATTGAACAACCGACATGTTCGGCGGCTTTTACTCCTATCAATACTGGCTCGGCTCAGATATTTACTTTTTCGAGACTACCAGTAATTTTAATCTGGCCTATAGGATACCCCTTTCTGAGTCTTAATTTGTTCGCGTGCGTGGATTGCTCTGATATCAACTGTCATGAATCTTGAGAGAACCACACCCCAAAAGCTAGCTTAAAGAGTTGAGCGCCCAAAGTTCATATAAACCCCACATTGAAATCCCATACTTTCAATGTGGGATTTCCAAGTCCCAATCTTGGCCAATAGAATCCTAACATTTTTCCATAGTGGTAATTCCAAGTAGTTTAGTTTTCTTTCGTTTATTCTAAGCCATTCATTTGAACCATTCTGATATCTACTCTTGCTATAAGTTGTCAGAGTTGGCCATATGTTCTTTGAAATTTTTGTGAAAAATACCGTTCATATTTGATGTTATATTTTGCAATTGCTCTAGGAGATCCTTTTGCTTTGATTAATCTTACTTATATTGGCAAAAGTTGATTACCAATTAATACTACTGAATCAATTATTTCCTTGGGAATATTTTTCTACTCTCTTTTATGTCCATCTCTTATGTTTTGAATATACAGCACATGGTCATTTTGTGTTATTTTATTTCCAGTTCTCCTGAAGACAAACATCAGCAGACACTTGTTCCTGAAGACAACCATGATCACAGACCTGCTCCAGTATCAAGATCTGCAGAGAAAAGCCCTGCTGTTGGATTTATGGAACTTACCCAGTCAAACTCTAAATTTGAAGAAGAATCAAATGCATTAGAAAAAATTGATATTCAACAGCAATCACCTGATTTGTTTGGTGAGAAGAAAGTCTCTGACAATAGCGAGGGGCAGGCAGGCAGCTCTAGTGATAGTGGAAGTGACAGTGATAGTGAAAGTGACAGCAGTGTCAGTGGGAGCCGCAGTAGAAGCAGAAGCAGAAGTCCAGTGGGAAGTGGAAGTGGGAGTAGCAGTGACAGTGAAAGTGATGCTTCGTTCAACAGTAAAGAGGGTTCTGATGAGGATGTGGATATCTTAAGTGATGATGACAAAGAACCCCAACGTAAATTACAGGCTTCTAAACCAGGGTTGTCAGCATCACCAGATCCATGGAGATCAGAACAGAATAGGACAGATGAGAAGCAAGATGGTGATGGATCTGATGCAGTTGACGTTGAGCGTCCTGGGTCTGCTGCACTTGATATTGAGGGTCATGAATCTGATGCTGTTGATATTGAGAAAGATTTGGCTGATGATGAGAAAGAAATTGAATTGGCTGCAAATGATGGTATGGTTCCTAGCGAAGAAGGTGACAAACCCATGGAAGGAGCAAAATCCAAAATTTCTGATCTTGATACCATCCGAAAGCGTGAAACTTTCATAGGAACATTATTTGATGATAATGAAAATATGGTTAGGGACAGCTTCAGGCATGAGCAATCTGACATCACTGAGAGGATATCCAAAGGTAAATCCAAAAGAGCCCCTGATATGAAGCACTTTGATGAGAAATCTGAACAGGCCAAAAGATTAAAAGTTGAAAGCTTTACTCAAGCGCCTATCTCAGAGGGTAGGGATGCCCAGTTATCTGAGAGTCCTCACTGTGGAGACTTCGATGACACCTATAGGGGCTCTTCCATTCAAGCATCAAATAGAGCTGATAGGGAAGGAAATACTGATTTTGGCTCACAAAAGGCATATAATCAAGCATTTCCTGGAAAATCTAGTTCAGATTTTCAGCAACCTGGGCGAGGGTATTCTGATAAAAATGCACTACCAAGGATTTCTGATACAACAGGGACAGCTAAACACACTGAGAGCTCAGGACATGGTCATAAATTCTCTGAAAAGAGCTCTCATGTGCGTGATGATTTTCCCATTAAGAGAGGAAAAACTTCTAGAGAAACTCAAAATGAGGACAGTTTTGTGAAGGAGATAAAGATGCCAAGAATACTCCAGGAACGTGGAGCTGGAGGAAAACATTCAGCGCAGTTTGATTCTTGTTACAGGAAACAAGGTGAAACATTTGGAAAATTCAAAGATGCTGCACAAGTTGCAAACTCACAGATGTGTCCTTCACCAAAGGACAAAGTCGATATAGAAAAATACCTAGCTTCCAGTGGAAGAAGTCTTCAAAGAGAGCTTTCAGAGTTGGAGTTAGGAGAATTTCGTGAGCCATTGAATGAAGAAACAATGGTTAAAAAACAATTTGAGAGGAAAGGTTCTTTTAAACAGTCAGAGAACAGACAAAGTACCTCAGATAACTATAATTCAGATTTCAGTAAGACAAAACCTATTGGAAAGGCAACAATAGGCTCAGGAAAACCTTCTCCCCCTGATCTGGGTACTGGGTTTAAGAGGACCCCTGATCATCATATTGAAGATATGACAAGATCTCACCATAAAATTGTGCAGTCTCACCCACAACACCTTTCAATGGTAGAAAATTGTGAAGTTGGATCTCACTTAAGCAAGGTGGTAGATACAAATAGCAGATTGAAACAGAATGAAGCTGGGGCAAAACTAGGAAATGGCATAGAAGGCTATGGAGAAAGCCACAAAAGAGCCCCTGCTAATGCACAACAGTTGCATGACACTAGGCGTGGGCTGCTTTCCCACTCAGCAGGGGAAAGTAAACCACAAGGATCTAATACTAACACTATGGTTGATTTGGTAGATGCACAAAAGGATGCAATTTTGACCGAGGCTAATAATATTGCTCGGAAGAGGAGGGAATCTTCTTCTTCTGAAGAAGACAGCTCTTCTTATTCTAAATATGAAAAAGATGCTCCAGAGCTCAAGGGACCAATTCAGGATTCTTCTCAGTAAGTAGAAGACCCCATTTTTTGCTTTAATGGTGCTATTTTATTTCCTGGACATCTTATGGTGTCTTGTTGTAATAGGATTTCAATCATTTATCTCTTTGACACGAATATAAAATGTACTTTTTTTTTCCTCTTTTTAATATAGGTACAAGGAATATGTGCAGGAATTTTGTGATAAGTATGATAGTTACTTCTCCTTGAGCAAGGTCCTAGAGAACTACAGGTACTACATCTTTCTTCATGTTACAGGTGTTGGTAAATTTTTTTGTGGGTTTTCATTTAAATGGGCTGATGCTACCTGGATTATTGCCTTTTTTTAAACTCTAATCTCTGTTATATGTAGGAATGATTTTGTTAAGCTGGGAAAGGACCTTGAATTTGCAAAAGGCAGGGATATGGAAAGATATCATGAGATCTTGGTGCAGTTGAAGGAATCTTATCGTCAATGTGGAGTGGTATGTGTTATTGATTCTTATGGTTCTCTATATGTTTCTTTAGAGAATCAAATCGGCTGACATGTATTGTCAATCTGTTTTTTTTCACACCATTTAGTTCTGGCCATACAAATTTAACTTTAGGGTAAGAAAATAGAATTTGGAGGATGCCTGTCTGTCAGGAAAAAGATATAACTAAAATTGATAATGAAGGTTGTATTTGGAATTATTTTTGGTGGTTTATTAGCTATAATTGTAGGACAGAGCTTGCAACAATATTTTCCCACTCTCCAGTGTGGCACAATGTTGAGGTAAAAGATTGGGCGGTGGATAGGTTGTCAGTGGGCTTGGAGATTGCTGTTGAAACCATAACTGACTGGAGCTTGGAGTGAATTTCCTGAAAACAAAATTTTTTCATCACATTCAACTCTGCAAGCAGTTTTGACTTTCTGGTGTCCAACTCATTTTAGCTCTGCCGCTACACCTTTTACCTTTCTGAAGTTGGTAAATCATTCATAAACAACTTGTAACCTAACAAATGTTTCAATTAGGCACCAATTGGTCCAACTCTTTGGTTTCTAAAAGTAATTTCGATGATTTTTATTAGGAAACAAAAATGTAGTAGTAAGAAAGAATATATGTAGTATATATATGGATCCCTCTTGAAAAGTAAAAGGCAACTAAAAAGTAAAATTTGCTTTTCATGGAAAGTTGTTTGATTTTTACATCTAACCAGACTTTTTTTTGTATTTAAAATAGGAAAATAAGATAAAGCAACTCCAACAAATTAACCTAAAAGAGCCTTGATTAATAATCTGCATGACTACTTTGAAACAAGTCCCATCATGCTGGCGTTATTCTCTCATGTGTGCTTTCTCAGATCTTCTACCGTTGAGTTCATTGGTAGTATTATTCAAGATTATAGATTTAGGACATGAGAAATGAGAGTCACTAGTATAAATGTGCTAGAGAAGAAATTGAATTAGGTACAATTATTATGCTTCTATTTTGATTCACCTGCTTGATAACCAGAAAGAATTTTACAATCAGTTGTTTCTTATGATAATGAAGATTGTAGTATTACCTCAGTGCCAAAAGTAGCTGGTAATGGAATACATTTTATGGGAAAAATTTCTTAGATATATTACCACATCCCCTAGGGTAAAATCTCTGTTATTTAAGGCAGCAGAGCTGTGAGGCGAGCAAGTGACTGAGTGGGAGTGTTAGATGATTGTGAAGTTTGAAGTGAATAGTGATTAACAAGAGTAAAACAGCTGTTTCTTGTTCTGGGGACTGTTATAAGATGACCAAGCTGCGACTCCATTGCCCCCTAAACAGTACTCTGCATCGGGCTTATTTCTAGCTCATTGGATTGGATAGTAGCAACAATGAGGCAATTTGAACTATATGCCCCCATTCAATCAGCTAGTAACTTAAAAGTGAGATTATTTGACAATATAAAGCCACAGGTAATACTCTTATTAAGGTTAGGATAAGAAAATTCAACAGTTAACGAATGGGAACTGGGAAAATTGTATTTTGGCATGTGTGCTAATATAGCTTGCATTTTATATATTCAAAGTTTTCCTTGCACAAATTTCTATTCTTGATTTTTCGTATTCTGATTGTGAGGATGACTTGCAGAGGTTCAAACGGTTGAAGAAGATATTCATTGTACTTCACGAAGAACTAAAGGTGATTTCACTGAAATCCCTTCCTCATCTTTGTTTTAATCTTTTTTATAAAGCTGGTTTTGTGTGCCTAATTTTGCTTCTTTTTCTTTTGTCATTGCAGAACCTTAAGCAAAGGATTAAAGAGTTTGCAGCCTCGTATACAAAAGATTGAACGTTGCTTATTTCACAGCCTTGGTCGTGATCCAATCTTACTTCTTTAAACCTACCTATCCTAACCTGTGTACACACCGCCGGAAATGTATAGGGTGACATAACAAGAAGTCAACTATATTGAAATATATTTTTGTGAAAAATAATATTTTGTATATAACGCTTCCATTTATGGGTGAATTGCAGTTTTTGACACATTTTTGCTGCATTAAATTAATTGTTAACTGTAGAGAAAAGCTGTAATTTCTATCCTTAAAAAATTTTCTAACTTTTTCTTGGCTAGTTTAGCCTGGGCTATCTTAATATGCATATAGACCTAACGCAAATTTAAAAAATAAGATATTTTTTTGATAGATTTTATGTAAGTTATAAATTTGTCACTTAAAATTTATTTTTTTAGATTTTTAAGATGTAAAATTATTTATTAGATTTACATAGTCAACATATCTTAATATATCTTTTTTTATTGATAATAGAGTTAATTCATTGAGTCTTTGTGAAGACATTGTTAATCTTAAGTAAGATTTTATTAATTTTAATATTAAGAAACTTCTTTCTGCTGAAGCAATAGTTATAGGAATTGTTAATATTATTTTATAAGCAATATATGTAATTAGAAAAAAATCAAGTTTTTTAATATAATTGATTATGTCAATTGGAGTGTTATTATTTTTTATTTGTATAATTTCTTTTAAAATTTTTAATTTTAAAAATAAATTCAAACCATGAATATCTAATTTTTTATTGTGTATAAGACAAATAGAAAGATTACCAATTAGGAATATTATATTCAAATCTCTTATTTCTAAGAAGGGATAATTATCTATAATTTCAATTTTTTATTTAAAGAAAGATATTAATCAAAATTTTTGAAGGCCTAAAGCCCTTGTTTTAGAGGCTTCACCCTTGAGCCAGCACCGAGTTTAGCCTTCTTTGCAAAATTGAAGCTTTATAACATTAGTGCAGTGAGTTCAAAAATTTTTCTAGTTTTAATGTGCTATATACAATCAAAAAATTTCTGACCAACTTTTCATTGAAAAATTCTTAACATATTTGATCAAACTAGTTGAAATAGTTCAAAATTTAATGAATATAACACTCCATTTAGAATGAATAATTTCAAGAATTGTTTGTTTGAAATAAAATATTTTATTTATTATAATTTCATGAATTCAAATTCACAGAATTTAATTAGTATAAATCAAATTTTATTAAAATAAGTAAAATTTATAAATGAATTTTACAAATTATTGAACTCAATGTTTTTTTATAAAATTACCCTTAATAAATCTATACATTTTTCTTCCACTATATTCTTCTAGTTTTTCATCTTTTTTATTATGTTAATTCCATAAAATTTATTATTTCTCATATTTTTAAAATTTTAAAATTAAATTTTAACAAAATTATATCATTGACTTTTGATAAGTGGTTAATTTATAGTGTTTTTAGTAGGTTTATATAGTTGGTTTTGTGTTAGTTTTCATTTGTTTTTAAGTATTTTTTATGTGTTTTATCATTATTTGCTGTTTATGTTTATGTTTTTGTTACTTTTAGTTATTTGGTGTATTTTTAGTTGTTTTGTAGGTGTTTTGGTGGTGGATTTACTTGAAGGAAATATTAGAGAAAGTTAATGAGAAGCAGATAAAACCACAAGCAGTTGTGGCAGAGCAGAAGCAGGTTGTGGTATCGTCCAAAGACTGTGGTCTGTGCGAGGGCAATTCTAAAAGTTGGGGTAATTGATAAGTGGTTAATTTATAGTGTTTTTAGTAGGTTTATATAGTTGGTTTTGTGTTAGTTTTCATTTGTTTTTAACTTTTAATTTTTTAAAGCCAAATATTCAATTTAGATATTTGCCCTTTTAGCTTCATCAATAGATATAATTTTATCTTAATATTTTATTAAATTTTTATTTTTAATAATTATTTAAAATTTTAAAAAATTGATCATTACATGTATAGGCCCTTTTTTGAAATTTATTATCAAAACAAAAAATATTTCAATAAACATAAATAATAGATCAATATGTAAAAATTTTTAAAACTGAATATTTTCATCTAAAATTATGTTAAAAATATATTATTTAAAATAAAAATTGTTTCAAATAAAATTATAATAGTTTCAATCAATTAAATTCATATAAACTAAAAAAATATTTTTTAATATTAAAAAAATAAAATATTCATATACAGTAATTATCTAATCAAGAAATACATTATTATCAATTTATAGGAATAAATCTATAATAGACATTTCTTTTGACATTATTCACACTTAAGTTTTAAATATAATATTAGCATTATAAAAATATATTTAAAAAAATAAATAAATTTTTAATTCAGAATTTATTCCAAACAAAATTATATGAAATTTAATTAAATTATTTGTTTGAAGTTATACCATACCAAATATGAAAATTTTATGAAATAAATTCTATAATTTAAATTCATTTATTCTAAATATAGTGCAAATTTTAAATATTTTACTTATTAAAAAATATTAAAGAAAAAAATAATATTTAGATAATTTCTTCTATTAAGGGGTTAGGGTTAATTCCTAGCAAGTTAGTGCCGCTAATTTATGACTTAATTTAAAAGATATTATATAATGGGTTAATATGAATATGTTATAATCCACTTAACTACAATAATTTTAATGAATTAAAAAAAATGTCATTTTATATTATTTGATTTAAAATAGTAAAAATAAGTTTTATATCTATTTTCAATTTTTTTATATAAAACTTATTTTCGCAACTCCACATTATCCCATCTATTATTTTTTTATTATTAAATTTTAATACTAAAATTTAAACACTCACCATATATTGCATATTGATTTAAATCTTTTTATTTTTATGTATTTTGAAAAATATATCTTTAATATATTTATACTTCTATCATTTTTATTATGATTATATTTTATAAATAATTTTTAATTCATTATACAAAAATATAATATTAGATTTTAATTATATCATATTTTTTGATATGTATAAAACTCATTTAAATAAATTTATTATAGTAACGTATTTATTTAATTCATTTAAATTTTATAGCATATTAAGATTAAAATATCTTAACACAATTAATAAATCAGCCGTGTTCGGATTGATTTTAGTTGCATTATGAAAATAAGCCAATTCAATATAAACAAAATTTATCAATCCATTTTGATACTTGTAATCGTGGACCGTTCGATCATATTTTTTCTTTAAAAAAAAGGTCTTAAAATCATTTGTTTTAATATTAAACATTTCAACTATGAAACTTTACAATTAATTATATCTACATTTATTATTAGTCTTTCTTACAAAGTTATATCTATTGTTAATATTGTACAATAAACAAAATAAATTATAAAATATAATATAATATTGAGAATATGTTAATAAAAAAATAAAAAATATTTATAAATTATTTCTATAATTAAATAATGGTCGAACGTAGTTTTATGATTTTTTTTTATTTCTATACAATTTTTTTTAAAACATTAAGGAATATATCCAAAATAACTTTTTATTTTCATTAATTAATATAGTGATAACAACAACAATACCAATGATATAAAATCTTAGCTGCAATTAGTTAACTTTTAATTTTATAATTATTTTCAATCTCAATTATAATTAATTAATCTTTAATGTGTATAATAAAAAATCAAATATGTAAAAATATATTATATAAATTTTTACTTTTCTTCTAAAAAAAAATCAATAATTATGATATAGAGAAAATCATGAATACCTATTGTTGAAGTGGAGGTCATAGGCAGAATAAAGGGATTCACTGGATGATGTTATTGAATAAACTTTTACTTTTCTTCTAAAAAAATCAATAATTACAAATGCTATCTAGTTCAATTAAAATAAAAAATAAAACAAATGTTATGAGACTAAATTTAAAATATAAAAAATTAAATATAGTTTTTAAGAGTATTATTGAATACTATAATATTATTTTTTCAATAACTATAATTTTTTAATAATACGATATAATATAATTATATATTATGACCATCAAATATAAAAATTATAATTTAAAAATTATCAAATAGAAAAAATCAAATAATAACACTCCTATTAACAATAATACTAATAATAATAAATATTTAACTTAAAAATACAAAAATTAATAAAAATATTTTTATTTATTAATATATTTTTCATGTATATTATATAATCTATTTATTTTTAATTGTAATTACTTATACGTCAAATAAAATTTAATTTGTCTGTAGTATTTATATTGTTTTATTATATTTTATGATAAGATGTGTAAATTTTCCAGTACTAAAATAGCAAGATTCCGTTCTTTCTTTTTTCCCACTCTTCGCCGTTATATCTAATCTCACACATTTTGCACTAAAAAAATTAGCAGTTTTATATTAAAAAATAATTAAAAATCCACAAACCGAAAGTGCACTTTTTAAATCTGAATATATATATATATAAACATACTGTACTAGATGTCTAGTTTTGTACACAGACGGAGAAAAGGATCAGTGATCAAGAAAAGCTCCCAACTTTATGCTTTACCTTATGAGTTCGACCTCACTGTAATAATAATCTCCCTAGCACTGCCGTTGCTTAGGAGAAGGAGCACTTTCTTCAGTCCTTTCAAACGACACAAAAACAATCAAACTTTTGAGACTGCTACTTTGGGTACTTCTGTTAATTTTTCAGGTACTTGCTTTTGTTTTTCTTTTAATTTAAAGTCCTGGGTATAGTTCAATATTTACTATTAACTTCTGGGTATGTTAAAGAATCTGAATTTATGATTGTACTGGTTTTGGGTGTGCGAATTTAGTGCTGAAAACCCCTTTTTTATTGTAATTTTTGGGATTTTCTGCGTTCTGGCGGTGGTTGGGTGATTGCCAAGGAAGATGATTGTTAGAATTTTGGTTTATGATTGGAACGTTGGGGACTTATTTTTAGCTTTATTTTCTTAGGATAGTGACTAGAGGATAAGGAAATGGATATTTTTGTTTTTAACCGTTATGTATTTGGCTAATGAATTAAAAGGCTTCTGAACTTGCCTAGTTGTTTGCTAAGCTTGGATCAATCTGTCTTTTTGTGTCTTTATTTTGTCTTTAATACAGAAATGCGTAAGTAAAAAGATTTTCGGTGGTGAACTATGAAATGGAAGCAGCTTTCTGAAGGAAGAAGGTATGAGTTACTTGAAGTGGATTATATCACAAGGGAATATCTGATTGTTATCTTTGAGCAAATGTAAAACAAAATTAAGTCACATTGTTAAAAGAATCAATTGGGTTGAGGTTTCTGTCCTCTTAGGTCGCAATCATTTGAATATGCATCATCCACATCTTTGTTCTTTTTGTTGCTCTTTTTCTTCTGAAAACCGTTTTCTGAAAATAATTTGATATTTGATGGCAATTAGTTTATTGGGAAGTATGCTACTGATAACAGACATTGGAGGATTCTATAGCATAGCAAGATTGTCATGCTGAATGTTGTTGCCAACCAGTGGAGTAGGGATGAATTCCACGATGGATGATATGAACTTGATTCAGCAGGCACAGAGGCATCATTTGGTGGTCAGGGAACTTGGGGAGGAGATTGATCTGGAAATTGGCCATGGTGATGATGACCCTTCATTTGCTAACACCCCTCTGATAAGTGGCCTGCCATGTGAACCATCTGCTGAGGAACATGACGAGGTTAAAAATATGGTAATGGTTTCTCAACTTCCTAACAAAGATCAAGATATATCAAAGGCACAGCCAGTGAAAAGGAAGAAGAAGGTGGTAAAAAGATGGAGAGAGGAATGGGCTGATACTTACAAGTGGGCTTATGTGGATGTTAAAGATGGAACTGTGAGGATATTCTGCTCTGTTTGCAGAGAATATGGTAGGAAGCATAGAAGGAATCCATATGGAAATGAAGGCAGTAGGAATATGCAGATGAGTGCATTGGAAGAACATAACAATAGTTTGCTTCACAAAGAGGCTCTTCGTCTTCAGATAGCCTCAAAGGACAAGATCATTGTTGATAAGCCTGTTTATGTAAAAGGTTGTAAGCTCATTCTATTCTTTGGTTAGTTAAAATTCGAGGTTTAATATTTTAATTGAAGTATTTCTTTAGTGTTACATGTGGTCACATACGTATTCTGAACCATTTGCTGTATCTTGGTATTTTTAAAATGAAGCTCTCATGTCAAAAACTGCTGGATCAATTGTCGAAGCTGCACTTAAAAGGGATCCCCATGAGGTTGAATTTATACAATCAGTACAAGAAGCTGTTCATGGTTTAGAAAGAGTAATTGGGAAAAATATTCAGTGAGTCCACCATATAATGATTTTTTTTATTTACATATATAACTCTCCTTCTGTCCTTTCTGTCATTTAATCAGCAATCAGGGGCTCAAAACAAGTTTATTATATTCCTGAAAAACTCTGTTGTGTTTCAGGTATGTCAACATCATGGAGCGCTTGTTAGAACCTGAGCGTATGCTTCTTTTTCGAGTTCCATGGGTGGATGACAGGGGTGAGACACATGTCAATCGAGGTTTTCGAGTGCATTTTAACCAGGCATTGGGTCCATGCAGGGGTGGTATTCGTTTTCATCCTAATATGAACTTAAGTATTGCCAAGTTCCTTGGTTTTGAACAGGTACTCTTTGCTTTTATGGTATTCTGTGGACCATCTTGTGGAATTCTGTCTGACATTCATGATGAAACTTAGCTTTTCTCATTTCTTCCTTCTGGTATGTTTTGAAAACTCTATATTTATTAGGACTGGGAGGCTGCTAGAGTAGTGTGAAAAAAAATAAAAATAAAAGAAAGAATGTGTCTGAATGATACTAAGCAGAAACTATTTGTTATGAATTCTAGAAACACTAAAATGGATTATCTAATGTATCATCAAATAATTTCATGCACAAGAGAGGCTTGATTCTGACAATTTCTGTGTTATGTTGTACTTTCCTCTTTGTTGCAGACATTAAAGAATGCCTTATCACCCTACAAATTGGGTGGGGCTGCTGGTGGAAGTGATTTTGATCCAAAAGGAAAAAGTGATAATGATGTAATAATCATTCTACTTATGATATTTTATAATTTTCATTTCCCAGAAATTATCTTATAGTTTTTTAAAATCTGTATTGGCAGATTATGCGATTTTGTCAAAGTTTCATGAATGAGATCTATAGATATCTGGGTCCTGACAAGGTAAGTGCAAGAAGATTCTGTTGCTCTTGTGTCTTGTCCTTAATTGCTAAACCTCTGTTCTACTGATTTTTCTTGCTATATTCATTTTAGGACCTTCCTTCAGAGGAGATGGGTGTTGGTACTCGTGAAATGGGATATCTCTTTGGGCAGTATAGACATTTAGCTGGTCACTTTCAGGTTCTTCTGATTTTGTCTGACTTTCATGCATTTTTTCTTGGCCTTGTGCGCTTTTGCAAAGAAAGATATGGAGATAATGGACAATGAATTCTTAAAACTAAAGTTGTTTGATTTTAACTACCTGAACTTTCTTAAAATGTGATCCATGCAGCGGTTCCCTTTTTTTTTCCTTCCTTTTTGTGCTTGTGTGTGCACATTGATTGCATCTTTTGGGTGGTTTTTGCCTTTAGGACAATTCTCATCGATAGAAAGCTTATACTATATTGTGTCTTTGTTATCATAATTGCAATTTTTAGTTAGCTGCTTATGTGAATATTCATCACAGACAGAAAGTTAATGTGGCTTTTGCATATGCCTTCATATTTATGTTCACATATGCAGGGAAGTTTTACAGGTCCAAGGATATTTTGGTCAGGCTCCAGTCTTCGAACTGAAGCTACTGGCTATGGGCTGGTAATAATAGTACCATCTTCTAAATTCTTTGTTACTGCTTCTGTTTGAAATGCTTTTGTGCTAATCCTGACTCCTTGTGTGAGACTCTTTATTCCTTTCCTTATAGATATTGGCATGTGAATAGTCCATTCTGCTTCCTCTATGTGTCATGTTTTAAGCATCTTGGACTTTAATGAATTCTCATGCTTCTGCAGGTTTTCTTTGCTCAACTTATGCTTGCAGACATGAATAAAGATCTCAAAGGACTAAGGTCCCTCACTTAACTCTGAAATTTTTTAAAATTGCTCAAGATCCTAAAGGCAATAAATTGAAATCTTTATTTTGTTCACTTAGGTCAATAGACTCAATACTTGCTACTTCTCGCTGTTTAGCTGAATGCTTTGATGCCTTGTGTTTGTGAAATGAGACATTGTTAAAACTTTGACTCTTTCAAATATAGTATTCCATGCTAACTTTTCTAAATAATTCATTAGTGATGATTTTTGGTAAATGTCCTTATATTTTAATCTATCTGAATGGAGTTCCATTGTAATTGTAAACTTCATCTGCTGCTAGTTCTACAAATTCATTAGTTGAAATATGTTGCCTTTGATTTCCTATTCAGATGTGTTGTAAGTGGTTCGGGAAAGATTGCAATGCATGTTCTGGAGAAGCTTATTGCCTATGGCGCTCTTCCAGTCACTGTATCAGGTACTCCTGTGTAGTTGGTGAAGATCATGGTATAACATATTGATGATGAGGCGGGAAAATTATTACGGTAATCAACATAAAGGGTTTTGTTGTAATAGTTTGACTTCAAATAATTATTTGGCAACAGCATCTCTCTTTATTTACATAGTGAAAAAATGAACCAGAAGCATCCTGCCTTTGTTGTAAATTGTGATCACCATGAACCAGAAGACATGCATACTAAACGGCTTGCTTGGAACCTGTTGATTTGGATTGTTAATTGTTGTTAACCTGTTGATTTGGATTGTTAATTGTTGTTCAGTCAACATGTTTGTTATTCTTTCCCTTGACATAATTGTCTAGGTTGAATTTTAAACCTCTATATTTTGTTTTCTAAAAGAAATGCGGTATGATCTCACTATATTTAATCTAGACTACGGTTATGGAATTCTGGTATTGTGCATTAATCTTTTCAATGTACTTATTTGTTGAGAAAAAATGATTAATGCCGAAACGAAGTAGTGAGGGAACTTAATTAATGAAAAGTAACAACCAGGAAACCATGTACTGGAGTATAAAGTCTTAATACACAGTTAGTATCATGAGTTAATAGTTGTATTTTTTTCCTGTCTTGTGCTTGGTTGATTTCAAATTTTTGCATCTATCCTGTCTGTGCTTGGTTGATATCAATTTTATGTTTTAGAAATGAATATGATATCCAGTTATGGTTCAGTTTTAGTTGATATGACTTGTGAGATTCTAGTATTGCAACTGCTGCTCTAAAAGTGTTCTCTTCCAATTTTTTGGAAGAGCAACAATTGCTATATCTATGAGGATTTGTAGGTCCTCTATCTAATCTCAACTCTCAGAAATTTTTATGTTTTTATATCATTGATCCTTCAGATTTCTGTAGTTCCTAAATTTAGAAGTTAATTATCTATAAGGTTTTACAGTGAACTGTTATTACATTAGCAGCCCTTGTAATGCATGCCTTTACTTGCAAAATATTGCACAGATTCTAAGGGATACTTAGTGGATGATGAAGGTTTTGATTACATGAAAATATCATTTTTGCGTGATATCAAAGCCCAGCAGAGGAGTTTGAGGTATGGTCTCCTTTTATCATCGTTCATGTATCATTGAGTATACTATCTCTTACAATTTTAGGGTGTCAATTCTTACACATTGAATTTGCAGAGAATACTCTAAGACATATGCGAGGTCTAAATATTATGATGAAGCAAAACCTTGGAATGAAAGGTGTGATGTTGCATTTCCTTGTGCTTCCCAAAATGAAATCAATCAATCTGATGCCGTTAATCTGGTTAATTCAGGTTGCCGTATAGTAGTAGAAGGTAGTTTTTAGTTCCAAGCATGATCAATTGCACCTCTAGTATGTCTTAAAGTTGCATTTCAATTGATAGGGGCATTGCATTATTTTTTCTCTTTCCTAGGTTCAAACATGCCTTGTACACCTGAAGCAGTTGAAGTTCTGAGAAAAGCAAATGTTCTTATTGCTCCTGCTATGGCAGCTGGTGCTGGAGGGGTATGATATTTAATCTTTTCACCTATGATATAGCAACTGAAGGTGATCCTTGGCTGTATTTAGCAAAGACCCAGCTGGATTGGTTTGTATGCTGTTTTCCTCAAATTGTGATTACAGGAACACAATTTTTTTTTTGGGGTTTTGTTAATGTTAACGAGATCGTTTAGTTAATAAGTACAGAAGTATTTCCTTGATTTGAACAGTCTGTACTTTAAGTTTTGATTTGCTTACCAATTCTATCAACATGCCAGTAGAAATGATAAAATTGCACTCACAGGCATAGTCTAGTGGTAGTGTATCTCTTGTTGGACAATATGCCCAAGTTCGAGTCCCCCATTCCTCAATGAAACAATCTAAAAAAGGTTTCACTGCTTTAGCCAGTTTGATTAGTGTAATCCTCCAGTTTGATTAGTATAATCATCAGTTTGATTATGTCTGTCCTACTACATAATCTTTATCAATAAGTTAAAGGTGCATAAATAAGAGTGCTGGATTTTATAGTGATCTATTTTTGCATGCTTGGATATCACAGGTTGTTGCTGGGGAGCTTGAATTAAACCATGAATGCAATTTGATTCATTGGTCACCCGAGGATTTTGAATCTAAGTTGCAGGTGAGCGTATTTTCTTTTGTTACTTCCTTCATATGAGTATATTCAGATTGTAATGTAGATCTCTACAAATTTGGAACCTCTGGGCTCAAACGGATGAACCTATCAGCATCAGTCATTTGCTTGGAGGAACCATATTATCCATAGATCCTGCTCTGCAAATTAATTTGAAGTTGTTAAATATTTCATTTATTCTCAAGGATTAGAAAATTTTGTTGCTGAAGTAGCCTGAATCATCTCACAGGAATCTTGGGTTAAGTAGGTTTCATTTGCCTTCTTGTGGTTCACTAGTTCATTGTTCTAATCAGATTAATCATTTATATTCACAAATTTATACATTTAAGTTTAGTTGCAATTTATGGCGATATTCTTTGAGGCTTTTCCAATTTATACTTTTGAATTACAGGAAGCAATGAAACAGATATACCAACGAGCGCTCAAGGGAGCAACGGATTTTGGTTATGAAAAAGAAAGTCCCGAGTAAGTGCCTTTTCACATTTGCACTATCATGCTGAACATTTTCTCTGATAGTGGGCATTGTGATTTAAGCATACCATGTGGATGTGGATGTGGAAGTGGAAGTGAGGGCATTAGTGTTTCAAAAGTCTTTGAATGAGAGCATTCGCAAGTCGTACATTTTGTAAAACAAACTAATAAATGATTTTTGATTCACCAAGGAATAGCTTGAGTCTCCTATTCTAGTTGTGCATAGATGTGTGCATGTCAGGTTCTGGTCACCTTTGACTAATTCTTTGCATGTAAAGTAGAATATAATCGAGGATTAAGTGGAACCACATAATAATCATTTGATGAGTTTTTGTTCTTCAAAAGTGTCATCCATAAAAGTTCTAATTTCATGAGCAATCTGCAAATTGGCATCATTACTATTGGGGTGAATTAGGGCACTGACATTGTGGTTTTGAAGTCTGCTTGCATAACCTGGGCAATGATTTTAACCCAATTCCATGAAAATAAAATACTCTTACTAAAAGCCCCTGGTTGTCAGGGTTCAACAGTAAATGCAACCATGTCTTCTGATAATGGAAAAAATCATTTTGAATGTACTAAAGGGCAAAACAAGGGTCTTATCTGAATTAGAAGATCAAGGATTCATATCCTGATGTTAACTGGCATTCAGAAATTCAACATATTGTGTCCCTTTTTTCAATCTCAGGAAAGAAAATGCATGACAGTTCTCCATTTTTTGTGTGTGCCTTTATTGATATGTAATATGCATATATGGAGTCCAAAAACCAAGTATGCTTTGGTACCTGGATTTCTTCTTTGGGTCTGGATGGGAACTTGCAACCAAGTGTAGTCTTCATGTTTCATGGTACAAAATCTCACAGTAACGTTTACCATTCGTCCTTATGATCAAGTAACAACTTTTCACGCCTTCTCCATCGACATATTTCTTAACCTTTTTTCTTTTCTTTTCTTTTCTTTTCGTTTCTTTTTTTTTTTTCTGGTCTAATTATTGGGATGTAAGCTTTGCTGCCTTCTAAGCCACTCGCCTAGAATGCCAGTGGGATTAATTTGCCATTTAGTTTAGCTGGAAATCATGTGGTATGGTGGATGTTAGGCATTGCACCAGTTCCTGTAGAGCTAAAATGGTAGATGGTGATCTGTTATTGTGTCCAAGAGATCAAAGTTTTCTTATTCTACTCCTATTCCTTGTTTGACAGTGCCTTGGTACATGGAGCTGCCATATCTGCTTTTCTGGCTATTGCACAAGCTATGATCGATCAAGGATGTGTATAGGTTCAAGATGATAAATATACCATTGTTTGTGAGCAACTGAGCATTGCTAAATCATTGAAGTCTCAAAGGACAGTCCTAGAAAGGATCAGAAGATCGTTATTGGCATTATCATTTGGATTTTGAATCTGAAACGTCCAACCTGATGCAAGAAAATATTGACGATTTCACAAATTTCTTTGTAACATGTGTACCATTTAATCAAATGATCAAATTGGGTAATTGGTGCATAATATTGGAACAAATTTAATGTAAAAAATAAATGGATAGTTACTAGTGTTAGAATAGGAAGAGCCACCAGAAGGGAGTGCTTATGTTATGGACTCTTTTGTGGGCCATGTCTACACTAGACGTGAAAACTGAATTCCAGCAAGATCCTATCTTATTATTCCTAAATTAGATTACTTTATGCCTAAGTTATAGATTTCCTATTTCTGTCAATATTCTAGTTTCCTATTTATGTAGGGATTCTAGTTTTCCTATTTTTGTAAGGATTTAGTCCTATTTAAAGGGACAACTTAATAATAATACGGGAGTCAGAATTTCAATTAAATAGGGGTCTGGTTCTCTCTCTCTAACGAGTTCCAAAGGTTCTCGAGTGCCCTTTGACGAGCTTGAATCCATCTAACCAAGATAGGTCGTAAAAAGAACCCACAAGAGGCTCTTAATCACCCTGTGACACGATCCTACGCTAGTGTTCATAACAACTTGGTATCAGAGCCTAACACAATGGGCGATCAACCGCAGAATGAAGAATGGCGGTCTGTAATCCAGAGGGCGCAGGCTGCGAGTGATGCAAAGGTGGCTGATGTGGAAAAACGGCTAGGCAGCCAGCTGAACCAATTATCCCTTCAACTACAGGAGCTGATTTCGGGGCTAAACCTTAGTGTAAGAAAGGGATCTGATGGGACTGCAAGCAGCAACAACAACAACCAAGAGCCACAATCGCAGCACCGTCCAAAATTTCAAACAACTGGAGAAGGGCAATCTGTTGGGGGTGGCATTGTTCCTCGATATACCAAGCTAGACTTTCCGACCTTTGATGGCTCGGAAGATCCATTAATTTGGCTGCACCGATGTGAAAAATTTTTCGCTAATCAGCGCACTCCTGAAATTGAGAAGGTAGGATTGGCAACATTCCATATGCTTGGTGAGGCACAATTATGGTCCCATCAATTGGAGATTGAGCAACCAGATATTGATTGGCCAGGATTTCGGGAGTCTTGCACCCTTCGTTTCGGACCACCTGCCCATCGCAACCCATTGGGGGAGTTAGTCAATCTGAAACAAACAGGTTCGGTTGAGGAATATCAACGACAATTCCAAGAGCGTTTGGCAAGAGCAAGTAGGTACATCCGAAAAGATCAGCATGTCAGCCTATTCACTGCAGGATTGATTGATTCTATTAGAATCGAAGTAGAATTACATGATCCACCAGATTTAGCTCATGCAATGAATGTGGCTAGGGCGTTTGAGAAGAAACAAATGGTGTTAAGGGAAACCACCGCACGAAAGGGACCTTGGCAAAACAATAAGGGCTCTTATTCTTCGGCTCTACCAGCTCCAGTATTTCAACACAGAGGCAGCAGTGCAAGTGGGGGTCTTCTCGAAGCTAAGACGTCAAATTCTTCCACTCCTTATGTAAGAAAATTATCCAGGGCAGAAATGGCAGAAAGGAGAGCAAAGGGCTTATGCTATAATTGTGATGATCTGTATACATTTGGGCACCAGTGTAAGAAGCTTTTTTGGTTGGAACTAGCAGATTCCAATGACATGGAACCGACGGTTGAGGGAAATCAAGAGCCTGAAATTTCATTACATGCTATCACGGGTCAAACAAGTGCAACAACCATGCAAGTAAAGGCGGTCCTACACGAACAGTCCCTCCTGAGTTTAGTCGATTCTGGTAGTACTCACAACTTCATTAGTTTGACAGCTGCCCAATGTTTAGGGCTTCAAGTTCAGCTTGAAATAAGTACAAGTGTTTCAGTTGCTAACGGAGACAAGGTTCAAAGCACAGGGAAGTGTTCACAGGTCCTATTTACCATTGATAATAATGATTTTATTGCTGAATTCTTTGTTATTCCTTTGGATAGTTTTGATATGGTGCTAGGTGTTCATTGGCTACGAACATTGGGACCCATCCTTTGGGATTTTGTTTTGCTTACTATGACTTTTGTGTCCAATGGGAATCTTATTAGGTTGCAGGGGCAGCAAAATAATCCTCCTTCCCAGCTCTATTCTCTCCAGCTAGAGGGTTTACGCAGCTTAATGGAACATTTATTGGGTGAATTCACTGATTTATTTCGAGACCCTAGTGGGCTGCCACCTCTTAGGAATTGTGATCACCAAATTAATTTGGAACCCGGCTGTGGACCAGTTGTTGTTCGGCCCTATCGTTATCCCCATTTGCAAAAGGATGAAATTGAAAGGCAATGCACACAAATGCTCCAACAAGGTATCATCCGCCCTAGTCGTTCCCCATTTTCATCGCCTGTGTTACTAGTAAAAAAACATGATGGTACTTGGCGGTTTTGTGTTGATTATCGGGAACTTAATGCTAAAACAATTAAGGACAAATTTCCAATTCCGGTGGTGGAGGAATTATTAGATGAGTTGCATGGGTCCAAGTACTTTACAAAGCTGGATTTGAAATCCGGGTATCACCAAGTTCGTATGCGATCCTCGGATATTGAAAAGACAGCATTTCGGACACATCATGGTCACTTTGAATTTCTGGTTATGCCTTTTGGATTGTCTAATGCTCCTTCAACATTTCAAGCACTCATGAATGATGTTTTCCAAGAGCACTTGCGTAAGTTTGTTTTGGTATTCTTCGATGATATTTTAATTTATAGCCAGACATGGGACGAGCATATATCTCATTTACGAGTGGTCTTCACCTTGTTGCGTGCACATCATCTTTATTTGAAGAAATCTAAATGCTCTTTTGGGGAACCCAAAGTTGCCTATCTGGGCCACGTGATTTCTGCTACAGGTGTGACAGTGGATCCAAGCAAAATACAAGCTATTACAGAATGGCCCCAACCACAATCCATTACTGCCTTGCGGGGATTTCTGGGTTTGACGGGGTATTATCGCCGATTTATCCAGGATTATGGACAGTTGGCAGCTCCCTTGACAAGCATGTTGAAGCGAAATTCCTTCCATTGGGATGAAGCAGCATTGTCCTCTTTTGAGAAATTAAAACAATCACTTGTTGTTGCTCCAGTCTTGCAACTGCCTAACTTTGCAGACCAATTTGTTGTGGAATGTGATCCATCTGGGGGCGGTATTGGGGCTGTCCTGCAGCAAAACAATCACCCTATTGCCTTTTTCAGTCGGCAATTAGCAGAACGACATCGTAACTTGGCTGCCTATGAGCGGGAATTGATAGGATTAGCCAAAGCAGTCCAGCATTGGCGTCCTTACCTTTGGGGTTGTGCCTTTCTTATCCGTACAGACCATTGTAGCCTAAAATTTTTGCTCGAACAAAGGATTACAACTTCCCCACAGCAGCATTGGATTACTAAGCTTATGGGGTTTGATTTTTCTGTTGAATATCGTGCAGGCAATTTAAACAAAGTTGCTGATGCTCTGTCTCGACGTTTGAATGACATGGACGTTCTTTATGCAATTAGTCAACCTCTTCCTCTGTTTTTGGATGTGGTCCGTGCCGAGTTACAACAATCTGCTTCATTACAGGAATTGTTTGCAAAAATAGAAGCTAAGGAGCTGGATGCTGCTTGGTCCATTCGGGATGGTCTCATTCTTTATAAAGGACGGATTTATTTACTCCCCTCTTCTCCTTCAATTGCAACAATTCTGTCCAGTTATCATGACAGTGCCCATGAAGGTGTTCAAAAGACTTTACATCGGGTGCGTGCTGATTTTTACTGGAAAGGCATGAAAACCAATGTTGCGGAATATGTGGCAGCTTGCCCGGTTTGTCAACAACATAAGGCTGAGCATTTAAGTCCAGCTGGGTTGCTTCAGCCCTTAGTACTTCCTTCTCAAAATTGGGCTGATATTTCCATGGATTTCATCGATGGACTCCCAAAGGTTTGGGGCAAAACAGTCTTGTTGGTAGTGGTGGATCGTTTCTCTAAGTATGCCCACTTCATTCCAATGGCACATCCATATACAGCTCCGCGGGTTGCTCAAATTTTCCTTGAACACATTGTGCGTTTACATGGGCTGCCGGAATCCATAACCTGTGATAGGGATGTGTTTTTACAAGTCATTTTTGGAGGGAACTTTTTCGTTTATGTGGTACGAAGCTTGCTTTTTCTTCTTCCTATCACCCTCAATCGGATGGTCAAACCGAGGTGGTGAACCGTACAATTGAAATGTATTTGCGCTGTCTTGTTGGTGATCGTCCTAAGTCCTGGATCGATTGGATTCCTTGGGCTGAATATTGTTATAATACTTCCTTCCATACTGCACTTCACACTACACCATTTCAGGTTGTGTATGGTCGGGCCCCTCGTTTATTGTCCTATGTTCCAGGTTCTTCTAGAGTGGATTTCCTTGATCAAGCATTGGTTGCTCGGGATTTGGGTCTGCAGGAGATTCGGAGCCAGTCACAGCAAGCTCAATTTCGCATGAAAGAATATTATGATCGCGGGCATCGAGATGTTGAGTATAAACCTGGTACCTATGTTTGGCTTCGTCTCCACCCCTATCGCCAACATTCTGTTGCTGGTCGCCATCGTCATAAGCTTTCTCCCAAGTTTTATGGTCCATTTAAAATTCTACGGCGGATTGGGGTTGTTGCTTACCGCTTGGACTTGCCTTCTGATTCTAAACTTCATAATGTGTTTCATGTTTCTCTACTCAAGCCTTTCAGGGGTGATGCGCCTGTTTCTACTCCTCCTTTACCGCCTGTTGCTGAGGGCCGAGTTGTTCTCACTCCTGCTTCTGTTTTACGTGCTCGCCTTAATCGGGGTGCTTGGGAGGTTTTGGTTCAGTGGGCTGGTTTGGAGGCTGCAGAGGCTACCTGGGAGTCTGTGGATCATTTCCGTCAGGTTTATCCTAACTTCGAGCTTGAGGACAAGCTCTTTCTTCAGGAGGAGGGTGATGTTATGGACTCTTTTGTGGGCCATGTCTACACTAGACGTGAAAACTGAATTCCAGTAAGATCCTATCTTATTATTCCTAAATTAGATTACTTTATGCCTAAGTTATAGATTTCCTATTTCTGTCAGTATTCTAGTTTCCTATTTATGTAGGGATTCTAGTTTTCCTATTTTTGTAAGGATTTAGTCCTATTTAAAGGGACAACTTAATAATAATACGGGAGTCAGAATTTCAATTAAATAGAGGTCTGGTTCTCTCTCTCTAACGAGTTCCAAAGGTTCTCGAGTTCCCTTTGACGAGCTTGAATCCATCTAACCAAGATAGGTCGTAAAAAGAACCCACAAGAGGCTCTTAATCACCCTGTGACACGATCCTACGCTAGTGTTCTTAACAGCTTAGTCTCGGGGCTTAAAAGTTGTTTAATTGCCTGATAAAATCTTGTGAAATTTTGGGATGTTACAATTAGAATAAAATTTTATTATTCATTCTCACATAGAATGTTTTATTGATTCTGGTCAGGTTTCTTTCTTTTCATTTAGTATTGTTCTTTTTCTTTTCTTTCTATTAGAAAGTTGATAACAAATTCAAACATTCTATTCTGTAAGACCAACAATTGCCATTGAGCTAGTAATCCATTGATGTGTCTTCATGCACAATTTCAAACCCTTATAATATAGGTCACATGTCAGTGCAACATCTCCTCTCTTCAATTGCCTGCCCACAGAAAAAGATGCCCTTCAATTTCATTTGGGAAAGCAATAATTTTACTGAATGTGATGTCAGCTTTCATTCTCCGTGAAGCATTATGGAGCACATGAACTAGAGGAACTATCAATCTGTTTCTTCTTTGGTGCCAAAATTTCAGTTGCACATACAATAAAGGAAGCATCATCTTTAATCTACATTTCCCTCTATTCACTCCAGAAATAAGCAGGGTAAGAAAATAAATATGGAAAGTGCCAACAAAAACTGATACATTTTTAACACAGTAAGGTGCTCCGCATATGTAGCCTCAACCCGTATATGCCATTTAGTTGGCTCTCCTTGAAGAGTGAGAAGATGAGTCGGATTTCTCCACCAGATAGTGCTCAAGCATATCTTCTTCATCATCTGCATTATATCAATGAGAGAATCATTCCTTGATTATAATCATTTTTGTGTTTTTATCATCAAAACTGACTTGTACATTACAAATGTAAATAATCACCTTCAAAATCATCATCATCAAAGTCGAGTTCCTCCTCTTCCTCATCAGATCCTTCGTTGACTGGGGCTGCACCTTTCTGCAGAAAAGACCCATCCAAGTCAGTAATTTACTAAATGCTTTGATCTATAGAGTCAACTGTCATCTCAAGCCACATGCTTGGCAGTTGTCACCAATATATCCTCCTTTACATGAGCATAAGTTCATGGAAGCCACCATAAGTTTTCATCTGGAACTGGTGATATAGCTAACGCTTAAAAAACAGATTAACAATATTGAAGAGAATTGGGGTCTTGTTTTGATGTTATATTCACTACATTACAACAGGAATACTGTCGCTTATGCTCTGATATTTTGCAAACTGGAAATTCAGCGCAAGGTTCTAGCAGTGAACAGGTACGAACGATATAACCTAATAATCATGTAACCATACATTATTCGATATTACTAGCAATATGTTTACTTTTGGAAAGCAGTATGTTATGCACCCATTTTTGAAATGCCACTGCATCCTAGGCATGGAAATCTAGGTTCATACATCCATCTCATGATAGACAATCAGGATAACAAACATTCAAACAAACCGCTCTTCCGCTTTCAAACCACTGCCCGCATGTTAGCTTCTTCTCCTTGGGGGCTGTAAGTGCAGACTCAGGCATCAGCCCGAAATTTTCACAAGTTGTCATAAATTACTGATTCAAAAATAATCGATTCCAGTAATCTACTTGTATTTGACATAGTATCAGCAGGTTATCAATTGTAGCACATGGCATAAATTCTGTGTTAAAAATTTACAAGGAGATTGATCATATTTCTTCTCCTCTCCTTCAATGTCAAAATATAAAGAGGCATAAAGAAACATATGAATCAATCACCTGGAAGGAAATCACAGCAATGGTTCCATTAAAAAATAATACAGCTTTGAAGTCTCAAAAACCTCTTAATGTATCTCTTTTTCCTTCTTCCTTGCTCCTTGGGCTAGTTATTATTTCACAATCCTGGGCCTTAAAACTATTTTTTATGAATGCCAACTACATAGCCTATTATACAGCTAAAATTTATTTTACTGATTCTCTCAGTCTGAATCCAAAAGCAATTCAGAGAATATTCTCCCAAAAGCCTAACTTCTGTAGCACTAGATCTAACAAAAAGAGCTACCATCAAACCAGCAAGGCATTAAATTCTTTGTGCAACTCAATCTAGGAGCCTAAATGAGCCAACTCAAGTTAATACAGTGTACTATTCAAATTTGACTCGATTAGGAAACTAGAGACAAAACTTCATTAGGTTTTATTTTTAACACTCAATCTTGGCTCGATAAGATACATGACATACTCGAGCTTGACTCGATTCAGCTCAATTAGCATTAAAATTTTAGATAAATTTATTTATTAATCTCAAATTAACACTTGAACAAACTCGAGTAAGCTTGAGTTAATAAATTACTGTTTAAATATTATTCATAATATTAACATATCTAAAAATTACATTAAATTCAGATATTTGATTAAGCTTGCGAGTCACTTAAATCAGATGTATAATACCCAGTTTCCTACTTGACCTTGAGTCTAGATCAACTCAGTAAAAACCAAGTTGAATTTGAATATTTTCAAGCCAAACTCAAATTGTAAACCAAGTTGAATTTGAACATTTTCAAGCCAAACTCAAGTATTTTGACTTGTTCATACTCCTACTTCAAATGTTCATGCTCCTACTTCAAAGCTGTGCAGCCATACCAATAAGTAACCCTGTCCACCTGACCAACACATTGTGCATAGGTCCAGGTGATGAAGGAAGTAAAGCCAATTAAAATCCTACCTAGGCTAGAAAAGGTCACGACATAAATACAACAGTGATAGGACTAAATGAACATGTTTTAATTGCAAGTTCCTGAAGAGTGAACACCACACAAGATAAGGTCAGAAGTATTTTCTAATCTAATCTAACCATATAAATACATAACGCAACAGAAACCATATCAGAAACAGAATTCAGGTCTGCTGGTAATAATTTCCAATTTGGTTAATTTCCTGATGTTTTTAATGTCAAATTTGCCTGAAAATCCAGAAACAGAACTAAATAATAGCATTATAATACTAGAACTCACTTGGCTCTCTCAAGTGCCAACTCTGCTTCAAATCGTTCTCTCCAGGCTAGAAATGTATCAATGGTAACAGGTTCTCCATGTGGTACAATGATCTGTAAAGTAAATATTAAGAAGCAACTCAGAAAAACTCAAATAACAAACAAGTAAAGCAAACATCTGAAACTATAAACACAATCATTTGGAAATCTTTGGAATCTTCGAGGCATTTATTGCTGATGAATTCTTGGAAGGTAAATCTTGTTTACACTTAAATCTAGCAATTAAATAACTAAAAACTGGTGGAAATCAAAATGCAGAGAAACATTCATACATCTTCTTTTGCTGCCTGTTCGTCTTCAATGTTCTCACTGCCAACATCTTGGCCATACTTGTCAGACAGCCACTCTTTAGCTGACATAACCAGTGAGTAGATCATGGCCATACCAATATTTTCAGATGCCTGTGGAACATTATTATTCAGTCAACTGCATAACCAGACAACTGCACCAATTTCAAATCTTGCATAACCACTTTTACACAAGTTAACAATTAAAATAAATTTCATTTCTGTATCCTAATCAGGTACAAAGAAAATTCATTCGTTAAAATCCACTTGTTCAATCAAGGACATGGAATTTGCTGATCTAGAGAACAGTATGTTAATCCAACAAATATACAGTAAATTAAGTCATCTTGGTTATTGATATTCAGAAGCAGCTTTTTAGGGGTTCTATTGAAACTTATCATACACCTGGGAGGATAGAGTGGAGAGAGTTTATTAACTTTCTTCAGTATTTTCTATTGCAGTAAATTGCCAGGATGCTACACTGTAAGAACAGTAGCTCTAAATATTCTGAAGAAGAATGAACTAATAATAATAATGAAAGAACTTAGTTACCTTTGGTTCAAGCTTTTCTTTCAAAATTTTAAGATCACCTACTTGTATACCTCTTATGCTGCAAAGATGAGGAAGAGAAAAAATTCAGATATAGCGAAACATGGTTCATTCATATAGTACCCATCCACAGTTCATACAATTATCACTTGACATTAGGGATTTTGACTAGCGTAATATAACCACATTCAGTTCTTGCACCATAGTCCAAGATAAATTAAGCGGAATACATGGCTTAAATAATTTTTTCATTTTGATCTTTTACACGACAGCAAAACTTTACACAAAATATCACGCCTGACCCTGCATGTAGTTGCGTAAGTGAAATAGTCAACAAGAACTCAGCAGGAATTCCAGTATGATTCACTACACTTTTGTAGGACAAATATTTTATGCTGAAGGCATGAATACTCTCTGAACTGCATGCAAGTATTGACTGAATAATGATTTGGACCATTCAGACAAATGCTCAGGAAGGATTTATAACTGTCATCATATACACCAAAAACAAAGGAAAGTAAAAAGGGGAAAAATGGAGGCCTACTTGTGAAACAAGTATTGGCTAGTTCAAATTCTGGAAGAAGATGTTTTACAAATTCAAGAATTGGCTAGTTTTGCAGAGATGATCAGATGACAATTCATTGCAGCAGCATGGGAACAATTTCGAAAAATAAATGCATAAATTCATTCAATTGCAGAAAAACATTTGATTATTCATTTTTTGCAATCCTTTCCTATTCATAATGTGGGTTTCTTGCGTAGGGTTAATGAAAACTGAAGGTCTTTTGACAGGTCGTATAAATAATCCATGGTTGGATTATTTTTTAATTGAAGTCATAACTTTTAAGTTGGTAGGCAATTTTGGAAGTGTTGTAGACATTTTAGAGGTTTTCTTTAAGGGATTTAAGAACAGCAAGGTCATTTCTTTTAGATCCAAGCCTATTGATGCTTAATAGAAAATTTCAAAACTTACTGCAAATGCATGCACATATACCTACATTTTCCAGTAATTTTCTTGTACATTTTGATAGGTTTATTTTAATTTAATTTTTGCACACCTAGAATTTTTTTTCTTTTTCTCTTCTTTAATTTGTTAACTCCAATTGGGATTCACGAGAAGAGGTAATCAATAGGAGAAAGGTAAGTTTTGTGGTATATACTTCTATGGAATTAGAAACCTTCAACAGATTTAAGTAAGAAAGCTAAAATTAGAGTTTGGTTTCATCAAAATTCAAAATTCTTCTCCAATTTCATATTTTAATTTTTAAATAGAAGAGGTAGACTTAAAAGGTCCTCTTTACATAGCAACTGCACCAAGAAAGACATACTAACCTTTTCACATTTAGTAGTGGAGGCTCATCTGGATACTTCTCTGTGTGCGAGAAAATAAGAGCCAACTGAACTGCAAGAAAAGGTTTGGAAAGTACAGTGACAAATAAATGAATCTAGGAAATAAAAAGAAGATGGCAAAGGAAGGGAACCCAGGAAAAAAAGCTTCTAAAACTATAAGATGAACTTGACTTTGATTGCATATTCTTTGGAAAAAAAAAATCTGCATATTATGGCATAATATAAAGATAAAACCTGGAGTGACCATTGAATCATCTGCATCATCATCATCCTGATGAAAATGAACAGAGCAAGGTAAGAAAAGAAATTCTTTGCTAAAGCACAGAATATAATGTAAATGGGAGAAATTTGAATATGATTTGTTTGTAACCCAATTGACAAACAAAATAGAGCAACTTAAAATCTATTTTTGGCTGCAATAAGAAGATATTGAGCATTTGTATTAGCTTCCCAGCCATGAAGCAGCATACAAGTGACTGGTCTCTGCTACTATACAAATGCATTAATGTAATGAAATACTACTGCTCTGTAAGACAACTAAGACAATGGTGAACAACATAAATAGAGATCCAATCACAGTTACACAAACCAATATATAATCACATCTTAGTTGTCTTCACAAAACAAATAAAAGAGGAGCATTCAAGTGCAGGAGCAGAATTAAACAAAACTATAAATTTCTTTAAGACTCCAAAAATAATGCCAAGTATGCTCATAGTCAATCCATTAAAGAAAAAAAAAATGCTAAGTATATATTAAAGGATCAGAAATTGAATGATACCTGTGGAGATATGGTAATTTGGAAGCATCGATTTGAAGTGTTTAGCCCACTCTCACTTGAATGAATTTCTAAAACAGAAAACAGAATAAATGGCCATAGAAAGGAAAATAGCAACAAGCAATCAATCATATCTCTTCATTAATAGAATTGGCCAATACCTTTGAAGTCATCCATGAGTATTGCTTCCAACGCTTCAATTTCCATTTCTTGCTCCAGTCCATAGTCTGCCCACATAGTTTAACACATGTGAACATACAGTATCATTAATAATTTTTCTTCATTACAAAATTTGTGAACTTTTCTCATATACTAACTATATAAGCTTCTCTAGTTCAATCAGGGCCTGCGATAAGCTTGTGAATTATGATTGATTGGATAAAGCTCCGTCACTTAATTACATCAAGTTAGATATTAATTTCTTTATTACTTCTGTAATCTACTCATCAATATTAAACCCAAGTTACTAATACCTGCATTAATCATCAGAAAAGTGAAATCCCATAGATGTAACCAAATCAAAATTTCAGTTGCAGCTTCTGGGTATTTGTGATTCCCACAGGAAAAAAAGAAAAAAAAAGTTCACTTTACAGTTCACCTGTTCACCAAACTCAAAACTGATGTTTAACAGAAACCCAGAAACAAAGTCAGGAGCCATCTAACCACAAAAAAAAGAAAAGATAAAAACTTTACCAGTCAGTCATGGTTGGAATGCATAGTAGTGTTGATTCAGTTTCACCTTTCTTTTGAAAATGCTTCTTGTTCAAAATCACACTGCAATTCTCAAAACAAAACTTAGGCTTTTCTCTAAAACTTGTCGTTTTACTTAAAATCCGTCTTCTCATATTTTCAGTATTTTGAGTATTTAGATTTATATAAATATATTATACATTTTTTCTATAAATATATAATTTTCTATAAATGAGTACTTATTATTTTACCATAAGGCCAATAGCATATAAATATTATCATAATTCGTTTCATATCGAACTCTTAATTTTTAAATTATATCAGCCAAGAAAAATACTAATGCTTATATCATCACATGAAAAAGCTTTTTATTGATTTTGATATTTTTCTAAAAAAATAAGTTCTCTCAAAAAAAATTACAAATAAGTTAAAGAAATTATAAATAACTATTAATGTGTTTAGTCGTTAAGAGAATGTGTTGATTTCGTTTAAATTTTAAATTTGAATTTAAATTTTTCTCTCCTTTCGAATAATTAATAAAAAAAATCAAGAGATTACAAGTATTCAACTTTTTTTTTTATTACATGGAATGAGCTGTCTCCTATATTATAATAAATAATTATCAATTTCTCAATAGCATTATTATTATTTTGTATTTTATTTAAATATACTTAAAATTTTAAAAATTGCAGACTATTAATTAAAAATGTTAATTATAAAGTATTACTAAAAAATATTACGTGTGAAGTATGATAAAATTTTAATACAAGTGGCTATTAAGACTTGTTCTTTATATTTTAAATCTTATTTTTAATTACATAATATAATGCTCGCATTTTATCATTAAATATATATATAACCATATGTTTTATTTTAATTCGTTTTATTTTTCACCATTATTGTTTTTGGTGCTTCTCATGGCAGTATTTTCTCAATTTGTTTTTTCTTTTCTTATTTCATTTTCCAAATTAATTTTAAAAAATATCTAATATTACTTTTTTGGCTAATTTTTGAAAAATATTGTATTTTCATTTACGGATAAACAAATATATTTTTATTTAAATTTACATTATCAAAAAAAAAATTAATATTAAGAGAGAAGATACAATTCTATACTGGTTGTTAAAATTATATATAAATTAATAAGTTAAATTTTGGTAAGTTTGTCAAATTTAATTATTGTATTATTTATTTGTTGTTATTTAAATTGTATGTTTATTTTTGGTGAAATTTTAATATATAATATGTTTATGGTTATTTAGTAAAAAATCTATCTATATCTATATCTATATATAAAAAGCCAAGGCAGCTTGTCAAATTGACAATGTTAGGGTTTGCATGGCCATGATTGCATGGAGTATTTGGAGTTGTAGAAATGCTACAATCTGGAAAGGAGAAGTGCGAGATGCTGGCAGAGTTATTTCAGAGGCAATGGATGTGCTAAATAGTTGGTGAAACGCTAAATCTACTGGTTTGCTTCACGCAGCTGCATCATATAGATCCAATGATTCGATTCGGTGGAAGAAACTTGGTCGTGAAAGGAGTAAATGTAATATTGATAGAGCAATCTTCTCTTCGGTGGGTAGAGTTGGACATAGGGCTGCTATTAGAGATAACAAGGGTAGTTTTCTTTATGGTATATCTGGTCATCAATTTGGTTCTTTTGTACCAAGGATTGTCAAAGCTCTAGTATTAAGGTTGATTCTGTTCTGGATTTACAGCAATTCATGGCATAATATCGATATTAAAATGGACAGCAAAGTTGTTGTTGATGCTTTGAGCTCAAAAGTGGATGATGCTTCTGAATTTGGATTAGTTATTAGTGATTGTCGTCACTTTTTGTCTAATTTAGTTGCTTGTAAAGTGGCTTAGGTTAAAAGACAAGTTAATGGGGTGGCTCGTGCACTTACTAGGAAAAAAGCCAAGGAAATGAGAAGAGCTATTAGATTGCTATTTTGTCAAATTTTTAAATTATACTATTTCTCTTTTTTTTTAAATTAATTTTTCATTTAATTTTAATAATTTATATAAAATTTAAATTTTAATAAATTCAATTAATTTCACATTAAAATAATTTTATAATATTAATTAAATAAATTATATTTATGACTTTTAATCTTTAATAATTAATTACATATTAATATAATTAATAATATTAATTGATTTATATATTTTTAAAAATTTAAAAAGTTAAAAAAATTAACTCTTAATTTTCATAATAAATTAATTATAAATTAATAATTTATTTATAATAACAATTAATTTATATATTTTTATAAATTTAAAAATTTTAAATAATAAAATATATTATTTTTGACATTCTTAAGTTTGTTTGAATTTCTATTTTTTTATTTTTTTATTTTTAAATAGAATTTATAGTTTTTTATTGTAAAAATATATGTAAATTTTATTCTTAATTAGTGAAATTCTCAAGTTATAAAAATTAAAAAACTATATTTACTCACTAATATTATTTTAAAAAAAATATTATAAAAATTGAGATAAATATTTTATTTTATATTTTCTTAAAATAAAATTTGTTATAATACTTGTCTAGTTGTATTAATTATAAATATCGCGTTACATGCAAAAAATTTCTCGCGTTACTTGCAAACAATTTCTTCTTTTTGAAATCTAACCTCTAGTTTATTTCTCTCTCTTCTCTTTGCGTGAGATTGCAATCACTGCCCTTTGTGAGTTTACAACATTAAATCTAAGATTATCAGCGGCTCTTTTTCTTTATTTTTTTTTAGTGTCCCCAATAAACTGGAGGTTTGAGGTATAAATTTCTTAGATATAAACCATTTTGATTATCTCTTTTTCACTTTTACGATGTTTATGGCATTTGTAGAACTTAGTTTTGGTTGTGGTCGGGGGTGACCCATAACCCTAAGGGAATGCAATGATTTTTATATCGTCTTGATGTTTTGTGGTTTTGAATTCATAAGAGCTATGTTTTGCTAGTCTATGCTGGAGGTTAGAGAGAAGCATTGCTTGATAAAGCTTCAAATATCAATTAGGAATAATCAGATTAGCTATCTTCACACCCCCTGTGGATTATCTTGTTTTTTATAAAGAGGATTTACAATATTTGTCTACTCTTTATGCATATTTGCCTAAACTTTGGATCTTTTCCCTTCTCATATTTTCTTTGTTTTGTTTGTTTATGGCATCCCCATGGTTGTGCGGATTTAAGTACTGGGTTGGTACTATATGCAAGTGGTTTGGATATTGTTAGATTTCTTTGTTTAGTGAGAATTATGAAGTATATTCTCAATCTTTCCCTAGAATCTTACAAGGGTTTTTATCTATGGCTGCTAACCAAAACTATTTAGTCCTTAGCATGTTGCATAGTGATTTTGCCCCTAATTATCATCAGGTTATTTTGTGCTATAATTTCTCATATGGCCGATTCTCTTCCCTATCTGGCCTAAGGCTTATTTTGAGAATGATCACCCAAGTCAGTGCTAGTAATAGGATTTTGATTTAAAAGCTTCTTTATTTTTTGTTTTTTTATTATCCCTCTTTGCGGTTCTTCTCCCATAGAATAATTTTTCTATAATATGGGGTTCTTTTTATTTTATATATATATATATATCTTTATTCTGATAAAAAAAAATAACAATTCCTTGTTGTTATTATTATTTTTTTGTTTTTGTCCAAAATTATTACTATCATTAATTTATTATCATTTTTATTATCAAGGTTATGCAATACTTGCATGATCTTGATTTTTTAAATAAAATTTTAGTACGAGATATATTTAATAAGTTATAATCGATAGTATTTTATTGATTTAATATGCTAATTTAATAAAATAATTAGTGAACTATAATTTTAGATAAATAAAAGAAGAAAGTAAATTTATTAATATGAGATAAAAGAAATTTTAGACCATGTAAAAAAATGAGTTTTTCAATTTAATTTGGAGGAATATTATATCTAATTGGAGGAGATAAATAATATCATTGGATAATCGCAGCACAAGCACAGCCCTTGATCTTTTTTTTTTTAATTTTTACCACAAATATTAATAAAATGGATGTGGGACTGGTTGCAAGTGCATGAATGGTAAAAAGAGAACCTGACCTTAACAAATATAAACACTTCTCTGCCGCTAGACCTGCAGTTTTTGTATTGAAGATCGTCGGTGAATTTCCAAAAAGTTCGCCACGTCAGCTGAAAAATCGCGATGTCACGTGCCACTTTTTTTTTTGCCCTTTTAAAAATAGAGCCCGTGACACTTTGATATTTTTCTTGAATGTGTTTTGAGTTATACTTATAATATATGTCAAATATATTTTTAATTAAGTTTAAAAAGATATATGTTTTTGAAATTTTTAAAAAATCATAAGTTACTTAAAAAAATAAAAAATTTGTTTAGTAAGTGTGTTTGATTATTAAAAATTATCTAAATCCAATAGTTATCAAGTCCGATACTTAAATTTATTGGCAACCCGTCCGCTGCTCAAAATGGACCGATTATCAATACCGAGTTCTTTGAAAGTTATGGAATCGAGACACCAAGCTATTAAGAATATAGGCAGTACAAATCGGACTCTTCATCATATAAATATAGATCATTGATGTCAACCATTGTATGACACTGATATATCTATAATTTTCACTGATACATTTAGAAATTATATTCCTCCGTTAACTATAAAACATAGGTAAGTTCCCATCAATAAAGGATATTTTTTCAACTCTTAGTTCTCTTATATGTAGGTGAACTAAGCTAACTTAGGTAATAGAATTTTCTCACTAGAAATTTATTCATTCTTCTTATTTTGTAGATAGGTCATATATTGGATTCCACATACATTGGATATCCACATAATCAATCTAAAATTTGAATTTATTCATGTTGCAAAGATTTCAAAAAAATAATTTAAAATTATTTTTACATCGAATTTTTGAATCTATCATTATAAAGTTTTTTTTCTACTCCATTAGTAATATTTCTAGTGATTAAATTATGAAATCACAAATATACAAAATATATATCTCATTAATTTTGAATATGGTTAATATGTATTACTAGTTACTAATAAGTCTAAAATTACTAATTAGTTTCTTTTGAAACCAAAAATTACTAATTAGTTATTACTAATAATAAATAGTATTAGTAAGTAATAATAAATTATTGATTATATACATACCTTTTAAATGTAACTTACAATGTATATTAAATAGTTAAATCTTTAATAAATATGGTTTCTATGTTTTATAAATTGAGATATTATATATAATTATATCATTCTTTTATTAATTATATATCAGTTATATATATTATAATAATTTAATTTGAATATAATTATTTATTTATGTTCAATGATTTATAACTTCTCATTTTTTGTCGCACGCAATTAATAAATTATAAATATTTTTATCACTCAAAAATTAAATATGTATTACTGCTGTCACACATATAAAATACAAGAATACATACAAAAAAATAAATATATTTTTTATGTAGTAACTCAATTCAAATTTTCAAATTTCATATTAATTATTTTGGTATAATTTGGAATAAATATTAGTTTAGCTAATACAAAAATTTGAAAATGGTTCTATTATATCATCCGGCTTAAAAAGGTTTGTACTCAATAAATTTTGAAAAAATTATATTATATGTCATTTTTTTTAAAAATATCTCATTGTTTTAGTATATCATTAATTTTCTAAATACATATTGAGTATATATTTTTAAAAATTGAATGTTTCCTTAGTTTACCAAGAATTTACGATGTGTATATTTAAAAATGAGAATTTTTAAAATTAAAAGTTAAAAAATAATATTTTTAAAAATAAAAAAAAGTAAAATGGATATTTTTTAAAATAATTTTATTTTGGGGGTAATTTTTTAAAAAAATCCCATGATTTTTTTTTCAAAATTTTTAATTGTTTTACACAATACGGATTAGTTTATGCTTTCTACTTTTTAAAACAATTTGGGTTGGTTGTGAGATGCGATTTAGGTATAAATGCTCCATGCTCACTCTCACTAACGAGTTAGCAATCATCTTAACTAATAGCCATTGTTAATTTAAATGTTGTTATAGCTAGTTTTACATCAAAATTTCATGGCTCAATTAACATTCATCTAAAATTGGTACAATTATAAGTTCTAGCTATGTATTAGAACTTCCCACAATCCTAATTTAGATTTCTTTTAAAGTTTGAATTCAACTAAAGATTTAAAAGCTCTATTAATATTCGATTATTTTAAATATGTTAAACACTTGATTCTAAAGCTTTGTTTGGATAATTGGCAATACGGTATGGTAATGTATGATATAATATAGCATCATATGATATGATATTGGAAATAATATTTATTAAGTTTGAAAAGATAATATGCTTAAGTAAAAATATTTTTATTTAATTTAATAATATTTTTAAGAATTTAATATAATATGAAGATGAAAATTTATTTATTAATATACATTTAGTATTTAAAAATTTTATTTTAAAAATTTTTAAAAGATAAAATTGTAAAATCATAAAAAATAATAATATTAGTGGTTTTAAAATTTACGATGAGCTTACCATGAAAAATCACACTATGGAATGTAAAAGTTAAAAAAAACAATAATTAAACTATATTATATCATACCATATCATAAGAAACTATGAACAAACAAGACTTCTATAAAAAAATATTTTCTTATTACTAATGTTCATACCATCAATAAAACCCATTTGCTATTATATTATGAATGTAGTTACATTTTTTATATGGTGTTTTTACTTCAGTTATTATTGTCTAACTGTTTTATCGTCACTGATTTAAAATAATATTTCTTCAAAAAAAAAACCCTTCATTATGAGAAGATATGAAAATTATGATTAGAATGAAGGATTCAAAGCTATAAGAGTTAAGTGTTGATCTTTATCTAAAAAAATTATCCTAATTTTTTATTTTTTGTTTTTTCATAAATAATTTGGTCTTTCTGTATTGCCAACTATATGTCATTGTGTAGTGATCATTGCTCATTTTTCCATGTCACACCATCTCTTCCTTTATTGTGACAATAGGATAATCGATATTATTTAATAGAATATGCATTAGACTATGTTTTAATATGTCAATTATAATTTTTAAAAACATGAAAATTAATACTGTAAAATACAATTTAATAGTAGATATATTTTTTGAACAGTAGTCCAAGATCAAAGTTTAAAACAAGTAATGATAACAAAGATGTTATTAGAATATCCTTATATCTTATTTGTTTTTTTTACCATAAGTAGTTTACTCTCTCCACATTGCCATCTAGATGGTATGTGTGTTAAAACCAATGTTTTTAAAATTGAACCGGATACTGAACTAAATTGATAGTTGATTCATAGTTTAACCGATTTAATCGGGTTGACTCAGATTTAATAATATAAAAATATTATAATTTTTTATTTATAAATCTTAATTAAAAATATAAAAATCATAAAAAAATTTAAATAAAAATTTGAAAATAAAAAATATATTTTACCAATTAAAAAATATTATATATTAAATTTAATAAATATAAAAAATGAATCTAAATTTTTTTTCTCTAATTTTTATTTAAAAATACTTAAAATTAAAAAATTAATCCTATTTAACTCGGATTGGTTCAATTTAACTTGGTCCGATTTAATATGATTCAACCAATTTTTATTGATTTTTAATAAATTTGATTTTTATATATTTTAAAACCGAACTAATATTTAATTCTCAATTAAACCGATCTAACTAGTTAGTCAATCTAATTTTTAAAATGCGGGTTATAACCATCACCCGTTGACCCTTATTTTCTACATCGCCACTGCCATTTCTACTTCCTTTACTGTCATTCTACAATTAATTTTAATTTTTAAAAGCATAAGTTTAAAACAAAGTATTTATTACAAATATGTTATTTTTTTTATAACACAAATATGTTATTAGATTTTCATTTTTTTTTGGTTATCAAGACGTCTTGAAAACACTAAAAATTATAATAGCCTCAAAGATTGTTATATAGAAATGTCTTAATGAAAATTTAGCTTAATTTTTTTATTAATTTCGAATTGAAGACAAATAAATTCAACTTTTGAACTTAAAATTTAAATTTGGCGTTTTTAAAACTGGATCGGATGGGATTAACTAAAAATCAAAGTTTGGCTCACTTTTAAAAATACTAAAAAGTTAGATTTATAAAAAAAATGGTCAAAATTTGCAAAAGCTGTTAAATAGTATTGAATTGGGTCAAAATAGAATAAATTGATTTTCTAAATTCTAAGTTATTTTTAAACAAAGACCAGAGAACAAATTTTAAATTTATTTATTTTTATGTATTGAATTTAATATGTAATATTTTTAAATTTATAAATTATATTTTTATTATTTTTGAATTTTTATAATTTTTAAAATTTTTATTAATGTACATATATAAATAAAAAATTTATAATATTATTATATTATTAAATCTGAATCAACTCGATTAAACCATAAATTAATTATCAATATAGTTTAGTGTCGAATCTAATTTTAAAAATACTTTTCAAAATTAAGAGATTGTAAATTTGTAATACAAACAACCACTAAATTAAACCAATTCTAATTATAGGGCTAAGCATTTGGAATTGATCAAATCAATTTTTAGCTGAATTTTTTAAAAGTTAATTTTTTCAACCGAACTGATTAATTATTAATTTCGGTCAAATTAATTAAATTAAATAATTAATTCAGTTAATTAATTAAACCGGCTAAAATTTTTATTATTTTATAATAAAAAATTATACTTAATATAAAAATTAATATAATTTAAAAATTAAAAATTATTAAAAAACAAAATAAAAAAATAAATTTATTTTATAATAAAAATAAATTTATAATTAATAAATTAAATAAAAAAATAAATAACTAAATAAAAATTAATTTTTAAAAAAATTTTAGTTAATAATTAATCTACTGAATTAAATTAATTAATTAAAATAAAAATTAAATTAATTAAAATATTTTAATTTAATTTAATTTAATTATATTAATTAATTAAATTAAATATTTAATCTATTAATTAAATATTTAGTGAATGTTTAGTATTTAGTGAATGTTTAGTGGTTAATGAAAAAAACCCCTGCCTAATTAACCCTAAATTTGTCCGCGGGGCAATTGGTAACTCAACAAACTGTATGAACAGAACTACATAGAACCGTACGCTTCTTCGATTGTGTATGTGTTTCGCTCTCTCCATTGAGAAAAAACACTCAGAAAAAAGATAAAAAAAAGATACCCAAAGGTACGTTTTTTTAATCCAAACATTACCCTTCACTCTCTCTCTCTTTCTCTGCTCCCTCCTAACACTACATGGACGATGGTTTAACAAAATCTTAACAAAGAAAGCAAGTGAAAGTATCATATCCACAGTTGTTACAATACCCACTAAAGAAAGATAAAAGAAAGCAATTTTAACAACCATGGTTTTGAACAACAAGAAAAGGAAAACAACCCAGATCTCTCTTTTATCTGTTTGTTTCCAGATCTTTCACCTTTGCAATTCAATATAGGTCTTTATCTTTCTCTAGTGTTCTTTTCTTGTTTTTTTAGTTTTATCAAGGGTTTTGTGCTGCATATGAGATTGGGTTTTGTTGTTTATACTGATATTTGTTATCTGCTTTTTTTTTTTTTTGGGTTTCAGGTTTCTAAAGGGTTTATGCGCATTTGCCCTTGAAAGCGAGGTTTATAGTGATTTTTAGCACTTGGGTTCGCTTCAAAGTAGAGAATTACCATTGATTTTAAAGATCTTTCTTTGTGAGATAGCAATCATTTGCTATGTTCATTTTTTAATTTTTTTTGAATCTTTTATAGAAAACTGAGTTGGGGTTTTTGAGATGGGTAGTTCTGATGACCCCAACAGCAGCACTCAGACCATTGATGCGTCTGTGGGCGGGTTAGTTTGGGTCCGACGTCGAAACGGGTCGTGGTGGCCAGGCCGGATTATGAGTCTAGACGAGATTTCGGAGGGTAGTTTGGTTTCACCAAGATCAGGCACCCCTGTTAAACTCCTCGGCCGAGAGGATGCCAGTGTGTAAGCGTGCATTACTTGTTGCTTTTATGGTCTTGCTACTTTGATTATTTATTTATTTATTTTTGGGTGGATATTGGTTTAGTTAGTTTCACCATTTTTTTTAAAAAATTTATTTTGCTGATTGTTGGCTGGTTAGTTTAATTCGGATTGGTGTTGATAATTGTGTGGGTTTGGAACTTGTGGATTGTATTGGACTTCGGCCAGTGCTTTCTCCGTCTCTCGCCTATGAAATGAAAAATAAAATGTTCTTTATTTAAGATTGCAGTTTCTGGAGTTTTTTTTATTATCTCTTTTGCCATTTTGATGGTTAACTATATTATTATTCAGAATTTTATATCGGATACAAATCCGTAAAGTTAAGGAATAGGATGGAAGATATTTCTGGCTATGCTTTTAGTTTATAAAGAGTATGTATTGTTTGGAATCAATCCTGCAAGTCTGAGCGGGATTGATTTTCCTTTCTTTTTTTGTTTTTTTAAATTTAGGTTCAGATATCTAATCTTAAAGTTGTGGTATAAATAGCATGTTTCACTGTTAGTTTCCACAAGTCATTTTTCTGAAAGCAATCATTGCATGATCTTTACTCCTAAAGTACGGTGTGAAAATTTTGGGGAAGTTATGATAATGTCTTAGTTCCCCACTTGTGCATATATTTGGTAGAGCAGGAGAGCCTTATGTCAGATTTTCATGACAAATAACAGTGCGGCATTGCTTTTTTAAGTGTTTTAAGAAATTCTATTAAGAGATCATCTCAGTAACAAAATCCTTTTTGGCTGCAGTTTATTTTGGTTTTCTCACTTGCTTGTGTCTTCATTCTTATTTAGGAATTTCTGTGGAAGGTAGACAGCTTATTGATCGTACCTCCCTCCTCCCTCATTAATCCTGATAATATAGATGGTTGCCTTAATTGGCAAATACTATTTGTACTGAAAAATGTGAAGTGGAAGGACCCACATGGTTATAATGGTAGATTTTGGGTGTTTATGAAGCACACACTTCAAATTTGAAGCTTTAATGTGTGTAAGATGTGTGCTTGGTTTTCAGTAAATTTAGGCTCAAGAGGTTTCTTGTTAACTTCTAATTTATCATACAAGGATGATGGTATATGTCCTTAGAGATTTGCTCTGGTAATCTGAGTGTAGTTCCTTTAAGATTTTCACACATGAAAATGGATGTGCATGCAAAAGAGTGCATGTGTTTCTGATGTGTTCTTTGTGCACACCTCTGTCTATGGCCGTGCATGAACATGCTGTAGTGGAACTATCAACATTCGCTTGTAGTAATATTTTATTTTCCTGCATAAGGAGGCTAATTATGTTCCTATTATTTGTTTCACTTTTCAGTGTTTGTTATTTGTGCTTCAATTGTATGATTTTTGCTTGAAGAATTAGACTTCTTTAATGACATTGATCAATGTTTCTATGTGCATATAACCGGACTTTGTTGAAAAAACTCTGTTTTGTTGCTTTAGGGACTGGTATAATCTTGAAAAATCTAAGAGGGTGAAGGCATTTCGATGTGGGGAGTATGATGATTGCATTGAGAAGGCAAAAGCAAGTGCAGCTAATGGTAATAAGAAAGCAGTAAAATATGCTCGGAGGGAAGATGCCATTCTCCATGCACTTGAAATTGAGAATGCTCGTTTGGGAAAGTATCATGTTGACTTCTTTTCTGGAAAGAATAATTCAGGTGGTGTGAATGGTGGTTCAGCTAAAGAATCACCTAGTATTTCTGGTTCTGGCAAAGAAGATGTGGACATGACGGAAGAAGAGAGTGATTCTGGTAATTCCAAAGATGACTCAGATTCTAGTTCAGATTCAGATTCTGGATCCGGTACTGGTTCTGGTTCGGCACAAGAATTATCTCAATCTGGTATTTCTTTTGAAGAGCCAAATCATTTTGGTGCTTCTAAGGTGCAATCTGCACAGGGAAAGAGAAGAAGAACACCAAATGATTCAGAGGATGATGGGACAGAAGGGATTAAGCGTATGAGAGGACTTGAGGACCTTGGAATGGTTGTAGGAGATTCTAATGCTGCGAATTGCGTGTCTAATGGCAGTCCTATAAATGGCAGCAAAATTTGTAACTCATCCATGAAAAGAAAGAGATCACAAACAGCAATTGTTCATGAGTTCTTGAAAAGAAAAAATCGTTGTCGTCCGTTGACGAAAGTTCTAGAAAGTACAGCGATGGTGTCTGTTCCAGTGATTTGTGATCAGCTTCCCAATTCAAATGGTTCACCTCTTCAAGGAGTATCTGGTGGCAAGGGTTCTGGAATAGATTCTAATGAGTCTAGAAAAAGCTTTTGTATGCCAGTTAATAATAACTCAGACAGTACTGGCATTTCATGTGAGAATGGTGCATCTTTAAATCCTCCTGAACATGTTTGTGATGCTTCTCAATTTAATTACAAGCTCAAAAAGGAGAATGATGTTTCTGAGAATGATGCTTCAAACAAGTTATTTGATGTGCCATTTGTTGGGGAGGCCAAACAATCTGCAGGTATGCCTAATTAGGATAGTGGAAAACTTAAAAGTATGTGTGTCCTTTTTTGTTCAGCGTGTCTGTTTCTTTGCCAAAGGGTTCTAATGTCTATATAACATGGACTAAGGACCTCTCTTTCTCTCTCTGGGGTTCTCGGTGTGTGCTTTACTACCAAAGTTCTTTAAGATCGCATAATTTGTATTTATCTTGGTTATTTCTCATACCTTCGCTCTTCATTATTATTATTATCCATAAAATCTTCCTCCAAAAATTAGTCAAGCCAATATCTGTGAATATATTTGGACGCCAAGGAAACCAAACTACTTTGTAGCAGCACTGATTTTACTGATTAAGATGCTGTAGCATGTTCATCAACCGAATAATACGGATTACAGCTTGATCTTTGGGGTTTTTATTAAATGTCAAAACCATGAAGAAGCTTAAATTGTGGTCTGTTCTGTTATTATGCTTTATAAGTTAACATGTTCATGAATCATCTAAGTTTGTTAGCTTAGTTTGGGTGCTTTGTGCTTTGGTTTTTGCTAGATCCTGCCTGTGGGAGAGAATTTAAGGATAGTCCTTTCAGGAAACTTGTTGAAACTCATAGAAATTTTGAATTGGACCAGCATGAGCCACACAATAATGAACTGAGGTGCATCTTGCGGCTTCCCTTCCTGGTATTGGGTGTTTCTTTGGTGGAAGAGGATATTTTTAGGGAGGGGAGGCTGGTGGGAAGAGCAAGAAGCAAATGTGATTAAAGAAGGATGAAAGAAATTGAGCCAGGCGAGCAACTCTAAGTTTAGCTGAGTCATGATTGAGAGAGTTTAGCTAAGTCATGATTGAGAGAGAGAGAAAGTAGGGATAGTCCTTCCAGAAAACTTAAACTTGCTGCCTGTATGAGACAGACATGAATGAACGAATGACTTCTTCTGCCTTTCTCCCCCTGAGTTTTTGCTATTTGTTTGGGACCGATTTTTTTCTTCTGGGGGTTGGCAGTTGGGAAAAGCTAATAGCAAAATATTAGGGGTTTGCATAAGACTTACTAATGTACTTTGAAACTTGGAATTTTGGACATTTCTTCCTTGATGATGATTAATGAGCTGCAGTTCAAATAATGTATTGTGATGGTATGCATTAAGAACACTAGCATCATTTACCGGCAACTTTGTGTTAGAACTATATAGCTATAACCACAGATATATGGCTTTCTAAAAATGATTTTATTGGGAGACAGAGAGAAGTCCTCGTGAGCCAGAGGACAGGCATGGAGGAAAAAGATTAGTGAACATTAGTGACAGAAGCTAGAAAATGAGGGACGCACATCAAATTCAAGTCCTTTATTTAGGTATGTGCTTCTGTCCCTGCAATGCCATACATGTGCACCCACACATGTATTGACATGGGCATTGCTTAACGAAAGAGCTATCTCTTAATCAATGTCCCTCTAGCTAGTTGAGCTCTACTCTGTCTTCATTTGTTTCCCTAGGTAGTCATTTACCACAAGTGTTATACTTGGTAATGCATATATGCTACCTATTTTTGAGTTAAAAATTGAAAGGATGGTTACAACAGAGGCACCATATTGCATAGCAGCCAGTAGTTGGCTATTTGCAATGTATCCACTGTACATTCCAGATATCTTTTATTCTAAGTGGACATTGAAGCATATCTTTCCTCAGGTGTTTGATTATTTTACAATGGATATTTCATGATAAGTAATTACCTGTTATGTTGTTCTGTTTGTATATTTTTTAGCCGAATAGATGTTGTTAAATGATTGATAGTTCAGCACCTGCAGTGGGGCTAGGATTTCTATTTTGCATGCTCATATTTGTTCCCTATATTGTCATTCGGTATTTTTGTTATTTTGCACTTCACCTGTATTTATAGTCTTCAAATCCCTATGCAACAAGCCCTCTCTATTCTTTCAATTGCAGAATTTTATTTAACAAGTGTCATCTGCACCTCTTTTTAATCAGATATGGGACTTGGCAAATAAGGATCTTCTACTTTAATACTGCAGGTTTTTCTCCTGTGTTTGCATCCCTGGGAAGGAATCGAGATGGTCTATTGGGGAGGCAATCTAGTCAAAGAAGCCAAGCAGAAGCTGTATCTCTGAAAAATGAGGGGCTCAATGAATCTGTTTCTACCAGTTCAGCAGGCATTTATGTTAATAATATCAGCCAAAGGATGGAGAAAGGTACTTCTAAGTGGCAGTTAAAAGGAAAAAGGAATTCAAGACATATCAGTAAAAATAGAAAACATGACAAGAGAAAATATATGGTCATAGATAATGAACCTGGTACTTATTTGCCAGTTATAGAGCACTTAGATGGATTCTTTCCAACTTCTGATCAGAGGGCGGACTGTGATGGCACTAGAATGTCCCTTGCCTCATTTAACTCCAACTTGCAATTGAAATCCAAACGGATTGCCAATAACCAGGTAGACGGGGTTCGAGATTGGAGTAAATCTTTTTCTCACAGGGATATGGGAGGGGCAATGACAGAGGTATCTTTGCCCCCTCAAAGGCTGCTTCCTTATCGCCAATCACGTTTTACGGTTAACTCCAGATATCAGTCATCAAATTTTCCTGGTAGAAATATAACTGATTCTAATCTTTATGATGTTAGACTTGAGGTAAAAGCAAACTATCAGCCACAGAATGTTCCATTGGTTTCCCTCATGAGTAAATTGAATGGTAAAGCAATTATTGGTCGCCCTCTAACTGTTGAAGTACTGGATGATGGCTACTGTGATCTTATTATCAGTAGCGATGAATGTGATCCAACTCATGTATCTGCTCTGGAAGCTACTGAACTGGCACATGCAACTATGCGAAATTCAGAAGCTGGAAGAATTCCTGCCAAGCATATGTCGGTGCAACCACGTCTTTCACCAAGTAAATCACCCAAAAGGAAATGTGGGCTTCTGTCTAAAAAGATCCGGAAACTGTCTTCATTGACTGGTAATAAAGAAGAACATAGGAAACCAGTGGTGGAGAAACTCAAGGGTCCTGTCATAGCTTGTATTCCTCTGAAATTAGTGCTCAGTAGGATAAACGAGGCAGTGAATGGTTCAGCACGACAAACACACCGTGCTCTAACATCAAGCAACTCATGAATATCTATACTAGGGAAAAAACAAACTTGCAGAATGTGGAATTCTACCCTTGAATTTGGTTTGTTGGTGTTTCAGGAAATTTTTATTCTGACTCTTTGAGCATCTTATCTTAGCAATGTGTTTTTCAGTTCTGAAGGTAGAAAGCCCTCTGTACAATTCCCATGACTATATCAGTGTTGTAGAAAAGGAACTGTAGGAGTAAGGTTGGATGGAGGCTGCTGCTTTGGCTGTAAATATGAATGTAACATTAGCTCAGTTGTAAAGATGATGGGTGATATCTGGTATTAGGTACTTTGTGGCCAGATATTTTAGGTTAAATTTAATGAAATTGAGGTCGGTGCAGGAGGCTATTAACTTTTAAAAAATTTTAAGTGACTGGTTCGGGACGTGATCGGTAAATTTATTCCAAGCCACCTTTTCATTGTTTTATTTATTTGCTTGAAATCCTAATATAATTGTTCCAATTGCATCTCATAATATTATGTGATCCTGAAAAGATTTTGGGTATAATTTTCTTTTTCTTTTTTCTGTGTAAATGTTTTTTCATTCATATGGGAATAATTTAATTATCAATTATTAATAAAAATCTACTAAAACTATTTTACTTTTTTTTTTAAAAAAAAAATCTACTAAACTTTTTATTTTTAAAAAATACATTCATAAAAATTAGCATATTTTAATTTAAATCTTTCAAATTAATAATATCACAATATATATTAGATATATTTGATTTGATTGGAATTGTTATTTGATAAATTTGTCAACTAATGTTGACTTAATCAATTTTTATTTATTTATTTGTATTTTCATTTATCATGATTTCTAATAAATAATATTAATTAATTATATATTATCATATATATCAAAAATATGCTCAATATATATTAAAAGTGCACTATATTTTTATAAAATTTAATATATATATATATATGTAGTATTTTTGTCAAGTTTTTAGTTACACAGTATTTTTATGATTTTTAATAATTTTTAAAATTATTTTTGTAACTTTTCTTTTCACAATTAGGCTGGATAATCTTAGTGTACGTGCGTATGAAATTGGGCCGAAGTTATTTAAAGTAGTAGATCCAATGACTATGACCCGACCCAAAAATTAATGAAAATGTTCCTTAAACAGGGGTATATTGGTAATCCAAAATCAACAAACAGAACATTAGGGTTTCACTATAAATATTCATAAACTTTCAGGTTTGTCTCTCGCTCTCGCCACTCCCGAAAGTTGCAGCAACCAATCAAAAGCCTAAGGTTTGTGTTTGATCGTGTATGGTAATGGTAGCGTATTTGATTTGATTAGATCGAAAGGCCTAATAGATCTCCTGTGATTTGGTGATTTTGTATGCAGGGAAGGAGGATTAGCAATGGCGACAGTACCAGGACAGTTGATATGGGAGATGGTGAAGAAGAACAACTCATTTTTGGTTAAACAGTTTGGAAGAGGATCTGCTAGCGTCCAGTTTAGCAAAGAGTCTAACAATCTCTACAATCTGAACTCCTTCAAGCATTCTGGTACTCTCTCACTCTCTTTAGCATGTTCCTGCTTGCATCTCATTCTACTAGATTGCGCTTCTCTCTGGTCTACTTTGATCTTATTAGAATAGGTGAAAATGACTTGTTCTTAGTTTCTTCTTTTTTCAAGTGAAACAAAATTTGTCATCATTTTCATTTCTGTTATACTGTAGATTTTTATGTGAATTAATGTGGGAAGTTTTGGTGATTTGTCTTTTAATGTTTGTGTTTTGTGTTGTATATAGGGTTGGCAAATAAGAAAACAGTTACCATTCAGCCTGGAAAGGACCAATCTGTGGTTCTTGCTACTACTAAGACCAAGAAGCAGAACAAACCTGCAAATTTGCTTCACAAATCTGTCATGAAGAAGGAGTTCCGCAGGATGGCAAAGGCTGTGGAAAACCAGGTAATTTAGTTGTCATTTGCTGGAAATGATGCTTGCTTACTTTTTATCTAATAAAATGATTTTGTTTCTTTCTGCTCATTCACATACTTTTAGAAGCTTTTTAAATAATGTCTAGTGATAAGGTCAAACTAAAATGGATTTCTTGATTCGACCATCTGGATGACTTTTATCGAGATACTTTGCTGTGATGAGCTCTTAACATGTAAGAACTCTAGTGTGGGGCTTCTTCTGTGAAGTCTACTTGTTTTACGTGTTTTTTTTGTTATTATTTGTTTTCTGCATTTTCTACTGAATTGCTTCATGGTTAATTTATGCAAGTATGTTATTATTAATGCCATTTCTCTCCACTCTACTACTGTTACTGTTCATTCTTTATTTGTTTTTTTTTTCCTTTTGCACTCCCATCTTTGATAGTGGTTCCTGGTTTCTTTTTTTGCATCCTTTTTTTGGTTATTTCCTAACATGTTTCCTACTTTATTTGCTTTCATTGTGACCATGTGTCTCCAACTTTATCTATTTCATGATTTTTTAGGTAACTCAATATCAAAGATTAGATTTTGAATAAATCAAACATAATGCAATTTTTAGTCTCTCTGTCAAACCATGTCGAGTTTCACTTTGCAGTGATGAGCTATTTCATGTAAGAAGAACTCAAACACTGGGTTTCTTCGATGAAATGTACTTGTTACGCTTGGCTTCTGAGCATTCTTTCTAATTGTGCACGATTGGCATGTATTGCATATATTTGGTGTTTGCATCCAGTTTAACATGTACCAAAATGACAGTGGAAGAAATCACTTATTGTCTCCCAACGTTGATCTTACTCTTGTTTCTGTACATTTTACTTTATATTGAGGCCTTCCCTGTGTAGTTGTGTTTACTTCTTTTCCTGTTTTTTTCTTTTTCTTAATTTTTTGTAAAGATTTTTTCAATATTTGTAATGAAGAATCCTCAAAGTTGCCTAATCAGAATCAGTGCGGTGAAAAATTCACCTAGAGACTTTTATTCCCTTCTGGGCTTTGCTGTATTGTATTCCTTAGCAGGTTCATTTGTGTTGGTTGCTGCAGGTGGGAGATAGCTATTACAGACCTGATTTAAAGACAGCAGCTCTTGCAAGGTTGAGCGTTGTGCATAGGAGCCTGAAGGTTGCCAAATCTGGAGTCAAGAAGAGGAATAGACAAGTCCAAAAGAGTAGGAAGTGAGTAGTGAATTGAGAAAGACATTCTTGCTCTTTGTTTTGGGACACTAAAAAAGTTTACGTTGTTCCTTTTCTGATTGAGTTATGCTTAGATACCTCCAGTGATTGTTACTTTTCCTGAATTATTTGGTTTGATGATATTTATTTTTAAGTTTTGATCGGTCTTATGATTAATGCTTTTCTTTTTTTCATTATATTTTGTTGTCCAATCTGCTGAATCACATTTTGACCCAAGATAGACACTTCAATATACTATCAAGATCTCATTTTTCGGTTCATTCTCCAATCCTGGAAGCTACAAGCATATGCCGCTGGGGAAAATTCTCTTTAACCTATTTGGTCGAAGAGAAACCTTAACACCAGTATAGGAAGATGGGGTTTATCCAATGTTAAAAGAAAAATAACTAAGTTAGGATTTACCATTGTTGGAATTGGAAAGTCAGATTCATCCGTTTAGTATTGTGTTTATTAAGATAAGGGCAGCCCTGTGCACTAATACTTCCGCAATGAGCGGAGTCCGGGAAATGGTTGGATCCATTGGGCCTTTGTACGCGGCGTTTTCTTGCAATTAATTGCAAGAGGCTGTTTCCACGACTCGAACCCGTGACTTCAGATCACATGGTGATAATACTTACCGTTGCGCCAAAGTTCTCTTTCTGTGTTTATTAAGATAAATGACACACTGAAATTGCAATCTGCTATTCATCTCTTGATTTTGTGGATTCTAATTAGTTTTGCCCTATTAGTTTTGATTCAATCTTTTAAAGACAAAAATTACGAGATTATAATCATTCATTTTCATTGATCCAACTACTGATACTAGTCTACAATCTTAAAAAAATGCATAGGGCCTCATCATATACTACTAACTAAAAGAATTAGTAAGAAAATTGTAAAATCAGGATCATTCATCTATGTAAAAGTTTCCGACCTGAGAAAATCTAAGCCTGTGGCTGCTTATATCGTGCATCAAAAATATGCTCTTGGGGTTTCAATACGCATGAGAAGATAAGTAATGACAACCCCTTGCCTTGCAAAATCTACAGGCACGTCATCTTTCAGCTTTCCTGAGTTCTTGATAACCAAAATATCCATGGACAAATCAAGATGAGCAGCAACCAGTACTACTTTCATTGTTCACAGGTTTTCCGCGGAGGGGCACTGAAGTGGGGGGTCTAACAGAACTAGATGCTGGTTGATTAGCCATTCTGCAACAAAAGTTTGAACCAGAAAAGGAGTGAGCACTCTAATTCTGTGATAAAAAGCTCTTTGGTTAAATTTTACAAATATCTTACTTCAAATACTGCCAATGAAGACCCAATATCTCACCTTTTCTTTATCTCTACAACCATGGTTATGAAGGCATCTTCTACATTGGTAGAATTCTTTGCACTTGTTTCCAGAAATGGAATGCCAATCTCATCTGCAAAGGCCTTCAATAGAAGTAAACAATATGGTTTAGTATCAATTGCTATGTTCATATTTGGTTAATACTGACATCAGAAAGGTTAACAGTCAATGAAAATGATACCTTGGCAGATTCAATGGAGACTACACGCTTGTCGGTTAAATCACATTTGTTACCAACCAAGAGTTTATTAACACTGTCAGTTGCAAACTTGTCAATTTCTGTCAGCCATGTCTTGACATTGTTGAAGCTTTCTTCATCGGTGACATAAAAAACAATCTAGCAAACAAGGACAACATCATGTAAAAAGCTACTTGCAAAATGCATGAGGCAGAGTGAGAGATATTCCAAGAATGAAGAGATGCATACATACAATGATTCCATGTGCACCACGGTAGTAGCTGCTGGTAATTGTTCGAAATCGTTCCTGACCAGCAGTATCCCACTATACATAAAAAATATATAAAGATTCTATGAGCAAAGGATATACAAATCATTTCTTGAAAATCTTGTAAAGAATGCTTTGAAATGCTCACAATTTGAAGTTTAATGGTCTTTCCATCTTGCTCTACTGTGCGGATTTTCTATACAAGGATAAACAAAGTTGTATGAAGTATACCATAAATTTTTATAGCCTTGGCTCCAACAAAATATAATAATATTGCCATACTTACAAAGTCAACACCAATGGTACTAATATAGCTTTCAATATAAGAATCATCCTAAATAGCATGAGAAACAAGTCAGTCAAATCATTTTATCTATATTAATCAAGTTTCTTTTTCTTTTGTGCTGACAAAAGAATGAAGAATCAAATATATTAGAATATTTGAAGGCATAATATACAATCTTGGTTTTGTGTTATTTCACTGAAGGAACAATATATTCCAGCAATACAAATTCAGACTGTCTTACAGCAAATCTCAGCAGAAGGCATGATTTGCCAACACCAGAATCTCCAATGAGCAATAGCTTGAACAGGTAGTCACTGCACAATCATTAAGCCCTTAAAAAGATTACATTATTGTCTCTGTGATTACCATACATTTGTACTGTTAATGCCATATTGTAATTAAAATGTACTTTATATCTATTCAAGAAAAACATTATCTCCCTTCTAAACAGAGCAACTCTACTAGGATTAACTAGATATTCAAGAAATTAGATCTATGTAGAATTGGCAATTAGACAAACAACATATAGACACAATGCCTTTCCATGCAAAGAATTAATCAAAGAAAACATAATATTTATTCCTTTAAGCCAGCCAGAATCCAAAATTCCATCCATGAAAACCCATCAACATAATTTTTTTCTTTCAGTGGGCAAGAAGTAGAGTGAGCAAGAAATCAGCAAATACCATGATAGAAATACATATGCCCAGATAGCAAATAGGCAAAATAATGATATCTGGGAGTATATATACAAATTTTCTGATGTGAATATGTTATTGTAATTCAATAATATCCAGGTTAAAGAAGAGATCAAGAACATACAATTTGGGCATCATGGTTTCTTGGGAAATCTAAGAATGTTGTTGATCAAACTGTGAAGTTCTTGATTGATTTGAGAGGTTATAGGAGAAAGAGTGAGTGTGAGAAAGAAGAGTGGGGGGTGTCGGAGTGAATGCTCTCTGGTGTAAATATATTAAGTTAAAAACAACTACAGTTTCGTGATATTGAAAGTTTCTTCACAGTGTAGGATTTATTTTTTGTTAAAATTGCTTATATGCTCCTCTATTATTGTATTATTATTACTTTGTTAAGTTTTTTTTATTCATAATAATAATATTAATATAAACAGAACTCTTTAATACCTAACACTGCATTGAATTTTAGCTATAATAATAATAAACATTATATTAATTATCATATATCAAATGTTAACTAAGTTGTTGACTCAGTGTATGTATATATATATATATATATATATATATATATATATATATATATACTCTTTCGCCAAGAAACCTCTTAAACCCAACCGTGCACAGCATAACCCATATCATAGTTTTGTTATTAGTTACAAGCAAAATTATAATCAAAATTGTGGATATAATTATAATTAAAGAATTTAAATTAAAATATAAATAGTTTATTTCAGTATTGAAGTACAAATATAATGTTTAATGATAATAGATGCTCTCTAAAGTCGAGTTAACACAATAAATTGGTTTGACGAGTGCAAATTATCAAGTTAAATTTCTTTTACATTATGTCTCAAGGTTTTTTTTTTCCTGTTGATATTTTGATAAACTAGTATGCTTGTTCAATTTTAACATGTTCTAATCCATTTAATTTTTTTATCCACCAGAAAATTAAAAAATAAATTAATTATTCTAAAATTGATTTTAAAATAAAAATGGCTTGTAAAAGTTCATTTATCAATTAAGTTAAACAAATAAGATGCTATTTATATAATATCATTTTGAAGTATTTGAAATTAAAATTTTCAATATTTAATTGTTTTAAATTGTTTAATGATACACATCTTAAATTTCTCAATTAAATAAATAAAAAATCACTTGAAATGATAAAAAAAAATATTTAAGTTTTAAATAATATAAATTATAATTTATATTGCTTATATATACACCGAGACATAGGCTAACAACAAATGCACATTTCCTAAACAATAGACTTGTAATTGATTTTTCTCCCAATGTAATATTAAAAAAAATTATATATATATCACTTATATTATTTAACATTTGAATTCTCAACATTTAGTTTTTCAGTTTTATTTTGTATATTTTAATGTGCCTTATATTTTTAATTTTCAATTATAAAAATAAGAAAGAATTGACAAATATTTTTCCCTCTCCAATTAAATTTTTTTTCTAAAATCTAAAATTTTAAGAGAAAGACAAGTTGATAAAAAAAATGAAATAATAGAATATAAGACAAAGTTAAGATACAAAATATAAAGATGTAGAAGGTTGAAAAGTCCGAGTCAATAACATTAGTTTGCTACACGTATTGGAATAAAAACAATTGATTCTTTGAAATTTTATATGTAAATTACTTGTCTGTGATATTTCTCCAGCCACACACATATATACATCTCTGTTTCAAGAATATCTCATAATATTCCAAAAACACCATTGTTGCTCTGCTCATAAGTTCAAGAAAACTTATCATCAGGAACAAGAAAGAAACAAAGACTCTTTTGAGTCTTGAAGAACATGTCAATCAAGAAAACACTTTCTTTAAACAAGAAGAACAACAGCAGCAGCAGCAGCAACAATGGTGTTGCTAAGAAGAAGGCTAAAAGCAGAAGATTTGATCATTGTTTTTCATTTATGGAGGTGTCTATAGAGGAAGGGAAGTCTCTGAAAGAGTTGGATTCGAACAAATTCAAAGCTGAAATCAAGAGATGGGCTAAAGCTGTAGTGGCTTATGCTCGCCAAGTTAGTGGTAAATTTGGAAGCTCAAGAACAAGTCTTGATTCAATTGAAAGCACTCCTCATTCATCAATTGGATCTAAATGAAGCTAAAAATTAGTGAATAATTTTTATTTTAAAGATTTTTGTGTTTTTTTTTTTTAATAATTTTTGGGTATGATTGATCCTAACTTAGTTTTTTTTTGGCTTAATAAATGTATACATAATATACATTCATTTGTATAAATTCTAAAGTGCTTTTTTTATAAAAAAAATCGATTCTGAAAATAATCTAGGTTGAAATCCAACCGAATGATTTCAACATATCAAAATATATATATATATATATATATATGTATGTATAAGTATATATATGTAACCCAAGAAAAATTCCAAAAAAAGAGAGAGAAATTTACAAAAATATCTTTAAAATACCTTAAAAAGAATAATGTGCACATAAAAAATTTTACAAAAATACTGTGCAAACAAAAAAATTTACAAAAATACAATAGATTTTTAGCATATTTTTTTATATATGTTGAATAAATATAGTAAAAATATAAAAAATAAAAAAAATTATAAATTAAAAAAGTACAATATAAATGAAATTTTAAAGAAAAAAAAGTATATTATGTAATTTCCGTAAAAAATAAATAAACAAACAAAACAAAACACAACCAAAAGAATTGAGCCAAGCTCAATTGAATTTGGGCTTACTGCAATATTTTATTTCAATGCTATCTAACCTATTTTTTGTTTCTGAAAAGCACCAAGAAATGAATGAAAATTCAATTATCCCCTACAAATTAGGCTTGCAATTGACAAAAATGCTAAAACATCTTTTTCCAGAATGTTTTTAGCACAAGGATTCAGCCCAAAAATAGTTGTAGCTTATATTAACATCTTTTTTCCATCATACTGGTCCTGCATGAAAAAGAAAACTATCAAATGGGAGTCTTTCAGTTTCCATGTTGCCTGAAATTTTTTTTAATGCTTTTATTATGGAAAGAGGTAAGTAAAATCCAGTAGTCTAGAGTGAAACTTACACAGGTAAACAAACCTCAAAGACACAAAATTCACCTAACTAAATACATGGTTAATTTCGATGGCAATTTCTTTAAACTCTTCTTCAATCTCATTTTTCAGGATCAACTGCAGTGCTAGCTTCTGGTTCTAGGTTTGCTAATCTCTCAACTTAAGATTCAGAAAGTGCTGGACTTCTATATCCTCACTCAGTCTTCTTAAGTCCAGATGTCTTCTCTCCTCCAGAAATGCTTCTCAAAAGCTGTTTAGAGTACATGCCCTGTGCCTGGGTTGCATTCTTTACTCGGTTGGCTCTTACCCAATGAGGTTCCTGTTGAAGAAAGAGCACCCATAATTAATTCTTCACGATTTCCTTTAAATACAAAGGACTAGAGAATCTAGAGAAAGATTTGAATAAGAGGTAGTTGCCTCGGGAAGAAAGCGAGAGACACCGAATTTAATTAGCAAGAGGGTGTGCTCCAATATTAGAATTGCAGCAAGCCCAGGTTCTATCTTCCATTTCCCTTCCTGATCATATAAGCATACTAGAAGTGCAGAATTGGTGCAGATTGACATTACTATTAGAAACTAGAGTTCAAAGGATACATACTTCGTATCAGTAACAGCATCATTAAAAAGTATAACTGGAAAAGATAAAACTGTTATGCAGCTGGTAAAGAATGCATAAAATTTCAAGAACTGTGAAGGTGAAAAATTGATCGGGAGCAGTATTGATGATTAAGAATAGCATTAGTTATACATTGTTGGGGATAAAGAAGCCATTCAGAAAGATAAGCACTCAGTTATATAGAGCTAAATACTCTGTTAGGATCCCTGTCATGACAACAAATAGGGCACTATTTCTAATGAAACGGCAAAGCTTTCCTCGTTGTCCCAAGGAAAGTAAAGGTCATGAGAATCACCATGTAAATTTTAAATGGGCCACCAATTTATAAAGAATGGGGAAATCCGAACTCTTCTCCTCAAGTTCTGTCAGCTGCTGGCTAGAATTACTTAATGTGAAAAAGGACTGAACCTATTAAAATATACAACACTAGAACATGAAATATAAGAAAGGCGTAGCGCATGTTCAAACTCTGCAGTATTCATTACACACAATATGGTTGGGAAAACCTCATGTTTAACTGCATGTTCAAAATATATACCGCCGCTGCAATATCTATAGCTCCCACAAGTTTTGAGGCTAAAGTACCTGAAATATGTTTAGCCAAGCTCCAATGGTGGCAGCAGCACGAGGAACCGGTCTTTTCAGCATGCTAAGCAGCTTCATCGCATCTGTTCTAAGTTGTGTGAAGCTATTCTGCTCGAGAAAGCTCAACTTTAATTTATAGTAGCGAGATCTGAACAGAACTGACAACTAAGTGAAAGTGCAGTATGCCATACCAAGGCAGCAAACGCAAAAGCAAGCGGGAATGCACAGGCAAACATCATGACCATTCCAAATTGCAATGTCAACTGCAGAAAGTCTGCACACACATTTTTTTTAATTACACTTTTTTTTTTAAAAAATCATTATCAGCTGAAGAAATGGTAAACTTCCGAGTGGTACTTCAAAACATAGTAAATTGAATTTATCAAAATTTTGTTGGCAATATAGTCCATTAGTTTTCACCTAGATTTGAAATCCATCGGATCTCGTATAATTTCAAGGATGGGTTGGCTAGAGGAGTATACATCCACAAAACCAACTAGAAGAAAGTCTTGTGTTAATTATAACACATTCTCAATTAAAGTTCCCTATACCCAGCCTTGATCATCCTTCCTGAAAAAGCTTATTTTATATTTCATAGAAACAAGATTACTTGGTTTAAATATCATAGGCTTCAAATCTCAAAGTATATTATTTGGCATTGAAAATGAATAGCACGTTACCATCAAAAAGGCCATCTTCTAGCTCTTCACCAATCGATGCAGTATATGTAGGTTTTAGGTAATCTTTCTCCACCTTGGAGTTGAACTGGATCTTCACATTTGATTGTTGATTTTCTCGTTTTTTCTTGTTTCTTGAATCAGAAAAGTTTCAACACTTATCATAAATTTAAGTATAAGATAAACTTAAGGAATGCAAAGAAAATTTCATGACCAGAAGCTTACCTAACAGCCCAATATTTCTTAAAGTTGTATTTGAGATAGGGTATTGAATTCTCCAACAGATTGTCCAACAACTGGATAACATTTTTCACTTCAAGAGCATATTGATCATCAAAAATTCATAATATATTAGAGAGGATCAATCATGACTTTGTACCTGGCATACAATCAGACGCTGAATTAAAACCTGGCGAAGAGTCTTGAAGTTACGATGTAAAAGGGCATGATAGAAAACACCTATATAGGACTGCATAAAATAAAGGCCAAACACCTGCAACATAAAGTGGATTTTATGCAAAGCTCCACTAATGGGAGAAAAAAATAAATGAATGAAACAATTTGGACCCATTACTTTGTAGACTAAGCTGTCAGTCTGATATTCTGTGGTCTCATTATTTTCACATTGTATGAGCTTCACTGATAACTTGCCTCCAAGCCTAGTGAAATACTGAATGAGAACAAGATAAGCAGCTGTCAGTCCAAACCTGAAAAGCAGAAAGTAAGTGTGTCAATATATCAAGCCATATCACATAAGAATCCATATTCAGAAGTTCTAGTTCTAATTCTAGTAGTTAATTTAACACCATAAACTGGTCAAACCAAACCAATACCATCCGCTGATCATAAACACAAGATGCATTTCAGAAATGACAAAAGTTCAAAATCTTACTTCATTGTGTCTGAATCCATAACCTCATAAAGATGAGCATAGGCCAACTCAAATGGCAGTTGGAGGCAGATAATACACAAAATAATGATTGCATTATTTCTAAACTGCATGAGATGCCCGAACCATTCATATCTTTGATATGCTTCTTTCTCTTTCATTTTATCAATTGCCATATTTTTTACAAGTTCTAGCTTTGACTGTAAGCAACTCAATTCTGTGCTCAAAATTTTACATCTTTGGCCAGCAATAGCTGAATAAGGTATCTGCCATCTACACCACCAAAAAATCAGAGAGAGAGTAGGATATAAATATAGATATAAAACTAAAGAAAAGGCAAAATTACATAAATAAATGACCCTTGGACTGCTTGAAAAAGGGAAAGACTTGATTAAAGAAAAATGTTGACCAACAAGAAAATTTTCATGGTAAATGAAGTTACCTGGTTATAACAGCAGAGTTTTTACGTTTCCAGAACTGGAAAAAAAACACTGCCCACAATATTATACTTATAAAGAATGCTGGGAGAGCTAGGAACTGCAATGACCTGAAAGGGTTCAAGCACACAAGTAAATTCACATACTGATGCTCTTACCACCAACCATAAAGGATATTAACAACCAGGAAGAATATGAAGAGATGATGGCTTACCCAAAGTCAACCAACTGGACAATCAGCCCAAACACAGCCGGAAAGAGCAACCAACGTGTATACATGCTAAGGAAAGCAAAATAGATGGCAATCTACCAAGCATAAATGCCTAAATTATAATCCAAACTCAATTAATAAAATGGATGCTTGCAGACTGCGACATTTACCTTCAAGCCAAAATATGAATACATCTCATCAATTTGCTGGTTTGTGAAGTGCCGCCAGCTCAGCACCCAACCTCTCAGAAGCCCCTTCCTCTTAATCTCATCTGCAAACCAATGCTGCTCCTAGTTCAGATTTTACATCAGAACTAACAGCAATTTGTAACAAGTGAAATTTAGCATACCATGCAGAGGAAAAACTTGCTTAACAATGCCCACAGATTCCAACCACCCCAACAAAGATTCCCCAACTTGCCAGAAATACTCCTTGTTGTCCCATTTCAAAGTTGAATCTACCTTGGCCTTGTTTACCTGTAATTTCAGTTTGAATACCAGTTTATGGAGATATACTTGGTCCAATATATAGATTTTTGTATTGTAAGCAAAAAGTAAAGAAAGAAAACGAAAGTACCAGGTTCATCAAATTATTGTAGAAAGGACATATTCATATATCATCCAGAGGATGCTCCTCAATCAAATGAAATTTATGACAATATTAAACAATTTTAGATGTTCGCACTATGTTGTGATGTTGAGCATCAACCAGACAACATGTTCATTTATTTGTTTTTCACGGTCCTCCACCCCAACCCAATGGAATTTGAACCTAGGATTCTATTCCCAAGCATCAAATGGAGCATCCCTTTGGGGAAACATATTTTGAATTTCAAATTTATTGATTACAGTAGATAAACTGAGACATTTTTGTGTGCGAAAGAAAAAGAAAAAGTATCAAAAACAAGTTAAATTAATATAGAAGAGATCTTACAATCCCATATAATAAATGATGATAGCACTTAAAACGTTCACACCAACTAAACAATGAGCCATCTGGTTGTCTCACGAATGCCTTGACCTCCTCCCATTCAAACTGTAGATCCATTCCTGAAATTAAGGTTAAGCACAATAATGGTAATTCTCCCATCTACAAATATATTGCCATAAATAAAGAGAAATAACAGAGTTCACAGACAATAAATAAGGAAATATCCTAAGTCAACCAAAGAGGACAGATTAAGAAAAAAAAAAGGCAATTAAGGAGCATTATAATGGTTACCAATATAAGTAGGCTTCTTCATTTGCAACTGAGCTGCAGCTTTCCCCAGTGTCTCTAGAGGTGCTGCTAACTGAAAGGAAAACAGACTTAGCAACAGCTTATGCATGAAAAAATGTAGTTATTTAGGACAGCCCAAAAAGGAAAGTAATAGATATTAATAAGATCATCATCGAACATCATATGTAATGTGGAGCAACATTCATAAGTTGGACTAATCCAATAGTTAAATGACATAGTTGCATTAATTTACCACAAAACACTGGAAAAAGAAATGAGAAATATCTAACCCAAAAGTATCATAAATTAAGAATCTTGTTGGTTCAACTCTGCCAGTAGTGTCAGTACCATCTCGTATAATAACTTGTGTGAAAATCAGGATAATTTTAAGACTAAAGTTTATGCAGACACTGTCATAAGTAATAAGCTGCAGGAATTTTAGTACCGCAACTAAAACATATTTTGAATGATACCCCTCAATGTGATTTAAAGCATTTTAATATAAATTGCTAAATTTATCCCATAAAAAAGTTGCAGAACAGGCATGTGAAGGGAAAAACTAGTACTATAGTATAGTTCAATGAAAGGAAAATCATGTTTCCATATTGTCCATTTGTCATCAATTTTGATCAAAAATTAATGAATTTGGATGGAAATCATTTTAAAAATTATCAAAAGTTAAGCACCACTTCCAATTGGCATCCACAACGCTTCTACTTCCAGGAACTCCTGCCTTGGCTTGAAGCCAACACCCATTCACCCACTGCACAAAGGGCAAGAGAAATGCACACTGTCGGTTCTCAACGAGAGATGCATAAAGGGAATGAGCAATGCCCACACAAGCAGTCCCTCCCCTCATTATGGTAGGACAACATTTGCAAGTATCATTTGGATATGGAATATGGATAATATTGATGAATATAGCCAAAAAAGGTTAAGAAAATTAATGAAAATTAAAATCTCATAAATATCAATGAGAATAACATATTATGGTTAAGAACAATAAGGAGACAAGTACAAGAGAACCAACCTTGATAAACTCATCTGTTAGGCCAAGAGCTCTATCAATTACAAACCCCACATTCTCCAATTCCTTCACCAGAACCTTAACGCAGTCACAATTCTCATCTTCTTTCGTCACAGTTCTCCTCGGAACCACCACACACATCTCAAAAACAACTTGTTCTTCTCCATGATCATTCATTTCCAATCCCATTCACCCCTTAACACCCAAATTACCAAAATAAAATATCATACAAATAAAAGGACTAAAAGAAGATTCAATCAACCAAACTGGCAATTCATTTCTGAAATGGCTAAAGAAAATGATGAGTGTCCCTGTTAGCCATTAAATGATGCCGGAAATTACAAACAAAAGATGTAACCTTTAAACTGAAAGCGCAATGGGTTTCTTTATTCACAATCAACCACACTTGATGCAACAAAAAAAATCAGAATTTATCTTGAATGGCTCAAAACGGAACGAGGGCTATATTTTTTTTTCCTTAAGCTCAAACCAAAGCCAAAGAGAAGAAATCAAATTCTACAAAAACAACAATGTGGGTTAATAACATTAGAAAATAAACACAGAAAGAGAGAGAGATGAAAGAAAAAGAGAAAACAGATGTCTGAGAAATCGGGTATAGAAGAGAAGCTTCTTGTAAACATGTAATGAGAGGAAGGGCCACGTGGAAGAGGAGTTAACGGCGATTTGTTTGGTTTGCGCTCACTGTTTGCCGTTTAAGGGGGAAATTTTATCAAAAACAAATTGTAAATTTGTAATCTTCTGTGGCGACACTTTCTATGTACCCTCGTTTTTTGTAAAAAAAGAAATTTGAAACATTTTTTCTACTTTTTTTTAGCAACAACATTTTTTCTATTTTGTTTTTTCTTATTATTACGATCCATTATTACTAATAATAATATGAATGGAGAAGTGAGAGTTAGTGATGGTGAAATGCTGAAGCCAGTTATTCTTTAGCACAGTACAGTAAAACCCTAAAATTCTCAAGCAAGCATTAAAAACAAGACAAGAATTTCGCATTAAATGCCTTCAATCTTTCTTCTTCTATTGAGCACTAACATGAATAATCCTCACTTGTGGAAATTATATGGTCTGCATGCCATGCCGAGTTATGATTGTCTGCTGACAAATTCAGAGAGAGCAGTTTTATCTGAATCAAGTTTTGGTTTATTTCATTTCATTTTCAAATAAGAAATTTAGTACATAATATAAATATATATATATATTGCACAATAATAAAATGTTTTTTGAAATAATAAAACTCCGTGCCAGTTGAGTTTTTTATTTTTTTAATTCATTTTATCGACTGTAACGTTCATTTCTCTCGAAAATTAAACCGTTGAATAGAATTCTTGAGGGATAAGATTACGATGCAAATTGCGTTTGGCATTTCTTTGACCAAACGGAAATTTCTCACACAAATAAATCTTCTTAGAAACAAAATAACGACAAATAGTAATCCATCACATTACAAATTAATCAAACGTTAAATACCACGTCATATAAATACATTGAGACACACAAAGTTGAGCGTTTCAATGAATTTATAAAAATCCTAAATAATGGAGTTAATATTCAATTGCCCCTCTTTCATATCACATATCAATACTTTAAAAAAAAATACCACTTTAATACAAGTACAAATTGAATTTATAGATTACTAAATACATTTCAGCTTGGCGAGAACTGAATCATCCGATTGACAAAAAGGGAAAAATAATAGATTTTTTGACCATATGTAATGACAGAGGCAGTGATGGGCATCAATGTCTATTTTTATGAATATCACACTACGAAAAATACGGTATTTTTCATTATTAATATATTGGTACCACATAAGATATGTCTGAAGAGCAGAGCAGATAAAACCGAACAAAACAAGAATGGAAGGATAAAGAAAGGTCCACATAGATTACCTAAATGGGGAATCCCATGAGTGCTCAAATAACCATCAAATAGTTCAAACAAAAGTAGGAAAAATGCCAAATATTCAACAACAATTATTGGCATCATTAAGGGTAAAGTATATTGTTTAGGTAAAAAAGAACAAACCTAGCAAATATTATAGTAGTACATTTCACATACAGCAAAAACACCTATGAGAAGGGAATTCTAAGTGCTGCCCATCAGAAAACCAGGACACAAACATACATAACTTGCAAATTAATCAAATTTTTATATAACAGTTATCGCAGTTCAGCATAGCCCAAGATGCATGACCCCAAATAGGAATATAATCCCGAACTACTACTATATCTTCTTTCCCCAGAAAGCAACTAAATAATTAAAGCAGTTCATTGAAAGCATTTCGACTCATACTGAACATGCGGAGTCTGCAACATAACTTTATCCAAATTTATACTATAAGCTTCCAGCATGAAACATGATTCAAAGCATCATATAAGTAGAGATATGTAATGATATACCACAATGGTATAAGATCAAATCTCATTACACATTTTTACCCCCTGGCCTTTAGCTCAGCAAGGCGCCTTGACAAATCATCCTCATCAACCTTCTCCTGTGACTTAGTAGCCACTGCATGCGCAGCAGGCTGTGGAAGCCCAACAGAGACCTCCAATCCGTAATCATCAGCCACTTGCTGCATCAAGCTGTTCACCTCACCCTCAGGTGTGGACAGTGAGGCTGATCCAGCCATTGCATTCTCCATGAACTCTGCCTGAACCTCCATATTTACAAATTGCTTCTCAAATTGATCCATAGTCTCCGACATCTTCTGCAAATTACCTGCAGCCAACAATGATTCAAAATAATGTCACTAAGGTCACACGTTCAAAAAAGAGAAAAATAAAAAGCTAAAATTGCATGTACAGTGGACATGTTAGCAGGAAGAATTGAGGTTTGAGTTCCATACATCACAATTTCATTCTCAAAACCTTTCTCTAGCATCATTAATAAAATTGACCCAAGAAAAAAAAACTGTTAAGAACATAAATAATCTCATACCCTTGAACCAAAAATTGAAGCTTTTTTACTAATTTCTATAGCATAAAGGGTTTGTTTTTTTTTAGATATCCATTACCGCGATTATCATCCCAAGATAAAACATAAGAATAAAAGACAAGTTTCTATAACCCCCTGCCATTGTATGATCGCGCTCAAGCTTTGCTTTTTCAGAGCTGATATTTCTCGTTTGCAAAAAGATAATAACAACAGAAGTAAAGTTCTCTTTTTTTTTTGGAAAAAAATCAAAAAAAAAATCCCAAAACCAACAAAACCCTAATCAGCAATTATGGAGAAATAACAAAATTACCTGTAGCGAGAGAGGACTCGAGCGATTTAACAATTGGAGGGTTGGACTTGTTAATGGTAGTCATCTTAGCCTGGGTATCGAGCCTAGCAACAACAGCATCAAGCCTAGAAGCGAGTCTAAGGTAGTTCATCTGCTCAGTTCTCTTCCGGATAGCATTCTCGGCGTAGATCCTAGCACCATCCATATTCCCTTTCTCGATAGCCTTCTTGACCTTAAGTTTCTCTGACTTCTCTTCCTTCTCGCACTTCCGAGCCTGCCGTTGCAGCGATTTCGACGTGAACTTGAGGTCCATTATCTGATTCAACAGTTTCTGCGTTACCCATGGCTTTGGAGAATGGAAATCAACCAAATTTCGAAATCTAGGGTTTTGGTTTTACTTCGCAAAATTGAACAATTATAAAAGAAAATTCCCAAATTGTGTTTAAATTTGATCTTTGATCGACTAGTTTGGAGAATGCTTCGATGGAAAGGATTCAGAGTAAGAATTGGATTTGGATGAAATTACCAAATTATCCTTCGGAAAATTACGTGTTAGCGCGTGCGTGAGTGTGTATCTTCGCCACTTGTGCCAATAGGAAAAACTTCGATCGCATCGACGGTTTTTGTTATTATTTTATTATTTTTTTAGAAGAAGAGTATTATTTTTTAAAAACAACCAGTTTTTGTCAATTATAATATAATTATTTTTAAAAAAATATATATAGAATAGTTATTTACCTCATATAATGTTTGATAAACTAAAGTGTGGAAATTCAAAATTATTATAATTTTAAATAATCAAGAATATTTTAAATTTTAATAATCAAATATATCGTGTAAGTTTTAAGTTAAATGTTTATATATTATTTTAAGTTGTTTTTTTTTTAACAAAAATCTATATTTTTTTGAATTATATTTAATTAGATACATTAACTGATATATAAAAATGATTGAAAGTGATGTAAAAAATTATATTTAAATTATTTAATTAAATTAATTTTCCACCGTAATGGAGTTTTGTGAAAAGTTAAAAAAAATGATTACTTCTTTTTATTAGGTAATTTTTCATGGTGCTTATTTTTAAACTTTTTTTATAGTATTATTTCAGTTTTTTTAAATCTTTAATGGATATATCAATTTTAATTATTTTAATTTTTAACAAGTTTATGTATTAATTTTGGATTTTACTTAGCTCATCAAGTAGAACTATAAAAAAAATAAATACACATATTTATTTTAAGTTCAATTCAAATTTTAATTGAATTTAATTGAATATTATATATAATGTTTTAATAATTGAGCCCGTCCAAATTATACAAAAATATATAAAGATTAACATAAAATATTTAAAGATTAACATTTTATAAAAATATCTAATAAATAAAAACATTTTTAAAAATATTTATTTTTCTTATTTTCTCAAAATTATTTATTTTAAAAATAATATAATATATATATATTTGGCATATAATTAAAGAAATATTTTTGACATTTTATAAAGATTATAAAATATATTTTAAAATCGCTTCAAAAAAATATATTTTTAAAAAAATATCTTTATAGTCTCAAAACAAAGCCCAATTTTCAGAAACATAGGACCCAAAAACCCTATCCAAAAAGCCCAAACTGCTTCGATCCAAAAGAAAAACGGAACGCTAATAATTGACCCGAACCCGATCTATAAAAACCGATATCCTGCGTGAATGACAAAACCCTAGCGAGTGACCTAACCTATCTTTGTCCTCTGAAAAAATATGGCAACCGCTAAGACTGTGAAGGACGTTTCTCCCCACGAATTCGTTAAGGCTTACGCTGCCCACCTCAAGCGATCTGGAAAGGTATCCAATTCTCCTATTATTTCTCCTATTGAAGTGTAGATTTTGAGGTATTTTATCAAATTGTATCTGATTGTTGAATTTTTTATTGATTGATTGAAAGATGCAGAATTTGATATGTTATAGGTCTGTATGGTATTTTATGATATCTTTGAACTCAGTAACTGGGTCTTTCTTTGCATCAACTAGATATTAGGTGCACTGAAATATAGATTGCTACCTTAATGTTTGGGGTTTTGAAAACAAAATGTGTTATATAATATGGATCTCAACTATGGTATTTGATGAGATTTGAAACAAGGGTGTAATTTTAAGGGATTTTGGCTAAAATGATTCTGGCTTTCATGAAAATAGTAGGAGATGAATTTTCTTCAGTACTTACAGCAGATATCGGTGTCTGTAATTGTTGAAAGCTCTTTAAGGATCTATAGGACTGCGTGACTAGTTTGTTGAGTTAATGATAAATGTTATTAGCCTATATTGTCATAATTGCCATTGAAATATTATTTACAATTTTTGTTGTTTGTAATATGCTATATATAAATATATAATCTTCATCATGATTTTGTGGTAAGAATTTTTATTTCCTCTTATTTTGTTTGTTGTCAACAGGTTGAGTTGCCTCACTGGACTGATATTGTGAAGACAGGAACACTCAAGGAGCTTGCACCTTATGACCCAGACTGGTATTATGTTAGAGCTGGTGAGTCCCTCTCTCTCTCATGACAATAATACATTAGTAACTTTTTCCTAGTTTTTGCTTATAGAGTTTTTATGCAATTCTGATATTTTCTTCTTACATCTTTGATATTTCATTTTGTTTGTAGCCTCCATGGCACGGAAGATTTACTTGAGGGGTGGTCTTGGTGTTGGTGCTTTCCGTAGGATTTATGGTGGGAGCAAGAGAAATGGAAGTCGTCCACCCCATTTCGGCAAGAGCAGTGGTGCTATTGCTCGTCACATTCTTCAGCAATTGCAGGCAATGAACATTGTTGACATTGACCCAAAGGGGTGAGTTCTAATTCCTCTATGCTTCATTTTTCATGGTCATCAAATTATATATAAATGTTCGAGTTTGCTAAATTTTCTGTGGATATTGTGGATGGAAGTTGCCTTTGTGGAGGTCCATCTTCATTTTTATACTGTTATCTTTCTCCAACCATCATCATCAGGTCAAAAATAGGAACAGTGAATAGTAGTTTGCATGGGTTGATACTTTTGAGAACCGATCATATGTGCTGATGTGTATTTTCCTTTTGTTGCTGTACTAGTGGGAGGAGAATCACTTCAAGTGGTCAACGGGATCTTGACCAAGTGGCTGGGCGGATTGTGGTTGCTCCTTGATTAACATCTACCAAAAAACTGGGCTATGCTATAAAAAACCAGTTTATTTTAGTAGCGTTAGATTTCTGTTTTGTATTTGGAAGAGATGTTACTGCAGCAAACAGATTACATAAGAAATTTTTTAGGTTTCAACTGTACTTGTTATTGAGACGAATGTAGTTCCCTTCTTGCTTTGATTTGTACTCTATTTTTTTGTTTATTTATCTTAGCCCATCGTAAATTTTTGCTATGAAGAAAGAAACTGCAAATGTCCTTGCCCTCTCGCAGTTCATTTTTATATTTTAATGGAAGTACTGTTTGGAGATTTTAAATGTGCAATTGGTAGAATTTGAATTAAATATAATCAATTTTTTCACAATTAAACATGAAGAATTACAATGAATTTTTAGAAAATTCAGTCATGTCAACAAGTTTATTGAACAAATGCTAGAACATAGCAAAATCCAATTACACAAATGGTCTCAATAAAACGTTGCAACTCATATTCCATAATCAGCTTGCTGCTTCTATATGCTTCCTTGTTAAACTTCAATGAGCCTTTACAGTAGGATCCTGGTTATTAGAGGCAGAAGATATTGAAACGGAGCTAGTAAGTCTCTGAAACGCTTTCTAACCCTTTTGAAGAAGATTAATTGATTGCGAACGAGATAAACGAAATCCAATAGCGTCAAGGTACCATCCACTTCTTCCCATAAAACCAACAATGAAGCTTCCATCCATTGATAGTGTAAATGGAGTCCCTTCTTCAACTCCATATGGTCCAAACGTTCTTCTGTTGCTCTTCAATGTTAGTGACCTGATCACCGGACTCCCACCATAGGCCACCGGACAGTAATGGCCACTCGCACTCACTAAGAATTCATCTGGGTACTGCAACTTAATCTTAAAATCAAATTCATGTCAACTAATATTGAAATATATATATATATATATATATATTATTCTCATACACAACTTGGATCGAGTTTATGCAACGATTGTAAACAATGGTGATTTCTCTTACTCCATTGTATATCCCATCATCCCAGCTAGTTCTTCCATTTCCTTCCTATGGTCCTACCTCTTTTTCCCACTTGGTAGTTCCTTGTTATTTTCCTGGAAAAACTGTAAATTGGTTTGGATTACAAAAAAATAATTAGTATTAATAATCATATCATCTTCCATTTATCTTCTATTCAAAATTGTATTAGCTTCTTGATATAGATAATGAAAGTGATGCAAGACTAGAATATGCAAGAAATCTGTTTTGCATTGCCATGGATCTTAACCATATAATTGTAACACTAGTTAAAGTATGTGTTTTGAATTGCTAAACCTAGAAAAAAAATCCAGAAGAGTGAAATGATTGTTAAAAAAGTTGCCTAAATTTCACTCTTTTTTTTGTCTGGCTTATTATGATTTTTAAGGCAAAGATGGCAGCAAATGAAAAAGAAAAAAAGTTTGGAGTTTTGACCTCTTCAAAACAACCCATGTCTTTTCAGCTGTTGGGTAATTGTAAGGAAATCTCAGCAGCTAAGGATAAGAAAGAACGAGCAATGGAAGAAGAATATATTATGGGCAATTAGAAAATAGCACATCACATCCAAATTCCTTATTTTAATAGGAATCATATTCTTTCAATGTGGCAAAGAAAGGAGAAGAATCTACTGTATTGACACTTCATTTGAGTTTACAACTTAACAAAAAATTATTGGAAAAGGCTAGCTGTTCTCCAGAATATGAATATAGATGGTGGAGGGTTTTGAAACTAGATCAAAATTTATACTCATCAAAATCATAAACCTATCAAACAAAAGGTCTAACCAGCAAAAACTAGAATGGCAGTTCCCATAATATTCTTCAAATTGTTGCAAATGTAAATTCGATTTCAAATTCTCAGGCATTCTGAACAGTTGACTATGTAAGCGGATGTCTCTCCTGCAATATAAGAAGATGCAGTTTGAACAAGTATTTTGTCCAGGAGGTGGAGAGACATATGGGGTTCTTACTTTTTGTTGTATTTTGATCAACTCATGTTCCGCAATCTAGAAGAAGATGTCTATGTAAAAACAGGTTCTTGCTTACATTTTGTAAAATTTTTATAAGTTTTATGAAGGATATTTTTTATAAAAGTAAACTCGTAAATAAATATATAAAAAGTATCATATATATAGCTATAATAAACCAATAATAAATTATAAATTTATAAACTAATCATAAATTTTAATAAATTTGAATATATTTTAAAATTTTGATTATTTTTTTTTACTTTTTCTCACAGATGTATAAAAAATCCTTTGAATTGTTGAATTGGAATTGGAATTGGAATTCAATGTCAATTCTGATTCAATTAAAATGGATTGAAACTATAGTTATTGTGTTTCGAAATGAAAACTAATTGAATTTGTAGCATACTTTTTAATATTATTTTTAAATACATTACTTATAGTATTTTCTTTGCCTTTCCCAGCTTCACTCTTCACCTTTAAAATTTTCTACTTGTAGAATTTTGAAATTTTCCACTTCATTTAGGCTATGCTCCTTGATTAACACCAACCATGAAAACTGGGGCATGATAGACAAAAAAAAAAAAACAGATTATTTTAGTTAGTAGTTTCAGATTTCTGTTTTGTTCTTTTGGAAGTGATGTTACTGCAGCAAACAGATTACATTAGAAATTTTTTATGTGCAATTGTTAGAATTTGAATTAAATATATTCAATTTTCTAAAATTAAACATGAAGAATTTCAATGAATTTTAAGAAAATTTATTTATGTCACCAAACAAGTTTACTAACCAAATACTAATACATCGTAAAATCAAATTACACAAATAGTCTCAATAAAACATTGCAACTTATATTCCATAACCAACTTTCTTGTTGAACTTCAATAAGCCTTTATAGTATCCTTGTTATTAGAGGCAGAAGATCTTGAAACAGAACTAGTAAGTCTCTGAAACCCTTTCTGAACCTTTTGAAGAAGCTTAGTTGATTGAGAACGAGATAAACGAAATCCAATAGCATCAAGGTACCATCCACTTCTTCCCATAAAACCAACAATAGAGCTTCCATCCATTGATAGCGTAAATGGAGTCCCTTCTTCAACTCCATATGGACCAAATGTTCTTCTGTTGCTCTTCAATGTTAGTGACCTGATCACCGGACCTCCACCAAAAACCACCGGACAGTAATGGCCGCTCGCACTTACTAAGAATTCATCTGGGTATTGCAACTTAATCTGAAAATCAAATTCAATTATTAGTAATATTGACATGTTGCAAGAAAAACTCGTCTGTAATATTTACTAACCTCAACACTGTTACTGCCTCCCACTCCTCCATGTTTTTCTCTGGTGACCGGCTTACCGTTCTTCTCATACACAACTTGGATCGAGTCTATGCAACGATCGTAAACAATGGTGATTTCTCTTACTCCATTGTATATCCCATCATCCCAGCTAGTTCCTCCAATTCCTCCCCATGGTCCTACAAGTATGCTCTTCTTTTTCCCACTTGATAGTTCCTTTCTATTTTCCTGGAAAAATAGTAAATTTTATTCAGTTGTTCTAGTTGTATTAATTAAGGCTAAAAAGTTTAATTACTATTAATAATCATATTGTCTTCCATTAATCTTCTATTCAAATGTCAACTTGTTAATATGGATACTATGAAAGAGCTGCAAGACCTACAATATGCTACAGATATGTTTCCTGTCGCCTTAGTCCTTAACCATATAACTATAACACTAATTGAAGTATGTGATTTGAATTACTAAACTGAAAAAAAAAGGACTGAAATGATTGTTAAAATGCCTAAAGTTCAATTTTTTTTTTGGTTATCATGACTGTCAAGGCAAAGATAGCAGCAAATGATAAAAATTTGGAGTTTTGACCTCTCACCATAATGAAGGTTAGTGCTGAGGCTGAGAAATAAACCTAGAGAAGGAAGAGAATTGGGCTTGCTCTAGAGAATGGATATGATTTTATAGAAAGCAATGCTAATATAGGAAAAATCAGTGGTTGCTCCAAATGTCAGTTGCAGTATCAGATTCTATGCACTAGGAATTTGGTTTTCCAAAGTGCTCACGAACTTTTCTTGCTTTTTTGTTTTTGGGACTATGAATGACAGAAATTTAAAGAACTAAAGATTTGGATTCTTAACTTTCCATAATGTGATACAGACACAAGGCACTAGATTAAACAGTTTTTTTATAAAATCCCAAAGATCCACAACAAAGCAAAAAAAATTCTATCAGGATACATCTGCAACAAATTGGAGAAATTGAACTTACATCTGCAACAATTTCTAGATCTCTCTATTCTTTGCCATAATGTGTCATTTTCTAATTGCCAAGAAAATATTCTTCTTACATTGCTCATGCTTTTTTAGCAGCTAAGATTGATTTCTTTACAATTACCCAACAGCTGGACAGCATGGGTTGTGTAATCATGAAGCTAGCTGACATGATCTGGTAAACGGGAGTGAATAATTCTTCAGTAGCAAATGTAGATTTAATTTCAAATTCTCAAGCATCCTAAACGCTGGACCATGTGCCCCGCTCTTTCCAATCCAATCTAAAAAACTTCATATGGTTCACAATATTAGCATATGACTTCAACCAGTCAATCCAGTCAGATTTATTTTCAATATCATCAAGGTTCGCAATTTTCGCATCCATCAAAAAGTGCCGCCAGCATTTGTTGCTCAAAGTATTATACTTGCAGCAGCTTGGTTCCACTCTTCTAACCACTATTTTCTTATATACTTGCTGCAGTTCAAGTAAAACAATAGAAAATAGGTCAGTTCATAAAGTAAAAGTTCTTCCACCGTAAATACAAATCCACTGAAATATATATGCACGCAAATAAATAATGAAGTTATCATACCTCAGAGAAATCACTCATAGTAGATGCTGCTATCGTCAACGTCTTTGGATTCCATGTCCGAAGCAAAGTATCTAATATATCTTCCAAGCTGGTGGATGATTTGATAAATTCAAGCTTAAGATTAAAGTTTCGAGGAACCAATATTTCTCTCAGGTCTTCATGAATAATTGCATTCTTTTTAGACCATGACAGACAAGGCAAAAAGGGAAATTTTATGAGGATGTCAACCATGCATATTCTAATTCTGAAATTAAAGAATAGAGTAAGGAAAATACCTCATTAGATCGCACAACCAATTTCAAGCCTTTAAAGCAATCAATATTTTGAATAAAATTTTGCAATTTATCAAAAGGATCACCACCATCATTGTATTGTTTGTTGAGAGATTCAAAATAAAGCTTTGCCACCTTCAAACTAGAAGGATTCAAAGAAGAAAATGGTATCCTCGGACCCATGTACTCAAAAGAGAGGAGATTGGGAGTATCAATAAGGGCCCTTAATAAATTTTCGCAATCTCTCAAGACTAGAGTCTTTAGATGATGACTTGAAATTGTAATATGCTGTAAGGCGTCACATCCACTCAAGACCAGTTGCTCAAGGATAGGAAATTCAGAAAACCGACTTTGAAACAAATTATCTTTCATGTTTGCATCCTCTAGAATCAAACTTTTTAGATATTCACACATGATCAAATTGATTTTACAGCGCATTGATCTATTCCCACGATACCAAAATGTCTGAAGGTTTGGTGTTTGAATTTCAACTTTCTTCAGTCTGGCAAAAATGTACATCTATTCTGACAATTTTATCACTTGAAAGCAATAATGTTCCCAATCCACTGCAATAAAAGAGGCTCAAATCTTCAAGCAAAGGGCAATTAACTATCAAATTCCTAATTCTCTCTTCATCAATATGTTGTTTTCCAATCTATAGTTTTCGCAAATTTGTCAGCTTAATATCATTACAAGTTCTCAACCCACATCCAGAAATCCTCAATGCAATTATTGAACTAGCAACAAAGGCAGTTTCAGGCAAATAGTAATATTTATTTTTCTTACTAGGGATATAGAGATCCAACTCTTGGACGTTACTTTTAATTGCAATATCTATCCATAGGTCCACACAAGCAGATAATTCTAAATTATAAGAGGTCAAGTGAAGCTTAAATTTCTGTATGCTAGAGTTTTGTTCAATGCGTCTTTGAAGGGTGTTATCAACAAAATTTCTAAATATGTCACACTTCCTCTTTAGAATGGAGACAAAGTTAGTCAAGCAAGAGCACAATTTTTAGAGAGTTTGTATGAGAAACTTGAAACAAAAAAAGGGGAAAAAGTTATCTATAAATTGGCTAAGATAAGAGAAAAGAAATGCCGCGATTTAAATCAAGTTAAGTGCATTAAAAATAAAGAGAATAAGGTTTTGGTTAAAGAAGAGGATATTAAGGAACGATGGAGAAGCTATTTGAGAAACTTCTTAATGGTAACCATAGTGATAGCATTAAGGTTTTAACGTTAGGCCAGAGAAAAATGTGAAATACACTAGACGGATTAAGTTTTCGAAAGTTAAAGAAGCTTTGAAGAGGATGAAAGTTGGTAAAGCCTGTGGACCAAATGAGATACCTATTGATGTTTGGAAATGTTTGGAAGATACAGGAGTTATATGGTTGACATATTTGTTCAATAAGATCTTAAGTACAAAGAAAATGGCTAATGAATAGAGACAAAGCAATTTGATACCTATTTTTAAGAATAAAGGAGATATTCAGAATTGCTTAAATTATAGAGGTATAAAGCTTATAAGCCACACTATGAAATTGTGAGAAAGAGTTGTGGAACACCGTTTGCGGTTAGATACTTGTATCTCCTCAAATCAGTTTCGCTTTATATCTGGTCGATCAACTATGGAAGCTATTTTTCTTATAAGAGATTCGATGGAAAAGTATAAAGAGATGAAGGACTTATATATGATTTTTATTAACTTGGAAAAGGAATATGATAGAGTCCCTAGAGAAGTTTTATTGTGGGTCCTAGAGCGTAGGGGAATATCAATACGATATATTCAAGTCTTGAAGGATATGAATGAGGAAGCTATCATCAGTGTCCGCACTGTGGAAGGGGATACTAAGGATTTTTCCGTTTCTATTGGATTGCACCAAAGTTCAGTTTTGAGTCCTTATCTTTTCGCCTTGGTCATGGATGAGCTAACAAGACATATACATGATGACTTCCTTGGTGTATGATATTTACAGATGATATTGTATTAATAGATGAGACTCAAGCAGAAGTAAGTCAAAAGTTGGAGTTATGGAGAAACACTTTGGAATCTAAGGGTTTTAAGCTAAGTAGGACTAAAACTGAGTATATGCATTGTAGATTTAATAGCGAGAATAGAGAAAGAGGCAAAATTATTTTAGACGGAATAATAATACCTCATAGTACTTATTTTAGATACCTTGGCTCTATTCTTCAAGAAGATGAGGGTTGTGAAGAAGATGTAAATCATAGGATTAAAACTGATTGAATGAAGTGGAGGGGTGATACAAGAGTTCTATGTGATTGAAAGATGCCAATCAAATTAAAAGAAAAATTTTACCGCACTGTAATATGGCCTGCGATGATGTATGGTAGTGAGTGTTGGGCTGTAAAAAGACAACACATGAATAAAATGCATGTTGCAGAAATGAGAATAATAAGATGGATGTGTGGTCATACTAGGATGAAAAGAATCCGCAATGAGTGCATTAGAGAAAAAGTGAGGGTAACACTTATTGAGGATAAGATAAGAGAGCATAGATTGAGATGGTTTGGCCATGTGAAACGAAGACCTATAGCAATACCTCATAGTACTTATTTTAGATACCTTGGCTCTATTCTTCAAGAAGATGGGGATTATGAAGAAGATGTAAATCATAGGATTAAAGCTGATCGAATGAAGTAGAGGGGTGCTACAGGAGTTTTATGTGATCAAAAGATGCCAATTAAATTAAAAAAAATTTTACCGCACTGTAATACGACCTGCGATGATGTATGGTAGTGAGTGTTGGGCAGTAAAAGGACAACACATGAGTAAAATGCATGTTGCAGAAATGAGAATGATAAGATGGATGTGTGGTCATACTAGAATGAAAATAATCCGCAATGGGTGCATTAGAGAAAAAGTGGGGGTAGCACCTATTGAGGATAATATAAGAGGGCATAGATTAAGATGGTTTGGTCATGTGAAACGAAGACCTAGCGATGCGCCGGTTAGAAAAATCGAACAAGTTAGAGTAGATATAGCTAAGAGATGTAGAGGTAGGCCTAAACTGACTTGGTCAAAGGTGGTCCAAAATGATATTATGATGTTACATCTATCAGAAGAGATAACTTTAAATTGTATTGAATGAAAAAGAACAATCCATAGAGCCAACCACAATTAAATTGAGATTAAGGATTTGTTGTTGTTGTTGTTGTATGTCACACTTCCTCTTGATCTCCATATATTTCTTCTTTTTTATTGATAAGTACACAATTAATGATATTTTATTCTCATTTCTTAATATGATTATTATCAAATTGAGTTTAATTTGTTTGTTCAAAGTGCAATTTAAGGATAATTTCAGGAATTCTTGATAATTTGAGGCATTTGGTTATTTCGGAGCAATTACGGATGAAAGTAGAAGAAAAGAGCAAAATCTGTCAATGGACACGCCCACGCACACGGGCGTGTCGTTAGACGTGCCCCTGTTACTGCATTCAGTGGATATGACACGCCCAGTTCATAGGCGTGTCACCAAACGTGCCATTTGTCCAGAGTCACAGTAGCTTCAACACGCCCAGGACCACGGGCGTGCTCATGATCGTGCCATTTACCCAAAGTCACAGTAGCTGCGACACGCCCAGGACCACGGGCGTGTCAATGAGCGTGTAATTCATCCAGACTCACAGCAGCTATCACACATCCAGTACCACGGGCGTGCCAAGGAACGTGCCTTTTATTCAGACTTACAGTAGCTATGACACGCCCAGTAACACGGGCGTGTCAGTGGACGTGCCTTTGGTTCAAGATCATAAGTGCCTATGACACGCCCAGTGACATGGGCATGTCATTGGTCGTGTCACCTGTCGAAAAGTGAGATTCTTTGCACTGATTGGGGAATAAGTGGGGGACAACAGCTGGCCTTTGTCAAAAAGAAAGAAAAAGAAAAGAAATGCTTGCCTAAATCAGGGAAAAGGGTGATGAACCAAGGGAAAGTGGTAGACAATGAAGGGGATGAGTGAGTTGGAGGTATGGGCTGGAGATTTGGAAGGGATTAAAAAGAGAAGAGAGGGAGAAGAACAGCAGTTTTTGCTGGAGCATTTCTGGAAACAGAGAAGAAAGAAGAGAAGGGAGAGCCATTTGCTGGAGCAAGGAGAAGGGTCTTGAGCTGAGATTGAAGGAAGATCAACACCATACTCAAGCCCTAAACCAAGAATCAAGAGCTCAAGTGAAGAAATACAGATTCATTGCCATGAATTGTTTGGTTTCTCTTACTCATTTATCTTACTCTGTTTTTCTAGCTGTTAATATGAACTAAATCTTTCTCTATCTAGATATTGATGAACCCTAGCCAATTTGTATGAATTGAACAATTGTATTCAGTTGAATCAATTAATTGAGTTGTTTTATTCTTATGATACTTGTTGTTATTTCCAATTGATAATAGCATGCTTGTTGATTGGTTATTGTTTTCATATTATTGACTTGAGAAAGCTTGATATGGATTGAATGCTCATAAGGATTGAGGATTGATTGGGGTACTAGAGATAGACCTACAAGATCATTTGGTTTATAGTTCCTTGTCATTAATGCATGATCTATTTAATTGTGTTTTGAGAAGAGATTCCAGCACTCTACTTAGTGATTAGGGATTAATCCGCTCGAGAGAGGCTTTAATCTAAGTTAGAGGAATGCCAATTCAATTTGATTAAATGATTTAGCTGAATGGATTATTTATAAATATCATTAAGGCTAGGGGGATTCAATATCTGGATAGTTTTATCATTATAAATCTTTTTGTGCACAGCATTAAATTTCCTTTCATTCATTAATTAGTTGATTTTAGTTACAACACATCACACAACTATTAATTCACTAAACAACAATTAAGATTTGCACTAGTACTTGGCATTGTCCCTAGAGGAACGACATTCACTCACTATTATATTACTTGAGCGACCCGTGCACTTGCGGTAATTGCATATAGCATATGGCACGCATCAAGTTTTTGGCGCCGCTGCCGGGGACAACGGTTTCAATATTAGTAATATAATTAAGATTGTTGATTTAGTTTTCTTTTTAATCATTTTTAATTTTAGTTCTTGCTGGTTTACTATCATTGTAGGTGTTTCTTATTGTTTATGACCAGATCTAGCTCATCCCAACTACTGGAGTTAGACCCAGAACTAGAAAGAACATTGAGGAGAAAGCAAAAGGAAGAAGAGGAGGCAGATCTGGAAGACGTAAGTTCAAGAATCAATCTGGAAATTGAACAAGAAGAAGTATTCGAAGTGATGGAAGGAGCTGGACCAAGAACGATGCAGGAATTTGCTAAGCCTAATTTGAATGGGGCTGAATCGAGTATCCGGAGGCCGACTGTTGCTGCAAACAACTTCGAGATTAAGGCGAATGTGATTCAAATGGTGCAGCAAACTTGTCAATTCGATGGGTTCCCTAATGAAGATCCTAATGCACATCTTGAGAATTTTCTGGAGATTTGTGATACATTTAAGATAAACAATGTCTCAGAAGATGTAATTAGGCTGAGATTGTTCCCATTTTCTCTCAGAGACAGACCAAAGAAGTGGTTGAAATCCTTCCCTCCAGGAACTTTTACCACTTGGGCCCAATTGGCAGAGAAGTTCTTAGAAAAATATTTCCCACCATCAAAAACTGCCAAGTTGAGGAATGACATATCATCCTTTTTGCAACAAGATGGTGAGACTCTCTATGATGCCTGGGAGAGATTCAAAGATTTGCTGAGAAGGTGTCCGCATCATGGACTTCCACTTTGGCTCCAAATTCAAACGTTTTACAATGGATTGAATTATGTAAGTAAACAATCCGTTAATGCAGCAGCTGGTGGTACCATCAACAATAAGACACCTGAACAGGCAAGGGACTTAATTGAAAATATGGCCATCACCAATTATCAATGGCAAGCACCAAGAGAGCAAGGGAAGCTGAAGGCCATGGGATCGCACCAATTAGATCCGGTGGTGGCATTGACAGCTCAATTAGAAGCATTAAATAAGAAGTTTGATTCTTTGGCTTCTTCTTCATCTGGAAAAGTTATACAGGTAATGTCTTGTGAATGGTGTGGAGGTGGACACCAAAGTCAAGAGTGCCAAAGTGGCAACATGTTTGCCAAGTAAGAACAGGTAGATTATGTTGGGAATATGGAAAGACCACAACAGAATAATCCATACAGCAACACATACAATCCGGGGTGGAGGAATCATCCAAATTTCTCATGGACCAATCAAAATAATCCAAGACCTCCCCCTGAATTCCAGCAACCCCAACATCAACAAGCTGCTCCTCCAAGAAAGAGTAGTTTGGAGGACATGATGGAGAAATTTGTAGCAGCTTCTGAAACAAGGTTTCAATCAACTGAAACCACCCTTAGAAATCAACAAGCCTCCATTCACAATTTGGAGAATCAAGTAGGGCAAATTGCCAAATTGCTCAGTGAAAGACCACAAGGAAGTTTACTTAGCAACACTGAGGCCAACCCTAAGGAACAACTTAAGGCAATTACACTAAGGGGTGGAAAAGAAATCAATAGAGATTTGGAAAATAAGAGGGCTGAAGAGCAAGAAAGAGAAAAAGAAGAAGATCCTCCTACCACTTCGGGAGAGAAAGCTGCACTTGAAAGTGAAAGAGTGAAGCAGCCACAAGCAAGCAGCCCCAATTTGAAGGAATACCGACCTAGAGTACCCTATCCGGCAAGGTTGAACAAGGACAAGATTGATGCTCAGTTCGGTAAGTTCCTTGAACTCTTTAAACAATTGCATATTAACATTCCATTTGCTGAAGCTTTGTCACAAATGCCTAAGTATGCTAAATTTTTGAAAGATATCCTTTCTAACAAAAGGAAACTTGAGGAAGTATCTTTAGTGCATTTATCTGAAAAAAGTTCAGCAATTTTGCAAAGAAGATTACCTAAGAAATTAAAAGATCCAGGTAGTTTTACCATTCCATGTTTTTATAGGTAATCTTGAGGTTAAAAGTGCTTTAGCTGATTTGGGGGCTAGCATAAGTGTTATGCCCTATAAAATGTTTAAAGAGCTAGGCATTGGACAACCTAAACCAACACTCATGACCATCCAACTTGCCGATAAATCGGTAGTCCACCCTCGTGGCATAATAGAAGATGTGTTGGTAAAAGTCGGGGATTTCATTTTCCCCAATGATTTTGTTGTCATTGATATTGATGAGGATGTGGATGTTTCGCTTATTCTTGGTAGACCATTTTTGAATACAGCCCGTGCCCTTATTGATGTTCATGACTGCACATTGACTTTGAGAGTGGGTGAGGAGAAAGTAATTTTTAGGATACATGATGCCATGAAACACTCACTTTCACTTGATGAGGCGGAATCATGCAATGATATTGTTGAGCATGAGACCGTAAATTGTTTAACTAACATTGTTTCCAAGGATCCCCTTGAGTTGTGTTTATTTCAGGAAAATATCGAGGGTCAAGAAGCAATGGAGCAGCTTGCTTTTCTTGAAGCAAGCAAATCATTCAAATGCAGGGCATATGAGACCATTGAAATGCCAAAGGAAGAAAAGCCAAAACCATCGGTGATTGATCCACCCAACTTGGAACTGAAACCTCTTCCGGATCACCTTGAGTATGGGTTTTTGGCAGAGAAAAAGAGATTGCCCATCATTCTGAGTTCCCACCTATCTTCTAAGCAAAAAGAAAAACTCATCCAGTTGTTGCAGAAACACAAGCAAGTGATAGCTTGGAAGATAGCAGATATCAAGGGGATTAGTCCATCCTATTGCACTCACAAGATACTGATGGAGGATGAATTCAAGCCAGTAGTGCAACCACAGAGGAGACTGAACCCAAAGATGAAGGATGTTGTTAAGGCTGAAGTGATAAAACTACTTGATGCAGGGATTATATATCCGATCTCGGATAGTTCTTGGGTGAGCCCAGTTCAAGTAGTACCGAAGAAAGGAGGGATGACAGTGATCCCTAATGAAAATGATGAGCTGATTCCAACAAGAACAGTTACTGGTTGGAGGGTTTGCATTGACTACAGAAAATTAAATGATGCAACTAGAAAGGATCACTTTCCTTTACCCTTCATTGATCAGATGTTGGAGAGGTTATCCTGCCATGAATACTACTACTTTTTGGATGGCCTTTCAGGCTATTTCCAAATTCCCATTGCACCGGAAGACCAAGAGAAGACTACATTCACCTGCCCATATGGGACATTTGCATATCGAAGAATGCCATTTGGGTTGTGTAACGCCCCTGCCACTTTCCAAAGATGCATGATAGCAATCTTTGATGAACTCATAGAAGACATTATGGAGGTATTTATGGATGATTTCTCAGTCTATGGCAGCTCATTTGAAAAGTGTTTGGAAAACCTTGAGAGGGTTTTGATGAGATGTGAGGAAACAAATTTGGTGCTGAATTGGGAAAAGTGTCATTTCATGGTTCAAGAAGGAATCGTGTTGGGACACAAGATTTCGAGCAAGGGCATTGAGGTAGATCGGGCAAAGATAGACATTATTGAGAAGCTACCACCACCCACATCTGTGAAAGTCATCAGAAGTTTCCTAGGGCATGCAGGTTTTTATCGAAGGTTCATTCGAGATTTCTCTAAGATAGCCCGTCCATTGACAAGACTCCTTGAGAAGGATGTCGATTTTGTTTTTGATGAGGAATGTCTGAGAGCATTCACGACCCTGAAGGAGAAATTGACCCATGCTCCAATCATGGTAGCTCCTAATTGGAATCTACCCTTTGAACTGATGTGTGATGCAAGTAACTTTGCAGTAGGAGCAGTCTTGGGCCAACGCAAAGAGAAATACTTCCAGCCAATCTACTATGCGAGCAAAACCTTGAATGCAGCTCAAGCCAATTACACAACTACAGAGAAAGAGCTGCTAGCTGTGGTTTTTGCCTTTGACAAGTTTAGATCATATCTAATCTTGTCAAGGGTGATTGTGTATACAGACCATTCAGCTTTAAGGTACTTATTCGCGAAAGTTGATGCTAAACCTAGACTAATCCGATGGGTTTTGTTGTTGCAGGAATTCGACTTAACAATTCAAGATAAGAAGGGAGCCGAAAATCTTGCAGCAGATCATCTCTCTCGCCTGGAGAATCCAACCCTAGAGAGACTTGAAGAAGGGGACATTGATGATCACTTCCCCGATGAACAGCTATACGCTATGGTAAGTGAGGTAAGTGGTTTAAATTTTGAAACACCATGGTTTGCAGACTTTGCAAATTACTTAGCTGTTAGGGAACTCCCTAAGAACCTAACTTATCAAGCAAAGAAGAAATTCTTTTCTGATCTAAAGTATTATTTTTGGGAGGATCCTTTTTTGTTTAAGTTGTGTAAGGATCACATGATCCGAAGATGTGTGGCATGGCCCGAATCAATGAACATACTTAGTGAATGCCATGCCGGACCAGCTGGTGGTCATATGGGGGCAAATAGAACTGCTCAAAAGGTGTTAGAATCAGGATTCTATTGGCCCACTTTGTTTAAAGATAGCTACGAATTTGTAGTTCGCTGTGATCAATGCCAAAGAGCTGGAAACATTTCATCTCGTGATGAGATGCCCCAAAATGGGATTCTAGTTTGTGAAATTTTTGATGTATGGGGAATTGATTTCATGGGACCATTTCCCAACTCTTTTGGCAACAAATATATTTTGGTAGCTATTGATTATGTGTCTAAATGGCCTGAAGCCCAAGCCTTGGCAACCAATGATGCTAGGGTTGTAGTGCAATTTTTGAAGAAATTATTTTCTCGGTTTGGCACGCCAAAAGCAATTATCAGTGATAGGGGTACTCATTTTTGTAACACTCAGCTTGAAAAGGTTTTAAATAGATTAGGAGTTACACACAGGTTTGCTACTCCTTATCACCCCCAAACCAGTGGCCAAGTCGAGAACACAAATAGGGAAATCAAACGAATTCTGGAAAAATCTGTTGCACGATCCCGAAAGGATTGGTCCAAGCAATTGGACAATGCCCTATGGGCTTTCAGAACTGCTTTTAAAACTCCCTTAGGCACTACACCATTTAGATTGGTATATGGAAAAGCTTGCCATTTACCTGTTGAGATAGAACATCATGCATATTGGGCAATAAAATAGATTAACCTTGATCTAGCTTGTGCAGGTGAAAGGCAAAAATTACAGGTAAATGAACTAGACGAGTGGAGGTTGCAAGCTTATGACAATGCAAAGATGTACAAGGAACGTACCAAGAGATGGCATGATGCTCACATCAAGAAGCAGAAAGAGTTTCAAGCAGGAGATCAGGTATTGCTATATAATTCAAGGCTCCGACTCTTTCCAGGTAAGTTGAAATCTCGTTGGTCCGGTCCTTTTACTGTCAAGGAAGTTTTCCCTTACGGAGTGGTTGAAATAAGCCACCCGGAAAAAGGAGTTTTCAAAGTCAATGGGCACAGGCTCAAACCTTATTGTGGAGGGGAAATACAGGCCTTCAAGGAGGTTTTGCACCTCCAACATTAGGGACATTCGTCCAACCGTCCAACTAACATGACGTTAAAGAAGTGCTGGGTGTGAGGCAACCCACCGTTTTTACGTTTTTGATTTGTTTGTCATTTTGTTTTAACTTTCTTTTATTGAATGGGTGGTTGTTGTTTTACCTCATTTGAAGTTGCAGAGAGAATTCGATTTCTGGTGAATAAATTGAGCACACGCCCATGAACACGCCCGTGTCTGTGGGCGTGTCATTATGTTTTTCAGGCAGTAGCTATTACACGCCCATGAACACGCCCGTGTCATTGGGCGTGTAAATCATCTTTTCAGACAGTAGCTACTACACGCCCATGGACACGCCCGTGTCTATGAGCGTGTCGTTTTATTTTCAAACAGAAGCTATCACACGCCCATGGACACTACCGTGTTCATGAACGTGTCTCTATAAAAAAAAATTTGAAAATTTGAAATTTGAAATTTGAAATTTGAAATGGACACGCCCCAGGAACACGCCCAGATTAGTGGGCGTGTTGATTGCATATGTGTCACAGTATGTATGACACGCCCATGAGCACGCCCTTGTTTATGGGCGTGTAAATTAAAATTTCATCCAGTAGTTGAGACACGCCCATGGACACGCTCGTGTCCAAGAGCGTGTCCCGTAAACTGGCTTTTAAATCTTTGGACACGCCCAGTAACACGGGCTTGTCTCTGGGCGTGTTGACGTTTTCTATATATAGCCCCACGCCCATTTTTCCGAAAAAACTCAAATCTTCTCTCATTTTTTCTCGTTTTCTCTCAAATTTTTTGCGTTTTCACCGGCTAAATCACACACCCATTAGATTTTCGAACGAATTCTACCCCCGGGCTTGCATTATTTGCGTGTGACCTCTCGTTTTTCCATCGAATTTGCGATTTCAGGTACGAAATCTAATTTTTTTTCGATTTTTATTTGTTTTTATTCGTTTTTCTTGCGTTTTTCATATATAATCTTTGTATTTGCTTGTGTTTACCATGAAATTCGAAATGTCGTGATTTGTTTGCTTTATTCCGGTGTGTTTTAAATTTTTGTGGCGTTTGATTTTGATTATTGTTTTGGACTCCGCTTGATTCGAAATTTGTTTGATTTTTTTGAATTATAGAGTAATCAAATAATCTGTTGTTAGGTTTGTTTTATTAATTAATCATTTGCGTTATTCCGTTGTGTTATTATTGTGTTGATTTCTCAAATAATTGTTTTGATTCTAGTCACTTGTAATTTATGAATAATATGTTGATTAATCAAATGATCGAATAATCATTTGCGTCGCTCTGTTGTGTTATTTGAAATTGCATAAAATGTTGGTTTTGCAATTGTTTGATTAATCCTAGTTACTTGTGGTTTATGGTTAATTTGTTGTTTGGCTTTATTGTGTGTTTATCGTTCGGGTTGGTTTATTGCCTGCGATTAATTGAGGTGTATGGTTCTAGGTGGATTGCGTTGTTTTACCTGCATTTTGGTTCAACTTGTATTGTGCTATACTTTCGTTATTGATGAACAATTTATTCTTGCAGATTTATCGAAAATGGGCCCTCGCAAGCAATCATCGTCCCAGCTTCCAGCCAAACGGGCCCGAGGGGAGGGCAGTTCCAGCCAGCCTGCTACCCACCCAACTTCTAAATTCATGGCGGGACATAAGTGCCTCAAATTCTCAAACGGCGAGGAATGACGACGGTTCGAGTTGTTTGGCAACAAAGAATGGTCGGCACCTCGGTATTTAGACTGGGAGGTTATGGAAATGGTTAATATTGCTGCAGAAGTGAAAGAGATGATTGATCAACCGGGGTGGGGTCAGCTCTTCTCTATCCACGAGCCTTCATACCGAGAGCTTACACTTGAGTTTTACTGCACCTTCCAGTACCAGAAGACCAAAATCTCCATCATTGAGCCTACAATTAAATTCCGACTGGGAGGGCAGAGGTTCCACATGAGCATCAACGACCTTGGGGTACATCTCGGGTTGTATACTGAAGAGGAAGTCCAGACCACCGATTATCTCAGTTCCGAGGTGGATTTTGCTGAGTATGATGTTGTTCCACCTCGGGTTTGGCATGACTTTGCCCCCACTGCCGATAGATATCAGCCGAAGGTCTCCAAAGCATCCAACTTCATTTCTTTCCCCTGCCGGGTGGTGCATAATTTGTTGGTTCACACACTTACAGCCAGACTGAGCAGTACAGGGGTGGTGACCTTGAGGGATCTGTTCTTTCTGCACTGCATGCAAAATAAGACCCGGTGCAATGTTGCCCATGCCATCATCCACTTCTTCCATGAGCAGTCTCGGAAGGGAGCTTCAGGTGCTTTACATGGTGGCATGTATGTCACGAGACTCGCTCAACGGCTGGGTGTGTTAGATGGTTGCCTCCCGATGACGGTGGACGGTATGCCCAAGATATTAGGTATGGACACACTGAAGAGGTTGAACAGGGAACAGGTGGCTGGGTTGCGGGCTGCTCCTATGGATTCAGATTTACCAGAGCCGGCTCCTTGTGCTCCTACTGCCGATATACCACCTCCACCGTCAGATTCTGCTGCTGGACCTTCTGCTGCTGGACCATCTGATGCTGCTGCACCTTCTTCTTCTGCTGGGCCTTCCTTTGTCCAGCCTCCTGCATTCCGAGATTGGCGGCAGTCAATTAATGAGGAGTGGGATGATGACAGGAAACCCATCGAATTTGAGCGCCAGATGTGTCGGATGGAAGGTATGATAAACAATATCGCTCTAAACCAAAATATGATCCTAATCCAGCAGGAAGACTTCCAAGCCCAGTTAGATCACGAGATCTTGAGGCGACAGTGGCTAGAGCAATCCATGTTGGAGTTCTGGCGGTATCAGGGATTCCACCCTTCGCAGCCACCACCTCCACCCTATCAGCCACCTGCCCGTGCACCGACACCTGCTCCTGCACCGGAACCCTCTCCACCAGTTGATGTCTCCGATGATGATGAGACCAGCAGTGATTAGCCACATTTTTATTTTATTTTGATGTCGTTCTTTATTTCTTTATTTATTTAATACGCTTTTTAGTTTTTCTTCTTTTACGTGCTTTTGGATTAGTATTATTATTATTTTCTTTAGCATTGTTTCGTTTCTTTATTTATTTCTATATATTAACCTTGTTTTGAGTGCATTGTAGAATACTATTTTGCTGCAATACCTCATTCACCGCACTCTTGGCACCGTACTCATTTTCACCCACTCATGGACTTGAAAAAGGGCAGTAATTATCTCTCTTCATTGTTTCATGTTTTGCGCACACATTGAGGACAATGTGCATCTTAAGTAAGGGAGAGGTATACTTTATTGAATAAATTTCTACTTCATTTTTTTTATTCATTTGTCTAAATAAATGCCTGCTAAGTAAGCTAAATTGTTATGATAAGTATAATTTGATGTGATTTCCCTTTACATGTTAAACTAATTTGAAATTTCATAAATGACAATTTCTTGTTGAGGTTAACTTAGTGATTTCGATCAATTGTTGAGGATCGATTGTAATGGCTATAGTTAAGTTGTGGATCGATGAAAATTGGAACATTACTAGAGTTTAAAACCTTAGTTACATTTTTTAGCATAATACAATTCCGTAGATTCTTGAGTCGGACTTGGTACGACCCTTAAGTTTATAACCCTTGAATAAAAATAACTAAAACAAATAATTCTAAGGAGCTTTGAAAATTTTTCCCTGTTCCGCTGATTTTGACTACAAATAAGTTAGAATCATGAATAGTGCTAGTAGCCATTTGAACGGTGATTCTGGCTGAGTAACCGGGGGTCGGCATCACAAATGTTTACCTTCGCGTCAAAAGGCTAGTATCAGTTCAAACAAGTCGGGCTCCTTAAATCGTAAAATAAAAAAAAAATTTGAGGGTTAGAATGCTTAAGAGAAAACTCACGTTTTTCGCACTTTGTTCATGGCATTTGAATTTGCTGGAATTTTATGCTCAATTTTTTAACTCTGGATTTTTAGGTTTTAGGTATGTGAAATTTTTATTTTGAAACTTCTTGATTCAGCTGTTATGATTGTGAATCATTTTGATTGAGAAAGTGAGGTTATCCGATTCGAGCATTGTCAAAACTTTATTCTTCTTTTTGAATATAGAGGGAGTCCGTCATTTCTGCTTATTACAGTAATTTAGTTTGCATGAGGACAAGCAAAAACTCAAGTGTAGGGGAATTTGATAAGTACACAATTAATGATATTTTATTCTCATTTCTTAATATGATTATTATCAAATTGAGTTTAATTTGTTTGTTCAAAGTGCAATTTAAGGATAATTTCAGGAATTCTTGATAATTTGAGGCATTTGGTTATTTCGGAGCAATTACGGATGAAAGTAGAAGAAAAGAGCAAAATCTGTCAATGGACATGCCCACGCACACGGGCATGTCGTTAGACGTGCCCCTGTTACTGCATTCAGTGGATATGACACGCCCAGTTCATAGGCGTGTCACCAAACGTGCCATTTGTCCAGAGTCACAGTAGCTTCAACACGCCTAGGACCACGGGCGTGCTCATGATCGTGCCATTTACCCAAAGTCACAGTAGCTGCGACACGCCCAGGACCACGGGCGTGTCAATGAGCGTGTAATTCATCCAGACTCACAGCAGCTATCACACGTCCAGTACCATGGGCGTGCCAAGGAACGTGCCTTTTATTCAGACTTACAGTAGCTATGACACGCCCAGTAACACGGGCGTGTCAGTGGACGTGCCTTTGGTTCAAGATCACAAGTGCCTATGACACGCCCAGTGACATGGGCGTGTCATTGGTCGTGTCACCTGTCGAAAAGTGAGATTCTTTGCACTGATTGGGGAATAAGTGGGGGACAACAGCTGGCCTTTGTCAAAAAGAAAGAACAAGAAAAGAAAAGCTTGCCTAAATCAGGGAAAATGGTGATGAACCAAGGGAAAGTGGTAGACAATGAAGGGGATGAGTGAGCTGGAGGTATGCGCTGGAGATTTGGAAGGGATTAAAAAGAGAAGAGAGGGAGAAGAACAGCAGTTTTTGCTGGAGCATTTCTGGAAACAGAGAAGAAAGAAGAGAAGGGAGAGCCATTTGCTGGAGCAAGGAGAAGGGTCTTGAGCTGAGATTGAAGGAAGATCAACACCATACTCAAGCCCTAAACCAAGAATCAAGAGCTCAAGTGAAGAAATACAGATTCACTGCCATGAATTGTTTGGTTTCTCTTACTCATTTATCTTACTCTGTTTTTCTAGCTGTTAATATGAACTAAATCTTTCTCTATCTAGATATTGATGAACCCTAGCCAATTTGTATGAATTGAACAATTGTATTCAGTTGAATCAATTAATTGAGTTATTTTATTCTTATGATACTTGTTGTTATTTCCAATTGATAATAGCATGCTTGTTGATTGGTTATTGTTTTCATATTATTGACTTGAGAAAGCTTGATGTGGATTGAATGCTCATAAGGATTGAGGATTGATTGGGGTACTAGAGATAGACCTACAAGATCCTTTGGTTTATAGTTCCTTGTCATTAATGCATGATCTATTTAATTGTGTTTTGAGAAGAGATTCCAGCACTCTACTTAGTGATTAGGGATTAATCCGCTCGAGAGAGGCTTTAATCTAAGTTAGAGGAATGCCAATTCAATTTGATTAAATGATTTAGCTGAATGGATTGTTTATAAATATCATTAAGGCTAGGGGGATTCAATATCTGGATAGTTTTATCATTATAAATCTTTTTGTGCACAGCATTAAATTTCCTTTCATTCATTAATTAGTTGATTTTAGTTACAACACATCACACAACTATTAATTCACTAAACAACAATTAAGATTTGCACTAGTACTTGGCCTTGTCCCTAGAGGAACGACATTCACTCACTATTATATTACTTGAGCGACCCGTGCACTTGCGGTAATTGCATATAGCATACGGCACGCATTATTTATCTTTCGATAAGTCCTTTGCGAATAATAATGCAATTTCCAATCTTGATTGTGGAACTTGCATTGATCAAAATCCAATATCGAGTAAGAATGCCATATGTCTCTCCACCTCCTAGACAAAATACTCATTCGAGCTGCATCTTTCTTACATCGAAGCAGAGATAGGATACGATGGGTAATGTGTTCAGGTAGTTGCAAGGTCAAGTCAAATCTTTGGTCCATAGCCTTCAATTCTCTTCTACTTTGCTTTGTTTTAAGGCCACAACTTCCTTTAGTCTAGTTAGAATGTTTCCTCTTCCGCTTTGTTGAGAGAATTGGCACTTGTAAGGTACATTCAATGAGGTCGACTGTCTTGTCTGTGATAGAGAATTTATTTTGACTCCCACTAAAAAGTAGTTTTCTCATTCTGAAGAAAAACTCTTTTCTAAATCATTTCTCATCGACTAACTCAAATGCTGTGCAAAATAGTTCTCACCCAATGAGAACATAAGCTTTAACAAGACTCGCTCAAACAATAATTCACAACTAAGTTGCACAATTAGGACAAAAAATGCAGCACCCATTAAATATGCTTTATGATACATCATATGGGACATAAAAGAAAAAGGCTAAACTCATGTGAAAGTCCCTGAATTTTACATGTTTTTTATACTTAGCCCGTAGACTAAAAACTTTTGTTACCTGCAAATACATTAGTTTAAGCCCATTTTTAATAGAAGTAACGTTCATGTAATAAACACGCTAGTAAAATCTTGTTAGCCCTTGATGACATGGTAATATGAGATGATTAGAAGAGAGGCATAAAATCTTTGATTCAAAAATCACCGTTTTATATTTAAACCTAAAACTAAACAAAATCAAATAAGAAAATTAAACCCTAAACCTAAATCTACCTCTGCAAAATCATAATCTCTTCCCACACAATACTTATAAATTAGGAACTAAACCGAAAACAAAACAAAATCAAATAAGAAATTGAAGTCAAAATCTAAAATCTACCTCTTCAAAATCATAGAATATCTTCTTACACAGTACATGCAACTTCAGTTGGTGCTATTTCACATCTAATAAGATAAGAAATTCATGTTTTTTGTCTAGTGCTGCAGCTGTTTGTTTATTTCATTTTGAAACAAATTGTTTGTGTGGTAGAATGTGGTTGTTTTTATATTATTTCTTTTATAATCTGCCCATTCTTATCCTACTAACTATTAAAATATTTGTTGGGGTTTGGGTGGTTGGGATTTCAATTAAGCTCCACGTTAAGAAGTGGCATGTGAATTGATTAAAATTCATCTTGCCATCTTCAATTAAACTTCAATAGCATAGGAATTTGAACACTTTTTCTTCACAAACACTAACTTTGTTCTTCACCCAAAATCTTCATAAATACCATAAATTTCTTTTTTTTCTTTTATTTTGCTTTGATCAATGTCTAATGCCACTTTGACCTCAAAAAATTACTACTAAATATTATGAAACAGCTCACCAAGCACAGTTACAGTTTGTGTTAAACATGAGTTTAAACTAATGGATTGGAATAGTTTGAGAGGTCAATAGCAAAGGTTTTTCAATTTAAGGGTTAAGTATAAAAAACATATGAAGTTCAAGGGCTTTCATATGGGTTTAGCCAAAGAAAAACAAATAGAAAATCCAACCAAAGCATGCGCAAACACTAAAATAAGACTCAAACTACATAGCAAAATTCCACAATCCAATATAAAAAGAACCAAAAGTGTGATTTCTGTTATCAATTCTTCATATATTGACCCATTCTATAATACGGAAAAAAAAACTACGAATTCACACTGTTTGGCTGCTGAGAAAATAAGAAAAATATAAAAAATTGGGTCACTTATACCTAACAATGCGGGAACAGAAATATAAAATGAAGTTGAAATTGTCTACAATTAATCTACATATAATACTTGTGAATTTTCAATTTCACAATTTTCATCTGATTATAACCTAACAGACACCAAATAATAAACAGAATCGAAACTTCCAAACAATTTCTAATTGAAATATTAAAAAAAATTACCATAGAACAACAACACACAATCAGGGGCGAAGCCAGGTTTCGTAACGAAGGGGGGCAAAATTTTTTTTTAGCAAATTTTGACTTTTTCCGTAATTATTTATCTTTTTTTGTTTTAATAGTATTTTATAAATTTATTAATTTATTAATAATATATTTTTATTATTAAAAAAATTAATTAATAAAAAAATTAATATATATTTGTACAAAATTTTAAATTTATAAAATTGTTCATAATAAAAATAAAATAAAGAGAAAAAAATTAAATAATAAATATAATTTTTTAAAAATAATTAAAATAAATGAATTATTTAATTCATTAAATGAGTTTAAATTAATTTAATTAGAAAATTTATTTATTTATTTTATATTTATATTTTATTAATTTTTTATTAATTTTTTAAAAGAGAACTATTGGTTATAGAATAAATAATTTATTATAAATTTTTTTGATTTCTTATAAAAATTAAAAAAAAAGAGGGGGTAATTTAAAATTTTTAAAAAAATAATAAATAATTCAAAATTTTTTAAGAAATATTATATATATATATATTTTAAAAAGAGTTGCCCCCTTCTTATTAACATGCCTTCGCCACTGCACACAGTGCAACACTGAATGAGAAAAAGAAGATCCGAAACGCTTACCTCCAGAATTTTACTAAAGCAGAGTAAGATGAAACGACACAACTGCCCCATTGATTGAAGAAGACCTAAGAGAGTTTATATCTAGCGTCAAAACGGGTGAAAAACGAAAAATTACGGTAAGTAACCGTAATTGCAGCTAATTAATTACACACTTTTTTGAAAGTCAAGCTCATTATTCTTTTTTCATTATTTCAAATTTACGGTTTTAATAAATTAATTATTATATAATTTTTTTATGATATTTTTATTTAATATTATTTATATGAATATAATAAAAAATATATATATTTATATTTTTAATAAAAATAATTAATATTTTTTAATTTTTATAAAATAAAAAATATATCTATTTTTATAAGATGAGAAAGTAATTAATTAATTAATTAATTAACTAATCATAATAATATTTCAAAGAGAATCACCTCAAGCAAGATAAAAGCTGTATTTATAAAAAGCCCGTAATTTCTTTGGGCGATTTTACCCTTTGCCTTATTGAAGCTGGGCCTAAGAGCCCTACTTCTCAACTTTTATTTTTTTTATATTAAATTTTTTTAAATACTTTATAATTTTTTTATATGTTTGATATTTTTAAATTATTTTTATATTGTCATGTACTTTTCTTTGCCTTAATACAAATTATTTATATTCTCTCGCTCTATGTAGCGTGCTTTTTCTCTTGTTCTATTACAAGTTTCTCAGGTCTCGTTTTTTTTTTGTCTTTGTTCAATGGCTAGCTTGAATCAAATACCTAATATTGCTGATGAGTTTTATACTCATCTAAACCTAGAAGAAGAAGAGGAGAGGTTGGAGCTTCCAGAGGAGGATGAAGAAGGATCAAGGGGGGAGGATGGGTGTTCTGACTTGTGTGTTGTTGGTAGGATTTTAACAGAAAAGCCTTGCAATTTTCTGGCATTTCAGAATACGATGGCACCAGTGTGGAGGCCTCTTAAGCGTATGTGGATGAAGGATTTGGGAAATAATGCAGTTTAGGCACAAGACTGATCGTGATCGTATTTTGGGAGGAGGTCCATGGAATTTTATGCAGAACCTCATTATCTTAAAAACAGTTCCAGCTGGTATGAATCCTAGACAAGTGGAATTGACATCTGCAAACTTTTGGGTCCAGCTTCATGATTATTCTATTGGCCGTCAAACGGAAAAAAATTTTAAGCAGGTAGGTGATTATATCGGTGGATTTGTGGAGGCTGATGAGAAGAATTACAATTTCATGTGGAATGAATTTATGCGGATACGAGTTACTTTGGATGTTAGAAAGCCATTAAAAAGGAGAATTCAGATGAAAACCCCTAAGGGAGAGTGGGCTTGGGTGAATTTCAAGTATGAACGTTTGGCAACATTTTGTTATTTTTGTGGTTGTATAGGACACTCGGATCGCTTTTGTGTAAAGCTGTTAGATCATCCTGAAATTACGAGGGATAAGTTTGCATATGGTCCTTAGATGCGTGCTAAAACTCGTCGATCAACTAATGCAAGTTCACGGTGGCTATTATCTACGGAGGAGTTTATGAACGGTGGTGCTCGGAGTAGTGATGGCAGACCAGTTGCTATGGAAGCCGATGATGTCAGAAAGGAGGATTTTGATTTTCAAAATTCACAATCATATCCCGTAAATGTAGTAAGAGATAAAAATGGGGTTGGTATGGTATCTGTGTCTCAGAAGGAAACTAATTTAGAGCTGTTTGAAGATATGGAGGAAGTTGACCAAATAGATATTATGGATTTGAAAAGGAGAAGAGTGGAGGGAAAAGGGAAGAATGTGGTTATTGAGGGAGGGGTGGTGGCTGAGAAAGACAATCTTTTGGAGATTTTGGCAAATCCAAAAAATGTGGATGGGGCGGGCTCTGGTTTCCAAGCCCGCCTGTCGAAATGAGTACGTTAATTTGGAATTGTCGGGGGCTTGGGAACTAGCCGACAATTTGTGAATTAAAGGAGTTGGTATCATTAAAGCGGCCCAACTTAATTTTTCTAATGGAGACTAAAGCTCAATGGAGTGCAGTGGATAGAGTTAGACAGATGCTAGGGTATGAAGGTCTTTTTGTGGTTAACCTAATTGGCTTGAGTGGTGGTTTGGCGCTTATTTGGAAAGATAGGTCTATGTGCTCTCTAATTGGTTATTGTAGAAACTTTATTGATGTCAAGGTTACTATTGCTGGTTTAAGGCCATTTCGTTTCACTGGTTAACGTGGATGGGGCAGGCTCTGGTTTCCAAGCCCGCTTGTCGAAATGAGTACGTTAATTTGGAATTGTCGGGGGCTTGGGAACCAGCCGACAATTCGTGAATTAAAGGAGTTGGTATCATTAAAGCGGCCCAACTTAATTTTTCTAATGGAGACTAAAGCCCAAGCAGTGGATAGAGTTAGACGGATGCTAGGGTATGAAGGTCTTTTTGTGGTTAACCCAATTGGCTTGAGTGGTGGTTTGGCGCTTATTTGGAAAGAGAGGTCTATGTGCTCTCTAATTGGTTATTGTAGAAACTTTATTGATGTCAAGGTTACTATTGCTGGTTTAGGGCCATTTCATTTCATTGGTTTTTATGGCATGCCAGAACGTGGTAGAAAAAGGCAGTCTTGGCAGATGTTGCATAGTCTAAAAAACAGATCTCCTTTTCCGTGGGTTGTTGCAGGAGATTTCAACGATATTTTATGTTATGGAGATAAATGGAGTAGAGTTCCCCTACCCAGATGGCTTATTGATGGGTTCAGAGAAACGGTCAGCTGGTGTGGCTTGGAGGATATTGGGTATGTTGGGAACAGATTTACATGGGAATATGGTAGAGGAACTGAAAACTGGAGATGTGAAAGGTTAGATAGGGCTTTGGCCTCACAACAGTGGCTACAATATTTTGAGCATGCAAAATTATTTTTGTCTTTGGAGGTGAATATTATTCGTTATGCAGTAAGACCGTTTCGTTTTGAAAATGCTTGGCTGTTGGAGGATGATTTACAGGAGATTATAAAGGAGGCTTGGAGGAGGGAAGAAGATATGAGTATCAGCCATCGTATATATCATTGTATCTCGGTGTTGGATAAGTGGGGTAAACAGAAGAAAATATTGTTTAAGACAAAGATTCAGGAGTGTAGGGCTCAGATTAAAAGATTAAGTTTCTGCACTGATGATGTTTCAAGGCGGCTTCATCGTATTGCTCAAGCTGCTTATCAGCAAATTTTGCTTCAGCAAGAAAAATACTGGAAGCAAAGGTCTAAGAAGTTTTGGCTTCAATATGGAGATCAAAATACAAAATATTTTCATGCAATGGCATCAGCTCGTATGAAAAAGAACCATTTCCAGCAGCTTATGGATGAAGGTGGAAGTTGGTTAGGTTAGGGGACGGGTTGTAGCAACACATATGCTGCTATTTTCAAAATATTTTTCGTTCTGAACAAGGAGAGCTGGACGTTGTTTTGGGTTGTGTGGAACATAAAATAACAGATGAGTTAAATGAAGTTTTGGTGAAACCTTTTACTGAAGCAGAAGTGAAACAAGCTGTTAATTATGCACTGGCTGAAAGGTAGGAGAAGAGGTAAGGATGCTTTTGTGGCTCTGAAGACGGACATGAGTAAGGCATATGATAGGGTGGAGTGGCATTTTTTACAAGTCTTGATGCTTAGACTGGGGTATTGTAACAGTGGGTTGATAAAGTAATGAGGGTGGTTACCACAGTCTCTTATAAGTTTAGCCATAATGGAGAGAGTTTTGGCCCAGTTATTCCAAAGAGAGGATTGAGGCAGGGTGATCCTCTTTCTCCCTATCTTTTCATTATTGTGGCTGAAGCATTATCAACACTTCTAAGCTTTTATCAAAGACAAGGCAAACTATCTGGTGTTAAGGTAGCTATCTTGGCTCCTTTAATTACTCATTTATTTTTTGCTGATGATGCTTGTTTTTATTTCAAGGCAACAGTTGTTGAAGCTGATATGATTAAACATTGCCTTTCCCTGTATCAAAGAGCTTCTGGTCAACTTGTTAATTATTCAAAGTCTGAGGTTTTCTTTACATGGAACACAAATTGTGGTGTTAAAGAAGCAATTTTGGGGAGCTTGAATGTGAGGCTTGTGGACAATTTCTCAAAATATCTAGGTCTCCCAGCGGTGGTTGGACATAACAAGAAAGAGCTCTTCAATCATGTGGTAGATAAGATTTGGAAGCGGCTACAAGGGTGGAAGCGTAAATCTTTAAGTCGTGTAGGAAAATAAGTCTTGTTAAATACTGTAATTCAAGCAATTCCAAATTTTCTAATGCAAGTTTTTATGTTACCGAAAGGAACTCTTGAGTCAATTGAAAAGATTATGAATAGATTTTGGTGGCAATCTGGTAAGGAAGGTGGTATACATTGGGCAGCTTGGTGTAGGATGGCATAAAGCAAAGCAATGGGAGGTTTGGGATTTAGAAGTTTAAAAGAGTTTAATGTAGCCCTACTGGCTAAGCAAGGTTGGCATTTCATGTCAAATGCAGAAGCTTTGGTCACCAAAGTTTATAGGGCTAGATATTTCAAGAATGGATGTTTTCTGGATGCTCCAGTGGGTTCTAATCCCAGTTGTCTTTGGCAAAGCTTAAGGAGAGGTCAATTGTTGTTGCATAGTGGATGCCTGAAACGGATTGGATAAGGCATGGAAACCTTAATTTTTAGAGCTCCATAGGTACCTTCACTGCCTGGGTTTAGAATTCAGTCAATAATAATTCTGGGATTGAAGAGTTGACAGTAGCTGATTTAAAAGGAACTGGTGGGGAGAGATGGGATGAAGATTTGTTGGCTTTGTTGTTTTCATCTGCAGAAATTGATGCCATTCACCAACTTCCTGGGATGTTTAAAGCTTGTAGAGATTCCTGGTTATGGGTGTTTGAGAAACATGGTAGGTATACAGTTAAGAGTGGCTATAAACAGTTGGTAGAGGGGCTTAATGTGAACCAATTAATAGCACCGAAAACTTGGAAGAGTTTATGGAGGATTTATGTGCCTAAGAAGGTTTTGAATTTCATCTGGAGGGCTGTATCTGATCATGTTCCAGTGCTGGTTAATCTTCGGAGGAGAGGTGTTGAACTTGATACTATGTGCCCAATGTGTAATCAAGAGGAGGAAACAATGGTGCATTGTCTGTTTAACTGTTCTTTTGCCCAAAGTGTGTGGTATAGAGGATAGTTAGGGTGGGTTTCGGGCATCAACTCAATGAAAGAGTGGTTGGAAGTTTTTGTCATGCAAAAAGGAGGTGATCAACGTGAGATGGTTTGCTATATTGCATGGGAAATATGGATGCAGAGGAACCAAAGAGTGTGGAATAGGAAAGTCCCTTCTGTTAATAATGTATGGTATCGAGCAATGTGTGGCCTTCATGATTGGAGAGTGGCTTAAGCATCTTTGCGGGCTTCAAGTGTTGGGACTTCAGTTCATTATATGGCTAAGTGGCAGTGTCCGTTGAGGGGATTTTTAAAGATGAATGTAGATGCAACATATGATATCAGGACAAGTATAATGGGGGCCGGATGGATTGTTCGAGATGCAGATGGAAGAACAACGAGTGGTGAATTTGTGAATGGCCCTGAGGTTACTGAACCTCGTATGGCAGAAGCCGCGGGACTGAAGGAGGCTCTGAGTTGGCTAAAGCGAAAGAATTTGTTGTGTCCAGTTCAGATAGAGAGCAATTGTCTGGAGTTGGTGCAGCATGTTAATGGCACTATCCAAGATTTGTCCTATTGGAGTTTTGTTATTTCTAATCTAAAAGATTTAATGTCTAGTTGTAGTTCATTATCTTTATCTTTTGTTAAGAAATCAGCGAATCAAGTTGCCCATTGTCTTGCAAGAGTGACTTTGTTCAGTTCTGATTTGGTGGAATGGGTTAATGCTCCTCCATCTTTTATCGATAATGTATTAGCTTCTTATTTACTGCATTAATATAAGCTAATTTGTTTATTCAAAAAAAAAATACAAATTATTTATGGCGGATATGTTTAATTAGAATATTAAAAAAAATGGGATTTTATCAATTTAAGTTACCAAGACACCAAATTATTGATGATTTTGAGTTCATTTTCAATTGAGTTCACTAATGATTGCCAACTTGCCTTTCGTTTCGGAAAATTACTCAATTAAAGTAAAACATCATCGTTAATTTCACCTAATATTAATAGTTTTACACTGCAGTAATTTTTTTTAACAGAGGTAATCAAGTTATTGTTTAATCCATGTAGATATTTTTTTATATTTAAATATATTTGAAAAAAAAATACGAAGGCCTCCTAAGTGTAAATTATAAAAGAAAAATTAATAATTGCTAATTGTAAAAAAACTAGAAGAATTGAGGAGAAAAAAAATGCTGATTTCTTTTAAGCATTTGGAAATAGGAAATGATATATATTTCATTTTTAATTCATTTCACCCCCAAATATTTAATTTTAATTAATAAAAATTTAATAAGTAAATGATATATATATTATCACAAATTCTCTTTAAACATGAGTTAATGAAATATGAATGAGGATGAGACCATGCAATATTGACATATCAATAGGATAAATATTTTTTTAAGAAATAGAAACATGCCACGAATGATATATATATATATATATACAATAGAGATACATATATAGTTAAAATAAATATATATTAATTTATTTACATATAAATATAATTATATAAGAAAAAAAATTATGATAAAAAAAACTTTATAATTAAAATTAAAATTATTATGTTAGTAATTTATCATTATAAAAATAAAATTTTACGAGAAAATGTGTCTTAAAATACCATAAGATATCTTAAAATGTATCTATAATATATCTTTTATGTGTATTATTTGTCTTATTCCATTGTCCAAAAAATAAAAAACATGAAAAAATATGTATGAAAGTATATCAAACATGTATGTATGGGGAAAGTGTGGCTTAATTTCACAAATGGTCTCATAATTTATAGTGTTATAAAGTAATAGTCTTCAACAAATTATCTTAATAAAATTTATGAATTTATATTTTTTATTAAAGTCCTCAATTTCATTTTATGGTGAGAATCTGTACATATAAACTCCACATAGAATCAGCATATTTAATTTACAATAAATAATTATAGGTTATTTTTTTTATTAAGTTTAGGGACTATTTATTAAATAATATAAGTTATATTAATAAATAATAATAGAAGAATTAAATTCATTATTTAAATATTTAATTAAATTTAGTTAAATATTTAATAATTTATTTATTATTTAATTAAAATTTTAATTATTGAATTAGATGCAAATATTTGTTACTTTTTATTATTAAATTAGATATATATATATATATATTCGTTACATAAGATTTTATATATTTTATATTCTTTATGAATTAAATTTATTATTTAACTATTTAATTAAATTTAGTTAAATTTAATAATTTATTTATTATTTAATTAAAATTTTAATTATTGAATTAGATGCAAATATTTATTTTTTTATTATTGAATTAGATATATATATTCATTATATAAGGTTTTATATATTTTATATTCTTTATGTAAAGAATAAAAAATATATCTATTCAATAATCAAAAAAATAATAAATATTTGCATCTAATTCAATAATTAAATTTTTAAATATTTAACTAAATTTGATTAAATAGTTAAATAGTGAATTTAATTCTTTTATTTTTATTTATTAATATAACTTATATTATTTAATATAATAGTAAATAATATTAGTATGTCTATTTTTTTTTTATTTTTTGACCAAGATATTTAATATTTTATTTTTTACTTATTTTTTAAAATTATATTAAAATTTTACTAAAATATTTATTATATAGAAATTAATTTATAAATATCTAAAAATTCTAGATTAAAAATTTAATTTTATAAATAATATTTAGACTTAATAAAAAAATATCTACAATTATTTATTTTAAATTAAATTATAAAATTCACATGCACACCACGTAGAGTCCGTACATGCATGCTCCACCATAAAATGAATTTGAAAATTTAATAAAAAAATATAAATTTAAAAATTTTATTTAAATAATTTAAAATTTAAAGATCATTATTTTGTAACACTATAAATTCAGTAACCATTTGAGAAATTAAGCCGGAAAGTGTTCAACACTTCACTCGGTATGAAGGGTGATAGGATACGAGTAATCATATTCATGAAATTGATTTGACTTGTTAAATATATAATTAGAATTAGAATTAGAATATGCACATAATGACATTTTCTTCAATTAAGATAAAGTATTGTCTTATTATTTATTTTGGAGAATGATAAAAATAATATTAAAAAACACGTGAAAAATAAAAATTGGCACATGGGCTTGGTAGCGGTGGGCAGTAGCTTATAGGGTGACTGGCAAGGACAAATACAGAATTAATTTTCCCATGTAGAACGCTGATACAAAGATCCGTATCAGCGCTAAGCAGCCGCCACTTCGCCTTATAAGCAAAATATACATCGCCTGTGTACAAGAAAGTGGAGACCACACTCAATTACGCAAACTCATTTATCATTCCGCAATCTTGACGGCTCTGTAACCATTAATTGCAATAATAACTACACCATACCCTGCTTCTCCATTATCTATTCCTTATTAAAGTTATCATCTTTTTTCACGTCTTTGTGAGACCATGAGTTTCTTTAACTGGGTTTCTTTGATTTTCTTCTTTAATTTGTTCAGTCTGACTTTCAGTGTAAATGGGTTGTCATCGGATTTGTCAGCAAGGTTTCTCAATTTTGCTAAGGAAGAGGAGCTTGTTAATTGGATGGTGGGTGTAAGGAGAAAGATACATGAGAATCCGGAATTGGGTTATCAGGAATTTGAGACTAGTAAGCTTATTAGAGCTGAATTAGATAAAATGGGTGTTAATTACAAATACCCTTTTGCTGTAACTGGTGTCGTTGGCTTTATTGGAACTGGTAAACCTCCTTTTGTTGCAATCAGAGCAGACATGGATGCGCTTCCTATGCAGGTTTTGATTGATTGATTTATTTTTATGCTCTCAAACTAACTGAATTAGTTGATTCCAAGAATATGTACCTGTTTTATTCGATTGTGGTGATTCATTGTTGATTTTCTTTAGTGGGAATTTATCAGCTATATACCATGTTACAAGCCTTTTATTCTTTCATTTGAAATCAATTGGTTGGTATTTGAATTTGACAGGAATTGGTGGAATGGGAGCACAAGAGTAAAGTCCCTGGGAAGATGCATGCCTGTGGGCATGATGGTCATGTCGCTATGCTTCTTGGTGCTTCAAAGATCCTTCAAGAGTATCGTGATGAGTTAAAGGTTTGTTTGGCCTATTAATTTCCAATCTCTTGCAAGCAGTCTTATTATTGTTCATATTCCATAACATTGACCAAAATTACGGACATTAGATAGCCCTATCTGCTCCAACAATTCTTCTCTGTCTTGTTAATGCTCAAAGTAAGTACATTAAGAACTGTAGGAAACTGAAGTATCTTCTTCTGACTGTTTGTAGATTTAGGATGTTGATGGTTTTGGCTGACAATTTTTTTAGAGATCCTTTTGAAATGTCAAATGTGGCTAAAACTATGCTGAGGGATTAGGGAAACTATAATTGATGTAAGGATGATCCATGTTTTGCTGAAATAGTGCCTAGAAGTTGGATTGTGGTTATTAAAAGTCAGACACAATAAAAGCAAATCTTCCCTAGTCTTACAGATTAAACCAGGAAAATTGGATTATAAGAGGTTATTTGTTTCAATGGATTATGTTTATGCTTCTCTATATCTGTCTATGTTAATTTACTATAGCAGTTGTAATCGAGTGGGATTAAATAGCTCAAATTCTATTATTTCCCACATTTGATCAATTTTCGGGGATACTGTTCTATTTGTCTATGTTGATATTAACATTACATGGTGTGAAGTGCTTCTTGGGCTATATTATTTTTTCACTTTATCTTAAACTTTGGTAACAAGCCAGCAACAGACATATAAATGAAGAAATATCAAATTGGTTGGTTGCAGGGAAGGGGATCTGCAATTAGTGCCCAACTCATACTCAAGTGCTTAACTGACTAAAATGTGCCATCAGACAATTTAGATGATAGATGGATGTATTTATTACTAATCATTCTCACCTGTCGTATAGTTAGTTATTTGTAACTTCATTTCCTAATCATGGGAGCAACTCTGATGGATACTAGTTAATTGAAGCTAGATTCAGAAACTAGTAGACTGAGGCAGTATGCGTTTAATTTGAGACCTTAACCCCTCTCTCTTATGCATCATATAAAAAGGGTGGGATTGGGGAGAGGAGATAGTACTTGGATTTTACTGAAGAATCTTCTATTTCATAGTATTCTGTCTTTTATAGGTGCCTGATGCAATTCAATTTTTGTTGTTTTATTAGGGTACAGTTGTTCTGGTTTTCCAACCAGCTGAGGAAGGAGGCGGTGGGGCAAAGAAAATGATAGATGCAGGGGCATTAGAAAATGTCAATGCCATCTTTGGGTTGCATGTTAATCCCAGGTTGCCCATAGGTCAAGTGGCCTCCAGACCTGGTCCTCTTTTGGCTGGGAGTGGCTTCTTTGAAGCAGTAATAAGTGGAAAAGGAGGTCATGCTGCTATTCCTCAGCACTCAATAGACCCAATATTGGCAGCTTCTAATGTGATTGTTAGCTTACAACATCTTATCTCGAGGGAAGCTGATCCACTGGACTCACAGGTTTCTTTCATTTTAATGTCATTGTAATTGCTTCATTTGTCTTTTACTTTCTTCTTGTATCCGATTGACATATTCTTCAGCTGTCATTTTATGTTCTACTGTTTTTATTGCACATATAATTTTATAAAGCATTGTCCAACATTGTATAGCTTGTTGGCTTTACTTGGGGCTTGATTCTTCACTTAGTCGTACACTAGTTAGGTAATTTCTCCCTGGAATGATCAATTCAGGCCCTTTTCTCTTTACAAAATCAATCACATCCTAGATTCACCCATTTTGCAAGTGAGGTGCGGCAATGAAAAGTACCTCAGTATGTGGCCTTATGTTGTGGTGGACAGTTTGGTTTGTGGATTGGCTTGAGAAACCAAAGTTTTATCACGTTGTCAGCCTCTGCAATTTCTTTTGACTATAAGCAGTGAATAGAGCAGCATTATTTGCTCCTGTACATACAATTGAACGGCTGTTATTTTTAAGATGTAATTTAGGATGTTTCATGAGGAAAATTGAAGGAAAGCTATCAGCTGACAGAAAATAGGAATCTGCTAAATAAATGTGGACAGATACTTCTTTTCCTCCAGTCTTCTTCACTCCTCAGGCTCTTTTGAATCAACTTTTTATTATACATACCCAGAAAACAATCTGCTTTATATAAATAGCACCTGGTTTCTTTTGTTAACAGAGTGGGGAAGTTACTTGGCTGGCCAATTCGATGGAAATTTTTTGTTCCTCCTATTATTTATTATTATTGTTTTTACTGCTGCTACCTAAATTGAAATGACTTGCAGGTGGTGACAGTTGCAAAATTCCAAGGAGGTGGTGCCTTCAATGTTATTCCAGATTCTGTTACAATTGGTGGAACCTTCCGAGCCTTTTCAAAAGAAACCTTCTTGCAACTTAGGCAGCGGATTGAGGAGGTATTGCAATTGAATTTTGAATTATGATAACTATGATGCAACAAATTTAATTGAATCTATAGCTTTATGCTGTCCATAAGGATGCCATAAAACATTGTGATTTACCTACTAGATAAACCTTGCTTTTCATTTTTTTTTTATGAATAGTTCTTTGTCTTCTCTACTAGTTATGGCTACTTTTAAATCCTTATCTTCATTTTATATAACCATATTTGCCATTTCATTCCTTATATTCCACAATTACTTAGCCTGCTTCACGTTGAATAACAGGTTATCACAGGGCAAGCTTCTGTACAGAGGTGTAATGCTACTATTAACTTCCTGGAGGATGATAAACCCTTTTTCCCTCCTACCATAAACGATAAGCAGTTGCATGAGCACTTCAAAGTTGTTGCAGGACAGGTGTTTGGCATTGATAAAGTTAAAGACATGCAACCATTGATGGGATCTGAGGATTTTGCCTTTTACCAAGAGGTGATTCCTGGACACATCTCTTTCATTGGAATGCAGAATGAGACACGCAAACAGCTTCAATATGCCCACTCACCCTTCTTTGAAGTCAATGAAGATGTATTTCCTTATGGTGCTGCTCTTCATGCATCGTTGGCTGCTACGTATCTTCTTGAATTCCAACCAGAAGTTCCTTTGCCAGAGGATAAAAAACATCATGATGAACTGTAAGTGTGTTCTTGAAAGGTAGGGAGCCTTCTGCGTAGCACACACAACCTTTTTCTTGTTGACTTGAAAGCCTTAAAAATTTCAGGTTAACATTCTGATTCTTCTTCTGATGTATATATCACTTATTCGAGTGGAATATTATTTCAGGCTTAAGCTTGCAACTGCTCAATCAATATCATAATATTAAGCTTTTTTCATTTGCAGCTGATTAAGTTCCATTCTTATGACTTTTCCAGACAACTTAAACCTCCATGTGATGTAATGGGAACTAGAAATAAGATGAAAAGCTGCAAATTTACAATTAGAGAAACTAATAATTGCTGTTTGTTTATTCTTCATGATTAGTTAGGTGTTACTTGTTCATCATTGTGGTGCACAGGAGAGGGTCATGCTTTTCAGAACTTTAATATTAACAGCTTATCTGAAGTAGTTTCAAATTAGAGGCGCATAACTAGAGACACAACCCCACCACACCACCCAAAGGGGAAACAATCCTTAGTGGGAACTGATTATCTGTATCAAACCAAATCCGATAATAAGGGTCATTTAAAAAGAAATACCTAAAAGATGAAAATGGAGGATAGCAATGCCAATCAAGAGCATGAACTTAGTGCCTTGGATAACTTCCTTTATGGAGGATAGCAATGCCAATCAAGAGCATGAACTTAGTGCCTTGGATAACTTCCTTTATGGTTTGGTAAAGAATTGGACAAAGCACTTTTCATGCATAACCGCTTACCTACATACATTACTTGTGTTGCAGCCTTGCAAGGGCCAACCTCACCTGCCCACACCAACTCTGTGCAATACTAGGGATGCCACTAAATTTTCTCATTCTTGTTTTTTGAGTTGCATCAGGAATGATTATATATCGCATTAGTAAGAGCTTTCCTCATTGAGAGTTTTTTAAAAAAAAATTTTAAATCAATCATTCATGTCTCAAACTTCAAATATTTTGAGATATTTCCGATGCATAAGAACAAGTGTTAAAAACTCTCCCCGTGTTAGTAAATATGCATAAAAACATGAAACCAAATACATCCAATTGAGAGTCAAAAAGGAGAAAATTTATGATATTATTGAAGATGTTTAAATAGTGTGATTTAGTAACCAAATGACTATACATCTGAAACGCTTTGACATCAATGTTATAAATAAATACACTATTAACTCATTTGAAATGGATCCCATGTTTAACATAGACTGGGCTAGCCTGGCAACTAAATTCTCATGCCTAGGTAGCAATTCCTCAAAATATGCATCCTAAACAACCACATGCCTATATCAAAACCCAAAAACTTTAGATGCTACACCTAACAGAGGATCTAAAGCACTTGGAGCAAACTTTCTTGCAAACAGAAAGCACAAAGTTGTTGGCTGGTTATTGTAGGCGCATGAATGTCCTTCAAATATCCTCTTGAAGAATTCCTCTGTGATATCAGCCTTTCCAAATGTAGCTGGATGTGCGCCACCCCTGGACCAATCTGTCCAGGTAAGTGTTCTGTTTGCTAATAGATGTGGAAATTGGATGCTCAGCATTGTAGGGAAATAGTGCTCATCCACATAACATGCTGGCTGGCAAAAGTCTCTAAACTTAGGGTAGTAAGTGGTGTCCTCAACTATGTTAAGTGCAAGTCTCCGATTCACTTCAAACCACTGAGACCCTTTATGCCACTGTTCAAGTTTGACCTCAGGCTGCATGTTCAAATTATAGCGCCCCCTTCCATATGGACCGAGTTCATCAAATGAACCCATAAAACTGTGACGTGATCTTGCAATATAACGATAGATAATGCTAAAATTATGGAGAGGAATACATGCCTCAGATAGTAGGATGAACCATTCATTGGAAATATCAAGCATTGCATTTGCTAGGAGTCTCCTCTCTGCATCGCACATGCTCATCCTTCCCCACTCCACCACCTGCACATAATCAACACAATTACGATCATAGTTTCAAATAAGACTGTCCAAATGAACTGATGTGCCAAAGCAGCTGTTGCAAAAATGGAGCTGCTAAGCATCATTTTCAACAGCAGCTTTGATAAGTTAGCTCTGAACAGAAAAGCAAAAACTTTTTATAGAAAGTTCTGAAGTGCCTGCTACAATTTCCTTGAGCTAATACATTTCCTCCCCAAAAAGATTAAAAAGAACTCTTCCATAATTTTCTAAAAGAATAGGTAGAATATATGTGTCTTCACCATAAAAGAGAAAATTTGCATGTCTTTTCTCCACTTTACAGAGAAATCTTTTCCTAGAGTGTCACAAATCTTCACACACATTCAAGGTGCTGATCAAGAGGTGAAAAACATAGGGTAGTTGAAGGGGTTTGGAAGAGTAGGAATTTTGATAGAGAATGACAATTCTTAGCTCTCAAAAAATGTTTCTCTTTATAGAAAAACATAAAACAAAGATCAGTAGACAATCCAGTGACCAGAAAATAAAAGGAGAGAAGTAAGCTTTCTACAAGGCTTTGAGAATCACAGGTTAGAAACCCATCAAAGCAAAAGAGACACTGACATTAACCGATGCATTCTAAATTGCAGTAGCAGCCATTTTTTGTTCATTCTAATCATCAGAACCACAGCCCAACATCTATGTCAGCAATGATATGGTGATTCAAATAGCAATTCAATGCTGTCCTCTTTAGCCAATCCAAAGGAGTAATCCCATCAGTGCCGTCTTGTGGATGCGAGTCGGCAACCATTATTTTATTGGTAAGACTTTTTTCCCTGATCAGAACTGAGGCTGTTACCTTACTGGTGCTTTTTATCCGAAGTCGCAAATGCAAAACCAATGAAGTTCAATCTCTATTCATTAGTTCACCGCTAAGATATAGTACTGGATCATATATGGGTCAAGAGATCTTCAATCTGGAATTTTCTTTTTTATATTGCTACCCATATGCGAGGTGCCGTCTTAGCCTTCCTTGACCAGGATCGCTCCCACACCTGTAGCGTTCGTAATAGGCCTAGTCAACTGTGTATCGATCGAAAGGTAGGGCGGCCCCCAACCAAGGGAGTTATTACGTCCAGGATGTCTCCCCTTATTCCCGACATGCTATGGTACCCCGGGGTGGGTATGAGCGGGTCAAGTCCGTATAGCCGCGGAGCAACAGCCACTCGAATCTGATCTATCTACTCGGCAATTCATCCGGTGACTTCACGGTCGTCAAAGAAGCCCCAAGAAGCATCAAACATTTCCAATGAGATCCATGGAGCAATTCTTAGATAGCAAGCACTAGCTCCCGGTGCAACTTCATAAAAAGCAATCAAAGATAAGAAGCATTTCGGGCCAACTATATTACAAGTCATGAGCGATAGCAAAGCCAAGCCGGATAGGCTTTTTTATGTCGAAAGCCCCCCATTTTTTCAAAAAAAAGGGGGTTCAAAGCCTTTTTTCGATATGGGTGTTCTATACCGAAAACTATTTTCAACTATTTATTTTGAACCCATTTTTATATTAACAATGGAGTAATTCCCATCCCTGATATTCGACCTGCTTCCACTGCATTTTCAAGGTTTTCAAATTGAGGAGCCAAAAGTCTCACATTGTGATCAAACTGGAACCCATCCGGACCGGGGGTTTTGGTTGCTCCCCCCTCACTTCAACGAATATGCGGAGGGATAAGTTAGCCTACGGGGTTACTTGCGCAACTATGCATCCTCGCTTCGCCACGAAAAGCACTTCTTACTGAGTGAAAGGCCCAGTACTAGTCCCACCAAGGCCAGGAAGACCCCTGTTGTTTTGTTATATTTATCGGTGGCCGTACTGAGGCTGAAATCAGAGATCCTGTATTCCAATTTCCTCCCTTTCCAAACAGACACTAAGAATTAGATGTTAGCACTCCCACCTCCACCCCACCCCATCCCACTCCTTCTCTTTAGTAAAAAAAAAAATGCTCAATAGATAAGATAAGCATCTTAAGTGATTCCGTCACCAAGTAAAAACTGATTATGGAAGAAAAAAAGTGAGAGTTTAAGCAACATTAGTACTTGTTATTGAATTCTTAACAAGCACCATAACCATGTTTAGAAGTGGTTCAGTGCCATCCACTTAATAGAAATATGTTTTTTTTTTTATTTTTTCCAAATACTATAAAACACAATGAAAGTCAACCAGTTAGAATTGACAGCCATTAACACATCTCATGGTGCAGCATTGCAGGAAGAGAAAAACTATTGAACTGATTTGACAAATACATTTCACTATCCTTATCTGAATGCTTCATGGAAAACAATGATGCTAGATATTTGTTCACAAGTAAAATGACATAACAGGAACGTAGAAACTCACAAGTGAAGGACATTAGTGGCAGAAAAAACTCAAAATTTTGGAATAAATTGTCATAATATCAATTATAATGGTACAGCTCAAGCATAGCCATTCATTCATGTTACAGTTAAATTTCTTTTAAATAACTCCAAATAAACCATAAATTACAATGTATTACACTTATTAAAGAATTATGTTAAGGATAAAATTGAGCTTTCAACAATACCTCAAAGCCTACAAAATATACATGATGATCATGGTTCTGCTACATTCACAATCAGAGTTAACCCTTTTTCTGCATGATCATTTCTTCTACGATGAACAAGAAGGGAAGAAATTCAAAATCATACATCAATATATATTTCCCACATAAGTACTTAAAAAGCTCACACAAACTTTGTTCTTGTCTTATGGGTTAGCTACAGTAGCAATCCGATCAATAGAGTTGAACTACAAATTCCCTTCTGGATTGAGCACTCATATTTAGCATTAAGCAAACTGCAATTTTTGGGAAAAATTCACCCCCTTTACCATCTATTCTAAGACCAATGAAGCCTTTCTTATCACAGGCTTAATTCAATTGCTATATTTTCTAAAAACACTCTGTTGCCTGTCTTTCCCACTAAATCAACAAAAATGCCCAAGAAATAACTGGATAACTAACCATTAGGGCTATAAATAAACAATTCTGAGACTTTTGCCAAGCAACTCATCTGAAACCACATATAATGACCAACAGCTTTAGAATGAAGACATCATTCCACTAACATCTTCTAGGCATATACAAGGGAAAGCTGATTTTTCTCAAGACATTGGATTGTAGACAAATCAATATTCATTCTAATTCTGTGTTCTGTTTTCCATTTGTTTCATTTAAGTAATTACCAAAAAGATGATATAAAGCAGTATAAATAAAGGGACCTTAAAAGAGAAGGAAAAATGTATGAAATGAGAAAGAGAGGGAAAAAAGTTATGAAATGAGCAAGCTGGCCTCAATGCTACAGGACATCAACTCACTAACCTATCAAAGAGGCCGTCAGAAATGGAGATTTTAAAATTAAAATTATGAATAAAATAACCCAACTTTCAACTGTATCCCACGCAGAAAAATTAAGATCTATCATGAAGCATACAACAATGGATAAGTCAAGATTGAGAATTCTATTAACAGCCACCTGCAAAGGGCTACACCAGATACAGACATTGATTACTTCTGAAAACAAATAATTGACATTTTTCCCACACAACTGGAGCAAGTAAATTTTTTACCAGAGCGACCTCTTTTTTCACAAAATTACAGAAAACTTCTAAGATTTCTCTAGTAAAAAAATACATAAATTGACTGAATCTAGAGAGAATTACGACAAAATAGCACAACGATAATAAAAATTTTGAGAAGAAAGAAATTGCAAATACCTGACTTGGGATTTGTCTCTTGTAGAACACTGATGATGGCGTAAAATTTCCAACATAAGATGGAACTGAATGAATATAGATCGAAAAAAGCCCCTCATGCCCCTTGAAAAATCTCTCCCAGAGGGGTGCCAATGGCAATGGTCCCTTTGCCAAGAACATGAAGGCAATCTTTGGAACTCTCCTAAAAGGGTATTCCTTTATTCGAGGAACAAATGAAGCACGCCAAAACAACTCTGAATCATTCATCTTATGCAACAAATTCGATGGAGGCCTAATCCAGTTCTGTAAATCATTTGGTTCTTCAAAACAAGGATAAATGATATTGGACCTGGCAACCGCAGGTATATTTTGGATTCCAAAATGTCGAAACATATGCATGCTAATGATCAAAACCCCAAGACCCAGGACCAAAAACAACAAAGTAAACTGAACAAGTTTCAATGGCAGAAGCCTATTTTGATTTAATCTAATAGTGATACCAGGCTCCTTTCCATTCTCCAATGCCATCTTAATCACAATTCTGAGAATTTAATTTCAAAAGAACTAAATCCTAAAACACTCTATATGCATTAATAAAATCCCCTAATGACAGAATAAGGTTCCCCTTGCCCTTCTCCAAAAGCATCTTTTTTATAAAGACAGTGGAAAATCAACCAACTTTGATAGCTGCCACATGGGTATTGGACAATTGATTCAGGGAAACAAAACCCACTAAGGCATTGAAGTTACAAAGAGAATATAATCAGCACAAAGAAGGAAACAAAATCATAACTTTACCAAATGGGCATAAGAGAAACAGGGGATTATGGTCGAAAGAAATTTAAATAATCGAATTGGCATTCTCCTTGCCTATAAGTTTTGGCAAATATGGAAACAACATGTAACATGTGAGATGGAGAAGGAGAATCATCAATAAGAGTTGATAAAAAAGGTTGAACTTTTAATAAATGAGAGAAGCGTTAAGCACTGGATGGATCGGTTCAAAGTTTCTGGCTTTCAGTTCTTCAAAAATTGGCAGCTTTAATTGAAGGGTAAGAGAAAAGGGTTTAAAAAGGGATTTCAAAATGTGGGTCTGATTGAACAACAGACATGCAAGGTGGGATTGTGCTTGAGCTTGGTGAAGTTTTAAAAGTTTGATCTTTGAAGTTAATCAATAGAGAGAGAGAGAGAGTGTGTGTGTCTGTGAGAGTGACAAGCTGCGTTTGCCGTGTGGGAGTGAAAAAACCTAGGAGCTGCTTCCAGAGATCTTGTCCGTTCCTTATAATCTTGGGCTTTTCCACGTTATAAGGTGGGCCATTACAATTTTTTTTTATTGAGAAAATAAATGAAAAATAATTTTTTTTTTATAATTTAAAAAAATAATTAGAAAATTTAAATTTTAAATTTAAATACGAGAAATATATATATATTTTTTTAAAAAAATAATATATATTTTTAACTATTAAATTATATCTTCATCGTTAATTTCACTTTTAATTTATCCATATTTTTTTATTAAAGTAAATTCAATTTCTTTTCTATGAAAAAAATATTTAATTACAAAAAAAAATAATTAATCATTCACTTACATTTTTGAATTTCATTATTTGGGAGGATTCAAGTCTTATGTTTTTTTTTTACTTCATAATGTTTTTATTTTTTGAAAAGTATAATGTTATAGATTTAATGTTTGATTTTAGCAATTCTTCAATCACAAAAATAATATTTGTGTATTTAACTGCTTATTTTTTGACCAAATAAGTATCACATATAATTGCTTTTTGAGAAATAAAGAATACGTTATATGTATAAATTTAGAGTATTTATATCGTCAACCTCTCTGAAATTATACATTAATCAGTACTACTGAATCCATTCATAAATTATATAAGAAGGATCAATTCATCATCTGAAGAATATGAAGTTATGTCGCCATATTAACTCAAACTCGATAAAGTTAGGTGCTAAAATCTCAACTCTAGCTAAGTTTCTACGTGATTTAATGATTAATCTATGAATATGACAACTTGAAATATTAGTACTCTTTAAAATACTGCAATCTTCCAAAAGCATATAAGCTCTTCAGATTAATGCAAGAACCCAACTTTACTTGAGAAAGCCAACCATTATAACTGCCTATTAGTGTCATCAATTGAACATTTGGTGCCTCTATCTTAAGTTCCTCAAGATCATGATTCTCTTCCAAGTGGATTCTGGCAAGCTTAAGATTAAAAATTTGTAAGACTTGAAAACAAAAGCTATACAGAGTTAAATCTTGAAGGAGAGGACAAATAGCAATGACTTTGGAGATTGTATTATCATCTGCACAGCTAATACTAAGATACAACTCTGTCAAGCAGGGTAACTCCAACTTGCTGTAACTCACTACTAATCTGTATAGTTTTTGTTGTAAGAACAGATTGAGGCAATTTGTATGCCTCTCCCAACTACAACTTTCAATTGACTCTCTATAGCCTATCCAATCCATCTGTCCAACATGGGATACTATATCTCATTTTTCACAAACACTCCCAACGCAAATCATAAACTTGTTGAAACTTAGATTTTGCTTGTGGTGATGCGACGAAAGCTCATCAACAAAATCATATAACCATTGTCCGTTTCACTTTCTTATCTCTAAATCTCTACATAGTAGTAATAGTCTTCATAGTCTCTAAATAGATGTGTTTCACTTTCTATCTCTAAATCTTCTACACAGTAGTAATAGTCTTCATTGTCTCTAAATAGATTAAAGAAATCAAATCCAAATTCTGAGTGTATGTATTCCATACTTGATACTAGGTTTTTGACAACACACTACTTTGAACAATTTCTTTGACAAAGAGGAAAGACAATATGTGATGCAATATGGGCTCATGTAATTCAGATATGTAATCCACATAATCACTTTGATTACTTCTATAGATTATCACTCTACTCCCACTCCAACTAGAATTGGGATAATGGATCAAACATAGGATCGGGATAATTGGTTAGACTACTCCAAGTAGGATTTGGAGAATTGAATTATTCGGTATCTAACATTGGTTAGATGACTATGCATAGTTGATTCACTGTGTTTTATTATTAATTGAAATTTTGAATAAAACAGTGAATCAACTCAATGCCAATGAAACAAATAACATCACACAATAGATGCAGGTCAGTGTTGAAATTATCTTTAATTAGTTTTAGAATTGAAACTGAAAATGGTTTAAATAACAAATTTTTTTTTTTGAAAACTAATCCAAGAAAACAAAAACAATGTTCTTTCAACTAAAAAGAAAGAAATTACATAGTGCTAAAGCTATAGCAATTACAGTGCAGCCAAAAAAAATCTGAATTGGTTTTCACAATCACCAGCACAAAGAGAAAGCTGCTTACTTCTCAGAAGAATTGGGTCCTCGCTTCTTCCCAAACCCAACAACTGTTTAAGAAAAGAAGTCCAAATTCAAAACTTTTACTAAAGCAATGAGCTAATGTAGTTTCAACATTGATTTAATAATGATTTACTAAAGCAATGAGCTAATGTAGTTTCAAGATTGATTTTATAATGATCTAAAATGACTCACCAGCAGTAACGAAGCGGCGATTATACTGCATGCGCTTGTAGGCGCGGCCTCTTGGCTTCTTCTTCTTGTCTTGCTTAGCCACCTTTGGTGTCTGCCCTCTCACCTTCCCCGCACGGGCCAAAGATCCATGCACCTTACCTGCAAACAAAAAAAAAAATCAAAAAACCAATCCAATTCTATCATATTTTCGAACAATTCATATATTAATTTACAATTTAGAGATATAAAGAGAAATTAGAATTACCCATGATTGATTTTTTTGCTTCTTTTAGCTATTTGTACGTATGCACCAGAAAAACAGAGAGCGTGAGGTAAAGAAAATAGCTACCTTTGTTTGTGTTTTGACTTGCAGGAATTAAACCCTAGGGTTTTTAATTGAATTCGTATTTACTGAATTGCCCTCTATAGCATTTCAAAATACCAAGAATATCCTTTATCACTGCCAAAACCCAGAATCTCAATTCTCTGTTTCTCTCTGCTCTTCTCTCCCCCAACACAAAGCCATAAACCACGATGACTATGCCAATTCAGACCTTGAAACACCTAACCACTAACCATCTGTGGCTTCACAGATTCCATAAACTTCAAAAACTTCACTTACCAGCCTCTTTCTCTCCTTCTCATTTCACTCAAGACCAGCCAGAACAACAAGAAAGTGAGAAGAACGAGAAGAATGATAACATAAAAAATGTGGATAATTATAATTCTAGTTCATTTTTTCCTAAAAGAGGTCAGACTCTGGAGTTGGTTTGTGAGTCTTTGGCTTTCAAGGGAAAGGGTGTTTGCAAAGTTGCAGATACTGGGTTCATTGTCATGTGTGACCGTGCCCTGTCTGGGGAAAGGTTTATTGGGCGGGTCACCCGCAGAAAGGGGAGCTATGCAGAGTTTAATTTCCCTTCTCTTCTTAAGCTGTTGTTCAGATTGCTGATGTTAAGAAAAAGTGGTTCTTTATTTTTTTTATTTTATTTCAAGAGGGTGTTTCTCAAAACTGGAGCTTTTCAGCTTATTGTGAATAACTGATTTTTAGATTATAATCAGATTAAAAATAAGCAGTTAAGCGTTTCTGTAAACTAGCTAATAATCAGCTGATAATCAGTTTATAATCAGTTAAGTGTTTCTGTAAAATCAGCTTATAATCAGTTTTTAATTGTAGAAACTGTCAAAATGATCAAACTGTCCATGAGTTTATTTATTGTATAAAAATAATTTTTTAAATGTCAATTCAAAATTTATTTTGCAATAATAATAATAATAATAATAATAAAATTTAATAATAATAATAATAATAATAATAAAATTTCTTTGATGAGAATTAAAGTGTATAAGGTAGGCAAATTTGAAATATTGAAAATTAGGTAGGGATAGTATGGTCTTTTACTTGGTCAAAACTGCTTAAAAAATAAGTGCTTAAAAAAAAAGTAGCAAAACCCAACTTTTAAAAAATTGATTAAAATCAGATTATAATCTACTATTTAAGTTTTCAGAAACACTTAAATAAACAACTTATAATCTAAAAACAGCTTATAAGCAGTTTTGACCAGCTTTTAAGTTTTGAGAAACACCCTCTAAATCGCTTAAACTTATGAGTCTTAATCCCCATGATGGATTTTTTATTATGTGCTCTGGTAATTGTATGGATAATCTACACAAAACCAGTGAAGATTATCCTGAATCTATTGCTTAGTATTGAGACTGTTGTTTCCTCATTTGTGCATTTTCTCTGTGTCTTGGAAGTCGTGGTTGTGGATAAATTGAAACTAGCAAAAGTATTTATGAATTTTGAAAAGAAAGCCACACAATTTCAAAAGATAAAGTCTCATTATCAAATGTCATGTTTTCATTCACCCAAAGAAGTTGTGGCATCCCAATTGGATATAACTTCAATCAATCTGATTTTGCCTTGCCTTCACAGTTCATTTGCTGTGGTTTGATTAATTGTAACTTGTTCCCTCTATACTCATTTTCAGTCAGGTAATACAATCTCTGGTGCTGGCACCTAGTTTTCCATAGAAGAGAGTGGAGGAGTGGTGGGAAAGGACAGAGAGGGAAGGGGTTGAGGGGGGAAAAGAAAAAAAACCAACTAAAATTCAATTCTTTTCTTTTTTTTTTGGAGTAGACAATGTATTTTGATGTCCTAAATTTGATAAAACAAAAGATTTTACATGCAAAGATTTTGGATTTATTTTGTCATTTGGCCTAAATTTTGTCTAATTAGGAATGCTGTTTTGTTTCATGGAACGTGCAGGCAACCAAGGTGAATACATTATCTCCTCCTTGGGATCTTGTAGATGCTCCTTGTGAGTATGCTACGTATTGTGGGGGTTGTAAAACACAAAATCTGTCGCATGAAGCTCGGCTCAGAGCTAAGGAGCAGCAAGTCTGTGACTTGATGATACATGTTGGGAAAAAGATCCGGAATTCTTTAGCATTATGAAGCGCACTGTTCCCTGTGATATTCAATTTAATTATAGAAATAAGGTTAGTGTAATATAGAGTTCTAAAGCAGTTGTGTAGGCACCCTATTTGGTTGTAGGAAATGAGAGAATGGGAATGCGAATTGAGATTCTTTCCACTCCTTGTTACCAATTCTATCAGCCCCTATAGGAATGAGAATCAGACAGTGAAAGGCCAATCTGTAACAAAGCCATCATTTCCTTTCCATTGGATAACCAAACAATTTAATGAGTGGAAATGAAGGTTCTGTTCCTATTAGCTCTCATTTCCGACAACCAAACAGGTAATTATTGCTGTTTGCAATAACTGAAGAATCTCTATCTTATCTCCAGCAGCTGAAATCATTTCTTTGTATCAGCAGACTGTGATACCAAAATTTAATGCGAAATTCTTTCATATGCTGCTGAGATGGAAGCCTATAGAAAACATGAACAATTGTACAAGAAAATCCCCAATGCTACAAATATCTCATGTATTATAATGGAAAAAAACACTACATTGTTGTTTTATTTTGAATGCCCCTGTTGTGGAATTGTCTCTGTACTTTTGATGAAACTGCCTTTGATATTTTAGATGCATATGAAACCAAGGGTGCAGGGAAATTTTGATTATATTGTGCCTGTAGTTTTTTTTCTCATAAACAATAGTTTATTGATGTTAGCATAAACAAGAAAAGAAAAATGATGTGGGAAATTAGGAACCTCTGGCAGTATGTTGAAATGCTCACATGCCTGATATATATACTAGTCTTTGTGATGCCCCACTAGTTGTTCAAGGGCAAAATGGGGATACTTTTTAGGCGTCAACAATCAACAGATGCGTCAACCAAGTGACATGGTTTCATAAATCTACTTGCAGTGCATGTATGTCATCATAATCTGATTATATTTATGCAGTTTTACTGACTTGAGAATATGTAGCTGCTGTGAGCATTCGTATTCCAACTTTGTAAACAGAAAATGCTTTAGCTGACGGCTGTTACTTGACTTTGGCAGATGGATTTTTCATTTGGTTCTCAAAAATGGTTACCTAAAGAGTTACTAGGAGAAAAACAAGATGGCAGTAAGAACTATGCATTAGGATTGCATGCTTCAGGCTTTTTTGACAAAGTTTTGGACATTGGCATGTGCTTGTTACAGAGTGAGCCTGCTAATACGGTATGCTGGTTTCACATTTATTACTGAAAGTCTTTATATTCAATGTACGGAATTTTGTTGTGGGTGTCCTGTCAGATGCAATAGTTTGGCTATGATTACTCTTTTGAGAGAATGTTAACCAACTTCGCCCAGTTAAATCAGGTATCCTCCTGTTATGGATCCCATTCAAATTCATGTTGCACACTAATGGTGTGTGGCAGCTAATATTTGCTTGGTAAATTAGATTTTTATTTGATGGAATTTTTTATAAGTATTACCTTAATTTGAAGACAGTTGAGATGCTTGCCTGCCATGGTATCAACTTAATAGGTAGTAATGTTGACACCAAAAGGAAAAAGTGTTGCTTCAATTTCTATTTATGTTGTATTTTTTAGTATATTTCATTCATGTTGAGATTTATATTCTCTACGTTATGTTATGTAAGCCAACATACAAAGCATCAATCTTGGCAATCATTTCCTGTTTTACTGTTGTTACAAGTGCAAAACTCTATCTATTTGCTTGTTGTCCTGCCCATAAGGATATTTAGTTAAACAAGAAGGCATAGGGGAAAAAAAGGTGAAGCAAAGAAAAAAAGTCACATGAACATCTGAGCGTCTTGGATTTCTTCCTAATGCATACCAATTTTGTAATTCTTCCTTGTGATTGACTTGTTTTTAAATTTAGGTTGACGCTTATTATTGAAATCAGGCAAGCAACATACTATAGGATTTATGCAAGAGGAACTGTATGTTTCTTGTCATCCTTAACCTTGCAATTCTGATTCACAGGTTCTGGCAACCATTCAAGATTATTGGAGAGATCCACAATTAGGCCTTACTCCTTATGATGTTTATTCTCATGTTGGGTTTCTCAAGCACCTATTGCTAAGAACTGGAAGGTACTATGAGTTTTTTCGTGCTCCTGAAACTTAATTTTCTTTTTATTGTACCCTTTTTGCAGAAACTCAAATTATTTCATTTTTTACTTCATGAGGGATGGCAAGAGGTTAAAATTTTTCGAATAAGAAGAGGGAAGGCCTGGGTGATTGAGAATGCATATGTACATGTATTAAACCCCTGATCATGTAGACAATGACATATCTTATAATATTAAATATGCGCTTAAGAGTCCCAAGTAAGTTTGGCATTGTCATAAATAAGGAATAAGGATTTTACAGATTCCAATTTAACATCAGGTAATTGACATGTATATGTAAGAATTCAAAGAGGCTATGAACAACTAAGAAAATGGGAAGTTTTGGCATACTATGAAATAATCCTTTAACTGTCCGGGGAAGTCTCATCATCTCTTAGTTCTTTAGGTAATTTTTTTAATATCAATTTTAAAATGTTTTTGTGTTTCAGGAATGCTGAGACTGGTTTGCTTGAGCTCATGGTTAACTTTGTTACCTCATCCTACAACCCAGCGCTACTTAAACCCCTAGTTGAAAAGATTTCAGCTATTCCAGAAGTGGTTTGTATGGCTAATCCCTTAACATTTAGTATCCAATTATTGCATCTTTGGTTTTCCTTTTCTATAAACCCAATCATGTAGATTCTATCATAATGTAGTGCAAAAACATGCTTTCTGGGTTGGATAAGTTTTTGACAGACTTTTTAAAATTGTTTGTCGGTCACTGGCCTTGGGATTAGACTGGGATTCCAAAAGGTTCTGAGACAATTCTAACCAGGTTGCTTGATTCTGTTCTTGGATGGATACATTGTAACACCCCTATACCCCATATACGCATACTACACACTACTACATTTGTAATATACGTATACTGGATACAAGAGTGCCACGATTTATATTAAACAACCCAATCTTTCAATTTAACAACAATATAAGTAAACTTAAAACATTTAAATTATATTATAATATATATTTATGTTATATAACATAATAGATAAAACATTTATTTATTACGCAGCGGAAAATGTAGCGGCGGAAAATGTAGCGGTATTTACATATATATATATATATACACACAACAAAATCAATGTTTACAAAACATAAAGTTTATACATGTTTGGCAGTTCGTCTCTGATCTTTAAGCCCACAATCAACACTTCAAAGTCTAGACTCGACTCGGTCTAGCTGAATTCTCCGGTTCTATCCTGTCACCTGCGCGATGAACCACAATCGCGCTAAGCCAACGGCTTAGTGGTACAACCCACAATAACAATATGCTAATGTCACACATTCATATATAATAAACAATACATAAGAATATCATATTTCAAAACCTTACATTAAATCTTATAATTCATTTATTTCACCATTTATAATTCACATTTAAACAAAGACAAGCATAGGCCCAAAAGAAACTAATATGACATTCAACTTTCAGAGTTAATGTTTTGGTTCAATTATCATATTTATCATTATCCTAACTAGGCTTCAAGGATTAGGCCCAACCAAACTTCAAGGGGAGCGAAACATGCTAAGCATCAACCCAATTTGGCTTCAAGGACCAAATCCAACCTAGCTTCAAGGGTTTGTAACATCTCAACTAGGCTTCAAGGACTAGACCCAACCAAACTTCAAGGGGAGTTAAGCATGCTAAACTTCAACCCAACTTTGCTTCAAGGATCAAGCCCAACCTAGCTTCAAGAGATTGTTACTATTAGGCATGTCACCAACAACAAAACTCTGAAAAGTGAATAACACATTAGGCACACAATTCTTTCATTATTTCATTATCAATTCCATTCTCATTTCCTCATAATCATCTAGGCAAACATGCCTCAATTATTTCATTTGCATCATTATAGCCAACAACAAGGGCTTCACATCTCATCATTAGAGTATACATAACCATTTGCATTGAACATACATTTTGAACGATCATCATATCTTTCACATTATGCAAATCATATTATTAATCAAATGTATCAACAATGTAATAGATTACTTAACACATTTACAACCCCAATGTGTTAAGTCCCAATGTCATGTAAATGTATGCAATAATGTAGGGTTTGTACTTACCTCAAGAGCAACTCACTCCACACCAAACTCCTCTTCCAAGAATCCTTCAACACTTGTATTAGAGCAACTCAATTTCTTCAAGACCTAATCCAAAAGGAATGATACACGCTCACTTAGAGATACACATGAGATAATAAGGCTAAGAACCAACTAGGGCAAATTCTACACATGACACGCTCAACAACACGGGCGTGTACCTAATCGTGCCCTAAAACCACAACACAGAAGCTTTGACACGCTTAGAACCACGGGCGTGTCACTGAACGTGTAATACATTCTGTCTCACAAAAACATTGACACGTCCAACAACACGGGCATGCTCATGGCCGTGTCAATTCTTCACCAACACAGTAGCTATGACACGTTCAATAACACGGGCGTTACTGGCCGTGTCAATGCTACTACAACACAGAAGCTGTGACACGCTCAGTGGCATGGGCATGTCACTGGTCGTGTCACCCATTCAGAAAACAGAATCATTGACACGCCTAAAGACCTGGCCGTGCTCATGGGCGTATCAAGCCAAAAATGCAGATTCCGGCAACATCAACACTACATCCAACAAACCATTTTCTTACACCATTATCCACTTCAAACAAACTTAACTAAATACACACATAAACCAATATAACTTGCAAAAACACTAAAACAACTCAAAACATACATCAAACACCACTTTACAACCATCACATACACACAACTCAAATAAAAAAAATCATTAAAAACATTAAGATTTTCATTTATCACTTGTTATATTACAGTGATTCTGTATTAAGCGTCCAAAAATTTTCCCATTCAATTCATTTTTATATCAATTTAATTATATTGCTTAAAAATTATTTTAAATCGGCCAGAACAGTTATTAAAAAAATTATTATTGATTTCGTTCTAAATTATTCATTAAATTAAATTAAAAAAAATTAAACTAGATATATAAGAGAAGAAAATGTTGGGTCCCGCAAGGAAATTATGAGAATAATTACGGCAGCGGAATAATAAAAATGACACACAGAAATTTACGTGGTTCACCCTTAACTGTTTAGGGTTACGTCCACGGGACAAACTCCGAATTTTACTTCCACTATATAGAAAAATAGTAGGCTTACAAAGAGATTAATAAAAAAATAGTGGCACTCACGGTGTTTACAAAACACTCCCCAAAAATATTAATCATCACTATTTTCACTCTCCTAAAATTTTAGGACCCAATTCCTAAAATTTCCTTCACAGATAAATTTTCTATCTGTGGCTTAATTCACTCATATGTCTATCTATATTCTTCTCAAACTTTGGATCTCTATTTATAGAGAAAATGAGCCGAAATGTTAGGTGAAATTGCCTAACTTTGACAAATCTTTTCACATGTTTTCCTTCCTTTTTTTTAATATGTATTGTGGGTCCCACTTGAGGACCAATCACCAACAAATCTCCCCATTGGGCTTCAAGTGGAGATATTAACCGTACTCTCCATCATCCCCGCAGCTAACCGACAAAATTCAAATTTGTCCTTCGGAAGAATCTTCGTCAACATGTCTGATCCATTTTCATCTGTATGGATCTTCTCAAGCTGTAACTGCTTCATCTCGAATACATCCCTGATCCAGTGATATCTTACATCAATGTGCTTTGATCTAGAATGAAAGGAGGAATTCTTCCTCAGATGAATCGCGCTCTGGCTGTCGCAAAACACCAGATACCGTTCTTGATGAATTTCGAGTTCATTCAAGAACTTCTTCATCCACAATAGCTCCTTGCACGCTTCCGTTAGAGCTATAAATTCCGCTTCGGTCGTTGAGAGAGCGACACACTTCTGTAATCTCGATTGCCATGACACAGCTCCCCCTGCAAATGTGATTAGATAACCAGATGTAGACTTCCTTGAGTCAACATCACCAGCCATATATGCATCAGTATAACCAACTAATACTGGCTTATCTCCTCCAAAACATAAACATGTTTTGGTTGTACCTTTAAGATACCTGAATATCCATTTCACTACTGCCCAATGTTCCTTTCCTGGATTTGAAAGAAACCGACTCACTACTCCAACTGAGTGAGCTATATCTGGCCGTGTACAAACCATGGCATACATCAAGCTTCCAACTGCTGAAGCATATGGAACCTTTTCCATCTCTTCCTTCTCTCCATCTGTAGAAGGGCATTGTTTTGAACTCAATCTAAAGTGATTAGCAAGAGGACAGCTAACCGCTTTAGAATTTTCCATGTTAAACCTTTGAAGTACTTTTTCAATGTACTTCTCTTGTGACAACCATAATTTCTTGGCTCTTCGAGTCCTTGTAATTTTCATACCAAGAATCTGCTTCGCTGGTCCCAAGTCTTTCATGGCAAAAGACTTACTTAGCTGTTTCTTCAAGTTATTAATTCTGGCAGAATTTTGACCAATGATCAACATATCATCCACATAAAGCAAAAGAACAATGTAGTCATCATCAGAGAATTTCTTCAAAAAAACACAGTGGTCCGAAGTAGTCTTCCTGTAGCCTTGCTCCCCTATAACATACTCAAACTTCTTATACCACTGTCTCGGTGCCTGTTTCAGGCCATACAAGCTCCTTTTCAACTTGCATACATACTCCTCTTTTCCTTTTTCAATGAAACCCTCTGGCTGCTCCATGTATATTTCTTCTTCCAAATCACCATGTAGGAAGGCAGTCTTCACATCCATTTGCTCGATTTTCATATCAAAACTGGCGGCCAATCCGAGCACTGTCTGAATGGATGTCATTTTCACAACGGGTGAAAATATCTCATCAAAGTCAATACCCTTTCTTTGACTGAACCCTTTCACCACCAATCTAGCTTTGAACCGTGGTTGGGAGCTGTGTTCATCCTGCTTGATCTTGAACACCCACTTATTCTTCAAAGCTTTCTTGCCTTTGGGCAACTTCACCAGCTCAAATGTTTGATTCTCATGCAAGGACTTCATTTCATCTTGCATGGCTTCAATCCAGCTCCTTTTATGTTCATTTCTCATTGCTTCTTCAAAGCTTTCTGGTTCTCCCCCATCAGTAAGTAAAACATACTCGTTTACTGGATATCTAGTAGATGGTTGTCTGACTCTACTAGATCTTCTTTGAGAACCTTCAGGTGCTGGTGGTTGAATTTGAACATTATCAGAATCATCATTTGGTTCATTCTCATTAGGAACTTCTGGATCTGGTACTTGTTCTTGTGGAACATTTTCTTCATCTCCAACTTGTCTCTGTTCTGTTGTTGGAGGAACTATCTGCACATCTGTTGAATCACCATCAGATCTATCGGCAGTCTGCTTCTGAGTTTTATCAACATCTTCAATAGTCTGATTTTCAACAAATACAGCATCACGACTTCTTACCATCTTCTTCTGGACTGGGTCATAAAACTTATAGCCAAATTGGTCTTGGCCATAGCCAATGAATACACACTGTTTGGTCTTGACATCAAGTTTAGACCTCTCATCCTTAGGAATATGCACGAAGGCTTTGCAACCAAATACCCGCAAATGATCATAGGAAATATCTTTTCCTGACCATACTCTTTCTGGAGTATCATACTGTAAAGGAACACAGGGTGAACGATTTAAGACATAAACCACTGTAAGTAGAGCTTCACCCCAAAATCTTTTAGACAACTTTGCATGTGAGAGTAAACATCTGACTCTCTCCATCAAAGTTCTATTCATCCTCTCAGCCAAACCATTCAATTGCGGTGTCTTGGGAGGTGTTGTTTGATGCCGAATACCATGCTCTTTGCAGAAAGCATCAAATGGCCCAGTGTATTCTCCACCATTATCTGTTTTGATGCACTTCAACTTCTTGCCAGTCTGTCTCTCAACCAAGTTTAGAAATTGTTTAAAAACATCTAAAACTTGATCTTTAGACTTCAATGTGTATACCCATGTCTTCCTAGAATGGTCATCGATAAATGTTACGAAATACCGATTTCCACCATATGACATTGTCAATGGTCCACACAGATCTGAATGTACCAGATCTAACACATTCTTCATTCTGGAAGGCTGAGATAACTTGAAAGCTACTCTGTTTTGCTTTCCCGCCATGCAATCAGGACACTTCTCTAAATGGACTTTATCCAATCCAGATAACACGTTCTTTCTCGCCAGATTTGTCATTCCTTTCTCACTCATGTGGCTTAGTCGTTTATGCCACAATTCAACTGTACCGTCATTCTCCGCTACATTCAAACTATCTTGGGAGAGTTTAGCATACATCACGTACAGCTTTGGATCTTTCCGTCCTTTAGCTACCACCAATGAACCTTTGGTGAGCTTCCACTGACTATTTCTGAAGGTGCTACAGAAACCTTCATCATCAAGTCTACCAATCAAGATTAAATTTGAACGCATGTCTGGTACATGCACAACATCTTTTAGAATTAATCTCGAACCATTTTCTGTCTCCAAATAAACATCTCCTTTTCCGACGACTTTTAATAATTTACCGTCTGCCATCTTTACTGCACCTAAATTGCCTGGTGTGTAAGATGAAAAATTCTCTTTTCGAGATGTTGCATGGAGCGTAGCCCCACTATCAATCACCCAACTAGTCTCCTGGGTTGTAAGATTAATAGTATCTTCAATGATAATTTGGAACTCAGCAATGACATTGGCTTCATCGTCACTGCTTTCTTCTTTCTTCGCTTTGCCTTTGATCTTCTCCTGATCACTTTTGAACTTCCGGCAATACCTCTTTATGTGTCCCTTTTTCCCACAATGATGTCACACAATATTAACAAATCTATTCGATTTACCTCTGCTCTTGTCTCTTGTATTTGAGCTTCTAGATTGGCTCCTCCCCCTGGGATGATTATTTCTTTTAGCGTCTGCTAAAAGAATATTTGACTGAGATGAAGAAGGATTTTGCACTCTGCGTCTCATTTCTTCATTCAGAACAGCATTTTTAACAAATTCCCAGATAACTCCACTATTTGGTGTAGAGCTTGTAATTGATATCTTCAAAGTCTCCCACGACTCTGGTAAGGAGGCAAGCACCATAAGGCCGAGGATTTTATCATCAAACTTTATGCCCATAGTTGACAACTGATGAATAGTCGCCTGCATTTCACTTAAGTGATCTGCTACAGAAGTGCCTTCTTGATATTTGAAGTTCATCAGTTTCGTTAAATAGAATAACTGGTTATTGCCTGATTTTGAAGCATACAGCTCTTCAAGTTTGTTCCATAATGTCCGGGCATGAGTCTCATTACAAATGTGGTTGTACACATTGTCATCGACAAACTATCGGATATAGCCACAGACTTGCTCATGCTCGAAAGCCCATTCTTCATCAGTCTTGTCTTCCGGTTTATATGAACTAAACACGGGCAGATGCATTTTGGTTACCATGAGGAGATCTCTCATTTTATTTTTCCATATATGGTAATTTGCGCCATTTAGACTGATCATTTTGCTCGTTCTAGCCTCCATAGCTTTTTCAAGAATTTACGTTAGTAGTACCGTATAAGTGAATAGTACCTCGTATACGTGAATAGTGACGTATTCATGAATAGTATCCGTATACGTGAACAGTACTTGTATTTGTGAATAGTAATCGTACACGTAAATAGTACTATACGTGAATAGTGATGGGCTTTCTTCAACGGGCCAGGAATAGTAATGAATAGTAATAAATAGTATCGTTACTATTATTCACTATTCATTGCTAATTTAATTCTGCAACTGCTTTCCGAGCGGACTGCGTCAAAAAATTCGTCGTAATTTTCTCTTTGTCGTGGTATATTTATTTTTGAAATATAACCACGGATCTGGTACCGGTCTCTGACTGGCTGGACTTTAAATCAAGTAATAGATTAACAAAAATTTCTTTCTGATGTGAAAGGTCAGACTAAGCTGCAACCACAGAGCATACTCAGAAATTTTTAATCAAAAAATACTTGAACTCCGATATCGCACTTGTTGAACCGGGCTCTGATACCACTTTGTTGGGTCCCGCAAGGAAATTATGAGAATAATTACGGCAGCGGAATAATAAAAATGACACACAGAAATTTACGTGGTTCACCCTTAACTGTTTAGGGTTACGTCCACGGGACAAACTCCAAATTTTACTTCCACTATATAGAAAAATAGTATGCTTACAAAGAGATTAATAAAAAAATAGTGGCACTCACGGTGTTTACAAAACACTCCCCAAAAATATTAATCTTCACTATTTTCACTCTCCTAAAATTTTAAGACCCAATTCCTAAAATTTCCTTCACAGATAAATTTTCTATCTGTGGCTTAATTCACTCATATGTCTATCTATATTCTTCTCAAACTTTGGCTCTCTATTTATAGAGAAAATGAGCCGAAATATTAGGTGAAATTGCCTAACTTTGACAAATTTTTTCACACATTTTTTTTTAATATGTATTGTGGGTCCCATTTGAGAACCAATCACCAACAGAAAAAAAAAAAAAAAAAAAAAAAAAAAAAAAAAAACCTTACAGAATTGAGAATTACTGCCACTAGATTGCATCCCGACAGAGACTGAGATTCTAATTCCTGGAGATAAGAGAATAATAGTAACGTTGTTTTTTCAATAATAATATAAAATGGACTAATATTTATGAATAAAAATAATAAAAAATTCAATATAATTGGCTTGCTCAACAAACTAAGTAATACGTTCTCATTAGTTAAAACGAAATTAATATCGACATTTATTTAGCATAAATGAATTTAAAAATCAAACTTTTTATATTCTTATAATTGAAATAAAATTATATTTCGATTAACTTTTATAAAACTTAAATAATTAAATCAAATTGTATTATTTGTAAATAGATTATATACATGTATGTTTTTTCTTATTATATTTAATGAGTTATAGAATAAAAATATATAATTTTCCCTTATTTAAAAATTACTCTTATTATTTTCATAATTTTAACTATCTTTTAGCAATTTTCCAATATTTAGTCCAATGCATAACTAATTTCTTTATCAAGTGAAATTTGTTTATTTATTTCCTTAAATGTGACTTATAACTTAAACTTGATCACTTAAATACTTCACAATTTAAATATCACAATTATTTATCTAAATTCTGAAATGGTAATTTCTTTTTATCTATTTAGTTGCTTATTATCCTAAAATATAAATGATAAAGGAAAATTTTCGTTTTTAGAAGCAAGAACTTGTCAGTGTAATAACAAACAAACAAACAAGGAAAAAAAAAGAAGAAGAAAAGCATTATTTTTATTAATTATTAAATTATTTTTATTAATTGTTTTGAAATTTTCTTATTCATTTAAATTTAAAATTTGAAATTAAATCATAATTGAGATTTTTTATTTAATAATTTTCTAATCTAAATATGATAACCCATGGTAGTTTCAACTAACCCATTCTTGTAGTTATTATTCAGTTATCAGTATTAAGTTCTTTGTTAGGGGTAGAAGTAAATTGGCAGAAAGTTGTTTGTGCAACATATGGTACCTACATGGCTACCACTGAAACTGGGTTGTTTACCGGTACAGAATATACGGAGGCATATATGGGTGGGCAAAATTCGATTAACCGATTAAATTTTTAGTTAATCGACTAAAAATTTAGTTCGGTTAATCAAATTTAGAATAATTCGATTGGTTCTGTCAAACCGATCGATTTAATCAGTTAATTAATTCAATCAATCCATGTTCACCCCCATATGGCATGACAGTATACATTGCTCAGTTCAGCGTCTCCAGTGGTGTTGCTCAGGAATGTTATATTACTACCCGTACCAGGTGCCGCTACCTCTGTAGGACAGGCTTGGTTACTAGCAGAATTTAAGTTTTCAAGAATCTCCTTCAAAGATTCAGCATATGGTATAATAATATGGTACATGATTAAATAAAAAAAATTATTTGATTTGATAATATTTTGTAAAATTTTAATTGGTTATAGAAGTAAAAAAAATATTTTATAAGTATATATATGTTATTTAAAAAATCTATTGAGAATATCTTTGAAAGATTAAATTTTCAAACCACAGAAAACTACTAAATTAATGATTTAAAAATATATAATTAACATGAAAAATTATAAAATAAAAATTAAGGTTAAAATAATTAAGAAATTAAGACATTTCATATATTATAAAATCGTAAAACAAATAAGGGGTAACACAAAAAGAATAATTTTGAAATGAAACTTGAACAAAAATATTAAAACCATGAACTTTACACTCTATCTGTTTTGAGACTTTCACACTTTGTTTGTCTTCGGAGTAATGGACTGAAATTGAGAATAACTATGTGAAAATGAGAATTAAAATGTATAAATCTTGAATCATTTTTAGTTAAAAATACATGATATATATATACATATATATTTGATAAGAAAAAAAATAAATTTATTTTAAACTTATAATCTACTGTGGAGATGTCTGATAATCTACTGTGGACATGTATAAGGACTTCACTACAATAATTAGAAAATTTTTCATAAATAAGTGGTTTATATATCTGAAATTTCTAATTCCATTATCAAAAAATGGATAATTAGCGACAATTATTTTACGGCGGTCAGTAAAAGCGATCGCTATATTTTTATTATTGCAACAATTTTTTACATTAATCTGCAATTATTTCATACTTTTAAAGAATCACATAATTCTTTTGTTTTTGTTTTATCAGTTTTTTCACCCTTATATTGAATAGAATTGTAGCTGCATAAGCATCTACTGCACTGAAAGGATCATCAAGGAGATAGATATCAGCATCCAGGGGCGTAACAATGGGAGGGTCCGGTGACCCTCCTTGCCGGCTGCTTTCGATGACCCATTGTTGGTCGTTCCGTCCCTGTGGAGTGATTGGTGAGGTTGCGCGTCTCTCATGCCCCTACTTATTGTTGCAGATTGCAGAGAAAATCCAGATCGGGAAGAAAATGAAGAGTTCTAACGTTTTTATTTTAATTTTTTTGTAGTGCCAAATGTCGGCATTTTGAAATTGGGTAAAAGAAAAAAGTTTTACAGCACATAAAGAAGGAGAGTTTCGTTTTGGTTCGGAGAAAAAAACAAAAAACATAGCTTTGGTTATGACTTGGGCTCTTTTAAAATTTTGCCTGAAATTTTTAAAATTTTTTATGTTTTGAAAATATTTATAAAAGTTTATAAATAAAAAAATTCTACATATATTATACGAAAAAAATTTAATATATTTTTAATATATATTTAGTGTACGTGGTAAGATTATAAAAAAAAACTAAATGCATTTAAAATAAAATTTTATGTAATTTTTTTTCTTAGCTAATCATTATATATTTATCATATTAAAATTATTATTGAATTAATTAATATTCTTCACGTGTTGAAATATATAATAAAGATATTCAATTAACTAAAATGGACACTCAGATTTTTTTATAACATTAATAGTTTTTTATTTATTAAAATACATTATATATAGATTTTATAATTCAAATTTATAAATTTATGAAATTTACATAAAAATATATTTTTGTAAAAGTAAAAAGTTATTATGCAATATTTTTAAAAAATGTAGACTCATAAAATATAATTATAATCTCTATAAAACAAATAATAAAAATTAATTATTGTATTATTATAATGTTAAATAAAAATAATTTTATTTTAAATTTATTTGCAATTAATATATACTATATTGATTTTTTTTAATTTTGACCCCATTTTCTTAGAATTCTAATTGCGTCACTGTCAGTATTATTACAGACAGCGTGAGTAAGTTGAATTTGCATGGAGAATATTGTCGCAAATAATTTCACTTTGAATCAAGTTTGAGAAACATAGGCAATAGATCCAAAAACATTAAGTTGATAACAACCACAGAAAAACATAGATTATAGAAACAAACAAATGCTTCAAGTACGTACAACTGTTTTGTTCATTTTATAACTCACGGTTCCTGAAATTTTTGGTATCTCCCGAACCCCATGTATGGCGCTTAACAAAGACGATTTTCCTGCCCCAACTATTTGTATATTAAAACTCTAATAATCATAATAATAATCATTATTATGTAAATATAATAAAATATTTTAATTTTAAGAAAACAAACATAAATGTTAATTTGTTTATAAAATTATTAAATATATTCTACTTTTACCATAAAATAATGCTATTTTTTTTCTTCATCAAGAAAATTCTTAAACTGTTTATTAATATCGTATGAACTAAATAAAAGCTCTTATTAATTTTTTTTTTAAAATTTTCAATTCATCATTGTTTTCTTTTCTTTTAATTAATTTGCAGTTGCTTTGATAAATTCATTTTTTTCACTAAAAATATCAAAAATATATATTAAAAATTTGAATACAAGATAAATAGTTCTTAACATAAAACAAATAAAAATGTATTTATTAATTTGAAATTGGAAGAAAGAATAATATATTATGTTACAACACTTGGTAATTACATAGAAAAAATGACAGTAATAAATTGATAAAAATAACAATTTTTTACCAAAATTATAAAAAAGAATTCCAAAATTAAACATTTTATAATGTTTTCTCATATAAAATTTAAATATAGATGAATGTTTTGGTGGATTAGTTTTAAACAGAAACTATTGCATAAAAAAATGTAAATAATTCGATATGTAAACTAAAATATTTAATCAATAAATTAGAAATCCAACAATTCATATATTATTGTTTTATTAACTACATACGTAAATATTTTTTACACGCATATAACATTTACAAATCTTAAAAAATCGAAAATAAATAGATATCACGAGTTAAAAAAAATGGCGGTACCAGCAAGTGCCAAAACACACGTGTTTGAAACTTTGAACGGCTTAGTTATTATACTTATAAATACAAATTCAGAAAAACACAACTCCAGAGAAACTTGAGAGCCGTTGTTCGTTTTTTCATTTTCTTTTTCGTGTCTAGTCTTCTTGATTTCTTTTTCTTTATCTTTCTCTTCTGAAAGAAAGAAATGGCTGCAATCTTGATTGTTTTTTATTTCGACAAGACCATCGTCGACGTTGATAGCGACAATTGGGTTATCCATGAATTCGGTTTTAGTGATTAATTTGTTTAATAAACTTCTTCGACTATGCCTTGTAACTCTCTAATGGTTAGTATCGAAATTTCTATCTTTGTTTCTTTATTCAATCGCTATTTATAATGGCTGTGATATTACTGATTAGTTTTCTACTAAATATACTTTCTTGGGAAAATATTGCAGGATAGGATGATGAAAGAGATTCATTCACAGGGGAAAACCATTGAAGACATTGCTCAAGTCTTGAAACATATTCCTATTCATCCTCGGATTATATATGCTATTAAGTCCGCTTCTTTTGGGTATGTTTCTTTTTCACTTCTTTCTTGTTATAATATAATCTTTAATTAATTAATTGTTGGAGTCCCGAAATAAAATTACGAGAATAATAAAAAATAGTGGAATAATAAAATACGACACACAAGAATTTACGTGGTTCACCCTTAACTTTTTAGGGTTACGTCCACGAGACAAAATCCGAATAATTTTTTCACTATTAAAAATAGTAGGCTTACAAAGAGATTAATATAAAAATAGTGGCACTCATATAAGTGTTTCTCAAACCTCACTATTTTTCTCGACCTTAGTCTTAAGATCCTTCCTAAGACTGAACTCTCATAAACCTCTCAATTATTCACAGACTTTAATGTTCTGTGGCTTGGTATTACAAACTCTTGGCAATCTCTATTTATAGAGAAAGAGATGCCGAAATTGTTGTGTAAATTGCCTAAAATTAGGCAAGAGGTTTGGCTAAACTAAAGTTGGCTTTTGCCAAACTTTGACTAACTTTTCCCTTTTTTTTTAATTAATATGGTGGTGGGTCCCACTTTATAGACACCAATCAACAAATTTCCCCCTTGTTCTTTTAAGTAGGGACGTTAGCCATACCGGCTATCCTTCTACAAGTAACAAGCTTCTCTGTGGGTAAAGCCTTTGTCATTATATCCGCGCCATTATCATCAGTATGAACTTTCTCTATCTGAAATGACTTCATCTCCAGCGCATCACGTATCCAATGATAACTCACATCAATGTGCTTTAACCTTGAATGAAAGGTCGAATTCTTGCTGAGATGTATAGCGCTCTGGCTGTCGCATAGCAGGACATACTTCTCTTGTTCTATATTCAATTCTTGTAGGAACTTTTTCATCCACAAGAGTTCTTTGCTAGCTTCTGTGATAGCTATATATTCCACCTCGGTCAATGATAGCGCAACGCATTTCTGCAATTTTGATTGCCAAGAAACTGCTACTCCTACAAAGGTCATCAGATATCCAGAAGTTGATTTGCGTGAATCAACATCTCCGCCCATATTTGCATCTGTGTAACTGTCTAACACAGGTTTGTTATCACCAAAAGATAAACAAGTTTTGGAAGTACCTTTGAGATACCTGAGAATCCACTTCACTGCATTCCAGTGTTCTTTGCCCGGATTTAAAAGAAATCGGCTGACAACACCAACAGTATGAGCAATATCTGGTCTTGTGCATACCATGGCGTACATTAAACTACCAACGGCAGATGCATAAGGAATTTTCTTCAGTTCTTCTTTTTCTTCCTCACTTGAGGTCATTGTTTGGAACTTAATTTGAAATGACCTGCAAGTGGAGTGAAAACTGGCTTTGCATTACTCATGTTGAATCTACTAAGAACTTTCTCAATGTACTTCTCCTGAGACAACCACAACTTTCTTTTTGTCCTGTCTCTAGAGATCTTCATTCTGAGAATCTGTTTTGCCAATCCCAAATCCTTCATAGCAAAGGATTTTGCAAGCTCATTTTTCAAGCTTTTAATTTTCTCAGTATTATGACCCACAATCAGCATATCATCCACATATAACAAGAGAATAATAAAGTCACCATCTGTGAATTTTTTCACAAATACACAATGATCAGAAGTAGTTTTCTCATACCAGTGATTCACCATGAAAGAGTCAAACTTCATGTACCACTGTCTAGGAGCTTGTTTGAGGCCGTACAAGCTCTTCTGCAATCTACACACCAAGTGTTCTTTGCCTTTGACTTTGAAACCTTCATGTTGCTCCATATAAATTTTCTCCTCTAAGTCACCATGGAGGAAAGCGGTCTTTACATCAAGTTGCTCGATCTCCAAATTCAAGCTGGTTATTAAACCAAGCACAACTCTGATAGAAGACATCTTAACTACGGGTGAGAAAATCTCTTCAAAGTCAACTCCTTTCTTCTGACCGAATCCCTTCACAACCAGTCTCGCCTTGTACCTTGGCTGTGAGCTGTTCTGTTTAGTCTTCAACCTGAACACCCATTTGTTCTTCAGTGCTTTCTTACCTTGAGGCAGTTTCACCAACTCATAAGTGTGGTTCTCATGCAAGGATTTCATCTCATCTTGCATGGCTTTCAACCATTCATTCTTCTTAGAATCTTTCATTGCCTCCTGGTAGTCCTCTGGTTCTCCCCCTTGAGTCAGCAAGTCATACTCATTAGGAGAATATCTCTGGGAAGGTATTCTGCCTCTTGCAGATCTTCTCAATTGAGGCGGTCTTCTATAGGAGCTGGTTCAGCATCATTCTGAACTGGTTCATCATCAGCTTCTGGCTCATTTTCTCCATCACCTTGTGGTACTACACGAGGTTCTACATCAAGATCAACAGGAATCTCATTGACAGATTTTGACTTTTCATTTTTCTTAGAATCTTCAATGGTTTGGTCCTCTAGGAATACTACATCTCTGCTTCTGATAAGCTTCTTTTCAACTGGATCCCATAATCTGTACCCAAAATCATCATTTCCATAACCCAAGAAGATACACTGCTTTGACTTCGAATCTAACTTAGATCTTTCATCTTTTGGAATATGAACAAAAGCCCTGCAACCAAATACTTTAAGATGATCGTAAGAAACATCTTTTCCTGACTACGCCTTTTCTGGAACATCTCCATTGAGGGAGGTTGAAGGTGAAAGGTTAATCAGGTATACTGCAGTTCTCATTGCTTCAGCCTAAAAGGTTTTTGGAAGTTTGGTATGAGAGAGCATACATCTAACTCTTTCAACTATGGTTCTGTTCATTCTCTCTGCAACTCCATTCTGTTGTGGAGTTTTGGGAACTGTCTTTTGAAGTCTGATGCCGTATTCTGAGCAATACTTCTCAAATGGTCCTCTGTACTCGCCACCATTATCAGCTCTAACATATTTCAACTTTCTTCCCGTTTGTCTTTCAACACTGGCATGAAAGACCTTAAACATCTCTAATACCTGGTCTTTTGACTTTATCGGTAAAGCTCACACCTTTCTAGAATAGTCATCAATAAAGCTGACATAATACGAACACCCACTCAAAGATTTATCAATCATTGAGCAAACATCAATGTGCACCAATTCTAGAATACCAGGCTTTCTAGATGGAGAAGGAGATCTTTGAAAGGAAACTCTATGTTGTTTACCAGACAAACAATCAGTGCATGTTTTCAGAGGCAAACCTTTCAAAGATAGCATTTCTTCTTGGTGAGAGTCTCCATTCCTTTCTCACTCAAGTGACCAAGTCGTTTGTGCTACAATTCAGCAGATGAATCTTCAGCTGCATACACCACTCCTGTGCAAACTTTGGCTGGGGTGTAGTAGAGGGTGTTGAACTTTCTTCCTCTACCAAACACCAGGTTTCCTTTGGAAAGCTTCCACGTGCTGTTGACAAACAGATTTGCATACCCCAATTCATCAAGACGATGAACTGAGATCAGATTAAAGTTTGTCGTAGGCGTGTATCTCACATCTTCCAACCAAAGATCAGAACCAGCATTGGTTTTGATGCATACTATTCCAATGCCGCAATTTTTCACATAAGTGCCATTCAATGTCTTGACATGGCCGTAATCTCCGAGGATAAGTGATGAAAAATATTCCTTCTTAGAAGAAATATGATATGAACATGCAGAGTCAATGATCCATAGAGAATCTTGACTAGTGGAACACTCACTGAGATCAGCATGAGAGATCAGTGCACTTCCATCACCAAATGCATCAACATCAATAGCTACTAAGGCTACCTCCGTATCATCTTTCTTCTCCTCATCATTTTCCTTGGCTCATTCCTTCTTCCACTTTCTGCAATGCTTCTGGATATGACCAGGCTTGCCACAATGATAGCAAGTGACACCTTTTCTTAACTTGGATCTCTTACGTGAACTATCACGTTTGTCTGGATTTTGGGGATTTCTGGTTTTGCTTCTCCCCTTTCTTTCTGTAACAGAAATGAGTGCATCTGAATTGCTACTCGTACCATTCTCCATACGTCTGGTTTCTTCATTCAGAATACTTTCCTTAACTGTTGCCAAGGTCAGATTTCCTTCTGGCATATTACTGAGCGTGACAACCAGCATCTCCCAACTGTCCGGCAATGAACTCAATAAGAATAGTGTCTGTACCTCATCTTATAGCACTATTTTTGACATCGTCAGTTGATTCAAAATTTCTTGGAATTTGCCCAAGTGATCTGAAGCGCTTTCACCATCTCTGTACTTCAGATTTACAAGCTTTTTTATTAGAAAAGCTTTGTTTTGAGTATTTTTGCGTTCGTACATATCTTCCAGCTTCTTCCAGATTAAATAGGCATCTTCTCATGAGCGATATGGTTGATGACGCTCATTTCAACAGACTGCCTAATAGTTGCGACTGCTTTTCTGTTAGTCAACTTTCATTCGGTCTCATTTGTTGAAATTGGCCTGACACCTTTCAACTCAATCGCATCAAAGATATCTTTGTAACATAAAAGATATTCCATTAATATCTTCCATACTGTATAGTTCGATGAGTTGAGTTTCACCATCGTGCCTGTCGTTTTATCGTCCATTTCGATTTGTGCAGAATATTACCATCAACAAAAAAATTCGTATACGTAAATAGTGTCGTATATGTAAACAGTAACTGTATTTTATGAATAGTGACCGTACACATAAATAGTACTATATATGGAATAATAACGTACACGTGAATAGTACTATATGTGAATAGTATGCCACATTTGGATTACTATTTTACTATTCACTTAAAAATAATTCTGCAACGTCTTTTCGAACGGACTGCATCGATGGACTCATCGTAATTTTCTCGTCGTCGTGATATAATTATTTTTTAAATATATTCACGGATCCGGTACCGCTATTTGGACCTGCCGAAACCTTCGGCTCTGATACCACTTATTGGAGCCCCGAAATAAAATTACGAGAATAATAAAAAACAGCGGAATAATAAAATACGACACACAAGAATTTACGTGGTTCACCCTTAACTTTTTAGGGTTACGTCCACGGGACAAAATTCGAATAATTCTTCCACTATTAAAAATAGTAGGCTTACAAAGAGATTAATAAAAAAATAGTGGCACTCACAAAAGTATTTTCCAAACCTCAATATTTTTCTCGACCCTAGTCTTAAGACCCTTTCTAAGACTGAACTCTCATAAATCTCTCAATTCTTCACAGACTTTAATGTTGTGGCTTGGTATTACAAACTCTTGGCAATCTCTATTTATAGAGAAAGAGATGCCGAAATTGTTGTGTAAATTGCCTAAAATTAGGTAAGAGGTTTGGCTAAACTAAAGTTGGCTTTTGCTAAACTTTAACCAACTTTTCCCCCTTTTTTTTTTAATTAATATGGTGGTGAGTCCCACTTAATGGACACCAACCAACATTAATTAATTATGGTGTTAGTTATATCTATTAATTTCAGGCTTAAGTTGAGGATTGTAAGTGATGCAAATATGTTCTTCATCGTTCTGAAACATCTGGGATTAAGGGATTGTTTTTCAGAAATTAACATAAACCCAGGATTTGTTGATGAACAAGTCCAATTAAGAATTTCTCCTTATCATGATTTTACTCAATCTTCACACGGTTGCAACCTCTGCCCACCAAATATGTGCATGTTATATACTTTTTTATTTTATATATTATGAGGATTAATAGTTTAGAAATATTTAAATTATTTGAAGAATATTAAGTTTTCAATTTTTCTATGTTTGTTCTATTGTATTAATAATTCAGTTCTTAATTTTTTTTATGTGGAATGGGGTCCTGTAATGGAAAAAATCCAAGCTTCAATATCAAAGGAGGAGGGAAACAAGAATATAATATATCTTGGTGATGGTATTGGTGATTATTGTCCATGTTTGAAGCTTAAAAAGTCAGATTATATGATGCCAAGGAAAAATTTCCCAGTCTGGGACTGCAAAAATCCTACTCTGATCAAGGCAGAAATTCATGACTGGACCGATTGGGGAAAGTTTGAGAGTGTTCTACTTCAAATTATTGAAGAAATTTCTGTAGAAGCAAGTAACGGAATTTCTGATGCAGAGTTCTTAGCCGATTGCAAGCATCAAACTTTGTCAAAAGCTCTCTGTTTCTCATTAGCTACTACTCCAGACATATTTACTTCAATGTTAATTAACATATGATGTAAATTGGCCATCACAAAGGACCTCCTCTTGACTTTGTTTGGCTTTTGTTACCTTATGTTGAATAAATTACACTCATTATTCCAATAAATATATATGGTCCTTGATTTAATTTTATTATGATCATGTATGTCTCTCATGTTAATTTCCATCAACTCTCCCAAGGGAAATTCTGATGTGTTTAACTAGAACCTCAATTCTAATTAAAAAATTGTAAGGTTCTTGTAAGAGTTTCTTCTGCAACTAGACCAGTATTCAGCTACAAGCTTAGAGAAGCTAGAATTAATCTCCATGAGCCTTGAAGGTTCATCATATTCCAACAATTTCCCTGCAAATAAAACTACTTAATTAACATCTTCCAATTATTATGGTTTCAATTTTTTTTTTTTTTTTGAGAAAGAAGCTGTGAATGTAATTCAATTGAGAGAAATGGAAATGTACCATAAGACAGGACCATGACCATGTCACTGTCTATAACAGTCGGAACTCTATGAGCTACTGTTATCACTGTACATTCTGAAAACTCTTGTCTGAAAATCCTTTGTAAAATTGCATCAGTAGCAGAGTCGATGGAAGCAGTAGCTTCATCTAGAACTAGAATTTTGTTTCTCCTCAGAAGGACTCTGCCTAGACAAAACAGCTGGCGTTGGCCAGCACTCCAATTTTCACCTTCATCACTCACTGCAAAATTCATGAAAATGAGCATATAAAATGGGTTGGTTTCAGACTCTAATGCTTTATCAGGATTAATATGCTTCTCCTTTCCTATTCATTTTTTGGGTTAATTACACTCTTATGATGCATGTTTAATTCATAAGTTCATGGTTCAAAGAATTACTTTAGCACAAAGAAACGAAAGTTCATTGGTAGAGACAGTGGCCAAGGGCTGGTCTAAGACTATTAATTTCATTCCAGTCTTTTAAAAGAAAATGCTCTTGCTAAAACATGTCAGAATCTGACAGAAACTAGCCAGTCTAGTTACGGTCCAAACCAGATTGAGGCTTCTCCTATTGATAATTATATATGCTTCTTGAACTTGCTTTGATGAAATACACTAACCTGATGAGTCCAGCTGATTAGGTAGGCTGCTGATTGTTGCCTTAAGCTGACACTTCTCTAAAGCCTGCTAACAGAAAACTAGAACTGATTGATATGTTTTTGTGCATTGAAAAGAAAAGGGAATACCAAGAATCACTTGGCTCACCTCCCATATTTCAAGGTCTGAGTACATGCCTAAAGGATCCAAATTAGTCCGAACACTACCTTTGAAAAGTGTTGCCTCTTGAGGGATGATACTTAGCTTTGTTCTCAAATCCTTGAGACCGATAGAACATATGTCAAGTCCATCTATAAGAATTTGGCCACTTGCAGGCTCAACTAACCGAAACAAAGCACTGATTAGTGTTGTTTTGCCACTTCCAGTTCGTCCCACAACTCCTATTCTGGTCCCTTCCTTGAATGTGCAGTTGATTCCTTTAAGAACTAGTGGAGCATTCGAACGATATCTTATCTGCAAAATCAAATGAAGAATCTTATCAAACTAAAACAAACTGTACTAAAAATGAAGTTTTGATTTGCTCAATAGTACTATCTTTATTCAGAAGACTGAATAAAGAATGATCTTTTTATTTTCTTAATAATACTATCTGTTTTACTAGTACATTGGCCTGAAATGTACCTAATAAAATAAGATTAGTCTTATTAAGCAATTCAAACCTCAATTTAATAAGGTTCCTCTCACCTTCAATTCTTGAAGCTCTATCCTACCCCTAAGAGGCCAGGAAGGCAGCAGCCTCTTGTTCTCCACAATTGCAGGAGGTTCTGGTGGAATTTGCATAAACTGCTTAATTCGTTCGACAGAAATCATATAGTTTGATAAGTTGCAATACCAACGAGTCACGAAAACGTGGGTGCCAGTAAGTGTTAATGCATAAGACAATGAAAGTCCTACAAGTCCTGCATGACCAAAATTGATGTTTATATTAATTTCTTTAACATCTTTAAACAATATTGTGACATTTTCATTGTTTGCAATTGTAATTTATGATACCTGGAGCTACAATGCTTTTTGGAAGCAGAACAAGTAGAAGAGCAGCAGTGAATAAGGTCAAATTCTGAAGTGCTTCTATCCTCAAAATTAGCCACTCTAAGGCCCCATTAGAATAGAAAAAAAGTTTAGCGTCCTTATCGACAAGCTTTAGGTAGTTTTGAAAGAACCTATCAACCATTTTGAAAGCTCTTATTGTCACTCCACCAATTGCTGTCTCTGCTGCATAATTCATTACAGGGGCTTTTGTCGTACCGTTGATCCTTACCAATTCACTGGCAGAGGCTAAATAATAATCCTTTTGAATAGGAGCAATAGGAAAAAGAAAAAAAGGACATCAGCTCAAACTTAGATGAAATAAAGTAGTTGAAATTTGTATTTGCTTACCTGAACATATTTTGAGCATACTATAGCAAGAATGGCTACAATGAGAACTTGCCAAGTGACTGAGGCCATAATTACTATGATTGCTATAAGCTCTAGAAAAGGAGCCACCACAAAGATAAAGGAGAAAGGAATGTCAAAATCTAAAACACTCAAATCTGAAGAAGCCTGCACAGTACAACAATAAATCAATGCTAGGTAATTGATACTAACGGAAGGAAGAAACATTTCACAATCAAAAGTGTTGAGCGATTCTTACACGAGTCAAAATCCGTCCAACTGGGGTAGAATCAAAGAAGAGCATAGGAGCTTTGAAAATTGCATTAGTAAAGCCAGAAAAGAAGGATTTAGAAGCTCTCAATCCCATATGGGCTGTAAAGAAAGACCTCAAATATGCGAAAACCGCACTAAGTGTTGATATAATAGTGTAAACTCCAATCATAGTAGCACTATTGATATTAGGAATTTGGATGGCAAATGCTAGCCAATAAGTTGCAGCAGCCTGAAGAACAACAAAACAAGTTGAAACTAATATGCATAGGCATACAAGGGAAGTTCCCTTTGACACAAGAAGATAATCAATGAACGGCTTCCATCCAACGTGACCAATCTCTTTCTCTTCTTCTTCTGTTAGCTGAACTCCAGGCGCACCCTTCATAGAAATGTCTCCTTTGTTATTTTCTTTGGCAGAATACAATGCGTTAGGCACCACTAACTCTGGAATAACCATATCCACATTTGGAGATTCTCCTTGACTTTGATCATTTGAAGATCCCAATGCTGTTATTGAATCTTTATGAGCATTCACAAGTTGTTCAAATGCTGTTCCAGCCATCAAGAGCTCTTGATAGCTTCCTGATTGAGTAATTTTTCCACCTTCCATAACCTATTAAAAGGAATAACCTACTTGATTGAAAATCTTAAAACAAATGTAGATTAGTAAAGCAAAATATTTTCTCGTAAACTGTTTTACCAGAATTCTATCTACTGCAGAGAGGAACTCTACTTGGTGAGTTACTAGAAAGACAGTTTTGTTTTCTAGAGCAGTCAATACACAATCCTGCATTATATTTTCAAGAAAGTAAGTAAGCTGTTTCTGCAATTATTTCATACGTTTAAAGAAGCACATAATTCTTTTCTTTTGGTTTGTCAGTATTTTCAACCTTACATTGAATAGAATTGCAGCTGTATGCGCATCTACTGCACTGAAAGGATCATCAAGGAGATAGATATCAGCATCATTATAGACAGCGCGAGCAAGTTGAATCCTCTGCTTCTGTCCACCACTCATGTTAAGTCCTCTCTGGCCTATTTCCGTGAGATCTCCATGATTGAAGCTATTGATGTCCTTGTCTAAAGCACATGCCTTTATGGCCTTCTCATATCTAGCCTGATCCATTGGCTTCCCGTAGAGAATGTTATCACGAACAGTTCCGCTTTGAATCCAAGAAGTTTGAGAAACATAGGCAATAGATCCAAAAACATTAACCTGATAACAGCCATAGAAAAACACAGATTATAGAAACAAACAAATGCTTCAGGTACATACAATTGTTTGTTCATTTGTTTTAACTCACAGTTCCTGAAATTTTTGGTATCTCCCTAAGTATGGCACTTAACAAAGAGGTTTTTCCTGCCCCAACTGGCCCACAGATTGCAATTTTTTGCCCCCATTTGATATCCAGGCTTACTTCTGCCAAAGTTGGCATCATTAGTTCAGGATCCCAGCTGAATTTTCCTCCTTCAATTACAACACTTTCTTCTGAATTTGGAGATGAAGTTGTCCTCAAACTTTCATTCTTGAGCTCATCATCAAGCAGAAAAGTATTGATTCTATCAAAAGAGACCTTGACTTGGATCAGAATAGAAAGAGTCTCAGGTATCATTCTCACAGGCTCTCCCATGCCCCTTAGTGTTGCAAGAACTGTGAAGATGGTGCTTGCATTCAGTGGCGCACTCTTGAAAAAAGCACATCCTAAGAAGACAACAGAAGAAATTATTGTTGGAGATAACCAATATAAGAGAGTACCATACGCTTTCTTAAACTGTGCTGCAGCCAACCATTTGAATTCATTTTCTCTGCAGGATTCAATCAAACTTTTGAACTTCTCTTCCCATGACTGTAACTTAATGATTTTCATGCTGTTAAGGATCTCAGAAGTAGCCCTGAGACGTTCATCTTGAGCATTCATAAATTGAGATTGGCATTTCTGTAGATGTCTTGCAAATGGAACATTGAGAAATCCACATATGAGGAGAGGGACTAATCCAGTTAAAGCACCAAGACCAACAACCCCGAAAAGGATGCCAATGGATAAAAAGAGTTGCACCACAAGACTCCATGATGCATGAAGCCACCAAGGAAATTCTCCCATTCGATATGCATCCACTGCAATGTAATTCACAATCTCACCTGCTGAGTGCTTTCTTCTTCCTAAACTTGAAAGTTTGAGCTGCTTTTCATACACTGCCACCATTAAGGCTGATCTCATTCTCATTCCTGACTGTCTTGACAGGAAAAAGCAATGCCGTTGAGACAAGGACTCAACTACCTTTACTAGAATTAGACACCCTACTATTGGAAGACCTTGATACAGGTCCTGCTGATCAAGATTGGAGTAGCTTACAAACGAATACAACAGCAGAGGAAGAACTGATACTGCAATTGTCCTAATCAAAGCACATAGACCTATAAATATATTTTCTTTGAAATGTACATTTGCCACTGCCCGAAGAACCAAGTTCTTAACATTGTTTGAGTTCTTTTCTCTTACAAGGGAATCCCATGCATGAGCAAACGTTTTGAAGGCTATTTCAGCTTCATCTTCAGGAACTAAAGAAGGGATGTCTTCAAGATCTAATGGCTTTGAGTAGCCTAATTTGAGCAGCGGATTAATCCAAGAAAATGTCAATTTGCTAAGAAACCTCGCCTTAACTAGTTTTGATTCATTCTTTACCCCTTTTTCACCTAATAGAGGTTCAGATAGGCTCTGTTCTGGTGCTTGTTGAGAAGCAAAATGATTGAAACTTCTAAAAGCACAAAACAGAAGCAAAAAGTTGACAGGCCATGGCAACATGTCAAGAACTTGGATACCATGTGCTTTTGCTAAAACTTCAATATTTAGAGCAGAAGCTAATAAAGAAAATGACACCCACCAAACAGCAACAAAAATTCTAATCCATTTATATTTGGTGACAAGCAAGGAAACTGCTAATGAAGCCCAAACTATTCCTCTAACAAGGTAAACCAACCAGCTCAGACGATTAATCCTATCATTTTCAGCTATTAGATTCCATAATCCAACACCAAAATATGTAATGCTAACTAGAGCACAACAGGATGAAACTATCACAGAGATCCAATCCCTTCTATTGCTACCACTGGTTTGATATTTTCTGATAGAACCAACCAGCAAAAACAAATAGAAGACACCAAGGAATAGCAGATTTATGACATCTATGATAGTTCTTTGCGTGCAAGGAGAATCCAAATCAAGTTTCTCTTCACAGTTCCAAGAAAGTTGCCCTGCATAATAATCAAAGATATAGCCAATCAAATTAGATTCATTTTCTCTTTTTGTCAACTTTACAAACAGATAATATGCTCTTCAGACTGTAGCAGAGCAAGTACTGTAACATTAAAGTGAATACATTTTATAAGAATTTGAAATTTAATTTTCAAAAAACTACCACCTTCACCAATAGCACAGGAGAAAACTCCATCAAAAGCAGATGTTAAAACAAATTATGAAAGATTTGTCTAAACATTCTTGCTTTGAGCAATAATCACCAACTTTTTTTTCATACTTCTTTCTTTTTCAAGAGCCAAACTAAGTGATCACCATCTCTTTTTTCATACTTCTTTCTTTTTCAAGAACCAAACTAAGTGCAATCAGGGTTCATCAGAATATGCTTATTTTCTTTCTTCAGCTGGAAAAAAAAAACAAAAAAAAAGGAGGGAAAAGAACAATGTTGAATTTTTTTATACTAGACAACCAGATTTTGATAATTTTTCTTCAGAGAAACAGAAAACTCAAGAGCCAATATACTAAGCATTAAGCAACTAATCCACACTCCACACAAGAAATTGAGTAAAGAACAGTCATATGGGTATGAAAGAAAATCAAGAAATAAAAGGGTATACCAAATGAAATCTCCAAGAATGCCATGATTGAAGGGTTTTTCTCCGATATCAGATCACTTCTGCCCTCTTATACAGCAAGATTCAATATATGGTCATAATTAAACTGCCAAACAAATAAAAAAAATATTTATTCATAAATGTTTTGGTCTCCACATCTATTGCATGTCCGAAAATTCATAAATACTTGCAATTTTTATTGTTAGTCAGGATAAATAGGAAAAACATCTTTAAACATGGGATTATTGATCATAATATTTTGCCAGGAAAAGATCTGAACTTTGAAAATAATTTTAGACCACAATAAAAGAAGTTGGTAGTAGTAAAGGCAAAAGCCAATTGGGTATCATGAAACTTATTAGACTGTGAGTAAAGTACTCATAATGAGTATCTTTGAACATGAAGTGAAAGTGCAATCAATGAAGTTTTTTTGCAGAGGAAAGGCTGACCTCTTCCTCTGCCTTTCTGGGTTATGAGCTTAACTTAGAGCCACATGGCCAATGACCTCTTCCTCTGCAATCAAAGAATGACCTCTTTCTCTTTCCCAGTCTATCATTTAATTTTTTTTTTTTTGATAATCAACTTCTAATTATTATTATTATTATTATTCTTTTTTTTCGAATTGTCTTTTTCAATTACAATCATAGGTTGTCTTGTAATAAAAAATAATTTTTTTATGTGGACTGTCATAAAATGGTGGGATTATGTGAAAAGAGAATGCATGAAATTAAAAATGGATTTATCTAATATCTCCATTTCATATAGAACAAGTTCATTATAAAAAGTGAAATTTATTTATAAATGAACTCTATTTTTAAAATATGAAATTCAATTAAATTTTATATATTTATATTTTAAATAAATATATAATTAATTTTTTATTTTTAAATACCCTCAATATAACAAATATATTAAACAAAAATAAAACAATTAAAAAGAAAAATAAAAAATGGTATTTTTGTTCTTAATATTGTTTTATTAATTTTTTCTTTTATTTTGATAAAATTTGATTTAGTTATATTAAGTTTCATAATCAGAGTTATCATGTATAATAATTTTTTTATATTTATAGATTTATTAATTAAAATTTTTGTTAAATTTAAAAATATTACAAAAAATTGACAAATTTTAATATTTTGATTTTTTAGTAATTTTGTAAAAATAACACTTTAATAAAACACCACATGTGATTGGGTGTAGTGGAGAATATCTTAGGTTGGCCTGTTGGCTTGGGTTTAGATTTGATATAGTGCTTTGGAATTTTGTTGGTCTTCATTCGTTTATTCAATAAAGTATTTCATACTCTAAAAAAAACCTTTAATTAAAAAAATTAAGAAAATAAATGTAGGTGTTGCGACTCTGTGACCCCGCAACCCAGGAAGCCAATTGGCAATATCTTTCAACCTTTTTGGCCTTTTGGTTTGACTTTTTCTTTTTTTGTGTGTGTATTTTTTTGTGCAGAACTTTTTCTATTATTTGATTTGATAGTTTTTTTTTCTTATTTTATTATTTCTTCTTAATAAAATTTTTAATGTTCAAAATTCTTTAAAAAGAAATAAAATTATAAAGTTTAAATATTTAATTTTTTACAATAAAAAATAAATATTTTATAAAAATAAATTAGAATACGAATATTTATTAAGTGAATCGATTAATTAATTAAATTAAAATTTAACTAATTTTTTAAAAATTATATTTTTTTTATATTTAACCGATTAATTTTTAATTTTAATCAATTTACTTAATTAATTAAATTAATTCGATCAGATCAGTTAATTTTTTAATTAATTAAATTATTTTTATTTTATAATAAAAAATTATATTTATAATAATAATTAATATAATTAAATAATTAAATAAAAATTAAAAAATAATTTTATTTTGCAATAAAAATTTAAATTTATGATAAAAATAAATATAATTAAAAAATAAATAAAAATTAATAAAGAGCTAAATAAAAATTAAAATTTTTTATTAAAAGTCAATCCACCTAATCAAACTAGTTAACTATCAACCGAATCAAAAATTAAATTAGTCTAATTTTTATAATTGAATCAATAATAATTTAATATAATCGATTAATTAAATCAAATATTTAATAGATTATTTTAATATTCAATCGATTAACCAATAAATATACAGCCCTAAATAAGGGCAACTTCTTTAATGTTTTTTACCGGGCAAAACATTATTGAAAATGATAGAATATAACCTTTAAACCATTACATCTTGTCGGGCAAACACCATTTATTTGGTACTACAAATTAATAATAAGTATATTAATATTATGAAATATTAACAATTTATTAATTAAATATTTATTTGAAAAATTATATTTTAAATTTCTTTTTCATTGGAATATGAAAGTGATATTAAATTGGACCTTTTTACTGTTTTTATGGCAGCATTCAGCAAGTAGAACTTTTCCATAATCTGACATAATTATTTATATTTATTTTTTATTTAAAAAGTCATAAAATAATACTAATCTATATAAAGAAAATTAAATATTATTTCATTTCAAGTTATATATATATAATTATTGAAGGAAAAATATTTTATAATTTTAATTATTAGCTTTGCATTATTACTAAAAAACTATATATTAATAGTGCGATTGATTATACATAAACCTTAGAAAAGTTAAAAATATTAGTTAAATATGATTATATTTTTAACTTTCAATAATGAGAGTTATTTTATCAATTAGTTGATAAAATAGTTTACTTAGGAGGGTAAGAAAAAATATTTTACTGAAAAAAAATGAGAGGTTCACATATTAAAATACAATCATAAACTTACTTTAGAATATGATAAAATAAAAAAGAGATATTATAAGAATAATTTAGGTATTGTTTAAATTTTTTCTATAAAGTTGGGTAGCAACCAAGTAAATTAATATTTTTTTTCTAATTCATTTTTTCAGTATTTTATTTTAAGTAAATTAATATTTTTTTCTAATCCATTTTTTCAGTATTTTATTTTATCTTTCAAATACAGTAATATAATATTTCTCAGTAAAATATAATCTTAGTAATATGTCTCTATAAAATACATTCTTGATAATTAATTTTTTTAGTAATTTACCATACGCACTATAAGTATTGTCTTAATAGCCTCCTAAAAAAATAATATTAGACAACAATTAGTATGATCATATATAATAATTATATCCAAATTTTTTTTTAGAAATTTCCATTATAGTGTTTGACAATTTTGGAAAATATATAAAAAAAAAAATTTAATATCGAGTAAAATTTAAATTTAAAATAATTTTTAATAATGACATTTTTACTTATAATTTAATGAAATATCTTTTTTTTAACATATAATGAAATATCTTTGTTTCATATATATATATATATATATATATTTTGAATAATAATGACAATAACTTTTGGTGTAACTTTATTATAAGAGATTGCGAATGGACTTGCCAAAAAAAAAAAAAGGGAATCAACATAGATAGGCTTAAATGAGTCATGTGACCTCTTTTTTTTTATCAGAAAAGAAAATAGAATATCATTAAGATGATTTAGCATCATACAATAACAAACTCTTCAAATTAAGGGCTGGTTAACTAACCAGTCTGAATTTAAAGAGGACTTATGGATAGCCAAAGCAAATCCAATATGCAACTCTATTATAAGTCCTAGCAACATGAGAGAATGAACAAAAGAGAAAATTCATAGCCTCTTTTTTTATATTTAAGACACTAGCTTAAATTTTTCATGGACGAGAGTCTTCTTCGTTGATGGCTTTAATTAAAATAAGACAATCAGACTCAAAACAACAGGCGGTCAAAATAAGATTACAAGCTCTTTAAACTAGGAGCGAAACGACCATGTAATCATATGGGGTCATACGATTTTTTTCTCACCGGCTGCCAAAAAGTGGAGACTTATGCTAGCCGCCGGTGGCAATAAACTCAGCTCCCTATTGAAGGGGCTGAGTTAAATGCTGATGCAGTGAGGGGTAGACGACCCCTCGCTGTGAAATTTTTTTATTTTTTATTTATAATTTAACCCTAACTAAATGATTTGATTTCATCAGGAGATATTTTTTTTTTATAAAATGACCCCTGGCGAAACAACGTCGTTTCGCCAGGGGTAATTTAAAAAAAAAATACTGCCCCAGCGAAATGATGTTGTTTCGCTGGGGTGGGTTTAAAAAAATAAAGGGGGCTCCTCCCCTCTCCCTCTTCTCTTCTTTCCTCTCCCCCTTCCCAGCAGGCAGCAGCCAAGCAGAACCAATAGACACCACAGCCGGCCCACCTCCAGCAGCTACAGCTGGCCACCGCTCCTCATTCAGCCGATCTGTAAGAGGGAGGCAACATAAATGTATTTTTTTGTCTAAATTTTTTTAATAATATTTTATTTAATAAATATTAATTTTATGTATTTTTGTATTGTGTACTATGTTTTATGGTTTTAATGTATATTGATTTTTTTTTAAATGTTGTTTATTGATAATAGGGTATTTGTAATTTAAGATTTATTTGAAAATTGAAATATTGTTCTGTGAATTGTTGATTTTTTTAATTTTAGTTTTATTTGATTTTATTAATGTAATTTTGAGATTTTTTTAGAAATATATAATAGGATAAGATTTATTAAAAATTATATATAGTTTATTTAATAATTATTGATTTTTTAATTTTTTTTATTTAATTTTATTATTTTAATTTTGAGATTTTTTTAGAAATATATAATAGGATAAGATTTATTAAAAATTATATATATTTTATTTAATAAATGTTGATTTTTAATTTTTAATTTTATTTGATTTTATTATTATAATTTGAGATTTTTTTAGAAATTTACATTAGGGTTTAATTTATTATAAATTATATATAGTTTATTTAATAATTGTGAATTTTTTTTGTTAATTTGATTTTATTTAATTTTGTTATACATTGTTGATTAGGTTAAACTTATTTATTTCTTTTTTTAATATACACTCATTATAAATTAAAGCAAAAATGGATAAATTTTTAATCAAGACAAAGAAAGTGCAGAATGAATGTGGTGAATCCTCAAATATTCTTAAACCAATTTCAACATCAAATAGTCATGCAATTGACGAAGAAACTAGCAATAAAAAATGGCGTCAGGAGTTTAATTTTGATGATATTATTAGTGATCCCGCATTGTGTAAACCTATTGATAAGTTTGATGTTGGGATTAAAGATGATGTTAGGAGACAATATATGATTAAAGGACATTATCAATCATATGGCCATAATTTTTTACAAACAGAATTTTCAAAAATTATAAGTTTTAGAGATCACTGGTTCTCTAAATATGAGTGGTTGAAATATAGAATTTCTAAAGATGCAGCATTTTATTTCTGATGTTATCTTTTTAACTCAAATAGAGACTCTAAGCGTGGGGATAATATTTTTACAGAAATTAAATTTCACAATTAGAAAAAGCAATGGAGAGGTTTAATGAATATGTTAGGGGTCCAAATAGTCCACACAATTATGCTAAAATACAATATGTTAGTTTTAAAAATCAGAGACAAAGTGTGTCTCATGTCTTATCTTTTTATAGTCATGAGATTGAGATGACTTCACTCACCTATTTAACCGCTATTGTTGATTGTATTAATTTGCTTCTAGTTCAAGGATTGGCTTTTTGAGGGCATGATGAGTCAGTAAATTCAATAAATCAGAGTAATTTTCATTCACTTATTAGTTGGTACAGCGAACGCAATGTTAATGTTGGAAATGTAGTTAACTCAAATGCTCCTGGTAATAATCAACTCATTTCTCCATTAATCCAAAAGCAAATAGTGAGTGCTTGTTCTATGGAGACGACACTAGCCATTATTAATGATATTGAATATGACTTTTATTTCTTATTAATTGATGAGGCTCGAGATAATTCAGTGAATGAGCAAATAGTTGTGGTATTGAGATATGTTAACAAATTGAGACAAGTGGTGAAGCGATTAATTGGAGCAGAACATGTGAGTGATACATCTGTTTTATCTTTAAAAAGTACACTTGATGATTTCTTGGCAAAACATGGGTTGACATTAAGTAGAGTTAGAGGCCAGGGTTATGACGGAGCTTATAATATGCGAGACGAATTCAACGGGTTAAAGACTTTCATTTTAAATAAAAATTTCTCGGCAAGGTTCATCCATTACTTTGCTCATCAGCTCCAATTAGTACTTGTTGCAACAGTAAGGAGTAATAGATTTGTAAGTAATTTTTTTTATTATGTTGCAATGATTGCAAATATTATTGGAGTTTTACATAAAAGGAGGGATGCTCTTCATAAAAAATAACATGATGAAGTAGTTCAGGGTCTAGAAAGTAGTAATATTCAAACTAGAAAAGGCTTGCATCAAGAAATAAATTTAGCTCGACCTGGTGACACGCGATGGGATTTTCATTATAAAATAATTATGTTTCTTCTCTCTATGTGATCACCTATGAAAGAGGTTCTTGAGAATATTTTTTAGGATGGTTCTGATCTAAGAAATCGAAGGATAGTTGTGGGCTTGCTCGATAAAATAGAAAGTTATGAATTTATTTTCATTGCTTTCTTGATGAGAAAACTTTTAGGAATGACAAATGATCTATCTCAAGTCTTACAAAGAAATAATTAAAATATTATTAATGCAATTCATTTAATTGCAACTGTTAAACAAGTACTGCAAAGCTTTAGGGATGATGAATGGGATAAATTATTAAAAATTGTTAATGACTTTTGTATAGATCATGATGTCACAATACCTAATATGAAAGATAATGCAGGTTATCTAAGATCTAAGCGTGTTGATACTTCAATTACTTATTACTACCACTTTAGAGTGAAAATATTTTATCAGATACTACTTTTTTAATTAATAATATATTTAACTATCTATTATGTTATAACCTAATTTTATTTTATTCAAATTATAGATTATTGATTTCATTGCTCAAGAAATGAAAAATCGCTTTATAGAATCAAGTACGGAATGACTTTCATGCATTGCTTGTCCTTCTCCTATAAACTCATTCTCCAACTTTCAGCTATCCAAATTACTTCGTCTCGCCGAATTATATCTATATGATTTCTCGATCACCGATCGGATGATACTTTAAGGTCAACTTGAGACCTACATTACTGATGTAAGAAGAAATGTTGTTTTCTATGACCCAGATGACATTGGAGTTCTTGCTCTAAAAATAGTTGAGACAGGTTATGACACTATATTTCTTTTAGTATATCTGCTTATCAAGCTAACTTTAGTCTTACATGTTGCAACTACTACTGTCGAAAGAGTTTTTTTAGCAATGAACATAATCAAGATGGATTTACGCAATAAGATGGGAGATGAATTTTTGATTGACTGCTTGGTTTATTATGTGGAGAGAGATATTTTTAAAAAAATTGAGAATGATGTTGTTATACAACGTTTTCAAAAATACAGACTCGTATGATACAATTATCATTTCTTAGTCGTAGTCAATTTAATAGCACAAATTAATTATTGAACTACTGACACTGTAATATTAAATATTCAATTTTATTGTGAACTCGTCTGTAATTTTTATTCTGTGTAAATTTTAACCCTCTCTCATTAAATTCTTAGTTCCGCCACTGCTTTAAGCTGCTATCAAAAGTGCTTGACCTTCATTCTTTAAAACTTAGCATGAGTCTAAAAGACAAGCCAAACCATTAAGAAGCTCTCCCTCATGTGTTCTAATAACCACTCCTGCCCTGCAAATCTACTTGATTAAGAAAAGGTGGCATCAGAATTAATTTTAAAATTACCAATAGGAGGTTTTAACCATATACAACAGGGAAAGGAAGCTTGACTTTGGAGGGGTCTCTAACTAGAGGCAATATCAGAAGAAGAATGAGCATCAAGAGAGACCATAAAATTAGAGAAGGAAAATGTGCTTTGCTAACCGTATCTTTAGGATTTGAAGAGATACCCTCAAAATAGAACCCATTTCTAGCTTTCCAAATTTGCCAGCATAAGAGACTGATCTTAGATAACCAGGTCTCCTTATCAAGACCATAATAAATTTTAGGTATACATGTCCACCGATTAGAGAAAGAGGGGGATTGAAGAGCAAAAGGATCATTACGTATATTAAAAGGAAACCATGAAACTCAAGCATGATTACATTCGAATAAGCATTATATCACTGATTCTATTTTCTTAGAACATATCGGGCAAGTATTTGAATTATTCAAATTCCTTCTAAATAAATTCTTTAACACTAGAATTGAGTTGGAGCAGAGACGTCAGATAAAACATTTGATTTTAGGTTGAATATTCAATTTACAAATACTTCTCCAAATATGAGGATTACTAGAGGAGTTTCCAAGATGAAAAGAAGCAGAGAAGGAATTACACAGATAATGATATACCGCCTTAGTAGAAATATTACCTCTTTTATTAAAGTGCCAGATCCTCTTATCATTAACATCCCTTGGGCCAACAGGGATTTGGAGAATAGCTTGAGCCTCAGTCTCGGAGAAGATAGATGTAATAAGAGGTCTATTCCATCATCTACCATTAGAAGTTAGATTAGGGACTCTATACAAATCAGTTTGTTGCAATTTAGGAGAGACAACTTTAAAGTTTGGGAGACTAAGAACCCATAGATCTCAACAGATACTAATATCCTTCCCACTTCTAACTTGTCATATGATGTCTCTCAAAATAAGATCTCTAACTTTTAACAAGTCATGTGACCTCTTCTTTATTAGTCTACCATTGTCTCTTTCTATTTTGTTATCTAATCATAAAGATCAATAAACAATATATTTCAAAAATGATAGTATTGGCTTAAGATATCCTAAATTTTTTATACTTTTACAATTTATTTTATTTTTTAAATAAATTATAGTATCTTAAACTTTAAAAATTATTGAAAATTATATCATTTTGTTAGGATTACATTTTAAATTTTTTGGAGGAGAATGTGCAAATAAATCCTCCATTTTTTTTTTGTGAAAATATATATTAGCCTATGAATTAATTAATACCTTCCTTAATTAAATATTATCTAACCATTTCAGTCTCCCAATTAACCGAAAGATAATATTAGAATTTTTTTCTTATATGTTATTTATTTTATTATTAAAATAAATTAGTGAATTTCACAAAATTAATAAATTTAAAAAGAAAAACTTGGAATTTATGTTTCCTTGGTTTTAAGATGAACCCCAAATTTCTATATCTTTCCTTTAATCTTCTCATCTCCATTATAGAATGTATGTATAGAATTTAAGTAATAAAATCATGTTCAATCTCCTTCTCCCCCAACATTAAAAGAAATATGATTCCATAAATATAATTGATTATTGAAAGAATTTATGGAATAAATACAAAAACAGACCTACTTCTGACAACTGACATATTAAATGACAAAAGCCTTTTGCCAACTTTGTTTGGAAAATAATACAACACAAACTTAAAACTTTTTTTCATTTTCACCCAAACATTATATTTTTTTATTAGATTAGGCAAATAATATTCACTAGCTAACTAAAGGAATTAACTAATTATTTTTGTGATCGGAACAAAAAGTAATTATTTTTGTGGGTCTTATCTAGTGGCAAATCAATGTGACAATGTCTCTGTCTTTGAAGTACTCAAATTCCCATACGTATCTTAATTAATTAAATCAATTTTTATTATTAATTACATTTAATTGTCTTTTTTTTTTAAATGTTTATTTCAATCAATCTTTAACACAAATTATGGACTGGATATCCTTTAAAATATAAGTTGTTTGTAAAAAATATGATTAATTATATTGATGATCCTTAATATTTTATATTTATTTTATTAAAATTTTTAAACTTTATTTTATAAAGATAAAATTTTTAAATTTTTAATTTTATATTAATAAAATTCTTAAAATTATTTTATATCAACCGAAATATGATATAATAATAAAATATTATCACTTGATAAAAAATATATAAAAAATAAATTCAGTTTTACCTCAGTTCAACCCATATGTGAAAAATTAATAGTAGAACAAATATTTTTGATCAACTGAAAATGTAATTTTATATTTGCTAAAAAAATATAGATGGGAATTGATATATAATTGAATTTTTTTTTATCATATGGCAATGTGGTTACCGCATCACATTATAGTTGTCCAAAAAAAATCTTAAAAATTTTATTGAAAAAATAAATTTAAAAGTTTAAAAATATTATTTTTACAAAATGAAATTAGAAATTTTAATAGAATAAGGGTAAAAGATTAAGAACTATTAATGAAATTAATATGTAAAAATAATATATTAAACGGTTAATTTAAATTTAAATTATTTTTTTCTTAAATCAATAAGCATATTTTTCTTTTTATTTATCTCAAGTTATAATTTATAATTTTAGACAAAATGAAAAAAATATATATTTGCTATACTTATTGTTATATGTTAAAAAATTTGATAAATATATTATATACTAAAAATAAAAGTGCAATAGACAAGTATATAAAAATTTATATTTTTAATAAAATAATTAATTTTTTAATTGTTGTATATATATATTGAGTATAATGCCGACAAACTTTTGGAGTAAGTTCAAAAGGATATAGCCGAATAAATGGGGCCAACACAGACGGCGGACAGGCTTAAATGGGCCTATGCGATGCGACCTCTCCCATTTTCTTCAACTATAATTGGTCTATTTCTATTTTATTCCTCATTCATGAATATTATCCTAAAATTTTTTATATTTTTATTTTATTTTTTAAAAATAAATTATTATACCCCAAACTTTTAAAATTATTCATTATTCTATCATTTGATCAAAATTACTATTTTTAAATTTTTTTCTCATAATAGCATATGTGTGAATTTAAAATATAAATACTCTCTCCATTTTATTTCACCTATAGTGTGAGAAATATATACACAGATTAAAAAAATAATCATCTATTATAAATTTTATAAAAATTTTATTATAATTTACTTAAATACTCATTTTTATATATTTCACTCTATTTATTATTTTTTATTAATTAAAATTTTTTATTTAATACTTTATTAATTTTTAAAAGTATCACTTGAAATAAAAAAAAAATTTATACGATATTTAAAGTAAAACGTAGGGATTAATATATTACTATTTAATCTTTTGAGAGACAAGTGAAGTGTTTTATCACATTTGTTTTTGTTAATAAAATATTTTTTGTTATTTCAAAATAAATTTTGGCAGTTAAGTATAAATATTGTTGATTATAAATGAAAAAATTCAAATTAATTAGAGATTTTTTTATTTTTGTCTAACTAGATTAAAAATTAATTTTGGTACATAATTAGTATAATAATCTTTTAAGTTTTTAGTTCAATGGAACATAATGTTTATTTTAAAAATTTTTAAAAACTATTAATATATTCAAAAAAATGATTATGGGTGTATTTTCGAAATGATTAAAATAAAAAATTTTATATTTTAAATAAAATACATATATACATTTTGAAAGAATCAACAAAAGAAAAAAAAATAAATGACTTATCCTAAAATCATTGATAAATTCTCCTATATTAATTGACTTGCCCTAGGTCTAGGGCAATACAAAGAAACACAAACTCTCATAATAAATAAGGAAAAATAGAAAGAGAGAGCATTATTTTCTTTTATTGGCAGGCAATAGCCCTAAATTTATCTATTTTTTGTGATTATTATTTTTTTTTCTTTTTACCGTAATTTTTCTTCAATAATTTAGATGTTGGCCTTTTAAACTTACTGATCTTACCCTTTGGTAGCTTTTTATGCTTTGACACTAAATTTCCAATTTGTTTGGTTTGACGCTACAATGAGTAAATAAACAAAACAATCTCCATTCTCTATATTTAAAAAAAAAAAAAAAAAAACTTACGAGGCACCTTAGATTTTGGTGGCTCTCTGAGTATTTAGGTCTATTTAAATGTTGTTATTTAAATAAGATTGTTCTCTATTTTCTCAGGTTTTCTGATAATTTAAGGTCACGTTCAAGATCTTTCCTCATAGCTTGTAACACTTTGATTTTGAGCTTGTTTTTTCTTTATTTTTTTTTATGTGTTGGAGTTTCTATTAGCCAATTCATTCTTTATCTGGCATGTATTTGTGCTCTTAAAAAATCTCCCTTATTTTCTTAATTTTATTTTTTTTATATACTATTTGTTTTTGCTTATTCTTAATATGGTTTTTTACACCTAAATAGAGGATTTTATGTACTATAAATTTTAATTTTAATTTTATCTTCTTATCGCTAAAAAATTCGTTGATAAATTATATATTTAAATATAATTTAACGATTACCCAATATACAACGTCAGTCAGTAATAAAACTCATATTCTGTCTTGCTAAGTGAATTAAATAATTAAATTTGTGGGTCCTGTCGAGTGGCAAATCAATGGCTCAATCCTTCGGCTAAGTAATAAATTCCTTTACGTCTCTCAATTAAATCTAATTTTTATTATTAATTTTTTTTTAGCGAAATTTTTTTATTATTAATTAGATCCATCTAGTTGTGTTTTTTAAAATGTTTAATGTTTGAATAGTTCAATCAATCTTAAAATTGTATATCTTAAAAAAAAAAGCCTTTTTCCGTGAAAAAAAAAATGATATATTATGCTATAGTTTAATAATAAATATGTATGATATTCTAATTGATCAAAATTGACTAAATAATTAATTTAAATTTAAATTCTCTTATCTAATATTTCATTGGTTCTAATTTTATAGACATATTTTTTAATTATTTTAAATTATAATTTACTTATTATTTTAATAAATTAATTAATATATGAAATTGTATTATACCCACGTCTAAAGTTATTTACTAAAATTATTTAATAAATATATTTCATATTAAAATAAAAAATATAATAATAATATAAAAATTATATTTTTAATAAAATAATTAATTTTTTAATTTTTATAAAATAAAAAATATATTTATTCAGAAAAAGAGAGAATATTATATATATATATATAATAGTTCATAACCTGCATATTACTGACAAGTCTCGAATCTAATAAAATCTATTAAGACATTAAAAAAACAAACAAACAGAAGGCCTCTTGAACTAATACATTCATAATAAATACAAATAAATAATTCTGTGATTTTTTTTTTTGAATGTCGCTAACATGAATAAAGAAATGATGGAGGAGTAGGTGATAATCTAAGCAAATAGTCTTTCTTATTTGTCATACATAAATGGAATATCAGGAATTTGCAATGATTATAAAATGTTAATGGAAATTTAAGTTTTTGTCTAAAGACTGAATGTGTTAATTTAGATTTTTTTTTTTTGCCCATTGTGTAGACATTATTATTAATTTATTTGATTAATTAGTGAGGAGACGAAGAGAAGGAACAAGAGAATATATGGGAAATTGATTTAATTAAATAATCATAACATTGAATTTCTATAACTAAAATATATATTTTATTTTTTTAACATATAAAACGTTAAAAAGAATTAAAATTTCAAGTAAATTTCATAAAATTTTATAAAATTTATTTTTTTTTAGCATTACAATATGAGAGGGTAAAAAATTAAACTTAAATTTATTCAAGAGATGCATTTACCGTTAGGTTATGCCCGGTAAACTTATAAAATTTATTTAGTTTATCCTAATTTAAGAATTTTTTTAATAAATCACTTTTGTTGAAAAATTATAAAAAATTAAAATTAATATCTAATATTTGTTGTAGCTAAACATGTAAATTTTATTTTATAAAGTAACACTTAACAACCTATAATTAATATATAAAACAATTTTTTTATTTTTTAAATATTAGACAAGGAGAATTTGAATCCAAGTTTGTAAATAATTCGATATATGTAATGCTAAACCAAACCATGCCTTCTCAATGGGCAAATTATTTTTTATTTTTACTCAAATTGCAATTCTAACAATGCCAGACAAATATTTTTTTTCCGTATTAAGTTAAACATATTTTCATTTTCATTTGTCATTCGTTTGAACCAGAGAAAAAAATTTATTATATGATAAAACGAAATGAATTCTTATGCTTTATAGTTTCTAAAAAGAAAAAAAAATAATATATATATATATATCATTTTAAAATAAAAGGTCCCATTTTTCATTCACAAATAATCCGTGAAAACATTTAATTTTAAATTACTAATAATGTAATATAGCACAAAGTTCTTTTCACATACTCCTCTTTCTTTCTAAATTTAAGTTTCAATTCAGATTGAAAAATGTTAATAGCAATATTTTTAACTTAATTTAATTTAATATATTCAAACGTTGCCTTAAGAAAAAAAATTACACTACTATTTTTCTATATATATATTTTTTTTATTTTTACTAGGAGTATTTTAATTATTTTATAATAAACTCATAATAAATTCATATTAACTGATAATAAATTATGTAAATTTGATATTTTAGTAAATTAATTATTAATTTTAATAAATCTGAATATATTTTGAAAATATAATAAATTTAACTTTTTTATTTTTTTCAACCATTTTTGTCCAAAAAAAAATAATCGTATTAAAGGCCCATTTCTATGAGCAGAAAGTGGAGAAGAAGGTCATTTCCTTAAAGTCACAAGTTAGATAATTTGCATAAATTATAATGTTTTTGATAAAAATATATAAAAAAAATTAATTTATCAAAATTTCAAAAGATATTTAAATTTATGAAAATTTATTATTAGTTTATTAATTTACCAAATTTATATAATTTATTAGAAATTTATTATAAAAATTATAATTTTTATAAATTTATTATACCTCTAATTTTGAATTCATGACCCACCTAGTGATTATTTTTGAAATAAAATTTATTTTTTTAAGAAGTTTTGTAAATGGCCCAAAAAAAATTGAAAAAATTATGGTGAAATTTACAAAAAATAACTTTAAAACAAAAATTGCAAATAAAAATTTATGAATATATTATACAAATAAAAAAATTTATAAAAATATGATTTATTTTTAATAGATAGTGAATATATAGTAGTATATTTAGCATATATCATAAAAATATAAAAAAAAATGTTAGAAATACTTTTTTAATAAATAATTATACATATCTGAAGAAAAAAAGCTTTTTTTTTCGGATGTCTTTACAAAGTTTAAAAACATTTAACTTATATTAATTAATTGAATTAGCCGTTCACTCGGGAAATTTCCAGGCCTTCTTCCATGTTCTGCCCTTTCTATTACTTTTATCATTGAAGAGGAATGGAGAAGGTTGGAGAAGAAAAGGCAAGTGGCCTATCTTTTCATATTTTTTTTGGTGAAATGCATATGAAGCCAGGGATGGGAGCATGGGGCTAAGAAAATACCAGAGTTCACTTTTGACCTTTTGTAATTTGAAAACTAAGAGCCTAGAATCCTCTTCTCCATCCTTGTATATAGCTCACTCATAGCACTTCAATTTCAGAATCAATCAGATTAAAGCACTCTACAGCAACATTCACACTATCAATAGTTCTTCTCTCAGTTACTACAAGTTTCCAAAAATGGCATCATCTCTCATTCCCAGCTTCTTTGGCAGCCGCAGATCTAATGTGTTTGATCCATTTTCTCTTGACATTTTCGATCCTTTCGATGGATTCTTCACTTCTACACTAGCCAATGTGCCCTCTTCGGCTAGGGAAACCTCAGCTTTCGTTAACACGAGAGTCGACTGGAAAGAAACCCCAGAAGCCCACATTTTCAAGGCAGACCTTCCAGGGCTAAAGAAAGAAGAAGTGAAAGTGGAAGTTGAAGAAGGCAGAATCCTCCAGATAAATGGAGAGAGGAGCAAAGAGCAGGAGGAGAAAAATGATAAGTGGCATAGAATTGAGAGGAGCAGTGGGAAATTTTTAAGGAGGTTTAGGTTGCCTGAGAATGCAAAGATGGACCATGTTAAAGCTAGCATGGAAAATGGAGTTCTCACTGTGACTATTCCTAAGGAAGAAGAGAAGAACCCTGAGATCAAGCCCATTGAGATCTCGGGTTGAAGCAAGATTTTGTGCTAATATTATGTGGCTTTGTGTTCAAAAAGACTATCTGAATAAGATGAACTCATATGTGTTTGTTCTTGAAGAACCTTTATAATGTCTCTTTTTGTAAAGCTTGAAACTTGTAGAAGCTATTTAGCTACAATGAAAATAATTTGTGTGTAATTTTTCCTAAAACTCCCAAATCTTTAATAATCCTAATCCCTACTAATGCAGATCTAACAGGTAAACTGACTTAAACTAATTTCAAGGGATGAAAATTCAACACTTTCGGCTATCAAATACACCCACAATCAGATTATGCTCCAAATAAGTTCATCTAAATTAGCTTCTCATTAGATTATTAAATTGAGCTAACACATCCATTTGTACAGGATTAAACAAGCAGTGAAAATAAAACACACTTGTGCAAAATCCTAAACAACCTTATCATAATTGAAATGGAGAAAAAAAAGAAACACTGTCACATCTTTCTTAGGCAGCATTTAAATATAAATAACTCCAGACTAGTTCTCTTAGATTCCTCCTTCAACTCTTCATTAACAGCCCCCTTTCATCTATATCTTCAGCTTTCAACCTATGACTTAAAGATATTGCAATTATATTATTCTGCAGACTCAAAGCTTCAATCTATATCCTTTATCTACCAAAATAAAGGAAAAAAAAAAACAAGAACTCAAATGCATCATGAGTATTTTTTAAGATCCATTGCTCGAAATGTAATCAAATAGATTTTAGTTTTAAATATAGTAGATTCAAATGCATGTCTTATAGATAATCAAAATGGAAAAAAAAAAAAAAGAAAAAAAAGAAAGAAATCGTTTGTAGCTTTCTTTGGTTCTTCACTGCAAAAGTGTAGAAATTTTTATTATCCAAGGCGTAATTTCCCAATTTCTTATTGCATTTTCCTTCCTTTCTCATTCACCTCAATGGGTTTCAATTCAATACCATAGGGATTGTCTCCTTTGAGGTATAAATCCCAAATATTTAATACTATATAAGATGTATAGTCAAATGATATCACTTTCAGCTATCAATACCACCACAATCAGGCTATGCTCCAAATTGATCAAACCAAAACAGCTTATGCATCTATTAACTTATGAATTAAACTAATACATGCATTTGTTACATGATTAACCAAACAATGATTATATAACATATTTGCAAAATCCTAAACAAACCTTACAAAATTGACATAGTAATGGTAAAACAAACCTTCTAATCTTTCCATGGCAACATGCCAACATTTATATGCACATATCTCCAGCCATTTCGACAAATTCAAGCACCAACACCAGTAGCTCCCTTCAATGCCTTCTTCAATTCCTCATTCACATCCCCTTCCATGGATTTCGTGTCATTGCTTCTCCTTTCAATTCTACGACCATTCACATTTTTCATCCCATTTCTCTCAATTTCTCTGTATTTCCCAGAATTTATATCCCCCATAGGAAAACAAAATTTCCCTCCAGATATTTCCTGTCTGAGATCTTCTACAGCTTTCTTCAATAGCCCATTCTCAGCTTGCAAAACCTCAAGTTCCCGCTTAACCGTCAAACAAGCCTCCGCCATCTCAGAATTTGTTAATTCTGAGCTCAACTTCGTTGCTGTAGAGGCCGTTCTTTTAGATTTTGAATCACCACCATCTAAATGCTCAATCCCGATCTTGTTCATTACCAAAAACGGAATCTTTCTAAGATTAATTCCAGCCGTTGAATCACTACCAATAACACTCTTAGTCTCAGCCGGAACCCTAACTCCCCAACGGAAATTCATCACAGCATGACTCCTAACCGGAAGCTTTGTACTTGCTGTAACTTCCACACCAGAAACAGCCCCTGCAATCACTCTAGCAGTAGGCGGCGGCAAAACCGAAATTTTCCTCCCAGAAAATCCATTCATAACCCCAACACCACCAGCTCCATTCAACATCGGAGTCTCCAAAACCTCAATTGATCCATTATTATCACAATCCTCCGAAGACGCAATCATTTTCCCACCCTTCTCAAACACAGAAGACGAATGAGATTTCTTAATGGAGAAATCCCCAAATCTGGGCTTGAAATGGAGCATAAAACTAGGGTTTCCTTTCCCAAGCAAATTGAACTCAGCACTCATCCACATCGAACTAGACATAGGAGAACCAAACGGACCCATCCCAGTCTTGAAGATAAGAGAGAAAGGGTTCCACGTATCATTAGGACGATACGCGACCTTGAAGGAAGGTCCAGATTCGAAGAAGGTAGATAGATTGAGGCTAAGCTCTTTAGATTCACCAGCGACAATTCCTGATTGGAAAGGTAAACCCAATATACTTAATGGAACTTTAGCTCTAAATAGCGGCTTCTGGTCTTCACGGAACTTCAAAGAAGCTTTCATTTTCTGCAATAAAGCCCTGAAAACCCAAACCAAAATTGAAGAAGAACCAGTGAGAGGAGAGTGAACCGTGAAGTGAAAATTTAGCAAATTTATGAAAGGGGCTTTCAAATAAGTAAGAAATAATTTATAGGTTGGTTTTAGATTTTGGAATTGGAATTAAAATTGGAGAAATTTATTGAGATTGAACGCGGAGATTCCGCCAATTTTTGGCTGGATTAATGGGGTTGATCAAGGGTTCTGGGTGCGGAAGTTGATTCTGACACAGTTTAATGGGTTTTTTTTGGTAGGTTAGTTATTATTTTGCCCCTAACATGACCACACAACTAATTTTAATTTGGGTATTTAGAAAGGTAATTTGTGGGAAAGAATAAGGGTAAATTTGTAAACAAGGATAAGGATTTTGTTTGGTTGCTAATGCATTGGCATTTAAAAATTGAAAATATGAGTTTTGCGCCAAGGAAAATGTGTTTTTTTTTTCTTCTTAATTTTGATTTGTTTTTTGACCACCAACTCAATCGTAGATTCATAGTATAATAACAATCATAATTAATCATATAATTAATGAATAATAATAATAATAATAAATCATAATTTATTTATAAATCTTATTGCAACATTAGGATTCAAATTTTGAAGGTGGGATTTCGTATCGTTTTTCTCTTTCTATTTTAAAACTAAATTTTGAAAATTTTTATTTTAAAATTAAAAAAATAATTCCTTAAAATAAAGTAATAAACTATAGTTTTTAAGAAATTAAAATTTTCAAAATTATAATTATTTAAACTCAATAAATTCAAATTTTAAATCTCAACCTTTATTTCAATTTATTTTCCTTCCATACATCATATCATTAATTACTATTAACAATCTTTAAATTTTAAAAAATAATTTCATTACTACTCAATTAAATTTTAATATAAATAAATTTGACCTTTTCTCATTTTGCTAATGAGTTATGAGATGTATTACGACTGCATCGATACAAGTTCTTTGGAATGGAGAAGTGTCTCAACAATTTCTGCCTACTCGTGGTGTTGGTCAAAGAGATCCTATATCTCCTTATATTTTTGTTATGTGTGTTGAGAGATTAGCTCATTGTATTTTGAAGTCAATTCATGAGGGACTTTGGAAGCCTATGAAGCTTAGCAGAAAAGGACCGCCCATATCCCATCTCATGTTTGCTGATGATATCTTATTAGTAGCAGAAGCTTCCATTGATCAGACTCGAATAATAAATGATGTCTTGGATTACTTCTGCCTTTGCTCATGCCAAAAAGTCAATAAATCCAAGACTCGTATAATTTTTTCTAAGAACGTCAGTGCTTCCCTTAGTAACCTCATAAGTAATGAGCTGGGCTATAAGAAAATAGATGATTTGGGGAGATACTTAGGTGCGCCTTTCCTCCATAAACGAGTTAATAAGTATACATTAGTGGATAAAGTGTCTCAGAAATTATCGGCCTGGAATGCAGAATCTCTATCACTTGCTGGGAGATTCACACTTACAAAGCATGTGTTAGCTACAATCCCATTATATGCCATGCAGACAACAGCTACTCTCCCTTTGGTTGTGTGCCGAAAAATTGATAAATTTTGTCGTAACTTTATTTGGGATTCTTCTGACAAGAAGTCCAAAGTGCATCTTGTGAGTTGGGAGAGTTTATGTAACCCAAAGGATAGAGGGGGCTTAGGTCTGAAGAGTTTGGCTACTATGAACAAAGCTTTTCTTATGAAACTTAACTGGCAGATTGTTAAGGAGAGGGACAAGCTGTGGGTTAGAGTAGTTTGTGGGAAGTTTGCGTTAGATAATGTGGATATGCCAATTTCGATAGCTACGATGCGTGGGCCATATTTCTGGAAGGCTTTGGCCAAAGTTTGGGAAGCTACTGTTCAAAATACTTTTGGGATCTTAAAGATGGCAGCTCAGTGTGTATTTTGGAAGGATTGTTGGATTATTGGAAGGGATTTCTCTTGTGAGTCTTGACATTGATCATGTGCCTCAAAATCATCTGAACCGCCATGTTATTGACTATTTAGATGAGAATGGGAATTGGAATTGGTCAGAATTTGGCCACCTTCTTCCTGTTGTTGTTAAATTAAATATAGCTGCTACTATTCCTCCATTTAATATTCTTGAGAAGGATACAATTTTATGGGCTCTTACTTCAAATGGAGACTTTTTCTGTGAAATCAGCTTATAATTTTCTTATGGAGAATTCATGGATTGATACTGAGTCTAAATGGAATTTGATTTGGTCGTGGGATGGTCCTTATCGTATATTTGTTTTCCTATGGTTGGCTTTTCGAAACAAGTTGCTTACCAATGAAGTGAGGAAGTGCCGGCATATAGGGGCACCAGAAGGCTGTGGTAGGTGTGGTGCTCAAGTTGAGGATATTCTACATGTGCTAAGGGACTATCCTTTAGCAAGGCAGGTTTGGATCTCTCTCCTTCATTTTTGTCAAGTTCCAAATTTTTTTGCTCTAGATGGGGAGAACTGGTTCATTTCCAATTTGAAATGCAAAAGGAAGAAGTCCGCTGATAATAAGGAGTTATGGTATTTCTTTTTTGGCATCACATGTTGGTATTTATGGGTGGCCCAGAATGAATGGATCTTTAATGGAAAAAAATTCATCCTTGAATCATATTCTGTCCAATGTTCAGGCTCGGGTTCATGAGGTGTGTTTGGTGAGATCGGTGGAAGCTTCTGTTAATATCCATCTTGCTGGAAGGGAATCCTTTATCATTTTGCTTTCGAGTTCCCTATTGGTTTGCATGTGTTAGATTCTATTCCAGTACAGTTGCAAAGTTGGATCTCTCATGATAAAGTGGGAGAAGCTTTTTTTTTTTTTTTTTGAAAAAGTCTAGACAAACTTAGAAATTTAAAGAGTGACTCAGCGATGGTGTGCGACTGAAACCAATGGGTTAACACTTCATTTAATATTTGAATTATTCAAGTAAATAAATTTGAAATATCAACTTTAAATTTTGAGGGATATGGATTTAAAATTTATAATAATAATAATAATAATAATAATAATAATAATGAACAAAATTTTAAATTTGGGCTTGGCTTGTAAGCAAGAATAAGGATATAAAGCGCTGGCCCATAAAACTACATAATTGATGGACAAGTTGGAAACATTGAACTAAATTTTAATTTTGGGCTTGGCCTGTAATTGACTTCTCAAACTTCTTTAGTAATTTTATGGGCTTGGGTTTGTATTGAATGAGAACTGTGCTTGATATATTGGACTCAAATGTGAGAAATTAATTTGATAAAAACTTACAACATATGTCATTTGTTTAAATATCCCTAAAAGAATAAAATTATTTTTTAAAAACACTCAAATTTTCATTTTTACTTTCAAAGATATTGACTTTTTAACTTTAAATTTTAAAAAATCCAATTTTAGAGATTTACATTAAGTATATATTTCACTTTCGGAGATATACATTTAGTACACTAAAATTATAATAAAATATTAGGATATTTTTTGAAAAAAAAAGTAAGAAAAAAGCGATATGTAATGTAATTTTTCTTTTTAAATAATTTACGCTGTTTATATTATTTTGATATATTAGGTATATATGAGATGTATATTAGATGTGCATCAATCAAAATGGAATATATTTTTTGTACAATAGATAAAATAAAAAAAAAAGTGGATATTAAAAAAATAAATATTTTTTAAAATATTTTTTGAGGTTTTTGTTTTTTGAAAAATTACCATTTAAATAAGTGGTTCATTGTTTGAACTATGGGCTTCTAGCCTAAGTTGTTTTATGAAAAAATTATACCCTTCCCTATTTTTTATAAAAATTTTATTTTTAAAAAAAGTATTTTAATTATTTTATAATAAACTTTCAATAAATTTATAATAAAGTCATAATAAATTATTTAAATTTATAAACTGATAATAAACTATATAAATTTAGTATTTTTATAAACTAATCATAATTTTTTATAAATTTAAATATATTTTTAAAAATATGATAAATTTAAAATTTTTTTATTTTTTTCTAATTTTTTTATAAAAACCTTATTTTATAGGTCGTTGATAGCCCAAACCATTACAAGTAATAAAGCCTATGTCTATCATCATATCATATTATATTTTAAATTATGCATTAAGTGCAACTATATCACTAAAAGACTTGTTTAAGAAAATAAAAAGAAAATGATTTTTTTTTTCAACTTTCAGAGTACAAAATCATTGCAAGGAACAAAATTAAGGCATGGCTAATAATTTTGCAAAAACACAACTTATGAAATTCATCATTAAATATTAGAATGAAATCACTAATAAAGACATCAATTTCAAGCATGGCATAAACTCATTATTTTAAAATGACATTCACTTATCACACACCACTATAGCTATTACTATTCTATTACCCAAATATCCACATACAATATCATTATCAACATTTATTAGGAGTATTTGATGGTTGTTATATTAATATATATTAATTAAAATGATATATTTTTTTCAACAATAATAATGTTAAATTTCAGGAAATTACTTTTTTATTCAATTTTTATTTTTTTTTCTGGATAGTAATTTTAAAATTTAAAATTATCAAGAAAATTAAAAAAATAAATGAATTTATATAATAATAGCGTTAATTTCAAATCATTAAATTAATAATTTTCGAGTATTAAAAAATGAATATTCAAATTTGAGTCTATTATTTAGATCATATATGAATTTATTATTAAACTATATTAAAATATACAATTTCTTAATAAATTAAAGTTGGTGTTTTGTATATGTATAATCTTTTAATATCCTAAATTTCATAAAAACAAAATGATGATAAAAATCTTTGCACCAAATGACGAATATGTAAATATAATTGCATATATTATATATAATATTTACGAATTCAACTAATAGAAAAAGATATGGAAATCAATGTTACAAAAGACCTTTTTTTTTTTCATTTTTTCTTTTAATCTCTTCAAGAAAGAAAACAGCTTTTATATGATAATGGCTTCACTTTAAGGGTCATGATGGTCTCAAACTCTTAGGGCAATGACCCTCTAAATATGTTGAAAATGGCCCCAGTTGTTATCACTTACTTGCAACGCAGGAATCCAATAACTTTGACTCAAGACATGCACACAAAAGCAGCTGCATATATATACCCTAGCTTTCATGCAATGAACCCTAGCTTTCATGCAATAAAATCAATTAAACATAATTTACTTTGTTTATGTACACAACTGAAGTGTATTGAGACTTCAACGTTAAAAATTGACCAATTCATTATTTATTTAAGCACCAAAAAAAAAAACTCTTTCTTTATTTATTTATTACAAAATAGTGATTTTTTGTTTCGAAATTACGATTGTTTTTTATAGTATTAGTATAAAAAGCCAAAATTAATTTTTAATCTATTACTTAAAGAAATAGATACTCATTGCTCGAGTAAGTCTAGATATTATGAAAAATAAGTATGAATGCAAGAATCTAATTTAATTTTCACAACTATAAATTTATTAGAATAATAATAATTATTTATTTAAAGTATATGATAATTTTGTATTTATATTTTTAAAAATAATGTTTATGTATCTTTATTGTTATTATATAATATAAAAATAAATTTTAAAAAATAAATATTTGCATAGTTTTTATACTCGTATGTGAGGACTTAATGAAGATGGTATTTGGTGATTAATGAATTATGGTACTTAAGACATTATTCATAAATTATTAAATTTATTGCATAATAATAATGTCGGAGATATAGTTTGATGCCTTTTTTTATACTCTGATTTATTTATTAAAAAAAAAGAAAGAAAAAATCAATACCTTGTTATTTTGTTATTTCAAAAGCCATTAATGGAAAACATGCAGTTTTTATTCAAGAATAACTTACTATCATTTAATAATTTATTTTTTTTTAATTAGAAATCAATGGTATTTGTATTTCTTTCGTTAAAAAATGTAAAATTTGTTAGAAAATTGTACAAAGAGTAAATTCAAATATGATAATATACCCAAATAGAAGTTAGTCATTCTTCTTAATATTAAATTTGACATCGATTTTCCAATAAATGGTAAAAATATTTCAAATCACATGAATATTAAATTAAATACTTAAAATTAATAATAAAACAAAGGGTTAAAAATAAATACTCTAAAATCACCAAATATATAAATCAATTAATAAAAATTATTTTAATTTAATTAAAATTTTTAAATTGTTAAAATTTAATTGGAAAAATTTTACTCTAATAAATAAATACTCTGGGATGGTCAATGCAACCCATCTGTTATCTGTCTCACTACGTGATGATCACTGAATGCATCTGACATGTAGGGCATGTCCTCTAATTGTAAGGAAAATGACCTTAGAAAGGGTCACTTGATACTGTTATTAGATTACGTAACAAGTAACCTTGCTGTACTCGAAAGTCTTATTATTATTATTATTATTGTTGTTGTTGTTGTTGTTGTTGTTATTTATCAGAACTTGAAACTCTTAATTAATTCTTTGGTCAACTTATTTTCCTGAATTAATATAATATATCTTAGCCTTGAAAAATATATGTTATAGTACAATTAGTGAAAATACTTGCAAATTATTATGGGATTTGATCTTAATTGGAGTATTAAACTTTTCTTCTATTCATAAACTTTATGTTTATTTATGTAACTATTAATGTTAACAAATAATTGCAATTGTAAAATGTAATAATGATGACTTGAAGCTAATCATATATGTCAACATAATCTCATACTCTTTAATCATTGTGGATTTCTATGGTTCATGAGTGGCAATTATTCTTCTAATTTTTAAATTTTTTTTAATATGTGTCGAAAAGTAAATTTAATTAATTACTATCTTCTAATTGAACAAGAAAAAAGTAATTTTATTAATTATTTTTTAAATAATTTTAATCCATTTAAAATAAAATATTAAATCTGTAATTGAAATATATAAATTATGAAAAATTGAATGTGAGCTTTTAATTAAAACCAAATTTATAAAGAAAATAAAAAAAATATTTTAATCTCATCGGTCATTGACATATCATATGTCATTTTTAATTACTCAAATAAATATTTAATGATTTATATTATCACAATTAAATTTATAAAAAAATAAAAATATTTTAATCTCATCACATTTCATATGTCATTTTTTTAATTACTCAAATAAATATTTGATTATTTGATTGCATTAACTTAATGGTTTAATCAAACTACTAGGATAGGCTTCCCCTCCTCCCTTAGTGTTTTTTTTTTAATTCATACATAGGGCTATCGATGGTTTTTGGCCATCTACAGCTCTAAATATTCATTTCATCTTATATTTTTTTATAGTTTTCTCAAATGAATTTATAGTTCGATTTTTATAGTTTTCATTTCATCGCGTGAGAGGTTCACTCGAAATTACTATTTTACCCCTTAGAGCTTTAAATTTTTTTAAAAAAAATTCTATCAAATGAAACGACACTTAATACGTTTTAAAAAAAAATAGAGCCAACAGCGTTTGCTGCTGGCTCGAGCGAGAGGCGAGGCGAGAGATTGAAAGAGGCAGAGAGCAGAGACAGAGTCACAGAGGGGCAGAGAACTGAGAGAAGAACGGACGGAGGAGAGGCGATGCTGCAATACCGAGCCACCAGCCACCAGAGATTTTGTCCTCCCTCAACAAGTCTCTGATTTCGTCACTGGTCATATTCTAAAAGAGACAATTTTTATAGCAAAATTTTTTATATTCACAAAACTCAAATTCAAAATCTTACTTAAAGGACAATAAATTTTTTACCATTTATGCTAACTCACGCTGGTTATTAATTCATTTTAAATCAATAGTTAAAATCACATTAAAGGGTTAATACATAAGTTCAAACATGAACTTATAAGAAAGAATCTAAGAGACCCTTATACTTTGTATGTATTTTATGATATACCTCTAAATACTAAAAGTGATATTTTTACACACTTGACTCAACTGAAAAATGCACGTGCTTTTAACGTGGATAATGGGGCAAGTGAAGAGTTCTTTTCTGTTTTCATTTATAAATAGTAAAAACATAATATAATTTCAGTAAAGAAATTTTAAAAAAATCTATAAATAAATTTTAACAATAAAAAATTAAAAAAAAACCCAAAAAAAACAGGGTTGAAATCTATAATATTCCAAATTTTTTAAAAATTTTAATTTTTAGAAATTTAATAAAATAAATTAAAATTTAATTAAATAAATAAAATAAATAATTTTAAATAAAAAATAAAAAAATTTTAAATGAAAAAGTAGAATATATATGTGATATATATGCAAAATATGCATAACATATACAAAGTCAAATTTTTTAAAAAGTCAAAAGTCAAAGTTCAATAGTATTTTTATAAATAAATTTTAAAATTTTAAAATTATTAAAATAATTCAAAATTAAATAATTTTTGAATGAAATATATATTTTGGAGTTTTAATTAAATAATTTAATAAATTATTAATAAATTATTAAATTATTAAAATAATATATATAAGGTTGAAAATAAAAGTAGAAAGAAATAAAATTTTATTTAGTCTTTTCTTATTCTTTCTCCTAGTGTGCCGAACCTCCATAGAAGAAAAGTTAAGGATTTTGTTTTTTTCATACTCCACAAATTGAAAGATTTTAAGAGTTTTAAGTGAATTTTTTGTTATTTCCACAAATTTTAGTAAGTTTTCTAACTTTTTTCTTGAAATTCCATGAAAATTGTGATTATGTGAGTTTTAAATTTTGAAATTCTAAAGTTTAATTGTTTATTTGGATATGGATAAAGTTATTTTAAGTGTTTAATAGTGATTTTAAAGTTGGATTAAAAATGGTTGAGTTTGGGTAAATATTGTTGAAAAGAGATAGTTTAAGGTTATATAACTTTTGAACTTTTGAATTCATGAATTTTAATTGTGGAAATTGATTCTAAATAAGTTATTTTGATGCATAAAGAAGTATTTTAAGGTCAAATATTGGATTCAGTTGAGTTATTAGAATTTGAGAATAGAAGTGTTGATTTATGGTTTTGAAAAAGTGATTTTTTAAAATTGTTTAATTGTTTAATTTTATTGGTTTAAGTATATTTTTTTAGTGATAAAAGTGATGAATGTGAGTTTAAAATGATAAATAGATTGAGTTGGATTGAAAAATCTTCAATAGGGGAAAGTTATATCATTTTAAGATTTTAGATATAATTGTGTATTTTTGTAATGTAATTGATTTAAATATGTTAAAATATATTTTTAATAATATAAATAAATTTAAAATATCAAATTGAATGGCCTAGTATGATATTTTAAACTTAAAGTGAGGTTAACTTTAACTTTAAGATTTTTGTTTGAATGATATTTAATTATGATTTAATACTGAAAATGTCTTAGAATGTGATACTAAATGATTATTTATGATTACATTTGGTATAGATATTGAGGAGAATTGATTTGCTCAATCCAAGTGTTAAAGGACAAGTTGAAATAGAAGGTTAAAGGTGGTGTTTGAGTTTACTTTTAGTTGTTTTTAGAGGTAAGTACAAAATTTAGATGAATTGGACATGTTTGCATTATATTGGGCTAAACACATTTTGAAATGATAAATGTGTTAAGCTACTTGATTTTTGATTATTTATGAATAATGTGCTATGATATGTGTAATGTCATATATGCATTAAATGCATTGTGAAAAACTATTATTAATGGTTAAATTGTGTAAAATATGAAATATGTGTATTATGTGAAAATAATCCAAAGTATTTGAGTAATGTCATTTGTTCTGTATGCATTAAGAGTATTGTTAAGAAGCCATTGGTGATGGCTAAAGTGCATAAAATGTGATTCATATGTAAATTATGTGAGATACCTCAAATAATTGGTTAATGTATTGTAAATATAAAATGTGGTACATTATGATTATATGTTGATATATGATGATACGAAATGGGATAACGTTGAAATAAATGAAAAAATAAGACAATGTGTCTAATTGATAATAAGAAAAGAGACAATGTACCTAATGAATTATGAGAAAATGAGAAATAGATTGATAATGAAATATATTTAATAATTGTATAACCAAGGTGGTGAAAGTGAAGAGAAAGGGAGACAGGATTATCTCTTTGAGGCTTGTTTTGGGAGATGACACTATTAATGTTATTAGTGCTTATGCTCCCCAAGTAGGTTTGGACGGAGCATCCAATGTTCAGTTCTGGGAAGATATGGATGATATCATGCAAGATATTCCGGATAATCAGCAAATCTTCATTGGTGGGGACCTTAACGGGCATGTTGGTAAGGACAATAATGGTTATGACAGGGTCCATGGGGGTTATGGTTTTGGCAACAGGAATGAGGAGGGAAAGAGCATTTTGGATTTTGCGGTGGCTTATGATCTAGTGCTGGCGAATACCAGCTTTGAAAAGAGGGGGTCACACTTGATTACCTTTAAGAGTGGACGAACCCAAAGTCAAATAGACTTCATACTTACTCGAAGACGGGACAAAAGTAAGTGTAAGGATTGCAAGGTCATTCCGGGTGAAGCATTGACGGCGCAATATCGTATTGTGGTTTTAGATATTAAGAATAAAAGTAGCTGGAGGAATGATAAGAAAATATTGGAACCAAGGATAAGATGGTGGAAATTGAAAGACCTAGCTCAAGGTATCTTTAAGGATGAGTTACTAAAGGAAGAAATTTGGAACCTTGAGGCTAGTGCAGAGGACTTGTGGACAAAAATGGAAGGTGGCATTAAGAAAGCAGGTAGTAAATTGCTTGGGATCTCTATAGGGGCAGGGCCTCGACCGCACGATGCATGGTGGTGGGATGAGGAGGTTCAAAAGGCTATTAAGGCTAAGAGGGAATGGTATAAAAAGTTACCGAATGCGGTTAATAGCGAGGACTTTGAGGAATATAAGAGGGCTAAGAAAGAGGCAAAGAAGGCTGTTAGTGTAGCTCGTGGCAGAGCCTTAGAAGGGATTTATCAAAAGTTAGGTACTAAAGAGGGAGAAATGGGCATTTATAAGATTGCAAGGATGAGAGAAAGGAAAAGCAGAGATTTAAGCCAAGTCAAATGTATAAAGGACGAAGATCAACGGGTGTTGACAGGAAATGTTGAGATTAAGGAGAGGTGGAAGGCTTATTTTGAGCAGTTATTCAACCCTGAACATGAACAAGATTTTCAAGGTCTTCATGCAACAAATGATTATATCAGCTGGTCTAGGAGGATCTTGCATAGTGAAGTAAGAGAAGCCTTGAAGTATATGAAAGTTGGTAAAGCTTGTGGCCCGGATGGTATTCCTATAGAGGTTTGGAAGAACCTTGGAGAGGTAGGAGTTGTCTGGTTAACTAAACTCTTTAATGCTATTGTGAAAGGACGTAAGATGCCGAATGCCTGGAGGAAGAGTATCATGGTACCCATATATAAAAATAAGGGAGACATTCAATGCTGTACAAATTATCGGGGTATTAAACTTATAAGCCATACTATGAAATTATGGGAAAGGATTATTGAACACAGATTGAGGAAGCTTACAAGAGTTTCGGAGAATCAGTTTGGGTTTATACCAGGGAGATCTACCATGGAGGCTATTTCTCTTCTAAGAAGACTAATGGAATTGTATCAAGAGAAGAAGAAAGATCTCCACATGGTATTTATTGACTTGGAGAAAGCCTATGATAGAGTACCAAGAGAAGTGTTATGGTGGGTTTTGAAGAGGAAAGGAGTCAACGGCAAATATATCAGCATCATCAAGGACATGTATGAGAATGCATCCACTAGTGTGAAAACACCTGGTGGAGACACTGAGGCTTTCCCTATTACTACCGGATTGCATCAAGGTTCGGCCATGAGTCCATATTTATTTACCCTGGTTATGGACGAGCTAACCAGAAGCATACAAGACGATGTTCCTTGGTGTATGTTGTTTGCTGATGACATTATTTTAATTGATGAGACTAGTGCTGGTGTAAACCGTAAGTTGGAAGTGTGGAGAAAAACCCTCGAGGACAAGGGTTTTAAGTTAAGTAGGAGTAAAACGGAATATATGCACTGTGAGTTCAGTCTAAGGAAGAAGCAGGAACATGAGGTTAAGTTGGATGGAGTTTTGGTTCCTAAAACCAAGCACTTCAAATATTTGGGTTCGGTGTTCCAGAATGATGGCCGTATAGATGAAGATGTGGCTCACAGAATACAGGTAGGGTAGTTGAAGTGGAAGGGTGCGACTGGGGTTCTATGTGATAAGAAAATACCTCTGAAAGCGAAAGGTAAATTCTATAGGACGGTTATTAGACCTGCGATGCTCTATGGTAGTGAGTGTTGGGCACCAACGGGACAACATTTGCATAAGATGAGTGTGGCAGAAATGAGGATGCTAAGATGGATGTGTGGACATACCAGACTGGACAAAATTAAGAATGTTCATATTCGACAAAAAGTCCAAGTAGCGGACGTCGGAGATAAGGTGAGGGAAGGAAGACTTAGGTGATATGGGCATGTTTTAAGAAGACCTCCTAATGCTGCGGTTCGTAAGTGTGAGAATTTGTTGATTGAGGGGGCTAGAGGTCGTGGCAGACCTAGAACTGTGTGGAAGGAGGTGATAGCAAGAGACTTATGTGCCTTAGATCTTGATGCGGATTTGATTAATGATAGACTTGAATGGAGACGTAAAATCCGTGTCTTGGAAGGGGCCTAAGGCTGGAGTATCTTTTTTGGTGTCTTTTGAGCTTATTTTATTGAGAATCCATACAGTCGACACCAACTTGTTTGGGATTAAGGCTTAGTTGTTGTTGTTGTAATTGTATAACTAGTATGTTATTCAATTTTTAAAGTTTTGTGTTTGGCGGCATGTCTATGAGATTATCCTAATTATTTGCCTTCGAGGCTAGCTTTTGAGCAATTATTTAATTCGCTTTAGGCTAGACGTTGGGCGTCACTTGCCTTCGGACTAGATGTTGAGTATCACTATGAATTGTCTTTGGTCTAAATACTGGGTGTCATTTGCCTTCGAACTAGACACTGGATATCAATATAGACTAAAAAAATTGTTTCCACGATAATTATAGAGGAAGCACCAATTTCTTAGTTACTTTAAAATTGCCCCGCCGTGAAGCATCTAAGCTAAACCTTCTTTAATGGAAAATGGATTCTTAACATTTGTAATGATGCTGCTATTGCTGACAATCACAGCGCCATCCCCTTCCATTAGTTTGTTAAAATGCCGCAGAGAGCAACAAACCGAATGGACTAAACAAATAGAATAAAAGTGATATTGAATTGCTTAGCTTTGGCTTTGGCTTTGTTGCATTTCGTGGGAGAGATTATAGAGAAACCATGAGCAAGAAAGGTTAACTCGGGAAAGTTTGATAAAGTGTTTGAAAATTTCTAATTTTTAGAAATTTGATAAAATAAATTATAATTTAAATGAATAAATTAAATTAATGGTTTTAAATAAAAAATAAAGAAATTTTCAATGGAAAAAATAGAATATATACGTGATATATATATATATAACATATAAAAATTAATATTTAAAAAAAAATTTAAAAGTTAAAAGTAAAAGAATATTTTAATAATTAAATATTATAAATTTAAAATTATTAAAAAAAATAAAAATTTAACGTACATGTGTATCATAGCCTAAAGGTGAGCTGAGAAATAGCTCATATAAGAACACACTATTACCGCTTTAAAAATGTAGAGTAGAAATGTGTCGGTGAGATAGAAGGGTGTAATAGATTATTTTTTATAAGAATATGTGTAAACTTATATATTAAACCTATATTAAAATAACAAGTTACCTCTAAATGAATTTGAGAGAATTTTAATTGAATATAATTTTACTCCATAAGTAAATTTTTAAAAATGAGAATGATATCAATTTATTACAGATTAAATTTAATTTAAAAAATAATTATGATAATTTAATTAATTAAGCCATCAATAAATGTGTGTGGCTGGGTGACCATGAGGACCAACACATGTGCAGAAAATTTGAATAAAAATTTAATGCACAAATGACAATTAATATTAGCATGAATAGAAAAACAGAAAGCACCAAATTAGAAAGAAAATTCCCACATTTCCTTGCCCTTGCCCTTAGGCAGAGTGCCTGTTGTTCTAATAGCTGCAGCTGCAGCTGCAGCTTTAAGGTAAATAAAAGCCCCATCAACATTTTTTTGAGCATGCCCCGCCAACATTTAATGACTCTAAGCTTAATTAATTAACAGATTCCCCCACTTTATCCACCATCTATGCTATATATACACACCCTCACTCTTTTTTTAAAAAAAATTGAAAAAAAAGCCAAATCCCCTTTTTATTATTTATATTTTCTTTATACTGAATTGATTAATATATTTTTATTTCATAATAATTAAAAAATTAAATGTTTTTATCTAAAATAAATTTAAATATATTTTATCTATTATACTTTTATTTTAGATATATTTATTACATATTTTTTCAGTCTCAAATTGATAAGCACATTTATTTATTTATTTTATCTCATATTACAATATACTTAATATTTTAATTAATTAGTTAATATAATAAATTTGTATTATATTCATATTTAACATTACTTTTTAAATATATCTCATACTAAAATAAGTATATAATAAAAAATATATATACAAATTTATATTTATAAAAAATTAATTTTGCTTAATTTCTACAAAATAGAAAGTATCTCTATTAATTTGAGATGAAAAAAATATTTTTCACAAGTATCATTAAATATGGATATAATAAAAATTTAATATATTAATTAACTTATTAAAATGATAAATGTGTTATAGTTTGTGATAAATAAAAAAATATCAATTTGAGATAAAAAATATTTTTTTTATTTTTATATTTATTCTTTATTAATTTTTATTTTAGTTTTTTTATTTAACCAAAATCAAGACTTTGATTTATGGCAACATGGTGATTATATATATATTTATGTTGTTGCTCTAACATTTAGAATATTGAAGTATTATGCGTATCGAGATATATTTTAGTGGTAAAGTATATTTTTTGTGAGTAATAAAATCTTGATCAACTCTCCCATCTTCTAATGTAATATTAATATATATATATATATTGGTGTTAGAATTAAAGTATAGATTATATAAAATATTTATGTTGCTGCTATAACATTTAGAATTAAAGTGTTCCAAAAGTATATTGGCGTTAGAATTAAAGTATATTGAAACCCAGTTCCCAAATAAAATTTGCTTGCTTGTTTTATAAATTGTAAGCCCCACAGTCATGAACTTTGACAGTTACATTATCATAAAACTACACTTGCATGTTGAAAGATAGGCAACAATTCACAGATGGGCCAATTTTGTGTTTCAATGGAAATGATACCCCACTGGCTAGCTCTAACAAACAACTTTCTAAATTTAAGAATATAAAATATTTATCATTAAAAACTCTTCTATTCCTCTTTTTTTTTTTTTTTCTCTATATACATGAAATTAATTTTCTGTTGACATTTCAGTCTCACAACAAATAAGAATGTCTGATTTTTTAAATTACACGTAAAATTATTTAATAAATTTTATAAATATTTTAAATTTTTATTTTTAAATTACGAGACTGAATTATTCAATCTATTATTATTAGATTAATAATTTATATGAATTTAAATAATAGAAATAGCTCATATGAATATATATGAACTCATAAAAAAATGATAAATTTGGTATAATATTCAACAATCAGTTTAAAAGGTAAAACTAATAATGGTATTATATTTTAAATAATTTTTATTATAAATATATAATTTTCATTTATTATGAATGGGTAATTTATTTTTTAAAAAATCTTATGCATGTATATGGTTTGCCACATGGAATATATATAATATATACCCCATCTCAAGTCCAATAATCCAATGCACTTATTTATATAGGATTTTACATATAATCAAATTAAATTGGCCATGATTATCAAAAAAAAAAATTAAATGGGCTATGAGGCCAATACAATTAATTAGTGAACTTGTAAGATAAAATAATATATATTTAATTATCAATTGAGTTTTTTTTTTGCTGTTTATTAATTAAACTCATTGGTTTTGATTTAAATAATATTCAATGAATTTGAGGGTCTTTGTCCCTAAAAAGTCCTTAATTAGCACACCTTATTATAATAAATAGTTTAATAAGAGAAAGAAAACAAAAAACAATCTCTGGACGTGCATGGCATTATAACTCACATTATTCTTAAATCTAACACCAAATCCATGAAATATTTTAAATTAAATTAATAATTAATCATGATTTAGTAATATTATTTTAAATTATGATTAATTAAGAGAAAAGACAATGAACTTGTATAGAAATGTACAAGAATCACCATTTCCAATTCAATATAAAATTAGCCTCACCAGATCTACCGCACGCCATTCTTCTTGCATATTGAATGTATTTGGCTGCACCTTCTCTTTGCCATCCTCTACATTTAATTAATTATATATATGTTTACCAATTAATTAATTATTAGAGCAAACCCATGTCTTCTAATATATTTGTGCATGATTTTTTTTCCTTTTTCCTTTTTTTATATTTAATTACTATTGGCACATGTAATAGAGATTTAATATATTAATTAATTGTATCAAGAGGTTTCTTATTAGTAATATTCACTTTTATTTTTTGATAAAAAAAATTCTTATTAGGCAACATTAATAATTAATGAAGAAAAAATAATTAAAAAGAGTAATTTAAGTAAATTACTATATATTTTTTAAAAAATTTATAATTATAAATAATTTATATAATTATTTATAAAATGACATTTAAAGTGGACAATGAGAGTATTTTTATTGGAAGGAATAAGGATAATTAAAAAAAAATGTGGTGCTGTTATTTAAATTTGGTATAAAGACAAACAAATAACGTGAATGCAAATTAGATCAATTGATGGAAATTAATGTGGACCAAAAAAAGAAAAGGACATTACTACGACGTAATTATCTAATCTTATTATAGAGTATAGAAAACATCTTGGTTAACACGTTCTTGTCCTTAATTAATTAACCATTAATCAACTCTGTCCTTTACAATAAGACAATCCGAAATTTCCGGTTTAAAGGGCTAAATCAGCGACCGCTGTAATATAAAAATAAATAAATTAAAAGTAATTAGTTTTAGTTACCAAACAAAAAAATAATGTATAATTGATGATCCTTGAAACTGTATAAAAATTATTAGCAGGTTCGAATGCTGTTAGACATGATCCGTGGCACGTGGCGCGAAATCTGATCTGTTACATCGGCCTCCAATACGCAGTCGTTTGGTCACCATCTCATTGTTTTTTTGAACTGACCATCTCATTTATTTCTCTTTTGCAAAGTGCAAGTAACTTTCTTAGACTTCGTCGTATTCCAACGAGGGCACCTTTACACTTCTTTTTGTGAACGCGTTTACTTTGACCATTTTCTTTGTATTAAATATTAGAATTTCATTATTCATAAGGAAATTAAATTTTAAAAATTACTTATTCAAAATTTTCAATAAAATATAAAATATAAAATTTGATTTAAACTTTTGAATAATAAATAAAGAAATATATTTAAATGATTCTATATATTTACCATTAAATCTAGAATATGAATTGATAAAAGAATGTATGTTTAAAGAATATACATATCATGATACAATTGTTATACTTAAATTGTGATATGCGTTTAATCACTGTATTTTATGTTTATGTATTTTTATGCATTATTTATTTAAAAAAATTATTATTAAATACAAGTTAAATCGTGTTAAAATTAAAAGAGTAAATGTATTAAATATTATCAAAATTGTTCAACATAATTTTTTTTTTGTCAAATTTAAATTAAATGATATGGGTGTCCGGAAGAAATAATTTTATTATTACTATATTTATTTTAATAAAATTATCGTCCTAAAATTATATGTAATTATTAAAAAAATTATTAAAATTTTTAAATATTATATTATATTCGTTTTAATAAAATTATCATATTCAATTCATTCATGTCTGTTAAAAAATATTTAATTTTTTAAATATTATATAAAATTATTTTTAATAAATTAAAATATATTTAATTAATTTATTAATATTAAAATTTATATTTTATTGTTTCATTAATTGACTCATCATGGATAATCACGTTGTTGTCAATATGATTGCAGGTTTAATGGCATTGAATCCAGCTTGTTTGGCTTTGGTAAGGCAGATAAGAGAAATAATTATATGCTACAACGGTTGTAGCAATAAATGTCTACAACAAGCCAATTGAATTTTTATACATAGACTAAATATGACACGTGGCGTTATAGAATAATCATATTTAGTCTACATGTAAAAATTCAATTGGCTTGTTGTAGGCATTTATTGCTACAACCGTTGTAGCATATAATTATTCAGATAAGAGGCTCCTCTATTTTGGTTCATGTCGTGTTTATATTCTTAATTAAAACGGTAATTTTATTAGGATATATATTTTTTATAAAATAATAATTTTATTAAAATAAATAAAGTAAAAAATTATTTTAAATAAATTAAAATATTTTTAATATATTAATATTAAATTTATTATATTTCATATTTATTAATTAATTTATTAATAATGAGAATATAGTAAAAAATTAAAATTTATTTATTATATAAAATAATAATATTAATAATTTTTTATAAAAATAATAAAAATAATATTTTATCCGTCCCGTTAAAATTATTATTTTTATAAAAAAAATTATCCATATCAAATTATAACTTTATATAATTAAAAAAAATTAATTTTTTTTTTGAAAATGAATTAAAAAAATTAATTAATTAATTATATTCTTATTATTAATTATTTAATCATTAAAAAAATATAATAATAATAATAATAAATTATTAAAAGATATTTTAATTTATTTAAAAAATATTTATATAATATATAAATAATTTAATAATTTTTTAATAAATCTGTATAAGCTGAGAGTGTTAATTGTAGGATGAGGGAAGAAGCTGCACGGAGATAATACCTTTTTTAAAATGAATTTAAGATTTTTTATCGATCGAATCAAGAGTTGATTATTGATACGTTAAAATTTTGGTTGCATTGAAGGATGAGAGTTGAGAGTCCAAGATAAGTAAATGGATGCGCTCCCACATTAATTTGAATTTCATCCTACAAGTTAGTAGTAACGTGCGCATCGATCGCAGCTGACAAACGGAAAACGTTGGTTTTTGGGAACTGTCCCGAAAGTGACTGGTGAATGCTGGTGAGCCACCCTGACGGAGATAGGTAACGGCGTCTGGGTCCCACGAGTATTGTCAAGCGGGTCCCACTTTCATCTAGACACCCCGGGTCGAGGTCTGTCTGTGTGGTAACATTGTTGAACAGTAGTTGGAGGTGGGTTTCAATGCTAACGTGAGCTTGTTGTTAACTTCACGGCTTCGCATTATTTTATTTATTTATTTATTTTTATTTTCAAATAAATAAAATAAAATTTAAAAGACAGCTAAACGGAAGGACAAAGTTTTGAGTTTATTTACGACTTAAGGGATTTTCTCTGTTTATGAGCTTGACTGTTAATTATTTTATAGTTGCAGTCTGCTCTCTTATGCGGGGGTTAAAATTTTGCACGTGTCAATCAGACAGCCACTGCCAATTTTAACTATCGGATAATGTGTCATGTGTGATATTGTTCCGTACTTTCTTCTGTGCTATTCGATTTGGCAATGCAGAATAAAAAAAATTGTAAAAATGAAAGATATTATTCAAAATTGAGTTGGTGAAAAAAAAAGAAAAAGAAATTATTACTTTTGTTTTATATATATATGGAGAGAGATCTATGCTTTTACCAAAAAAATCGCTTTTATTCAAATAATTGATTCCATTCACATTTTGATTTGAATTTTTACAAAATTAGTTTTTTTGGCTGTTTTATCACGTTTCTATGAAAAAATATTAAAAATTAAATCCACACAAATTTCTTATATGTAAATTTTGAAATGAGTAAATTAACCATAAATATTATGAACTTATGCGTATGAAATATAAAAATTAAATTGTTTATAAATCAATGTTTAATTCAAAACATAATTAGAGAATTAATCATTAATAAATATAGCTATCGGTGATTGGGGGGATCAAATTATAATTGTTAGAAATTTCAATTTTAATATTTTAAATATAACTTTAAATTTATGTTAAATTATTTTTAAAAAACATTATGAAAATTGCGATTTTTTGATCTTTTAAATACTCTGTCGAATTTAAGTTTCAAATTATGGTTCAAATAGGCTCTTGATTTGATAATAACATGCATTTCTTCAATAAAAAAAATATTAAAAATGATTTTTTCTTCAATTATATATATATATATACACACACCCCCAAAAAAGAAAGATACTCAAATTAAACTGAAAAAAGCCCCACCAAAAGAAGTTATAATATAGTTAGACTACATGTTGCATAAATAAAAATTAGAATTTTCAGCTTTAATTAATGGAATTACTCTGTTTATTCAAAAAAGAAAATGGAATCTACTCTATATTTTTTCAACAACCAATTTTAATTTGCATTGCATTCAAAAAAAATACTAAAAATTAATAATTTGAAATGTACTTTAAATTAAAACTGTTAGAGAAAGTACTAATAAATAACCTAAGCCTTTTGTACTTTCTAGATGCTTAAAGATTAAAGAGCAATCAAATTCGAATTAAAAAGATAGCTCAAAAATAATTAATTAATTAATTTTAAACTATTAAATTTCTCCACCTCCAAATTAAAATTACCCACCAGTTGTCTTAAATCCCATCACAGACCACTACATCACCGTCAGACTTTAATAGGAACCGATCGATCGTATCAACCTGGTCCCATAGTCAAACATCATGTCCATCACTTGACTGGCTGTGACTGCTACGAAAAGGTTACGCCCATGCTACTGACCTGACTCTCTTTACTCTTTATTGTGCGCCGTATAATGTTCAAATTATATGCTAAACGGCAAAAGCCACAAGCCTAAACTTTTAATCCTTTTTTCTTTTTTTCTCCCTTCAACTAACTAAAGAGGGTGTTTCTCAAAACTGGAGCTTTTCAGCTTATTATGAATAAGTAATTTTTAGATTATAATCAGATTAAAAATAAGCAGTTAAGCGTTTCTGTAAACTAGTTAATAATCAGCTGATAATCAGTTTATAATCAGTTAAGTGTTTCTGTAAAATCAGCTTATAATCAGTTTTTAATTGCAGAAACTGTCAAAATGACCAAACTGTCCCTGAGTTTATTTATTGTATAAAAATAATTTTTTAAATGTCAATTCAAAATTTATTTTACAATAATAATAATAATAATAAAATTTATTTAAGAAAAACGTAAAAGAATTTTGATGAAACTAAAGTGTATAGGGTGGGCAAATTTAGAATATTGAAGATTAGGTAGGGATAATATGGTCTTTTATTTGGTCAAAACTGCTTAAAAAATAAGTGTTTAAAAAAAGTAGCAAAACCCAACTTTTAAAAAACTGATTAAAATCAGATTATAATCTACTATTTAAGTTTTCAGAAACACTTAAATAAACAACTTATAATCTAAAAACTACTTATAATCAATTTTGACCAGATTTTAAGTTTTGAGAAACACCCTTAAAAATGGCGCCTTCATAAATTCAAAACCATTAAAACGGCATCGTATCGTATATTCTAAAAGTTCACGTCCTGCTTGATTTAGAAGCTCTCAAGTGTTGAAAGATTATATTTGGTCGGTCATAAATTAATAAATATTTATTTTTATTAGATTAGTAAATTAATTAATATAATAAAATTTTATTATGCCCATATTTAATAAATATGTGTTATTATTAAAGTAATATTATAATATAAAAAATATATACTTTATTATAATATAAAAAATATATAAATTTTATATTTTTAATAAAATAATTATATTTTTAATTTTTTATAAAAAATATTTATTAATTGAAACAAAAATAATAATTAAAAAGTTAATTATTTTTAATATCGTATTAAAAGAAAATAATTCATTCTGAACCAATTATTTAAAAAATATATTTTATTAGGTGTGTAATAAAAAAATATTAATTATAGTAATTTTAAAAATTTAATTATTTAATAATTTTTATAAATTTATTTATTATAGATAATATAATAAAAAAAATTTAATTATTAAATAAACAATCTTCAGAGTGGCTGTACTTATCCCCTTCTAATTATTTGATTGACAGTTGACGGATGTTAAAATCAAACAGGCTCAGAAATAATCCTTAACATAAACCAATTTTGAAATTAACTAGAAAATTGAGGGTAATTTCGGTAAGAGAAAAAGAAAAATGGACAAAAAGAATTGTATGAAGACTATAGATTTTGTACTGTACAGTTTATATAAATAAATGAAATTTCTAAATTATACTAAACCAGAAAACTAAAAGAGACAGAACTGTTTCTTTATTTCTTCTTAGTTTCTTCAACCAAAGCTGAGGATTTTATATTTGAATTTTGATATTGATTTTTTTTTAAACTTTGCTTCTTCTTTTTTTTGTTTTTATTGTAATTTTAAATTCAAAACTGTCTCCGTTGGAAACAGAGAGAGAAAGAGATACAGAGTCATAATCTATCATTATTATTATAAGAAGAAGATTTTGAAATCTATCTTGAGAAATTGAAGAGAGATTGATTAGATTGTTTCTTGTAAGCGAACTCTAAAGTTTTTCTATTTTATTTTTATTTTTCTTTTCTTTTCGCGCTCTCTCTGCTCATTTTCGTTGAAACTGGAAAGGGTGCATTTGGTGAAGTTATTTTGGGATTGAAGTGTTTTTGTTCTTTATTACTTGTTGGAAAATAAACCATTTTCGTTGTTTCCGTTTGAACGAGAGCTCTGCCATTTTGAAGGTTTTTGGATCTATAATGTTTTCTTTTTCTGTTGTTGGTTTTTTTTTTTTGCTGGGTTTGGTTTAAAATTTTTTGGGTTGAGAAGGGTCATTGTCGATTTTTGATTTTTGGGTTTAAAAAACTAATTTATGTTATGAGTTAATGTTGGTTCTTCGTGGTATTATCATTTCTTCTATTTTGATTTAATGTGTTTTCTCTGGGATTTTTTTGGGGAGTGATGTTGGTTTTTAATGTGCAGGATTGCGTGACTTGGTTTCAGAGTTTTGAAGCAGAGTAATGGCTTTTCAAGCTTAAGAGTTCAAATGTGAAGATTCCTTGGTCAAATCGATCAGAGAAAAAGGCTTGATTATCTGCTATTTTTGTGCATGATCTTTATTGGTTCTATTTGGATGTAAAAACAGGAGAATCAGCAAGCTGCATTGCCCCATCTGGGATCCCGAAAATCTCTCCCTTGCTTTCACCTTTTGGGCTGTTTCTTTCACTGCTTTGACTTGCTGATTTTTGGAGGGGCTCAAAAAGCAATGCTAGTATGTGACAGATAATAAGGTCTAGTTTGGTGTTGTGTCTTTTTCCATTTTGCCAAACAGTGTTGTTGATTCTTTCTGTTTAACTTTTATAGAAGAGCAAGCAAGTTTTTTGGCAAATTTGTGCCAGTGGAATCAGCTTCTTGCTTTTTGAGCCGAAAGGATGTCTATAGATCCTCAAAATTTTTTGGGTTCTATCTGGGAATTAAGAACGAAAGACAGCTCGTGAAATGGTCGTGTTTCTTGTGAGTGATACTTGAGGAATTTAAGTAAAATGGTGAAAACGGTCTTGTCAATGAAGGTGTGCTTGCTTCTGCTGTGACTGGAAGAGTATAGTTTACTTGTCGGTGGTACATGTCTTTGAATCCAACATGGTGGGGGCAGAGCAATAATACATAAAATGTTTTCGTGTCTTACGGCTTCTGCATAGCTATATAGGAAATTGATGGGTTTTGACAATTTAATCCATTGAAGGAACAAGCATTTTCTTTTTCTTTTGAACATTTTGCGTGGTAGTAATGAGTAGAGAGCAAAAGAGAGGAAAGCAAGAGAAAGGCGGCTCAGATGCCGCCGAGAAGGTCGTAGTTGCAGTCAAGGCATCCAAGGAGATCCCTAAAATTGCTCTAGTATGGGCTTTGACACATGTCGTGCAAGCTGGGGACTGCATTACTCTGCTTGTTGTTGTCCCTTCACAGAGTTCAGGTGCCTTTTCTTTTCCTCTTGTTTATGTCTGCTACTTTGTTATTCACATTTGAGTTGATTGACATATTTTATATTTAATTTATAGTATGGGTTGTATTCGTTTCTTATAATGGATCACTTTTACTTCATTGTATCAGTCCTGCATCATTATATTTTTTGACTGACGAGTACTTTCAGACTAAGGAAGATGCCTCCCCGTAAATGGCAAGGAAATTTTTTGATCTTTCCCATTTCGAATGGGTATTTTATTGTAGACAAGTTGTTGTCTGTATATCAGCTTTTCTGGCCATCTGGCTTTAATATTTTTTTTTGTTTTCTTGGTAGTATTTGATATCATGACTATCTTTGAAAAATTCCAGCCTCATTGTGAAAATGAATCATTTTACTTTGAACTTGGTGAATTCCGTAGCCCCATTTTCCTTTTGTCTTTTTTTTTATCCTTTTCCCTTGTTTTTAAATGTGACACCGACCGCTACTTGTTTCTGTGATTCTGTAGGTCGAAAGTTATGGGGTTTCCCTAGATTTGCAGGGGACTGTGCCAGCGGTCACCGAAAGTCTCACTCAGGAGCAACCTCAGAGCAGAAGTGTGATATCACAGATTCTTGCTCCCAGATGATTCTTCAACTTCATGATGTTTATGATCCAAACAAAGTGAGTTCATCCATTTATACTGCAATATATGTTAAGTCCTTGCACACTAACGCTGTGTTTGCTACCATGATTTTTTCACAGATCAATGTGAAGATAAAAATTGTTTCTGGATCACCTTGTGGTGCTGTAGCTGCAGAGGTCAAGAGAGCGCAAGCAAATTGGGTTATATTAGACAAGTAATACTCTATTTATGCTTGTTTTTCTTTTGATTTTCTTAAATGCTGTTTATCCTTTCCAAAATCGAACACTTCTAAGATTTCGATTAACATATTTTGTGAGTAGTCACATAGTGCTTTCCATGACTGAGAATTTGTGTTAATGCTTTAATTCATGCTGTTTGATTCAATATTTTTTGGTTTGCTTTGCAGACAGCTAAAGCATGAGGAAAAACGCTGCATTGAAGAACTACAATGTAATATAGTTGTTATGAAACGATCCCAACCGAAGGTTCTTCGTCTGAATTTGGTTGGATCATCAAAAGAAGCTGAAAATGCAGGTCAATTACCTTCTGAAGTAGATGAAGGTTCTGATAAACAAACCAAAAATAAAAATGATTCTTCAGATTGCATTCGAGAACCAGCTGTGACTCCAACAAGTAGTCCAGAGCTGGGGACACCATTTACTGCTACTGAAGCTGGAACGTCATCAGTGTCTAGTGATCCTGGAACTTCACCATTCTTTATCTCAGAAATGAATGTAGACCTGAAGAAGGAGGAATCATTAATCATCAAGGAGAATAGGGATGTTGATGAATCTAGTTCAGACACAGATAGTGAACATATGTCTTCAGCTTCGGCAAGTTTGAGGTTTGAACCTTGGGTAGGAGAATTCATTAGTTCTCAAATCCAATACTCACGGCATATGGAAGAAGGATCACAGAGAAATGCCCGTATGGCTCAAGTGTCAACAACTAAATCTTTACTAGAGAAGTTCTCAAAACATGATAGACAAACTGGAATTGGAACGTCCAACTATAGGTCTGATTTAGACTTAAGTGGAAATGTGAGAGAAGCAATATCTTTATCTAGAAATGCACCTCCTGGCCCCCCTCCTTTGTGTTCAATCTGTCAACACAAGGCACCTGTGTTTGGAAAACCTCCGAGGTGGTTCAGCTATGCTGAGTTGGAGCTTGCAACTGGTGGATTTTCGCAAGCCAATTTCTTGGCAGAGGGTGGGTTTGGATCTGTTCACAGAGGCGTGTTGCCAGATGGCCAGGCAGTTGCGGTCAAGCAACACAAGTTGGCTAGTTCACAGGGGGATCTTGAATTTTGCTCAGAGGTTGAAGTCCTGAGCTGTGCTCAGCATCGGAATGTTGTTATGCTGATTGGGTTTTGCATCGAAGACAAAAGGAGGTTGTTGGTTTATGAATACATATGCAATGGTTCACTTGATTCTCATCTATATGGTAATTTTGTCTTTATCTTTGCTTGAAGAATTTAATGCTTGCATGATAAATATCACTCAGTATGTCGCCAGGTGATCAATGGCACATTCTGAAGAAGTGTTTAAAGTAACTTGTATACTTCTGGCTGCCAATCATTTTTACCTATTTACGCGGAAGAGTATGTTTCAGGGCGTCATCAGGAGCCATTAGAGTGGTCTGCACGCCAGAAGATTGCTGTGGGAGCTGCTCGAGGCTTACGCTATCTTCATGAAGAATGCAGAGTAGGTTGCATTGTGCACCGTGACATGCGGCCAAACAACATCCTCATTACACATGATTTTGAACCACTGGTATGTGGATTTTTTAATTCTACTATATAAATTGGAAATTCTTTTTCTAAATGCCAAATGGCTGTAAGCATCTTTGTTGCATCTGCTCTAGTCAGTCTTTCAATATTTCTTTGCGCCACTATGATATTTTGGATGTTCCCTGTTTTTTTATACAAGAGTATCTGAATGGGATCTTGAAGATGCTCAAATTCTCAAATTTATAGTCCTTTTGGCACTCTGTTTTTTGCATATTCCTTCCGTGTGCTCAAGAGTCAAGATGTAGAGTTTGAGAACTTATGAATTGCGCTTTCCTTTTCAGAGTTTGATAAATTGAGTCTCAGGTCGCCTGAAATGTTAACTTCACTCGCTACCCTGTGGATTTGTGATTTTTCAATATTAATTTGCCAGGTTGGGGATTTTGGCCTGGCTAGGTGGCAGCCTGATGGAGATACTGGTGTTGAAACAAGAGTGATTGGAACATTTGGGTATTTTTAAATTGATGCATTTGCTTTCAAGTTTTACCTTGCCATCACAACAGCAAAATTCAGCAAGAAACTCAACTATTCTGTAGGTATTTGGCACCAGAGTATGCACAAAGTGGTCAGATAACAGAAAAGGCTGATGTTTATTCCTTTGGGGTTGTATTGGTTGAGCTTGTTACAGGACGGAAAGCAGTGGATCTTAACCGTCCTAAAGGCCAGCAGTGTCTCACTGAATGGGTATGCTTTAAGAATCAGTTTGGCTGTTATCAGCTTTCGTTTTGGTAATATATGCAATATATTATAGGCCTCCTCCTAACTTTACTTCAAGTATATATACAAACACACACACATACACACACACTGAAATCTATGAGAGATACACAGCCAGGGATAAATAATTTAAATCATCTAATTTTTAGGCTGTAATTTTTTATTTGATCTCCTTGATTTCAGTTATTCTTTTTGCTGTGGAATAGGCACGCCCCCTGCTGGAGGAATATGCCATAGACGAACTGATTGACCCATGGCTAGCCAACCGTTATTCAGAGCAGGAGGTTTACTGCATGCTTCATACAGCATCATTATGCCTACGGCGGGATCCTCACTCTAGGCCTCGAATGTCACAGGTAAGGAGAAACTTCTGACAACATTTTCAAGCTTGTCTTTCCAGGCAAAATTAGTATGAGAAGTTTACATAATTTTTCCTCCCAGCATTTGTTGGCATATAAATCCTTAGATGTGCCAAATGGATCAAAATTGATTAGTAAATCCTGATTTACATGTTAGGAGATTTTCCTTAGGCAGTTGAATCTTACAAAGTATGAATTCTTTTGTGGAGACCCAGGAACTGGGGGGTGGAGGTGTGTGTGTGGGGTTGGTTGTGGGGGATGGGGGGGAGCACAGGGGCTTTTTGATGGGTGGTGGGAAATGTATCATCTTCTTGTCATGGGAAGTTATGTAGAAATACATTTTTCTTGAATTTTCTGCAGATACCAGTTATGCTTTACCTTCTCTTCTTTCACACACGTAACATCTGTTCATATTACCACTAGTATTCAGGCCTTTCTTTTAATTGATTCCCTATTTTGGGTGAAGGTTCTCCGCATACTAGAAGGTGACATGCTTATGGACTCAAATTACTCATTGACGCCTGGATACGATGTGGGAAACCGGAGTGGACGGATTTGGGCAGAACAGCAGCAGCAGCAGCATTACAGTGGTCCACTATCAAATCAGGCAGTGGAAGGTTTCAGTAAGCTGTCTTTGGAGACGCTAGGGCCAGCATTCTGGGAAAGGGACAAAGCTAGAAGGATCTCATGTGAAGATGATCTGTAAAAAAAGTTAATCTATTATGAAAAGCAAAAAGCACACACGGTATGCTAAACATGTTCCTGGCTCTTTTTGCTATCTGTATTGGATTTTTGTCTTAAATATTTTGGTTCAATGCCATTTGGATTTTGCTTTGTATAGTAGAAGGAATGTAGGGATTAGTGATGTTCTGTAATTCTTTCGAAAAATGATAGAAACTGATATTAATTACTGATATGCACGAGTATTAAGTCAATGAAGAAGCTTTCAGGAATACGATGCTCTCTTTTTTTGTTATTTTATAGAGACAAGATAATACCTTTCATGGAATCTTGAAATAGGAGAAAGAAACAGACAACACTAATCTTGAGATTTGTCTTACCTCAAGCAGCAAACAAAGTAAGCAAAAACATTAATGGGGGTTGCAGTGAAACCCTCTTATTATTATCCTAACTGTAACAATTTCGATTTTTGAATTATGAAATCACATGCAGGAAAACCAAGGAATAATAAATCTAATAAATGATTGTAGGAGATTTCAGACAGTTTTTATTTATTTTTAACTGTTTCTTTGGTGTGTTTGTCTGTTGCTGCCATGGCTTTTCACATGGACAATGCCAGCATTTGATCTTTCATATTATCCACAGAAGCAAGTTGGTTGCTGTATTGAAAATTTGTCCTATCTCTGCTTATGGTTGGTTGTTATGATTTTCAGATAAGCTATCCTGATATTGAATTGTCTTCCCTTGACATATGCGTGTCATTGGTTACTGTTTTTTTTTTTTCAACTTACTAAAGATAGCTGGATGATGATCATGCCCATGGCTAACTTATTTTGTTTTATAGTAGCTTATTACTGGCTGACGGCTAACTTATTCTGTTTTATATTGCTCGTTAGCTCATTACTGGCCGATTCCCAAAGTTATGCATACATTTGTTAGCCTGTCCTAAAATTCATTTAATTTTTGATAAACAGAATAAATGAAGAAAAATAACTTTATTGTGTAAGCAAACCCAAATCAATTTATTTAAAATCAAAATCAATGCAATGAAGGTTGAAATAATGGAAAAGGTAGCAAATATGATATGCATTCATTTGTCTCAAATTATTTATTCATTTATATATTTTAATTAGTTAATATGTTAAATTTTTATTGTATTCATATTTAATATTACTTATTAAAAATATTCTATATATTTTATATCATGAGAAAAATATATGTAAATTTATATAAAAATAATTTTTTAAATTCTTGTGAAATGAAAAATGTCTGTCAATTTATGATGGGATAATTGTTAAATATATTTAACGGCTCATGATAGAATGTCATATATATATTAATTGTATTTAAAAATGTATATAATTTGATTATATTACACTATAATTTAATTACAGCCTGTTTCACAATAGCCTATTAAATATATCTTGAATGTGAATGATTGGCTTGTGATTAATCAATCTTATAAAATTTTCTTAATATCAGAATTTATTTAACATGATATGCAAAAATTATGAAAGCTTATAAAAAAATTATGTTATTAGGATGAATTCAATGTAGTATATGAAAGCTTCGTCCAAAAAAAAGTAGGTATATGAAAGCCAGTCCACTACTCAAATATTAAAGGAAAAATAATATTTCCCATCAGCTGATGCAGTTAGGATTTATTTTAATGAATCCTATGTATCCTATTCCTATATATTGTAATAAAATCATCCTCATCCAAATTAATTAATTTATTATGATTATCATTTTATTATTATATCTTAATACTATTAAATTTTAATTTGGTCCATTATTATTAATTGCGTGTAGTATTTGAATGGATGGTGATATTCATTCATATTACAAATAAAATCTATCCATTTATCATATAAGAAAAATAAAATAAAATCAAAGAAAAACCCTTGTGATTTTATTAATTCATGCTTTCGATTTTTAGGTTTGCACAAGTCACCAGAACAGCATACATATAACAATTATTTAGAAATTAATTATAAAAACAAGCTGAAAAATATGCTATCAACTTGCATTAATGGTAGAACCAAATAAGCCTTATTTTCATGTCTTTGTTTGTCAAGCAGAGAAGTCATTTGAAAGAAACTCCTATTTAATTAAATAAAATATCAGATAATCGATTTAATGCCGAATTTAAGCATCAAGCTTGTTCATTATAACTAAGATACATCCATATTATAGCACACAATGAAAGCAGTTGAAACAAATGAAGTTACGTAATGGCAACAATGAAAGAAGTTAGTATTGATTTTTCTGCGGCTTCACAATCCTTGGAAGAAAACAGAGGTAAAGCTACAAAATTTGTTGCATGAGTAGAATCAGCGTTATCTGCAGAGATGTTAGAAAAATCCCCCCCTCATTCCTTCCCTGCTACTGCTATGGCTTTCCTCATTTTGGACCTGGCATACCTGGAAAGCAAGAGGAAAAAATATCGGTTATTGTCACGATGAAATATATACATGTTGAAAGAGCATAACAAAAGAAAGAAAGAGATAAGTTAATAGTACTCTATGTGCATGCCGCCTCGGTCTGATGATGGTAACAAGGTTCCTTGAAGTTCCTCCATGGCTTTCTTAGCTTGTTCAATTTCCTGTTATGGAAATGTATTCTTAGCCACTAGTCGGTCAAAATTAGATGTCAATAATATCTTCAGGATATGTTGAGCACCAATTAGTTTAGAGTAAAAGAAGAAAAACTCATTATATTAATAAATCAATCTGAGATAAAATTTAAAAATACTCAACGGGTATACTAGAATAAAAGACTCCTGAGCAGGTAATGCAATACAATAGAAAACAGCATGCTTAGTATGCAGCCACACTTAATTCATCCAAGTGATATTACAATAAAATGGGCATGCTGAATGAATGATGCAACTCTCTTCAGTTCCTTCTAAATGAAGCTCTCTTCAGTTCCTTCTAAATGAAGCTCTCTTCAGTTCCTTCTAAATGAAGGCCAAAATACAAGATAATGGAACCTGAGGATAGCAGCAAAGGCCTTCCAAGTAAAATGCAATTGCCTTAAGTGGCAACGGAATCATATACATGCTAGACTCAAGCAGATGCAATGAGAGGTTTGCTTGTTTTCTTTTATATGATTCATAAACATGATTTCACGAATCAGGACTACATATGGAAGTAGTAAAATCAAGTCTTAATTGTCAGCATTAATACCTCAAAATCAGCAAAGGCAACTGGCATTCCACCTTTAGCACGCACTTTGAGCACATTGAATCCAGGATATCTGGAACCAAAAGAATTTCAAGGAATCAAATTCTTAGTGATGTATTAGATGATCAATACAATAGGAAAATGGACATGCTTAGAGAATAGGCAAAAATTAATTACTCCATCTTAACATGGAAATATTACTTAAATACGAAAAGAACAAAAAAAAACAAGGATAAACTATAACTTACTGTGAGAGAGTTTGCCTCAGTTCATCTTCAGTGCAATTTGGACCCAGATTTGCAATAAACAAAGTGGAACAAGGATTGACACCTCCTTCTGCAATCTTTTCTGACTGCTCCTGCAGAAACCATTTAATACAAAACAAACCATGCAATGAACATCAATGAAACAAATTTTACATTAATGGGCAGCTGGAACCATGAAGATTTCAAAGATCCGAAATATACAAACTGATGGCATAGCACGAGCAATTTAGTGTCTAACTTTCTTCCCATCCTTAGACTTTTCAATAAGTTTGGCAGTGAACAAAGCCCTGCTGAGATATGGGGTAGGGATACGCAGATTATACCAAATATTTTGTCCAAAGAACTAATGAACATGATGAGTTGAAGAAAATTCTTATACAAAACCTCTGAATGCACCAAAGGCTGCTTTATTTCTCATGCATGCTTATTTACCAATTTCAAATTTTCAGACAATAGGTCACAGATGCCTTCATGCCACAATGAACATGTTTGTATAGCAGAAAAAAGGAATAGAAATATTGGTCAATTTGCCTTGGATGCCATGTACAGAACATCTGCACCTGTACCAAAGCCTCTTAAAGGACACCAAGCCATTCACTTACACATGCAGCTATTGCAGCATGGTCAGGATCACCAGCAGCCTCACTGCAAATTAGCAAAGTGACGAAAAATCAGATGTATTGAATGAGATGCAATAACCAGTATCCATTTGTATGCTCGGCAAGTTCAAATCACTGAAGTCGTCAATAAACTAAATCTGCCTTTTAAAGTGCCTCCAACCTCTTTGCACAGGCTAAATCAGCCTGGTTAGCAGAACCAACATTGTCAGTTGCAGGTGCTTCATCAGAGTCACTGCCTCCTGCATACAGATACAGTCCAATGTGACATATAAATCATATTATAATGTACAAGGAACTCATGTAAAATGCCATGTGTACAACTCTTAACAAAAATGAAATTAAAGAAAGCAGGGAACCTAACAACTAAGAACATATGAAGCGTCATACTTGGCAGATTTATAATGTAAAAAGCAACTTCAACTATGAGTAGAAGGAAAAAGGGGATGAAATTCAAACGTAGTTGCTAGTATTTAAAATCAATTTATGCATATATCTGCAAATACCATCATCACTTGATGTTTCTTGGGCAGTAGCCTTTTGAGTTCGTTTGTCAATAACCACATAGGCTTCATTCCCTGCACAAAAAAGAATGTGAGTCTAACTATCTGATATGAATATGGAAACAATCATCTCATATTGGCGAAACAAGGGACAATGTACCTGGTTTACGTTTCCTTCTTGAATTTGATCTGGCAAGTTCTATATGCAGTGTGGATCCAGTTTGAGGATCAAATTTTACTCCCTGAATACAGACAACAAAGAAAAATGATAATAAGAATAAACATAAAATTTCAAAGGCTTCAAACACTGGCAGTTCAAGCAAGGTATAATTAAATCTTTATGTTCAAATTTTCACAGCACTATCAACTTGGCAAAAAAAAATCAGAACCAACTACCTGGTTCACAATTAATTTACGAAAACTCAATTCTCTAAGAGGAACTACGAAAACTTAATTCTCTAAGATTAACTATCTTCTCACCTGCATTTGCTAAATTTATTTCGAATATTGCACTGCAGCAATTTAATCAGAGGAAAAGCAGGCGGTCATTTGGTCCTCTGATGCATTTAATAGTTTTATAATGATGCATGCTTAGATTTCTGGTCTGGGACATTCCAATTTCTAACAGAGCAAGAAAAAAAAATGGAAAATTATGATGATATTTTTTTGGTGTTTGACACAATTTAAATTTGTTGACGACCAAAAGATATGAGCTGCTAATAACTAATAAAGAAAAAAACTTTGGTGCATTACAAGAATGTAGAGCTCCATTTCTAAGAATATAAAACCCTAATCATTGGAAGACTAAACTAGTATAAGAAAGAAAGATGCTTGATTCTCACATTTAAAGAGTGCAAAGCTGCAATTGCTGATTGGTGATTGAAGAAGGTGGCAAATGCAACAACCTGCAACCAATCAACCTAAAAACAATAAATATTCAACATATTGCGTTCTTGATTGTTTTTAATTTAATTTTCTTTTCTTTTTACAGAAGATCACTGCTTTAGTGTAAACCCAGTAAACATTTAACTTATAGAAGCAATTGAAATGAATTTTCTCGGGAAACAAACAGAAATTGAGAAATTCTTGTTTGTTAAACAAATAATGCAAAGGAAAAACCTGGTTGCCTCGGCCTGTATACTTGAGCTGGCAAGAATCGAAGCCGGGACGCCGGCGAAAGAGATTGTGAATCTCACGCGGCTTAACGTCATCTGGAAGTCCAGAGACGAAGAGCGTGTTAATCCCGTTCCGGTCAAGAGGTAGTGGCGGTGATTGTTGTAGCTGGTAATAGGGATCATAAGGTTGATGAAGATGTGCCATTAATTTTTGTTCAACTTGGTTGCAACTACAGAAGTTGCTGTGTCCCGCACCTTCGACAGCGGAGGCGGCGGAGGTGGTGGTGGAGGAGGTACAGACCGGAGAAAGATGAAATTTTTTTGTTATATATATAAATATTGTAACTCAACTTTTTCAACAATGTCCAATTTATTTAAAACTAATTTTAAAGAAATTAATTTTTAACATTTAAAAATTTGTCCAATTAAATCTCAAAATTAATTTCAAAGCTAAATTAATTTCTTTTAAAAACTGAGTCTAATTTTTGTTCAAAATAATAAATTATATTTTAATAATACAAAGTAGTTTAAATCATAACATTTAATTTCAATAAAGAATAAAAATTATTTATATATTTCAAATATAAAAATTTAACAATTCTTTTTTCTTTTCCTAAATTTATAGATCATGAACATTCATATTTATTTGATTTTAATTTTCTAATTTTAAAAGTAATAATTATTTTATAGTCTTAAGATAATTGCTTTTATATTTTTTTATTAAGTAAATTTTTGAATATTCAAAATTTTTTTTAATTACAAAAAAACACATGTACAGATAAAATAATAGCTGGATATACCCAATAATAAAACTATGGTAATTTTATTCTAATATACTAATTAATATATTTTTTAAATAAATATTTTTTTTTAAATGTGGGAGGCTGAAATCTTTATAAGGGCAAAATTAATTTTTTTGAACTAATATATTCAAATTTAATTTGATCCTAAATTAAATTTAGGTATAATTAAACATATTAAAAAAATTATGGGTCAGTTAGATCTTTAATTCAAATGTAATCAATGCAATTTAATCTTTAAAATCTTGTGGTATTAAAAATTAAAATTTGGGAGCTTAAAATTAATAAAAAAAAATTTAATTGATTTCAGGATTGCTTATGAAAAATCAGCTTAATTAATAAATATTTATTTAAAATTGAAACAGCAAATAAATTTAAGTTTTTTATCTGTCATGATTTTTTATTTTTATCTATGATAATTAAAAATTTTAAATTAAAATATGATTTAGTATTAATAATTAGTATGGATTTTTTTATGAATAGTTGTATTGAGGGGAAGGATTTTTATTAATAAAAGTCAAATATTGACTATCACTTCTATACAATAATTTCATATAATATTTGTCAAATATCTTTAGCTAGTATTTTTTTTCATTATTTTATTTTGAAATATTTTTTCATCAGATGTTAAGTATTTATTATTATTATTATTATTAGAAAATGGTTACTTTTTTTAAAAAAATAATTAGAAAATAGTTACTTAGTACAATGATAACTTACAATTCTCTTTAATGCAAAGAATTTGATAACAATAATGACAAAAAAAAAAGACTATGGTGCCAATTGCTTGCGATATAAGCTGATCCTAATCATCTCGGCAAGATTAAGCCTTTATTTTCTTTTTCTTATAAGAGATTGAACATTATTATTCTATTAAGAGGATCCATCTCAAAATACACTTTTACATTATTATTTTTTAAATATTCAAAATAACAATATTTTTATTTTTTTTATTTCTTATTATTTCCTTTTATTTCAAATTGATATACACACTTTCTATTTCATAAAAATTTTAAAAAATAATTATTTTTTATTAAAAATATAAATATATATATATATTTTTATTATGACTTTACTTTAATATAAAATATATTTATTATAATATATAGTGAATATTTTTAACAAATAATATAATAAAAGTTGTTATTAGACTATTATTTGAGATAAATACACTTAATCAATTTAGGTGGATAGAGTAATAGTTGACTAAAGATCTTATTTTAATATTAAAAAAATAAATTTAATTTAGAAAAAAAAAGAAAAAAAGTAAAAAAAAATCAGTGCATCCATCAATGTGAATATGTTTGTTTGTTTTTTTTTTTTTGACAATTATGTGTTTAGTATAGTTGGACAGTAGTTTAATTTCCTGTTCCTACACATCACCCTACATTCAAACTCTAATTGGCCAAAAAAAAACATTCAAACTAATTTACTAATTTGCAAATAACAAATAATCCAAATATAAATAAAAATAAAAATCTATGAACAACAAATCTAAACTGAAATTCAAAAAAAATTTAGAAAAAAAAAATTAGTAAACACCAAATTAACCGAAAAAAATTGCAATTAATCTCACTCACACCAATAACTTAAATTAATTTAAACAAGAACAAACCCATCAAACAAAAGAAGAACCTCACAATCAATAAGAAGAGGAAGCACCACCACCACCGGCAGCGGCGGAAGTAGTCATCAACCCAGTAGCCTCTTCATCCAAGAACAAATCATCAGTCTTTCTAATAACCCCATGGACCACCACAATCGCCAACCCAATTAGCAGCGACACAAGAACATTCAACGTCACTTTAGTAAGCAACAAGAACACAACTGTTAAAACCCCAAGAACAATTAGCACCACCCGATCGTCAATCGTCAGCCCAAAAACCACCAGCGGCTCATCTCTCAAGAAATACAAGAAAAGCCACGCAGCCATCATCACTATAAAAACAATAATTGAAATTGGGTGCCAGAGCAGGCTCAAGAACATGATTATTAGTACAATTATAACATAATTCATGCGAAAATAAGCAATATTAGTCTTGATTCGAAACACAGCTTCTGGACAATTTGCAGGGAAGCCTAAAGAACGGAAATTGAACATGAATTTCCATGGTCGGCGACTGCTTAATCCTTCTTTTATTCTTTCTTTGGCTCGAGATATGTATTCAAGATTTGCGGTGTCTCCTGATGACGTTGAGGTTGGGATTGTACCGTACTGAGTCATTTCCTCCGGCTAGATTCCGGTGAAGGATAGTGAAGATTTGAGTGAGTTTCTGCTCTGTTTTGCTATGCTCTGTTTTTCTTTCAAGCTTTGACCATTTGGTGTCCGTCGAAGAGAGAACATGGTAAGGTGATATAAACTGGATTTATACTTATATAAAGTAACTGCAAAAGGTCCCATTGATTGCGTTTAGAAATCTTTTATTAGAATATATATATATATATATATATATATATAGACATATATATGTGCCTTTTTTATCAAAGTTTTTGAGAAGAAAAAGAGATGTGTCAAATATTTAAAGGGGAAACGTGTTTTAGTTTCTGTACAAAAAATATATTTTTTATATAAATAAAAATATTTTTTGTGCAAAATCACTTAATTTAACGAGTATAATTTTATATGCCCATCACTCTTCAACAATAAATTTAAAATCATTTTTTTCTTTTTTATAATAATAATATTATATATATATTTCATATAAAATTAATTTTGTAATATTTGAAACATTTATATCACATTTCAAAATTTTTAATTATTTTTAATTTTTAAAATATATTAAAATACTCAAACTTATTATTTAAATTATGATACTCCCTTAGTTTATAAATAATTACCACTTTATAAGATTTTTATATAAAAATAAAGAAAGTTATATAATAATTACTTTATATAATTATTTTATTAAACTACTATTTTTCTTAATTTATTATTTATTTTATTAATAGTAATTTTTTATTATTATCCATGATAATTTTAAAATAAAAATATAAAATAATTTTAATTTTTATAAAATAATAGTTATCTATGAATAAAATTTATCATTTAAAATGATAATTATTCATAAATAGAGAGTTTAAAATAAAAATAGAGTAATAAATAAAAAAAAAGTTATAGATATCCAGTATACAATATTAAGTTGAAAACCTATTATATACGTAATTCATAATATTTGTACACATAAAATTAATTAATGTATACTTATTTGAAAAGTAAATATAATAAATTACAAGATGTCGGTTGCTACCAACAAAATCCAATATTTTATTTTAATGATTCATAATTCCGACTTTTGAATCTCTAAAAAGTTTTATCTGAGTTTTCCATAACTAATGTCGGCATCCCACAAATGGGTTATGGAAATATAATAATTCAAAAAAAGAGTGATCTACATTAATTAATGTTTTTACTAGTTTTATTTTAATACATGTTAATTAATAGCTTGGTTTTATGCTCATATGTATAAAAATTCATCTCATTTATTTTGTATTTGTTTCTATCAGTCTCATAAAAGACAAAGTTAAAATAAAAAATGTAAAAATAATCATATATATTACAATTAATAGAAGTGTAATTTTAATTATGTTCTATTTTATATTTCAATGAAATCTTATTAAAAAATTTTAAAAATCATAACACAAATTATAGTTATAATTATATTCATATTTCACAATAAATACATATAAATAAGACATTATTTATCTTATATTCATATTTTTTTTTAAGATATCAACCTCATATATCTACATATATGTGCGTACGTACATAAATATATTATTATTAAAATTTCAATAATAATTTTTATATTTTATTAATAATAAAGTTAGACCTACTACGGAACATAGTTAATATTTTTTATTATAAATTTGATAGCAGAAAATTTATTTTTAATTTGAGATTTTAATTAAGTATATTATGCTAATTTGTTAACTTCATATTATTTTTATGTTATTTTTGGTTAATTATTTTGTTTATTTTATTGTATATTAGTGCATTAATAAAATAATTATTGTAAATAAAAATTATACATTAAGAAATTATATATAATCACCCAATCTATTTTTATTTAACTTATGCACAACACACATGAAACAAATATTAGAAGAAATTCTTGTCTGAATTAGGTCTATTATCCTACTAATATAAACAGTCAATCATAATTTAAAAAATAAATTATAATATTAAAATAAAATAAAATTTATTTTGTATTTTTAAATCACAAATTATGATTAGTTGGGTGCATGAGTGGAATTATGAATCCAATTTAAATAATAATTTTCTCAAATATTAGTATAAAAGAATAATAAGAGACTTGTTTTACGATTATATCTTTAATTGATAAGAGACATGTAATAAATATTAGTATCCAAAAAAAATATGAGACTTGTATTATAAGATTATTATATCTTTAATTAATTCAACAACACATCAACCTTATATTTGGGACAATGGTGGTGTTGCTTTCAAATACAGCTTTCTATATATTATCGTATGTAGCTATTCTTTAATAGTGATGGTTATCGAACTTCACGGATGATTATATATTTATTATACTTAACCTTGATTTCAATCTATTAATTAATTAATAAATCTAAATTATTAGTCTTTTAAATTAAAAAAATTAACTTCTTATCATCTATTAAATTGTATTATATATCTATGTATATCAATATTAGTAAATTAGTTTAAAGATATTATCAAGGTCTTAATATATAAAAATATATTAAACATACGAAATTTAATATAAAAATATTTAAGATTTCATAATTTAAGATTAATGTTTTAAATTGTAATAGTTTTTTATTTTTATACATAATTATCTCATTGTAGTAAACATAGTTCAATTAGAATCTACTAATATTAAAGACTAGTAATAATTTCCATATGTAGCTCATTTTAAGGGAATTAAAGACTAGTACTAATTTTCTTTCTTTTTTTTTTTCATTCAAAAATTAACAACAAATTTTCTTTTTCATATTTCATGACTAAACATATATTAAATTAAATATTTTTTTTTATTAATTATGCTTCCCAACTTAACTTGTAAATATATCTAGCGAGAGACATATTTTAACTTAGATTCAATTTTTTAGATAGACGTTTATATATTTAGATGGATCATGGCAATTAGTGGGAACAACAAATAGAGTAATGAATTCATAATTGAATTTTTTCATATTTAAAAGAAAAAATTGACCCTACGATGAATCCCACGCTTGATATTGGTGAGGTTGATGGATATTGATGTATTTGAGGAACATATGAAAATTGATAAATAAATCATGGCAGTTTCTGTTTTACGGTGATGGCCCCGAAATAATAAACTGCACTTCAATTTATAACAGAGCATAAGTTGGACTCTTGTGCAGATAAGACCACACTAAGCATGGTAGGCCCGGATTTGATAAAGAGACGGCAGGGTACCACCGAGGCCGGCCAGCCTGCCCACGTGGCATGTTCAAAGTTTTTCTTTTTCTTTTTCTTTTTTCTGAACGAATTTCACATTATAAAAGTCATTGCATTGTTTCGAGCAAAGCTTTACTTAAATTCTATCCATGCATTATATCCAATGAATATATGATATATCAAATGCATATAAATGTGTAACTTTTAAATAATATTCAATACTTATATATATACATATAAATTAAGTATACAATACAATAATAATAATTTTCAATTTATTTTTAAAAAAATTATTTAATATATATCCTGATGACACATGTTAAACAATAATAAAAATTTTAATTTTTATTAAAATTTATCATAATCACTTTTTTAAAATAATTTGTAAGAAAATTACATACATTATAAAAGTGATTAGTAAAAAAAATATATACTTCGTAAAATGATTACAGTAAATTTGACTTCAAATAAGTTTTTGAAGTATTAGTATTATTATTGTTTTGACTTAATCTTTAATATTTTTTGATCTAAATATATTTTTTTTTATGTAAAAACTAGATCATTCAAACTCTTATTTTAGAAAAACATATTATTTAGGCTCTTATATCATAAAAAATTAACTTAAAATTAAACTAATGAGATGACATTATAGAACTCGCTTATTTATTTATTTTTAAATAATTAAAAAATATTTAAAAAATATATTTAAAATTATTAAAAAATTAAATTTATAATTTAAATTTAAGAATTCAAATAAGATAAATTTCAGTGATATACTAGTCTTTGTCAGTCCTAACTTGCATTAGATATTGCCACATCAGCAATTTAAAATAGAAAAGCTTACATGTGATGAATGCTCAAGGGTAAGGTCAAAGAGAAAGTGCCACATCAGATAAAGTTTGGGTAACTTTTTTCTTATGGGGCAAATGAAATGATGGAAATGGAAATTTTTGTGACTGTAAAAATATGATTGTATGGTTTAGTTTGGTAGCAAATGAGAAAAAGAATTTTTCTTATCACATTAAGGGGACATTTTACTTTTCTTGCATGATTGGACTAATGATTAACAATGTAACAAAATTTTGGGTGAAAATAGAAAACGAATATGAAATTTCAGGGTATGTTTTTAATGTGAGCAATTAACATAATTAGAATTCAAATCTAAAATTCAAGTAGAATCAATAACGTTTTTGATCGTCAAATCAAATTAATTTATACATTGATTATTAACAATTTATGTTTTATATTTAATAAATGTATTTAAAAATTATTTTATAACTATCAATAAATAATTAATGTAAGTAGTCTGCCACTCTCTTTTTTTTTAAATAAGAGATCACTAGTTTAATTTTTATAAATGGAATGATTGTTTGTTGGGATCACATTGGTTAATTATTTAAACTTTTTAGTTATATGATTTATGGGTTGAGGTCATTATAATTAAACCAATTGCAATGGAAGCCTCTCTTTGCTTAATTTGGAGTTCGTCTATTATTATCTGGATCCAGCCTTAGATCTAGGGAGGTAGCCGGCACTCTTGCCGGCGGCAGCTCTAGCTCTACCCTTTTGGTGAGCTTTAGGTTTTATCTTCCCTTTTTCCTTTTTGTTTTGGTGCTAGCTGGAAGTTTTCTGCAACCTAGGCTTCCAGCTATAACCACTCCGATCTGCTGTGTTTTTCAGCTTTGAAGAGCTTCTTGTTGGTAGTTACTATCTTTGTTTGGGTTATGGTGAGTAGATCCCCCTTCTTTTGAGCTTATAGCCATGACCTTCAAATCATAGATCTTTCAATATTTCCCTGGCTACTGCTTGAAAACACAACTTCCCTCCTCTATTTCTTTGTTAAAGTGAGGAAGAAGTTCTCTAGAGTTATAGCTTTACCCATGGTCTAGAGTGTTTTTCTTGTTATGGTTGTTCTTCTTTCTTAGCCCCTCTACAGGATCTTTGATCCTTATTTTCCTTCAAGTAATTCAAGATATGAGAATGATTGGGGTTTATGCGCTGCTAAAGGTTTCATATTCTTGCCGTTCTTCTGGTCGTGGTGGCCACATGTTTTAAGGGCTTAATTACAAGTCCTAGCTCTCGGCCTTCTCATCCGTTTGATGTGGTCATCTATGGAGGTTTCCTTTGCTGCTTGTGTTTTCCTACCATGTGGTTCATTGAAGATATATTTAGTGCTTTTGGTCCTTATTTGTATTGACTTTATTTTGATATATTTTGGTTGTTGTTGTTTAGATGTCTCTGTATTTCCTACCCCAGTTGAGTTATCTATTGCCTAATTTGGACTTATGTTTTTTATGTTTATGAGTAATGATAGTTTCTTCTTCTTCTGATTAAAAAAAAAAAAATAGGTTAATTAATGTAATTTTACAATGGTGTGGGCTCTCATGGGAGTGAATAATAATTCAAATAGGACAATAATGGGACGAGCTTAGCTTATAATTAGGTTTTCAGCTAACTACCTGAGCCTAATAGGAAGCCCACTTAATATAATGGTTAGAAAAATATTGATTTATGTGCTAAAATTAATATGAATTGCTAGAATTATGTTGGATATCTGATTTCATTATTGAGATTAGCTAATTGTTTTGCAATTTACAGGTTCTAATTATCAAAACTCATTGAATTAGCTGTACCCTTTAAATACTTTTTTAAAACTAAAAATAATGCTTTTTTAAGCTATATGTCATTTTTAATTTTTTTTGAAAATAATATTCTTTTTATACATTTTTAATATATTAAACATATACTAAATATTTATTTAATATACTTTTTTTTGAACTCATATATATTTAATATACTAGGTATATTAGATGTATACTTTTGAAAGAGGTATTTTTGAAAAAAAAAAGAGTAGGTATTTTTGAAAATAAATTTATTTTTTAGATATTTTTGAAAAAGTTCCTCTTATGTTTTTTTTTTGAGAGTTCTTGATTGCGTTACCAGCCACAGCTCATTAGTTCCTCTATCAAGAGATTCGTTTTAAAATTTAGTGAATTGATTAGAAAACCAATACGACTTGTGTTTGATTCAAAAAAAAAAAAAGTTCAAAACAATGGAAAACAAATTGAAGAAAAAAATATTTTTTTTCCTGAAATCAAGAGAAATATATATTTTTTAGTTAAATGATAAGAGATTACTTTGATCCCACCTGAAGACTTCAACAAACACCAATAAAATAGGGGAAAAAAGTGAGAAAATCAAGAATATAAATATATAATATATTTTGCTTTATAGTTGAGAAGAAAAGTGTAATTTGAGATTGAAGAACTTCAAACTTGAAGTAAAATCTTTGTTCATAGACTACTTGAAAGGTTGCCTTTAAGACTAGATAATAGCAAAATTGAGAATTTTACAAGTTTTTCCAAAGCAATTTCAATTGCAATCTAAGCTATTCATTTGTTTGTTAATTTGTAACGACATTCACCAACCTTTTTATATACACATTATCAACCCAATTTTGCCAAAATATACAAGAATATAACTGAATTTCTCTCTTTTTCTTTCTCTCTCTCTCAAAAGGATTAATTGTTGAGAGGCCAATTGCAATGGAGGGAAAGCAACAATTTCTTCATGGTACACTTGAAGCTACTATCTTTAATGCAACACCTTCTCCACCTTCATTTCCCTTCAATGTAAGTTGATAATTAATTCTTTTTTATTTTTTTTTATAGAAATATATGTATCAATATGCTAGAATATTTAATTTTTATATATGCCAAAGTTCATTTATATAATTCTTGAAATATGATAAATTTTTATTACGATTTACATGAATTTGAATGTATAGGGAACTAAAAATATTTGCATATTCAAGCAATAAGACATTAATCAATCATTATATTATACTTTTTTTTAGTATTGATATAACGATAAATCAATTATAAATTTATTTAATCAATCGTTATATTATGTATTTTTCTCTTCAAATTAACTAATTATTGTAAGATTAGATGTGTTTGAAAGTAATTAACAATCTTAATTATACTACTAAATGTTGTAAACTCTATTTTTCTAGTGTATATTTATAAATCCAAAGCCAGCATATGTGACTATCAAGATAGACAATAAGAAGGTGGCAAAGACAAGCCAAGAAAGTGATCGTATTTGGAATCAAACATTTCAAGTTCTTTGTGCACATCCTCTTGATTCAACCATCACAGTTACTCTGAAGACAAAGTGCTCAATCTTGGGTAAATTCCATATCCAAGCACATAAAATACTCAACCAAGAAACCTTCATTAATGGGTTCTTTCCGCTTATAATGGAAAATGGCAAACCAAACCCTCAACTCAAGATTAGTTTCATGTTATGGTTTAAATCAGCAGAACTTGAACCAAGTTGGAGAAAAATAATCGATAATGGTGAATTTAGAGGACTAAGAAACTCTTCATTTCCTCAAAGATCTAATTGCCATGTTACACTTTATCAAGATGTTCATCATCTCAGTACATTTCACCCTCCTCTAGCTCTTCGTGGATCTCCAAGAAAATTATGGGAAGATGTTTATAAAGCCATTGAAGGTGCTAAGCATTTAATTTACATTGCAGGCTGGTCTTTCAATCCCAAGATGGTGCTTGTAAGTACAAATATCCTTAACAACTCCATTTGCTTTTTCTTTGTTTCTTTTTACTGAACCAATAAGCTATCCCTGGGTCTATTGCTCAAGGGAATGTCACTTTTCCTGGGTTTATTTGTATTTACTGTTAGGCTGTGTCTCGGTGTATGTTATTTGCTTATTTAAGATTTAATAAACTTAAACATAATGCAGGTTAGGGATCCTGAAACTGAAATCCCACATGGAAGAGGAGTAAAGATTGGAGAGTTGTTGAAGCAAAAAGCAGAGGAAGGTGTAGCAGTGAGAATTATGATTTGGGATGATGAAACATCTTTACCAATAATTAAGAACAAAGGTGTAATGAGAACTAATGATGAGGATGCTTTTGCATATTTCAAACACACAAAAGTTATATGCAAATTATGTCCAAGATTACACCACAAGTTCCCTACTTTGTTTGCTCATCATCAAAAGACTATAACTCTAGATGTTCGAGCAAAAGAATCGATAAACGAGAGGGAAATCATGAGTTTTGTTGGAGGTTTAGACCTTTGTGATGGCAGATATGACACAGAAAAACATTCTCTGTTTCAAACACTTAATGAAGAATCACATTGCTGTGATTTTTATCAGACAAACATTGCTGGTGCTAGTCTTCATAAAGGAGGGCCAAGAGAACCATGGCATGATGCTCATGCTTGTGTAATTGGTGAAGCTGCTTTGGATATTTTAGCCAATTTTGAGCAAAGATGGACTAAACAATTTGACCCTTCATTATTAATTCCTACTAATTCCATACAAAATCTTGTAAATCACCCTGTTTCTTCAAGCAATTCCAATGCTAGAAATTGGAAAGTTCAAGTCTTTAGATCAATAGATCATGTTTCAACTACCCAATTGGCAAGAAATTACTTAAATGCAGAGCAAAGTATACATGAAGCTTATGTAGAAGCAATTAGAAGAGCAGAGAGATTTATATATATTGAGAATCAATATTTCATTGGTGGGTGTCATTTGTGGGAGAAAGATAGGCACTGTGGGTGTAGAAATTTAATCCCAATTGAAATTGCACTTAAAATAGTTAGTAAGATTAAAGCTAAAGAAAGATTTGCTGTTTATATATTGATACCAATGTGGCCTGAAGGAGTTCCTGAAAGTGAGCCTGTTCAAGAGATATTGCATTGGACTAGACAAACTATGGCAATGATGTATAGACTAATTGGAGAAGCATTGCAAGAAAGTGGTGAAATGGGGCATCCAAGAGATTACCTAAACTTCTTTTGCCTTGCTAATAGGGAAGAAGAGAGAAAAGGAGAGTTTGTTCCTCCATATTCACCCCATTCCTCTACACAATATTGGAATGCTCAAAAGCATAGGAGGTTCATGGTTTATGTACACTCCAAGCTCATGATAGGTATGCTTTATTTTAATCTTAAAAATCAACCACTATTACCCGAAAAAATATACATTCATTGTCCGACTGTATTTTAGCGTGCAGATATAACTATTAATAATTAATTAATACATAGTACATATATCATACGTTGTGATAGAATATAATTCGGCATGATATGTTGTAATATGATACATATATATACTTAAAATTAAAGTGTTGGTGTTTCATAATTTTAAATTAATTTTATAATTTATTTTTATTGATAACTTAAAGAGTATTTTTATAAGTGTATTAAGATTAGTTACTCTTTCTGAATACATGATTTCAACATTCAATTTACATATTTAAGAATTACCCACTAAATTCTAACCCCCAAAATTAATATCCTTGATTTGATTGATCAACTATGCTTAATTTATTAATTTTTCTTCTAATTAATTTTGCAGTGGATGATGAATACCTATTAATAGGATCAGCAAATGTGAATCAAAGATCAATGGATGGGAAAAGAGACACTGAAATAGCAATAGGATGCTATCAAACAGAGAGTGGCAATAGCAATGATATCCAAGCATACCGTACGTCACTATGGTATGAGCACACTGGCCTGGCCGAAGCAAAATTCTTGGAGCCCCAAAATGTAGAATGTGTACAAAAAATTTATACATTAGGGGAAGTAATGTGGAAAATTTACAGTTGTGAAGAGGTTATAGACATGGAAGGTGTGCACTTAGTAAATTACCCTGTAAATGTAACAAAGGAAGGACTTGTCGAGGATATTGGTAATAACAATTTTCCTGATACAAAAACTCCAGTGAAGGGTAGAAGGTCAAAAGTGCTACCTCCAATCTTCACTACGTAGTTAATTCTCAATTATTTCATTGATATTGGACTATTTACTTTTTGACAAGTCAAATTCTATTATAATAACATTTGTAAAAATTTGATTCTAATTTGTATATTATAGCTTGGAAAAATTTCATGGGGTCAATATAATATTTGAAAGTAATTAAATTGATTTGATGCTCTGTGCATAATTGAAAGAAAATAATGAATATGAAGACAAAATAGTCTCATCCGCACAAAAATTTTATTATGGATCCCACTTTTTTTAATAATAATTCTCAATAATTTAGTATAGATAAATGATAAGAGGGTCCACCAAATGCCATATGCTTGATCCTATTGGCCAATTATGTTTAAATATCGATATATATAATAAAAAAATCATCATTATTTACTTCCCATCTTTTATATAATTGTCTTCCAAAAAGATCGTTGGAGGGGACATTGCACTTAATTTTATTATCTTCTAAATAGAAGTCCTGTCAACTTCACCCCACTAAAATAAATAAAAAAATCAATTATTTAAGTTTTAATATTTTCGTTAAAATATAATTTAATAGTAAATATATATTTACCTTACTAATAAATTTAAGATGGATTATTCTTATATCTTTTCTTCTTTTTAATTATCTTTTGTTCAATTCTTTTTCTTTTTCTGTCTCTCATTCTCATTCTGAAAAAAAAAATTACTTTTTTACTAAAATTAAACTAAACTGAATGGATTATTACTTCATTAAGATATTGGAATATGTATAAAATATGGTATATAATAACTTGGTTGTCAAATGTATAATGCACCCAAAATAAAAATTATCCACTTAAAAGTCATCAAAAGGCACAGTTATTAATTAATTTATTTTTATTTTGTTAAGGAATTTAAGCATAAATAAAGATATATTTTAAAAAGTAAAATTATAATTATAATAAAGGTATACTAATTTAATTAAATTTATTATATTTTCATGTGTATTCAATAAATAATAAATGCAAGTTGGGGCCAAGCATCAGCCTCAGCCACCTTATAATTACAACTTTATAATGGTTACCAAAACGGCAAGTTACCTTTCTGAATTTGTTTTGATTTTGCTCTTGAATAGTCTTTTGATATTTTTCCCAAAAAAAAAAAGTCGTTGATATATCCAAAACGACAATTTCTATTGCTCTTATCCATCTGCGACATATTGTTTCCAATTATGGATTTAACAAGCAGCTCTCTGCAGGTACTCTAAAATAAAGATTCAATCTTTCTTGCTTAAAAACATGGAAATGAAGCAGAATAAAAGAACCCATTAAGATTTTCATTGTTTTATTTGCTTTTCCATCATTAGTTTACTCATTGATTAATTAGCTAATCTGGGTTTTACTTAATTTTGGTTTTGAATGAATAAGGGGTCGAGCTTTTTGACGATAAATGAAAGGCTTTGTTCAGTTTTTAAAGTAATAACAGAAGCTGTGATCCTCAGTTTTGTTGGTTGCTTTAATTACCATTACCGTCCACCTCCTAAACTCCATCGTTACACCTTGAAAGACCTCAAACGAATAGCTAGCAGAACTCTATGTTTGTATCTTTTTGCCTCTACATGAATATGCTTATGCCATGTTTGTGATAATGCCTGTTTCAGAATTCTGAGTTTTTTTTTGGGGTTTCTTTGGGGTGAATGATATTTTGCAGTTACAGTTAATGAGGTGGAGGCTTTGCTTGAGCTGTTCAAGAAGTTAAGTAGTTCAATTATTGATGATGGCCTTATACACAAGGTATCTCTTTCAATTCATTGGCTACCCTTATTAGGTTGATGTGTTTGGGGATGAGTAGATCAATAAAAGATTATTAGTAGTTCAATTATTATTAGGTTCCGAAGCATTTTGGAAGTTTAATTATTGCATTATCATTCTCTTGTTCCTTTTACCATTTGCAGGAAGAGCTCCAATTGGCACTATTGAAAACTCCAGCAGGCAGAAACCTTTTTTTAGACAGGGTAATTTCATCATGGCAACCTTTGATTATGTGATATTAATTCATTTTGATTATACGTAGATGGGTGTTTGTTGCCAATGTGATCATGTCAACAACCCACAAGATATGAAAAAACTGAAATGTTTAATAACTTGTGTGCTGTGTCATTGAAAGTCGTCCACGGTGGAAATTAGTGAGCAGGTGATGAATAGCTTATTTCCTTTTGATTTCATTAGGTTGATGATCCAGTTGCTAATTCCTTTGTCTCTAGATTTTTTATCTTTTCGATGAGAAGAAAGAAGGTGTTATTGATTTTGAGGAATTTGTACATGCATTCAACGTTTTTCATCCCCGTGCTTGTCTAGAGGATAAAATTGATTGTAAGTTTTCTACAAGAACATTTCTGTTCGTACATTTTCTCTCAACATTTGTTGTTAAAATGCAATGGTTTCTATTGCAGTCGCGTTTAGGTTGTATGATTTGAAGCAGACTGGATATATCGAGCAAGACGAGGTGAGTATCTCTGTTTTGAGACATTTTCCATTCAGAAATTTCTGTCTTGGCATAGAGAGCAAGTTTTTGCCTTTTTCTGACTTTTATAAACATTCACTTGAAGTGATGCTCTTTTAGTAGCGAAATCTTCCATATTTCAGTTGACATTTAGTTCGTTGCAATCAAGTTGATCTACTTTATATCAATTTAGTCATTGATTTCTGTAGTAGTTTTCAGGTCCGGCAAATGTTAAATGCCGTTTTACTGGAATCTGGGTTGCAGCTTTCAGAGGAAAATATACAAGCAATTATTGAAAAGGTTGAGTATTTCTATTGATTATTATTAACTTGTTCATCTTTGAAGGTCGGTCTGGTTCTTTGAAGTCTGAACTTGGTGTACATTAATGGCGGCTGCTTTCTTTGCTCAGACATTTGCAGATGCTGACGCAGACAAGGATGGTAAAATTAACAAAGAAGAATGGAAGGCATTTGTTATTCAGCACCCCTCACTGTTGAAGCATATGACCCTTCCTTACTTAAAGTAACTTCCTTCTATATTATTATGCTCCTGACAAATTTAAAGTCTGATGAGCTTTTATTAAGAAAAATACTAATATTAGAGGTCATTAGTTCCCTGACTTTTCATTTCCAACAAAACTATTAAAAAAAAAAAACTGACCTGCTTATGTTGCAGGAGTATCACCACAGTGTTTCCAAGTTTTATTTTCAACACTGAAGTTGAAGACTAATGATTTCAGCATCAATTATTTGCAGAGCCAAAAAAGAAAAATTTCAAGGCAAACTGATAAAATAAGTCTAATTTTATCAGACTTGCTTTTTCAGCCTGGTTGAGCTATACCGTTCATGTTGCCACGAAGAGCCATTATTCTCGTCTTTTATTGTTGGTATGGGCATATATTTGATTAAGATTGCAGGCAGAGGAAGGCCGCATTTTTTATTTTGGTGTGAGGCTCCTGACAGCTCTTTCTTTCTCATTTTTTTTTTCTTTTTCCACTTTTCTCTTACCAACAATGGCTTCCCGTATATGTATTAATTTAGACATTACAGAAAACAACATTTTAATAACTGTGGATAAGACATAAAGGCTTGCTCTCTGCTTCTGACTTGCACATGGATGCTGGGTTAGATAGGAAATTGAATTATTCGGTGAGAGAGACCCGTCAGGGAAGGGCCTTTCCAAGCTAACTACATCTATTCCTATACTGTGTATACTGTAAAGTGAAAAAAACTTAACTAAGGTTATTTTCTGAGCAGTTTTAACTCCACGTTTCATGTGCAATGCAAGTTTTCTCCCATCTCCAAATTGACCTTTTTCATAGAACCAAAAAGAGAAAAAAAGCAACAGTGAATAGATCATATTTTCAGAAACTCTTTATGCCAATTCATTTGCCTAAGATGAAAAAGATGATAGTGAAGAAGAAAAGAGGAAGTTTTTAAATTTATGAATTACTGTGTATGGGAAGCTTATTCAGCCAACAATTTCTGCAATCCAAATTATGATAATTCAGACATTATTTAGGCCATTGGAGAAACAAAATATGATTGCATGTTTACATTTCAGAAATCAGCCCCAACACTTGACAGACTACAGACTCGATATTAAACACAAGCACTGAAGTTGACATTGAAAACACATACATCAACTTAATAAAATAATAACTTCAAAATTGAACATTCATAAAGAACTATACCATCAGAATCTCATCAATCAAAGTCAGGCAAGAAGCAGACCATGACCAACATCTAGAACGAGTAAAATGATACAAAGGTATTGAAAGATTTGAACCACACCTTTTACTCATAAGTAAATCCTAATAACGCATCAATCATCAAGAACTAAGAGATCATCTTAATCCATGTCCAAACCAATGGATTGTCATCTTAATCAATGTCCAATGCATAATAAAACAGAACAAAGACAAAATTGCTGAAGACTTGCAAAATTATGTAAGTTAGAAAGCAGAAAATGATTTGATATCAAACAATTGCTTGTAAAACAAATATGCTTTCTTGTATCAAAAAATAATAAAAATAAATTCCCAAAGATGATGCCATTTTGGACTGTAAAATATGGTGGTAAGCTTGTTTTGATGTCAAGTCATTCTGGTGGTTGCAAATTTTCAATGAAGGTTATTGACAAAAATTTCGTCCATTGGAATAGAAATGGATTGAAATGGGAATGGTGTTTCTAATTATATTCTTCCCTTCTTGAAATAAAGCACAGCGGTAATCCTTTTTCTCGGTTAAATTGCAACAATAATCTCAAACTAAGCACTAAATCATATTGTGATCACAAAAGTTCGATTTGTTACAATCAAGCTTAGTTTAATTTTTGTTCTAATCAAGCTAATTTCTGTGACCAGCGACCCACCTTAAGAAGCCTCCCAATCCCAACTACCCTTCAACCAACCTTGGTTTAATAGGAAAAAGCAGCTGTGTTTTGCGAAGAGAAAGATATGACCAGATATTTGACTCAATTTCAGCTGATCCCCCAATGAAGGGGCAGCAGCAGCAGCATAGGTAAGAGAATAAAAGAGAAAAAGATAACAGGAATAAAAAAACAACAATGGTACAGTTGGAAACTAAGGCCCCCTTTTTAGTGTTGGACAGGTTAAAAAAATGTCAACCTTGTGTTTTATGGAACCCAAAAATGCTGATATTAACTTAAAAAGAAGAGAAAATATGTCCCATCATCATTTTGGTCACCTAATCACCAGAACTAAGAATTGTGCTTGTTTGGAACAAAAATTGAACTTAAATGAATTCACAGTGACAAATCAATCTTTTGCGATCAGAATACAATTTAGTGCTTATTTTAGTAACTTGGCACAACGTGCCACCGTTTTCTGTTTTAAATCGTTTTGAAAGCAGAAAACCTCTCTAATAAATTTAACAGGACAAAACCTGCCTCCTGAGGTGCTTGGTTTCCAGGAACTTCCCTCAGCGATCCAAGTGGAAATGATGAAGTTTCAAGCTGCCTCAGTGGGTGGGAGGGCCAGTCCCAAAAGGGTAATAGCAATATAGAATACCTGACTTTCTCTGCCTCCTTACAACAAGGTTTTTCATCTGCAGAACATTAAAGAAAACATAGTTAGAAGAAACACAGAAAATACATCATAACAAGCAAGCAACAAGCATATGTTTATCTTAGCAAGTTCTAATAAAGATTATGTCTCAGGAATCATAAGCTTGTTCCAGCTTATATAATCATGTTAGTAACTTTATTCATATAGTATGTCATTTTACATGTCCTCAGATGACTCCTCTTTAAGGTTATACTGCATCAACACTAACGCAAGATATCCAACTGAAACTATCTCATCTAAGTTCGTCCTCCTTGTACAGTAAAAAATGTGTTCATCAAAATCTACTAGCACAGCTGGTAAACCACAGAACTTGAAATTGGAGCCCTGAATCCAACTTTCTCTGGATTATTAATGTAAGAAAGCATCTCCTTATCTATTTTTCAGTAGAGCAATGCATTTGTTGAAAGTAATGCATCCATTATTTCACCAGAAAACAACCATGCCGACCTCACCTTAACCCAATTCACATGTCCCCCACTTCTGAAGAATTTCTCTCAGTCTGGTAGATAATAAAAAAAGGGTCTAAAGACAAGGTAATAGAAGTTTTCCAGTAACTCGCAAAGAGAATGAGCAAGCGGCCATCCTTTCAAAAGATCAAAGCAGCTGACCTTCACAGTAAGACCAAAGCTGAAATTCACAGTTGAGGAATTTCCTTTGGTTGATTCATAGCTCTTTTCCATCATTTCTAAGTGATCACATGCCATCAAGAAACCATGTTTCTTTTGAGGAAGATTGGACACTTTCAAAGCCTATAGTAAATAAAAAGGTCTAAGAAAAAGATGACTAAAGGATTATCAGTAACTCACAGAATCTAAAGGATAATCAGTAACTCACAGAATCCTTCTTGGTTGAAACACAACCAAAAGTGTAACAATCTAGTAAGTTAACCTGTTAGGCATCAACTTCCCAATCCAACCAATGTGATCGGACTGTGCATCCATCGCAGGGTAAACATTTTCTTGAGACCAGATTATGCATGACGGCTTTCCTTGTTCAACCATTTTCCAACTGAGGTTTTCCCACTTTCTATAACCGTCTCACTGTCCTATATAGGTACTAATGTACTTCAAAAGTCATTCAGATAACTAGAGAGATTTAAGTCCACATAGTGGAGTAATTAATTTTACGTATTCCTACCATTAAAAGGCCTAAAATGTTCTATAATCTATCACAAACAAGTAAGCACCAAAAGACACACCAGAACCTCCCATCACCAACTCAATAATAAACCCTGAACCGTGCCATCTCATATCATCCCTGAGGATTACACTAGTGGATATGTGTACGACAGCAACCAATAAGATGGTTCATAACTCAAAAATAGAAATGTCAATCCAATTTAGATAGCCACACAGGATTTCTTCTACGAGAGTGCACATTATCCAGTTTCAGGGCATTGTAAAGATGTGGCAACTATATACACATCCACATTTGCTCAGCTGAGGAACTAATTACCTATAAGCATATCCAAGCAGCTGGATGCTAGAAGTTAAGAACAAACAGGGCACTACCGATTAATAAATAGATCTAAGCAATTATGAACCATCAGTGTATGATATGCCAACAGGAAATAAGCATAAGAGAATATTCGTTAAAATTAGCTTAAACAAAATCTCGCTTTAGATCTATGGAACCCATATAACAGAGACAGAATACTTGCCTATGAAGTATTAGCAGCCAGCCTCGTCACATGGCATGCCCATTGTCCTTCAGAACTTCAAGGTCATTTTGATGCATGAAGAAGCAGCTTGTACGCATGCAGGTGGCCGTTATTATATCTTGACCATTGAATGATGTTGCATAACAAATCAAATGAAGAATTCGAAAGTGCGCGCTGAAGTGAGGGCAGTGTGGATATCAAAATAACCATTGATGGCCAGGAGTACAAGGTGAAATTTGATTGAAGAAATGGGTTTTTGCTTCATTAAACAAGCAGGTTTTAGGATGTTACAGTACTTTTTGAAAGTGTTGGAACAATGTAATGGATCCATGATACATCCATCCAAGAACTAAGAATATATCTTACACTATTTCCACCAGCACCGCTTCTATTTCAGTCACCCACCCACCCACTGCCTGTGTCAAATCCAACCAAATTTTCAACTGATAATAAGCAACCAAATATTTATCAACCTATCCTCCAAAATAACACTTAAGGAAGGGATGAGACAGCCCTTATACCACTTAACAATAAGCTAAAATCTCCAGAAGTTCAAATAAGTTTATATAAAGCCTAACTAGTAGCCAAATCATATAGTCTAACACTTTACATTCATGGAACTGAGCTATATGTTCCACTCGACATGCATAGAACTCTATAAATTAACTCCAGTTACCACATAATCCAAACCATCAAAGATATGGCAGGAATTATACCCTGGTTAGTATTTTTCCTTCATCCAAAATGGTCAACAAGATTTGCCCTCTAGCACATTCTTAATATTCAAGAATTGAGCAACATGGTCCTGCAAATAGAATAAAGAAGAGCACCTGCAACCATTCTAGTGAGTCTCGATACAACAGATGCACAAATACACCCTCCCAACGAATGCTTTCACTCTTCCATGTTACATAAATCTTTACTTCTAAATGCTTCACAGTGGATTGCAAGGACCAATTGATAACATCATGGATTGAACCAACATACTTCAGACACCACTAAAAGGTGTAACTCAGCTGACAAGGGCATACAAAAACATGTAAAAGATAGTTTGAAAAAACTCCTATCAAACAAGAACCTGAATAGTACATCGGTTCTTCCTTTATAACCACCTGAAGGAATGTCAAGAAAGAATAATGAACTTATAATCATACCTCTATTAGACAATTATTCATTCTGAAGTATTTCTATTTACGGTAATATTCTAAGCCAAAGTAGCTTGCTCCCATGCTACATGATTAAAGTGTGTATCCTGTAATATAAGTTACCATAAACACTAAACCAGTGATGACATTTTCAGCTAAGGTAATTTCGCGCAGAAACGAAGCCAAGATCTCTCATACTATTCATGTTATACAAAACAACATGAATTAAATATATAACAGATTCCATCCTGGAATGTAATAAAGCAACAACAACAAGGACCTTCCTCCTTGTAACATATGCAGCAATCACCAAATTCACTAGCTGATATCACCACATTCAAATTCTCTGAATAATATAGCCGAAGAAACCTACAAACAGGATCAACATTTTTTAGGAAGATGAATTGGCTGCATTGGTAGAGATTCCATCAGCCACATGCCTACAGGCATTGTCACAGTCCTTCCCTTGCTAAGTTGCCACTAAAACTAAGTAAAAGCGTTTCAGGCCTCCTCATCGCTCAGCCAGAAAAGAAGATTTTAAATTAACATTTAAAGATAGAAAGTATATTCTCCATGTATGTGGGTCTAAAGCTAAAACGGTGGCCTCTGGCCACTACAAGAGAAGAAGATATATATATATATATAAAGAAGCATTCAGCTAAACTAGCAAATCATGTGGATCAGCAAGCAAAGCAAAAGCTGAGAAGAGAAACATAAAACACACAAACAAGGAGATGCAACATTCCAGAAAACAGATTACTATAAGACTATTGGATTTAAAACAGAAACCATGGTGTACTAATTTTAAGCAAAGCAAAAGGATAACCCTACTAAAAGTCAGTTTAGAATAACTAACAATGTATTCAGATAAAAGACTACTCAGTGTGGCATGCACACAATGATGAAAGACACTTCTCGCCTACTGAGACATTGGACAGGATAACAGGAAGCCACATTAACAAATTTGCCCTTCTTGAATTTGAACAGAAACCATCTCAACGACGAGATGTGCGAGGCTTCTCCCATGAAGTGGCGCTAGGGCCATACAATGGACCCTTGTTAGCAGCAACCTGAGGAACAAAAAGAGAATTAAAGAAAAAAACATATGGACAAACATGCAGTAAAATGATATAAATCACTGAGCAGAGAAACCAAATTCATAATTATGAGAATACATACCATATGAACCCCATATCCATCTCCATAAGGAGTAGGAAAACCCCCCTCTTGATTACCAAACTTCATCCCATATGTTCCTCCTTGAATTGTCAAATATCAAGATAAAGAGATAAGCAATATATAAATAGCATGGACATACCAGAAAGACAAGACAAAGTAAAGAAAGGAAAAAGGATTTCAATTAATTAAGTTACAACTAAAAGCAATAGTCTGTATGAAACAAAAATATAGATTGAAGTGATTATCAAGGCTTGCTTTAGTCAACCATAATTACTGGTGATTAACCATAGGTGATTTTATGATGAACACACTGGCAGGGAAGGCAAATGATTCTCTTCATTAATGGACGAAACAGAAATTGAAGTTATTCTCAATATAATTTGGAATATGATTTAAGCTCTAACATTGATTAACAAGGGCAGGAAAGTCCAAGAAGACATGGAGTAAATAAGAGCAGAACAAATCAACTAATGCCGAATGTAATATGGACCTCTATTAAAAACAAACTTTTAAAGGAGCATGTATGAGAGGTATACCAGGAGCCCAGGGTCTAGCATCAGAACTAGCAAGTTCAGCTCGCAGCTTTTCAACTTCACGTGCCATGGAAACCAAGTTTTTCTCCATTGCCTGTCTCTGATCCACCAATTCCATGTTTGCCTTCTTTTCATAATCGACAGCAGTTCTGAAACATAAAATTTTGATTTTAAAGCTATTTAGATGAGTCATTACATTTTGGTACTGAATTTCAAGCCAAAAGCTTTATGCTAGAACATGTGTTTCAGGCAGGGAAAACATTAAAATGGAAAGGAGAACTATAGATAAAAAATGAATCCAAGAACAGACCGAGTATGCATAAGCTCCTGGTTCAGACCATCAATCTCAACCCGCAAACGAGGAATCTGTTGGTTGTCAGCCTGTAATCTTGCAAGGTCTTGTTTCAGGTTCTGAATTTGTCCAAGGCGTTCTTGCTTCACATTATTCAGCTTCTGAACTTCTGAACGGAGTTGTACAGCCTCATTCTTCAAAGGCTCAGTAGCACGAAGATCAGCCTCAAGCTTCAAGCCTTTCTCAATAAGCTCCCTTGAGTGGACATCTTGTTCAGCACGAATTTCGGCAATAATGAGATTCATGCGATGAATTTCCTCCTTGGCAGCCCCAAGTTCTTGCTGCAGAGCCATTCGATCTTCCATCAGCTGACGATTATCGACCAGAAGCCCATGGATTTCAGCACGTTGCCTTTCAAGCTCCTCCTCCAAAAAAGCAGGGTGAGGAGGTGGGTGTGGCAAAGGAGGGCCACGAATGAAAGGTCTGTCGGGAGGGAACCCACGCCGGTCGTTATAGGCATCACGAGGAATGCGATTTCTGCCAGCCATTTCAAGTTGTTCTGCAAAAGACAAATGAACAATAGAATGGTAATACAGTGTATAAAGACATTTCAAGCTGAATTAGGTAACCGAGTGCCTCTGTGAAGCTTTTACAACCTTAGTTTCAAAAAATAATAAAACTATAAAAGAAATATCCAGAATTTTTATGAACAGAAAACTAAAAAGCTAAAGCTGCATAATTTTTCACGGCATCAATTCATATTCACAATCAAGGTGGAGGAAAGCAATCAATTCAAAACAAACACCATTCAACATTTTCTTCAGAAACCCACAAAAACACGGAAAACCCATCACCAAAAGTCACAATCCTCACATCAATTTCTGAAACGGCGTAAAAGAAACTACGTTGTGGCTCCATTTTCTAATTTATATTATCAAATCTAGAACAAATTTATATTCCTCACTTCAGCCAAACAAAAATGCCCAAAATAGTAGTTGTCCCCTTTTTCCCAACTTAAATTATATTAAAAAAAAAAACCCTAAAAATCAAATTTAGGAAAACAAACAAATTAAAAAATGTGCACCCTTTAATTAGCTAGAAATTTTGTATGAAATTGATCGAAATCCCAGTTTCAATTTTTTTAACGAGATAATAAAATCTATACAAACTACCAAATAAAGATACGAACTTTTTATAGAACTTCAAACAAAAGGCGAAAACATAATAATCAAGTAAAGGAGAAAAGAGGAGAGAGACGGAAGAGGTAACGAATGAAAAATTAAAAAATATGTACAAGAAAAGGATTGAATTATGGTATATGACAGAGATAAGAGAATCGGAACCTGTGAAGAGATGATGAATTTAAATTTTGCTTGATCGATGTTTGTTCCAACAAGAGCTCAGAACAATTGAACAAGACTGGTGCTGCTGGTTTTGGTTCTTCTGCTGCTGCCCTTTCCTTTTTTATAATACCCAATAAAAAAATAAATATATTTTGTGTGAATCCAAACGATACCGTTTTCTATAATAATAATAATAATAATAAAACATTTCAAAACATTTTAGGAATTCAATTTATGTTGAATAAACTCTTAATTTTTATTTTTAAAAAAAACCCTTAATCTTCATTATTCCTTAAATTCTAGTGAATAATTTCATTTGTCATTTCATAATTACAAGTGTTGTTTATTTAAATTCCTTTAAGTCACTGGTAAAATTAAAAATTGAATGAGAGGAATAAATTTTTTAAACCAAAAAATTTATAGATAAATTAAAAATAAAATTAAATATTTAATATTATAATATAATTTGATTTTTTGTTATAAATTAAAAAAAAAACTCATTTATCAAAATTTTAATATTATTTTTTAAATTCTAAAATTTTTTTATATGTCTTTTCATAAGTTATAATCTTAGATCTATTAATTTATTTAAAAAATTTTATTAAATTAAATTTTATAAAAATTTATTTTAAATGAGAATATTAATTTTATTTAATTTATAATCAAATTATAAAATTTTAATATTAACCTAAATAATTAATCATAAAATTTTAAATATACATTAATTAAAAAAATACACATATTTATATATTGCTTATCCTTTTTTACAAGAATGTTGCGCCTTTCTAGTCTGGCTTCTTGCTCACAGGGGTCGCCTTCGTTCAAGGATTGGATGGGTTCAATGTTGGAGCGACTTCCATGAACGAATGAATTGTATTGGTTTTGGAATGATGGCGAGGAATCATCCAGGTTTTACGGTGGCAGCTAGGTCTTGTAGATTTCATGGTCTCTGTGCCCCAAGTTTAGCAAAGGCCATCGGTATTAGGGAAGTTCTTGACTGGATAAAGCAGAAGAATTGGTCTAATGTCATTTATCAAATTATATATTGTATATATTATTTATTTATTGATTAATGTCTTCTATATAAATAGCATATACATTATTTATATATTATTTTTTTTATGTTGTTTGATATGTCTTACATATTGTTTATAAATTATATATAAAATATATATAACATATAAAATTTAGGAAGGAATGAGGGTTTTATAATTATTGCTTTCATGTTTTTATAACTAATTGTGCCTTTTTTGTATTTCGAAACTTTTTAAACCCATATATTAATGAAAACAAGTTTTATTTTTTTTTAAAGTTAGTTTTGTAAATTTTGTTATAACTTTGTAAAAGTATTGGGCCTGTTAGTGTTAAAAATCATTGGGCTTTGGGCGTAAGCAGCAGAAAACTAAGGGCCAATGGGCATCACTGTTATATTACTTTCCGAAACCAATGTGTAACGCTGTTTATTTGAAGGCTTTGTAAAAAAAAATATTTGAAAAGTAAAAAATATTTTCAAAAACAATTTTTTATTTCTTTTAAAAATATATAAATTCCAATTTATATTTTTGTGGTTGTCTTATTATGCTTGTCATTTAATTTAAAACCCTAATTAATTAAAAAAAATCCAAATTTTTTGGGTGTGAATGACTAAGATATTATTTTTATGTCTTTTTTCTAGTTTTTCGAAGTTGCATGGGATTGATTTTTCTTTCTATGATTATACATCCTTCAAGGGTCACAATCAGCAAATTTCATGAGTAATATATACATACACACACATATATATATAAGATATTTTTTACTGAGAAAAAAATTTATCAAGTGACTAATAAAAAATCAATACAGGAAATAAAAAATAGAATCCCATATTTAAAAACTAATATAAAAATGATATTTTAATAAATTTATGAGTTATCATATTCACTCACCTTCTAACTCGTATCGAAGAAATATTATATTTTTTACTTTAAAAAAAAATTGCAATCATCAATAACAGATCTGAAAATATATCTATTTTCTGAGATTGATAAAACACTATAATAATTTCTTTATAGTTTGTTTCAATAATTCCAATAACAGTTAATATAAAAATCTTGATTTTTTTTGAAACCAAAAAAGGGAGATACTTAATAACTAATATTATAATTAATGTTAATATAATAATCTCCAACAGTCTACAGAATATCTAATGATTAATATCTTTACTATTCCTAATTATTTATATTTAAAAAATAATTTTATTTAAATATATTAAGAATCTTAAGTGTGATATAATTAAATTGATATTTTTACCATAAATTGAAATAAAATATAACATATATAATAAAAAAAATGTGTCATAAAATTCATGGATGAAAGGATAGTGCATAGTGGACCTTCTTGAAGATTTTTTGATTTTTTTTTTCTAATTTACAATTCCTAATCATCCTTTCAAAATTTTGAATTGATAATTTAAAAAAAATAATAATAGAATACATTTGCACACAAAAATTATTCTGAAAATGACATTGTTTTCATCTTAGATTAATCATATCATATATAAATATATATGTTAATGTGCTTGTCTAAAGAGAACCAAATTATTTATTTTTTTAATATGACTATGATTATATATATTATTTTAGCCTTTTCCAAGTTGAAATTGACAGTTTTCTTTCTTAAATGTTATCTTCTCTACAAGGAATAATCATATAATTATATTATATGTACATACGTAATATATAGAAGCGCAACACTTGTTTTGTTCTATTATTATGGAGGCTATTCATTCTTAATAACATTAATAATTAACCCACTATGTTAGGAAATTAGTTTAATAGTTAAGGATTTAAAAATAATTCAATACATTGCCTCTCCCTTTTAATAAATTTCTTAAAAATATTATAAAATAACGAGTTCATAATCTATATTATAGAAAATTTTTATCATAGATAAAATATATATGCATCAAAATAATAAAAGCTAAATAAAATTAATTATTTTTTATTATTATTATTTTATCAACAATTTATTATTAATCGAGTGTATATACACCTAATTTAAAATAAAATTTTTCATGTGATATATTAAAGATAAAAAAAAAGTGGACCTTATACATATATATATGTATGTAGGTATGTATGTTGAATTGCATCATTCAAATTACTCTTAATTTGAATTAATCCATACATGTTGTTCTAAAAATGAGTTAATTAATTGCTCATTGGTAATTGTTTATTGGGACCCAAAACCACAAATCATTTGGCTATTTCCACTAGCATCGAGTCACATTTCGACATCTTTTACAGTTGTACATGCTAAGCTTAAGGTAAACATTAAAAATGAAAAAAATATATAAATTAAAAAGAAGTAAATGAACAAAAATAAGTGATAATATAATGGGTCCCTGCGAAATTAAAATTATTCAAACTAAAAAATATATAAATATATATTATTATATATGATCTATATGGAAGAGGACGAACGTGTCAGTCTTGTTTCTACCTTCCACACGTGTGCACTATGGCAAAATAATATTCCTTTATACATTTAAAATTATTTAGTCTTTTTTTTAATTTTATCTTATTGTTCTTTCTATCATTGTAAGAAAGTTTTCTTCAAAACTTTTAATTTATTGGCCAAATTTTTTTTGTTATTCAATTAATTAATTTAGTTAATGTCTTTTCTTTTGACCCAAATTGGCATTCTTCTCTTCATTCTCACTGTTGGGAAGTTTACAATTGTATCTTCCTCAGCCACCCAACTGCAAATATTACAAAATAATTAATACTCAAAGAAAGCTCATTTACTGTAAAAAAAAAAAGCTCATTAATATTTACAATTTAATTAAATAATCCATAGATAGAAATATCACTTTTGCATTGATAATCTCCATTTATTTATATATTATATCACTTTTGCATTCATAATCTCCATTTATTTACATATTCCTTTATTTCAGAAAAAAAAAAGCAGTCAAATTGATAATAATATTATTAAGGTTAGACCAACAATTAATTAATAATTAATTAAAAATAATTTGTTGGTTTTTCAAGGTATGAGAAAGAAAAAAAATAAGTCACATGGAACCTATAAAACCATGGCAAAAATATTTAATTACACATACATAAGATTTTCGAATTTTTTATTTTTAAATATCAGAAATATTCATTGTCTGCCTAGCTTTATAAACCTAAATTTGACCAATATTCAACTTTTATCGTATAGTATACTATAGTCCACTAATTAAATTATCATTAGCTTATATATATGGTTTAGCTAGGACATGCGAATATATAATAATTAATCAATAGAATTTAGAAATTTTCTTTGCCCAAATTTCAATGCACACATTAGACTAGTAAAACAGAAATTTGGAAGCATTCCAATTGTGATCAAATCAATGGAAAATGACTCATAAATGAATTGAATGGTTCATAGAAAAGGAAATCTGTAGTGGTAGAATATTGGACTAACTAGTGGTCATCATCTCTAATCTAGGTCTAGGGAGCATCAAAATCTAGTTCAAGATTCATACTTGAGTTGGTAATTTTTTTTTATATTTGATTTGATTTCATTACATGACATCATATGCGTTTTTTATTCTTTTATGTTATAAAAGAGGTATTCATTTAAAATTATCAATATAAAGTTTAGAGATTTCTTCAAAAATATCATAAAAGATAGATTTACTTTTAAAAATATTTTCACCTCCCCATTCATTGATTGACTTTCTATCTCATAATAATTAAAAAAAATTAAATATTTTTATTAAAAATATAAATTTATATATATTATTTTTATTATATTTTTATTTTAATATGAGATGTATTTAATAAGTAATATTAAATTTATATATAATAAAAATTTATAATATTAATTAATTTATTATAATAGTAGGTATGCTATAATTTGAAATGAATGAAAAAAAAGTGAACCTATTAATTAGGGATGAAAATAATTTTTATTTTTTTAAAGATATATTTTTTAATTTTTAATTATAAATATACATATTTTTGAAGTAAACATAAAATACATTAAAGATATATTTTATTTTTAGAAAAATATATATTTAATATATTAAAAATAAATCAAAATAATAAGATGTTTAAAAAAATTAAAAGATAAAAAGGTAATAATAGGCAAAAGGGAGTTATCACATTGAACAAAGTGGAACCAATGTTTGTTTTGGTAACATATGGTTAAATTCAAAGGTGGGTATGTTGGAAGCAGCTAAGGAAAGAAATGATGTCTTGTAAAAGATACTGATTTGCTCAAAAATGGCAGAAAGTTGGATTTTTGTCATCATTTTGTCTTTGCTCATGACAAAAGTTTAAGAAATTTAATTATCTTCCCTTTGAACTCCTAAAAAACAAATAATATTGAAGTGATCTTTAAAGATTTTTTAAAAATTTTATAGGAAATTATAATATTTTAATTTAAAAGCTTTTTATTCACTAGGTATTAATTAGAGTGTTGAGAGTAATGAAATAAAAGAATATATATTTTTAATGAAATTTAGACACGTATAAATATCATATATATATATATATATTTAGACAGTCTGAAAGATAGTTTAGTAATAAATGCATCTCCTCTAGATAAATCTATGTTCGATTTTTTTCTCCCCATATATTAAATATATATATTATTTTTTTACATTTATTAATTAATTAAAGATGATATAGGAAAATTACCTAAATTGAGTAACGAAGTGGTGTAAGAAAATGGAAGCTTCAAGCCTTGCCAAATCAAGTCCTGGACATAATCTTTGTCCTCCTCCAAATGGTGTGAAACTACTACTGCTCATGTCCTTGTCCTGTGAATTTCCACATATATATACTAATTTATATACTTATATTCAATTAATTTCATATTTAATAAATATAAATAATTAATTAAATTAATATAAAAATAAAATTTTAAAACTTAATAGTTAACTTTTTAATATTAACACTCCTAAATCTATATTAAAAAAATTTAACAACCAATTATAATCCAATTAATTTTACAACCATATTTCATATTTAATTTCTCAATCAAAGACAAAAAAAAAACCATTTTATTCAGAAAATTAATGAATGATAAATAAATAAAAGATTGAATGAATTAATTTCTTACTTGCCACCTCCATGGATTGAATTGGTAAGGCCAATCATAGTGATTTTCATCAAGATGAACTGATCTAAAATATGCAAAAGCACACCATCCCTTTGGTATCAAATACCCTTTTATCTCTATATCCTTCATTGCCTTTCTCATTACTCCAATTATTACATTTCCCATTCTTAAAGTTTCTGTAATCACCTGCATGCAGTTTAATTTTCAAATTAATTAACAAGATAAATTTACAACAAATTAATTAATTAATTAATCATCCTTTTAATTTAAGTTAATTATATTAATTAATAATAATAGTAGTAGTAGTATTTAAGTACCTTTTGGGTAAATGGTAGTGATAAGTAATCAGTCCAATTTAATGGCTCCCCAAGCTGAGCTTTCAGACTTTTCAACTTCATGTTTTCATCCTGAAATTATGTTTAAAGACAATTTGCATGAAAAACAACAACTTTAAATTAACAAATAATAATAATAAAGAAACAACAAAAGAAAAAAAAGAAGAAGTTCTAATCAATGATAGTTACAAGTCACACGTGCATCGACAGAACAAAGACATTGATTGGTCACTTAACAATTACAATGAGATTGACCCATATTTTACACTTTAAATTCTAGATATTCTAAACTTTCAATCCAATTTCTACACGTTTTCTATATATTAATTTTTTTAAAATATAAAAAAAATTTCATGTTATGAAAGACACCGTATCATTAAATTATTATACTATATAAACGGTAAAATAATATTAAAAATTATTATTTTTATATGTCTAATCCAATAATAAAAAGATTTAATTTTGATATTTACATGATGCCTCCACATAGTACATTTTCATGAAATCCCACTTGTGCCTATAAGGCCTATAACAATGCAAAATTATTCAAATTAAAGGAAATTCTCAGCTACAATGAATTGATGATAACAAGATTGAAAAGATTATGCATATGGCCCAAGTAATAATAATCTACATATATATACACGTTAATTCAATTTCTTATTTTATATACTATATATATATTTATTATATTATATATATTAATTGTTTATGGGCTAGTAGTCAAAGAGAATCTTTGCAATTGCAGCCGTCTATCCACATTTGAATTTACATTTTATTAATTAGATTATGTAATAATCAATCAATATTCAATTGATTATGACTTAAATTTAATTAATTTTTCGTTGCTAATTAATAATACAAAGAATAATATCAAAGAATAATAGGAAGAGAAATTAAAATGAAATTAACATATGTAAACATATACCATTAATTGTTGCAAGGCAGCAGGGCAATCTGAAAGGTATTTGATGGCAAGAGTCATAAGAACTGGAACTGAATCCTCTCCAGGAATCATCATATCAATCATATTATCCGCAATTAAATCATCTGTTAGTTGTTCATTTGTGTCATTAAGCAAAACTTCTACTACATTCTTAGCCACTCTAGGGATGTCACCTTCGTGATTTTCTCTTTTAGATTGTATAATTTTCTTCACCATCACCACCATTTTCTTCTTCGCCTAAACCATGTATAAGATCGATTAATCAGTTAGTGAAATAGGAGAAGAAATTAATTATAAATATATTATTTAAGAGAATATGTATTTACAGCTAATTGTATCTTTATATGTAATTAATTAACACATATGTAATGTTATACAATAAATCATTGTAACTGGTTCTAATTATCTAATATCCTATAATCTAAAGATTACAGATTAATTTAAAATCATACCGGATAGACCCATTAAGAAAATAAAACATTACTTCTTAAGTTTAAAAAATACTGTATACTCAGAGTTCGAACTCAAAGCCTCTGTTAAGAAAGAATGAGACTGGTAACATCTCATCTTTCCTTGTTGAAAGTAATTACAATTATTTTTAGAGTCATGAGATTATATATATATATACATATACACACTTGCCTGTACGGAGCGATAAAGTTGAGTTCCAGGGAAGTTAATAGGTAAAGACATGAGACCAGAGATAAATTCCTGAAAGTGTTTCTTTAAGGACTCCATTTCTTGACCAGGATCCAAACTAATCAAGGCCTTGACAAGGACTTGAAAGGCAATCTGCAGGGGAGAAAAGGAGAGTTATTTCTTAGCAACTTTTACAAAGTTCTATCTCTTATTAATTATTACGAGTGTTATTTACTAGACAAAATGATTTCATGCAAAATAATTGTGAACCCTATATATTTCATTACTACTTTCCAACAAAATAATTATTTCTAACTTAAGCAGAAGCCAGAAGCCAGAAGCCAGAGATCAAATTCAACATCTAATAATTATTTTCTTTTTTAAAAAAATTTTGTTTTAATGATATTAAAATTGTCTTTAATATTACATAAGAGATGAGATGCAATAGTAAGAATCTATTATCTTTTAATTAAAGGTCTCGAATGCAAATCGAAGCACCTTTAAAACTTAGATAAAATATTTTATCTTCTGGTCTCTAAATTGTATATAAGATTCCAAATTCAAACTCCAATCAAAATTCATTTTAAAAAAAAGAGAGATAGAAAGATTCTATATATATGCATGTGAAAAACTTAAATAGAAAGGTGAGATATTTTGTTTTATCATGTGTCTACAACTAATCAAATTCTTTTTTTTTTTGAAAAAAAAATGGGACCAAAGAAATATAACAATTAATATGAAAAACTTAGAAGGATAATAGATTTCAAACTTCAAGAATAGAGAATTCACTTGTCTAAAACCACACAAACACAAACAAACAAACTCACAGCTCACACACAGAGGGAGAAAGAGACTAACATTTTTGGTTTCATCTTGAATAAAAATGGGTTGATCACATCTCCAGTTGTTCATAGATTGTTGAACATAAACTTGCATGTCTCTAGTGATTTGATCTTTGAGAAGAGAGGACTTGAAGAAAGCTCCTATGAGGCCATGGATTCTCTTCTGTAAGCTCCCATTTATAAGCAAAATGGAAGATTTTCCCATCAATTCTGTAAGAGATTTTGGGTAAGAAGGAACAAATATCTTTGCATCACTTTGTAGTATAAATTTGCTCACTTCTGCATCTGTTGATACTATTGTTTTACTTCCAAATATATGTGACTTGAACACCTTCCCATACCTACACACCCATAATCACATAATCAAAAAAACAGGTACAACCCCAAGATTTCAAATAAAATTATGAGTTTAAAAGCTATTTGAAATTATAATAACTACACGGTAACTTATTAATAATCATGAGTTGTTAGGCTGTATATATCATCTATGATTAATACATACATACATGCATGCATGTATGTATGTAAGTATGTATGATGTATGTATACTTACATGCGGCGACGTTTATCCATGAAGCTTTCAGGGCGGTCTGAATAAGCACAAGAAATGAACTCAAGGGTTTCTCCCAGAAAAGGCCATCCAACAGACCCCAAAGGAAGACGTGGGGTTTTGTGTTTTGATGATGATGATCGGGTGATGATGATGTTGATTCTACTAAACCACCTGTTGTTCCTGTACAAGATTAATATGGAAGACAATAACAAGATTAATATTGTTGTTGCTAATACAATCAACAATTTATTGTCCATTATTGTCGAATTTTCTTTCTTTCTTTCCTTTTCTTTTTTTTTTTCTTTCTCCCTCGCCCACCAACACTCACACATACACTCTCTTTCTATATATTTCTCTATATACATGTACATATACATATATGTACTATTTGCTTTTGCTTATATATATATAATACCCTGTTAATCATATATATAGTGAGTATAGTTCGATTATGACATTATTTGTGTATTAATGTGTGCATGTGTACGTGCACGCGTGTGTGCCAATATATATATATATATAGAGAGAGAGGGGGGGGGGGGGGGGGGGGGGGGGGGGGGAAGGGAGAACATATTTGTATTGGGAGATGCAGATGTTTTTTTTTTTTGAAAGTGAGATGCAGATGTTAATTTACATATTTTATGGAATTCATAAATGCATGGTAAGTGTGCTGGAAGAGGACCGTTTTAGTAGTTTAATTGATTGAATATGAAATTTTTAAAAATAAATTAATGTTTCTTAAATTTAAGAATAAGTATCATTTTGATTACATAATAAACATAATATAGGGGTAAATATATATATATATATATATAATTTTATTATTTAGTTAAATTAAAATATTAAATAATAAACACACCAAGATATAGTCTAGGAGCAAATGCAATTCTCTTGAATAGATTTAAGTTTGATTCTTCATTTCTCATATTGTAATACTAAAGAAAAATTAAATAATAAAAAGTTAATTTTAATATTTTATTATATTTGGAAAATTTAATAGAAAAAGTGATTAAAATACACTTAATATTTTTCCTATCGATGAAAATAGAATTAAAGTAGTTATCATAGGAAAGAGAAAAGCAAAATAAGAAAAATAAAATAAGAAATAACAACTTAAGTTCCTCATTTTACTACAATTGAAATTGAAAAATCAAAACTTAAAAAAGGATTTTTCTAAATACCTCACTTAGAATGTTGGCTAGAGACACTAATTGAGTTTGTTAATTGGGTGACAAGTCAAAATTAGGGTGGCAAGCATGGATCAAATTATGATTATAGAACTAAGTATACAACACTAATCATTAAACAAAAATAGCAACTAAGAGTAAACTTCAATTATCAAGCAAATCTCTTTTCATCATATTTCTTTAGATAATAAATTTAAATTGATTTTTTTCCCATATTAATATGATTATTAAATAATATTACGATAAAGAAAATATTAAATATAGTAAATGTTACCTACAAGGTGTAGTTTCATGGCAATGAGTGTGTTGCTCTTGCTTATTAAATTTCGAGTTCGAATTTTAGATATCTCTACTCTCTATATTCATATGTAATTAATAAAAAATGTTAAATATAATAAATAACATGTATATATATTAGTTTATATTTGAAAGTAAGGGTAATGTATATATATTAAAAAAAATTAAAAAGTCCCCACAAGTGCATGATTGTTTTGATGGCACAAAGAGGGTGGAGGCGACCCTCCTATAGGTGCAGGCGCAACTGGTGGCCTCGTGCATTCATGTGAGACTCAATAAGTCTAACCATCATTCTTAAAATCGTCATCATCATCATCATAATCATCATCATCTTCTTCTTCTTCTTCTTCTTCTTTAATTTCACTTACACTATAGGCCAACCTCTCATGTTACTTTCATTCCCATATCCCATTTTTTCATTTTTTATATGGGAGAGAGAGACCACTTGTGGGTTCCTTTCTTTTTTCTACCAAAATTTACTCTTCATTATATATATATATGTGTGTGTGTGTGTGTGTGTGTGTGTATGTCAACCCTACTTGTAGTGTTATAAACAGGGTATGGATACTCATTATTGCCCTTAATTTTGTTTTCTTAAACTTATTACGTTCTATGTAATTTTTTTTAAAAGAATGAATGAATTCTGAATTTAATATCTAAATAAGAATATGTATTTATTATTAGATTGTGTCTCGATATTCTAGATCAATATAATTTAATAAAATGTTATCATATTTAATAGTTTGCATTCAACAATAAGAGAATTAAATATCAACTACTAAAAATTTTAATTTTTATTATTTTAGTTATAATTTAAATTATGAATATTTTAAATATTATATTAATTTATTAAATATTTTATATTAGTGATTGAATGGTGATTGAAAATTCGAGGATAAAATGCTAATTTTTAATTACTCATTATAATTATTTTTTAATTTAAAATAAATTTCGTTAATGTGCAAAGTAAAATAGTATATTAAATATTGCTCTGAAAAATAATTATAAAAAAAATTATAGTACTAGTGACCAATTTTTTTAAGGATCACATTCACACATAAATTGCGTGTGCAATGTAAAAATAATTAATGTGTGAATATAAGAAAAATATATAGGTAGCTTTTGTGTATAAAAAAATAAAAAAGAAAAATAAAAGCCATCTCTTTTGGGAAAAAGTTTATTGATTTAATCATAAATTTTTAACTTTCAAAATTTCTCTCTTTTGACTGTTATCAAGTAATGTGGGAGTCTATGTGGCCCATTTCTTGATTTAAATATATATATATATATATATATATTAACTTATTGTTAAGCTCCATTCCTTGGCTTTTCTTTTACCTCTTTGTTCAAACTACCTAACTTATGATGAAGTATGTATATATATATATATATATATTAACAAAATCAATAATAATTTAATCTATTTCCATAATTGCATTAGATCGTTCGGCTCTCTCTCTCTTTTCTCTCTTATATTGATTTGTTTATGTTCATTTGTTAATTCTTTTTTATATCTACAAGAATCTTACAGAATATTTTGGTTATATTTCTAAATTATTTTGAAAAGTTTAGAGTTTATGACTTTTTATATATAATAATACAACAAGGTTGCATTCTCTAATTGTTATATTTCATGAGATGGTATCAAATTGTAAAAAGCCATTCAAATAGTAGTTTGGTGATAGAATATTTCCCTTATATTCTTTTTTCTAATATTAATATAGAGGGAGGAATTATCCATTTTGAATCTATTCTTCAAAAACAATATGTATTTATAGTTGAACAGTATTTCAAGATACTTAATTTTTATTAGTTTTAATTATTAAATATTTTGAAACTAAAATGTAATTAAATTAATTTAAATTATATATTACAAAATTAAAATATAATACAAAAGTATAATAATTTTATTAAAAAAAAAGGAGAAGAATAATAAGTTTAGGTTGGAAAACCAGCCCAATTGGTAGGTGGATTTGGTTTTAATTTTGAAGGTTGCATGTTGTGGGGAGTATAATAACATGCATATTGCATACATCCTCTTTGAAAATTGTGCGTATGCTTTCAATTTTCATTAGGCCCATGTCACCATGTGAATTTCTTCAGCAACAAAAAAAAGGGGAATTTTTTAACTTTTTTTTAAATATTTTATATTTTTAATATACAATATTAAATTTACACTTATTGTAAACCTTTAAATATAGAATATAACATTAATATATCAAATATATACTAAAAAATATACTTCTAAAAAGAGATATTTTTAAAATTAAAAATGAAAAAATTGATATTTTTAAAATTGAAATTGAAAAGGGGCTATTTTAAAAAATATTTTATTTTTTAAGATATTTTTGTAAAAATCCCAAAAAAAAAGAGAAACTTGGAAGAATATGCTTCATTTCTGATTTTTGCTATTCAACAACAAAATGAGATTAAAAACTATCTTTCCCTGAAAATGACGTTAGCCAACGGCTGCTAATATGACAAAAATGACAGCAAGGAGTGGGTCTCCTTTTTTTATTTTAAGACCCATCATCCCCACAAAATGCTATCATCAGATGAAAAATATAAGAACATTAAAAAGAAAATGCATGAAAAATCAAACAGTTCTGTATTTGCTATAAAATAGTATTTCACCCTGCAGCTTCTGTAAGGGAGTAAGGGTACATCTCACCACATAAAGGCATTAAATTTTGTTATTTGTACAAAATCAAGTAGATATCAGTAAGTTTATTATCAATAAGAAACTTCCAACAGATGATATAAACATCAATCTTTGTGCCAAAACAGAGCTACAGTAAGCACAAAATATGAGATCATCTGTAAAATTCCCAACTAGAATAAACCATTTTCGGAGAAAACAGTAAATGCATTGATGTTCAGTGATAGCAGAATTCAAATTTCATTAACTGATAAAAGAAAATTCTGCTCAAGTTGGAATAAGAACTCATTGACTAAATACTTGGAATGGATTTTGCTCGAATAAACTGTTTAAGAATAGCTTTCTCTTCATCAATGCGCTTCTTCTCTTCTGGATCTTTCGGTTTGACCTTCCTTTTCTCTTCCAACATCCACTTGTATAGATCACGCTGTTGTTTCTCTGGGATAGGTTCACGTAGCTTCAGAGGTTCTGAAATAGCGGGTGATGAAATTGGCTTCTCAGAAACTGGAGTAGTTGTTGTAGGGATTGATGAAACTGATGTGGACGGAACGCTGGCTGCTGTTTCTTCCTCTAGGCCTGTATCTTTGCTCTTTGTTCTAATGAATAAGTAAGCTGTACAAGAATCAAATTATATGAAACTCAGTCCTGAAGAAAGAAATGCATAATCTATAAGATATTGCCTAATTTAATCAGAAGCTACCAAAAAAAAGTGCCATTACAAGTTTAATAATTAAAGTATAAAAAGTTGGCAAAGTAAAAAAAAAAAGAAAGACCAGACACCTGGACAAGATAAAAGCATATACTCTCCACTTAAACAAGATCTTACAGTGATAAACTAATAAATGATAGTTCAAACAATAGAATAAAATCTAGGTGCATATAATGGTCATCCAATAAGGCTGCAGAACAACTAAAATGAATCCGCTCCATCTCAATGCAATAATTATTGACAAACTTGAAGCCTATAGTTTGTTAAAAGTTGTTATTCCATTCACTAATTGCTAAAAATGATTAAATAATAATTAGTGGTGGGGAAGGGAAACAAAAAGGCAAGACCTTTGTTTGATAGTTACGTATCAGATCAACAAATCATAAATGCGCTACCAGCTGCCCTAACTTAAGTGGAGGAATGTGATGGTGCCAAGAAAAATATAATTCCATTCAGTTCCATCATTACAAGACCTTTGTTTGATAGTTACGTATAAATAAACTCTTCATAGTCTTGCGGCCATATATGATGAAATGAGCACGTAAATGAAGTGCAACAAGTTGAAGTCCCGCAACATCTGCTGGTTAATGAACATCTTATGAACCTATAATTTATCAACTAATTAAGAGAAAAAATTCTTATTATGTTGCCAACTAATAGACCCAACAGACTTGGAATTAGTGGACAGATCATTGGATTCCATATTGCACTTTTCAAGAATATATCACGAATATCTACTCAGATTAAGATGGAAAAAGAAAGACCATCAAATTTTTCCTCGTCGTATAAAATACATAAATCATTCTGTCACTCTTTTAAATTATGTCAGAATGCTTCTAGAAGCTCCTGTCACTTTCTTTTGTTCAGGGAAGGGACAGATTTTGGTGTTATCAACAAATTTAATAATTTCCAAAATGAGCAAACACCTTCCCTTTTCCTCTATCTGGGTTCTATTCTACCAAGGCCTTATTATATCAGTTTCATGGTGCAAAAGATCATAAACAATGCTGGCAGAAGATACCTCAACCTCATTCAATGGTCTAAACAGGAGATTCAAACCTAATCTGAAGCAAAAGCATCACACATCATAGAGCTCCATGTATTTATATCATGTCACATGGAAGAGCATTCAAGAATTGGGGACCAGAAGTTGCTGTGCGAGGAAGCAGCAACACGTTATGCCCTTTCTTACCAAAACGATACAAGGGCATGTCAATGGAAAATATTGAAGTGAAATGTGCACCAATCCTTATCATAGCATCTCATGTATGGATTCATTACGCAAAGTAAATGGATATGATTGGACATCTCCTCACTAGCTGCACACACCCAATTGGCAATTTCATCGTCAGGGTGATTGGCAAGTTTTTAAGTCCACAATATTAACGTCAAGTACCAACTACCCAACCAATTCTTTTGATCTTCCAAAAAAGAAGTTTAAGATATACTTAAAATCAAATAATAATAATAATATAAAAAAAAAACTGTTCATAGATTGTAGATAGTGTTCCAGGTTTCAGATATAGATGGGAAAAAAAAAGGTGGCAGGTGCTGACATAAGATCAAAAGACAAGCATGCAAATTCAAACACATGCCATGCGGATAAGTCATCATTTAGATCCCACTACATAAAAAGAGCACTATTAAAGTGAAGGACAAAGGAGGAATGTATTGGTTCACATTTTTAATCTTCACATTGAAGAAAAGCATGACCGGCCAACAACAAAATTAAGCTTAAGAAATGCAATCAAATCTAAAAAAAACAAAATCAAGTGGCTACAAGTATCTTTGAAGTCATTAAAGCAAAAAATACCACAATACAAAGGTAGCATGTGACAGTCAGATAGGCTTGATATGTTACTCAACTAACAATTTAATGTGACAGTCAGATAGGCTTGATATGTTACACAACTAACAATTTAACAGTTCTGCAAAGCAACTGGTAAAAAGATCTTTTGAATACTTTATGTATTGACACTTTGACGATTATCCACATTATTTTTCCTACTTTCAGTATTACAAGTATCTGTGTGCTCCTTTGCTCCTCCACCATCGTGTTCAGCCTGAACCTAGCATTACTCGATGTCATAAACACAAGAAACAAACTACAATCAACTTGAAGGAATGTCAACACTCCAGGAAACTGAGAGTTTAAGCCAAAGGCAATTCCAATATAAGCAATTCAGAAGAAATCAACAATGAGATATAACAGTCCTTTCCCATATTTCTTGCCATAGATCAATCAAACTTAGTCCTCCATAAGCACACCAACTCTAAAGATAAAATTAGCTACAGAAGAACCCTTCCACGTCTGTAACCTGCACTATTGGACCGTTAACAGGAAGAAGTTATAGGTTTGAGGCCAAATACTAAAGAAAAATGTAAGCTATATTTTATTATACATGCCAGCTCTAGGTTTCTCAAATCTGGGAGACAGAAACAGTTATTTGCTGGAACCATTTGACAGTCCTTCCATTTGAAGTACCAGCATAACTCCTTCCTCATTTGCTGCACTAGAGTCCATCTCAAGCTGTATGCCATTACTTTGCTGTGAATTAACTAGTCTCCAATTTCAAAATATGAGCAAATTTCTCAAAAACCATCTCCTAAACTTGTTCTGTACCATCATTGAAACTTTAACTCCTAATCATAACCAGTTAATCGCCAACAGAATATATCTAAGATGTCACATTTGAAGGCATCTCAATCTCTTTCCCTCTCTCTCTCTCTCATGGAACCAGGCAGTTATGCTCCCACGGGAAGTCCCACTGACCAATGCAGAAAAATGGTTTTAAGATGCTTTCTTAACTTGCTAATTCAATGGAGTGATAATGTTAACATGAGTTCACTACAAAGGCCATAAGCCATGTTAAATGGGATGGGACTTCATCTAACATTATTCATTACTACAAAGGTACATAAAAGATGGCACAATTTTTAGATTTAGCTTACATTGATTCAAGTGCATGACAATAAGATCTTCTGAATGCATAAGGATATCCATACCTAACTCAAAGATTTGAGTGCCTATCACATAGGCTTCCATCAGTTCAGCAGTCTACTCCAGGCATATTCATAATATCAAATTGCCTGCAACGTCAATTTTTTTCAATGATCCACTAAAAACTTCAGTTGCAAGCTAATCCAATTTGCCGTCAAGCAATGAACAATAACTATAATCATCAAGAGACTGAAACTAAAGGGCTAGAAAATGTGGAAGTTTTGGAAAAGTAGGAGGAAGGCATTTTCAATGCACAAACTGATTGAAATATCATCCATGACGGAAACTTGTCTTCAGGACAAATTCAATACTTTGAGCTCTGGAATCCCTGGTATGTTTTGGAACCCTGATAACATTTACATACATGAGAGAACCACTTCTACTCAAATTTAATATCAAAGTTATGACCGAACATCAGTAGAACTCTACTGCCTCCCACCAGGTTTCAGTTGTCAACAAAAACTATCATAATGCTACTTGTTAATCTGTATAACTCCTTTTGTCCAACTTCTAAACCAAAGAGGCATGAAAGCTAGATTTTTAATGCATACAAGTAGCCTGCAATTGCTGAATTCATTCGTTAATCTGCCAAGTGCTAGCTATTCTTCTCTCAGTTATCTTATCTATAAATAAGATGATCCATTACAAATTTTATCTATTAAAACAATCACTCATCCAAAAGGATATCCTTGACGTAGTATAATCCAAGAACCAACATGTCCAACTAAAGAACTAAACCCTTTAGTGTGGTAATAAAGTCCTTTTTGTAGAGTAAAAAATGGAGGTGCCTAACTTAGATAATTTTTAGTCCAAAATGGAGGTGCCTAACTTAAAAAATGAGGTAAAAAATGGAGGTGCCTAACTTAGGTAAAAGAGGTGCCTAACGATTGACAAAATTTTACAAATCCATTTTTGAAACTTATATAAACTCTTTAGCTCTCATTTGAAATACATCCCAAAAATTAGAGTTAAAAAGAGAGCTTTAGAGAGAAAAGTTAAATTTCTTCTAAATATTATCTTTTCTTTTATTAGAGAGAATGTTTAATTTTTTCTTATTATAAGAAAGAGTATTGTCAACCGTGCTTTCTTTATTTTATGAAGAAATTATTGTAATCCTTTTGTTATAGTAAAATCCTTCTACAATTTGCCCGTAGTTTTTTTGCTCCAATTAATTTGGAGATTTTTCCACGTAAAATTTTGCATTATTTTTATTTTAATTTCTCATTTCTACTTCAGTTGTAATTGTGTACTCCGTTTCACAATGTCTTAACAGTAGTATCAGAGAGCCAGGTTTACAACATGTTTTTTGGTGCTACAGTCAGATCTAGTTAATGGAAAGGAGACATCTTCAATAATGGCAGTAAAGTATGAAATACAGAAGTTCAATGGAAGTAATTTCTCATTGTGGAAAATGAAAATAAAAGCAATTTTGAGAAAAGATAACTGCTTGGCGGCAATTGGAGATAGCCTAATGAGATCATTGACGACAGCAAGTGGAATGAGATAGATGGCAATGTTATTGCTAATCTGCACTTAGCACTAGCCGAAAGAGTATTGTCAAGTGTAGCATAAAAAAATACAACAAAAGAGATATGAGATACTTTGACAAAATTGTATGAGGCCAAATCATTGTACAATAAAATTTTCTTGAAGAGAAAACTTTACACCCTTCGGATGATGGAGTTAACTATGGTGACAGACCACATCAACACCATCAACACTTTATTTTTACAGCTCACAGCAATAGAGCATAACATAGAGACAGGTGAACGTGCTGAAATTCTACTTCAAAGTCTACCTGATTCATGTGATCAACTCATCATCAACTTAACCAATAACATTGAAGTTCTAATCTTCGATGATATTGCAGCTGCGATTCATGAAGAAGAAAGTCAGCACAAAAGCAAAGAAGATAGACAAGGAGGCTCGCAGCAAGTTGAAGCATTGACAGTAACAAGAGGGAGATCAACGGAACGTAGCCCTAGTAAGAATTAAAATCAAAGTAGATCAAATTCAAAAGTAAGAAGAATGTCAAGTGTCATCATTGTGGCAAGAAATGACACTACAAAGAGAGTATTGGCATCTAAAAGAGAACGGAGAAGCCAAAGAAAAATGTCGTGAGTCGTCAAATGCTCAAGGTTGTATAGCAAGCACCTCAGATGACGGTGAAATTTTATACAGTGAGGCAACAACAGTTACCGAAGGCAGAAGAAGATTCACTGAAGTCTGGCTTATGGACTCAGGAGCGACATGGCATATGACTCCTCAGAGAGAATGGTTCCATCAATAGGAACCTATCTGCAGAGGATTTATGTTTATAAGAGACGATCATGCTTTGAAGATTGCTGGTATTAGTACCATCAAATTAAAGATGCATAATGGTACGGTTTGCACCATCCAGGAGGTACAACATGTCAAAGGCTTAAAGAAAAAACTATTGTCTTTGGGACAATTAGATAATAATGGGTGCAAAATCCATATTTAAGATGGGATCATGAAAATAGTTAAAGGCGCTCTTGTAGTAATGAAAACGAAAAAGATAGCTGCAAATTTGTACATGCTTAAAAGAGAAACACAACAAGAATGAGAAGCATCAACTGCATTAGCAAGTTCAGCCGAAGAATTAACAATGATGTGACATTATAAGCTTGGCCACATGTCAGAATGAGGATTGAAGATTCTTGCTGAACAACTTCCAGGGCTCAAAAAGGTTTCAGTACCCTTTTGTGAGCATTGTGTGACTAGTAAGCAGCACATATTAAAATTCAGCAGTTCCTCTACTAGAAGCAAAGCTATCTTAGAACTAATACATTTCGATGTTTGGCAAGCACCGGTTCTATCCCTAGGAGGATCAAAATATTTTATATCTTAAGGCAGATGCATTTTCAGTTTTTAAAATATTCAAAGCGCGGGTTGAGCTTGAAACTGGAAAGAAGATCAAGTGTTTAAGGACAGATAATGGAGGGAAATATACTAGTGATGAATTTGATAGTTTTTGTCAACAAGAAGGTGTCAAAAGGCCGTTCACGGTGACATACACTCCACAACAAAATGGAGTAGCAGAGCGAATGAACAAAACCTTATTAGAACGAACAAGAGCGATGTTAAGAGCTGCAGGGTTGCCCAAGTCATTTTGGACAAGCAGTTAAGACCGCCTGTTACGTGATCAATCGGTCACCATCAACTGCAATTAGTTTGAAAACGCCAATGGAGATGTGGACTGGTAAGCCAGTTGATTATTCTCACTTACATATATTTGAAAATCATGTTTATGCTATGTACAACACCCAAGAAACATCAAACCTGGATCAAAAATCCAGGAAATGTATTTTCTTAAGCAATGCCAATGGAGTCAAGGGGTGCCGCCTATGGGATACCACTGCCCGTAAGGTGCTAATCAGTAAGGATGTTTTATTTGTAGAAGATAAGGTACAAGAAAAATTAGAGACTACTACAGTTCAAGTTGAAGAAAGACAAGAACAAGAAGTTCCAGATGATTCTGAAGCATCATCAAAACATAAAAAACAAAAACAAGCTGAGTTTGTAAATCTACAAGTTCGACAGATAACTCGGGAGAGAAGAGAGCCAGCTAGGTACTCAAAGTACATCATAGAGGAAAATATTGCATATTGTTTACTAACAGAGGATGGAGAGCCATTAACTTTCCATGAGGCTATAAAGGCCAAGAAGCTTCTCTGTGGATGGTAACAATGCAAGAAGACATTGAAGCTCTTCATAAAAACAAAACATGAGATCTTGTTTCACTACCACAAGGAAGAAAGGCCATCGGGAATAAATGAGTTTACAAAATCAAACAAGATGGCGATAACCAAGTAAAGCGGTATCTTGCTAGATTAGTGATGAAAGAATTTGCTCAGAAAGAAAGTATAGACTTCAATGAAATATTCTCTCCTGTTGTTCGGCTCATAACGGTTCGAGTAGTCCTGGCAAAGTGTGCTACATTTGACTTATACTTAAAGCAATTGGACGTGAAAACTGCATTTCTTCATGGAGAACTTGAAGAAGAGATCTACATAATCCAACCAGAAGGTTTTGAAGAAAAAGAAAAAAAAGAACTTCGTTTGCAGGTTGACGACATCTCTATACGGTCTCAAACAAGCGCCAAGATGTTGGTATAAGAGATTTGATTAATTTATCATAAGCTTTGGATATAACAGATATAGTTCAGAACCTTGTGTTTACCACAAAAGATTTGGTGATAGTAATTTCATTATTCTATTGTTATATGTTGGCGACATGTTAGTAGTAGGCTCCAACAAAAATCGTATTACAGACTTAAAGGCACAGTTGGCTAGGGAGTTTAAAATAAAAGACTTGGGACCAGCAAATAAGATTCTAGGGATACAAATTTACCGAGACAGAAGTAATAGGAAGATATAGCTTTCTCAGAAAAATTATTTGAAGAAAATCTTACGGCGCTTCAACATGCAAGATTATAAGCCAATTTCTACCCTTCTTCTTAATTTTATATTATCCTCAAATATGAGTCCTAGCAATGAAGCAGAAAGGATAGAAATGTCTCGAGTACCGTATGCTTCGGCAGTATATAGCTTAATGTTTGCTATGATTTGTACAAGACCAGACATTGCACAAGCAGTGAGATTGGTTAGTCGATACATGGCGAATCCTGGTAATGAGCATTGGAGTGTTGTAAAGAGAATCCTAAAATATGTCAAGAGTACCTCAAATGTTGCATTATGCTATGGAGAATTAGACTTTACTGTCAGAGGCTATGTTGATTCAGATTATGCAGGTGATCTTGTCAAGAGCAAATACACCTCAGGTTATGTGTTTACTCTTGCAGGAAGAGCTATAAGCTGAGTTTTAAAATTGTAATCTATTGTGGCTACTTTTACAATGGAGGCAGAATATGTTGCAACTACTCAAGTTAGCAAAAAGCAATATGGTTGCAAATGTTACTGGAGGAGCTCAGATACGTACAAGGGAATATTGCTCTATTTTGTGATAGTCAGAGTGTTTTGCATTTAGCAAAGAATCTAGCATTTTATTTGAAGACAAAACACATACGATTTCAATATCACTTCATTTGTGAGAAGGTGGAAGAAAGAAGTGTGGATATATAAAAAATTCATACAAAAGATAACCTAGCAGACATGTTAACAAAGCCAATTAATAATGAAAAATTTATCTGATGTTGATCTCCTTAGGCCTAGCAGATACGTAAGCAGCATGAAAATGGCGAGTGTAGAAAAGATATAAGGGTCACAAAAGTGACTTTAAGTGGGAGATATATAGTAATAAAGTCCCTTCTGTATAGTAAAAAATGAAGATGTCTAACTTAGATAATTTTTTGTCCAAAATGAAGGTGTCTAACTTAGGTAAAGGAGGTAAAAAATGAAGGTGTTTAACTTATGTAAAAGAGGTGTCTAACCATTGGCAAAATTTTACCAACCCATTTTTGAAACATATACAAATCCTTTAGCTCTCACTTGAAATACGTCCCAAAAATTAGAGTTAAAGAGAGAGAGTTTTAGAGAGAAAAGTGTGATTTGTCCTAAATATTTTCTTTCCTTTTATTAGAAAATGTTTAGTTTTCTTTTATTATAAAAGAGAGTACTGTTAATTGTGCTCTCCTTACTTTAGAAAGAAATTGTTATAATCTTTTTACTATAGTAAAATCTTTCTACAATTTGGCCGAGATTTTTTTGCTCTAATTAATTTGAAGATTTTTTCACGTAAAATTTTGATGTTCATTATTTTCATTTTAATTTCTTATTTCTATTTCAATTGTAATTATGCACTCGATTCCACAACTTCTTAACATTTAGTAACAACAAATTACCCTCTAATAGTAAAATCAAGAATGTTATCAACTTCACGAAAGAATATCCAAATACCCATTTCTGAATTCCAGACAAAATAATAGTGACGAGCACAAATTTGTGCCCCCTTCAAAAGCCAAAAGAAGTTTAAGAAAGCCCTGCTAACTCAACTATGGGGTTCTCATCATATTCAACTAAAACTTTAAACCCTTTTGCAGGCCCAGATTTACCATCAACAATAGTAACTAGAAAAACACCCTTGGACCAAAACCGGATCCCATTTCAGTATTCGAAACATCAAATAATTAGAAAGACCCGTACATGCAGATAGATAATTCAATAGAATTTTGAAAAACAAAGATACCTCCAACAGCGAGATTGACAGTCAAGAGAAGGGGCCAAAGGAATTTATAACGCCTAGCAAAGGACTCCTTAGGAGGCTGAGGAGGAGGCGGAGGAGCTGTAGACTGAGACCCCATTCTATAGGACTCTGCTCCAGCAGATGCAGAGGCAGCTGATGAAGCTTTACCACTTGTTGCTGATGGAGAAGACGAATCTTTAGCCTTGAGTTGCTCCTGAAATTGCTTGAGCTGTGCTGTTATTGGAAAACAAGAATTCTCGAGTCAATGGCCAAACCGACCAGACAACCAATGATTCAAAGACAAGAATCTAATAAAAAAAGAATCTTTGGTGGTAGCTGAATGACAAGAAAAGAAATTGAATTTTCTTGACATAAATAAAAGAAAAATGAGAATGAATCGTTACCTTTCTTGGGCTTGTTGGTATAGAGCTTTGGAACTTCTTCAACTTTGCTCATTTTGATACTAAAGATTTCTTCTTTTGATCTTTTCTTCTTTCTCTATATCACAGTGACAGTGTTGGTGTTTTCCAATGCTTTTATCTTTAGCTATTTTTATATCGAAGTGAAATTCTGTTCTAATCGTCTCATGCAAATGGAACAATCGGATTGTTATTAAAACTAAAAATAATGAATAATGATCATTTTAAAGGAAATGACCATACCACCGCTTTCAGAACTTGTATTGCATTTAGTAAAATAGCTTTAATTTCTTACATTCCAAATAAAACAATATTTTTTTTGAAAATTTAATTATTAAGATGTTATACAAAAATAAAATATTAAAAATTAATGAACTTCAATCCGATTAGATTTTTTGAATAGCGTAAATTATATATTTAGTTATTTCTTTTAGCATTGATACAGTGATAAGGGAGAGAAATTATTATTTAGTAGGCTACGCATTATATATATATATATATATATATATGCATTTAACTGTTATTTTAATTTAATAACACCTGTCTAAAAAAAATCAATGAAGCGAAATAAATTTTACTCCCTTATTCGCTATCTAATCCCACCAATATTTTGCACTTCTTCGACGTTATTATATTCAAAAAGGTACAGATTAGAGCCAGCAAAATGCAATTTAGGAGCAGTGGAAATATGCTGTGGAAAGACCAGGGATAAAATCTTACCATCAATAGTGCTAATAGTATGTCCTAAACAGCATACAATTACATAAAAAAAGAAAAAAAAGGATTTTAATACGACTTGTCCCAACTAGATTAAGACTTGAATATAATTGAGCGAGAGTTGTTGGCTTGTATCTGTGCTGTTAACAAGAGAATATATAAGCTTTCAACTCTATACAACAGATTTAGTATCCCTTGGTGACGCCGACTGTTCAAAAAGTTATCGTACAGAGCTAACTTCTATATATTTCGGCAGGTGGCCAATCAAATGATAAAAACTGATAAAGAGAACAAAGTTTATTTATTCAGCTTTCTGGATCTCTATGCTCTAGTAATATACGACTTCCCTTCATATTATTAGTCATTGATCTTGTTTATTAGCTCCAGGAGCGGCCACTGCCATAACCCCTCCCACGATCTCGGAAACCACCATGACCTGATTCACAAGATATAAAATGCCAAATAAGTCTTTAGCTTATGAAAAAGCATGAGATGCATTTGTTAAATTTTCCACCGGAAAAATGGTGCAATGTCACATTTACACATTCATCATTTATGCGTTCATCACAAGATGCATCGTGAAATCCACCTACTTGTCAACTCCTACCTTAAAAAAAAGAAAAAAGAAAAAAAAACCTTGAAAACATGCCTCCAAACAAACTTTTCTACAGTCAACCAACCTGATGGAGGAGGAGGTGCACCCCGACCCATTGCAGCCAATTCTGGACTAACCCTCTGCCCAGCTTCCTCAAGTATAGTAATAAGTTCCTTGGCAAACCTGGCATTTGAAGCTGTGAAGAAAGTATAGGCTGTTCCTTTTGCTCCAGCTCTTCCAGTTCGACCAATTCTATGAACATAATCCTCAAGGGATCCAGGAAAGTCATAATTGATCACATATTTTACATCCTTCACATCTGCCACCAGAACAAAATAATGAGTAACCTGATATTGAGACAGGCAAGTAAATACAAGATGCTCCCTTAAAACCTAAGCTAGATTTTCCATTGCAAGCCAAAGAGAGGTCGGATGCCCAAAACATATCTGAAAGGAAAGCTACAAACTTTATCAAATCTTGGAGATAGATGCATAAAATACTCTTTAACCTTCTCTGCCCACCAATACATAGGTGGTACCGGAGAGCCCAAAGATAAGAGAATACTTGAACAATGCATCAAATTGAAAATGGTTATTTCTTTCATAGTTGAGATGGGATTTCTGTTCGTAAGAGCATGCATCAATTTATAAAAGTATATGTAGGTATTATGGACAACAAACTATGTCAAGACTCGGGAATTAGGCCCAAGAGTAAGATCAACAATGAAGACACTATGGTGCAATCATATTTACCTAATCCACGAGCAGCAACATCTGTTGCTGTCATTATAGGACTTTTGCCAGCTTTGAACTCTGAGAGGACCCAATCTCTTTCTGCTTGGCTTTTGTCCCCATGAATCGAAAGAGCAGGCCAACCATCCATTCGAAGCTGCCGAGTTATCTGGTCACAACCTTTCTTGGTATCCATAAAAATCAGAATGCGGCTGCCATCCATGATATCCTCCAGCAACTTCACCAGCCTGTATATAAAAATGGATATGTAAAGATGCTGCAAAGTGATAACAGATGTAAATCCTGTGCAATAGAAAACAGTGAATGATGGCACGAAACCATAAGAAAAACATTAAAAAAATTCTACTTGTTATATTTCTGATTCTCAGAAACAATGTCAACATGCTGGCGTATTGCATGATTAGCTTTTAAATCTGGAGATCCTATGATCACCTGCATAATATCAAAGGATAACAGCCAATTAAAAAATAATACAAACAACACAAATTGAGTTAGACATTGAAAAAGCCCAAAACAGAGACACTTGAGAAATCTATCAACTACAAACAAGATCAGATAGACAGAACATTGAGAAAGAAGGCTAGGAAACCTCAGAAGCACAAAGCTACAGAATATAAAGGAAATCAACAACTGCATGAAACAAAACATAAAATCAAAACTAATTGCAGAGGATAGAATGCCCTCATAGAGGAAAGCCCAAACATTATCCTGTCTCTTACTTTGTACGGGTTATAAAGAAATTGCCTTGCAAGTTGTTCAACCTCTTTAGGCCAAGTAGCACTCCAGTACAAAGTTTGACGATCGGGACGAATCTGCACAGAAAAAGAGATTTAACAATCTTAAAAGCAAGTACCAACATAAATGTGACTGCTCGCCAGAGAGAGAGAATCGATCTTACTTCCATATACTTTATATTTAATTTTTTTCACTTCAAGTGAGCTGCAAATTTTATATGATTAAAATGTAAGCCAATATTATATAACAATACAAATTGGAAATATTTAGATTAACCTCAATATTTTGCTTTTAGTTCACTAAACAAAACTCCTCCCAGTGTGTACTAAGAAAAAAATTAAATAGAACTTCAACGCACATTTGCATCCATTTATATAGTTATTAATATAATTGTAACCAAGAACTGAAAGGAAAACCATCACATTCAACTTTTATGAAAATCAGAATTGTGAGTCAAACTTCTTGTTACACTATCAACTACTCATGAAAAGCATCACATTTTTCCTTAAATTGTCCATGATGAATGTACTCTCAAAATAGAACAACTGAATATGTTCCACCATTTCCCTTAAAAAAATATATATGTTGCACCTCTCATCAACTTGCACAGTGAAATGACAAACAACAAAGAAGACAAACACCTGAATTACAAATACGAATGCAGCTATCAAACAACAACGAATCACCCAGTCTTCTAATAAACCTGTATGAAAACTCAACAAAGCAGGAAGGACAACTCCAGAGACTGGACTGGCCTAAAAGATTTCAAATTAATATTTAAACCATTAAGTTCAACAAAAAAAAACAATAAAAGAGACTAATGACAGTACAATAAAAGTGCCATAATGACAAAAAACAAAAGAGATTTTTCAAAAACAATAAAAGGTCAATCACGTATTCTTTATGGACATTATGTTAGTTATAGCATATCACTTGACATCTTTAAAAAAATTTAACAAATAAATGATTACAATCCCAAAAATCTTTCAATTCTTCTTCATTTCTGCCTTGTTAAGTGTCTAGGACATTTGCTAATGCTCTCCACAAGGAAACCTTAATGAGGCTCGCATCATTAGACAAACAAGGACAGAGAGGAAAGGGCAAGGTAGAGCAAGACTGCTGTCCATGTGAAAGGCTTACTTTAAATGACATTATCAGATAACTACACACAGCATATATTTCTCAAACAGTGGTAAACTTTTTTTTGTTAAAGAAGAGAAAAGCTTAAAACAAAAACCTGAGAAATAATTTTTCGTATCTGAGGCTCAAACCCCATGTCTAGCATCCGATCTGCCTCATCCAACACCAGGTAAGTAACCCTCCGCAAATTTGTATGATGTGATTCCAACATATCAATCAACCTTCCAGGTGTGGCAATTACAATTTCAACACCTGCAAATGGAAGACATAAAGGAATGCAATAATGACTGTTATTCATCAACAAAAGATCAACTACAGACTTTAAAACGAGAACAAAGTCATCATAAACTCAATTACCATGAATAATAGGATAGCCAGTTCATGAAAGTCAGAATACAGTATAGAAGCAATGTCGTCTCAAACCTAGCCGCCACCTACCTTTCTGGAGATCGCGCACTTGAGGTCCCTTCGGAACCCCGCCATATATGCATGTATTTTTTATTCTTGATGATGCCCCAAATTTAGTAGCTTCTTGTTGTATCTGAACAGCAAGTTCACGTGTTGGAGCTAAAACTAATACAATTGGACCATCCCCAGGAGCTGGATAAAAATAGAAAATGCACAATTCACAACCAATTCCTAGATGCACATAAGGGCATGTAAGGTGGCAATGAGAAGTTTCAAAAACTAGCAAGTTACTCTTTTTTACCTAAAAAAGGTTGTGCATTAACATGGACAATAGCAGGCAATAGATATGCTAGTGTCTTCCCAGATCCCGTTTCAGCAATACCAATGAGGTCACGGCCCTTCATAGCCATTGGCCATCCTTGAGCTTGTATGGGTGTGGGTTCAACAAAGCCAGCTTTTGTTATTTCTTGAAGAACATAATCTGGAGAGAAAGCAAATACATAATGAGTACATGTCTAAGAAAAAAATTCCAACAGAAAGAATTTCCAGGGAATGAATTTCACAAATCTTGGATAAAAATTTGCGAATCTCAGAAAAAAAATTTGAAAAAAAAAAAATTCAAGATGTCCAAGATATATCCAATGTTCACAAATGTGTGATATAATGGCTGGCCAAGCCATGCACCATTATCTGAAATTCTAGACAAGCATTTCTTGCTGAAATTCTAGACAGAGGAAGAAGCAGAGAAATTGCTCTATCAGAATGTTTCACCATTATCATCCTATTGCACCTAAGTTTGGATGCCTAATTGATCCAACTAAGAAGGTATAGAATTTAATCTACAAAAGATAGGCAGACACAAGTTTAACAATGTGCAAGGAATAGATAATCCCATATGAATAAAGCAAGTGTCAACAATTTAGAGGTGAAAAGTGAGGAGGAAAGAAAGCATTTTGCTTCAGAGGCCTTGCTTCATCCAGTTACTCTTCATAGTAAGGTGATACAAAAAAGGAATTTTAACTCCTTGACAAATGTTTTACACTTTTACTCCATCTATATGACAATCAATGTCAAACGAAATCAGACAAAGAGTCGCTCGTTGCCTAGTGGAACTCTCTACAGGGGATTAGATGAGAATATTTCAGAGCTTGAAGGAACCTGATTAAAAACTGATGAAGTATTGAATCCTTAATTTGAGGTATGCTAGTTGATCAAATATACAACAAAATCCTTTCATCTATTTGTATATGAGCTATGGCTTGAGCCTACAATCGGAGCAAGCCCAGTGGCTAATCAAAAAACACATCTCATAAAATCCATTATTTACCTTAAAAAATAATGAATTAAACTAAACAGAATCTTTTCTTTTTCTCCTTTTCCTATCCACTGTTACACTAAGAAATTTGAACAGCTGACATCTTTAATTACCTAGTTTAACCCTGCTCTCAGTTATAAAATATACAAGCTCATGTGGTGCTTCCATAGAAGGCCTAGTTGCAAAACATAGAACTCATAAAACCCTATGATTATCAAGTAGCTACCATTTTTGAACCCCTAAAGCAATGCACATCAAACATACTCCAAAGAATTGTAAGTTCACATGTCCAAACACACTTCTTCTACACCAATAAATCGGGGAGGAAATTATTAAAAAAAAAATCTGAAAACGCAATAAGTATAGTAATGGGCTTTTTCAAAATTTATAATAATACCTGGAAACCCCATGTCACGAAAACTCTTAACAGGTTTTGGAACATCACGGCCCTCCACAGTTATCTCTCTCCGTTGTCTATACTCATCAACCTCCCTCTCTGACATTGCTGCCACTGATGAAGACTCAGCATAGAAATTTTTCTCAAAGGGAGTCAGCCCATCTAAATCTGATTTCCTTGGTGAGTCAGCACGGTCATAATCTCTCCTATCAGATGAGGACCGAGATGAGCCAGAATAAACTGAACCCCCACCAAAACCAGAATCACTGAACAAACACAACAATCGTAGAAATGAAAAACCAGTAGAATCAAAAATAATCCCCACATTAGCACTAAATAGCCAATATCTAAAGAAAACACAGATTCCATTAGAAAGACAAACAAAAACAAGTTGAAAAACAACTAGAATAAAAAAATGTATTTAGCAGTTGCTATATAGCAATGTACCATAAAGGGCCTATACTTAAAATTGCAACTGAAACTTAAAAGCACTTTTCCATGATAATAAATATGTGAAAAAAGCTATAAAAAATCCCTAAAAAGAAATAAAGAACTACCTCATTCTGGATAAACGAACTACCAGAAAAACATACACACAAAATATCAACTACAATGTCAAAAGGAGCAGTATCTCGTAATGGATATATATAAGCTAAAACATTGAGTATATGATTCAATTGAGCTAAAAGCATATTACAGTAACCACACGCCAAATATGAAAAATCGCAAGATACTTGAATTGATACATGAGTATATGATTCAATTGAGCTAAAAGCATATTACAATAACCAAACACCAGCTATGAAAAATCGCAAGAGACTTTAATTGATATGTATTTATATGTATACACACACACAGCTACAAGTACAAGTATGCTTAAATTTGTTACCTCCTCCGGTCACGGTAAGAAGTATGGTCACCGGGGCGGCTGTCATATCGGCTCATGGTTTCAATTGCGCGGTACTAGATTAATAAAATTATCTGTGATAAATTTAAAATTTAAAAAAAAAAAAAAAAGGTTTTGCTTTCTTTATTTTGGTTTTTAGGGTTTTAACGAGACCGACGAACCCTTTCTCTCTGAAAGACTGGATTACAGATTTATCGCTCTCTTCATTTTTCGTTTTTGTTTTTTTCTTTATTGTTATTTTTCCAAATGAACATGAATCTTCGATTAATTATAAAATTATCCACAACCTTTAGGGAAATTTTCAAATCAGACCCTATGAGAAAATGTTGCTAAAATTAAACCCTCACATTAAATAATCCATTTCTATATTATACAAGCTAAAGCTAGTGAAGTAACCTACAAGGGTCCTCTCTATTATAATAAAATTTATTTTTTTTTATATATAAATTTGATGTCTCCCTGCTTATATTCATTTTCATTGCAATATATGAGTTTGCTTTTCATAAGTCGCAGTGTACTCTCATTCTTTTTCTTTCTTTATTTTTTTTTATTATATGTTATTTGGGATGAATATTTTCTTAGCTAAAGCTTCATTATGTTTTGGGGAAGGAACATTGGTAGACTTTCATTTGTGCTTGCGCCTTAGAGTTTTAAAGCTTGTTATAATTCTTTCTCTTTTTTTTAATGTTATTATCTTTTTTATTAAAAAAAACTACAAGAAATACAAAAATATTCTTAGGGGACCTGAATTAGAGTATATATTGCAGCTATACAATAATTGAATAGAAATCCTCAATAATTTTATGTCTATATTAAAAAAATCAATATGTTTTTAGCTACTTATAATTTATAAACCACCATACTAATGTATAATTTAGCAACAAATGTATTTTACTCGAATAATTAACCTACAATAAATTTTCCACTCCCTCAATATATTTAATAGTAGATTGATATACTTAGTTGATATCAATATAAGTTATAAAAATAAATATTATTAATTTTAGGTTAAATATATTAATGTATTGAATATTTACTATTAAATATGAAAAATATGAAAAATAAGTTATTTTCTATGATGATATAACTATATAAATTGCAAAATATAATATTAAACAAAAAAACTATTTTACAAACTAAATACCCCTAAACTAAGAATAAGAAGTATTTTATTCCACTACAATATGAACGACATGAGTTTTGGACATAAATTTTATTATTCTAAAATGTGATTATCATTAAATCACATTAAAATGATATGTTCAAAATGAAATGAATTTAGTTAAATTTAGAATGAAAAAAAAATAGTTAATCTCTATTCTTAAGCCCATAAGCCCAATCCTTTTCCCTTTTTACCCCTTCCCCTATCTAGAATTTGTTTTAATTTTTTTTTCATTTCTTCAAAAATATTAAAACAATAATACCAAAATAATAAACTTTTTTTTAAAAAATAAAAAGTGATATCATAGTGTAATTTTTCTTTTTTTTTTATCAATAATTGGTTGATTAAAAAGCAAAAGAATTTAATTTAAAATTAAAGTAATAAAATAATAAAAATGAAAAGTAAAAAAGTAAGGGTGTTTTGGAAAATTTGAATTTAATTATTTTTTTAACTGTAAATTTAATTATTAGTTACGGAAGACAAATAACGGATTAGAATTTTCCTCCGCCGGAGTAGCAAATGACCAAATAAGAAAAGAGTCGTCTGCTGTCGAAAACGTTGTCGTATTTAGAATTTTATTTTTAATTGCTTATTTATCAAATAAGATAAATCGTTAAGGTCGACGACAGAGTCGTTCGTCTCGAGAACATGCTAACAAAGAGATTGATTGAGGGGGGCCTGCTAGATAAACGACAAGTCGTGCAATTTCACCATGGCCATGGCCACAGGCCACCCAATCCTTCTCAGAGGTTTTATCGCATAACTTAAAAGCAAATGCCAACAGCTCTATCCGCCATGTCCTCAGTGATAGTAAGAGCTTCATGGGATACCCAACAAAGGCTCTCATATAATCCCAACGCTCCTCGAAAACCCAAGAAAAACCCCGTCTCCCAACCAACAATTTCCCTCCTACACCTTCACCATCAATCACTTCAACTCCTCAATCAGTTTTAGGCCTTCTCAAGCGCAACACTAGAGCTCAAGGTAAAACTTTACGCTCTCACTTTGTTCTCACTAGTACTGGGATTTCTTTTCAAAGGTTAAGGCTTTTAAAAGTTTGCAAATTTAAGTTCAGTTGGCTCTAATTTGTATTTTTTATTTTAACTTTTAAAATTCATGGGTTTGTTTCTGATTGGAATTTTAAATTAGGGGCTAGAACAAAATTGGATGATACTTATCTGGGATATGAAAGATGGATGCCTAGTCCACCGAAAGTGGAAAAGCCTCGGTCAGTTTATAATGCAGCTACTGTTGCATATATTGGCGATAGCATATATGAGGTGAGTTATGATATTATTTATAATCACTTAACCTTAATCGTTGTCTGATATTTAGGCAGCAGATTTCTTTTTTGAATATGCTTTGTGTCTTTCGTGTTTCTTTTTTTTCGATAGAAATAATGATACGAGGATGTTTTGCTGCTTGTAAAATTCTTCATTTATGTTTCATCTTGTGCTTGTGTGAGGAAGGTTTAAGGAACAGCTTGGTGCTTTAGCGCATCTAATGAATTTTTTTGTTCTCACTCACCCTCATTTTTTGTTTTCGATAGGATATGATGTAATTGGATGTAATATAATACAATCTGATTAATTTTTAGTTCATTGTTTCAAAAAGATAAATGAAAAGCTCATTTAATTATTATGTTACCTTCAGTTGCATCAGGACACGTTAACTGCATGATTTTTTAGCGAAAAGATTAGTAATACTTTATGATACTGGCAAAAAGTATTAGATAGTAAGGAGTTAATTAACAAACTCATCCATGTATAAATGGTTTAAAATGTGCTTTTTCTTATTGATACTGGAGTCGTCAATAAAACCGAGAGTTGTTAGAGAGCCCAATTAATCAAAAGAAAAATTTATACTCTGGATGTCTTCTTTAGAAATTCATTTAACTTACAAGTTGGAAGGTTTTGTTTGTGAGACAAGGTAACATTCTTCAAAGTTCAAACTGGTACTGCTTTTCTGAAATTTATTTAACCTTCCTACATATTTTATACCATGCAGCTATATGCTCGAAGACACTTTTTGTTTCTTCCATTAAGTATTGAGGAATACAATGATTGTGTAATGGCAGTAGTACGCTGTGAAGCACAGGTAAATAATTTATCTAAATTCCCCATCTCTTTGCAGTTCCCTCTCATGGGTATTATTTTATATTATTCTGTCCCTTAGTGGTTTCTTTGGAAAAATTTCACTTAATCTGCTCCCTTCCTTGCTCCTTTCAAATTAAAAATTGTAAAAAACTCCATTATCTTAGCGACTCTGTAATGTTATACACATCTCCAGTAACAGAAACAGGGAAATTTTCATGTGCAGTCTGTTTTCAGCTGCTGAAAATATTATGTGTATTTAGTGGCAATAATTTTGTATCTGTGTACGGGGAATACTCTCTTTCCTACTATCAAGGATTAAGAGTCTCCTCTCTCCAGAGTCTGTTCCTGTAGCTTTTAAATAAATATGTGTTTTATGTTGGATGATTTTTAAGAGCACATAAATTCAGTAGAATCTCTTTTTTGTAATATAACATTTCTGTACATATAATTACAAATTTGTCTCCCCTTTTGTGCTTCAGGTATTTGGCTTTACTTTTAGTTGTTCAGATTTTCTTGTTCTTCCTCCCCCATCCTCATCTAAATTAGGTGCTTGGTTTATATACAGGCTCTATTTTGAAGGAGTCACTCCCTGTATCATTATTTGATATAAATTTTTGTGGTAATTTTTTGCTTTTAGACAATCTAATATTTTGGTTTGCTGCAATCAGGATGCGTTGCTTCAGAAACTTCTTAATGATGATTGCCTATCAGAAGAAGAAAGGTACGGAAGAGTTATAGGAATAGGAAGAATCTGAAACTTAAAATATTTGGTTGAAGGATTATATATTCAGAGGACGGTTTAATTCTCCTTTGGAATTTGAGAAGCTTGTATATTGAATAAAAGAACAAGATGTTTTTGGTTTGTTTGTTAGAATCAAGAAACTACTTGATGCAGAGGTCCAATATCATATGGTTTGTGAGGCAAGAAACCTGAAATTTGTCCTGTCAGCACCCTAGAAGATTTTTCCATACTGAGCTAACCACTTCTTTCAGCAGAAGGATATTTTTTTATGTCAACTATTTCACTTATTTATTTAGCAGGCAAGTAGTAATGTTGTTGGAGTAATCTATGCCTGTGGATATATTTGGCAAGCAGATTTTTCTAAGATATGGAGCTTCTGACAGTTAGAGCATAGAGGTGATAATTCTGATGGTTCTGAAAGTAAATGGTCAAGCTGTAGAATTCTCAATAAGTTCTAGTAAACATTGGATGATCTTTCCGAGACAAGGTTGTATGAATCTGAAGTTAGCAACTTAGCAATTAGATTAGTAGTTTCCAACTAGTCATTACAAATTAAATGTCCTACTAAGCTAAATTGGAAAGTGTCCAAATCCTATGACTCCTGCAGAATATAATTTTTCCATGATTTATACTTTAATATCATAGTTGTCCCTCAAACCCATGAATAATGATAGAAGGGATTCTGCCACATAGAAGACACCGATAGTATGGCTATTAGTAGTTCAGAAATTCTTTTTTATGATGCACTGTTTAGTTATTTTATTGCATTCCATAGTAAAGGTGGAAGGGGCAAGTCATAGGGATGTGTTATCTGATAGTTACCTTGAATTAACAACCAATTGCTGACAATTCCTATAAATTGACTGCTAATATCTGTAGTGGTATATATGTCATCTGTGATAATGTAAGAGTTTGTCTTAATCAATGACATTTGATCCTTTTTAATGCAGGGATGTACTTCGATGGGGAAAGAATATTGGTTCAGCTAAAACACAGACAAAAAAACGTGCTGGAGCAGCGGTTTATAACAGAGCATCATCACTAGAAACTCTAGTCAGTGCTCATTTTTACCTTTTGGTTTTTTAATGATAATGTCAGTTAGCTTTTGAAACAAATTTGGTTAATTATAACGATTTTTTTTTATTAATGGCAATCTTGAAAGAAAAAGAACCTTTCTTTTCAGCAAACTGTTGGTATTCATCTAGTGTTTGTATTGTAAATCTTTAGCAAAAAAAGCCACAGGAAAGAGATTGGGCAGCACAAATACATCTCCTGACCAATGGAATGGAAGCTATAACTACATTTAATTCTGGATATCCTACTTCCTGCACTTATATACGAGACAGAGAAAGTGTAATTGGTGTACAGTTAGTTTAGGTGATGTTGAGTCATGGTGTGGTTATAAATGATATAGCCGCTTGCTTGATCGATTGGCTATGCAGTTTGCTTATTGATCGTCTGAAAAGTCATTAGTCATGATAAGGAAATTTGTTCTTGGCTGAATTCTAACTTCCTTGCGACAATTTTGTAGATTGGTTACCTATACCTCACAAATGTAAATCGTTTGGAAGAAATCATGCTAAAGTTAGGATTCTCAGCTGGTCCATCTGCACAAATGATTCTTGAGGAAGCCAACAGTAAGTTAACAACAATCTAAAGTGTACTTTTCAAATTGATGAAAGTATATCCATGATTCTACATGATTGGTAGATTGAGCCTGTTTTCTCTCATTACCCCATGAATGCTACGAGTGATGTTGTTCAACTTGCCATTGTTTGAATGTAGATATTTATTATGGATTCACTAATCTTGCTGATTAGCAAATGATTCTAGGCTACTGTTTTGCTTCTTGAATATTCACTTGTTCAGAACAAAGAATATAAATTTCCCAGGGAAAGTTCTGCCTTCCTAGGATAATTTCAGTTGCTAATTTTTGCCGCTCAATCTCCTTTTTTGATGTTTTAGTTCTTCTGCATTTGGAGTGACTAAGAAGGTCATACATGGAAAAAAATATTGAGGTTTTCTTCATTTTATTGTCAAACGACTTGGAATTCTATTATTTGTGATCAACATGGAAATGTTTTATTTTTTTCTCAAACTGGTTGTGGCCTCATAATATTGGCCTATGCAGTTTGTGCGTCTAAGCTTTTTTTTTATCTCATTTTCCCTGTCAACAATTATGGACTGGAAGCCCTTTCCTTTTCTTTTCGCTTCCCCCCCCCCTTTTTCAGTGGGATTTGAGGCTCGACTATTTTTTGGTCTGCTTTATTGGTCATACTTAACCCTTCACTTTCCACATTGGGCCTCGTCCTTTTTGCTAAAACCGCTGTAGATTTTCGTTTGATCTGTAAATTGAGCAGCATGTGCCTGTTTAGTCTTTTTGGCATGTGTATAAATTAAAATGTAATACCACTTCTTATACGTCAACTGTAGAAAATTCTTTTTGAACTTTGACGAGGGAGTTTGAACATTTCTTTAGTTTTTAAGTCTTACACTTACTTTTTTGGTGATAAAATAATTACTAGTATGACATGAATGGTAATAGCAAGTGACCAAAAAAAAGGGAAAAAAGAAACTGAATTTGCAGAACCACTATTACTGGAGTCTGTTGTGTTGATGATCTATAATGGCATTCTCTTAAAAATATTAACTCTTCGTTTAGCTTTAATTTCCTACTTTCCTTATTTTGGTTGTCCATTGTGATGCAATAACTGATCAATTCTTTTGTTCCTTCTTCCAGTTATGCAAACATGATAGTCAAATTGTGATCGAGTAGAACCGACATCTATAGGCGTATTTCAAGTCTTCAGTTGTTAATATAGAAAGACCTCTAGAAAGTTGTTATGGTAATCCATGTTATATATGCATAGCTTCTAGGATCATAGATATGAAATGTTGAGAATTTTGCTTTCAGTAAATATCAGTTCTTGTAAGACATGAAATGACTAATTCAGCATCTCATGTTCTTTTATTATTCAAAGAACTTGAAAAACTAAGCTTATAACTTCCGGGTTTTTTCTCCTTGTGAATGTCTATTTTCCCCTGTGAATATACTTGAAATACATCATTGTTTACTGCTTATGGTGCAAACAAAGGAGAGAATTTCATTGCTTGATGCAAGACAAGTGTGATTTTTTAATTTAATTGCAGTAGTTGAATATATTTTTTCACTGATAATTATGGATATATGATACATCGAAGCAGAGAAAAACAAAATAATGAAGATTAACTGCGGGGATTGATATTCAAGAATTTGTGTTGGCAGCTGCAATAGCTTCTTGAAACCAGGCAAATTGGATCCAGAGACATCCTTAACAAATGATATGATCCCCAGAACAGTACACATGAAGCAATTAACTAAATAAATGAAAACAGAACTAGACTTGTCTTTCAAGAAATGTTGCAGTCATGTGAACTCCTCTAGTGAATTCTTGACCGTGAAATTTAGATATGGCTTAAATTAAACACTCTTTTAGTGAAACATGTGGCATTCCAATCTCAAAGGATGATCAATAAGCTAGAGCTTCTGACCTTTCATTTTATTCTAGCTTAACTGCTAGCAAACATTTAAAAACACCCTTTTCGTACTTTTTTAAATTAATTCTGAATTTATTATTAGAATATACAATTATTATTAAGTTATATCTTACTGTTAAGTTGTATTTTGGTATCGACTAACAATTATCGACTATTAGCAATAGCCATCAGCTATCAACTATTACAAACAATCAACCATCTTTAATAAGCCTCATTTTACTTTTCATAATCTTTTGCTATCAATTTGTCACTTTCTTTAATTGAAATGGGCAATGAAAAGAACAAAACTTTCAAAGGGATGGCTTGGATTGGGATGATAAGGCCTATCCATTTTATCCTTTAATCATGGCTGCGGCATTATACAGTAGAAAGCTACGGTGTTTAGAAGGATAACTGATAAAGAATTTTCCTCCTCAGAAATTATAGTAATGGAAAGAAGAAAGGCAATTAGCTATTTGGCTCTTCTCTATGGATAAACCCTAAATGTCATCTTCATCCTTATCCTCCAATTAATTGCAATCTTGTTAATGTTACATTATTTTAATATCACAATAGAAATCAAGAAGAAATTCAACTAAATTTGTGAATATGTGCGAATTCAATTAATAATAAGTAGAAATTTAGTGTTATATGTGTAAATAAAAATTTAAATTTAAATTTAAATTCAAATTCTCAATCTTTATTTTTTCTTAAGTTGTATGTTATTGAATAAATTTTGAAATATTAATGATTAAACTTGAACTTAATTTTTCTTATAACTTTATGAAATTTAATATTGATGAAATATTTTTTTTTATTTAAGTGAATAAATTGATATGTTAAGTGAATAAATTGATATGTTATCGGCTTCAAAAAAAAAATTGATATGTTATCAACATCAAGATTTAATTTCTAAATTTTCAATAATTTCAAAATCGGAAAATTTTATTTTGAGATTGTTGGTTGGTAGGTTTATAGAATTTAAAGTTATATATGCATTATGTAATTCATTTAATTTTTTTAAATAAATTAATTATATGTGGGTAAAAAATAAATACTTAAAACTCAAACTCCAAAGACAATCTTTCTAACGACCAAATCAAAACTTGGCCATTAAAAAAAATGAATTATTATTAATATGTATGTCTCGCAAAAAGAAAAGAAATGACTATCTCAATAATATATATATATATATATGTATTTAGTTACCTCAAGAAAAAAGAGATAAAATAAGGGGAGAAAAAGAAAATAGAAAGGCATATGAGAGTGAAAGGCATGCCCTTTTTTCAAAGGTAGCTTAACACGCAATATCGGGAATGGACCCAGTTGGTGGGTGATCCAAAAACATCAAAGGGAATATGGCTAATGGTTAGACACTCCTTTAACCTTTTTTTTTTTTTTTTTTTTTGCTTCAAAAAGAGGACAAAGTCTATAGGTGGGATGAGCCAAACTGTCCGAAGTGGACTGATTAGACTGCAATTCAATTAATTCAACCAACCATATAAGTTTTAATCGATTTTGGCTTATACATTCTCTAATAAACCTAACCAAATTTTATAAAAATCGACGGAACTCAATCAAATCGATTTATAGTGATCAATTTTTAAATATAGATATTTTTAATCGATTTATAGTGATTAGGTTGGTCGATCGCTAAAACTCGATCAATGCGACCACTGCATATTCCTATCTACATGGATCAAGCTCATTACTTAACTAATTGATGTTATTGGCTAAAGGTGTTCACGGATCAATTAATTATATTATGAAAAAGAAAAAAATTGAATCATTGATTTTAATTTAGAATATTTTAAATTAAAATTGAATTTTAAATTAAAGTTAACATATTATTGATTAACCATATTAAATTAATGATTAATCGACATTTCTTAATTTTAACCGTGGTACTTTATACATTAAAAAAATCTAAAATTTAATAAATTATATATTTAACACAAAGATTTTTTAAATATAACTAATTATAATAATAAATTTTAATATAATTACACAATTAAAATAATATATATATATATATATATATGTATTAGATCTAAATGTAATCCATTTAAATAATTTAATACGTATAATAAATAATTTATTATATACATTTTATAATTTGGATATAATTGTATATAATTTATAAATTTACATTATATATAAATTTATAAAATTTATAAATTATAATATATATATAAATCATTTGATTGGATTAATTGAATTTAATAGTTATTTACCAATAAAATCAAAATCCAAACTAAAAATTAAAATATTAAAAATTAAACATCTAAATCTAAGCTACTTATTGACCTTGTAATGACACCATAAAGGAGATTGAGAGGGTGTTTCTCAAAACTTAAAAGCTGGTCAAAACTGCTTATAAGCTGTTTTTAGATTATAAGTTGTTTATTTAAGTGTTTCTGAAAACTTAAATAGTAGATTATAATCTGATTTTAATCAGTTTTTTAAAAGTTGGGTTTTGCTACTTTTTTTTAAGCACTTATTTTTTAAGCAGTTTTGACCAAGTAAATGACCATACTATCCCTATCTAATCTTCAATATTCCAAATTTGCCTACCTTATACACTTTAGTTCCCATCAAAGAAATTTTATTATTATTATTATTATTGCAAAATAAATTTTGAATTGACATTTAAAAAATTATTTTTATACAATAAATAAACTCATGGACAGTTTGGTCATTTTGACAGTTTCTACAATTAAAAACTGATTATAAGCTGATTTTACAGAAACACTTAACTGATTATAAACTGATTATCAGCTGATTATTAGCTAGTTTACAGAAACGCTTAACTGCTTATTTTTAATCTGATTATAATCTAAAAATCACTTATTCACAATAAGCTGAAAAGCTCCAGTTTTGAGAAACACCCTCTGAATTCAATTAACTATAATTTCTTATTTGATCGATTTTGATTCCATTTTTTATTTGATGAAATTTTTTTATCAACCCTATTATTAGTAATGATGCATGTTGTGCTACTTGTTCTATATAAATGCTGAACTCAAAAAGAGACTAACTATTTAGTCTTTGTGAAGTGTGTGTTTTTTTTTTTTTTTTGTTAGGGTGCTTGAGCCGATTGTCCCTCTCATTAATGGAAGGACACGAACCAAATTGCACCATGTTTAGAACATGGGTTTGGTCCCATTATTGATAGATATTTAGTGAAGTGTTAACTATTTTGTGTAAAATGTACTCAAAGAGTCAAATTGTTTTGTTATTCACGCCAACTAACTACTTGCCCCTATGACTAAAGACAGAGACTTTGCCATACAATAGCCAACTAATTAAAGAAGTGGGTGAAGGAAACCAAAAAGGGATAATAATTCTAGTAAAACTAATAATTATGGTGGTATTTGACCTATATTGATTTATTTAATTTTTTTTAATTATGAAAGATCTAGTTATTAGAATTAATAGTTCATAAGTTGAACATGCACCTCAATCTCATAAGTAGAAAAAATAGGAATTTAAATCTTAAAAATTATTTCTTTTGTTGAAATTATTAAAAAAAAAAAGATAATTCCATTAAATATAAATATGGTAAATAACGTTCTTATATATATATATATATTAAATTTTTGTCCATTAGAGAATCATTAGGTTTGGGATAGTGAAGGATTTTTTTTTTAGAAAATTATATAATGTATTATTTTTTAATAACGGTAGTCAAATTATTCATTATCAGAATTCTTGTAGTGGGGAAAAAAAACAAAATTTAGGGTGATGAGCAAGCCTTCATATCATAATAATAATAATTTTAATTTATGGTATCTTACATCTATGGATAATAAAATTGTTATAATATTAAAGCTTAAAAAAATATTACATTTCAGTGGATTCATCCGCTAACCTTTATCATAAAGAACAAAATTTATCAAATTTTCTTAATCAAACTTTATTCATATTAATTATTTGTACAAAAATTTGAATTCTAATACTTCCTATTATTATCATCATTTTTTAAAAAATTCAATAATATAAAAAAAAAATAAAAAGCACGATATTATAATAATTTTGTTAGCTATCATTTTTTTATTAAATAAAAATTTCACCGTTATATATTAAAATATAGTTTAACGGTAAATATATATTTTTTAATAAATTTAAATTTGATTTTCAGGTAATATTTTAATGATAAAAAAATTAAAAATTAGCTGTTATGAGACCCATAAATTAATTTCATTATAAACTAATATTATTGTAACTAATAATTATTGCCTTGTAAAACTGTACAAATACAACTTGCTTTCATCTTTTAGGTGTTCATTTAATTAAAATATATATCTAACATTTGAAAAAAAAAATTATTAAGAATGTGACCTCATAGATAGGTCTCAGAGAATTGGATTGGACTTTTGAGTCATCAATAGTCAATTTCTGATTTATAAATTAAACATATACATATATGGATAAGAGCAAACCCTAATAAATTTTAATAATAATCTTAAAAATTATATATTATTTTATCTGTCTCCAATCAATAAATATATTTTATTTTTTTATTCATTCTATTGAATCACTATTTAATATTATTTATTGAAAAAATTAATAAATATATCTCATCTTAAAATAAAAACATAATAAAAAAACATATAAATTTTTATGTCCGATAAAATATATTAATTTTTTTAATTCATATAAAATAAAAAATGTAAAAAAGTATTAATTTTTTTACTTGAATTTAAATTATTTAGTTGTTTTAGAGAAAATAAAAATTATAATTCAAAATATTATGAATTATTTTTTTATTTTTTATTATAAATAAAACATCAACAAATCACTAGAAGGAAAAGGATATATTCGAGGCAAGTGGTGGCCAAAAAGTGCTAAAAAATTTAGAGGATACGAAGAACCTTTTTGTGTAGTTTTTAATTTTATATGGTAATATGTCAAATTGCAACTTTTGATGTTAAATTAATGGACTAGGTGGGCCCACACATTTTCTTTGTGGGCCACTTCTTCATCCTTCAAAGCCCATTTCAGGAGAATTTACTGTTGCATTGGATCATGTTCATGATCCCACCAAATTCATTCACTTATCAAATATCAAAGATGGTGACCTTTAACATGAAGTTATTTGGTAAAATAATTTATTATATTATTTATATATTTTTTAAATTTACTGAGCATATTCTTGGTAATGTAATTTTATATTTTTAAAATAATTTTAACAAGAAATATGCTTATAAACTAATTTTTATAATATACCTTAACTTCTTATTAAGCACTTATAAGTGTCTAAGAGAAATGAATAATTTTTTTGAAATTTTTTAAAAATAATAACACACAAATACACTTGTATAAAGAATAATAATTGGACATATTTTATAATAAAATTATAACAATTTTATTATGAGATACTAATTAATAGATATTTTAAATACGTTTTTTTCAATGTATATAATCAAAGCTCCTATTTAAACTCCCCACATAACCAATAATTTTTAAATGCTTATAACTTTATATTTATTTGTAAGCAAGCTTCCGTGTTTTTAACTAATTATGACATGATTTTATTGCAACCATTTTTAATGGATTATGCTAATGTTTCTCATGGTCCTACAACATTCTTTTGCTGACGTGTAACTCTCATCTTGTTACCTTAGAACCGTTGGTCCCACTTTTTCATGCTGATGTGTAATCCTCCTTATCCAGTCATTTTGCTTGATTGTTTATAGAAGAATTTGAGACTGAAATGGCTTTGATTTGTATGAAACTCTGATTTTACATTTGGTTGGCCCTAATTAGATTCTGAGCTTTAAGTTTTGCGTGAAGTTTAGGGCTTCATTAGAAGCTACTGAAACATATAATCACTTTTTATCAAGTCATGAAAAGAAAACCTCTGCAAAAATCCTGATAGTCCATGTATTTAGTTAGCAACAAAATAATAATAATAATAATAATAATAATAATAATAATAATAATAATAATAATATACTTTTGATTATTAGTTAATTAATAAGTATTCATTCGAAACCAGTGAATGATCTTGGAGAACAAATTACTTTTTTTTAAATACAGAATAAATTTTCATTAATAAATTTAAAAACATATATGTCATGTATAAATAAAATTAAATAATTTTAAAGTACACAAGATATACATAATTACTAAAATTACTGAATCTCTTTAAATTTTTTTAATACAAATAATAGATGAATAAAAATACATCACAAATAATCTAACTTTCAATGAAACGCTCATTTCATTTATCTATTGCAAAAAAATACTGAATAATCTTTCGTATAAAAAAGACAACTCTACTAAAAAAGACAAACTTTTATTTATAAATAACATATTACCTTCAAACAATAATTGACAAAATATTATAACAAAAATTTATATTGCATTTAGTTTTATTTTATAAAATAAAAAAAATATAAATAAGAACAAATGTTGAATTTTATATATATATTAATCTAAAAATTTACTTTGAAGATAAACTACAAAAAAAAGCACATAAAATTAAAAATTGAATAAACACAAAATTTCATACCTATAATGATCTGAAAAATATTTTGAATAAATTAAAAAAAATACAACTAATAAAAGATTAAATAAGAGTCCATTGATAGATGAGAAATAAAAAATAAAAATAGATGGAGCTGTCGCATGTCAATGAACCAGCGGCAACCCCATTTTTAAATTAAATAGAAAAAAAAATATATAAAAACTCGTAAAATAAAATTGGCTAGGATCTTGATTTTATGGAGAACAAATCATTTCTATACCTTGTTTTAAAGAGTTATAAAATTTTTCTTAATATAGTTTTAAAATGAGTTAAGCAATAACCAAATTTTATAACTGATGCTTTAGCTGGAATATCGAATTTATACGTTAACCACCATATTTAAAATTATATTTTCTCATATATATTGTTTTTGCTTAATACAAAGTATTCATTCAATTAGGAGATACTCTTCGACCACAATGTTTATTAAGTATTTTAGATAAATAGTTTTAAATCCAAAACTTAAATTTAATGATTTTTTAAAAAATTTAATTTAAAAATGCAAATGTTCTTTCAATTTAATGATTTAATTTTTATTTGATTAGTACAAGAGCTGAACTGCTGAAGGGCAAGTCAAAAAAGAATAGCCATGAGGGGTCCAAAAGCAGCACAGAAAATTTGTATGCAACCAGCTGGAATGGAAAACAACACTGGCCGCTGTGGCCCTCAATTGCATAATAAATAAGCAAACAAATAGTGAAATTAATTGACAAAACAAACTGACAGTCCAATGGAATTTCAGAATTTCCTCAAAGAAATAATCCTGCAATAACTAGAAAATTTATATATATTAAGAAGACATCAATAAAATATATCAAAGGCAAAAAAAAAAAAAAATACACACACACAACATAATTGAAGATTCCCAACATGTGGAATTCGTTTTTCCCTTTAAAAAAATATACTTTTTGGTATTAAAAATTTCCCAAAATTTAAAAATAATTTAAAAATTAATAAATATTTTAAAAAATTCAGAAGTGAATAATTGATAATTATTAATGATTTGTATCTGTATCTAACATAAGGTATACTATTACATAATTAAGGGATTAATTACATTTACGCTATTGCTCTAAATTTTTAATTTGCATTACAAAATATTATAAATTTATATTAAAATCATGCAAAATCTCCCATATTCGTATGAGCTATATTATATTATTCACTTTCATCTCTACGTCATTAAAAAAAGATACATGGCACCATGCCCCCATCACGTATTTCATGTATTAAGGTGTGAATTTTACTTATATTATTGTAATAATAATTTTTTGATCAAATTCATACAAATACAAGTTTTTTTAATTTTAATATTTCTTTTTAACTTTCTTTTTTTTATTTATTTCTTCAATAAAAATAGTTCATTGATATTTGAATTGTATTATTCTGGTAATGGGTTTACAGGTTTAAAGGTGAAGTTAACAGGAGATGCATGTGTGGAACTCACCCAACACACACAAAAAAAAAAATAATAATAATAATAATAAAAAGAAAGAAAGACAAGCAAAATAATATATGGATATGCATTTGGGTTAATTTATTAATTTCCTGAATTTATTGTTGTAACCCAATAAAAATGTTGTTGAATTATTAATATGGTAGTGGCTTTAAGGAAAAAAAAAAAAAAAGCTAAACAGTAGTTGAATCCATTAAAATTAAGAAAATGAAAGAGATGAGTTAGGTTTGCTTGCTTGAATATTCGGCTGGGAGTTGGCGTTGAGCCATTAAAAGAAATTTTGTTTTCATACCTTAAAAAAATCATATAGTTTTTTTTTCTTTTTAGTGGGGATGGAAATTTTTTTTTTTATTGAATTGAGAAGATTTTAAGATGAAATTTTTTATCAAATCAAATTTATTAAAAAATAAATAAAAAATATAATTTATTATTAGTAATTAACTGTTAAAATTTTGAAACATTACAATACAAATAAAAAAAAATCTTTTTTTCTACTAAAAAAAATTGATTCTGATAATTTATTTGGATTTCTTTTTTTTTTAATTCGTCATAATTGGATTTTTTTTTTTGTCATAATTGGACTTTGACACAACCTATTACCCACTTTAATTTTTTGCTCTCTTGATGAGGTCACCATAGAATCATTTACTTTATTTAAATAAGAAATGCATTATAAAAAAATTATGCTACATATCACTTTTAAAAAATATATTTTATAATTTTTATATATTAAATATATTTTAGATATATATTTAAAATTTAATATTTTTGAAAATAAAAATTAAAAAATAAATATTTTAAAAAAAGAAAATAGATATTTTGAAAAAATTTTATTTCTGAGATATTTTTAAAAAAATTCTATAAATATTTCAATTCATGTTCTTAATGAAATATAATAATAATTTAAGAGTTTTAATAAAATATTGATTTGAAATATTCAACTAATCAATACAAAAGTTGCAAATGTTGTAACACCCTTATACTTTATATATATATATAATATATATCTAATATATATAAAATATATATAGATAGAATATAAAAATATCATACTATGGTCTTTATAAAAACTTTCATAAATCTATATTAACCATTTTTAAAATACTTAAAATTTATTTTAATAAATAAATAAAAATAACCATTAATGATTTAAATAGTAAAAAGATATATTAAATAAAAAATCTCTAAAAAAAATTCGTCAGAGTATTGTCTATATTTCGGATAATCTTAAATTTTAAATAACACAATGTGCAATCAAAATACACTTTCAATTATTTATTTAATACAATTATTCCTCCAAAATAGCCCAATGACTCAATCCGCTAATATTTTACAAAAACACATCCGTATATATATATATATATATATAAGTCAAATTTTTATTTCAATGATTACACAAAAGAAAAAATATATATTTTACACTGCATACATTATTATATATGTAATGTACATACTCAAAAGTATTTTTTTAAAAAAGTTTCAATATGTATATATGTTATGGAAGTGGCACTGGTCTGTAGTAGCTTAAGGATGGATCTTCACACACAAAAACTTAGATTTGGAGTGGTCTAGCAACACTTTTCAAAACTCCCACTTCTACTTTGTCACCTACGCGATGGAATTCAATCGCACTAAATATATTGACTAATAGTACATACATTAATAAAATTAAAAAAAAATGATGTCATATACGTATAATGTCATATTTGCATCATGCTAGAAATGTCAAATATTGTTTATACACATTACACAACATGCTAAATATCTATACACATTGGGCCTAAATACCTTATACAATTATCCAATTTCAGACTCGTTATCTTGGTCTATCATTGGTCTCTCACTCGGGCATAGATACATCTTTGTAATACCCAGTATCTTATCTATTTTAGTGTATGGTATGCCAACATCCAAGTGCAATATTCTAGGAACTAGATAGTATATAAGGTACACACAATATACATTTTTTAATGTGCTTTTATATCTCGATTCATACCATAGTTTTCACAAATCATTATCATAAATAATGCAAATATAGTTTACTTCCTCATTTTAGTGCATAAATTATACTTTACACATTTTTGCACAAACAATTCATTTAGTCATTTTTAAATGGCTAATCATGTCAAAACCAACACAAACCATGCATTGTTACTTCAAACAAAGTCATACATACATATTCATAAAAATCAAATATCATCACACATTTAACATATGTAATGTGTTATGCTAAAATTTAATATAATCACGCACATTATGAATAAAGTATGTACTAATCTCTTTAAAGCAATAAATGAAGTTAAAACTCCACCTCACTTCTAATATACCCAAAAGTCCTTAACCACTAGATTGATGAAAATCATATATACTCAATACTTATACCCAATATGAATGAACATAATCAATTAACATCACATTTCTAGGTGTTTAAAGCCTAAAGCAAAAATTAAAGCATAATTCTATAATTTTTCAAGTTTTTGCCATAATGAACTTTAACCTTGAAAAATCACTCCAACACATTCCAAATTGAGTTTTTAGCTTAAATATATCTAATACATTATATTTTAATATATTTTAAACATTAAAACACAATGTATCACATTTTCTCTAAAATTCTAAAATTTTACCCTAAGTCACTTTGATTTTGGTTTTTCATTCTAACTAATTTCAAATGGTAATTTAAGTTCATTTTTATTATTAACATCATTAAATAACACAATTCAAATCATAAAATCAAATAAACATAAATTCTTTATGTTTACTATTCTCGAAACCCTAACTTACTCTCTTTCTCTTTTAAACTATCATTAAACCTAAACAAATCAACCAAATAACCTTAAAATCTTTACCTCCTCATCAAGACAACACCTTCCATACCCATTTTAACAATAATAACATACTATATAAAATTTTAAATTTTCATATAATCACAATTTTAAAGAAATCCAAAATTTTCTTAAAGAAAACTTACCAATTTGTTGAAAAATTACCAAAACTTATTTTGATTCTTGGAAATTCACTCAAAAATTGGTGTTTGAAAGAAAAGAAAAGCTTCCCCTTACTTCAATGGAGTTTTGGCCAATAATAAGAAGAGAGGAAGAAGATGGGTTCATATTTTTCACGTTTTACTATTTATATTTTACTATTTATATTTCACTATTCACATATTGACTTTTATATATTATTTATATTTCAGATATAATTAATATATATAATCTATTTTTTTCACTTCTAAATCTTCATTTCTTCCTCAAATTATTCATTTTAGTTTAATTTAATATTTTTTTTTGTGAATGTTACAACTCTCTCCCCCTTAAAAAATTTTATCCTAAAAATTATCCGGTATTAGCTCAAAAATAGTTAAGAATACTGGTTTTGCATAACTTACTTACTCTTCAATATCGCTTCCTCGGTAGAGTGGTTTCTCCATAATACTTTAACTAATAACACTCTCTTATTTCTTAACTTTTTTACCTCTTTTGCTAAAATAGCCACTGGCTCTTCTTCACAGGTTAAATCTGGACTCACCTCAATCAATTTAACTGATAAGACATGAGATGAATATGATCTATACCTCCGAAGCATCGAGACATGAAAGACGTTATGTAGCTTTTCTAACTCAGGTGGCAAAGCCAAGTCTATAGGCAACCTGTCTTACTCTTTTCAGCACTTCATATGGACCAATAAATCAAGAACTTAATTTAACTTTTCTACCAAATCTTAAAATTTTCTTCAAAGAAGATACTTTTAAAAATACCTTATCTCCCACACTAAACTCTATGTCTTGTTTCTTCAAATCTGAATAGAATTTCTGGTGGTCTGAAGTTATTTTCAATCTATCCCGAATTACCTTAATTATTTCCTTTATTTTCTTAATCAAATCGGGACCTATAAGCTTGCCTTCTCTATCCTCCTCCCAACACAACGGTGTCCTGCACTTCCTGCCATACAAAGCTTCATAAGGAGCTATCCCAATACTAGACTGTCAGCTATTATTATATGTAAATTCAACCAAAGATAAATATTTATCCCAGCTCCCAGTAAATTTAATAACAAAGCTCCTTAACATGTCCTCTAGTACCTGTATCACTCTCTTAGACTGTCCATCTGTCTGCGGATGGAAAGCAATACTAAAATGCAATCGACTACCCAAAGCATCTTGCAAACTTTTCCAAAATCTTAATGTAAATTTGGGATCTCGATCTGAAACTATTGAAACCGGGATCCCATGTAATCTCACTATCTCACTGATATACAACTCAGCCAGCCTATCCAAGGAGTAGTCCATCCTGACCGGAAGGAAATGAGTTAAATTTGTTAATCTATCCATAATCACCCAAATTGCATAATGTGTTCTCTGGGTTAAAGACAATCCAGTCATAAAGTCCATAGTTACACACTCATATTTCCATTCAGATACTGATAAAGGCTGTAACAATCCTGAAGGAACTTGATGTTCAGCCTTCACTCTCTGACAGGTAAGACATCTAGAAATAAACTCCGCTATATCCCTCTTCATATCAGACCACCAATAATCTTGTTTTAAATTCATATACATCTTAGCACTTCCAGGGTACATAGCATATGAAGACTGGTGTGCTTCTTCCAAAATTTTTTTCCTCAATTTTACATCCTCAGGAACACACAATCTGCCTCTGTACCATACAACACCATCATCTCTCACATAAAAATCCCTACTCTCCCCCTTTTTTCAATCCTCCACAATCTTCTGGAGTTTTATAACTGATGTTTGTGTTTCTTTAATTTGATCAATCGGCAATGGTTTCACTTGCAACTGATCCATAAAAGCTCCATCATCACAATCCTCAAATCTAACATGCAATACTATTAACTCAACAAGCAATACAAGAGCATAGGCAGTCAACCCTACCATTGGATTTTGACTCAATACATCTGTAACTACATTTACCTTACTAGGGTGATAATCAATTAGATAGTCATAATCCTTTATTAATTTTAACCATCGTCTGTGCCGAAGATTCAACTCTTTCTGGACACCCAAATACTTTAAACTCTTGTGATCAGTATAAATAAAATATTTCTCCCCATATAAGTGGTGTCTCCAAATCTTTAAGGCAAATACAATGGCTGCGAACTCCAAATCATGAGTTGAATAGTTTAACTCATGAGGCTTTAATTGTAGGGATACATAAGCAATGACTCTACTCTCCTGCATCAGAACACAACCTAAATCATTATGTGAAGAATTACTGTATATCACATAGGGTTTATCTTCCACGGGCAAGGTAAAGATAGGAGCCTTGAGTCAATATGTCCCTTAAATGCTCAAAACTCGCCTAACATTGATCAGTCCACACAAATTTTACATCTTTTTGAAGTAGTTTGGTGAGTGGCGAAGCTATCATGGAAAATTCCTTCACAAACCGATGATAATAACCAGCCAATCCCAAAAAAATTCTAATCTCAGTTACATTCTTCGGTGGACTCCAATTCAAGATTGCTTCAACTTTACTTGGATCAACTTTTATACCCTCTGCTAAAATAACATGCCCAAGAAAAGTCACTTGATCTAATAAGAATTCACACTTTGACAACTTATCATATATTTATTTCTCTCGTAAGGTTTGAAACCCAATCCATAAATGTCTATCATGTTATTCTTTACTGTGAGAGTATACCAAGATATCATTAATGAACACTACCACAAACTAATCTAAGTATGACCTAAACACTCGATTCATTAAATCCATGAATACAGCTGGTGTATTCGTCAGCCTAAAAGGCATCACTAAAAACTCACAATGGTCATACCTCGTGCGGAACGCAGTCTTAGGCACATCTGCATCCCTAACTCTCAGCTGATGATAACTCAATCTCAAATCAATCTTAGAAAATATTGCATCTCCCTTCAGCTGATCAAAGAGATCATTAATGCGAGGTAATTAGTATTTATTCTTGATGGTCACTTTATTCAACTGCCAATAATCAATACACAACCTTAAAGTGACATCCATCTTCATTACAAACAACACCGGTGCTCCCCACGATGATACACTAGGGTGGATAAATCCTTTATCAAGAAGCTCTTAAAACTGCACCTTCAATTACTTTAATTCAATAGGTGTCATCTGGTAAGGAGTAACAGAGATAGGAGTGGTGCTAGAATCAAATCAATACAAACTCCACATCTCTCTCTGGAGGCAACCCCGATAAATTATCAGAAAACACATCTGAGAACTCTGCTACTGTAGGTATACTGTCCAGCTGAGACTTCACTATCCTGGTATCTGTAACATGAGCCAAATATGCCTCACACCTCTTTCAGATCATCCTCCTAGTTAACATAACTGAAACAAACATGGATGCAAGGTGTGTTTGCTCACCAGATACCACTATATCTTTCTCATCATGTGTTTTCAAAGTAACACGTTTCTGCTGACAGTCTACCACTGCCTCATATCTGGATAATCAATTCATACCTAAAATCACACCATACTCCCTAAAAGGCATCTCAATCAGGTTACCGAGAAACTTCTTATCCTAAACAACAAATAGACTATCTCGGTGTACCCTACTAACTACTACACTATATTCTAAAGGGTTAGTCACCAACACAGGATACCCTAATAACTTAGAATGAATATCAGTCACAGACAAGATGGATGTACTGATGTATAAATATGTCAATCCAGGATCAATTAATGCACGCACAAAAATACCGAGTAAAGAGAATGTACCAGCTACAACATCAGAAGCACTCGACTGCCGCTGCATCATATATACTCTTTGTGATGACCTTATCTGCTCTGGTCTACTAGTCCCCGCTGTGGACCATCCTCTATGACTAAATCCAAATCTGCCACCTCTATCACCTTTGCCACCTCGACCCCCTTAATCACTAAATCTGGACACTGCTATCTCAGTTTGTCTATCCACTAGTGACACTGGACAATCTCTAATAAAATGGTCATTGGACCCGCATCTAAAACAACCAACTGAAGATGGATTGATACCCCAACAAACACCCCTATGAAATTGACCACACTGAGCACAAGGGGATATAGGAGATCTTTATGAAACTGGGGTCGAAGCACTAGCCACTAAAATAGTAGCTCCCTAACTTTGTCTCTGCCGCTGAGACCCCCTGCCAGGCTGCCCCTGGCCTCTACCAGACTTTGTGAAGAACCTCCTCTACTTCTCATTGATGATGAAGACCCCACCTCAGTTTGTGATCTTCTGTCTCTACCTTCTACTCTGGCAACTGCTACAAGTCTCTGTGCTTTCTCTACACTTCTGGTAGCTGTAACTAACTTGGAAAAATTCTCATATCTTGAGCCTGTTACCAGACATATGATAGATGACCTCAAACCCTCCTCAAATCTTCAGCATCTATCAATCTCATCAGTTACAATTCCTCCTGCATACTTGCTCAATCTAATGAAATCTTTCTCATAGTCCATCAATGTCTTTGATTCTTGTCTTAAACCCAAAAACTCTTTCTTCTTAGCATCTTTATACTCTCGAGGAGTATATTTCATATCAAACTCCTGCAGAAAATCATTATATGTTAATACTAGACGATCTTTCGTAGCATGAGGAATTATCTTTCACCAGTCATAATTGTCCCTCTACATAAGAAACATGCCATAATCAAACTTCTCTTATGCACTAGCCTGTAGCTGGATAAATACCCTCTAAACTCTATCCAGACACTCCTCCGCTATAGCTGGATCTATAGTGCCAAAGAAATCTGTAGCTTCAAATTTTCTTAGCTTGTCATACTTTATGGTGGGTAGCTGCTGCTGGGGTAGCGGCTGTGACTGCATCGGAGTTTGCCGTAATAATTTCAACATATGTCGCATTTCATCCTGGCGGAACCTCCTCAACAGCTGGTCTAGCTGGCACTGGCGCCTCCCCAACTATCTCTGCACCAAATCTAACATCACCCTCTCTAGGAGCAACACTCTCGGCGATCTCCTTGCCAGATTCGTGTCCAAAATGTCATATTCGCCACTATCTATAAATACAAAAAGAACTCCCACATCAGGGATAAAATAAAATGTCAGTGCAATGCATGTATAACATGTTAAAATCATATTTAAAATTTTATTTTTCTCTTCCCAAAAATTCACTCAGGTCAAGAACCTCAAATTTAGGCTCTGATACCAAATAAATATAACATCCTTATACTTTATATACATATAATATATATACACTCAGTATATGTAAAATACATATATAAAATATAAAAATATCACAGTACGATCTTTATAAAACTTTTCATAAATCCATGTTAACTATTTTTAAAACACTTAAAATGTATTTTAATAAATAAATAAAAATAACCATTAATGATTTGAATAGTAAAAAGATATATTAAATAGAAAATCTCTAAAAAAATTTGCGAGAGTATTGTCTATATTTCGGATAATTTTAAATTTTAAATAACACAACCAGCAATCAAAATACACTCTCAATTATTTATTTAATACACTCATTCTTCCAAAATAGCCCAACGGCTCAATCCGTCAATATTTTATAAAAACACATCCATATATATATAAGTCCCATTTTTATTTCAATATTACACAAAAGGAAAAATATATATTTTACACCGTATACATTATTATATATATAATGTACATATTCAAAAGTATTTTTTTAAAAAGTTTCAAAGTGTATACATATTATGCAAGTGGCACTGCTCTGTTGTAACTCAGAGATTTTCACACATAAAAACTTAGACCTGAGGTGGTCTAGCAGCACTTTCTGAAACTCCCGAATCTACTCTGTCACCTACGTGATGGAATTCAATCACGCTAAGCATATTGCCTAGTAGTACATTAATAAATTAAAAAAAATGATATCATACATGTATAATGTCATATTTGCATCATGTTAGAAATGTCAAATATTATTTATACATATTACACAACACACTAAACATCCATACACATTGAGCTCAAATTTCTTATACAATTATCTAGTTCCAAGCTTGTTGCCTTGGTCTATCATTGGTCTCTCACTCGGGCGTAGACATATCTCTGTAACACCCGGTGTCTTATCCATTTTAGTGTATTGTATGCCAACATCCAAGTGCAATATTCTATCAACTAGATAGTATATAAGGTACACATAATATACATTTTTAATGTGCTTTTATATCTCGATTCATACCATAGTTTTCACAAATCATTATTATAAATAATGCAAATGTGGTTTACTTCCTCATTTTAGTGCATATATTATACTTTACACATTTTTGCACAAACAATTCATTTAGTCATTTTTAAATGGCTAATCATGTCAAAACCAACACAAACCAAACATTGTTACTTCAAACAATATCATGCACACATATTCATAAAAATCAAATATCATCACACATTTAATATATGTAATGTGTTATGCTAAAATTCAATATAATCACGCATATTATGAATAAAGTATGTATTAACCTCATTCCAACACATTTCAAATTGAGTTTTTAGCTTAAATATATCTGATACATTATATTTTAACATATTTTAAACATTAAAACACAATGTATCACATTTTTTCTAAAATTCTAAAATTTTACCCTAAGCCACTTTGATTTTGGTTTTCCATTCTAACTAATTTCAAATGGTAATTTAAGTTTATTTTCATTATTAACATCATTAAATAACACAATTCAAATCATAAAATCAAATAAACATAAATTCTTTATGTTTACTATTCTCAAAACCCTAACTTACTCTCTCTGTCTTTTAAACTACTATCAAACCTAAACAAATCAACCAAACAACCTTAAAATCTTTACCTCCTCATCAAGACAACACCTTCCATACCCATTTTAACAATTATAATATACTATATAAAATTCTAAATTTTCACATAATCACAATTTTAAAGAAATCCAATATTTTCTTAAAGAAAACTTATCAATTTGTTGAAAAATCACCAAAACTTCTTTTGATTCTTGAAAATCCACTAAAAAATTGGTGTTTGAAAGAAAAGAAAAGCTTCCCCTTACTTCAATGGAGTTTTGGCCAATAATAAGAAGAGAGGAAGAAGATGTGTTCATATTTTTCACGTTTTACTATTTATATTTTTATTTTTATTTCACTATTTACATATTGACTTTTATATGTTATTTATATTTCACATATAATTAACATATACAATCTATTTTTTTCACTTCTAAATTTTAATTTCTCCCTCAAATTGTTCATTTTAGTTTTATTTTAGTTTTATTTTATTTTGTGGATGTTACAAATGCCTTCGTATCCAATTATTCATTGGTTAATTATGATTATCATTGGGGAGCATTAATAAAGTTCCTTTCGGTTCTAATTAAAGAAGAAAAATAGCATTTAACTACCTAATTATTTTAGCCTAATTTTCAATGATAAACCAAATGTATAAGAAATCGATAATGACAAGGAGACTGTGCACTTAACTAAATGAAGTTGATTAATTAACAAAATTAAAAAAATATATACATTATATTAAATTCTTTTTATAATCTATAAAAAATATTGGCTTAAATCATAAATAGTGAGAAAGTTTTTTCAAAGACAGCTTAGCAAAATAGATGAATTGATTTGAAATCTAAACAACCTTGATTAATTCAAGCAAGTTGCTCCCTTATTAATTTTTTAATTAATTGACCTTACATATATATAACACTAATTATTAACTCGTTCAATGATCTATAGCAATGTGATACATATAATTTATAAGTAATTAAGAGCCTCAATAATACAAGTTTACTTTAAAATAATAAATTAATATACATAATGATTCCCCTCTTTCAAAAAAAAATCCATAATGATTCCCCATTCAGCATGCAAAACCCCCATTTTATTATTATATACATATATATAGTTGAAGATTTTCAAGCCATGTAAAGTGTTTCTAATGTGGAAACATAGCTAATGGCCATCATTTTTAACTTTTTTTTTTGTCTAGTTTTTTCTTTTATATATGTTTATATATATATATTTATTTATTATTTCTCAAATTATAAATAACTATGCTAAATTATAATAAAACATTTCCAATCAATATATAAATGTTGTTAATTATTTTTCATTTTATTTCAATATTCCCCCTTGTCTTATCCACTATTTCCACTTTCTAAAATTATTAGATGAATTAATTATGTACACAACTTCACATGTTAAACCATCTAAAATCTCATTATGAGGTTGTTTAATTATATATGCCAAGACGGTTCAATAATAAAATTTTAAAATTTTAACCACTAATATTTAGTTTATTATAATACAAGAATGTATCGAATTACAAATAAAAATTTATTGACAGGAAAATTTTTGTTGGTAATACCGACAGAATACGGAGAGAAACGATTAAAAAAATAAATTAAAAAAATATACCGACGGATTACCAATAAAATACCGAAAAAAAAAATTTACTGACAAATATTTTATTTATAATAACGACGTCAGCAAACGGTACCAATAATTATCAATAGACTTTATCGATAGAACTATTTTATATAGATAAAATTACCAATATAAATATTTTTATAGGTAAATTTATAGACATAATTTATTTTTTGTAGGCAATACTGACAGAATATATTTTGTCAATAAAATTACCGAGAGAAATTATTTTCTGTCGGTATTACCTACAGAAAATATTTATTGTAGGTAATTTTACCTACAAAAAATATATTCTCTCGGTATTACAGACAGAAAATAGTTTATCTCTGTAATTTTTCTATAAAACATTATTCTCTCGGTAAATAAATAGTCGCACCCCAATTAGTAAGTAATACCGACAAAATATATTTTCTATCGGTAAAATTATTGAGAGAAAATAATTTTTATCTTTAATACCGATAGAATATATTTTCTATAGGTAAAATTACCGATATAATATATATTATGCAGATAAAATTTTTGACAGAATATATATTATGTCGGTAATTTTATAGACAGAAAAGTAGTTCTCTTAGTAAATAAATAGTCATAACCCAATTAATTGGACGAGAATTTTACGGCCATTATTTGAGACGTTTATCGAAATAAAGTATTTTTTGTCTGTAAAATTATCGAGAGAACCGCTTTTCTATCGGTAATACCAAAAAATATATTTTCTGTAGGTAAAATTACCGACATAATATATTTTCTGTCGATAATTTTTTTGAAAGAAAAGTAGTTCTATTGGGCAAAAATTTTACTGCCATTATTTAAGACGTTTATCGAGAGAAAGTATTTTTCTGTCGGTAAAATTAATAAGAGAACATGTTTTCTGTAAGTAAAATTACTGACAAAATATATTTTCTGTCTGTAAAATATATATATATTTTTTCTCTCTCACTTTTGCTAATCCTCTCTCATTTTTTTATTTCTACTCTCTCTTTATCTGTTTATGTCCCTTTTTTATGTATTTTTTTTTTGCTTGAAGAATAAGAGGAAGAAAAAGAAGAAGATGAAGATGAAGATGAAGAAGAATAAGGTATTTATTTTGATTTTTAATTTTAGATAATTTTATATAATATATGTTAAATTTATTTATTTATTTATTTTTAATTTTATGAATTTGATATTTTATTTTGGGTTTGTGAGTGTTGCAGTTTAAGTTGATTATTTATATTTTAGTTGTATATTGTTTGATTTTTAAGGTTATTTTAATTAATCATAATATTATTTTAGGAATTTTTAAAATTTTTATTTAGAAATATTTTTGTATTTAGAAATTTATTTAGAGTGTTAGAATTTTTTAAAAATATTTTTCTAATCTTTAAAAAATTTAGAAAAAATTGATTTATATTTATAAATTTCAAAATAAAAATTATAAAAATTAATTTTTTAAATTTATCTATTTAAACACAATATGTTTTAAGAAATTTTAAAAATTTTTATTATATTTTTAGAAATGTTTTGGTAAATAAAAATATTTTAGGGTGTTTTATGACTTTTTAAAAAATACCTAAATTTTATTTATTTTGATAAATTTTAGAATAAAAATAATTTTTAAATTTTTTTTTAAATTTTTTTTTTAAATAAAATATGTTTTAGAAAATTTTAATTTTTTATATTTTTAAAATTTTTTTGGTAAATATAAATATTTTAGGTTGTTATATTTTTTTGGGTATTTTTTATTTTTAAAAAAAATTTAGATAAATTTGATTTTAAAATTTTAATTATAAAAATAAATTAACAAAAAATTTATTTTTTTATATATTTTTCATAGGTAATACTAACATAATTTTTTCTCAGTAATATACCTATATAATTTTCTGTTAGCAATTATCGAAAGAATTTTTTCTAGGTAATTTACAGATAAAATTTTTTATCGGTATTACAAATAAAATTTTCTATTAGTATTATCGACGAAAATTTTTTTCTATCAATAATTTATCGATAAATATTTATTTTTGTCAATATTTTCATTGCTGGTAAAGAAAATAACTATAAATTTTTTTTATCGGTAAATCTAATTACCTATAAAAAAATAAAAGTTACCGATAAATTTTTTCATCTGTAATTTGATATATTCTTATAGTGTTGGTTAGAAATATGTATTATTTTCTATTTAGATACTAAATTTAAATTTTAGATATCTCTTTTTTCTACACGCATCAATAAAAATTTTAAAACTATAGTATTTATAATAGTAATTTAAATAATAAAAGACTTAATATTTAAATTTGACTTTAAATGACTAAAATCACCTACTCACATAATATATACATATATTATAATTTTCAGGAAAATAATATATATTTTTATTTTATTAAAATTAAATTTAAGATGAATTGATTATATATAAAAAATAATTTGTAATACCACTTATTGACAAATTAAAAAAAATGGTCACATGGACATCATGTTATGTTTAATAATTTAATGCAAATCAATGACAACTAAAAAAGAGTGGAATTTAGAAATTTCTAAAGAAAAAAAAAAGATTTTTAAAAATGAGTGGTGGCTTATTATAGTTTAATGAGCTGGCTTTGATCATGGTGCTTAAAAGAAAATCAATCCGTGCCGGTGGTGATGATAAAGTGGGGTCTACCCCACTATATAGAAGCTCACAGCTACCATTTTTGATGGGCTGGATTGAATTTTGAAACAAACGTGGGGACCTATTTTTAATTATTAATTAAAGCTTTTTTATGGAGTTAATGAAAAATAAATTACTTCAATGAGTGGGTTTGGTGAATTTGAAAAAATAGTAGATCATGTTGAAAGGAACATATAATGGGAATTCAAAACCAATATCAACAATAAATTGATATTTTCAACATAATTCAATTATTAGTAAAATTATGGCATTTTAGACCCAAAAAAAATGCCACAATGGAATTTGACTTTTGCATGCAGAATATTAAAATAATTAAAAATGTCCAATTCAACGTAAATTATTAAAATATTGCAAATAATTCATCTTTAATTCATTCTAGTGCAAGGGAAAAAATCAATATAAAGAAAAATTTATCTAGCATCGAGATTTTATAAGAAGAAAATAATTGAATTTTGATTGTATTTAAAGTTTTTATTTATTGAAAAATAAATAAATAATTTTATTTTTTAAATATTGAAATAATTGTAAAAAAATAAATTGGAGAGTTTAGCTTGGAAGATATCTTATATTTTATGCTTGAGATATTTAATTATTATTTCAATGATATTTTTCTATAATTTTATTTATTTTCATGTTGTTCTTATGTAATGTTACTCTTAATATTATCTAATTATAAAACAAATTTAATATAGTAGTAGATAATTTTAGCTCTATTTTCCTATTATTAAAAATCATATAACACGGACTTTATCTTTACCATTTATCTTATTTATATGAAAAAAATAAAACAGAAATTTATTTTGTTTATCTAAATTATCTTACAATTTCATCTCTTTTTTCACGTGTAGAATGATATCCACTGCAGCTTAGGAGCGTGGTGGTGGCTTCCCTTTTGACTGGCTTAATAATTGAAACGTCGTAGTTTTATAATAACATTTTTCAAACTTGTCATTTGTCATCAGCCTGCCCGTGAACCTCTTTTACAGTGCCACACGCGCTCCAAGAAGTCCGTGCATTATATTAGCCACTAATTTTTATTTTATTTTATTTTATTGTTTGAAAGCAAAGACTTTTTATTTTATCTTGTGTCTGAAAGCGAGACTTTTTTTTTTTAATCATGTTAAAATAAGCACTTTTAAAATGTTAACAAAATAATAAAATAAATTTTTATAGTACAAAACATAATATATTAAAAATTAGAGATGAAAATTATTAGCTCAATTTAAAATTAAATAAAAATAAAATAATTAGATTATTTTAGAAATAAAATTAAATCGAATCAAATTAATAAAAAATTTTAAAATTAAATTTATATGTATATATGCTTGTATATACTTTCTGCAATTTTTTTTTTTTGAGCAAAAACTTTTGCATAATTCAGTTTATTCAAATTATTTTATAAATATACGTAAAAAATAAAAATAGTTAATTATAAAAAGCCAAAAAGCACTCCGCGTTTTCAATTTGCACGCTTGAGGGAGATGCGTGGTGGAGTTTTTTTTTTTTAATCAGAGATTTCAGGAAAAAATAAAAAATGCCTAACGCAACTCCAAACAATAAAAAGCTGACCGCATACGGTCAAACACTAACTGTGGCAGGAAGATTAACCATTTAAATAAAATTAAAGAATTTATTATTATTTATGTTGTTGGTAGTGTCAGTCATTTATTTAAAATCTTACCTTTTTCTTAAAAATAAAATTGAAATCATACGTTAGCTTTTGTTTTTGTTAATATTTGGGTTGCTCATTGTATCCTTGAAATCTTTAAAATTTAATTTATCATAATATTTTTTAAATATTTAAATTTTTATTAAATAATCCATAATTTTATTTTTTTAGTGGTCAGATGGTGATGAAAAAGTAAATTTCACTTTAAATCTTAAATGCTGAATCCTAAATTTTGAACTCTTAAGTCTCTAAAATAAAAACTTAAAATTGAAAATGAATTTATTTTTAAATAAAAATGTATATATATATATATATATATATTAGAGTGAAAATTGCAACATTCCAATAACTCTACTTCTCTCTTTAAAATACTTGCTGTCAGCCTCTCTTTTTGTCACAATTCAATTGCTAAAAAGGAATCAGATATTTTATTATGATTAAATTAGATATTGGAAGATTTTATCATAATAAATTAAAATTTAAAAATGTTAATAATATATAAATTTAAAATTCCAAGGACAATCAATAATATTAACCGGTCAAAATTTAGCTTTCAAGATTTGAATCTCGCGTATTAGTTTTTAGTGTTTTTTTTTGTTTGCTACTCTATTTATATTATTCTTTATTATAATTGGGTGAAAAATAAAATTCAAGTTTTTATCCATATTCAACTTTATTATAGGTCTATTACATGTTAATATCATATCAAAATGACTTATTGTTTATGGACTTAAAGTCTTATTTATAATTTTATAAAGGGTAATTAAATATTTTATACTTATTGAATTTAATTCGATAAAATTCACTAAAATAAAATTTAAAATTTTAACATAAGAACTTGCCGTATGATTTTATAATATAACTGTAGAGTGACATCAAATGCATATCATTATGCTTTTAAAACTGTATAATGCTTGTGAAGTTAGGTATAAATTAACTTTGCTTCCCATTTTCATGCAAAAAGAAGACATCTACCAATGCATAAATAAGTTGGGTAGTTAAAGTCATGAAAAGGCTATTGTTATTTATGTAAGTTGGGTTTTAGTATTTTCATAACTTTTTTGTTTCTTTTGTTTTTAATTATATATAGTATTTATACATTTTTCAAACTAAGTAATGTATTTCTCTAAATTAAGTTTGTTTAATATACAATGAAGTTATTATATGCCAAAATATAATTTAACATTTTTACTGAATGATAGATCTAAAATTGATTTTTTATTTTTTATCCCTATTATAATATTCAAAAATTATAGTGAAATTATCAAGTAAATAAATGTACAAGATCCTTAGTGTCCCGTGTGTTAAAAGCTTTTGTATATTAATTTTTTTATTTTATTGTTTATGCATAATAATAATTACATTAAACAAAAATCCAAATTAATTTGAAATATTTTATTTTATTAATTAAAAGTTTTTGCAAACCATTTGTGATCTACAATTCCTTATTATATATTAATTATTGTAATCTTTTAATTCCTCTAACATGGTTGACCAATCCTAGCATGCATCCACACATTCAAACATGCATGAATATATATATATATATATATATATATATATATAACATGCATGGGCAATTATTTATGAAAATACTATGTTTAATTTTTCATATTATACAAATTTATATTTAATTTCATATACAAAAAATTAGCACCTCCATCCAATTAGTTAATTAAAATTATAGTTCATTGTCAAAGATATGCCCATCAAATATATACCAACCGAATATTTGGTATATGATGAGGGCGAAATAGGCTTTCTAATTTGGAGACTTTCATAATTACTGATTTTTAATTAGTTGTTGTTGTTTTCATTTGATGATTTGTTAACAAAATTTTGAAAATTGTGGGAAGGGTTAGGTGTTAATTATCATGCATGCATAGTTAAGTAAGTGAATGAGCGATGGGTTATTTATTTATTTTATTTTTGTTTGCTTATTTCGTAGAAGTTATAACAAAAGTTGATAATTACTAATTAATAAAATAAAATAAGCCATTTTCTATATGCTTTTGCAGTTTTAATTATTTTATTATATATGGATTTTTATTTTCCTTTCTCTTTCCGGTAAGTAAACCATCTATTTCTTTCTTGATTATTCCTGAAAGTGAAAGGTTCTTCATTTTCCTTATCATGGCAAAATGAAACATGCATTATCTATAATATATGTTCATATAATAATTCAAAGTCCTTTTACAAAGTAAATTTTCATATAAAAAAAATGATTTTTAAGATAAAACATAAAATTTTTTATTCTTGATTTGGTGGTTATGGTTAGTATCATCTTTAACTAAAAATTATTATTTTTTATTTTTTTCATATTAATAGAAAAATCTAATCCGTAATAAAAATGAAATTAAAATTTATTATTTTATCATTTTTTATATCTTAATAAATAAATTAAATATTTTTATAATATAAGTTTGTTTCTACTTATAAATACATGTTCATAAGATTATAATTTTTCTCATATAATTCATATTTATCTCACAGTATCAATGTATCACATTAGTTGTAAAAAAAAAATTTATTTTCATATTTCCCATATTCATTTTAAAATCAATAGTCAATACCTCGTATTTAACATGATATATGTTGCATCGTAAGTTTGTTAATTATTTTTTTTTTACATTTATACCCGATATAGTAAATTTATGTGAATTTCAATGATATATATATATATATATAAGCCAGTGATAATGACAATTTTTTAGGCATATATATTGTGAACTTATGAAAATGTTACTGATAAATTAAAAAATAGTTAGAATTTAAACATTCATACAATTTATTTTATTTTTTTTTTGTAAAAAATATAAATTAAGAAATCTTAGCATAGAATAATTAATGTATAGTATCTATTTACTTATCATCAAATTGACTAAAAAAAGGGAAAGAAATGATTCAAATTATTAGTTTTGTTATTTTTGCAAGCTATCTAGTTTTAGTACTCATTACACCCACCTTCTTAAATAATTTTTGCATATATTTATTAACATTTATTTATTTATTTGTGTTGATTGGCACTGCATAAAATTTGCCTAGAGTTCAAAAGCAACTAGCAATCAAATTGGGGGAAATTAAGAGCAATTTATAAAGAATCTTAGCTTCAATGTTAATTTGCAATCATTATATTAATTATAAAAATAACCATTCCTAAATTATGAGATGAAATTGTACATTTTTTTCTTTTTTTAGTAGCTCTTTAAATAAAATAGAACCTCACAATTTAAATAATCATACAATTCCCTGTTTTAATAGTTCAAACTACAATTACGATGCACATAAAATTAATTATTATTATTATAATTAACTTTACATTCATCGCTTTTCTTGTTACATTTAAACAAGTTTTGCACTATAAAAAAATAAGAATTTAACCACTGAATTATTAACTGTAAAATAATATGAAATTTCAAAACTAAAAAGTACAAATGATTAACAGTTTTTTTTTTTTATTAATTACATACGGGAGGGTATCAACCAAAATGAACATTGGCAATTCAAACAATTAAAAATTAATTTCATTCAAGTTTATGTAGATTTTTTAATTAGATAATTTTATAATAAATGTTTAGGATTTTCATTTAGGAGACTTTAAATTTTATTAATTTTTTACATACGAGATTAATTAATCTGCAATTGTAAAAATTAAATTTTTAATATTATAAAATTCTAAATAATTAGGATCCACCTCGAACAGCCTTTTTTTTTTTCTCACAAGAAATTTATTTATTTTATTTTATTTTAATTATTTAACAGATGGTAGAACAGAGAATTTTAAGTCCTCGTGAGAGTAAATTAAAATATCTAGTTATTAGACTATTCTTATTTAATTACTCTTATTTAAATTTTGAGTTCGAATCTCTCAAATATTCTAACTCAAACACATAAAATTAATAAAAAGAAAAAATAGAATGGAATTGCCAAAGTCCACATCTCGTCAAAAACTCGTAGACAATCTACAAAAATAGAAAAACTAATTTCACTTTTGATTATAAATGTAATACAACAACAACAACAACTAAGCCTTAATCCCAAACAAGTTGGGGTCGGCTGTATGGATTCTCAACAAAATAAGCTCAAAAGACACCAAAAAAGATACTCCAGCCTTAGGCCCCTTCCAAGACACGGATTTTACGTCTCCATTCAAGTCTGTCATTAATCAAATCCGCATCAAGATCTAAGGCACGTAAGTCTCTTGCTATCACCTCCTTCCACACAGTTCTAGGTCTGCCACGACCTCTAGCCCCCTCAATCAACAAATTCTCACACTTACGAACCGCAGCATTAGGAGGTCTTCTTAAAACATGCCCATACCATCTAAGTCTTCCTTCCCTCACCTTATCTCCGACGTCCGCTACTTGGACTTTTTGTCGAATATGAACATTCTTAATTTTGTCCAGTCTGGTATGTCCACACATCCATCTTAGCATCCTCATTTCTGCCACACTCATCTTATGCAAATGTTGTCATGTTGGTGCCCAACACTCACTACCATAGAGCATCGCAGGTCTAACAACCGTCCTATAGAATTTATCTTTCACTTTCAGAGGTATTTTCTTATCACATAGAACCCCAGTCGCATCCTTCCACTTCAACCACCCTACCTGTATTCTGTGAGCCACATCTTCATCTATACGGCCATCATTCTGGAACACCGAACCTAAATATTTGAAGTGCTTGGTTTTAGGAACCAAAACTCCATCCAACTTAACCTCATGTTCCTGCTTCTTCCTTAGACTGAACTCACAGTGCATATATTCCGTTTTACTCCTACTTAACTTAAAACCCTTGTCCTCGAGGGTTTTTCTCCACACTTCCAACTTACGGTTTGCACCAGCACTAGTCTCATCAATTAAAATAATGTCATCAGCAAACAACATACACCAAGGAACATCGTCTTGTATGCTTCTAGTTAGCTCGTCCATAACCAGAGTAAATAAATATGGACTCATGGCCGAACCTTGATGCAATCCGGTAGTAATAGGGAAAGCCTCAGTGTCTCCACCAGGTGTTTTCACACTAGTGGATGCATTCTCATACATGTCCTTGATGATGTTGATATATTTGCCGTTGACTCCTTTCCTCTTCAAAACCCACCATAACACTTCTCTTGGTACTCTATCATAGGCTTTCTCCAAGTCAATAAATACCATGTGGAGATCTTTCTTCTTCTCTTGATACAATTCTATTAGTCTTCTTAGAAGAGAAATAGCCTCCATGGTAGATCTCCCTGGCATAAACCCAAACTGATTCTCCGAAACTCTTGTAAGCTTCCTCAATCTGTGTTCAATAATCCTTTCCCATAATTTCATAGTATGACTCATAAGTTTGATACCCCGATAATTTGTACAGCATTGAATGTCTCCCTTATTTTTATATATGGGTACCATGATACTCTTCCTCCAGGCATTCGGCATCTTACGTCCTTTCACAATAGCATTAAAGAGTTTAGTTAACCAGACAACTCCTACCTCTCCAAGGTTCTTCCAAACCTCTATAGGAATACCATCCGGGCCACAAGCTTTACCAACTTTCATATACTTCAAGGCTTCTCTTACTTCACTATGCAAGATCCTCCTAGACCAGCTGATATAATCATTTGTTGCATGAAGACCTTGAAAATCTTGTTCATGTTCAGGGTTGAATAACTGCTCAAAATAAGCCTTCCACCTCTCCTTAATCTCAACATCTCCTGTCAACACCCGTTGATCTTCGTCCTTTATACATTTGACTTGGCTTAAATCTCTGCTTTTCCTTTCTCTAGGGTAAAAATCTAATCAAATTCACACAAATTATTGGAAAAAAATTGACTATTCACGCGCTTTATGCGATCATGTAATACATTTCTCAAATATGATTTGAGTACTATAAAATTTAATCTACAAGATTTGTTTTTAACTTTTATAGGAAAAATGTTTGTTGGAATATATATAAATTTCACTGCAAAATATCAAGAAATATCTTTAAATAATTTAATTTAATTTTAATTATTATCTTCTAAAAAATCTTAATTTTTTTAGGAACTTTTATTATAATTTTAAATTTTTGAAAAAATTATTAAAGACAACCTTAAATTTTTAAAATTAGTTTTCTCTAATTTATAACATTTAAATTTATTTTGAAAAAATTAAATACTTTATAGCACAATAATTCAAAAATAATATATGATATTTATCTTTATATTAATTAAAAATCATATAATCTAAAATGTCAAGAATTAAAACTAATAAAAAATAGAATAATATAATAATTTATCCTACAATTTGCAATTTTCTTTCAGCCAATTATTTTTCAATCATTTCATATAAATAAAATCATTTTTTAAGCCTTACATTCTCTACATGTGTTGGCTAATAATACAAACCTTCAAAATATTTTTTTAATACAAAATATATTAATAAATATTTTAAGAGAAATCACTAAACATAATTAATAATAAGTTTTTAAAGATTGAGAAAAAAGGTTTATCTTTAATTATAAACTTTTATCTTATCTTTTTATAGAATATGAAAGAAATGAATGTATCATAAAATAGAAATACATCACTATTATCAGCAATTTCAAACGGTTCACATTGCTTTGGTTTAATATTTCACGCGCTACATTGGCGCGTGAATATCTTATATGTATACTTGTTGAAACAAAACTCACAGTGGCCATTACCATTAATAAATAAATAAAGTAAGAACCGACCGTATTGGGATTGTATAAAAACGAATCTTTGTGTTTTTAAAGCCCAAAGAAACCTCATTTTTAGAACCAGACAAACAGACCTTTACCATTTTTCACATTTTTCATTATTTTAATTTCCTTTTATAAAATCAAATATAGAAACAAAAACGAAAAGAATTAAAAAAATGTTAAAAAAATTATAAAATTCACTGGATGAAGCTTAAGCTTTGTTAGCTCTGAATCAGCGTAGGGTGAGTGAGGCCAAAAATGTGGGTCCCAAATGCATTTAAAGTGGGTCCCACTTTTCTCTTTCAAAAACCCTTGAGAGCAGAGTGTTTAAAAGCACAGCTGCAAAGCATCTTCATTTGTATTGCTATAAGCCATTAACAATCTTACTAGTGAAAAAATAGTTAAAGCTTGAAACTTTCTCTCTTTCTCCATTGCCTTGTATCTCAAATCAAGGAAAGTTAGGTCCCTCAGACAAAGAAAATAAACAACCAGCTGTTTTCTAATTTGTTTGTCTCTCACAGTTCAAAAAAAAAATTGTTTGTCTCTTTAATTTTCTTTCTACGTGCTTTGCTATATAGCTAAAGTTTTTCTCTCTCTAGATACATAAGCATAGAATAAAGTGTTAAAAGAGAGAAAGGGGTTTGCTTTGGAGGGTCATTCTTCTTGAGGGTCATGGTCATGGCCATGAATAAGTTTGCAATGTGCAGAAATGTGTTAGCAGTTTTGTTTTTCTTGGTGGGTTTATTGGTTTTTTCTGTTAATGGTTCTGTTTCTTATGATTCTAAGGCTATCACCATTAATGGCCAAAGAAGAATCCTCATTTCTGGATCCATTCACTATCCAAGAAGCTCTCCTGAGGTATTTTCCCAAATGTGCTTCATGGGTTTCTTTTCTTTCATTATTTTTCTGTCTTTTTTTTCATAAGTCCTCTTTAAGTTTCTTTTCAAATGGTTACCTCTATATTTTTTTTCTTCTTATATCTGTTATTTTTTGGTTTGTTTTTGGCCGTTAATTAATGGGGTTTTGCTGGGGATATGGCAGATGTGGCCAGATCTTATACAGAAGGCAAAGGAAGGAGGATTGGATGTGATTCAGACTTACGTTTTTTGGAATGGCCATGAACCTTCACCTGGAAAAGTAATTAAAAGTTGAAAACTTTATTATAATTTTTGTTTCAATGTTTTCACTCACTTGAGAAATATTTCTAACTTTGATATTTTATTGGGTGCTATAGTATTATTTTGAGGGGAACTATGATCTGGTCAAGTTCATCAAGTTAGTGAAGCAAGCAGGTCTTTATGTTCATCTCAGGATTGGACCTTATGTCTGTGCTGAGTGGAACTTTGGGTAACACACCAACACTAAAAAACTTAAATGCTAACTTACTGAAAACAGGAAAAAAAGAGTTGTATTAGATACGAAGTTTGGTGAATTTTGCTAAATATCCTGTTTTAATTTTTAGGGGTTTCCCAGTTTGGCTCAAGTACATTCCAGGAATCAATTTCAGAACAGATAATGGCCCTTTCAAGGTAAGGCGCATTTGATGATTCATTTTGCATGTAGATATTTTTCTTTTTTTAAAGAAAAATTTCCCCATCATATTGATTTAATGTATTCCATTTAAGTAATTTGGATTTTAAATCTCTACAATGAAGGCTGAAATGCAAAAATTCACTACAAAGATTGTCAACATGATGAAAGCAGAAAAGTTGTTTGAGTCTCAAGGTGGTCCAATAATTTTATCTCAGGTACTGTCATCTTATTGGTTTTTCTTTAAAATCCACTAATCGGTTGTATAATTTTTCCATTGAATTTAAACACGTATATTTTCTTGATATTTTCATCTATTTAAGTTTGTTAAAAAGGGAGTGCCTTTCTACATCATTGTCTGACAGATTGAAAATGAATATGGACCCATGGAGTATGAACTTGGTGCACCTGGTCATGCTTACTCCAAATGGGCAGCAAAAATGGCTGTAGGTCTTGGCACTGGCGTCCCATGGGTCATGTGCAAGCAAGATGATGCCCCAGATCCTGTTGTAAGTCCTCAGCTGATCTTATTTTAAATTTTAGCATCATATTTTTTACTTTTTCTTCTCATGTTCGTATCTGATTCTTTATGGTCCTCATGTTATGTGTCCCTTATTTCCTTAGTGGGGTTGCTGGTTAACTGTTTGCTACCACTTTTTTTATTTTATTTTATTTTATTTTATTTTTTGGGGTCATGGAGCAAATGAATTATTATTCTTCATAGCACATGGCTGGTTCTGCTTTGATCCTCCTCAGTCCTATCTGTTGCAATTTTTCTTTTTTTAATTCTCCTTTTGGCTTTGAAGTTTTTGCAATGATAGAGCTGATGGTCTTGTCTTCTTTAATTAGTTTTAATCACCACCAATTTCAACTTTCGTGGTTTTTGTTGCTTTTCTTCTCTTGGAGAAAGACGAGAAGCAATATATTTCGAATCCATTCTTTGGAATCATATGGTCTCATCATTGACTTATTGTACCAAGTCTTTTGTTTTTTCAACTTCACTATTTAAAGTGGTTCTTAATCTTTTATTTTCCATGTTGTCTCGATAGATTAACACCTGTAATGGTTTCTACTGCGACTATTTCTCTCCAAACAAGCCTTACAAACCCAAGATGTGGACTGAAGCCTGGTCTGGCTGGTAAACAGGATGCTTCTTGCCTTGGCATCATTTTTGTATATCCATCATTCATACAAGAAATACAGTTTCCTAGCAAACTACAGTAGCTGATTAACATTTTTTTTACCTTTCCCTTCTGCCTGCAGGTTTACTGAATTTGGTGGTGCAGTTCCTTACAGACCAGCTGAAGATTTGGCCTTTTCAGTTGCAAGGTTTATACAGAAAGGAGGATCGTTCATAAATTACTATATGGTAATTTAATAGTTTTTATAATTCATCAAAGAAGCTGCTTCATGGATTAGTTTTTCCAAGCCTTATAATTGTTTTTGTAATTTAGTATCATGGCGGAACAAATTTTGGGCGAACAGCTGGTGGTCCTTTCATTGCTACAAGTTACGATTACGATGCTCCTCTTGATGAATATGGTATGCACAAATTATGCCCTTATGTACTCCTCTTTGGCGCATGGTTGTAAATAGGAATTCATAGTTATGTCCTATATCTTCTTGCACTCATATTTAGGGAAGGTAGGCAATGATAGCCAGGTTGTCATCAACAACCATCTTCCCTATCTGTGGAATGGGTGCTGCTGGCACTTCACAACGAATCAAGGGCAGCTCATTAGTTCTGTTTCTGCTTAACCAATGGCCGTGTCCTTGTTTATCCTAACATGGTATTTATTGGTAAATTATGGAAATTAAAATGACTATCAAGTCCCGTCATTTGATCCATGATGGAGAAGTGCTTGAGACTCTAAGCTAAAGGTCATGCTGATGATGATTGGCTATCAGCCTTTTTGAAGTTTTTTCCTATGAACTTTTGGTCGTTGAAGTCATTTTCCTTTCTGTCAAGATTTTGATGGTTTGATAGCAGTTAAGCGTCCTAACTGATTGCACTCCGTCCATTTGCATGTATCCCACTGTATAGTGGGTCCTCCGAGTCAAACAATAAATTTATGATTAATACATATTATGGATAAGGAATGATTATATTATTATTGTTATATCTTTAAAAAGTAAATTTTTGTCATTTTTAAACAAGCTTTTAAAACTTTTCCATTATTTTCCTCCTTAATATTACTCTTAAGACTCTTTTTTAATAGTCATGACGTGATAGATAGCTTGTTAATTTGTTTTGCATCGATATAAAGGATTAGATTACATTTCTTTATGCAGGACTTCTGAGACAACCTAAATGGGGTCACTTAAAGGATTTGCACAGAGCAATTAAGTTGTGTGAACCGGCTTTAGTGTCTGGGAATCCAACTGTGATGCCACTTGGAAATTATCAAGAGGTCAAATATACTCTTGTATGATAATGAAATATGCTCATTTTTTTTAAAGATTATGTACCTAAATTTTACTCCTTTCTTTTATCATTTACATGCAGGCTCATGTATTTAAATCAAGCTCTGGAGCTTGTGCTGCATTCCTTGCAAATTACAATCAGAGATCATTTGCGAAAGTGGCTTTTGGGAACATGCATTACAATTTACCTCCATGGTCTATTAGCATTCTTCCAGACTGCAAGAACACCGTTTACAACACTGCAAGGGTCAGAATTTATTCTCTAAAAGTTCTACAAAGTTTGTAGTTCTAACATATGTTATTTCTTTGGTTTTGCTAAACAAAAATCTCCATGCAGATTGGTGCACAAAGTGCACGAATGAAAATGACTCCTGTTCCTATGCATGGAGGATTCTCTTGGCAGGCATACAGTGAAGATGCATCCTCAGAAGGTGACCATACATTCACAATGGTTGGGTTGCTGGAACAAATAAATACAACTAGAGATGTGTCTGACTATTTGTGGTATACAACAGAGTGAGTATTATAACCAAGCAAGATTTGCCTTATGTGTTCAGTTTGCTTTTTGGTGTTATTGGTATTAAACTCACAAGCTCTTGGCGGTCATTGTTCCACTTTGTAGAATCTCATCCTTCTCACATGCTCTTTTCCTTCTGCAGCTTACATATCAATCCTAATGAAGGCTTTCTCAAGAGTGGAAAGTATCCAGTTCTTACTGTTCTATCAGCTGGCCATGCTTTGCATGTTTTTGTCAATGGTGAATTATCAGGTGCGATTTTGTTTTACGGCTTGTATTATCCATATCCTGTTATCATAAATATGAAAAGGAAAAGCTCAAATTGACCACTTGTTCCAGAAATATGTAATGGTGACGGACTGATTTATAAAGTTTTGGTCATGCTACTTTAATAGCATGTATCATTTTTTAGTGTTAGCCTCTCAGCTATCCAATAAGCCTTCTTTTAAAATGGAACATGGTCAAGTAATTTACATGGCTTTTAAATTTGAAGGTGCACTTAGAGAAATTTATATGCTAATCTTCCTTGGTGTTGCTTTCTTTCACTAACTTTTGACTCACAGCATTTCGTTTGTAGTTAGATGACTTAAAATTTCCTGACTAACAGGATCAATTTTCTTAATCTTGAGCAGGAACTGCATATGGAAGTCTAGAATCCCCAAAGTTGACATTTAGTCAAGGTGTCAAAATGAGAGCTGGTTTCAACAAAATTTCTCTTCTCAGTATTGCTGTTGGTCTCCCGGTTAGCTCTCTCTCTCTCTCTCTCTCTCTCTCTTTAACACACATACTCATGATTGTACATGCAAATTTGTTGCTTTATGAGTAGTGTCCAAAGTATTTTAAACTTAACGCTGCTTTTTTCTTTTTGCTGCTTTTGATGTTGGTGTAGAATGTTGGTCCACACTTTGAGACATGGAATGCTGGTATCCTTGGTCCAGTATCATTGAATGGTCTTAATGAAGGAAGGAGGGACCTGTCTTGGCAGAAGTGGTCCTACAAGGTTCGTCTTTAAATACTTATCATATTTTCGCTTGATGCACTGGTATCCAGGGGACTCATTGGTTTGCTTGCTGCCATCAGATTGGTCTTAATGGAGAAGCATTGAGTCTTCATTCACTCAGTGGGAGTTCATCAGTCGAGTGGACACAGGGGTCATTTGTGTCTCGAAGACAGCCACTTATGTGGTATAAAGTGAGTATCTAAAACATAACTTTAATAGGTTTCAATTAGTGTTGCATCAATACCTTATTCAAAGGAAGACTGGCCAAAACAATTTTTCAGAATATGCAATCATTTTTTCTTTCTCCTCCAGAAACTATAGCATGATTCTTCTTTTTAACTGAAAAAAATCCAAATTATGCCCCCTTTGACAGCTAGGGTGAGCTATGGCTCCAATAACATGGTTTTTATTTTGAGAAAACAGATTTGTGAAGGAATTTTAATCATCGAGATTAGAGCATAGTCTCCAAGCACTTTTTTAAAGCACCATTTGCCAGAGCTTCTAAGTCTAGAACTAACATTATTGTACCACATTTCCAGACCACTTTCAATGCTCCAGCTGGGAATTCTCCATTGGCTTTAGATATGGGTAGCATGGGTAAAGGTCAAGTATGGATAAATGGACAGAGTGTTGGACGTTACTGGCCTGCATATAAAGCGACTGGTTCTTGTGGTTTCTGTAATTATGCTGGAACATATAATGAGAAGAAATGCTTAACTAACTGTGGGGAGGCTTCCCAGAGATGGTAAAGAAAAAAATTAACTTTGCCTTTTGGAGTCATTTGTACATGTAAAATTCTTGAAGAACTAACCATTGATTTATTATTTCTCAGGTATCATGTCCCTCGTTCATGGCTAAACCCAACAGGGAACTTGTTGGTTGTGTTTGAAGAATGGGGTGGAGATCCAAATGGGATTTCTTTGGTTAGAAGAGAAGTAGACAGTGTATGTGCTGATATTTATGAGTGGCAGCCAACTTTAATGAACTACATGATGCAAGCCTCTGGTAAAGTCAATAAGCCCTTGAGGCCTAAAGCCCATTTGCAGTGTGGCCTAGGGCAGAAAATTTCATCAATTAAGTTTGCTAGTTTCGGAACGCCAGAAGGGGCTTGCGGAGGTTATCATGAGGGGAGCTGTCATGCCTTTCACTCTTATGATGCTTTTAACAGGGTATGTTAGTCTTGCTTTTCTATTTACCATCTTTCTTGCAGTAGGATAATCATTTTTTGTTCTTTAGCTGGTAGAACACCCTCATCATTTCACCATTTTTGAGGAAAATGTTTCTTAATTCTGACCAGCAAGTGTCTTTACTAGAAAATCCAAACCGAGCCCTTAAGGCTTCTACAGAGTCTACCAATCATTTCCTGAATGGTTTTTCTTTTTCAGTATTTTGATAATGTTCTGAACTTGGCTTGGCGTTCCCTAGTTGATCATCCGTAATTCTTTCATAACTAATACCAGGATAAGTTTTGAAAACTTGAGCAGTAGAACTGTAGAAGTCACATTTATTGGTCAACTGTACTTCAGCTTGGCTCATTATTTTTGTTCAATATTTAAAAAAATTTTACTTAGCATCACTTGTTTTGTCATTCTTCATGAAAATTGATGCAAGATTTTATTCTTGCAGCTTTGCGTTGGGCAGAACTGGTGCTCAGTAACTGTTGCACCTGAAATGTTCGGCGGAGATCCATGTCCGAATGTCATGAAAAAATTAGCAGTGGAGGCCTTTTGCAGCTGATGGTTCTCCAACATATTGGTGGTGTAAATGAAATAAAGAAGGTTTCTGATTTATTTTATTACACTCCGCAACACTGTAGCTTCAGTATATTATTTTTTGGGTAAGTTAAGCCTCATAGCCACCATCAACAACACCATCATTAGTTCGGCTTTTACAAGGTGAAGCTGTACAAATATACAGCACACCTTCTGGTTGAAAGCCCCACATAGGTTGTGAAATTGATTTGCAGATAAGCTTCATTTATGTATATAAGCAAGCCAATGTTTAATGTTCATGCTTTTCATGCTGTACACAAGTGAAGCAAGTCTCAAGTTCGCTGGAAGCACGTTGAGACGAAGCTAATCGAGTCCATGTGCAAGTTTCATAGTTTTAGAATGTGAATATGGAAAGCCTCTGGTTTCCTGTAATCTTATTTTACACATAAATATATATATTTTAGCAAGTGTTAATTTCTTGGGAAGCAATTCCTTCATTGCTTTGCTTTTGTAAGAAAGTTTGAGGATTGAAGCAAAGACACTAAGCTTATCTACTGTTATGATAAATTTCCAAGCTTATTTGTTCACTTTTTCTTGTGCTGAGATGTTTATTTCTTCTAAGCTATGCTTTGTATTTGCATCACTTGCATGCTATGAATATGAAGTTGAACTTAACTGCAAGTTAAGAAAACATAAGTTGGAGATGGCCCTTGAGCTATCATTATGATAATATAACCTATTTCAATGGGGAAATTAAATGAAGACATTACTATTACTCAAAGGATGTATACTTCTCAATTAATAAAGTGATGTTCACGTAATGAAACACAGTTTAATGATAGGTGCATATTAAAATAGGTCAACAATTAAAAAAATTGAAATGTGTTTATTTTTAATCGCTTTATCATTCCTACGATTGCTTGGTGATTAATATTCAATTACCATTAGTTAGAGTTAGCTTCTTAAACTTTTTTATTTTTTGTCATGATGCTTTTATTTTTCTAATTAAATGTCTTTTATATTTTAATTTTCATATGTTTTATTATCCGAGAATAATGTTGAATTTGTAGTTAAAATGGACAAATTTAACATTCAAAGCTAGAATTTAAGTCGAGCACAATTGACTTGCTGGTATGTAAAATTATTGGGTGATATTATGAGAGTTTTAATATATTACTAACATCATTTAATAAATATATTAAATTTTTATTATATTTATTTTTAATATTATTTATTAAAAATATTTAATAAATATATCTTATATTAAAATAAAAACATAACAAATATATATATATATATATAAAATAAAAATAATTAATTTTTGGAGGAATAAAAAAATATTATAATTAGTATTTAAATATATCTATGACTATCAACATCAGATACAATTAACAAGAAGTTGAAAAATAAAAATTGAGTTATAAAATGGGGGGGGTTAAGAGTATCTAATTTGACCCTATAACCCAAAGGCAATTAGATATAAACAGAACCTTCAAAAAATTCAATCTTGAAAGCAGGAGCGCACTGTCAATCACTTGCAGAATCCAAAAGTTTCTTTCTTTCTTTATCTCTCTGTGCCTTTGTGTCACTTTGGTCTTCTTCTACATGAAGCATTCTAATTGCGGCTGCTGTTATAGCTTTAACTTGTTCACACATATCTAATATCATCTCTAAATTTCATATCTTTTTTACACTATCTTCTAAACCAATCCAATCCCATGTTCTCTCATTTCTTTTTCTTCTTTCTCTTCTTCTTTGCCTTTTCTGTTTCTTTCTGTCTCTCTCTCTTTTTTCTATTTAAAAGCCTCAACAGGGCAAAGAGAGAGGAGGAAGAACAAGAACAGACCCAGAATGGTGTTGGTGACCCTTCTGTTTTAAACCGTTCTCTATTGAAAATAATTGATGAAACTCGCAAAACCCGTAAAAATGGTGCTACCCATTTATCCCATTCTCTTCTTCTCGATATTTTGCCAGCCGATTCTCGCAAATGGGCCACTCTGTTTGGAAATTACCCTGATGAAACGATGTCGGCTCATGGTGATGAGAAAGACGACGGGTCTTGCGGTGATTCACAGAGTGTGAAGAAGAAGAAGAAGAGGGCAAAGAAGAAGAAATTGGATTTAAAGAGTGAAGAAAATGAGGGTGAAGATAAGGGCTCAGAGAGGGAAAGAGATGGTTCAGGTTCAGTGTCGGGTCAGGTTAAGCCGGAGTTGGTTTGTTTATACCCATTTACCTCAACGAATAGTGCTACACAGAGGAAAATCAAGCAGCAGTATGATCAGCTAGTCAAGTGCAATGAAACCAAGGGATTGACGCTGGCACAGGTTTTTCATTTTACACTTTCTTTTCAATTCCAATTAATTTCATTTCATTGCCTTTTATCATTAATTGGTTTAGCATTTTAAGATGAATCTCTCCATGTAATTGTCATCGAGAGAATATTTGGATACTATTTGATATTCTCCTCTTTTCAATTGTGAGTTATTTATTACTTGTTTTAGTTAAGAAATTATATTTTATGTCCAATTCCATCTTCAATAAGGATGGCTACTTGGTCTGTCTCTTACAGAGAAGTCTTTTCTTTGGCCTGCGCATGCACTTTTTCTTTTTTTTTTTTTTAATGTGATCTAAGTTACTGAGGAAATTTTCAATTGCATGTTACATGTTGTGATGATAAAAGTTTCTGATTGCTAATCACAAACCGTTGAAGTTCAAGTTATTAGAGCACTCATTTGGGTGAGTAATTTAGGACTTAATGGGCCATGGATTGTACTGTTTACTCACATTGAAGCATCACTGAAGTTTATCCTAGTTGTATTAGGACTCCAAGTTACCTGCATCTAATTTTATGCTGAGGTGCTCCCCACTGCTGATTTGGTTTTGAAAATAAAAAAAATGGGTTATGCGCTAGTTGGCAGTAAAGGTGACAAACACATTTGCTTTGCCAAAGCAGTAGTCAGGGTTGATCATTGTTTATATTTGAATATTATCATTGGATGAAGATGTGGCTTTTTTACAATGTTATCTTTTACCTGTGGGATACTGTTCCCTTTAGCATACTGTTCAAATTCCTTGGAATTTATTGTCGTCTTTCTGGAAGAGTCGGCTATGTTGTTCGGACAACATCCCTGTTATGTTGAGCAGTCCTTATCATGCCTGAAAGAAATCTACAAATTAGCTACTTCATTTGCAAGGACACCAATGAAACTGCAAGACATTATTCTTTCTATTTGTCTATTTCATTACCAATTTCTTTTTATGCCTTTCTTGATGATTGGCATTTTTCAGTAAGCCTCATCAAATATTTGAGCTTTTCATAGTTGGGGTTCCTAAGCCAAATCTTACTAGTGCTGTTACAAGGGATAGAATTAGGAATCTGATGGGATTTCAGCCTGTGGGTAGAAATTGCTCTTGCTCTTGAGTCTGATCCTGCTTTGGTTGATAGAGCAAAGTCATGGTTTTTTGAATTTGGGTTTATGCTTTATGTTATGTAGTTAATAACGTATTTAAGATGTGAAAATGTGCATTTTGGAATGGTTGGAAACACAAAAACTCGAATACAGAATCATCTGCAGGCTGCAGCATAATTTTTCTTTGCTTTTTCTTGTGACCCAGGTTGGAGAATTTGCTAATTGCTTGATTGAAGCTAGAAAAGAGTTGCAGCACAAGTATGTTACAGATTATTCTCTTTAAGCCAAATTTGTGTTCTTGCCTTTTCATTTTTCCTTGTTTAGTTCTATTGTTTTTTGTCCCGTTGTGTTAGTCAGCTTATTTCCCTGAGACTTCTGGTACATATTTTCTGATCCTTGAGTTTTCACGTTTTAATAATGCATACTTGAGTACTGCCATCAACAAGTTAACAATTGTTGAATAAAATGAGTCCTATTTTTTCTGTTAGTTGAACTAGCTCATCTCTCTGTTTTCTGTCCCTACAAACCTCCACCATAACACTTGAATGGTTCCTTTACGTAATATCTGGTTTGTAAAGTAGTATTTCCTACTCATTATTTCCACATATATAACTGCAGTATTATATTTCATCTGCTTTTTTTCTAGGTCTGAGGTCATCAAGCGCAAGTTCACAATAGCAAAGGCTCTACTATTCAAGGCAGACAGGTCTTCAATTGATCGCCTTCATCAACAGGTGACTACTACTTACTAATTTAATTACAGTAAGCTTGTTTTACAATGCAGAAAATGTCAATTTGATGGCCACTAATTTGTATTCATATCTTTTTATATTCAGATATACAAGCTGGAACTAGAACAAAAGAGATTAGAAGAGGATACATTTGTTTATAATTGGCTTCAACAACAACTTAAACTCTCACCGGCATACAAAAAGGTAAAATCCAAACCCTAATTATTAGTGTTCTTAAGTGAAGGCAGTAGCTGTGGATTGCATTTGTCTGACTTAAGATGCTTTTCATAGTTTCTTATGATGCTTATTATGCAAGCAAATATATACCAAGTAATTTTTCCTCTTCTCTTTGCAATTGTTAAAATGTCTTCATGTCAAAGAAAATGTGATATGTCATTGAACATTTATAAATAGAAGTATAAATACACTATATATATAAAGACACATTGTAAACCTTTTTGGTAAAAGAACATTTCAAATGTATGTATCACAAATCTTTTTAGACACATATACTGCTAACTCCCTTATTTTATTTTTATTGTTATTATTATTTGTCTTTTTGGTATGGCCTATGGGGTGGGAAGCGATATATTTCCTCAAGTCCTCTCAATAGAACGGAAGAATATATCATTCTTGTGTTGTTGCATGATTCAAATCAATGGGAAGTATTTGTTTTTTCTTTGTTACTTGCTACAAAGATTATTTGATCAGTAGTTCTTATGATTCTGACCTTTTCTATTTTAGATGCTTGAAATAAGTTCCTGCATGGAGTTGAAGACCAAATCTGGTGAGATGATTGAGAGCAAAGATACTGAAGTTTCTGAAATTTCCTTCGAAGAGCTATTAGCACAAGAGAAAAAAGATTCATTCTGGTTGGTTTCATATTCTTATCAAATGCTTTTTTTTTTTTTTGGAAAAACCCATTTTTTCTATTAAGCCCATGAATTTTGATTGCTCAACATTAAGGCTTTGAACTTTTCTTTTTTCTCTTTTTCACATTTTGAGGACTTTCCTATAAACAAAAATAAAATTCACAAGAAACTTGTTTTCAACTTGCAAATCACTAAAAAATTACACTGATTTTCAAAGAATTATTATGTTCTTTATGATCTTGATACTTGTAGTACGGACACAAATTAAATTTTCTTTTGCAGCTGTAGTAAATTTTGTTGTGAAAAATTCATTTTTTTTGTAATGTTTTTAAGACTGTCATTTACGAATCTCATATTTATCAATGTTGAAAAAAAAAAGAGAAAATTCTAGGCTTTAAGGTGGAATACTTAAAGTTCATGAATTCAACAAGAAGTTTACAAATGCCTCAAGATGTTTTTTTTTCTCCCTTTTAATTTAGGCCTACGCCTGACTTGATTATCTATAATTCATATACAGGCAGAAAAATGGGAAATCAAGATTACACTTAAGCAGATGAGAAACACTGTTGCGGTTAGCTGTACTGAAGGATGGACTTCTTTTCTAGTATGTAAATCTATAACAAATTATTGCAGGAATTTTTGTTTTGCGACTGCCTGTGCTTCCCTGTGTCTCCTTGTTGAGAGAATTATGGCCATTGTGTATCTTTTTTTTTTCCCTAGGTTTTTCCATTGAAGCCTGTTAATCTTTTACATGATTACTGCATATGGATGCTTGGTAGAATGTATTTGAAGTAACAATCTGTAGTCAAATAAAAATTCAATAGAATATGTAATGAACTAAAATTTCATTTTACTATAACATATAATATGCATTTGCTGAGCCTCCGATGTTTCAGTGTGCCTGTTGAATGTATAGTCTGCTCAAGTCTTCCATGCTATTTGTCATGAGCTTTCTCTTAGGGAGAAATTTAATTTCATGTCTAAATGAGATATGCACTAACTCTTTTAAGGGCTTTTTTAAAAAAAAAAAATTAAATATTGGTATAAGGAAAAAGGAAATCGATTACGAGTTTATTATCCAGACAATATGTATTCATCGTTAGGCTGTGTTTCGTTGTTGAGATAAGAACTTTAGAGTACTTGGAATTATGGAAATGTGAAATCAATGGAATTAATAAATTCCATTATTTGATATCAATACAAAATCCTTAGATTATCATTTACATTCCTAAACAAACATGTTTGGTTGATTAATCAAATTTCATAGATTTTTGAAAGTAAACAACTAAGTTATCCTGCATTTTCAATGTACTTCGCACAACTACTTTTGGATTTTAAGTTTAAACTGCAGCCTCTATTTATTTTATAATTTAAAATTTATAAATACATACATATTAATAAACTAAACAAATGGAAGGATCGTTGTTCTAATTAATTAGAGTAGAAGATAATTTTAAAATTCATCCAGCTAGAAATTTGATCAGCCCTATTCAGAGTTTGGTGTTTGACGAGAATGTTGTTGAGGTTTGTCATGTTTACCCGGAAGGGAATAGATGTGCCGACTACTTAGCAAATCTTTCGTTTGATTTTCCTTGCTGTTCTGGCTTCGCCTCCTCCAGATATTCAGAGTTTGGCGATTGAAGATTTGATGGGTGTAGCCTGGCCCGGAGCTGTAGTTGTTGAGTTTTTCTTGTTGCTTTCTCGTTGTTTCTTTCTAATTTCTGTATCTATCAAAAAAAGAAGATAATTTTAAATTGTTGAAAAATTAATAAAAAATTGTTGAAGGAAATGAGAGGATGGATTTTATAGAATCTTACCTCCTCGGTTGGACTTTAAAACTATCGAAGGATTGAGGTATATAACCCATCGATTTTTTGGCCACTTTTCTACTAATTAGACAACGAATTTTAAAATAATCCGTGGATTTTTCTAAAATTCCTCGTCCCTATTAACATAGTCTAAAGAATTTTAAATAATGGTATCTTTTGCGTATCAATATATAAAAGAGAAAATTTATTATAATTTTTTTAATAAAATAATTAATTATAAATTTATTAGTTAGAAAAATATATATTTATCGATTATGTAGGATATAATCAATCAATGAATGTAGTTAAATTTTATCATTATGGTGATTTAATATATATATATATATATATTCAAGAATCGTGGAGAATCCCCCGGCTCTAAATAATTCTTCGAAACTTCTCATTTAAAATCTCGTCTAGGTGTCACTTTGCCAAAATTTTCATTTTAGGAAATGAGAGATTCTGCAAATAACACTTTTAATTTTCTAAAAATATTTTTTTAAATTCATGGATTCAATATCATTCCAAACAATAGAAAAATAAATCCATAAAATAAAAAACTCGCGTTTTTATTTTCGTAAAGTTCGATAAATCTCTAATATCTATTCTTCAGTTGTCCTTTTTTTTAAAAAAAAAAAAAGAAGGAAAAATGGTATCAAAACAGCCAATCCACAAATTTAGTAACATAAACTTACCCCCTTCTGACTAATAAAATCATTAACGAAAATTATTGTCTCCACAGTGCCAAGTTTAAACTAAATATTACATTCGTAGCTCTCTTGTGTTGAAACAGAAATGAAGAAACAAAAGCAGTGTTGAAGAAATTATCATCTTATGACGGTTGATAGTACTTGCTGTATGGGGGCATCTAGATCACAACTTAGTGCACATAAACTATTGATAACAGTTTATATAATTTTCACAAGCGTAAACAAAACATGCCCAGCCCTACTCTATAATCAGCATAAGAAAAGCTTTCACCAGGACCCTGAACCAAAATATCCATCGTGCAATTTGGATCCAGCAAAAGCATCAAAAAAGCTAAACAAAACCCCTGGAGCTAATACAAGTCCCTGTCCACTTTTGGACCATCAGATCAGTCAATTTTGACAGAGTATATCTTTCTGACAAACCAAAAGCATGCGTAAAAGCCGATTGTTCCGGTCAAGACGAAGAAAGCATATGACATGATTATCATATAAACAAAGTAGAGAATGCCTTAAACGAACTTTGTGATTTCCAATTTGGTAAAAAAGTAGAAAACCGAATAGAGGAAAAGGTAGAGAGCAGAAGAACCAGCAGTCAGGTAAGATCTCCACCACCAGTGATAGTCCTCACTGCATAACTGGAAGTAGCAGAGCACAATTGTTATCTCTGCACAAGTGATCAAAAGAATAACAAATACTATAAAGAGGAAGCCAAAGATGTAGTAGAACTGATTCAGCCATATTGATGTCAAGATGAAGAAGAGCTCAATAAAAACTGCACCGAATGGAAGAATGCCTCCAATGAGTATGGAGAAGACCGGTTGCATGTACCAAGCTTGCTCAGGTATTTGCCTAGGAATTTTGTTCGTTTTCACAGGGTCTTCAATAGCTGCTTTTTTGAATCCAAGGTAACTACCCACAAAAACCAAGGGAACAGATATACCAAACCACAAGCAAACCAGAGCAAACATGGTCCCAAAAGGCACTGCTCCTGAAGATTGCTCCCCCCAGATCAGAGCATTCAGTACAAAGAAGATTGAAAACAGAATACCTGGAAACATAAATGCAGTTTTTAGGGTGTTTCTCTTCCATTCTGTGCCCTTGAACATTTAATATAATCGTGCTGATGAGTATCCAGCCAATATGCCCATGAAGACCCACAACAGAACCATAGCAGTCATAAGGCCACCTCTGCTGGAAGGGGATAAGAAACCGAGCAATGCAAATATCATTGTCACCAGTGTCATTCCAAAGATTTGTACACCAGTACCAACATACACGCAGAGTAAACCAAAATTGATAGGTGCCCTGAACACATCTCCACGGACAAGTTTCCACCCTGTTTCTTCCTGAGCCTCATCTTGGGTTTCCAACTGATTGTAGTTTGCAATATCTCTATATAAAATTCTCATCATGATCATGGCCACCATGCCAGAAAGAAACAGAACAATCATCAGTGAGTTTATGATGGAGAACCAGTGTATCTGATCATCATTCATGAGTAGGTAGGTGTCCCAACGAGATAATGTATTCACCTTTGTTGCCATGAAACAAAACAACATTTCTAATTAGACAAAATTAAGTCCAAAATCCAAATGACCAAATAAATCCAAACTCTTTGCATGCATTTTCAGTTTATGATAATCCTTTTTAATTTCATCAAATTTAGCATATCAAAATACATTTCCTGACAGAAAATGAAAAGGCAGGTGCAAGCACCAGAAATTGTATTACCTGACAGAAAAATAATATAGAGGGAACAAGCTACAATTAATCATAACCACAACAAATGAATTATGAAGGCAAAGCAATATCAGATTGACTGAAGTTATATCCAATTGGGATATCATACCACAACTTCTTTGGGTGAATGAAAACATGACATTTGATAATGAGATTTGTCTTCCGAAATTTTGTATTGGCTTTCTTTTCACAATTCATAAATATTTTTGTTAGTTTGAATTTATCCACAAAACACGAAGAAAATGGAAAAAATAGGAAACAACAATCTCAATACTAAGCAATAGATTCAGGGTAATTCAGAGGGCTTTGTGTTGAGCAGCGAAAAGAGAGATTCTATAGGATATTCTTGGTATTTTGAAATATCATGAGGGCAATTCAGTAAATATGAATTCCATAAAAAATCCCGGTTTTTAAACCCTTTTTATGTGTCTCAAGCTCTCTGCTCTTCCGGTGCAAATTACAAATAACTAAAAAAGCAAACTAATCAAACATGGATAACTCTAATCTATATATAATAGTAAAACTAAAATGACTGTCACAGATATAATATTATATTACGTGTTTTTATTTTTTAATATTTTAATTAATTAAATACATATTTATTTCGATTTATCATCAATATTTTAAAGTAATTATTATATTTTAATGAAATTATAAAATTATTTTAGGATTAGAATCACAATAAAATTATGTTTTGCTTGAATTTTACTTATTTTAAGGTTATATATTTGGATTATTTTTAGATGGAATTATGAGATTATTTTAGGATTAGAATTATAATGAAATTATCTAATTTTAAAGTAATTGTTATATTTCATTGGAATTATAGAATTATTATAGGATTAGAATTACAATGAATTTATCTTTTGTTTGAATTTTACTTATTTTAAAGTAATATATTTGAATTATATTCCATCATGGAATTATTATAGGATTAGAATTATAATGAAATTATCTTATTTTAAAGTTAATTATTGTATTTTGCGTGAATTAGTATAATATATTATACCTTGTATTACAATACTATAACATATAATATATTACAATATATTAAAATTGAAGTTTTTTTTATTTTATATTAATTTAATAATTATTTATATAAATATTAAATAAAAATATCATCAATACCGCGCGGGACCTATACTAGTTTCTCTCTATACCTATAGTCTCTAAATTAATATATGAATTGATCCAAAATCTGATAGAATTTGGAATTGGGTAACCAGTTATCCCAATTCTAGTTGGAGTGGTAGTATAATCGCCGCTTGGTCACTGCTGGTGAGTCATATATAATAATAAAACAACCAAATCCTAGTTGGAGTAGTCTAACCAATTATCCCAATTCTAGTTGGAGTGGTGGTACTCAGAATTTGTAAAAAGATATCAGAATTTGGAAATATTTTGTAATGTATCGTTCAATTTATAACAACCCTTCGGTCATGGAAGAAGAGACAACAAAAGCTGTTGATTATATACCTGAACTGCAAGAGCCCATGTTACATCACATCTTGTCTTTGCTCTCTATCAAAGTTGTTCGAACTAGTGTGTTGTCAAAATCCCGGTATCAAGTATGGAATACCTATACTCAGAATTTGGAATTTGATTTGAGTGAACTATTTAGAGACAATGATGGTTTTTACAATCATGTAGAAGATTTAGAGATAAAAAAGAGAAACAGACAATGGTTATATGATTTTGTTGAAGAAATTTTGTCACGTCGCCACAAGCAAAAGCTAAGTTTCAACAAGTTTATGATTTGCATTGATAGTGTTCGCAGACCATCAGATATAGTATTCAATTTGGACAGATGGATTGGATATGCTGTAGAGAGTCACGTCAAAAAATTGAAACGTCTAGTTCTGACAGGCATGCGCGGAGAAGACTATGTCTACAAATTGCCTCAATCTGTTCTTACAACAAAATCTATATAAATATTAGATTTGACTCAATGCAAGTTGGAGTTACCCTGCTGTGACAAGGTAATCTTACCTTGCTTGACAGAGTTGCATCTTACTTTTAGTTAGTTATGCAGATGATAATACAATCTGCAAACTCATTGCTAGTTGTCCTCTCCTTCAACATTTGACTCTGCGTTCCTACAAATTTTTAATCTTCTTAAACTCGTCAGAATTTACCTGGAAGCGTGAGGAAGTTAAGATAGAGGCACCAAATGTCCAAAGGTTGGGACTATTAGGTAGGGATAATTGTTTGCTTTCTCAAGTCAAGTTGGGTTCTTACATTAATTTGAAGACATTAAGAATATCTAACACTATCATCACGGAGAAATGGCTGCATAACCAATTGAATAATAATTTTTCTCTTCTCACCGATTTGCATTTGGAAGATTGCAGTATGTTGGAGAGTATTAATATTTGGAGTTCTCATCTTCATACATTAATCATTAAATCATGTAGAAATCTAGCTAGAGTTGAGATTCATACACCTAAATTGCACAAGTTTGAGTATCATGGAGACATAATTTCATTTTCTTCAGATCATGAGTTGATCCTACCAAAAGTTTCTGTCTATTTCGAATCCCAATCTGAAAATATTGATGTTCCTAAGTATACTAGAATGACTGAGTTACTTAGAAAGTTCCTTCAATCTTTCAAGGTATTGCATTTGGAGACTTGGAACAAGGTGTGCGTGAAGATGGATGATTTAAATACTTTTTCTTTTATATATATTATATTATGCATTGCTAATTGAATTGTTTACATGGAATTTTGTTTTGCTTGTCCAGAGTTATAATGTGCAAGGAGAATTCAGACAAATCCTGTCTCTTCCATTGAGTAACATACAAAATTTAATGCTTTCACTCAGTGATTTAAATCAAAGAAATCATCATCCAATTGCAGAACTTGCGGATACTATGCTTTGGTTATGTTCTCATCTAAATAGTATAAAAATACGTTCCAAGGGGAAATATTCTTCTTTTAAGGCATGGCCTCAAATTATTGACTATAGTTTCATTTGTATATATTTTCTATGCCTTTGATATATATATGTTAGTAAGTTGAATTAATTGTTTCAACTTCATTTGCTATTGTAATTTCAGTTTCAGTTCTCATATCGAAAGCTAACAAGTTTTGAAGAAGAGATGAGTTCATGTTGGCGACATTGCATAGAAGGCATAAAGATCAGTAAAATTTGTCATGATACAAGCAAACAAGAAGATTATGTTTTCAGTGAAGATGTCTGGGAAAAAGATTGGTCTCTCAAATTGGAAAATTAATCAATTAACACTCTTCTTATGTAATTTCTTCTTATTATTAAACTTGTCATGAAATCCTTTTACAGTATCATGTCTTTCATTTTTCTTTTCTTTTTGGTGGTGTTGTTGAGTTCTATCATGAGTAAAAATAAAAAAATTATAATACGTTAAATTTTATGATAAATTCCAATAATACATTTGAAATTTATTACAATTAATATTTTAGACCTTGCTTTTTAAAACTAATAACATTTTTTATTCCTGAAATTTGTTCAAGTATTTCATACTTATTTATAAATTTATGAATTTTTAACTACATGTTCCTTAGTCTTGTCGTTTAAACTTATAGTAATTTATATATATATATAAATTAAAATCTTCTCTTTTATACATATAAATCCTGAAATAATCAAAATAACTCTTTCTCCAAGTAATTTTTTTTATTCTAATAATAATCAAAAGATGATTACATTGTAAATTTGATACCGTAAACTTGATTTGAGTTAAGAAATTATTACGTAGGAGTATGGATTATTCATTTTTAACAAAAAAAAAAATTGAACCGAACCGACGAAATTCGGTTATTTCGATAATAGATAATTCAATTTTAGTTCGATTCAGTTTTAATTTTAAAAATTATCAATTTTCGATTTAATTATTTTAAAATTGGTAACCGAAATAACTGAATTTTTATCTATTAATATATTAAATATATTTTTAGTGATAATATATTATTTATTATAAGTTTTTTTACTATTAGAATCTCATATTTAATATTTTTAGTAATAAATATTATTTTTATTTATATTCTTGTATTAATATATTTAAATTGATAATATTTAGATTATAAATTATTATTATTATTATTTGGATAATTCGGTTATAACCGAGTCAAAAAATTTTAATTCAGTTCGGTGCGGTTATGTATTATTATTTTATTAATTTTGATTTAATTTGATTATTATTTTAAATGTCTTAAAAATTTTAGTTTGTGTAAATTTCAAGCACATTTTTTCTACATCTATATTTTTTAATTCATTTGTATTTTACTATTTTTCATGTTGAATGAACGATAAAAAAAAGAAACTAATTATATGTAATGATATAATTGATGTCAATTATAATGTTAATTGATAATATATAGAATTAATTGATTTATTAAAAATATATATTTAATTAATAATTAGTAATTATTTAGTTATTAATATAAAATATTTTACTAATGAGTTAAAGAGTAAAAATAAAATAATGAATAATAATTTATTGCCTAATAGTACTAATATTATAAATTATAAAATTATAGTATAATATTACTATAGTCATTAGTTAATATTTAATATATATAAATAATTAAAATAAATTTACAATTTAACTATAAAATAAAGTAAAAAATATAAATATACACAAAAATATAATAAATATTTAAATTATATACAATTATTAAATTGTCGCTTAATTAAATTAAATTTTAATTTAGTTAAAAATAAGTAAATAATAAAATAAATAAATACAAGTAATATTTATATATAAATATATATATTTTTATAACCAAAACCACGTCGTTTTGAATTTCTATAAAACCCAACTAATCTCAACCGCCAGTTCACTCTCCCCTCGTCTCTGTCCCCGTTAGCTGTAAGCAGAACTCTCACTCCCTCTCCTCTCTCTCTCTCAAACCCTCTTCATCGCCGTCACGACGCCACCAAGCCGCTTAAGGTTCATATCAATCTCCAGCTTTTGTTTCTTTCTAATTTTAAATCTCTTATAATTAGATTTATTTATTTCAAAGAGAATCAGATATTTAACTAATTATATATTTATCTTCTGATTATTTACGATTCTTTGAATTAATTTTTTATGGTTTTTCTATTTTTAGAAGATTGATTTTAATTTGCTGATTGTTAGAAGCAATTACTGGGTCTGTGAAGTTGATTTATTATTCTATTTTACATTATTTATTTGTTGAGCACCTCCATATGCTATTTTAGCAGCTTCCTCACACATACAATTTCTTAAAAGCCTGAAAATATGTTGTTCTGAAAGCTTGTATTCACTTGATATGCATGTATTTATGACAAATTAAGTGCTCCTTTTTATGGTATATTTAGTTTTTTTCTTCTATTGTTTTTACAAGATTTTCCGTTCGGATTTTAACACGGGGAAATTTAGCAAAGAAGTTTCTGTTGCTATGATTTTTTAATTTTTAATTATAAATGTTCTTTTTACTAATACTATAACAGGTGAGGGTTATATAGTAGTCGCAGTACAAGCTACAAAGACACTGTAATGAGATTTAATGTGTTGAGTATCATGAGAGTTATGTAAAAGTGTATATTGTTTTGCGTCTGATATCTTATATAATTATTAATAAGATTTATGCACTTTGTTATTTCTTGTCTATATGAAGTAAAATTTATGCTTTATGTTATATTTAGTTATATTTGTATTTATTTTTTATTTATATAGTAACTTTTAATTTATGTTGAAGATTATAATTATATAATTTATATTTTATTGGATTTTAAATATATTATACTTAAATGGGTATTAAACAGATATTAGGTAATATATGGTAGTGTCAAGCGGGTTTGGGATGGGTTTGAGGAGTAGAAAAGTAATTATAGACGAGTTTGGGATGAGTATGTTTAGTTTAAGACTAAACAAGTTTGGTAATGGGTAGGCAATCTTCACGGTATTCTACCAGTTGCCATCTTTGAGGTGGATTTTAATATAGCCGGATAAGGGAATTAGACATTTAGACCATATGGAAAATAAGATCGGCTGGTTCATGCAGATTGAAGTCAATTTTGATCTGATCATTCAGTCTATTTGATTCTGAAAATTATATTAAAATACTCCTAAACACGACAAATCATCATTGGGCTCTCTCATTGTCGATTACAACCTCATTGACAATTTTCTTCTTTCTCCTACTTTGCTGCTGAAATCATCAATTTATAAGCAATAATTTCAATAGTCCATCTTCCTCCTACTTTGCTGCTCTTTTTTCATTTTTCAGAGATGTTTAATGTAGGCGCCTTATATGCTCTGATTGGTTTTTGTTCTTTGTTTTAAATCTTATGTTTGGCTTTAGCATTATGGGTATGTTTTACATTGGCATTACTTGCTCTGTAATTTTTGGGTTTTGTTTGGTTCAGTTTTATTTTGGGTTATATGCTTTTGTCTTCCTAATCATTTAATTACTAATTATTTAATTTATTAAGAGTGTATGCTTAAGTACCAACCTCTTTTTGAATCAATAATTCAAATTTTAAATTGAGTTGGACGAATTGTATATTTAATAAATTGTATCAGAAAAATGGCATTGTAATCCTACTATGATTTCTACATAATATTCCAAGTTGATTTTTTGTTGCTCCGTTTTGGTGCGATTACAGAGAAACTATAAAAAGTTAAAAAGGGTAGCTGAAGAGATTTAGAAGAAAATTGGGCAGATGGGGACTCGAAAGGTTTACGAGGAGAAATTACGAAGCGGAAATCTCCATTATGATCCAACTATTAACCCTGGTCTTGGCTCTCCTCGCTGCCCTCGCTGTCTCTCCCTCTTAAACCCTAATTCTGTATGTATATTCATATCCCCTTCTCTCTCTCTATAAACCCTTACACTGATCTCTGAATTTCTGATCCTTTAAAAAAAAATCCAGGGAGGAGGAGAATGGGCTATCACTGGCGTTTTACATGATGCCACTGCTGTGGTCAGTTTTTTTATTTTTTTTTTCAAATTTTTGTTTACTTCCTCGTATTCTTAGGATTTTGAAATCACTTTGTTCTTATCAAATGTTGATATTATTACTGCCAAATTGCAATTAAAATAGGCTGGCTCTGGTATTGGTGGAATGCTTAGTGCAGTTCACGGTTTCAATACAGGTATAAAGAATCAAAGTCATTTGCGCTGATGAATTTTGTTTTACTTTAATTTGCATAATGTTGATTGCTGTTATGTTATAGGGATACCGTACCTTCAAAATCGTATCAAGGGACCAAAATGGCTGCCTTTTGTTGTTGGGGTATATCTATTACTTGATTCATTTTCATTTTTAAAATCTTTTGAGCTAAACTACAAAAGCCTACCACTTGTTTCTCAGATTAAATATTGATAACTGTCATCCTTTAAATGTTATGTTGCTTTTGTAACAGATTCCTCCACTGCTAGTGGTTTCAGGTGCAAGTGCTGCCTTTGGAGGTAAGCACAGAATCTCCCATCAACTTTTTAAGGAATGTAATGACATTCTTAGGATGCGATATGGGATTTCATGCTATAAAGTCATGTTGTCTTATTGCACATTCTAATTCTTGGAACCTTGATCAAATATGCCAACAACTTTGGCCTCCCTCGCTGATAGGTGCAGGGTAGGCCCAGAAAACAGTGTAGCATCTATAGTTTATACATTGGGTTTTTTTTTTCCAATCCTTGAACCTAAAAGATATCTCCTAATATTAAAAGAGCAGCTATTGAAATCATAAAATGATGGATGTAGTTCAACAATTGGTGGGCTGTAATACATGTTACTCTTTTTCTTTAATTTATAATGTGATACAGACTCCAAAAACTAATATACATCTGCCATATTTGTAGTATGATCTTAATTCACCATATCCTTGCAAAATGGCTTATTTATTTCCAAGATTAGACTCCTGAAGTTTTAGTTGTTCAGTTGCAATATGGACAATTTTCACCCTGAATTCTCTTAAACTTTCTTTGGAAAGTTGAAATGAGATCAAGAACTTTCTGTTTTATCAGTTGTTCCCTATTGTCACAGGAACGAGTAGCTTCTACCGCCTTTCTGTTTATCCTGAGGGTATTTGGACATCCCTATAAAATGGTTTTCTTAATTTAATTTTTTCTAGAGAGCATGAATATGAAAAACTTTGTGGCCTTCAAATCTTGATGTTGAGATAGGCAATAACAATCATATCAAATAGGCAATAACAATCATATCAATGTCTGGATCTGTTAGTTCAAGGCACAGTCATAGACTCACAGGATCCACTACCTTCTTTGAACTGTCTTTCTATTTATCCTCATGTATTTGGACATTCCTATAAAATGGTTTTCTTCATTTAATTTTTTTTGAAGAAAGCAGGAATATTAAAACTTTTGTGGTTCTCAAAACTTGATGTTTGTGTAGGCACTAACAATCATATCAATGTCTGGACCTGTTTGTTCAAGCCTTTAATTAGAAAGTTGCCAGCATTTTGGTTTCAATAAAATGCAACTTATCTCCAATTGTTAAATTCATCAATAAACTAAAGTAGAAAAAGCTGGTAGGATCATGGTTCCTTGTATTATGCTCATGAACAAGGACCAGGGTAGCTCAAAAGGGGTTTCATAATTATATCTGATTAGTGGGTGTCTGGTATGGGTATGAATCATAAGCTTGTTGACTTGAGAACATGATATTGTTGCTGCAATTACTCTGAGGTAAGACATAGAAAAGAGAAGGCTATTCAAAATCTAAAAGTGGCCCGCTGACGAGAGATAAAATCAAGCTGACCCCTATGTAAACTAGCCTTGCTCAAATATCTCAGGTTTATCAAATGATTGATTAGTTTTGGGTTAATTTTTTTTTGAGCATTTAGTTCTATTTGATCTTAGGTTAGATAATGAAACTGTTTTTCAACTGACCAACCAACATGGCTAAATGTGAATTTTTGATCCACTCCATTTTCTCTAATATATAAAGAGATGGCCATAGATCTCGGTGGCTCTCAATTTTAATGGTCTCTATGCTCCAATCTATATTACAGTTTTTGTTCCCTTACAAAAGTTACTGTAGCAGTGCTACCTTGATTCAACCTTATACAGAAACAAGAGTGAGAAATAGAATAGAAGAAGAAGAAGAAGAAGAAGAAGAAGAGAGGAAGAGTAGGAGGAAGAAGAGAGAGAGAGAGAGAGAGAGAGAGAAGAAACAGAATTAGAGAGAATAATTGATAATTTCATTCATGTGGTCCTACTATCTCACTCATTCACAATCATTACTCAATCATCCGTTGCTCATTTACCATTCACATTTACCCTTACCCTTATACCTTCTTGAATATGTGACAATACCTTCCCCTCGAAGCCATTCTTGTCCCCAAGAATTCATGGCTGAAGGGAATTGATTAACAATGAAAGTAAGATCCTCCCAAGTAGCATCTATAGAAGGTAAGTTGAGTCACTTAACCAACACTTGTTGAACATGTTGGTTGTCTCTGTAAATGACTCTAGAATTCAAAAATTTCTCTGGACCAATAACAAACTCCCCTGACACCAAGTCTGGCAATTTAGTAACTGGTACCACAGTTGCTCCCACCTTCTTCTTTAGCAAGGATACATGAAAAACTGGGTGGATTCGAGTATGCTCTGGTAGCTTCAATCTGTATGCTGCTACCCCTATTTTCTCCAAAATCTCAAAGGGACCATAATACTTGGCTAATAGCTTAAGATTTTTCCTTAAAGCAATAGAGGTTTGTCGATAAGGCTGAAGCTTTAAGTACACCCAATCGCCAACTTCAAATGCACGTTCAATTCTTTTATCAGCCTGTATTTACATCCTTTGTTGAGCCTTCAATAAATTTTCCTGGAGCAGATGTTGAATATGCTCACGTTCCAACAATAACTCCTCAACAGCAACAACATCCGTTTGAAGATTGAGCAAGGGAGGTGGAGCAGGGTTATATCCATACAAAGTTTGGAATCGTGGCATTTGAATGGTTGAATGGTAGGTTGTATTATACCACCATTCAGCCAATGACAACCAATCAGCCCATTTTCAAGGTTGTAAATGGCTCATGCATCTTAAATTGGTCTCCAAGGTGCGATTTAATCTTTTAGATTGCCCATCTGTTTGGGGGTGATAAGCTGAGCTTATATGAAGTTGAACCCCCAATAACTGAAATAGCTCCTTCCAAAACAAGCTAGTAAAAATCTTGTCTCTGTCAGACACAATTACCTGAGGTAGCCCATGAAGCTTGTAGATATGATTAAGAAACTGTTTAGCAATCGTGGCAGCTGAATAAGTATGTGCAAGAGGAATAAAATGAACAGATTTTATGAGCCTATCCACCACAACCAAAATAGTGTCGAAGCCTTTGGACTTTGGCAATTGTTCCACGAAATCCATGCTAATGGATGACCAAGCAGTGGATGGAATAGGAAGAGGCTGCAGTAGTCCAGGATAAGGGCAACTTTCTGGCTTGCACTTGATGCATACATCACACTGTAGAACCCATTCAGTAATTACCTTCTTCAAATTTGGCCAATAAAAATGAGCCTTCAATCTGTTGTGGGTTGCCTGGATTCCTGAATGCCCTCCCAAATGACTATCATGGAATTGTTGTAATAATTTGCTCCTTAAGTTAGTGTTGCTTCCAATGAAAAGTCTCCCTTGATACCTCAGTATACCCTTTTTAAATGAATAATTAGGATTCATTAGAGGAGTCGAAACAATTGCCATGATGAATTCTTGAGCATGTTGATCATTCTGATAAGATTGTTCAACTTCAGTAACTCATACTAGTACAACTGCTGAAGCAAAAAGGGTTCCTTCACCATCATCCTTTCTAGACAATGCATCAGCTGCTTTGTTCTCTTTACCCTTTTTGTAATGAATTTTGTATTGAAGCCCCAAAAGCTTAGAAATGCCCCTCTGCTGCACATAAGTACGAAGCATTTGCTCTAACAAATATTTGATGCTTTGATGGTTTGTGTTTATGATGAAGCTGCCTTGTTCTAAATAGTATCTCCATTTGCTCACTGCAAAGACAATAGCAAGCTGACAGACCTTGATTGCGAGGGCTTAATTGTTTGGAGATGAATGCAACCTTCTTGCATCAACACTGCCTCAATACCCAAACCACTTGCATCACACTCAAGAACAAATGGCTTTGTAAAGGTAGGCACAACTAAGACTAAGACTGGAGTAGTAGTCATTAGTTGTTTCAAGTGTTCAAAAGCAAGTTGAGCTTCTGAATTTCAATTAAATGCTTGCTTCTTCAATAGAGCATAGAGAGGCTTGCAAATAACCCCATAACCTTTGATGAATCTTCTATAATAGCCAGTCAACCCTAAGAATCCACGAAGTTGTCTTAGGATCTTTGGAGTAGGCCATTTGATCATTGCTTGGATTTTAGACTCATAAGTGGATACTCATTCTACAGAGATTATATATCCCAAATACTCCGCTGATGGGCAGCCAAAGACACACTTCTCCCTCTTAGCATACAATTGTTGCTCTCCTAGAATTTGAAAGACTAATTCAAGATGCCTCAAATGCTCCTCCATGCTCCTACTATACACCAGAATATCAAAGACTAGCACAAACTATCTTAAATAAGGCTGGAATATTTTGTTCATCAATGCTTGAAAAGTAGTTGGGGCATTGGTTAGCCCAAAGGGCATAACCTTAAATTCAAAATGCCCCACATGTGTCTTGAATGCAGTCTTATATGTATCAGAAGGCTCCAACCGAATTTGATGATATCCAACCCTTAAATCAATTTTAGAGAAGACAATGGCCCCATACAACTCATCAAGCAAGTCTTCAATAATTGGCATGGGGTACTTATTTTTGACAGTTAAGTCATTTAACTTTCTATAATCCACGCAAAACCGCCAACTACCATCCTTTTTCTTGACTAAAAGAACAAGGGATGAGAAGGGACTTTGGTTAGGTTGGATGATGGACTACTTTAACATTTTTTGTGTCAACTTTTCTATTTCGGATTTCTAAAAGTGTGGATATCTGTAAGGTCTGAGGCTAACAGGTTCTGTATTTGGCTTGAGGTTGATACTATGGTTGATATTTCGAAAGGGTGGCAACCCTCTTGGAACAAGGAATAGATGATGGTATTTGGTTAACAAGGTTTGAAGGGAGCTCTGGAATTTAGGATTGGGTGGATTGTGTTGAAGGAAGAAGGCAGAATGGTAGTTAATTGAATGGAAAATAATCTGGCTGCAACACCACTCCAACCATTGTGGATGATTTTCCTAGCTCTTTCCCACTCATCATTCTCAGTTGCCCCTTCTCTGTAATCCCTTTTAACTCTACAGCTTTGCCATCTTTCTTGAATAACAACTTGCAACCCACAAAATCTAGAATAATTGGATTATAAGTTCTTATCCAGTCCACTCCTAACACAATGTCATTCTCACCTAACTCCAAAACTCTTAAAGCAAACTAAAACTTCATTCCTTGCATGAGCCATCCACACTCAGAACACTTTGTTCGAACTGTTAGTCTCATTCCATCAACCATAGTTATTGCCATCGGATTAACAGTAACAGTAGCTAGCTTCAACTCTTCGACTAACTTGAGGTCAATGAAGCTGTGTGAGCTTCCAAAATCAATCAATATAACGATGGCTTGATTTTTGTTTTGCCCTCTTATTCTGATGGTGTTGTCAGTCGGAATTTCATCAATTAAGTGAAGATAGAGTTGTCCCTGTTCAATTGGACCTTCGTCGGTCTCTATTTCTTCAACCTGCTGCCATTCCTCAACTCTAGAATCGACTTCTTCCTCCTCCTCGATCCCTTGAAGTACCATAACTTGCTTCGTCGCACATCGATGTTCAGGGAAATATCGATCCCTACATCGGTAACAAGTATTTGATCCTCGTTTATTAGGGTTATAAGGAGTTTGGAATTTCTGGTTGTTTTGTTGTGATTTGGGAGTGTACGAGTTGGAAATTTTTGGGATAATGGTAATCAGGTTAGGAATTTGCACTGTAGGTTTATTTGCCTGGGTTTTAAATTGGGTATGGGTCTGGGTAGGTGAGGATCTGCTAAACGAAGCGTTTTGAGAACGAAAAGTTCTTTGGGAAGCTTCAATCACAACTTCCTGCAATCTCGCTTGCTCAAAGGCAGCAGTCAACGACACCGACTGCAACTTTCTCACCATCGCCCCTACTTCCTCCTTTAATCCACCCAAAAAAACTCGAAAGAAAATAAAACTCTGAGAGATTGAGACTTACCCTTTCGATCTTAGCTTTAACTCCTCGAAGGCGTCCTGATAATTCTTCACCGAACTTGTTTGTCTAAGCCAATGAAAATCTGCCACTAAATCTTCGATTGGAGAATCACGAAACCTTGTAAACAAGGCGTTGGAAAAATCTTCCCATCTAGAATAAACATTAGTCTGCACCCAACCCCAAAACCATATCTCTGCAACATCAGAGAGATACAGGGTGGCTAATTCCACTTTTTTCTCTTTTGGAACTCCATAAATCTTGAGGTATTTTTCGCATTTTCATAGCCAATATTGAGCATCCTTCCATTCAAAGATGGTTAAATCCACCTTTGGAAGTAAACGGTCATAATAACCACGATCTACACCATCTAAATGAACCGGTTTTGAAACAGTTGTTCCATCTCATCGGTTTTTTTCCCTGCCACTCTACCCTTTGCTTCAAGAAATCTCAAAGGTTGATTAGGCAGTAAACCTTTCTAAGTACCAAGTGGACCTCAATCAGTGGTTCTTTCCCTTTGTCCTGTAAGCTCATAAGGACTTGTATTATTTGCCCCAACTGAGTACTCAACTTGAGCTGCTTCCCACGCAATTGATCAAAATTGCGATGTTGTTCCCTCTGTATTGTTTCCATCCTGAGATTCATCTCATTCTGGAAAGAGAAAATTCGATCAACCTCTTTTGTTTCCTCTATCTCAGTAGAAGTTTCTTCATTCCCAGTGCTTCTGGTTCATCTTAGCTTACTCATGCTAAAGAAAAATGAATGTGGATTTTAGGCCAAGGATTGAGAGCTCTGATACTAATTTGTAGCAATGCTACCTTGATTCAACCTGATATAGAAACAAGAGTGAGAAATAGAATAGAAGAAGAAGAAGAGAACAAAGGAAGCGAAGGAAGAAGAGAGAGAGTGAGAGAGAGAAGAAACAGAATTAGAGAGAATAATTGATAATTTCATTCATGTGGTCCTACTATCTCACTCATTCACACAATTATTACTCAATCATCCGCTGCTCATTCAGCATTCACATTTACCCTCTTACCCTTATACCTTCTTGAATATGTGACAGTTACCTTGTTCGCTAATCTAATCAGCTCCTCTATCACGTGTACTGCTTTGCAACCTACTTTCCATTTTTTTTTTTTTATTTTGTTAAAGTTTTTGGGTTTTCTTTTGGTGTTGATATGGATTGATCTTTTGCTTTCTGTTGCAAGTTTTGCCATCTGCTTGGGCCTCCCTGTTATTTTTCTTTTCATTTTGCTGCCTACTGAGGCATGATGCCTCAATATATTAATCTGGATATTCTTTGATTTATGAATGTTTTGCTTCTTTTTCCCCCTGATTTTAGGATGTTAAATTGGACTAAATTTTGCATATTCTGCCATGAGAGAGGCAAGGAAATTTGGATGCCAGAAACAACAACAGATAGCTATTACTGGCTGAGAAGAATTTAGGATGATAAAAACTAGGAGTATGTTAGGGGTTGTGAGACATTCTACATGCTTGGTATGTAATTTTATTATGATAGGTGGATATTGTGGTGTGATAAAGTGGAGTTTGTGTTCGGTTGAGTTCCTTCTAAAATTAAGGATATACTCGGTAGAAAATATTTTACCTGATTTACAGAAAGCTTTGTATTCATTATGCATGCATTGTTAAGTTTTGAATCTATGTTTGATTTCTTAAATTTATATTTATATGCAATCCCACTTGGTGTTAAAATGCAAAATTGCAGGTTATGCACTTCCGAAGTTTGCTCAACTCACTGTGACTTCCTATTATGCTGCCTCAAGTGCTTCACATTATGGGATTTCACTGCTCACCCGACACATTGAGGAAGCACATACTTCCCGGGTTCAAGAAGAAAGGCTTAGTAGATGACATGCCTCGGTTTTGTATCTACTGTTATATTTGCTAGTATTGATGCGTTAGCTTGAGTAGCAATGTATATATATCTATCACAGGACAGAATTAGAAAAATGAAAATAAAGAAAAAAAAGCATGAATATTTATATAAAATATTAGAGCGCTTATTGGAATTATATACACACATATATATTTATTTAAAAAATAAAATTTTATGAAAAATTGTGTAATAAATAAAATCTTAAAAATTTAAGTGTTAAATGGATATTGTTTTAAAATATCTTCAAAATATATGAGATTTCATGAAGTTACGGGAGGCAAATTTATATAATTTTAATAAATTTAATTTTGAGAAATGAGTGAGTGGGTTTATTTTTTTTTAGAAATTAATATATTATTCAATGGAATTTTGGCGAATAATTTCAATAACAGAATCGAACAAAAATAAGAAGAGTAAGAAGCATTACATGATGCTTTCCTTTGCAACCTCTTAACAAAAATAAGAAATATTCACATGATGCTTTCAATAATTCTACACAACCACCAATCAATAGACTTGAATAAGAACAATAGCATTTTCATATTACTCAGGGCATTAACCAGTTCATTTAATTTGTCTTGGTTGACTCAGTCATACAGGATCATTTAATTTTGTCCTACTTGACTCAGTAGTATAATTAATAATTGTCGTCTCGTTGTAATCAATAATTCTGTAGAAATGATATAAAAACAAATGGTAACGTGGATCTTGGCAAAGGAAAAAAAAAGGTAAAGCGTATCGTTGTAACTATGGACAGTTAATGGTGGGTCTCATATATACTATATAACTATTACAATTATAATTATAACTATAATTAAGTTTTAAAACTAATAAGTAAGATAAAAACAGCAAAAATAATAAACTTTTTTTGTATTATTAGACAAAAAAAAAATAGAGAACCTGAGTATATATGTGTGTTGGACCAGTTTATCAAGTGCAATTTGCATATGATTAGTGACAGAGCGTCTCAACCATAAAACCATGGCATAAAACTATGGCTTTAGGCCCTATAAATTTTAAAAAAAAAAACTCATATCTAAATTTTTATTAATTTTATTAAAATAATAAAAATATCGTATTTAAATTTAATTTTATATTATTCAAATCATTGAGCCATCCCCATTTGTGATTAACATTTTACTATTTTAATTTATTTGTGGAAAATAATTGGTGAGGATATTTTAAGATTTTGGCACACGTCTTAAGCAATTAATTTTTGCTAGGTGAAAGAATTAAATTTTTGTTGAGATTTGATTCTAATATTTTATATAATATATACTAATATAATATTTGGTTCTGATATATAAATATAATATTTTTATTTAGAAATAATTTGAAGGGGAAAAAAAAGAGCAACGCATGATAAAAAAAATATCCAACAAGAGAAGAAAATAATATAGCGACAAAATTAATGGCAGACGTTTGATAAAGTTCAAATTAATTTTTGAAAATTTTAGAGTTGAATAACGTAAATGTTAAATTTTTTAAATTACAAAATTATTAAAATAACAATGATTTGTCAAAATTATTTCATTCATTTCTTTGAATCTAGAGTACCAGGCTACTATTTTTTTTCCTTCACGTTTTAATTAAATATTAATTATTTAAGTACTTTATGAAATTAAAATTTGATATATTATTCATAAAATCCCAGGATATAATTTCAATTTTTTAGATAACAGAGAACTCAAAACAAATTTAGATTACTAATTGTTAATTTATTATTATTATTATTATTATTATTATTATTATTATTATTATTATTATTATTACATGAGATTGATAATATTATAAATACATACTTGATGCCAAGAGTATATATTATTTTCACTTAAAATTTATATTCGAATTTAAATATTTTTCTCATCATATATAATTAATAAAAAAATTATAAATATATATATGGATATATTTAGTACTATCATAACTAAAAATATGTAATATTAAACACTTTAATGAGAGTCTTTAATTATATATTAACTCATATATTATATTAAATTTATATAAAATTACCTTAACACTCCTCTCAAGCCATAATTAGATAATTTAAAATATACATCAAATTGACTTTTAGATTGGAAACTAGGCTAAGGCTGAATATTTAACTCGAAAAATCAAAAAAGTATTAAGGTTATAAATACATACACAGTAGTACATTTGATATTACTATGACTATAATATAAATAACATTAAATATTCATGTGATAATTTATCATCATATATTAATTCATATATATATATATAATTTCAATTCATGTATTTTTTTTAATCTCAAATGTAGGATTATCTTAATTAATATTCAACAATTTATTTACTGTTGCTTTAATTAACTCTCAAAATTGTCAACTCTCACATTAAAGCTAATTTATCTTACCTTGTGTCTATGCCCCTTTATCTTTTTACCTAATTATTTTTTATTATATGATCTAATCACATTCCCTTTATAAAATTAAATTAAACAATAATTTATTTTAAAAATAATTAAGATCTTTTACTACTAAAATTCAAATTTAAACGTTAATAATATTTTTAAAAATAAAGATTAACACGTCAAGACACAGAGTATATATTTTATAACGAATTTTTTCACATTTTCATATTAATACTTGATGGGAGCGGGTATAAAGCGGAAACAACCCACATCGAAACACGTATGAGGCAAACTAAATATTGAATTAATCAATCAAACTGACCTCTTGAAGTGCAGAATCATTCACCAGTCTTCTTTCTTGAGATCTTAGAGTCACCCACGATCTTCTGTTGTGTTCCTCGATTATTCTCTTTGGAATAGTTTTCTCAGTGGGGAGAAACTGTACGTACAACTCTCCTTTTATCTCTTAGAGTTTTATTATATTTTAAATTCCTTAAAAATATCTCTTCGATGGGAAGATAATATTTTTAAATTTAAAATAAAACAACCATATATATTCCAAATAACCAAGGCACAACAGGGACCGTAGGAATAAAATCAACAAGGCTACCAATTATAATAAGAATCTATACAGGACCAGTATAATCTTATTATAATTAATCACAAATTATTCCACTAAAAATTCATGATTGAACCCCTTATTAATTTTACAATTCCACAACATAATAATTTTATGTTCCCCATGTTAAGATTACAGATGCTATTATCTTAAATAAATTACTGACTATTTATTTAAATAACAATATAACTTTAAGATTGTCGCTCAACTTATTTCATGTGTCGGATTAAAATCCACCTGCAGGGTTTACACAATGAAACCTTATAAGCTTACTTAAAGTGCATCATCACTCTCTACACCGAGACATGGATTCCATCATTAATTGATATTTCACAAATACAAATTATCTTTGCTCAATCCACCGAGAATATTATTCCAATAATGAAACTCACCCTTTAATGAATCAAAGCACAAGATAATAAATATTTGCTCATATTAAATTAAATCAAGATTAAGAACATTAAATCTTATTTCTAATGTCAAAAATAATATGTTTTAATAGTCAGTATAAAACACTCATTCTCTACTTGGTCCAATTAGATACATACAAAATGCACTAATCACAATCATTAATGATATACAAAAAAATATTTATTTAATGCAAATTTTTCCAATTAAATATAAATAAATAATTGTTAATAGAAAAACATCAAAACTATACTATTACATTTGCATGGTTAATAGTATATCCCTATCAATCTCCCACTTAGACTTATAACCATGCATCAATAATTCTAACTCCCATTCCTTCTACATGACTGTCAAAAGTCTTAGCCGGTAAGCTCTTTGTAAAAGGATCAGCCATGTTGTTTTCCGATGCAATCTTTGTGACCACCACATCACCTCTTTGAACTATATCTCGTATCAAATGATACTTTCGCTCAATGTGCTTTGCCCTTTTATGGCTCCGTGGCTCTTTCGAATTTGCAACTGCCCCACTATTATCACAATAAAGTGTAATAGGCAATTGAACTGATGGAACCACACCCATATCCATAAGGAAGTTTCTAAGCCATACAGCTTCTTTGGCTGCCTCAGAAGCTGCCACATATTCAGCTTCCATGGTAGAGTCAGCAACACAAGTTTGCTTAACACTCCTCCAACTAATGGCTCCACCTCCCAAAACAAAAACATATCCTGAGGTAGATTTCCGAGAGTCTCTATCAGATTGAAAATCTGAATCTGTATACCCTATGGGTATAAGATCTGCAGACTGGCAGACTAACATATAATCTCTAGTTCTTTTTAAGTACTTGATTATATGTTTCACCGCAGTCCAATGTTCCCGCCCAGGATTAGACTGAAATCTGCTAACCATGCCAACAGCAAAACAGATATCAGGTATAGTACATAACATGGCATACATGAGGCTTCCAACTGCAGAAGCATAAGGAACTGCCTTCATGCTCTCTATCTCTTCAGGTGTCTTAGGACATTGATCCTTAGATAAAGTGATTCCATGTCTGAAGGGAAGAAATCCCTTCTTGGAATCCTGCATGTTGAAACGAGCAAGAATAGTATCAATATAAAGTGTCTGTGATAAGCCAATCATCCTCTTCTTACGATCTCGCATAAGCTTGATCCCAAGAATATGAGCAGCTTCTCCCAAGTCCTTCATATCAAAATGCTGAGATAGCCAGTCTTTGACAGAAGTCAACATACCTACACAATTCCCTATAAGTAGAATATCATCCACATATAGTACTAGAAACACAACCTTACTACCATTCCACTTCTTATACACACAAGACTCATCATGACACTGATCAAAACCAAAAGTTTTGATCATCTGGTCAAAACAAGTATTCCATGACCTAGATGCTTGTTTAAGGCCATAAATGGACCTATTTAATTTGCATAGCAAATTTTCTTGTCCACTAGTTATGAAACCCTCTGGTTGCTTCATATAGATGCATTCATCAAGACTTCCATTCAGGAAAGCCGTCTTGACATCCATTTGCCAAATCTCATAATCAAAATGAGCAGCAATGGATAGAAGAGTTCTAATAGACTTCAGCATGGCTACCGGCGAAAAAGTTTCCTCATAATCGATCCCTTCTTTATGAGTAAACCCTTTCGCAACAAGCCTTGCCATAAAAGTTTGCACTTTACCGTCTATACCCCTCTTTTTCTTATAGATCCACTTACATCCAATGGGTTTAACCCCTTCAGGTGGTTCTACAAGTTCCCAGACTTGATTAGAGTACATAGACTCCATCTCAGATTTCATAGCTATAAGCCACTTATCAGCATTTTTATCTTATAGTGCTTCATCGTAACAAGCTGGTTCGGTATTCACTTGTAACACCCCTATACCCCGTATACGTACACAGCATGCTAATACGATCGTAATATACGTATACTGAATATAGAAATGTCACGGTTACAAAACACACATGACATGACTCTTATATACTATGAACAAATTCAAAACTTTTAAATGAGTTTATAAAACGAAATATATAGAAAGTTTATTTAAAACGCAGCGGAAAATATAACAAATGTTTCCCAATACATTTGCATCAAAATCAAAAGTTACAAATATAAAATATATACATGAGTGGCAGCTCTTCTCTGATCTTTAAGTCCAAAAATCAACTCTTCAACGCCTAGACTCACTAGGTCTAGAGGAACTCTCGAGTTCAATCCTGTCACCTGCGCGATGAATCACAATCGCGCTGAGCCAACAGCTCAGTAGAACAAACTATAATGATATTATGCTATGTCATACATTCAAACAATATAGATCATACTCAATACACTTTATTTTATGGATGTTACATTTCATTATTTCAATAATTGTATCATCATCCATTACTCACACATTTAACATAGACACACATGGGCCCAACAAGCATTTAATATGATATTCAAAGTTCAGAGTTACTGCTTTGGTTTATAATCACAATGATTAAGCCCGTAGGCGATATATATATCATATCTCTATCCATGGATAGTGTAACAGACCCAGTCTCTTGGACCATCAACCCATTAACATGAGGAGATCCTCAACCCGGCTAGACTGTTACTAGTAACAGACCCAGTCTCTTGGACCATCAACCCGACTAATCGAGGAGATCCTCAACCCGGCTAGACTGTTACTTTTCATAAATTTCATTTTCACATTTCATTTAGTGTAACAGACCCAGTCTCTTGGATCATTAATTCAATTCAATTGAAGAGATCCTCAACCCGGCTAGACTGTTACCTTTATATAGGCATGCCACCAAAACCAGTACTCTGAAATTTGAATAAACATATTAGGCACACAACCATTTCATATATCTCTTTATAAATCTTTTTCTCAATTCATTTCTCATTCCACAATCAACTAGGCAAACATGCCTCATTTGAATCAATATAGCCAATCACAATGGCTTTACACATCATCTTATCATCACATCTTTCATTTTCATGACACATACATATACCATATTACATTTCATGAGGTTCATATTGTATAAAACATAACATTATTCAAACATATCAACAATACAATAAAATTACTTAGTACATTCACACTCAAATGTATAAGTTCCAAAATCACATGAATGTATGTTATAATGCAAGGTTTGTACTTACCTCAAAAGAAATCCACACAATTCTAAACACTTCCTCTTAACAAGTCCTTCACCAAATAATTAAGGCAATTCACCTTCTTTACAACCTAATTCAAAACAATGAGGAAACTCACATAAGATCATAAGGCTAAGAATCAATTAGGGCAAACTCTAAACTGGACACGCTCACCCACACGGGCGTGTCCCTGACCGTGCCCTAACTCCACAACACAGAAGCATTTACACGTTCAGGACCACGGGCGTGTCACTGGGCGTGTAATACCTACTGTCTCTCAGAAGTATCGACACGTCCAACATCATGAACGTGTTCCTGGCCGTGTCAATTCCCCAAAATCACAGTAGCTATGACACGCTCACTAACACGGGCGTGTTAATGGCCGTGTCACACCTACTGCCATCCAACACAATTGACACGCCTAAAGACCTGGACGTGCTCCTGGGCGTGTCAGGCCAAAAACCCAGATTCCGGCCAAAACAACAATCCAACCAACAAACAACAATTTTCCACCATCTTCCACTTCAACAAAACTCAACTAGACACACCCAAAACCATAACAACCTTGCAAAAACACCAACACAACTCAAAATACACATCCAACACCAAATCACAACATCATCAAAAACTCTAAACACAACCACAACTCAATCTTAACCAACAAACTTATTCTTCCTTTCAATCTTACTCTTTTCTTCAATCCAACCCAAGAATCAAAGATCAAGTAAACCCAACATTCTTAAACACAACACACTCAAACATATCCATACCAACAACCATAAATCACCAAACCCACAACACAAACTCAAAGAAAACAAGGGAATCAAGAGGAAACTTACCAAGAATGAAGAAAACTCTTAGATTCCTCCTTGATCTCTTGAAAACTTCTTCAATCTTGAGCTTGGAAGGTCAAAACTCTCCCTCTCTCTTGTTCTCTTGCTGCTGCCGTCCAAAGCAAAGAAAGGAGAAGAAAAGGAAAATGAGAGACACGAGAAGAGAGGAAGAAGGAAGAAAAGGAAAAGAAAGAAAAGTCAAACATTAACCCTCTCTCTCCTCAAAACATTCTCCTCCACACAAATAAAAAATAAAATAATCTCAAACATCACCATCCACCCATCTAATCCACTAACTCAATTTCAAAATAATTACCTTTATACCCTTCAAACAAATATTTGTATATGTTAAGTATATCACAATATATACAACATATACACACTACTCTAACCTCAACTCTCTTTCCAATAAAATAAATACACTTAATCCAATAATAACAATAATTACTCCAATACTTCTAGGGTACATTTTGGGATATTACATCACTTCTTCAGGGATTCTATCAAAAGCTTCTCCCAAAAGTGTATATCGAACCGGGGTTCGTCTAATTCTCCCACTACGACGAAGTACTACAGGCTCTGCAATCACACCTTCATCTTGCTGTGGCTGTAATGCCGGCAAGTCTATGACTGGTGGTATTGCATCCTGGTCATGTTCTGGAGCCTGAACATGTCCTTCATTACCAACAGGCAATGAAATGTCAGAAGCTCCAACATCTTACTCATGTACATTAGGATCATCAGCCGCAACTGTAGCTCCAACATTACTCTTACTATTTTCGGGCTGTAGTGGAATGTTAGGCGCTAAATGCTCAGGCGGATGTTGATCTTCTAGTGCACTGACATTTCTCCCACTACGACGAGGTAATGGAATGTCAGCTCCGACCATGGATGGTTGATGGTTGATATTCTAATGGAAAGGTTCTAGTTGGTATGTTTTCTCCTCTCAATTCATACAAGGCTAATTGGCTTTTGGGAATATGGTTTCTAATATAGTCTTCCTCAAGATAATGTGCATTGGTGCTAACAATGACCTTTTTATCTTTTGAACTATAAAATAAACCTCCTTTCGTTCTTCTAGGATATCCAATAAAGAAGCACAAGTCTGTTTTTGATTCCAACTTATCTGCTTTCCCTTTCAGCACATGGGCTGGACAACCCCACATCCGAACATGTCTTAGACTTGGCTTTCGCCCAGTCCACAGTTCTGTAGGAGTTTTAGGTACTGACTTAGATGGAACCAAATTCAAAATATATGCTGCTGTTTCTATGGCATAGCCCCAAATAGAAATAGGCAAATCTGAATAACTCATCATTGATCTAACCATTTCCATAAGCGTCCTATTTCTTCTTTCTGCTACACCATTCTGTTGTGGCATACCAGGTGCAGACAATTGTGAAGTAATTCCTTGTTCTGATAAATAATCAATGAATTCCCTAGAGAGGTATTCGCCACCACGGTCAGACCGCAATGACTTGATATATTTTCCATGTCTTTTCTCCGTTTCTGCCTTGAATTCTTTGAATTTCTCAAAGCATTCAGACTTACGGCGTAACAGGTAAATATATCCATACCGTGAGTAGTCATCTGTGAAAGTCACAAAATACTCAAAACCACCTCTAGCTTGGACACTCATTGGGCCACACAAATCAGAATGAATTAACTCAAGAACATCATTAGCTCTATTACCCTTTAAGGGAAAAGGCCTCTTAGTCATTTTACCTTCTAAACAGGATTCACAAGTTGGTAGTGCCTCCACTTTCAATGAACTCAATGGTCCATCTTTGACCAACCTAGTAATCATATCTAAGTTAATATGACCAAGCCTCAAATGCCAAAGATAAGTATAGCTAAACTCAATAGGACGTTTTCTTTTTAATGGTACAACGATATCAAAGTTATTAACCTCAGAATTAGAAAGCTGCAGTTCGGGTGAAACTTTGAGAATAAAAAGATCATCAATTAAAGAGCCAGAACATATTATTTGTTTTCTAAATTTGATAACGACGGAATCATCATAAAATTCATTAAAACAAACAGAATATCCATTCTTGCTCAAACTAGAAACAAAAATTAAATTCCTTCTAATTGAAGGAACATATAAAACATCCTTCAAAAATAATGTTCTATTATTCTCAAAATTCAAAATAACATTTCCTATAGCTAGAACTGCAACCTCAGTGCCATCTCCCAGAAAAATGCTCACTTCCCCTTCATTTAGCTGGCGTGTTGTCTGAAACCCCTGCAAAGAATTGCAGACATGATTAGTGGCTCCTGAATCTACACACCATTGGAGTGTAGTCAATACCGCTAAGCAAGTTTCAACAACCAGTAAATAAAAAAGTGACATACCTTGCTTTTTCTTGGTTATCCAAGTTGGACATTGCTGCTTCCAGTGACCCTTTTGCTTGCAGTGAAAACACTTACCCTTAGGCTTTTTCACAGCACCATTAGCACCAGCAGCTGCACCATTCGTCTTAGGCTTAGGCTTTTGAGCATTTTTCTTCTTCTTACCCTTATTCTGGGCAGATGAAGAACCTCGCTCAACATTAAGCACAATAGGTGCGGCTCCTTGCTTAATAATAGTCTCAGCAGCTACCAGCTCATTCAGCAGCTTAGATAGAGTAAAATCCATCTTATTCATGTTGTAGTTCAAACGGAACTGCTGAAAACTGACTGGCAGAGTGTTCAAGACCATCTCAACCTGAGTTGCCTTGTCAACCTCAACACCTAGAACTTCCATGTCGTTCAGAAGACTCATCATCTTCAAGACATGAGTTCTAACAGGAGTTCCTTCCTCCATTCTAGAAGTAAGAATCTCCCTCGGTGCATTCTGCTTGGCTGCACTAGTTTGGTCTCCAAACATCTCCTTGAGATTCTCTAAGATGTCAAAAGCAGTGTCCATCTTCTGATGCTGATGTTGCAAAAAATTTGACATAGATGCCAAAATGTAACATCGCGCCATCTCATCAGCTTTAACCCATTTATGGTAAGTTCTGGTAGCCTCCTCAGAGGCACCCTCACCGGGTTTTTCAGGACATACTTCAGTCAACACAAACTTGTACTCCTCAGCAGTAAGCAAAATGTCCAAATTTCTTTTCCAGTCCACATAGTTAGGACCCTCAAGCTTGTTTTGGGTAATGATATTTGCTAGGAGATTGAAAGATGTCATTTCTAAAAAAAACATTAAACAAATTCAGTATATCATTAATAATACAATAATAAAATTGAATTTAAATCAAAATTGCACATTGACAACAATGATATCAAAATTCAAATATGCACCTTTACAACATTCATGAATAGTAATCTCGATGGGAGAATTCAACCAATCACATGTCATGCATATAAAAATAAGATAAGACCGACATGTACTACTCGATGGGAGAAAACATGTCTCTTAAATAAAAATTAATATGTGAGAAAATATTACATCTAATTCATGTCCCTAATTAATTTTCTCAGATAGAGAGATAAATAAATACAGACAATACTAGACCAGTTCAGTGATTATATTTAAAACATAACATCTTCCGATGGGGAAGAAATGCAAATAATCACAACTAGAAAATAATAATTAACCACTCACAAATAATTTTAATATATATAATTGAATATAATTAAACATAATTATATTTAATAATAAAGCCAATTTGCAAAATTAAAATTTTTAGGATCATTTTGCAAAAAAAATAAAATTTTCTGGGCTGTTTTGCAAGAAACAGGAATAATCTGGGCTATTCTGCAAAAACAAAAAAAATTGGGCCTGTTTGTAAAAAACTGAAACTGTCTGGGTAAAAAAAAAATAATTTCTGGGTCAGTTTGTGAAAACCAAAAATTTGGAGGACTAAAACAAAATTTTTTTTTCCAGCAAATTTCATCTTCTTCACGAAGATGAACAGGAAGCCGCCGCCGTCCAGCCTCCATAAACGCCGGTCAGGAGGTTTCGCTGCCACCAGAACACGGCCCAAGAGGTCCCGAGACTGGAGCCGTCCGTCCTAGCACCGGCAAGCCCACCGACGAGAAGAACCAAACACAAAAAAAACTTTTAGTTTTCTCTGCAATTCTAGAGACCCAAAACCTAGATTTTTTTTAATTAAATATTAACTTAATTAAAACAAAACAAATCCAGTTGCAAACAATTGCAAAACAAATTGTTTATCCATTAGAAAACGAGTTTCAATGTTACATTTGCAAACTCTGCTTTCTTGTTTCAAAAACCGATAGACTCTGTTCATCTATTATAAAATGATTTCACGTTTTCTGCAAACTGGTCTATTCTGCAAACTCTGTTCATCTATTATAAAAAAATTTCACGTTTTCCAAAAAATTTTTTGCAGAAATTGTTCCAAAAATTTTGTTAAAACAAAACAATTGCAAAACAAATTATTTCACGTAAATTGTATTTACATTTTTACGTAAAAGCAAAACAAATCCAATTAATGGATTTCACGTTTTCCAAAAATTTTTTTTGCAGAAATTGTTTCAAAAATTTTGTTAAAACAAAACAATTGCAAAACAAATTGTTTCACGTAAAAACAATTTTACGTTTTTACGTAAAAGCAAAACAAATCCAATTAATGGATTTCACGTTTTCAAAAAAAAATTAAAACATAAATTGTTTCAAAAAACAAAACAATTTACGTTTTTAACTCATTTTTTTTATTTTTTTTTTATTTAATTATCATGTTTTCAACCCAAACAGAAGGCACAAAAACCGATAGACCCTTGCCAAATCACTTCTTCGAAAACAAATTTCGTAAAACAAGGAAAAATAGAATTTCAATTCATCAACCGACAAAAGAAAATATTCATGATCCGAAAACAGTAATTACTTTTTGAAGAACACATGAATAACGGATAATGGTGCTCTAGCCACCTTCAAACGAGTTTCAATGGCTCTGATACCAATTGATGGGAGCGGGTATAAAGCGGAAACAACCCACATCGAAACACGTATGAGGCAAACTAAATATTGAATTAATCAATCAAACTGACCTCTTGAAGCGCAGAATCGTTCACCAGTCTTCTTTCTTGAGACCTTAGAGTCACCCACGATCTTCTGTTGTGTTCCTCGATTATTCTCTTTGGAATAGTTTTCTCAGTGGGGAGAAACTGTACGTACAACTCTCCTTTTATCTCTTAGAGTTTTATTATATTTTAAATTCCTTAAAAATATCTCTTCGATGGGAAGATAATATTTTTAAATTTAAAATAAAACAACCATATACATTCCAAATAACCAAGGCACAACAGGGACCGCAAGAATAAAATCAACAAGGCTACCAATTATAATAAGAATCTATATAGGACCATTATAATCTTATTATAATTAATCACAAATTATTCCACTAAAAATTCATGATTGAACCCCTTATTAATTTTACAATTACACAACATAATAATTTTATGTTCCCCATGTTAAGATTACAGATGCTATTATCTTAAATAAATTACTGACTATTTATTTAAATAACAATATAACTTTAAGATTGTCGCTCAACTTATTTCATGTGTCGGATTAAAATCCACCTGCAGGGTTTACACAATGAAACCTTATAAGCTTACTTAAAGTGCATCATCACTCTCTACACCGAGACATGGATTCCATCTTTAATTGATATTTCACAAATACAAATTATCTTTGCTCAATCCACCGAGAATATTATTCCAATAATGAAACTCACCCTTTAATGAATCAAAGCACAAGATAATAAATATTTGCTCATATTAAATTAAATCAAGATTAAGAACATTAAATCTTATTTCTAATGTCAAAAAGAATATGTTTTAATAGTCAGTATAAAACACTCATTATCTACTTGGTCCAATTAGATACATACAAAATGCACTAATCACAATCATTAATGATATAAAAAAAAATATTTATTTAAGATCTTTTACTACTAAAATTCAAATTTAAACGTTAATAATATTTTTAAAAATAAAGATTAACACGTCAAGACACAGAGTATATATTTTATAACGAATTTTTTCACATTTTCATATTAATACTAATAAAACAAAATTATTCTCAAAAAAACTAATAAAACAAAATTTGTTAAAATTACAAAAAATACCAAAAAAGAAAGACAGAGGAATGTTCAATTTTGGTCAGAAATTGCTTCGGTTATACCGAAAGTAGCACTGTCGACGGTGGATGAGTGGAGCGTGGTTGCACGCTCTGCAAAGGTCCATGAGATCGCACCGTCCACTTTCATAATCAGAAACTGAAGATTTTAATAAAAATGGACGGCGCCAAGTGGATCCCACTAAAGTCGGCTTGAAGAAATAAACGTGGGACCAATCCCCCGCCCCGTTTCTTTTATTTCCTTTAAAAAAAAAATCAAAATACTCCTCGTAGGTCCAATGATCTTCTGCCACTATAACTTACTATATAACCCACAACTGGGTCTCACAAATTATGAACATTCGTGACTGCTGATTGGGTCTTGCTGGCCATGTAGCAATTGTTTTAAAATTTTGAATTAAGTTCAATGACTAACTTTTTTTTTTTCACCTCATAAATTTGAAAACGTATTTATAATAAAGGCTTTTAGCAAATATTTTAGGAAAAAATCATAATATTATAAATTCATCATTTAAAAAAAGTTATCAAATTTATTAAAATTTTTAGCAACTTATAAAGTTATCAATTTTAAATAATATATAAAATTTATTATTACTTTATTATGATTTTGTTATATACATTATAATTTTTATAAATTTATTTTATATTTATTATGCACTTTTTAAAAAATTCTAATAAAAATTTTTGATAATTGACGTAATTTTTTGATAATAAACCTATTTATGAGTTGCTCTATAAATTTTAATCAGTGAAAAATTTATAGAATGATGAATCGTATTTTTTTAAATTTTAAATTTTTTTATTTTTAAACTCAGTATATATATATGGTTACTTAATAATATATTTATTAACTCATTAAAAAATAATTAATTTGTAAAAAAATAATTAAAATAAAAAATATAAGTTGAGATATAATCTAACGGTAATTAAACATTTTATGTGATCAACTGATCCAAAATTAAATTTTTTTCTCTGATATAATATAATATTCAAAAACAATATTAAAATAAAAGAATTATTATGAGAAAATTAATTTCCACACATCATGTGATTTCGTGGACATTTATAAAACTAGCGTCTGAAGAATCTCTACTAAAAGTGATTACACATGCACGTGAAAATTTGTATTGTTAATTTGGATATTTCAATCTTTAACATTCACTGCGTTAAAAAAAAAAAAAAAAAAGATCACAAAACGTTTAATGCCCCCTTTTTTTTTTGCAAATTTATCCTTTATAAGTTTATTTTTATATGACATAAATTTTAATTTTACATAATTTGAAATTTTTATTGATAACTTTCTACTTATATCATGTTGAATATTTGCAAAAACACCAAAGGAAAAAAATTATAGTAACTAAATAAAAAAATTAAATGCAATGATATCAATACATGTTTCTCACAGTGGTGTTATTTAAAATTTTGAAACTTTTGTTTTTAAATCAACCACAAACGAGGCTTTTTTTAAAAAATAGTTATGTTGATGGTGTGTTTATTAAATACAAATTTTTTTTATAGGTCAAAGATACTTGAACTAAAAGAGTTGCTCAAAGTGTAAAATATTCTATTCTTCACATTCTAAAAATATAATGAAAAATATATTTTAGATAAATTTATGTACATGTCAATCTGATTTAGCAGTCAATAAGATCAAAATTAACAACTTAAAACATTATAGGTTGGAGTTTCATGTTTTTTTTTATATTGCAATTTGTAAATTATGCAATTGTCATTTACTTTTAAAGGCTATAAAAATTATAATTTTTTATCTAAACTTAATTTTTTTATTTGTTCTAAATTACAATTTATTAAGTATTTTAACATGTTTTCTAAAAATACATATTAGAAAATTTTGATTTTTAATAGTTAACAATAAATATAATAAAAAATTAATATTTAGAAAAAATCAATTTTTAATAGTTAACAATAAATATGATAAAAAATTAATATATTAATTAACATGTTAAATAATAATAAATATTTTATTTTTATTGAGATGCATATTATTTTTATTGTAATTTAATATAATAAATTTTAATAAAAATAACATGTATTCTAATAAAAAAATATTTATTATTATTTAACATCTGTCTTGAGATTATAGATTAGAAAAATATTTAAAATTTTAATAAATAAAATATAATAATAAAAATACTTGTAAATTTATATTTTTAATAAAAATTTATATTTTTTAATTTTTATAACATAAGGAGTGAGATGAAGTAAAACAACTATTTTTCTTTTATTTTTTTTAAATTACTTGCAATTGTACGACAAGCAGCCTTTTACCATTAATGACGAAAAAAGAAACTAGCACTAATTTTTCTTTGGAAAAAAAAAAGAAGAGAATTTACCTTCTTTAGACATCTTTTGCTAGAAAAATCCCTCTGAACTTTTCTTTTTTTACTTTTTTTTAAAAAATCCAATTTAATGCTTTTTTTTAAAAAAAAAATTCATGGGACAGTCAAGCCCTCAACTTTAAATTAAAAAGAAAGAAAAAAAAAAGCACATAGAAGTTGAAAAAAAAAAATTTTCCACCTTTGAGATCTCTCTGTTTTCTTTTTTTCTTCCATCTTTATCAATCGATCTTCACTACCCAACAATTTTTAGGTTGAATTGAGCTCTCAATCCTCTCCAGTTTCGATCCAATTCAAATGGGTAATCTCTCAATTTCATTCTCTCTGATCCATTTTGTATATAAATCTCTCTCTCCACGTAAACATTTTTTTAATTGAAGCTCTTTTAATCGTAGTTATTATGTACTTGATTCATGTTAATTGATTAAGCCGTAATTATTATCATCCGTTTTGGATTAGCTTTATTTAACTGCTTTTGCGGTTTCTTTTTTGTTGTTAAATTGGTGAAATTTTAACGGGTTTTTTCAGTAATTGAAGCTACTTGAAACATATGAACTCATTATATATTGCGAAAATGAATAACTGTGTTTTGTCACAAGATAGATTGGACCCCATTTTGATTTGGGATTTAGGTTTTCAGGTGGTTTTTATAAATTATTGGTTTGTTTTTGGATTTTTGAATTTGGATCATTATGAAATTGTTAATCCTGGTTGGTAGCTTGATAGATAAGGGGAAATGGATAATAGTTTAAGATATTGTCAATTTTTCTCATAGTTATTTGATGAATACAGGGTTAATTTCAATTGAATGTATGGATTTGATTATTTTCAAAAGAAATCAGAAAACGCCATCTTACTGAGTATTATGGTATATTTTCATTTTCTTTTTCTCACTTTTATTTTTCTTAGCAAAGTAATAATTATGAATCTCATGAACTGAGAAGTTTTTTGCTGGTGTGGGTGAAATATTAATCTCATATTTGGTGGCTCGATGATCTCTTTTTTTTTTTTTCAATTTTGAATTTAAATTCATGCTAAGTTGGCTTGTTCTGCGAACTAACAAGCTGTTTTGAAGGTTTTATGATCACAATGCCTTTTAACATTAATAATATGAAACTTTGGAAGCTACAATATATTACTAATCAGTATATGCCCCCCTTGGTCTCAGCAAATACCGAAAAATGCTGTTCCACTCAGTTAATTGATGGAGATGGCACATTTAATGCTGATGGATTAGATCAATTCATCAGGAATGTGAGATTGGGGGAATGTGGACTCTCATATGCTGTAGTCTCCATCATGGGCCCTCAAAGTAGTGGTATGTATTCTTCATTTTTCTCCATTAACTTGTTAATTCATAGTTTCATGTATCTCCAGTAGTGAGATTTCATGCTGTAACTTGCAAGACATCATTAGTTATTAGCTAGCAAATACATAAAAGGTTTTTATTTGAAGTTGTTATATGGATGTAGGCTCTAATCAATGGGAAAAGTCATTGCTGCCATGTTTATTATGAACTGCATGTTTCATTTATTTCTTTTTTCACTGCTAGACTTCAGCTTTCACAATTTCTGCTTTCAACTCTATCATTGATTAGTGTACATTGTCTAAAGAGTTAGATATTTTTTCCTATGGATTGAACAGGGAAAAGCACATTATTAAACCATTTGTTCGGTACCAACTTCAGAGAGATGGATGCCTTTAAAGGAAGGTATATTCTTGTATTCATTTCATGCTAGATTTTCTTCCTTCTTTTTTTTATGTTAAATAAAAGCAGTTTAGGATTTTGGAAGCTTGACAGATTTATTATTCTTTTCAGGTCTCAAACTACTAAAGGTATATGGTTAGCTAGATGTGCTGGCATTGAGCCATCTACTCTTGTAATGGACTTGGAGGGCACTGATGGAAGAGAACGGGGAGAGGTCACATTCTATCCTTTCCTTGCGACAACATGCTTTTCTCTATCATCTTTTATACCCTGCTTGAAGTATAAATTCATTTATTTTATGCAATACCTATACATAGCCATATAGCAACATGATTCTTTCAAGAATTGTGTTTAGGATGTGAATGTATCAATTGTTTCAGATATAATATTCAGACTGACTGCTTGAAATTGCACAAGTTCAGAATTTCATGTGTTCGGTTTAACAATCGGGTTGTTTCACATTGACTTTTATCTGATTTTGCTCTCATTTACCTTTTCCCCCCTCATATTTTAGGATGATACTGCATTTGAGAAGCAGAGTGCCCTGTTTGCCCTTGCTGTTTCAGATATAGTATTGATTAACATGTAAGATCTAAATTTAGCACTAGAACTGAATAATTGAATTTTATCAATGTTTCTTGAAATAGTTTTAATTTGTATCTGTGAAATGTTTCTTAGGTGGTGTCATGATATTGGCCGTGAGCAAGCTGCAAATAAACCTCTTTTGAAGACTGTATTCCAGGTACTCTCAGTATAGGTTTTTTTTCCATAAGCAGTGAACCTCGTTTTTTTAAGCTTCCATGCTCCTATTTATGGTTTTTGTTTGCTTGCAGGTTATGATGCGATTATTTAGTCCACGCAAAACAACTTTGATGTTTGTCATACGTGATAAAACAAGGGTGTGTTCCTCTCTTATGTTTAGCTTAATGTTTTGACAAGATAGAAATCTAGTCTTTCTTATTTCTTTCTTATGTTTTGAAATTATCATTACTTCCTAGTGTAAAGCGAACTTGGCCAAATATTTTATTGTGTTTTGATCTTTCATTATTTACAGACACCACTGGAGAATTTAGAACCTGTTCTAAGAGAAGATATTCAGAAGGTAAAAGAGTTTGCGTCCCTTTTTATTTATTGACTTAAAACAACACTATTCTCTGACTTTTCTTTTTCCTTTCTTTAAATGCAGATCTGGGATGCTGTTCCTAAGCCACAAGCACACAAGGAAACTCCATTAAGCGAATTTTTTAATGTGAGATATAATCCTATTTGCTTAGATAAGCTTATGCATGTCCTCTTTTAGGAGGGCAATTAGAGAGTTATGGTGATCTTATGTTACTTGTGATGTATGGACAGGTGGAAGTTGTTGCACTTTCTAGTTTTGAAGAAAAGGAAGAACAATTCAGAGAACAAGTAAGCCAGATTTTTGTCTTAATTAACTTAGATCCTTAAGGGATATGTGAACAATGGATATGAGATTACATGGTGTTGAGTCTTGAGATAGTTGCTTTTTCTTTTTTTTTTTAATAGTTCAAGTAATAAGCACTCACTTAAAGTTAGATATATAACAAAATTAAATGATTTTATGGTTGTGACTTTCAACTATCCTGTCCTCGGAGTGGAAAATTTATCACACTGCTAGTCATTTCTTTAATTTCCAGGATTCATGTTTAATTGTATAACACATTGCTAAATTTCTTGGCTAGTTGGCATTTTTGTAATTTGTTTTACTACTTATGAATAAAGGTTGCTGATTTGAGGCAACGATTCCATCATTCTATTGCACCTGGTGGTCTTGCGGGAGATCGACGAGGTGTAGTTCCTGCTTCTGGATTTTCTTTTAGTTCTCAACAAATCTGGAAGGTCATCAAGGACAACAAGGACCTTGACCTTCCTGCCCACAAGGTAATTTTGTGAATGTTTGTGCAGATGCTTATAATAAATGCATTGATATGTACCTAATGACTTCTATTACCCCCATTTACAGGTGATGGTTGCTACCGTACGCTGTGAAGAAATTGCCAATGAAAAGTATGCCGATTTCAGTGCAAATGAGGTATATGTTTTTTCTCATGCTCATTTGGCTCATTTTTTTATTGAATTAAGCTTGTTCAATGTTAAAAAGTTGAATTGACTAAAAAATATAGAAGTTCACTTACCAAGTTTGTTTATAACCCACATGACAGGAGTGGTGTCAAATAGAAGAAGCTGTACAATCTGGCCCAGTTTCTGGCTTTGGTGAGAAGCTTAGTTCAACTCTAAATGCCTGTCTGTCAGAGTAAGTTTTGTCCTTTAAATCCTTTTTATACCTTCTGTGTTACTCATAATTTGATTAAGTTGACAGCTTCATGATTCTGCCTTAAGCTGTGGCACATGTGCTGTCAATATTTTTGCACTGTGCTTCTTGTCTTGTCTAATGTGGTAATTTTAGAGAGTTACATTGATATGGACTTCCTTTTTCATAAAAATTAATAGGAACTGTAACAAAAATCAGTACTCGGACGGAAACTCTTAGTATGCTGGGTTAAATTATATCTGGTGGTTTATAGGTTGGCAGGTTGTACATAGATATTGTTGACTTCTCTGCTATAATGTATGAGGTTCCATATGTTAAATTATTCATTGTTTTCATTGGCCGTTTCTCTTCTACTGACTTGCGTCAATTTGATCCATGGCTGTCATTGTATGATCATATAGAGTGGCTTAGTTGCTAAGCATCTCGGCATTAGCTTTTGATGCAATATGCATGTTGTTTTCTGTTGAGTGATATCATCTGAGAATATTCTTTTCTGGAGCACCTGTTCTGTTATTTTGCATTATTTTTTAAAAAAATCTTTGTTGATATACTATTATACTCTTTAGTATTATTGAGTTTTATTTTCTTTTAATTCTAGGTATGATGCAGAAGCTACTTATTTTGATGAAGGAGTTAGATCTGCAAAGCGAAAACAGCTTGAAGAAAAATTGCTACAAGTAATACATCTCTTCAGTAGTCTCTAGTAAATTTATGATACTATTAAGCTATTTAATCTCGAGAGAATACTGCAGCATTGTAATGAAACTGAAAATGTGAGTGTTGCTTTATAACCTATACATCTGTCCATGTGCAACTAAAAGAGTGGGATGTCACTGGTTCTTATGATCGGGAATTACATTATTAGCTTCGTAACTCAGTACTGTTTATGAATTGATCACTCAGTATATTTTGTGCGAGGAGATTTCATGTGATGGAGGGGACACCCTTGTTATCTAGCCCAATTGCAATCCGGTGGAAGTGTAGAAAAAAAATTATTCAAATTAAAATTGAAACTAGTTTGAGTCAATATTTGCCTTTTGGTTTGAGATTTGAGCTGTAGATGGAAATGAGAAGAGATGATGAAAATGCTAGATTATATGCGTGTGGCTACCTAGGCCGTAGTGTTGTGCAAGCAGCACATCTGTGCCATTGTTCCCTGTTTGTAGCGTCCAAACCAAAGGGCTTGGTCTAGCAGCTTGAGAGGCCCAAACATCAAATTTCGCCACTCCCCCTTTCATGACATGGGGTTCCATTCCTCAAAAGTTTGTGCACATGGATGTCTCCATTTTTTGCTTTTAATGTGTAAATTGATTATTTTTTGCAGAATATAATTTACCAATAGCCAACTCGAATATATGTTCAGTTTGTCTTTTAATTTCTCATTATTTGTTTTCTTCTGATTTGATAGCTTGTCCAACCGGCATTCCAATCCATGTTGGGGCATATAAGGTCAGGAGCTTTTGACAAATTCAAGGAAGCATTCAATAAGGCTTTGAATACTGGGGAAAGGTTTTCTTTGGCTGCTCATTCTTGCAGTGAGTCTTACATGGCTCTATTTGACAAGGGATGTAAAGGTATAGTTAAGATCCATTATATCACTTAATTTGCTTGATATAGAAAAACGCTGAGAAAACAAGAACACAAAACACAAATCTTTAAAACACTGAATAGGTAACTAAATCCTCAGATGTTGATGATCCTTTTTGATGAACTTAGAATTAAACTTTTGTTGGCTTTACTGAAGAGGCTTACCAAAAGTTTTAACATTCGTACATAATAATTGCAGATGCCATCATTGAACAAGCAAATTGGGACACCTCTAAAATGAGGGATAAACTTCGACGTGATATAGATGCACATATTTCTTCTGTCCGCACTGCTAAACTGTCTGAACTGACATCATCTTTTGAGGTATTATTATTAACAGATTTTTCCTCTTTATACTCTTTTATTTCAGTGATCGTCCTGAATGTGAGATGAGAGTGTTATATAGTGTCTGTTTATATAAAAGTTAATTTAGGTATTTGTGAATATATTTACATGGAAGTTAATTTAAGTATCAGTGAATATGTTGGAAGAGTTCAATTTTGAAGTGATGGTTGATGCAAAAAATTTGTACATGGGGCACTTTTTATGTTAAGGTCAATATTTCATTGTTGCAAAATTAGTAAATTGATGGAAAAAATTGCACATTTATGGATTTTATATATTGTAAAAGATTGTATATTGACATCATTCGCATGATTAGTGATTGATAGTTAGAGGTAGAATCTTGAGAAGTTTGCTTGTTTCACTGGTATCATTTGCAGGCAAAACTGAATGAGGCATTATCAGGACCTGTGGAAGCTCTTCTGGATGAAGCTAATAATGAGACTTGGTCAGCAATAAGGAAACTTCTGCAGCGAGAGACAGAATCAGCTGTTTTGGGCCTTTCTAGTGCACTTGTTGGCTTTGACATGGATGAACAAACTAAGGATGAAATGATTACTAGTTTGGAGAGTTACGCGAGGGGTGTAGTTGAAACAAAAGCAAAAGAAGAAGCTGGACGAGTCCTGATCCGTATGAAAGACAGGTAGCAAATCTGAATATTTTGGTTTATGCTGTTTGATTTAATTCAGAGTGCATTTCTGGGGAATAACTGTCAAGTTGCCTACAGGTTTTCTATATTATTTAGCCATGATTCTGATTCAATGCCACGAGTTTGGACTGGAAAAGAAGATATTCGAGCAATCACAAAAATTGCCCGCTCTGCTGTATGATGCAATTCAAGCTTATCAAATATTCAATCTTTATATTTTTATATATATTGCAATTGGATCATGAATTATTTGATTGATTAACTTTTTCCAGTCATTGAAGTTATTATCTGTAATGGCTGCAATCCGTTTGGTTGATGATGCCGATAAGATTGAAAGTACCCTGTCATCAGCTTTGTTGGATGCTAAGAACAATGCTGCTGTTACTGATAGAAGTGTTACAACATATGATCCACTTGCCTCAAGCACCTGGGAAGAGGTTGATTTTCGTTTTTTATTGCTGTTTAAATACTTTGTTTTAAGTATTGTCTTCATAAAAACACATATAACTAACTAAAAAAATAGGCAACTTTGAACTATATATAAAATTTGAATAAAACTTTCACACACTGGAAATTACTTGATATTCTTGTACTTTTCTAGATGGTGCTTAAATGAATTTAATAGTGTAACTAAGCCCGGCCTTTTCAATATGAAGAAAGTGCTGGGCCATTGTTATTTTTCTACTTTTGTTAGTTTGATTGTTAATTTATTTCTTTATGTATTTTCAAATGTAGTATGTTCTTGTGGAAGTGAATCCTATTGATGGTGGAATGAGTAGATTTGTAGCTCCAAACTTATACTTCTAATTACTGTTTGTGTTGGAGATCCTGATTGACTGGTCAAGTTCCAGCACTGAACACCATGATAAATTAATTGGAAATTGCTTATTGAATAATTTTTGAAAGCCTTTTGTTTTACCTTGAATTCCTAACTGACGCTTGTAACTGATTATTCTACTACAGATCCCATCATCAAGGACATTGATCACACCTGTCCAGTGCAAATCTTTGTGGAGGCAATTCAAGGCAGAGACAGAGTACAGCGTCACTCAGGCCATTTCTGCTCAGGCATGATTATCATCTATAACTCATTCATGCGCTTTCTTCCCCTTGTTATTTGGAGTTGGGCAGTTTAACTTTAAACTGAAGTGTTCAGTGTCTCCAGCTGGGACCCCACTACTGAATTAAGGATGGAGTTCCTGGTCTCTGGGTTCGGTCAAGAAGATGAGAACTATTAGGCAAATATAAACTGTTGAACATTTAATAATGATTGGATGTGAGTTACAAATAATTAAAAGTAATATAAGTTGGCTATATGCTTTTGCATGTAGAAGGTGCATTGGCATAAAACCTTACCAGAATTCATATTTGGGTAAGTGGATATATTTGGAAGTAAAGTTTCACACAAGTTCTGCTTGATGGTCAAGATTTTCTGCACTGTGAGGCTGTTATCAGGTGCTATTGTGTTAATAGTTGAATCGAAAATAGTGGGAAATGGAAATAGTACTATTATAGTTGAGACCTTGAGATACAACTAAATGCATAATTGTGAATATTCTTGCATTCTCCCTTTTTTTTCGCATATGTTCCATTAATTTGCTTCTCTGTTTCAATTTTCAGGAAGCCAACAAACGTAATAACAACTGGTTACCACCCCCATGGGCAATTGTTGCTTTGATTGTACTGGGATTTAATGAATTTATGACACTTCTGAGGTACGTCTTTATGGTGTAGTTGTTGAATTAATTTTAGAGGAAAGATGAGACCCCTTATGGGCTAATCCCTTTTTTCATTAATTTTTTATTTATTTTCATGGCAGAAATCCCTTCTATCTGGCTTTCATCTTTGTGGGTTTTCTACTCATGAAAGCCTTGTGGGTGCAACTAGACATTTCTGGTGAATTCCAAAATGGCGCTGTGAGTTTCATCTTTGAACCATAGACTTGGTTGTTGAGATTGATATCTGAATTAATTAACCCATTTAAGCAATGTTTGAGAATACCATTCAACATTTAAAATTAAAATTTTTAACACTTTTTAAGTTGCTTGGCAACATATTATTGTTATTATTTGCAATGATTAGTCACAATTTTGAACTTAAAATTTATATTCATGGTTAGATTAGTTTAGAAATTATCACTTGTATTATTCAAACTCAACCTGAAATTTTGCTAGTTCAAAAATGAAAAAAAAAAAAAAACCTTCAGTTTTGCCAGACACCACCTAAGAGTCAGTATGAATGGTGTTTGCTTCACTTTGCTTAAAATTACTTATTAACTTGCTGCACTAAAAAGTAACCATTTTATTGGTTTCTGCAATGATATGCCTGATTTTATGATTTTTTCTGTTTACAGCTTCCTGGGCTTATTTCCTTGTCTACAAAGTTCCTTCCTACTGTTATGAACCTTATTAAAAAACTAGCAGAGGAGGGGCAGATGCCTGCTACTAATGATCCTCGGAGAAACTCAGCATTATTGTCTAAGAATGTACAGAATGGAAATTCAACCAGCAGCAACACTTCTGCTTCATCTGGGGTAACTTCTACAGAGAATGGAACTGAGTACTCGAGTTCCTCAAAACATGACTGAGCGAAATTAACTATCTGATTGCAAAGCACTTGGATTACTGTTAAAAGATAACAATCTCCTGCTCGCAAATCGGCAGGTGGTTGTATGTACACGATCTACGGTTATGATTATCAACTCATATAAGCATGCAAGAGACAGATTTTGAAGGCATAATTTTAGAGTATATGCCACATACAGGGGGGCTTTGTTGATTGAGAGAGCCCCATTCAATAGTTTGATTCTTGTTCAATTGTTATTTTATTGGATAAGTAATTAGGCTCTTTTGTGTAAACCTTGGTGGTGGTTGATTATGCTGGTTTGAGTTCAATTTTGTCTTGTGAAAATTTATATGTAGTGCTTGTTGACATACATTTTCTATATGATTTAAATATAAATTATTTTAATTTATTCTTATATTTTTTTTTTCTTTATGGTGAGGGAAGAGCATGGTTGATAAGATTAAAACTGGGAAACTCTCGTACTGAAAAAAGAATCTTAAGTTTCAGGTTCTAAGTTCAATTCAATTTGCTTGTTAAGGTGTAGCTTATATATTTATGAATATTAGATTCATAAATGATGTATACTTTTTATGAATATTAAAATCATAAACGATTTCTCTTCTCTCTAATACTAAAAAGTTTATACATATAGTAAATTTTTCTTTAGAATTTAATGGAAAGCAACAAAATTGGTTGGTTTGGAGAGTAAAGAAGCCTTAATAAGAGTAAGAGAAGATGAGTCCAGGTTGTCAAATAATAAAGAAATTGGTGGCCAATAGAGCATACACAGACTATATATATATATATATATATATATATGTATATGTATGTATGTATGTATGTATGTATATGTATATAAAGTAGGACCTAACCTGATTCTTTGATTCTGACCACAAAATTTGATGGAGAATTTTTTTTGAGGTTTTGTAATATATTTTCTTATTAAAACGATTGCCTTCTCTTTACAACGTCAAAATCAATGTTAAAGAGTTAGCTTCGCATTTTCTTCATTCTTTCATACATTAATTTTTTACCATTTTTCTGGTCATATCGACATCTATAAAAAGAAAGATTATAAACTTTTTTGTGATCTAATCAGCAAAAAGTTGGCTTCTTTAATAATTGCAATTCATTAATTACTCATATTCAAACTCAACTTTTTTCTTTCAAGTCGTCATTTTCTAAGCTTTGTTTAACATTTAAAGCAACTATCTAATTGAAATAACATGTCAATGTAGTGTCCCAACCTAGTAATAAAGAATTCACCCTCAAAACTTTCACTAATTAAGAAATTATTATGACCATCAGTTAAGGAGCATTGTTATTACTTAGGTTTCGAGTTTTGAAATCTAATTTTAGGTACTCGCATTCTCTATATAATTAATCAAAAAGAAAATTAAGAAATTCTTGTATGAATTGTATTCTTATAATCAGTAATATTTAAAAATTTTAAATTTTCCAAAAACATATTTAATCTCAATTGAAGAGTAATTATAAATAAATATGGTAGCTACGAAGGAAAAAAATGATACTATTTTCCAGTTCAGCTAATAACCTCTGTAGATTCTATTTGAAAACAACAGGTAACTTTAGTTAAATTTCTTTTCAATTAAATTTTGATTCATTAAAATGTTTTCAACAGGCAACTTGGGTCAACTTATGTTTCCATGACTATTTAAAATGTTGTCTGCCAAAACATGAGGTCTTTATGATTTAGGTAAATTTATGCAATATAAACAGAGAGATCTCATGCATATTGGGTGGCATTCGTTTGATTTTATTATTAACGTGAATGCCATTAATTTTTCAAACCACAAAACGTACCTTTGTATGGTCCATTTCATAAATTTTTGAATGCCTGTTGCATATGTACCTTTGTATTCTATTAGTTTTTAATGTTAAAAAGAAATTTCAATTTCAACTCTAAGGAGGGAGAGATCGATTCAGATCTGTTGTTTAGATAAATATCAATTTATTATTAAACTTTGTTTCAGTGCACAATTAGATTTTTATTTTTGTCATCTTATAATTAGTATTTTTTAGCTTTTAATTTTTTTATTAATTATATACAGAGAGAGACATCTAAAACTCAAACTCAAAATCTAAATAAGAATAACACCTACTGTCATTAAACTACAACTTGATAGCTAGCTTTTAAAATTTATTAGCCATTATTTTAACCTTAATGCTAGGTTTTTTTTAGATATAACCTTATTTTTAATTAATTTAGTAACTTAAAAATTTAATAATTAAATTTTAAATATTTAATAGTATAATCGATTCAATTTCAAATATTAGTTTTTGGAATTTTTGTATAATGAAAATTGTAAATTAAAATTTTTAACTTATCATTCAAATAATTTTTAATTCAGTTAAATTTTTTAAATAAATATTACTAATTATTAAAAGTTTTAGTTCAAGTATTGGGAATTAAATACCGTATATGTAATTGATTCCTCATTTAATAATAAGTGTTAGGGGAAAAAAACCATTTCCTTTTGTACATTTAAGATTATGAAAAGAATGGGTAAAATTTTACTATATATGGACTATGCCATAAGTTGCAGTCCTTGCCTAATTAATATTATCTTTAATTTATCTCAAAATTACAAGAAAAATTCTTACTTATTTCACAATAAGAAAAACTGGGTTTTATTATTATTATTTTTCTAAAAATTTTTAATATAAAAAAACAACATGGTAAATGTTTTATTGACTAATACAAATGTTGTTTAATTTCTTTTTCATTTAACTTTTTCCCGCAAAAGAAAAGGCACTGGATAATGCAAATTTTCATAAATTACCACACAGTTTTCAGTAGTTTTACAGCTGGAGCGTCAGTAATTTTATATGTTTCATGTGCAACTGTCTGAAATTCAGAAGCATCAATGAGACAGCTTTGGATTTTTGGAGTTAGGTTGCAAGTGTTTAATGTCAATATTTATTCTATGGATCAAATAAATGGACCTCCTATATTAATAAAAAAAATATTATAGAAATACAATATATACTGAACATATCTCATAAAAATATTAAAAAAAAAACTCAAAATTATAAAAATTATAAATGATATTTTAAAAAAATAATATTTTATATAATTTTCTTTAAATCAATCAATATTTACAGTGTACCCTCCAAGTAAGTTTGGTATATTTACCATATATATATATATATTTGAACTCACAGTACCTCCAAGTAAGTTTGGGTTAGTTGACTTCAATAGAAACACATAATGAGGGAAAGAGAAAGAGTCTATGATGACTGGTTGTGGTTGAAGTGGATGGGTTATTTTCAAGATTTGTGACTCCTAACAAAAATACTGGTTTGTAATCACACTTTTAATTTTATAAAAATCTAAAAAAAATAATTATTTTATTAAAAATATACTTATTAAATATTGAATAAAAAGAAAATTATTTCTTAAAAAAATAATATTTAAAAGAATAAATTATACATATCGCTCCTAAAAAAATAATTAACTCACTTTATAGTTTCTTTAATTTTATTTTTTCATTGATCGGCTCTTTAGTTCGGATTTTTATAATAGAAAAATCCTTCAGCTCATTTATCGTTATTTCTGTTAACGATAATCTAACATGGTGTCGCCTAGAGCGCCTAGTCGAATATACAATAATAACCAATGTAATTTTATCCAATCTGAAGAAGGGAAAACCTATCTTCAACCAGGACTTAGACGAATCAGGTCTGCAAATAGTAACCTGTAAAGCTGATCATGTAACCTAAATTGGAATTGACTACTCTTGTTTAATTCAGTAATGCCAAATCCATACCAAATTTAATTTCCATTATATAATTTTAAATTTATCCTTATAATAAAGAGTTAATATTTAATACTCAAATAATTAATAAAGAAATAATGTTTAAAAAAAAGATAATTAAGTAAGTTATTATACATTTTTTAATAAAATTGATAATTACTAATAATTATTTTATTCAGGGTATTCTATTATTATAGAATAATTAAAGTGAAATAAAATGAGTATATTTTAATTTCATCTAAATATTTTAATTTTTTATGTAAATTTATTATTCTTTTTTCTCATTTCTAACTTTCCACCTTTTCTTTTTAAAGTTTAAATTGAAGCCTATGAGACAATCAATTACTAGATGTCCATTCATTATTATATTATTATTGAAAGAATTATTGCGAAGAAGGTAGAGTTAAATAAATCATCAATTAAAATATTAAATGCTTTGTTTCTTTATTTATTTATTTATTTTTGACAAAAATGGAGGTTTCAAAAAAAGAAAAAGGCCCGTTCAGTGCATATAGAAGCATACAAACCAAACAGATAAATGCTTAGTTAGTGCCATATATATATATCCTTAGAAATTGTCTAAATCCTCACATAACGAGAAAGAACTGTACATATTTATGTTACTGAATTGTAAACAGTCCATATATAGATTAACTTACTTATTTTATGAAAAATACTTCTGTTACTAATTTGATGTATATATATTATGAGCCTAAAACATAGACAAAAAATGCACAATTGATTGCTATATCGTCTCAATTTAAAATTTTAATTTAATTTATTGGAATTAATTGCTATTTAATAAGTTTAATTACTTAAGAGTTTAATTTAAATAATTGAATATATTTTGTTCCAATTATAATAATAATAATAATAATAGTTTTTAAATATTAGAGAGGAGTAGGTTAATGTAGACAATATTCAAATTAGTAACAGAAGTATTTTTGCAGTTTAATTTATAATTTCTTAAAAAATTCGGATAAGCTCCAAATGAATTTGTTGACATGTATGTTTTTAATTAAAACTGTAATTTTTTTTTTGTTCAGCTGAAATTATATTTTTATAAAAAAAATAAATTTATACTTTTTAAATTATTATTTTATAGAATTAAGAAAAAATAATAATAGGTGATATTTTAATTTATTAAAAATAATTTTAAATAATATTTAAAGAATTTAATAATTTTTTTAAAAAGATGTATCTGAATAAAGGATAATGATTTCACGGGAGGGATGAAGTAATTTAATTGTGTACTAATTGATATTCAGTTCAGCAACCGTACATCTCATTAATTATGTTGTGTATAGTTAATAAAGAGAAGCAAAAATTTGCTGGTCTAACATTTTAAAAAATTGCTATGTGTCAGTAATAAAACAACAACAAATAAACAGATTAGATTAGATGCTAAAATAAATTAATATAAATAACATTTAATTTGATCATCTAATTGAACTTTCCCAAAAAAAAATTTAAATAATTAAATCCAAAATAGGATGCGATTATTATACAAGAAAATAATACAGTTTATAAAAAAAAATACTATTTTCACTCCGTTGAAATTATCACATTCAACTCGTGTGTTCTTATTAAAAAATTATTAAATTCTCTAAATATTATATAAAATTATTTTAAATAAATTAAAATATTATCTATTAATTTATTAATATTATATTCATATTTTATTAATTAAATTATTAATAATAAAATTATAGTAAAAAAATTAATTAATTTTTTTTATTTTATAAAGTGACAGTTTGAAATAGATATTTTTTTTTTTTTGCAAACGTAGCAATTTCAACCGGATGAAAGATTACGATAAATAAATAACTTTTTTCATTCAACTAAAATCATCACCTTGAGCTCGTGTATATCTATTAAAAAACATATTAAATTTTCTAAATATTATATAAATTTATTTTGAATAGATAAAAATATTTTTTATTAATTCATTAATATTATATACTTACTATTATAATTAATTCATTAATATTATATACTTACTTTGTTAAATAAATAATTAATGATAAGAGCATAATTAAAAAAATTAATTATTATATAAAATAATAATTTAAGATGTATAATTTTTTTTTTTTGCAAAAATGAAAATTTTGGCAGAATGGTAGGAGTGAAACATTACTGGATACATATAATTGCTGGCTTGCTACAAAAATTATTGGTAGAACGTTAATGATAATAATAATTAATTAATAATTGACATTACTCAAAGTTATAAGCAGGGCTTAAGCATGCTATGCAATTAACTGGCTACATTAAAAAAAAAAAAAAGATGGAGATGATCAAATCACAAAAATAGAGTTTGTTAATTTTTTTTAATATTGATTTGGGTTAAATTTTTGGATGCTGTTATTTTTAAAAACTCATATGTATAAAATTTGTACAAACTAATTAAAAAGTCAATTATGCCCTTAATATAAAAAACATCTATTAATATATATATCTTTTTTATTTTTTCCTTTCACTTTTGCGTAATTAATAAAGTTATACTAATTTCAATATCCCATTAATAGCATATATAGATTTAAATTCATAAGGTTTTTTCAAATATTTAATTACAATTATTATCTAATAAATGAAATAATATCTAATTTTAAAAGTATATTAATATTTATCTATTGAATAAAATAATAGATACATTTATAAAAAAAATTATAAAATATATGCTAATATTTTCATAAAATATATGCTAAATAAAATATGTTATATAATATATGCTGAATTGTACAAATCATTATAATTCAATTATACGTACATTCTTTTAACAATAAAATTATTTTTAAAAAAATTATAAAATATAACTGTCTAATTAATTCTTTATATAAATTAAATGTTACCCAATAATAACTTAAAATTTTCATTTAATATGGTAGACACAAGAATTGGAGAATACAATATATATTAATTAATTAATTATATTTTAACTTAATTACTTTTGGATATGTAATAAATTAATAATATAGGCTAAGGAAAAATAATTAATTAGAATTAAATAATTTTAAAACTATATTAAAATTCATTATTTTTTAGTTAAAATTAATTTGAAAGAACATGAAAAACCATTTTCACTTAGTTATTACCAATGTAATTACTTAATATAGTTTTTTAGTTATAGCAATTTTCCAATATAATTTATTTATAATTTATTAATTTTATTGAGAATGAGTAAAAAATAAATTATCAATGATTTATTTTAAAAAAATAGAGTTATATACTCAATAGATTATCGCTCTCTTCGTATTATAAATTCATAAAATTCACTTTATTGATAAAAATAAAATAATTTGCAATATCAATCACTTTTTATATGCCCAAATAAAAATAAAAGCACAATGACTCATTCTTTTTATATATGGTCTTTTTTTTTTAATATGGTAATTAAACTTTTGCAATAGTTTGTAAAGTTTCAATTGAAAGTTGAATCATTCAAGTGAAAAAAATAAAAAATTTTCGACAACGCAATTTGATTTTTTTTTCCTTCCTTTTAAATTGGTTACATAATTATAATTAAATATCTAATTAATAATTTAATAAGTGTACTTATTTAATTTAATAATTTAATAAGTGTACTTATAAAAGTTCAAGAAAGGAAAATAAGATGTGCAAAATTTAACTATTAAATGATATCCATAAACTACAGTAAAAACTAAACGTGTATACAAAATTATTAGTCTATTTTTTCTTAAATATATTTATTAAATTTACATGTTAAACAAAATTTATTATTAATATTAATTTGGTTATTCAATTTTATTAAAAGATTCACTTCTAAATAAATTTTTATATTTAAACTAATTATGAAATTCACTTTAAATAGTTAATTTATTAGTTTGTATTAAAAATTTATTTATTTTAGCAGATAGATATATTATTTTAAGAGTATAATTATCTAAAATAAAAATATTATATTAAAATAATAAAAAAAAGCTTCAAACATTATTATCATCATATTATATATATTTTTTATGAGAATAATCTTGTACATAAAAAATCAAAAAATAATAAAGTTAATTTGGGTTTTATAAGAAATTTTAACACTTCATTAAATTAATTGAATGCTAGCTAATAATTCATTTAATTTAAAATTTTTATTTTAAAAAACAATGAAACAAAAATTTTAATTTTTACCTTAAATAAAACAAAAACAAAAATAAGATAGTTAAAAATATTTAATTACAAATTATCTTATGCGTTAAATAATATTAAAATAATAAATTTATCAATGCAACGTATATCAATATACTTTTATATTTTATCACTATATTTTTTGTCATATCTTATTTCTCTTTTTTTTAAATATAAATTATATTTTAAATTGTTTATCATAATTTATATTAATAACTTTGAAATTTAAAAATAATAGTAAAATTTTGTTATGCTATTATTATTTAAAATTTGATGTATACTCTATAATTATTTTATTATCACAATAAAATTTAAAAAAAAGTTACTTCTTTCGTCCCGCTGAAATTGTCTCTTCAGTTCATACATATCTATTAAAAAAATTATTAAATTCTCTATATATTATATAAAATTATTATTTAATCACATATTCAATTTTATTATATTATCATGTATAATATCAAAATATTGATAATGTCAACTTAATTGTAAAGTATAAAATGTAAATTATAATTAAAAAAAAGAAGTTGATGTACAAGTAAATCTAGAAGCCCCCTTTTGGTTATTTTGGCTCTTCACCTCTCATGCTTTAATGTACAAGCTACTTGATGCAATTGGTGGTTTTCTCAGCTCAGTGCTCATTTCCGATGAAAGATGATCGTCCGATGTTTAGGTGATTCAAGGTGGCTTCACGTTCCTCATAAGAGTTTCATTCTTCTCCTAATAGGCTAGTAGCACTTTGGTTAGCAGAGTTTCCCCATTGTTGTGTTCCTTAGTCTATTCCTGGTGAAGGCACATCGATGATGTTTCTCCCTTTTTCAGTTTTGGCTCATCTTGTGTTGTCACATTCGAACTTTTTAAAGAGTCTCTATTGAGGAGGTTTGGTCATCCTTTTTCCTCATTTACTTGTGTTTTTTATTCTGAGAAAGGGAAGAATCTTTGATTTGAAGACCATTTATGGTTTTTTTCTTTTTCTCTATTATTGCCTGAGAACACCCTCCAAGGGTCTCGTTTGGTGTTATTTTTGGCCTTGTCTCTGTTTATCTAAGGTCATAATTGTACAAAGGGGTTTGTTTTATATGCTTGGGATTCCTGGTTTTTTATGAAAAGTTTGTCTTGCTTATGGGTTTAAAAGCATCTTATAATCTTTGTTTGGTTTTAATGATATTTTCCTGCTAAAAACAATAAAAAAAGTAACGATCAATTTTCCAAAATTAAAAAACAAATTGAGGCAACGGGGATACGATGGCCTAAAACTTGGGCAAATGGATGAAAGTTTATAATGCGTCGGTGAATTGGACCAACTTTCTGTAATTATTAGCACTCAGTAAGTTAAAATCATGACTATCACAGATATAAATTTTATTTAAATTTTGATAATTTTCTCTAAAATATTTCATCTATTAAAAATTAATAAAGTGCAAATCAAAAATATTATAGATGGAAATAATATGAATTATTCTTTTATAAATTTTTGTATGTGTTAAATATAAAAATATGGATAAATTACAGATGAAAAAAAAGAGCCAAAAAATTGCAAAATTATTCAATACAATTAATGTTAGCCGTGCTTGTCTAGCATGTAAGTATATTAAAATATAGTTTTTTTCTTTTTAAGTTCAGTAAAATCAATGTTTTTATAATTAGATTGGCATGAAATTAGTTTCTTAACTAATTTTTAATTTGATTCGTAGAATTAATAGGTCTGAACTCTCTTTTATTTATTTATTATTTATTTTTTTAAAAATTTATTAAAGTATTTTTTATTTTTTAAATAGCCAATCGACTAAAATCTTAAATTATAGTGGTTTTTTTAGTTTAGCACCATCCATTTTTCAATTATTTTTTGAATTAGATTGATATTAATTTCCGATTTTATTAGTTTAACTAAATGTTGTGATTAGGCTTTAATAAAATAAAATTAAATAAAAATATTATATATCAATTTATGGGCGTAAATGTTATTTTCAATAAATTAATAGATTCTAACATGATTGAAAAATTGAGAATTTTTATCAGTGTATAATCAAACATTAATATTGATTACGTTGATCAGCTAATAAAGAATTCATCTAATTTAATTAAAAATTTTAAATTTAAATTATAAATATACGGTTATATTAAAATTAAATAAAAAAATTTTTATCTCATTCTAATTTTACTAAAATTGACTAAAAAATGGTGATACAGCCCAAAAATAGTGTTGCTTATTATTTATGATAAAAAGAGACAAATTAATTCTCCAACATTTATGCTTTACACATATCATTAATTCTTCTCGTTGACAACATTATTATATACAAATGCTTCTAACCTGACACGTGGAATTTTTTTAAAAAAAAAGAGCAATCTTTGAATTAAATGATGCAGCTTCTCATAAAGAGCACTTTTTATTTATTTAAGAGAGGTAAGATGCTCTTTACTGTTCGCATCAAATTAAATTTCATGTTGGCCCATTCTCTCCTTTCTCTTTCCATTTCTTTCCCTCTTTTGTTTTTTTCTTTCTCTTTCAACTTTTTTTTTTATTACCGATTGGTTTGATAGTAAAGGGAATAATTACGTGCAATGTGAAAATATGATATTATTTTTTTTTGGTACTATACAGTATGATATTATTTTATAATATAAATGCTATACAAATTAGAAGTATTATGTAATTATATATAATTTATTTAAATAAATATATTATATGTCTTATTTATATAATTCATTCAATTTTTTAATCATATTAAATTTAAATTATATCAATATAATTAATAAATAATTTATATTTATATTAATGCTAATGCTAATCGTATCATTTAAATAAGTCAATATAATATGAATAAGATTCATTAATCTATTTTGACATCATTATCTTCCATATTTTTTTACACAATAAATAAAGAGACATGTCTAAAATTAAATAATTATTTCTTTACATAATAAATTTAAAATTAAATTTTCTCGTATATATAAATACTAAAAGATAAATAAATAAGAGAATGTTATTTGAATTTTGTGAAGTTTGTATTCCTGGTTTTTGCTTAGCTAGTTAACTTCATAAAAAGCTCATGTTTAAGATGGCAATTGCTATTTTTGGTCAAGTATGGTAATTTTGGTTGAGAATTTGTATTATTTTTAACTAATTATAATTTACAAAACCAAAATAATAACAAACATTTTTCTAGAAGTTGGTGTACTTGAAATTATGATCATGAAAATGTATGTTCACCCTGCAAAACATAAGTAGATTATGTGACGTGTGAACTTAAAGAATATTTTTATTGGCCCCAATGTACCATGCTCTAGTTGGCCTACTCTATTCCATGGTCTTAAATGCTACTTAATAGCCCATTCTTATTTGTAATGGGTGGGCCAGAATGGGCCTAGATTTTCAAATGGGTGGATTTCTGATTTTTGAATCATCTCATCATTTTTTTTTCATGAAAATAATCAACATCACTATTTATAACATAATTCATTCTTTTTCTTATGGATTTTTGTTTTGGTGTGTCGTAAACTAGTCAATGGATGTTGAACAATAATCAAACTTGGGTTGATAAAAGCTAATGAAAATAAACCCTGAACAATTTTTTTTCATTAAACCCTAACAAAAGCTAATAGCTTGGGCTTGGGCTTGAATTAAACCCTAACAATTTCAACTTATTGAAATTAATCTGAATTATATATGATTCAAGTTTTTTTTTATTTATTAAAAACTTCAAGAAAATAAAAATATTTTTAAAATATTTATTTTTCAACTTTCAATTTGAAAGTGATTCAATATTATAAATATTTAAGAATATGCCTCACTTTTAAATATATACCGTTGGGATGTCAAAATGGGTTGGATGTCAAAATGGGTTGATCCACCGTGATGACATGATTGAGATTAACACGAACATGATTCATTTATTAATCGTGTCGATATAAATATGACACAAAAATTAAATGAATTACATAGATACGGCACGTATAATAAGTTTAATTAAATAAATTATATATGAGTCACATAACCCAACACGATTTGTTTAATCCATATAATATTTTTAATTTAGAATAATTTTATATTTTTAAATAATTCATTAAAATTTATTAATATAATAAAATTATGATTAAAATAATTTTAAAATATAAATGTATTAAAAATTTATTAGAATACACAAAAAAATAAAATATATAATAGAATTAATATATAATAAATGATAAGTGTGTATTATAGTTTAGTTTTAGAATTTAGTAAGAAAAAAAATTTAAGAAGATAATACGCAGTTGTCAATATAATTTTTGTAATAAATTTTTTGAAAAAATTATTTTATTTTTTATTTTTTATCCTATTTTATTTTATAAATTATATTCTAAAATCTAAATTAAAAAAAAAAGTTATTTGATATAAAATATTAGATTATTTAAATCATAAAATTATTTAATTTTTAATATTTGATTCAAGAAAATGATTTTCAAAAATTTAAGAAGAATTAAATTTAAATTAATTAAAAATTAATAAAATAATTTAAAAATTTTAGTAATTAGATGAAATTAATATTTTTTAATAAGAATAATTAAAAATTAAATAAATTATTTTTAAATAAATAATAATATATTATAAAATAATAAAATTATAATAATATAATAAATATATATTACTTATTTTTATTTTCTTATAATAAATAATAACAAAATAATATAATTTTGAGTTATATTAAACTGTATCATTTTAGTTAAACAAATTATAACGAATTCGCGTGTTAACCCGCTATTAAAATTGTGTCATAATATGAATTGATCTTATGACACTAACTTATAAAAAGTTAATATTAACTTGCTAATTTTATGTATCTAACTTATGGCGTTTTCGGATCATGGCTTATTTTAATACTTTTAATATATATTTAATATATTAAAAATATATGATATTTAAAGAAAAACTTTTAAAAAAATAACATGTTATGTAATTTTTTTCTTCTTTAATGTAATGACATAATTCATGTTATGAATGATCAGAAGATTATTTAATAAATTTTTTTATCAGAAAATAGAAAATACATTAGTAATAAAATTTCATTGTACATTTCAGGCTTCATCTAGTAGTGGGAGGCCAGGTGAAATCGATACACCACATAGGAACAAGCAATTTTCCCATGAATACAAGCCGCTAGCTCAAGTTCAACAAACCCCTTACAAAAAGCAGTCGTATATGGCCTACAGAGGAGGTGAGGGCAACAACCTATGAATACCTTAAACAACAAATCGGAATCCCATATTTCTTCCTCATACAATAGAGAAAATGAGAAAAAGAGGGGCCAAATAAATCATACCTAAGACTCAAGATTGATCACCTCATATAAAATACAAGGGATGAGCTTATAGGAGATTTGCAAACCTCGGCTGGAGTAGATAATAATCGACCACTATAATAAAAATGGGAGAAAAAAGAACACGGTTGCTTGTACCCACTTACGAGAAAGAGGTTGTTCATCTGAAAATAAAAAGAATCCCCAACAGAAGTTTCAATCCTTGACATCGACTCCACCGGAAGAGGAAACCTGATCGGGAGCTCCACCACCGAAGAGTAGCCGTTAAACAATCCAGAGCTTCTACATGATAGAAAACAAAAAAAAGGCATTTATTGCCATATCTAACCCAAAAAAAAAACATAAAGCCCATAACAATAAAGAAAGAATAGCAAAAAATAATAAAAGACAAAGGATTTAGGGTTGTCGCCGACGATATGGCCGACAATAGTCCCGGACTCAAGCAGAAAACCCAACAAAAAATTCTAAAGAGAAGAGAGAGAAAAAATCTAAAAGACGAAAGTCCTCATCTATGCGTATGGCTACTGATTATTTAATAAATTCAATAAATTCGATATATATATATATATATATTGCAATTTTTTATAATTTAAAATGCATGGAATATTTAAATATGAATTTATAGATCTAATTTCTTATAAATTACCTACAAGTGATGCACAATAAAGATAAATTAAGTTTTTTCTTATGAATATATTTACTGCCTTTTTTAAAATGATTAAAAGAATATTGTATGATCATAAATTATTATATATAGTTAAATATCTTTACCTAATCTGACTTTATTATTATAACACACCCATCAACCTTATTATATACAACTTGATGTGCCTAAATAATACAAAGGAACCCCTCAAAAAATAATAATAATAATAATACGAAGGAATAGAAGCCCTCAGGTCAAGCACTCTGTAACTGTGTCTGGTTGGTTGGCGGCTGCATAGTGAGCCTGAGCCACAATCTGTTTGTGGCTGTCATTTTCATCTACTTGGCCCAAGACGCTGTGCCCCTCTGTTTCGTCGCTACTTAGGTTAGTAGGCTGTCTATAATAAATTATAAGAAAGAGATATATAAATAAGAGAAAATTCTCGTCATGCATGTTAAAAATTTAGAAAATGTCAATTTTTTCAAAGATTCAAATTGTTAAATCATAATTTTCTTTATTAATTTAAATTTATAAATTGACTCGTAATCAAATATAATTAACATTAGACCTGAATATATGATAGATTTAACTTGAAAAATATTAAATTTTCTAGAGATCTAGCGTTCACAATTTTCTTTTGTAAATTAAGGTGTGGAGCATGTGGCCATATCTAATAATCAGAGACAAGTTGATATATATGATGAAAATGATAATAAACTAACAAATAAAGCATAAATGTAAGGTAAGATTTCCCTTTTAATTACCAATAGAATAATAGAGATTTAATTTTGTTTTCTTCATTTTATTTTGTTATTAGGTGAGGAATCAATTAATTTGGTGGGTCGATTAGACTTAACATATTTTGTCAAATGATTGATAATAAAGGAAAAAAAAAACCCATTAATTAGGACAACAGAGAAAGGAGCGATTATTACATTACAGGTTGTTTTCATAAATTTTATTTTTTATCAAGGTTTTGATACGGTACTGCGTTATGTACCATTCATTGGTTTGATTATATTTTGCAAAAATCATAAAAGCTTGACCGCATGATTAATTGACTTTTTTTTTATAATCGAAGGTTGGTTATAATTGATTGATAGTTTGGATCATGGGAACATGGTAGGCCTTCACTTCATATAATAGAATATTGCTTGTACACGTGTACAAAACCCAGCTAAGAATGAGAAAGGTCAGATGGTTTCAAACTCCAAAGCAGGTGATGTGTGCACATCAGTGAGTTGAGACATGGTAGGCCCATTTTCTTTTGGGAGCCTCTTTTTCTAATCTTTTACGTGTACAATTAATCATATATTTAAGAGGAAATTACTCTGTATATCTATTTTTTTTAAATATCATTTTTATATTTTTTATATATTAAATTTATATTTAATGTATATTTTTAAAAATAGACTATCCATTTAATATGTTAAATATATATTAAAAATACATATTCACAAAAAAATTACTGTTGAAATTTGAAAATTTGGTATTTTTAAAAGGGGAAAATAAATATTTTTTGAAAATAATTTTATTTTTGAGGGTATTTTTTAAAAATCTTATATTTTATCCATTTTAAATATATATTTTTTTATTTTTATAAAAATTCAAAAATTAATTATTTTATTAAAAAAATATATTTACATTTATTTTTTATTATACAAATAATATTTATTCTCAAAAAAGTATAATAAATATTTAATATATTATTTAAAATTAATTATACTTTGAAATAGATAAAAAAAAAGTGTGGTCATTAATTTGAATAAATGAAATGTTATTTTTTAAAATTTTTGTTAAAATAGGGGTTAGCCGAATAGATACTTCAATAATCCTTTTTTTTTTTTTGAAAATTGATACTTCAATAATCCTAATTATCCATTTGGGACAAAAAATTAAATTCACAACTCAATTAAAAATTTGTTACATTTCAAAACTTTTATAATGGATAGTTTAAATCAAAATTATTATAATTCTATACGATCGAAAATAATTTCATTTATAATTTTTATTTTAATATTAAATTTTATTCAGTAACATTAAAAATCAAAATTTTATTATTGAAATCTTAATCCAATGTGCATTTCTAATAGAAATTAAATTGCTCCACCTTAACAAAAAAAAAACATTTAATTATAAAAAAATATAATTGAACCCTTATCAACTTAATTTTAAAGCTCAGCAAATCCAATATGTACCCTTAATTATAGTTCTAAGTCCTTGAAGCATCAATTGCTTAGTAATAACTATTAAGTTTATATAGAATTAGGAAAATGATAGTTTGGTGAAATATCATCATTAACAAAGCATAATATATATGCTCCTAATTTAAGAAATAGACCTATTTGATTTTTGTTTTTTTTTTGGCAACCATAATATGTTAGTAAAATAGTAAGGATTAGTTGAGAACAGAAAGTTGTCCTCCTATGCCAATTATTGTAATTAATTTACTTTTGACTTTATTAACAAATAAGCTTAATATTACGTGTAAAAAATTAACTTATCATATCAATATTAATTTTGTATTACTCAATTGTGAAAATGATTAAATAATAGGATCTTTTTTTTAACTAGCTTGCACGCGTTAAAAATTATTTATTTTTCCAATTGGATTCAAATATAAATTTTCCTTCTTAATTTATGTATTCACAAATTCAAAATTATAGTACAAATAAAAAATAATAATTATTAACTCATTTTATCAACTATTTGTTTTTTTTTTTGGTTTACAAAATCATCTAATTTTTTAAAATGCTAAAAAAAACATGTTGGCATATATTAATTTTGGTATTGGTTATGCTGTTGCATCTCATGTCATTTTATTTCTTTATTTCCCTTTCATATTCCCCTTCCATATCCAAGTGCTACTACCCTTGCTTTCCTTCATGGGAATTTTTTTCAAGAAAAATAATCTTTAATCTACGTGATAAGAAAAGAGCATAAAATAAATTAATAATATTTATTTTTTGAAAGTTAAAAATAAGAAAACACATTAATTATTAAAAATATAACGATATTGTACATTAAAATATATTTTTTTTTGAAAAATAAATTAAAAATAAATTATCCTTCCCATACTCATAATAAATATATATATATATATTTTTAAATAATAATAATAATAATAATAAGTAAATGAATTTTTCCATTTAAAGGATTAACTAATAATTTAATTTTTTAACAAAAAAATAATTTAATATTTTTCTCATAAAAATTAATTAAACTCTCAAATAATTATATTCTTTTTTAATTATAACTTTAAAAAAGTCTTAATAATTTTTCTCCATTCATAATTTGACTTCAATGATACTCGGATTTGAAAATTTTTAATTCAAAAAGCCATATCATTTTTCCTTTTTTTTATATCGTAAATTTCACTATTTAATTATATCCCCTCACTTTCTCTCTCTCTCAAAAACGAAAGGTTTTTTTTTTCTCCTCTTAAAGAGTCAATACTCTCTTCATAAACAGTTGTTATTCTTTTTCAGTTCTCGCCTTTTCTTTCTTTCTCTCCTTCACCATGACTGACAGAATTCACCCTTCTGCTAAGCCCACCAACAACGGCACCGCCGCCGCAAACACCGCCAATCCCTCTTTTCCAGCCACCAAAGCCCAACTCTACGGAGCTACCCGCCCTGCCTACCGCCCCCAACCCCAACGCAAACGTAGCAGCCGTCGTCTCTGTTGTGCTTGTTGTCTATGGGTAACCATAATAATACTCACTCTCCTTCTCCTCGCCGCCATAGCTGGTGTTGCCCTCTACGTTATTTACCGTCCTCACCGCCCAAATTTCACCGTCTCCGGCCTCAAAATCTCATCTTTGAATCTCACTTCAAATTCCCATCTCACCACTAATATTAATCTCAACGTAACCGCAAAAAATCCAAACAAAAAGCTTGTATACGTCTACCAATCCATCACAATTTTGGTAACTACGGAGAAAGATGGAATTTTTATAGGAAATGGGCAGCTACCCTCTTTTGTTCATGGAAAAAAGAATACAACTTTATTAAAATTTTCCATAACCAGCAGCAATAGCGAACAACTTGATGATATCTCTGCTACCCAGTTGAAGAAAGATTTGAAGGCCAAAAATGGCCTCGCTTTGAAATTACAATTGGAAACTAAAGTTAAAGCAAAGCTTGGAAGTTTAAAAAGCCCAAAAGTTGGGATTAGAGTGATTTGTAAAGGGGTTAAAGCCATTGTTCCTAGTGGAAAATCTGCAACAACTGCTTCACTTTCTAATGCTAAGTGCAAGGTTGATTTGAGAATCAAGATCTGGAAATGGACTTTCTAAGATGGAAGAAAGCTGGATTTTCTTTTTCTTTTTCTTTTTTAATTTTAGAAGAGAAAAGGTCTGGTGTTTTATTTTTATTTTTTTTTTCTTTTTAGTTTTTTTTTATTATTAGTATATGCTATTTTTTTTACTCCAATAATATTATATATATATATTTATTTATTTTTTCCTTGGTATATGTTTTGTATATTGAAGAAAATTTGGTGATTGTTTGTTTAATTTAGGAGACAAAAAAAAAAGTTATATATATATATAGTTTTTCAAAGATTTTTATATATTCATTGGATTTTTTTTTCTTTCCAATTTCATATTGTTTTTAAATCCAATTGGAGAATTAATCGTTTCTTGTAATTGATATGAGAGTACTTTATGTGACTTATTGTTATATATTTTTATTTTTTAATTATATAACTAATTTATAAAAACAGAAAAAACTTACTCTGATTTAAAAATAAAAATTTAAATTTAAGTATATATATATTTACATCATGTTTATAGTTAAATGGCAGAGTTGACCAAAAAAATTTTCCAAGTCTTATATGTGAATTAATTGCATACCTACATGTGTTTTGTCCTTGGTAGAAGGGGAGGGGAATCCTTACATCTCACCAACAATTGTGGTTAGCCTTTAATGCAAATTAATCATACTTTTTCATTAATATTATAATAATGCATTATGTATGAAGCATTTTTTGATATCTTAGTATGAGGATAGTGCTCAAAAGAAAAAAAAAATAGTCTGAGGATAATTTTGGTTTTGATTATACTTTTTAATTTTATTTTTATATATATTTATTATATTACAATTATATATTTGTTCGCAAATTTTCCCATTTCATTTGGTTATAAGATGAATGAAATGTAAATGTAATGTAAAAATCTCTCATGACCTTTTTTCAATTAATTAGCATGCTAATTAATTCTTCTTTAAAAGAAATATTTACAAATCTTGAACATTTTATTAATCAATTATAATAATTTATTTGTTTATTGTTCTATACATGGCTATTCTATGCTTATGAAAAATGAAAATGAAACGAGAAATAAAATAATCTTCAAATTTATGTTTTCAATCAAAATTATTTTTGCCGACATTTTTTTTTTTAGCAAATAGAAGCAGTTTCATTATAAAACATATACAATAATTTATTTACTGTGTATGTCACTCATACTATATTTTATTTTATTTTTTCTCTTAATTCAATTTCAACAAACAAGTAATAAATAAATATTACTACTAGAAAGAAGGCTTTGGCTGTATGCAAACTCTTGAAAATAATAATAATAATAATAATAATAATAATGGACAAATTAAAAAAATATATTGTAACACTTGTTAATGATTGATTTATAATTAAAAAATAATATTTAATTTAAGATAAAAAAAAGGAAAAAATAAGTTGCTTTCCTTTGATTCCAAGCTGTGGTGGGCTAAAATAAAAATGTGGTGATTCATACATATAATCCACAAAATTCATTTAGTAGGTTTGATTAAAAATAAATAAATCATTTAGTTGGTAGCGGCGATGTCACCGCCTAGGCCTAACGTGTCAAAAAAAGTTTAATTTAGTTCTTAATTATTTTTGTTGCATGTTGGTGTGTAAAAATAATAATAATAATAATAATTTTTATTAATTCAATAAAAATATGTATTTAACAGTATAAAGGTGGTTTTGTATCCAAGTTTTCTTAATCATAAAAGTTTTATTGAATTTAATAAAAGATTTAAAACAGGGGAGTTATCATCAATATTACTCGGATCCGTATATGTATATGTATATATTCACCATCAAATTAAAAAATACATATATATTTAATTTGTTTCAAATTAGTTGAATATTAACAAATAGTTTATCTAATTTGAGAATTCAAATTTAAAAATATATTGTAATGAATATATTAAAATCATATAATAACGATACGTAAGATAAAAGTAATTAATAAATTATTTTATAAATAAATTAATGATTTTTATAAAAATGAATATGCACAATTTCATGTAAAAATTAAATAATTAAAAGCAAAATTTTATTTTTAATAATCAATGAACTAAATTTAACATATATATTAAAAATAAAATAAAAAACAAATTAAATAATTTTTTTGATTTTGAAAATTAAATAACTTTCTTAATAGATATTAAATACTAAATAATTAAAAATATTTTATATATTAAATAATATAAAAAAATAAATCCGTAAAACACCAGCCAGCCAGCTTCCATGCGGTAATAATAAGTAGAAGAAGAAGAAGGCTGCAGAAAGCAATTCACACCACGTATATGTTTTTTTTTTTTTTTTGGTGTCGGTGGGACTTTTCGAAAGGTATAATGTATATTATATTTATAAAAAAAGTGCAATTTTTGTGTTTATGTTTTTAATTTCTAGGAGGGCTAAAATTGTCAAGAAAAAGTATTTTTTAAATTAATTAATTATATATTTATTTCTACATTATCAATTTCGAAAGAAGAGCATGTGGCAACATGCCATTACAGGAGCAGAAACTGTACCGCCACATACATTCACAAATTTTCAGCGTTCTTTTTTTAGTGAGATTCAGCTGTGAAGATCTTATTGGTGGGAGCTCTTCATGCTCCGACACATCATAGCCTATTTGCTTCTAGATTTATGTGAATGTTACACATCCATCCATAATTAACATTTTTTTTGGCACCCGTAACAATAGAAACACTTTACACCTCGATCATATTAATAAAAATTTAATTTTTTAAGCAGTGGATAAATTATTTACCCATTTTATTTTTTATTTATATTAAATACCCTCGTAATAATCAACTTTCTTCTTATTTTATAAAAATTAAAAAATATTAATTATTTTTATTAAAAATATAAATATATTTATATATTTATTATATTTCTATTTTAACATGCAATATATTTAATAATTAATATTAAATATAAATATTATAAAAAATTATATAATATTTATTCCGTTTTATTTTAAATATCATGTAAAAATAATATATACATACTAAGAAAATGATTAATCATTATAAATTTTATAAAAATTTTATTATAATTTACCTAAACATCATTTTCATCTTACATATTCTATTTATTCTCTTTCATTAATTAATAAGGGCAATATTGATAATTTTTAATTAATACTCTTTAAAATTTTTAAAAACGATACTTGAAATAAAATAAAAAAATTTCTTATACAACATTTAAAATGAAAAGATAGGAGTAATTAATTTGTTAAAATAGTAAGTGATCTATAATTGAAAACAACTAAAAAAAATGTTTATCTTTATGAGGCGGAGGAAATAACTATTGATTATTATAAGAATTAAAAATCAAATTAATTATTACTTTGATAAAAATAGTTATAATTTAAAAAATATAAATAATTAAATCCAATAACTCAAAGTAATTACATAATAAATAATTTGTTTAAATAGTAAGTGACCTACAATTTGAAATAACTAAAAAAATGAGTTTATCTTTATAAGATGGAGATAATAACTATTAATTATTATAAAAATTAAAATAATTATTGCTTTGATAAAAAAATAATTGTGATTTAGAAAATATAAATAATTAAATACTATAACATAAAATATTTAAATAAGTATATAATATTTAATTTACAATATAACTATAACATAAATAAAGTAATAAAGCTATATTTCAGGATATATAAAAAAGAAAAGCGTCTATTAGAACGAAGAAAATACTATTTTTATAAGGTATGAATATTGATCGAGTTGGTCGGATTTTAGAACTCAATCAACTATACCATTTAATAGTTATTGAAAAAAATATTTTTAAAAATCAACTATTAATGATCAGTTCGTTCGATTTTTTATAAATTTTTTTGTTGATTTTAATAGTAAATGTACAAGCCAAAACCGACATAGTCGATCAAATTGGTAAAGTAGTGATCGAATCGGTCGAGTTTTAGATTTTTTGCACGTCTCTAACTTTCATATAATTAAATAATTAAATTAAGCTCATATATATCTAATAAAAAATTATTATATTTTATAAATATTATTTTTTTGCCTTAAATTGATAGATTTATTTTTTTATTAGTCATAAATTATAGTTCATTTATTATTTTATTTATTTAATTAATATATAAAATCTCTATGGTATATTTATTTAATATTATTTATTAAATATATTACACACTAAAATAAAGATATAATAAAAAATATGTGAAAATTATATTTTTAATAAAAATAGTTAAATTTTTCTTTATCCTTATGAATAAGAAGTAAGCATATAATTTTAATATGAAATTAGTATATTATATAAAATTATTTTAAATAAATTAAAATATTATATATTATCGTATATTTTACTTTTATTTTATTAATTAACTCACTAATAATATAATTAAAAAAATAATTATTATAAAGTGACCATTTTAATAAAATAAAATTTTCTTTTAAATGTGATAATTTCAATGAAAAAAGTAGTATTAATTTTTTATATATAAATAATTAATTTTTTCAATATTGTGCAAAAAATACATTAATAATAATAAGAAGACTAACCAATTTGATTGAAAAATAATTGAAATCTATTGAAAATTTTAGATTTTGAGAATAAGGTAGTGCTTGGCAGAGCTTTTGACAGGTGAAAAGTTGTTTTTATTTTTTCAATGAAAACTAGTTTTATAGTATTTGGTAATAATTAATTTTTAAAAAATTATTATTCTTATAGCTAAAAAATCATCTACTAAGAGAAGCTGGAAAATGATGTTTTTTAATAGTTATTTTTTAGATTATTCGAATAGTAATTTTTTAAATTATTTAAATAAAAATATCTTTAATTTTTATTAAAAATAACCAATTTATTTATTATAAATAGAATAATTTTTTATTTTATTTCTTATTTTCTTTTTAATTTTAAATGTGTTATTATTTATCATTTTATTTTAAGAAGTCATTTTCAAAGATAATTTTACAAATACATATAAACTGTTTATGAGTTTAAAAATTATTTTTAAATTATATTTACTAAATAATTAACTGATTTTAAAAATAGTAATTTTTAAAAATAGAAATTTTACAAATATGAAAATTTATTTTCAAAAGCTTTGCCAAATTGACCCTAATTATAACTGAAAAATCCATTAATTTTGCATTTTGAAAAATCAATTGAAATCTATTACAGCAGTCAAAAGTTGACTTGGAATTATAACGACAGCCAAGCACAAAACGATTACAGCAAACGACTAGCCGTTGAGGAATAGATTCTTGTCTCATTATTGTATATTTTCTTGTTTTATTTGATAAAAATTTCTAAATTAATAATTTGTTTTATTTGATAAAAGTTTATAAATTAATAATTTCCACATGGATTAATTATATTTTTTTGTTATTTTCATTGTTCCCTTAAAAAAAAATCGTCAATCGTATAATGTTAGGCAAATTCGGATATAATAAACGCATAAACGACATTCTCTTCATATGATTAATAATTAATAAAAACTTAGGCCGAAGGCCATAATTTCATTGAAATTAAGCCCATTTGCAAAAGCCCATCAACAGTTCAATGGCTAAAACCCTACCAAAAACCAAAAGCCTCTTGTCTGTGAAAATTGCAAGCAATACACACAAACTCTCACACTCTCTCTATATTTCCTGTGATCGTCTAATATGTATAGAATAGCTTCAAGATTAGCATCATCAATTGGGTACTGATTCTTTCCCAGCATTTTCCTTTGCTTGTGTTTCTATAAAATTGCAAATATTTGACTATTTTTCTCTGCTGTGTGTGTTTTTTGGTTAACAGCTCCTCTGCTTCGAAGAAACTGGTAATAATGGCTCTCTCTCTCTCTCTCTAATTGTTATTTTTTTTGTTGCGTTTTTTTAATGGGCCGTTTCATTTGTTTCTTATAAGCAACAAATCATTGTTCTCATTTTGTGACTTAAGTTCAGGTGGTTTTACATTCGTCTTTTTTTTTTTCATTTAATTTTGTTTCATTCTCATTTTTTGTACCATACATGGTTCTCGGTATGGATTGCTTTTATGGGTTTTATTAATTCTGGCATTTTCTTGTTGTGGTTAATTTCCTCTTTTGATAGGTGCGTGGCACTGTTATATGCAATAGAAGTTATGTGGCGAAGGATATCAATTTCGGGGTTGGGGCTCGTGCAGCTATGTTGCAGGGCGTCAATGAGGTATCGGAAGCTGTAAAAGTCACAATGGGACCAAAGGTATTGGTCTTGCGCTGTTCATTTCATTTCATTTCATTTTATTTTTATGGAGTTATTTCTGTAGATAAATATGGTACAAACAATAATTTGTGACAAAAACCAATATAGACAGGTTTAGCCATGTGGGGGTGGGTGTATATTCTATACACTTATTTTCATGTTAAATAACTGAAGGTTGATGGAGTTATGTGGATAAGTGAGTGCAAGATACAATTTGCATCTCTACCTTCCAATCTAGAAAAGATTTAGCCATGTAGGAGTGTTTGTGTGTATATATATAGAGAAAGATACATGTTAAATAATTGCACATGTTCTTAGGCTTAGTGCTCAATTCCTATGGGGACATCTTAGAGGCTTGAACTCAAAGAGTTCCAATTTGAAGCTTCTAAGTTGAAGTTCCATTGAAGAGGTTACCCATTGTATAATTGAAAGCCGACATGCTTCTTGGTAAAAAAAAATTATCTCAACTTATTATAATATTTTTCATTTTATGGAAGCATTTAAATTTTACCTTATTTATGCTGTGCGCCATACAGTTCCCTCAAAGTAAAGGTCACAACACTGAATATGTTTAATTCTTTATAATTTTTCTTTTTTTTTTCTTGTGAATTTTTCAGGGCCGCAATGTTATCATTGAGAAAAGTCATGGGGACCCTAAAGTGACAAAGGATGGTGTTACGGTTGCCAGAAGCATCAATTTTAAGGAAAAGGCTAAGAATGTTGGTGCAGACCTCGTAAAGCAGGTTGCAAGTGCAACAAATACTGCTGCAGGAGATGGTAATTTCTTGTTGGTATTTCTCAACATGTGAGATAAGCACTGCAATTTGTTATAAGTTAGCATGTTAGAATTTGAAGTTAAGAGTTTCTTGATTTGGTTAGGTTTGTGAATGTTAGATGTTCAAAAACACCTATTTTTCCTTTAAGCTGAAGGAGCACGCCTAAAGATTCGTGCTTGTTCATATACCTTTAAAGTAACCATTTTGGGAGTGAAAGGGAAAAAAAGATGGATTGTGTTGAAATCAGAAAAGACTAATTACCAATTTTTGAGTTGGATTTCATTTCTGAGAAAGAGTATTTGCTTCTTTACAAGTGAAGTACAAGTGTTTGGCATGGCACCATTATTACTGTATCTTTGATCAGTATTACCTTATAATCCCCTAGGTGTACATGAGTAGAAGAAGAAAAAGTTACATGTTTTCATCATTTTTCATGCTCAAAGCATCAACCAGTTGGGTTTCATCATGTTAATTTAAAATATTGTGATGTGAAACATTAAATTCTGGTACTTAAGACAATTCTCAAGGTGAAAAATTTATCTCATTAACCAGCCGTCAGGAAATATGAGCTGTTCTCATTGTGGGAGATATGTTCATATGCGATTGCAGGTACAACTTGTGCCACTGTCCTGACCCAGGCAATACTCATAGAAGGCTGCAAGTCTGTGGCTGCTGGTGTAAATGTGATGGATTTGCGCATGGGCATAAATATGGCTGTTGAAGCTGTTGTTTCTGACTTGAAAAGAAGAGCATTAATGATAAGCACTCCAGAAGAAATTACACAGGTTGTATATTCCTACAGAAACCAAATTGCCTCATTGTATCTTTTCTTGGTAAATTTTGATCTAAGACATAATCTTATGACTCTATTCTGTAAACTAGGATGTGGTTAATTGTTGATAATCATTGAAAAGAAGCTCCTTAGTTTCCTTAACAGTTGGAAGCCCTTCCTTTTGCTTTTAACATGTTTTTTCATTTAAATATTAGAAGCTTCCTAGTGGAAAAGTAAACATCAATGCATTTGTTATTTGCTTGATAAGAAATCTATTCTTTTGGCTGTCGTGCACACATTGCTAGTTATGCTTGCTGGATCTTTCTATGATATGTCCTGATACTCTTGTGAATAGGTTGCCACTATCTCTGCAAATGGTGAACATGAGATTGGAGAATTGATAGCGAGAGCAATGGAGAAAGTTGGAAAAGAAGGAGTCATAACCGTTACTGTGAGCAAATTTTCTTCCTCTGTCATTGCATAATCACTGGATGAAATTTTGGTCCAGGTTACATATCCCCTTGAATTTTTCAGGATGGAAATACTTTGGAAAATGAGTTGGAAGTTGTCGAGGGAATGAAGCTTGCCAGAGGTTATATTTCTCCTTATTTTATTACTGATCAGAAGACCCAGAAATGTGTAAGCTCAAGTCATGCGTTTTCCACTGTCAATATCTGCTTCAAATAGTATTCAGTATGTTGAGCTTAAATGAATATTCTCACTATAACATATGGTGAAGTATACTTGATATTTACATTTTTTTATTGTTATTTTTGAATTTGATTGGATTAGTTTGAATTGATTGTACTAGTGTTGATCAACAGTCAAGTGATAAGCGGGGTGAAGTAAAACAAAATGATGGATTTAGGAAGACAGAGAGCAAGGGATGACTGCAAACTTATTGGATCTTATAGTAATTGGTTTGGGGGATATATGTTATTCTATCTCCTTGTTAACTTTTGCAGCTTTTAAGTATATTGCAAAGGAGGTCACTTGTAGTCATAGAAATGTTTGGAAATTGGCCTGCTCTATCTCGCAAAAACTTCCTGTTTTGATGGCTTTACCGCACCATCCCAGAAATATCATTGATTTTGCTTTACAGGAACTTGAAAATCCATTGATCCTCATTCATGAGAAGAAAATTTCAGACATGAACTCACTTGTGAGAATATTGGAGTTGGCAGTAAAAGTGAGTACCTTTTCTTTTGTTTTTAATTTTAAATATTGCTGTGTTAAGTGAATACTGATTTGAGCTTGTAGACGGATTTTTAATGATTCAACTTTAAACAGAAAAATAGACCACTTTTAGTTGTGGCTGAGGAAGTGGAGAGTGAAGCCCTAGCAATGCTTACTCTCAACAAGTATCATGCTGGACATAAGGTGACTGATTATACTTGCTTTGATGTTTCTTTGTTGGGCACACTGCATCTGTTGGAGGATCTCATTAATCTTGATGGCATTGAAATGCTATGGTGATATGTATACAATATGAAGTGAAAAATATATATATATGCTTAAAGATTTATATGCAAGTGCTTTTGTGTTTGCACATGCATGGCTTTTGTACATGTGATACTCAAGTAATTAGTGCAGGTGTGTTGTGTATTACGATTATCACTGATGTGGCCTCTTTCATTGGATTGGATATCTTCCTTAAAGGATGGTCGTGGAATAATTTTTCATCAATTATACCTTGTGTGTGTGCAGTACCTTCCCTTTTAATCATGCTAATAAAAGCGCATTTATATTTGTATGACACTATGATTCAAGGGTATACGTACTCAAAATTCATGGGAAGTTAGGAATTATCCTTGAGAGAACTCCAAATCTTGCCGTGCAAAGCCAGTAATTAATATTCATTAAGTTTTTAAACAATGCACCTATAAATCTCTGACTTATAGAAGTTGATTAATATTCATTATGTTTTTAAACGATGTACCTATAAATCTCTGACTTATAGAAGTCGAGTAACCACATACAAGGATATTCCCTCACAATCTATAATTTTTTAGCATCAAAAATGGGTATAGACCAATGACCTATTGATGTGATAAATACACAAATATTTGTGTGTGCATGCATGCATGTGTAATCGAAAGATACAGTGAAACTGAGGAGGATGTGCATTATATTCTGGTGCTTTTTCTTCACAAGAAATTTAAATTCCAAATTTGGTATTTTGACGCACTGTTCACTAATGCAATTAGCTTTACATTTAGGTCTGTGCCATCAAAGCTCCTGGTTTTGGGGAAAGCAGGCGAGCAAATTTGGATGATCTTGCAGTTCTTACTGGTGGAGAGGTGGTTTGATTTTCTTGATTTCATATAGTATACGTATATAAATATGGTGGCACAAATAACTACTTTCTTGTACAGGTTATCAGTGAAGATCGTGGTTTGACTCTTGACAGAGTGCAAATTGAAATGCTTGGTACTGCTAAGAAGGTCTCATATACATTTATGGTGTTTTTTATTAGTATATGGTGGGTTTTTTTTTTACTTAACTGACTGAATTTATGTTAGGTTACTGTCTCTCTTGATGACACAATAATTCTTCATGGAGGTGGGGATAAGAAGTTGATTGAAGAAAGATGTGAGCAGGTATGATGACCCTTTGCCTCTCAAAATAAAATTGAGTCTATAATCAAGAAACAAAATTAAAAAAGAAACAAAAGAATTTGATAAGGACTGGCATAGATACTTTTGTTTACTTCAGTGGAAGATGCTTGGAGTAGGATGGTGGAGAGAGGCGTTTTGAGGGGTTGGTCAAGGGTTGGGGTATTATGTGGTTCAGCTATTTAAGTTTTATTTTCAAATGCAAACGAGGTAGGAAAGGAGTATAGCCGTAGGATGTTTTCTCTTGTAAGGGCTACTGATATCTATGATATTGTACAGCTGAGGACAGCCATGGAAAAGAGCACTGCTATGTTTGACAAGGAAAAAGCACAGGAACGTCTGTCAAAGCTGTCTGGCGGAGTTGCTGTTTTCAAGGTATGTTGTTCAGATATCTTTCTTCCATCAATGTGCATGGTACATGGCATCACAAGCAAATAGTCATTTTCTTTTTCAGGTTGGAGGGGTTAGTGAGGCAGAAGTCGGAGAAAGGAAAGATAGGGTAACAGATGCTTTAAATGCTACCAGAGCAGCCGTGGAAGAGGGTATAGTGCCAGGTAAATTTATTTTTATTTTTTAAAGGTCAAATAAGTGAACATCTTCGGAATCTGAACGTGATTTTCTGCATTAGGTGGTGGTGTTGCTCTTCTGTATGCCGACAAGGCTTTGGAAGACCTTCAAGCTCTTAATGAAGACCAGAAAAGAGGCATCCAAATAATTCAGAATGCTCTTAAGGTTTGGGACTTGTCAGTCTGCATTACTTTGTAGTTCCTACGGTTTTACTTGCTGTCATTATTGAGTGCTAGTCGAAATTGGACTATAGGCACCTACTTACACTATAGTCTCAAATGCTGGATATGATGCTCCTGTGGTTCTCGGCAAATTGTTGGAGCAAGATGATCATAATTTGGGTTATGATGCAGCTAAAGGTTCTCTCTTTTAAACCAGACTTTTAGTTTGGCCTTATATTATCTGTTTTTCACTCCAAATTTCTTCTTTCTTATTTTGTTTTTTTCATGGGGCTCAACACTGAAAAGCTGTTTGTTTGTGAAACAGGTGAATATGTTAACATGGTTAAGGCTGGAATCATAGATCCCCTCAAAGTTATTAGGACAGCCCTAGTAGATGCTGCCAGGTGAATATCATTAAAATTAGAAAAAGAAAAAGAAAAATAAATGATGCTTTGTATAAAATGCAACTAAACAATGTGTTCTTATTTGTTTATTTTGGATTTTCAGTGTTTCGCTGCTATTGACAACAACTGAGGCAGCTGTAGTGGAGAATCCAAACGAGAAAAAGCCCCCAAGCCGAATGCCAGATATGGATGACTTGGACTATTAGATTTTGGCCCAATTCCGAGAGCTACTGTTGTGCAAGCGCCCTCTGTACCATAATTATAGAATCCAAGATTTTGAATCGTGATAGGTTATGATTGAATGCTTTTCAGGGAATTATAGCTCAAAAATCGTTTACTAATTGTAGCCGTTTAACTTCTGATGAAAGCACCACAACGAAATGGAAATAATATGAATGAGATTTGAAGTGCCAAACAATGTCACCGAGCCTTGATAGTGTTTTTGATGTATTTGCACGAAGTGTGAAAAATACTTGCGCAGATAGATTCTGAACTTGGTTTTTTCCACAAACTGCTGGGGTTTGTTTATTACTTATTTTTCATTGTTTGAAGAAGGGTATGAAGAGTTTAAAGATTGCAAATTTACCAATCAATTGATGGGTGAAGCTTTGCTTTTCTAAGTTCGAAGTTCGCTTAAAATTTATATAATAAAACAAATTCGATTATAAAAAAAATCCTTGAAATTTATAAAAAAGAGTACAGATCATCTTTAGCCCAATCGAAGCATGAGGGTTTGGCTCATAGTTATCAATTTATATTTCGCGCGAAATTTTTATTTGCAAATTATAAACAACCTTTGCTTCTCTCCGCTTTGAGCTGATCATCTTCATGCTTCATGCTGCTGCTTCTCGGCTTCTGTCATCAATCACTTCACGAATTCATTGTTTCCCTTCAATTCTCAGCTGTATAATTTCTAAGCTCTGTTACCATCAGATTCACATTGATGAATATCAACCTTCTAATTAGCCTGTTGATTATTTCTATCACCTTCTGCAACAATGCACAACTATTCAACAGTGCAAACAAATCCACACCCATGTCATTGTCACTGGCTGCTGCTGCCGCACTGCTTTCTTGGCTGCCGGTTTTGTACGTTCCTATGCTCAGTTTGGGTTTCTCTTTGATGCCCACAAAGAATTTGAAAGAACTCCTTCAGAGTGCCTCTCGAATATGCTTTTATGGACTGCAATTTTGAGGGCTAATGTCACTCTGGAACACTATGAAAATTCTGTTCACCTGTAGCTCAAAATGGGAAGGCTTGGAGTATTGGGTGATGGGCACACCTTTCCTCTGGTTAAAAAGGCATGTGTACATATGGGTAGTTCTAGTTTGTGTAGAATTATTCATGGGCATGCTTTTGAGAGGGGTTTTCAGAATAATCTTCATGTTGCCAATGAATTGATAGGAATGTATTCGAAACTTGGTCGAATGGAGGATGCGCGGAATATGTTCGACAGAATGGGTGTTAGAAGCTATATTTCATGGAATATGATGGTTTCGGGTTATTCATTTAACTGCGATTACAATGATGCACTTGTTATTTTTCGAAGAATGCAACCTGAAGGTCTGGAGCCAAATGTTGTGACATGGACATCTCTGATATCAAGTCATGCGCGTTCAGGTCGGCATGAGGAAACAATGGAGTTGTTTGGCTTGATGAGGATGAGAGGAATACAGGTGAGTGCTGAAGCACTTGCGGTAGTCTTATCAGTTTGTGCTGATTTGTGCGTATTTGATAAGGGTAAGGTGATTCATGGATATGTTATTAAGGGTGGATTTGAACATTACTCGTTTGTAAAGACTGCATTGATATGCATATATGGGAAGCATGCAGATTTAGATAGTGCGAAAACCTTGTTTTTGAAATTGAAAAATTAGAGTATATCTAGTTGGAATGCCTTGATAACAGCACATGCAGAAGCTGGTTTATGCAATGAGGCTCTTGAAATATTTTCAGAGCTGGAGAGATTAGAAAATTGTTCAATGTTGAGGCCTAATGTGGTGACTTGGAGTGCTATAGTTGATGGTTTTGCTTCCAAGGGGCGAGGGGAGGAGTCTTTGTAACATTTTCGAAGAATGCAACTTGCCAAAGTACTGCCAAATGCTGTGACAATTTCTATTATTTTATGAGTTTGTGCAGAGTTAGCTGCACTACATCTTGGTAGGGAAATCCATGGCCATGTGATTAGAGCGGCTATGAACAAGAACGTTCAGGTGGAAAATGGCTTGGTTAATATGTACACAAAGTGAGGATCTCTCAGAGAAGGGAATCTGGTGTTTGAAAATATTGAGAGTAAAGATATGATCTCATGGAACTCTATGATCGCAGGGTACGGGATGCATGGACTTGGTATGAATGCTTTAGAAACTTTTGATCAAATGATTATATCAGGGTTCAAGCCGAATGGTGTTACCTTTGTTGCTATTCTTTCTGCTTGTAGTCATACTGGACTTGTTCTTGAGGGTCGTAGCCTTTTTGATAAGATGCTTAGGAAGTATAGGATTGAACCCCCGATGGAGCACTATGCTTGCATGGTTGATCTCCTAGGCCGTGCTGGGTTATTGCGAGAAGCAAGTGAAATTGTCAAAAACATGCCAATAGAACCCAATGCTTGTGTTTTGGGCGCTCTTTTGAACTCTTGTAGAATGCACAATAATGCAGAAATTGCTGAAGAAACTGCCTCCCATATGCTTGGTCTTAACCTGCAGGAAACAATAGGGAATTACATGCTGCTGTCTAATATATATGCTGCAAGTGGAAGATGGGAAGATTTTGCAAGAGTGAGAACCTCAGCAAGGACAATAGGTTTAAAGAAGAATCCTGGGCAGAGTTGGATTAAGGTGAAGAATAAATTTTATATGTTTTCTGCTGGAAACAATGTGCAAAAGGGTTTGGAGCAGGTATTTGAGATTCTTGAGGAATTGACACTTCAAATGGAGAGTGAAGGATATATACATAGCAATGGCCCCATTCCACATGATGCAGATTCAGTACTCGAAGGATGGTTCATTGATTAGAAAGTGGTAAAATGCTAGCCTTTGGTAATTTAATTTTGAACTGGTTTGAACTAAATTAAAATGCAGCGCTTAGTTAGTTAGGTTGACTATAACAATTTATTTTATTTTATTTTTCTTTTTGAGGGATATTTTTTTGCTGGAAAAATTCTTTCTCAAACATGATCTGAAGATGGCTGATTCTTGAATGTATACTGTTTAAAAATGTACTCCTACACTTGTCTTCAAAACTCCAAAAAATTGAAGAAAAATGTTGCTTTTATCTCTCTCTCTCTCTCTCTCTCTCTCTCTCTTCCATTCTTGACCTAGTAGATTTTGGATTTTTGGTCTCTTTTATATGATTAAAACAAAATGCAACTTTTCCCACCATTTTTGGTCCCAGATTTTGAAGATGGATTATCCCAAGGAAAATGAGAGCAGAAGGTAGGCCCTCTTCCAGACTTCGTACAATTCAATCAAACTAACCTGTATTACCATTCTACAATTGAACTCATAAGGTTTTATATGTGTTGATATAACACAAGTATCTCAACTACTTTACTTTCATATCCATCTTGTAACTTTAGCTTGGGGAGGAAGTCTTGGAAGGGCTGACCACAGACTTCGGCATTCCTGAATTTCAAGTTCTGTTAAAGAATATAGGTGAGTGGGCAATGCCTTGCATTCTCTAATGTAAAGCTCCTGGAGGACAGGGAAAGCTCCACTTGCATCTTCATCTGTATCTCAAACCCATTCTAGCCGTTGCAGCATCCTTTCAGACTTCAAAATTTTTTTGAGAGATCGAAATCTCTTGACACCCGCATTGAATTCTTCAATGGTGAGGCAAGTTAGGGATGCCAACTGCCCAAGTTGGGTAAGGAGCAATATCCGCTTTACTGGAGGATTAGTGAGACCATATTTGAGAAAATGGAGTTTCCTAACGAATCTGGAAATTTTTGTCTATACCCAATGATGGATAACTCTCTAGAATGCTATGAGGCTGTAGTTGAAAAAGTACTCGCATTTGATGAAAGGAAGCATGAACCTCACTTTCCCATTACCAGCTGCAATTCCTTGAGATACTTTTTGGCCTTAAAATCATCTTCTGAACTCTGAAGCATCTCCAACATTAATGGCATTTTGAAGATTCTGGATATGAGGTAGATCCTCAACCACATTAAACTAATCATTGTTACTGTAAATTGATTTTCATGGGATATTAATTTCTGGAGAAAAAATATATCTGGCAAATTTAATGTTGAAGCTTTCATTTGTAATTTTGATATATGAAAAAACTCAAGGTGTATATCATTTGAATCCATATCATGAAAAAAAAAATCAATGTGGTAAAAATATTCATTATAGCAATTAAAAACCCATGTAAATTTTTCTTAAATAAATCCTGTAAGCATGTATCAGCAAAGACGATTAACCTTGCTTCATTCATCTTAACACAATGAAAGGTGTCTTTCAAAATTATCACTTAAATAAGAGAGATTTCATGAAATTTTTGCCAAAATATTATGTAAATGTTCGGTTTGTTGCATCCCATAATGAAAAATCTGTCTCTCGTCAAGCTCTAATCACATAATTGAAAGTCCAAAAACATTTAAACCTTTGACATGAAAAAATCAAAGATAAGCAAGGAATAATCAAATGATGGCACATTGCATTTTCTTCTTCCATCATAGACAATGTCATGACAATATGATTAACTGTGTAGACAATACATGTTTCAGTTTAAGGCTCAAACTTGACATCATTTTATATTTGCTAATACAACGATCAAACAAAATCTGTCCTACACTGAAGCTCAACATAAAGAGAATTGCACCTATATAGATTTTTGAGCAGCTCATTATAAAGAGGTTTTTGGTATTTAATAGCAGCTCAACATCCCTTTATAATCCATTGCAAAATCTTTGGAGCTTGTTCTCTTATTTTGGGCTTTTGTAACAGGCTAGCTAGCTGTTTTCTCAAAGGATTAAAAGCTTTTATTAAGAAAAACATAGTGGACAAGATCATCAATTGCCATTTGCTGGTCCACATTATCATTTCTGCCAATTGAGTTTTTCTGCTTTTTAACAGATATGGAACATCTGAGCCACTGCACATGCACAGACCACTGCACATCCATACACAAAATAATATGAAAGGTGAAAAGGCACCTCAAACCTCTCATGCAGATAAATGGCTGCTTTTAAAATGAAAAAAGTATTCCCTTGTTCCAAAATAAGGATAAGAACAAAAGGCATATATGTCAATGTGGATGCACAAATGCCACTACCAAGAATTGAATTCAATCTCCTTCTCCCAATTCGAAAAAGAAAATAAAATAGTTTGACAAAATGGAAGTGTGTAGGATAACAATCCCAGGGACTAGTCATGATACTACAAGTTCAAAACATCTCAAATAGCTATGTACCATGAGCTAGGCGAGCCTCAGAATAGGCTCTTCCTTTTAAACATGGTACATATGCATCTATGAACATATCACAGAAAAAGGGAAAGAAGAAATTCCTGATTATAGGGACTGTTCTCAGAAAATTATGTGCAAAATATGCATCCACTGATTATTCTGCTAAATAGTTTAAAATTCAACGTTCCATCTGGTTTTAAGAGGAGATGATATCCTTGGGGCTCCATCCTTGTCCTCTCCCATATCTTTCTTCATATAATGCATTATCATTCACAGTAGGACAGAAAAATTTTCTCATGTTGAATAATATGAAAACTCCGTCTGTATGAGTTTCTTGTGTATAGCCGGTCCCAAGTCCGGGTAAAGAAGGAGGGTTGCGGTAGGTGATAGCCATCATAAAATTTTTGTCACATCTCATGATATGGATTCTAATAATAATATCGTTGGGGTGTTCTCTACTTAAGACGCGCTACATCGGAGCCCGGGTGTAGTGAAAAATAAACAAGGGTGTAGGACGTTCCCCGAATGCGACGCGCCATGTCGGCGCTCGGATGTGACGTATAATAAACAAGGGTTCTCACAATATGGACGGATGCGGATAAAGAAATCAGTCCAAAATACGAGTGATACGAGATATACATGTTCAGATAATGGTGCAAGATTCTATGGGAAGAAGCATAAGGAAGAACAAGTAGGGAGTAAGATCAGAATAAGAACTTAAAATATTGGATCTCTTACAGGTAAACTGAGAGAACTTGTTGATACTATAGAGAAAAGAAAAATTAGTATTGCTTGTATTCAAAAGACTAAATGAGCTGAAAGAAAAAGTAAAGAAATTGAGAATACTGGGTATAAAGTGTGGTATACAGGTACAGATAGAAGTAAAAACGGGGTAGGTATAATTTTGGATATAAACCTAAAGGAGACGGTTGTAGCGGTGAAAAGAGTAAGCGATAAGATTATTTCAATTAAACTTGTGCTCTAGAATGAGACCATCAACATAGTTAGTGCATATGCCCCTTAAGTTGGATTGGATGGAAAGAGCAAGCAAAAATTTTGGGATGATATGGATGAATTTATGCGAGATTCCAGATGATGAAAATATTTTTATAAGAGGAGACTTAAATGGACATGTAGGAAAAGATAGAGTAGATTTTGAGGAGGTACATGGAGGGTATGGTTTTGGAATTAGAAAAGAAGAAGGTAAGAGTATCTTTGATTTTGCTTTAGCCTATAGTTTGATTTTGGCAAACACATATTTTATAAAAAAAGGAATCTCATTTAGTGACCTTTAAAAGTGGACAAAATAGAAGTCAAATTGACTTCATACTCACAAGAAAAGCCAATCGAACTCGATGCAAGGATTGTAAGAATATTCCAGGTGAGGATTTGACCACTCAGCATAGATTAGTGGTTTTGGATGTCAAGTTTAAGAGGTTGATTATTAGGCCAAGGAGGAACAATATTTCTAAGATTAGGTGGTGGACTTTAAAAGGTGAAAAATAATTATTGTTCAAGGATGAGTTGGTCAAAGCTGAAGGGTGAGAGAAAGATGTGAGTATGTCATCAAATAATATGTGGATAGGCATGTCTACAACAATTAAAAGAGTAGCTAGAAAGACACTTGGAGAATCTAAAGGGTGTAGACATCCCTCGAAGGAGTTTTGGTGGTGGAATGAGGAAGTGCAAAAAGCAGTAAGAAGTAAAAAGGAATGGTATAAGAGTTTCCCCAAGTGTAATAACAATGACGCTTTTAAGCAGTACAAACAATAAAAAAAAAGATGCTAAAAAGACAATTAGTTAAGCAAGAGCACAATCTTTAAAGAGTTTATATGAGAAACTAGGAATAAAAGAAGAGGAAAAAACTATCTATAAATTGGCTAAGATAAGGGAAAAGAAATGCCGCGATTTAAACTAAGTTTAGTACATTAAAGATAAAGAGAATAAGGTTCTGGTTCAAGAAGAGGATATTAAGGAACTATGGAGAAGTTATTTTGAGGAACTTCTTAATAGTAACCATAGTGGTAACATTGAAGGTTTAGACGTTAGGTCGGAGAAAAATGTGAAATACACTAGACGAATTAAGTTTTCGAAAGTTAAGGAAGCTTTGAAGAGGATGAAAGTTGGTAAAACCTGTGGATCAGATGAGATATCTATTGAGGTTTGAAAATGTTTAGGAGATACAAGAGTTACATGGTTGACATCTTTGTTCAATAAGATCTTAAGTACAAAGAAAAAGCCTAATGAATAGAGACAAAGTAATTTGATACCTATTTTTTAGAATAAAGGAGATATTCAGAATTGCTCAAATTATAAAGGTATAAAGCTTATAAGCCACACTATGAAATTGTGAGAGAGAGTTGTGAAACACCGTTGGCGGTTAGATACTTGTATCTCCCCAAATCAGTTTGGCTTTATGCCTAGTCGATCAACTATAGAAACTATTTTTCTTATAAGAGATTTGATGAAAAAGTATAGAGAGATGAAGGACTTACATATGGTTTTTATTGACTTAGAAAAGGCATATGATAGAGTCCTTAGAGAAGTTTTATGGTGGGTCCTAGAGCGTAGGAGAATATCTATACGATATATACAAGTCTTGAAGGATGTGTATGAGGGAGCCATCACCAGTGTCCGCACTGTAGAAGGAGATACTAAGGATTTTTCTGTTTCTATTGGATTATACCAAGGTTCAGTTTTGAGCCCTTATCTTTTCATTTTGGTCATGGATGAACTAGCAAGACATATATAGGATGACATCCCTTGGTGTATGATGTTTGCAGATAATATTGTATTAATAGATAAGACTCAAGCAGTGGTAAGTCAAAAGTTAGAGTTATGGAGAAGCACTTTGGAATCTAAGGGTTTTAAACTAAGTAGGACTAAGACTGAGTATATTCATTGTAGATTTAATAGCGAGAATAGAGAAATAGGGAAAATTATTTTAGATGGACTAACAGTACCTCATAGTACTCATTTTAAATACCTTGACTCTATTCTTCCAGAAGATGGAGGTTGTGAAGAAGATGTAAGTCATAGGATTAAAGATAGTTGGATGAAGTGGAGGGGTACTACAAGAGTTCTATGTGATCGAAAGATATCAATTAAATTAAAATGAAAGTTCTACCACACTGCAATACGGCTTGCGATGATGTATGGTAGCGAGCGTTGGGAAGTAAAAGGACAACACATGAGTAAAATGCATATTGCGAAAATGATAATAATAAGATGAATGTGTGGTCATAATAGGATGGATAAAATTTGCAATGAGTGCATTAGAGAAAAAGTGGGGATAACACATATTGAGAATAAGATAAGAGAGCATAGATTGAAATGGTTTGGCCATGTGAAACGAAGATCTAGCGATGCGCCGGTTAGAAAAACCGAACAAGTTAGTGTAGATATAGCTAAAAGAGGCAGAGATAGGCCTAAACTGACTTGGTCAAAGGTGATCCAAAATTATCTTATGATGTTACATCTATCAGACGAGATAATCATAAATCGTACTGAGTGGAAAAGAAGAATCCGTATAGCCTACCCTAATTGACTTGAGATTAAAACTTTGTTGAGTTGAGTTGAGTAGTTGAATAATAAGAACCCAGTGCCGCTAGAGTATCAAAATCCAATAATGACACTAAAAGAAAGGGCTTATAAAATTCATATTTATTTTATCTTGGCCTTGAATGCATAAGCATGCAAGTTGGCAACATTCCCTGAATACAGAAATAATGCAGAGCTAAGTATAATAACACATCAGATGGGGAATTCTTGAACAGGGACGGATACAAAATAAGGGGGCACATTATAACTCATACTATGCAGTTTTTCACTCGTGTTATCATGCCCGAACTGAAAGTTCTGATTCCATTAGAGGTACTGACTTTTGCAACTTATGTATTTCTTCACCTTCGCTCTTTAAAATAGCTGATCATAAGCCACAAAACATGACCTAAACCTAAAAGTTCACTGAACAATTGTGACATGCTGTAGTATATGTAGAATCAGAAATCAAGTTTCACTGTGGATTATGGCTGAGAATTACTTAAATAGAAACTTCTAACTGCAATTGGCAAGCAGATATCAAATTTCAAAGCTTTATAAGAGTGCAGAACAATGCCAATAGCACGCTCGAAATTACAAAGAAACATAAAATTGTGAACAGAAAAAAAAATTTTAAGCACACATTTTTCAGTCTAGGGTTCTAGTAAGAACGAAAACCAATAAAATACCTGGTGAAAGTCGCCGGAGCCGGAACCTGCAGAACTGCCAGAAGTATTACTTACTCGAACAGGAACATTTTCGATAATTCACTGGAGCTTAACCTCTAGGTCCTCTTCCTGTTCCTTGAATAACGGTGGAGTGTACTCCACAAGAGCCGTTGATCCCGTCCCCATTCCTGGCGGTGGACGTGTGGCGGAAGCGCCGCAACCTGCTTCTCCTGCGCTCCAACTAGCTGCAAGTCATTATCTTTGGGCTTCGCCGTCGACATTCTGTTCCAAAATAATAAACTCTTCTGAGGTCTTTTCGAGGGATTTTTTGGACAGTGAATTTGATGAGTTCTCTTTTTCAAGATTTGGGTTTTTTTTATTGTTCAATCCATCTGAAATTTGTTTACTTTTAATTCCGTTTGTTCGTTAATCGGTTAATGTTTGATATGAAAAATATTATTTTGTTTGAAAATCTTAAAAATCTAAAATTTAATAATTTTAATAAATTAATTTATCTTAATTTTAAATATGCTTTTTTTAATAAAAAAATTTGAATCCAAATTATTATTATTGCATCATTAATATATGAAAGGACCCTCTTAACCTTTGTTTAGATGAGAGTATATTAAAGAAAAAATTAAATTTATTGTAACGAACAAATTGTGAATAATATAAGTAAAATTTATTTTAAATTATCTCTCATTATTTGACGGTCTAAATAAAAAATAAAATAAAATAATTTTTTTTATTTTTAAAATAGAAATTGAGGGTTAGAATAATACTTTTATATATTTAAATAATAATAATTTTATATATTTAAATAATTATTTACTCTCATTACTCTTTATTTTGGAGAGAAATATTTTAAAGTTAGAGAGTAAATGAGAAAAATAAATTTCTCTCTCTTTATTCTTATTTACTCTCTTAATATTTATTTCAAACAAGAGAAAATAAAATAAATTTAATTTATTTTCTCTTCCTTTACCTCTAATTACTTCCATCCAAACAAAGGCTTAAGGTCAAAAGCTTCAGCAGAGAGTGGTTTAAAAGCTCCATCCACATAGCCCGAGTATCCCAAAATAAAACTTTCATTATGATCTCTCACCACCGACCCAAAACTCGTACTGTGCTCTGAAGAAAAAGCGGTTGCATCAACATTGCATTTCAGTCGGCCCTCTAATGGCTTCTTCCAACTAGCTTGAACTGGAATAGGACTTGCTTGAAGCAGAGACGAGATATCGAGCTTTCTAGAGATATCCCAGTTAAACTGGGTATGATTTGCATAAGAAACAATTCGATGAGCATGTTTCAAGATACCTCTCCACAATAATTGATTCCTTGCAAAACAAATACTCCATGCCACCGAACATGCTACACGAATCTTTTGCTCCTCATTCTCTTCTAGCATATCTGAAAAGAATGAATTAAAAGATTGATGATTAGAATTCAAGTGGACAAGACTCCAGCAATCAACAGCCCTTGGACAACTCAATAATACATGATCAATATCTTCATTGCCACCATAGACATTTCATGCATGCTTAACTGATACTCCCTTATTAATAAGCGCCATCTTTGTTGGCAAGATACCACGCAATACCCACCACATAAATATTTTAGTTCTTGGAGGTAAGTCAAGAAGCCACAATATCGACCAGTGCCCTATGAAAGCTAAAGAATTAATAGAAAATAAATTATTCATCGCTACCATATAGCCTGTCTTTACCAAATAAATCCCCTTCTTTGTAAAATGTCAAATACGACAATCATCAATTCTTATAATTCCTAATGGAATTGATAAAATCTGATTGACAACATCAATGTCAAAAATTCTTTCAAGCTTAGCTCCATCCCAACACATTTGATTAGAAATCATAAGATCACCAACCGTACGATGAGGATCAAAATTATCATGCTGTGAGAGCACAAAAAAAGTCCTCTTCCACAGGAAACTATGGGTCAGAAAAAACTTTAATAGAAGCACCGTCCCCTACTCTCCATCTAACTCCCATCTTTAACAAATCCTTTGCAAAAACAATACTTCTCCATACTAAACTTGGATTGCTTCCAACAACTGCATCCAAAAAATCACAATTTCCATAATATTTAGCTTTGAAAATACGAGCTGGAAGAGAAATGTGATCAGAGATCAACCTCCATCCCTGTTTAGCAAGCATTAACCTTTATAAACAAATTGCAACCATTACCAGAAATGATAGTTACAGCTGAAATCCTAAAGCTTTCATATGTATGTAACTTTTGTATTGATGTATTCCTGTTCCCAAGGCTATGCATAACATCTTCAACTTCATACACATATTGCAAACTTTACCACTTATTAAAGATGTTCAAATTGGAAGATAAATAAAATCCAACAATCAAACAATATCTTATGATAAAGAGTTGAAATAAGGTGAAAATAGGAGTTGAGTAATTACCATAGCTTTTAAGTTAATGGAGCTGGATATTGAATTCAAAAGCTGCTGGCACTTCTCAAATTGAGTGTTCAACTCATTAACCTTTATAAACAATTAACCAAACACCCCAAAAAAACCAATTACGAAATTTCTCATAAATAAAGCAAACCCCTTTTTTAAAGAAAAAAAGAAGAAGAGACTAAACCAAAGCATCGGAATCCTGATCCCGAGTTCCATTCTCGGTAACTTCTGCCAAGTTCTCAACAATCTGCCATCATATCTATGCTTCTTCAATTTGCAATCAAAACAGATTATAAAAGTTAGGGTTTTTGAGTAAGGGTCAGTACGTGTAAGAGGTGGAAGTGTGAAGCGAGTGACTGGTGGTGCTGATTCTGTGGCTGTTGTTGCTGTTGCTGCTGCTGCTGAATTAGACGCTGTTGTTGCTGCTGAAACTGTTCTTGTTGTTGAAATTGCTGTTTTTGGAATTGATTAAATTGCTGCTGTGGTTGAGGTGGTTGTTGTTGGTGTGTAAAAAGGTTACAGGTAATCCCACATTGATTAAAAATAAAAGATTTGAAAGGCTTATAATAAAGAGGGAATTTCTATAAATTGGCTTAAATCAATTTGATTATAAAGTGAGCCCAATTTATTATAAGTTCAATTAATAATAAATGAATTTGACTAATTGATGAATTAACTAATGGCTCCTAGAGCCTAAATTTTTAACATGGTATCAGAGACTGTCGAGCTGGGATCCGAACCCGAAATATGAGGGTCGAGTTACTGTACTCTGACGGATCCGGATTGGCCCGTCGATACTTGTCAAGTGGCCGAATTGCCACTTGAGGAGGGAGTGTAAAGGTTATGGGGTAATCCCGTCAATTTGATTATAAGGTGAGCCCAACTTATTATAAGTCCAATTAATAATAAATGAATTTGACTAATTGATGAATTAACTAATGGCTCCTAGGGCCCAGATTCTTAACATGGTATTAGAGCCTGTCGAGCTGGGATCCGAACCCGAAGTATGAGGGTCGAGTTACTGTATCCTGACGGACCCGGGTTGGGCTAACGATACTTGTCAAGTGGCCGAATTGCCACTTGAGGGGGAGTGTAAAAAGGTTGTGGGGTAATCCCACATTGATTAAAAATAAAAGAATTGAAAGGCTTATAATAAGAAGGATGATCCCTACAAATTGACTCAACATGGTATCAGAGCCTGTCGAGCTGGGATTCGAACCCGAAATATGAGGGTCAAGTTACTGTACCCTGACGGACCCGGCTTGGGCCGTCGATACTTGTCAAGTAGCCGAATTGCCACTTGAGGGGGGAGTGTAAAGGTTGTGGAGTAATCTCACATTGATTAAAAATAAAAAGAATTGAAATGCTTATAATAAGGAGGGGATCCCTACAAATAGGCTTAAGTCAATTTGATTATAAGGTGAGCCCAACTTATTATAAGCCCAATTAATAATAAATGAATTTGACTAATTGATGAATTAACTAATGGCTCCTAGGGTCCAGATTCTCAACATGGTATCAGAGCCTGTCGAGCTGGGATCCGAACTCGAAATATGAGGGTCGAGTTACTGTACCCTGACGAATCCAGGTTGGGCCGTCGATACTTGTCAAGTGGCCGAATTGCCACTTGAGAGGGAGTGTAAAAAGGTTGTGGGGTAATCCCACATTAATTAAAAATAAAAGAATTGAAAGACTTATAATAAGGAGGGAGATCCCTACAAATTGGCTTAAGTCAATTTGATTATAAGGTGAATCTAACTTATTATAAGCCCAATTAATAATAAATGAATTTGACTAATTGATGAATTAACTAATGGCTCCTAAGTCTCAAATTCTCAAGTGGAGGTAAAATTGGTCCTGGTTCGAGTGAGCAGGGGAGTTACTGAGAGATGGCACAGTTGGGATCATTGTCCAGCTGCCTCCTGTATATGGATGATCCATTCCTTTCTCTGTCAATTTCTTGAAGCCTAGTGATTTAGGATTACGAAAAGATTCGATCTTTGCCGTTGCTGACTAATAATAACAGGAAGACGATAAACATGCTGTCGTTTTATTTTGCCCCCAAAATTCCTCTTTTAAAACGACATGCAGTCTTGGTGTGAGTATATTCCCAAAGTATAGTTTTTTTTGCTTCTTATAAGAGAAGAAGAACAGGAACCTTTGACAAACAAATACAAAAACCTTATTTGTAGCTGAAACAGAGAGGGACACAACGCTATCTCTCTTCTGGTCTGCGAATAGTATCATCATCAGCAAAACGACATAATCGATTTCGAAATTTAGGTTCTTCCTCGCTTTCTGTTATCTTCTAAAACTTGTTCTGATATGGATGCTTGCTTGGGTGTTTTTAAAATGGGAAATTTTGATGTGGTATTGGATATTGAAGCTGAAATATGATATGGGTCTTTGTGATTTGGCTGTTATTTGTTAAAAAGTCACTTAGTTTAGATCAATGTGGAGTGTTATCAGAATCCTGCCCTGTGGTTAATGTTAGGTAACACAAAATATGAGCAAAGAATTTGTAACGCGAATGTTTAGATCACATTTAATCGATTTATAAGGTATTTAGCGAAGAGTATATGTATGGGTAGTAATATTGTTCTTGCTTCACTAAAAATTCAAAGAAAGACTGCAGTATACTTTCTGAGTTCTACTTCTGTATTTGCAATTAGCATAAACTATATGCTATTACTTGTGTGTGATGTGTTAAATATGAAGGAACTATTAATTTTTGACTAATTGAATTTGCAGTAATGTGAATGACCGGTACCTTTAAAAATCTAATTGAATGAGTGCCTTAAATTCCTATAATTTTATGTAAGGGGATGAGATTGAAGATAGCGAGTTGGATGTGGTCTTCATAACTGGAACTCATATGAGGATAGAATCGTGAGAATGAAACATCCCATTATATGTATTAGAACCAGTATGGATGGGAAGGGATATGATAAAAATGAGTCTCTAAACTTGTGGAAAGTTCTTGCATTAGTCTACAAGAGATTCAGTTGCTGTTGTGAGGAAAGCTTTTGCTTTATATCTGTGCTCCTTTCTTTTCTTCCTTTTCTTTAGAGCTTGTTGGTGCTTTAAGCATGTATGAGGAAGCATGTAGATATTTTAGAACATTATGGTGTTTTGTATGCATAAGAGCATAGGCTAGCCCATGTTCAACTGATTGCTATAGAAATTTTTCATTCTTAGAATTTCAGGAGAAGGGTCAGGATGGATGCAAAGTTTTATAACTTCAGGGGAAGGACTATAAAAAAAGATGTGTTCGACCTTTTTTTTTTAATGCATGCACGTGTTTTTCATTGGGAGCCTGGTTTTATTCTCTTTGGCTGATTGCAGTGGGACAGAACTTCAGGTCAAAAGAAAACGAGATGGTGATGAATACTGTTGTTATTGGGTAATTAGAAGCCTTCAAGGGTAAGGGAATGAAATAATGATGTATTAAACTGGGCTTTGAGGTGTAATATATGCGGCATATCTTTGCCACAGTTATTTGGCTAGATCATCAAATGGTAGAATGGGCTGTGGACTTGGTAAAGCTTTCGACTTACAGGAAAAGAATTGTTCCTCCTAGGGAAGTAAAAAACTAATTTTTGGCTGTGAACGCAGTGGTGGAATTCTTACATTGAAAAGGAAATAGTCTTTTCAGTATTTTTTTTTTCTCATGAAACGATTGCTACTCAGACATTATTACACCTATTGAAGATATAAATTTTTGTTTGCATGTTCGGAAACTGCTGAAGTATGAAAGAATTTTGTGCTGAGAATGCGAATGTAATAATCTAGTGAACCTTTAGATAATTGTAGGAGGTGAACAGTTATGAAGAGGCTTTTTGTGTGATGTATGACTTGGATTTTTTTTTCCATGTTTCATGTGAGGTATTCATTGTGGAATGGTTGCAAGTTAGACCGAGGATAATTCTAGGTCTAGGGAAGATTACTGGTAAGAATTAGCAGATTAGATAAGATATTTTGATAAAATTGCGCAAGCTGAAAAATCTTTCTCATGAAAAATATCTAACTACGGTTTTATTAGAAAGATTAGGACTGTGCACATATTATTTGGCTCCTTTTAGGGTCCAAAAATTCTGGGAAAAAGCTTTTTAGAGCTTGTTACTCTAGCCATACTTCAAAAAAGCCCTGATAACATCCAAAAAGTATGATGAGAGCTGACAGAGATAAACAAGGGTTCCCTCAATATGAATTAAGCTGCAAAATCAGACATTAGAACAGTCGTTAAGTCAAGCTGCTCTTCTTCTTCCTTATTTCTTTTCATTTTCCAAAGTGAAAAAAGAGGAAATGGGGTTGGAAGGTTGGAAAAAATTTTTTGCTAGTGCTTGTTTGCAAAATATAAAGAATCAGCTTTACGCATCTCTTTTTATTAGTTGTTAACATTGGCCCGAGTATTACTTGCGTTGACAGCATGGCTACATCTAGCATTATATATTTAGCTGTGGAGAGGATGAACTTTTTTAATTTGATACATTAATGGATTTTGCAGGTCTTGTAAGCAATGGCAGTAAAACCAACAGTTGCTTTGAGGGCTATGCTAGTTGGAGGGGTAGCTGTATTTGCAAAAGTAGCCGGTGCAATGAAGGCTGCGGGTGGTGTAAAGCTTGGGGCTGCAGCAACTGCCGTGACAATAGCAGCAGGTGCTGCTGTGTCCGGATCAAAACAAGATTCAAAAGAAGCTTCACCTTCAAAATGATTTTCGTCAAAAAATTTTGGCTCTAGCGGCAAGATCACTATGTAGCATAGTTGACAGTTTCCCATGGCCATGTTGGGAGAAGAATGACTATGTACAACCATGAATGAATGTTTAAAACAATTGAAAAATAAAAGAACCATGTATTTGATATGCATTGTTTGATCAAGATTGTTATGCTGTTTTAGAGCATAAATTTGTATCAAAATAGTCACTGCTGCGATCAATGTGCAAAAGATAGTATCTGCTGCATTTCTTTTTTTGTTGGTTACCATTTGGAATATGAGTCCAAGAAGAAACATTTCCAAGACTTGTATAGTAAGTTTATAATTAATACAAAATAGGCGTATCGTTTCATTTGCTATACAAAATGTTTGGGCGATTGCATTACAACATAATTAGTAATTGTCCCGAAGTTGACCCTTCTCTTCCATCATTCAATCTTCAACCAAAGACGCTTTCTGGAACAGCATAAGAGGGTCATGCTAGGCCCCATGATGAAGATATGGAGGTCAACTGTTCATCTGTATTTCATTCATTTTCTAACAATTGTGTATGACCTTGTGTATTATGTGTTGCTAAAGCTGATGCACATTCGATCGACTTGAACCGCATGTGAAGTCTGGTTGATCAACAGAATGTATCACAAGCTCAGGGTGATTAGATTCTAACTCGAGTATGACCTGAGCAAATTACAAACAGAAACAAGAAGTCCAGATTTAGACCCCATTAAGGAGTAAATCCAGCTTTGACAAAATTACTAGATAAGTCATGGTAGTTGCATGGCATAGTGCTAGTTTTTCATTTCTACAAGCGAGTCTCAGGCATTTCATACCAGAACATTTTCTCCACGGTGAAGAATTGGAGCAGGGACATAAAGAGTGCACTGTGGTCCAAAAGACTGCAAAAGAGCCCATTACAGAACCTCAGTAAAAAAACTATGTATAGAGATAAGTATATGAAACCAAGGCTCAGCCAAAACGCAACTCAATGCGAGGAGGACTAAGGAGAGAGAGCATTATCATTACCGGCCAATATCTTCCAATGTTAAAATCATTTACAAATGCAATCCCTTTACCCCAGCCACTGAATGATAAGAATGTATCTTTAACTTGGTTTATGGAAAAATGAGCTTTATAGAATGTTGGTTCTTTAGAAACACTCCCTGCAAAGAAAAGCAAAGACTTGAATAAATTTTCTCAGCCATTTAATTGTTTATACCATTAATGAATTACGTAAGTTTTATGTAATGAAGCAAGGTCATGGGACTACACAACCAAAATTAACGAGGACTTGATGCTAAAATTTTTTTGCAACAAATATGATTTTTTAAACAGAATATGATAGATGATATTATTGCGTTCTATAAACATCTGAGAATCTACCTGAGTTATCTTCCAACTTCCTGAGTGCAGGTGTTGTAATAAGTCCGGAATGTGTACCCTGAGTGATAAGATCTATTTTTGGAACCTCATTCAGGTTGTTCAAAGGAACTGAAACCATTTTCCATCCATGCAAAATTCTCCCATCGAGATAAACAGAAGACAAAAGTCCCTGCAAAATTCAGTGAAAAACACCAGTAAAAATTCGTATATTAGATTGTCACAATATCATGCAAAGAAGCCAAGCAAAAAATGGAAGAGAAAGTGTGAGAGAGATTCTAATTCAGATGGGAAGCATGGCAGACAATAATTTGAAATGATGATTATTTGAAATTGATACGTTGCATAACCAAATATTATTTAGTACAAAATAATGTTTCATCTTTTTCTTTGTTTTCTTTTTTTTCTTTCTTTTGACAGAGATAGGCATACAGGATATGTTGCAACCAAACAAAACCCCAAATCATCAGTAAACTGAAATAGCAAATAAATATAACACAACAAGAAACTGGACAATGTCACAATGTGTCTGAACCAGCCAAAACAACCAGCAACATAAGTACATAACTATAGTAGGTGGAAGTACAAACAATTACATTCAAGCAGCTTTCCAAGTTCGTGGGAGGAAATCAACTTTTACCTTCCTATCAAAGATGTATAGTCCATAATTTACACGGCCCGTGTTTTCAACCTATAGGAACAGGAATCAATTAATTAGAAATTTTCTTTCTAGATAATTTTCACTGTAAAATGCCAAGCATAAAAATTAAAAGGACTCATCTCCCTTCAGTATTGGTGTACACTTTAACCAGGATCCATTAAAATACAAGATTTCTGTTGCAGTTAGTTTTATAATTGCCCTAAAAGCCAGTAAGGGCATGAGTATTCTAAATATAATATCATCAGTGTTGCGCCGGTAATAACAAGCAAATGGACTAAAACAGATAACAGAAGCAGAAAAAAAGAATCTAATTAGACATAAAACCCCAACTGCTGAAAGGAAAGGCAAGAAATTAACTCAAGTACAGTGATGGACGGGTACCAAAACAAATAAGCTGATGTTGGAGGCACATTTAACATTAGGAAGCACAAGTATTTGATTTGACCACCTTTCAATCACACCAACATGTGTTGGCCTTCTGCCATTATCATCAGAAGGGCATAATACATACACTTGAGCCCTGTCATGCACCTGGATCATGCAATACTAAAGAATTCAAATTGTGTCAAGTATTTGCTAAACTAGAATGGAAGCGAGCCTCAAATGCCCTTAAAAAAAATGCTCTGTCGTTGCCAAAAAATAGGCAAGAATGTAAAACAGTTTCCTTAACTACAAAGAAGCTTATCAGGCATTCAGATCAGTAATTAAGAATAGATCTTATACCTCTGGTATGGACAGAATGTTTCCACCATCCTTTGTTTCATATTGAGAAACATATACTAGAAATCCAAACATCTGAATAAAAAAAAATTCAAGTAACAAGTAATCTTCAAATGTTATGGATATTTGTAGTCATTTAGACCTGCAAAATATAAGACAAATGTTAAACACCTGTCCGACCGACTCCATTGAGACTGGATCTCTATATTGAACCACATCAGCTGGATTTATCATATGAAGAAAATCAAACAAAAATGCTGTTTTCTGTAACTGAATAGGTCCATATCCTATCTTTTTGTTATTTTGAGGCACTGGGGGAAGAGATCTTTCACTATGACGCCCTATAACCCTCTGCAATGCTGAAGAAAACATTCATAAATAAAATATCTTGCAGGATCAGTGAGAACCATCATCAATTAAAGGTAAATGTCAGTTAAAGAGAAAGATAAAAGAACCATCAACAAAAAACAAGTCTGATGTAAGTATCAGTAGAACACCACGGACCCATGAAGAAGTGCAGCAAAACTGGAAGCAAATGGTTATTACTAAAGACACTATTAAGGTATCCTTGAAAATGACAACATTCTAAGGGTTGGACAAACAGGGGGCGATAAGTAAATAGTAGGAAAACTCACACGACTCTGATACACTTCAGAAGTTGCTGATTTCTAAGTTTTATGAGAAATTAATACAATATCTGAATTTTCAACATCTAAATACTGACAAATCATTGTGCCATATTCTCATGATAAGTAAAAAAAAAAATAGTAAGAACAAATAACTCAGCAGGCATCTATAAGCAAGTTACATTATTGAGAAACCGTGCATGTTATTTATCATTTATCAGTTCTCAAGTCTCTAGGTTATTGCTGCTAAAGCAGTAAGTTAACAACTGAACAATACTAACAACCACAATCAGTAGTTCAGCACAAAGAGGTTAATAAGGGAAGGATAGCCACCACTCAAATTTAAGCAATGGACTTTATGCCAAAAAAAAAATACCATCGAATTTTGCATTGTCCAAATCACCGGCTTCCTTAATTGGCGCGTCCTAGCAAAAAAGAGAAACATCATTAGTTTAGCACATACAGTTTATTCCATGAATTTAATGTAAAATATCAAAAGAACCAAGATAACAATGTCCTCACATAATCATAGGAAGTGATATCAGGCTTGAAACCAGACCCATCAGAATTGGTATTTGCTCCATTGTAAAATCCAAAATTTGTCCCACCATGTGCCATCTGGACATTAGAAGAAACCAGATTGTAGCATCACCACTTACACATGGTTTTGGTTCAGCAAAAGGTTAGAACTTAAGAACATAGGACATACATAAAGCACAACAGAACCATTTTGTGCAAAAATCTTTTCCAGGGCAGATGCTGTAAAATCAGCACCCGTCTGTTGAATTGTCTCCCCCCAGTGTGTCAGCCAACCTGTATAGAACTCCCTGAGAACAACAAATGTATGAGCGCTGAACCACTGGCTAATAAAGTGATGGCGATTTCCCTGTACATTACTATTGAATAAGGCACTTACGCAGAAAGTGGTGGTGATTTCCCTGGCGCATTAAACTCTTTCTGTAACTTGAATATGGGTCTAGGATCCTCACCAGTAGAGAAATCAACAGCTGCGAGTCAGGGATAGAAAATGGGTTATTACCTTAGTCTACGCCTTTGCAGATACTTATAGGCTACAAGAGCATATATAAATCAATCAAGTAATTATTGAACATCTGGAAAACATGAGCATAAGCTCAAGATATTACCACAATAGTAATTTACAGGAAATAAACTTGCCGTATACATTATTTACAATCTAAATAGGAATACAAATGCACATGCTAGTGAATATTCATAAAATTAATATTTATATATAAAGGTCTTTACTCTCTAAAAATATAAGATACCTGTTTACTTAGAAATTGACCAAGAAGCTAATGAAATTTACCTGAAAAGACAGCATCTCCACGAATGGTTCCTTTCTCAAGAAGTTCCCTAGAACCTCCATCTGTAGTGTACCTATAGAAAATTAAAATCTAGTCATGATGGGATAATAATCCAGAAAACAATATCTACTCCAAAAGTCAGTTTGATTGAAGTGCGAGGCAGAATGCCATACAATGTGTTAGGAGTAGGAAATAATGATTTACTCATAGACGAGGGAATAGATACATGTGGAGGCATAAATCTGAGAGAACAAGCATTTACTGACAAAAGTAACGAGCACTGTGAATAGAAATTCCATTGATAAGACAAAGCTAAAGCTGTTTGAACAAAGAATAGCTTTATAAGAACAGACGATTTATATAAAAGCATCAATGTAAGACTAAAGGCATGGAATCTCTTACAAAATTATATTCTCCCCTAGATGTTCCCGAGCCAATTTGACCAAGTGATGAAGATAAGCTTTGTCATCCCCATATGAACCGAATTCATTTTCAATCTGCCAGCATAGTCATCTTTAATACTTTAGAGGTAAAAACAACTAGTTGTAATGAATGATGAATAATCAGTAATGGATGAATGAAGAATCAGGAATGTTGATGAAAAGACTCTAAAGTAGAATAGAAGAAGAAGAAGAAGAAGAAGAAGAGAGAGAGAGAGAGAGAAGAGAAGAGAAGAGAAGAGAAGAGAAGAGACAGGATAGAGAGAATAATTCTTTTATTTTTTTTTGATTACTGAATATTCACAAAAGCTGTACAATTATAGGCATTACTAGCTACATGCCAATTTCAGTTAGCATATTCTCTCTTTACTCCTACTTGTTTAATTCAGCACTATTCACTTTTCATTCTCACCATTCTGCTCGTTTTTCACTCTCACTAGCCTGCACATTCTTGTCATTTCTGCCGTTCCTTCTCCTATACATAACAATACTCCCCCCTTTAAGCCATTTTTGTCCCCAAGAACGGAAAAATTCTGGAAATTGATGTTGAATGAAGCATCCTCCCAAGTGGAATCAATAGTAGGAAAGTTAAGCCATTTTATAAGAAACTGCTGAACATGTGTGTTGCCCTTGAAAAGAATTCTGGAATTCAAGATTTTCTCTGGACCCACCAAAAATTGCCCTTCTGTCTCCTTAGGTAATTCGGTAATAGGAACTTGATTATCTCCCACCTTTCTCTTCAAGAGAGAGACATGAAAGATGGGGTGGATTTTTCGAATTGAATGAAAGTAGCAGTTTGTATGCTACAGGGCTGACTTTTTGAATAATAGGGAAGGGACCAAAATATTTAGCAATGAGCTTGATGTGTTTGCGTAGAGCTAAAGATGACTATCGGTACGGTTGTAATTTGAGATACACCACATCCCCCACTTCAAATTCCCTTTTCAGTTCTATATGCTGGTCTGCATAGAATTGCATCCATTGCTTGGACAATTGAAGTTGCTCCTTGACTTGAGCAATCAAGTCCTCTCTGGTTTGCAGAAAAGTTTCAACTGCAGCCACATTTGTGTCAGAATTGGGGAGGGTTGGGTTAGGGGGTTCATACCCATAAAGAGCCTTAAAATGGGACATTTTAATGGTTGTATGGTAGGTTGTATTGTACCACCATTCAGCAGTACTTAAAAACTCCTTCCACCTTCTAGGATTCAAGTGACACATACACCTCAAATACCCTTCTAATGCACGGCTCAACCTCTCAGTTTGGCCTTCAGTTTGTTGGTGGTAGGCCGAATTAAGGTTTAATTGAACCCCCATGAGTTTAAAAAGTTCCTTCCAAAACAAGCTAGTAAAATTTTTTTCTCTATCTGAGATAATTGTTTCTGGCAGCCCAAGTAACTTCCCAATATGGTCAAGAAAGGCTTGGGCTACTATGGCAGCCGTAAAGGGATGTGATAAGGGAAAAAATTGGGCAGATTTAGTTAGGTTATCCACCACCACTAGGATTGTATCATATCCCCTAGATTTAGGTAAGTTTTCAATGAAATCCATACTTACAGTACTCCATGCTGTATTAGGAATGTGAAGGGGCTGAAGAAGGCCTGGATAGGGGCAGGATTCTGTTTTGCACCTGCTGCACACATCACAAGCTGCTATCCAATCCTTTACTGCTAGCTGCATTTGTGGCCAATAAAAATGGGTCCTCAACTTGTTATAAGTCGCTTGAATTCCAGAGTGACCTCTCACAGCAGAATTGTGAAACTGAGCCATCAATTTGGCTCTCAAATTTGTCCCTTTCCCAATAAAAACCTTGCCCTTAAATCTTAAGACTCCATTTTTGAACGAATACTCTTGGTGAGCTGGTTCTTGAATGGCAGCTGCCAAGATTAATTCGTGAGCCAAATTATCCTCCTTGTAACTGTCCTCTACTTCCGACATCCATGTTGGAATGATGGAAGAAGTAAGCATCACACAATAAGCTTCCTTGTCGAATTTTCTAGATAAGGCATCTACTGCCTTATTTTCAACACCCTTCTCGTAAATAATCTTGTAATCTAGCTCCAAAAGTTTGGTCACTCCTTTTTGCTGCACATAAGTGTACAATCTCTGCTCCAACAAGGGCTTGATGCTTTGCTGGTCGGTCTTGATAAAAAACTGCCCTTGTTGTAGGTAATGCTTCCATTTTGTAACTGCCATTATGATTGCTAGCAACTCCCTTTCATAGGCCGATAGGAGTTGGTTTCTAGGGCTTAGAGGTTTAGATAAGTAAGCAATGGGCCTCCCTTGTTGCATCAAAACTGTTCCAATTCCCGAGTTACTTGCATCACATTACAATACAAAGGGTTCACTAAAATTGGGTAGGGCCAATACAGGAACTGTGATCATGGCCTGCTTGAGGTTTTGGAAGACCAATTCTGCTTCTGGATTCCACTTAAATGAGTCCTTCCTAAGAAGAGTCAGTGGTTGGCTAAGCTGTCCATACCCTTTGATAAATCTTATGTAATACACTGTTAATCCCAAAAACCCTCTCAACTGTTTGAGATTAGTAGGCACCGGCCAACTGATCATGTTTGCTATCTTAGTTTGATAAGTAGCCACACCTTCTGCAGATATTATATGACCCAAATATTCAATAGATAACCCCCCGAAGACACACTTTTCCCATTTGGCAAATAAGTGGACAGCAGATAGTACTTCAAACACTAACTCTAAATGGCGCAAGTGTTGATCAAAAGATTTGCTAAAAATAAGAATATCATCAAAAAACACTAGAACAAACCTCCGTAAGTATGGTTTAAAGATTCTGTTCATGAGGGCTTGAAAAGTGACGGGGGCATTCGTAAGACTGAACAGCATCGCTTGGAATTCAAAATGTCCAGAGTGAGTCTTAAAGGCAGTCTTAAACACTTCCTGTGGTTCCATTCTAATTTGATGATATCTCGCCCTTAAGTCGATTTTTGAGAAGACAGAGACCCCATGCAGCTCATCAAGTAAGTCTTCGATGATAGGAATTAGAAATTTATCCTTAACTGTAACTTCATTCAACCCTCTATAATCAACACAAAACCTCTAGCTGTCATCCTTTTTCTTGACTAGGAAGGCTAGAAATACAAAAGGACTACGGCTAGGTTGTATTACTCCAAAATCAAGCATTTCCTGAACTAGTCATTCTATTTCATTCTTCTGGAAGTAGGGGTAACGATAGGGTCTCAGGTTCACAGGTTGGGCATCTAGTTTTAAGGGTATGGTATGATTGATTTACCGAAAAGGGGGTAAAGATTCTAGAGTTTGAAATAGGAATTGGTATTTTGTGAGTAAGGCTTTTAGTGAGTCTCGGAACCTGGATGCTGTTTCTGAGTTTTGCTTAGGGTGGATGGTATTTAAAGCCATGGCACATAGTTTAGTTGATGCTTCTGACTAGCTTCCTTGAAACAACCGACTCATTTTCTTCCCATTCAACACCATGGCAATAGCAGAGTTATTCACTCCCTTCAACTCTATCACCTTACCATCCTTCTTGAACAATAACTTATAGCCTTCGAAGTCGAAAGTTATGGGTGTGTAAGATTTCATCCAATCAACACCCAAAACCATGGCATAATCTCTCACTTCCAGAACCTGAATGTCAAATTGGACCTTGTGACCTTACATGGTCCAAGCACACCCCAAACACTTCGATCTGACCACCAATTTCCGACCATCGGCCAAAGTGACGGTTACCGGATTTACCTGAACTGTGAAAAGCTTCAATTCCTCAGCCACCTTACTGTCAAGGAAGCTATGTGTGCTTCCACTGTCAATTAAGATAACCAGTGCCTTGCTCTTAATCTGACCCTTGAGCTTAATTGTATTGTTGGTTAAGTTTCCATCGATGGCATGTAAAGAGAGTTCAGCTATCTCTGTTGTTTCTTCTTCCCCCTCAATAACATCATCGATGGTCTGCCGGTCTTCTTCAATCACTTCATTATCATCTTCCCAACCAAAGATAGCCATTAAATTTTTGGTTGAGCAGCGGTGGCCTAGGAAATACCTCTCACCGCATCGATAGCATTGATTAGAGTTGCGTTCGGGGGTATTAGAGGAGTTTGGGAAAGCTTTCTGTGGACTGTGCTGCATTTTTGGGATTACAGTGGCGGTAGGTGGAATGGGTTTCGGATTCGACATCGTTTGGGGAAAAGTAAGTTGGGCTTGGCTTGTGTTTGTGTTTGGGTCGGGTAGTTGGAGCAGGTAGGTTGACTTACCCGATAGGATTTGTGATCAGCTTCTAAGACCATCTCTTGCAGTCGAGCTTGCTCAAAGGCTCGCTGCAAGCTATCTGGTCTAAACACCAATAATATGGCCGCCAGTTCATCCTTGAGAACTCCGATGAAACTTGAGATAAAGTACGACTCCGTCAGATAAGGGTTCTCCAGCAAGTGTTTCACCCTTTTTTCCTCAAACTCCTTCTGGAACTCTAATATTGATCCCTTTTGCTTCAATCAATTGAACTCCATCACAACATCCTCCACCAGTGAATCACGAAATAGCACTAGAAAAGCATATGCGAACTCCTCCCAGGTGGCGTTCTCATGGTTCCGAATCCATCCCCAATACCAAGTCCTTGTTGTGTTTGTCAAATACAAAGTGCTCAGTTCCAACTTCCTCTCCTCAGGCACTTAGTATATTTCAAAATACTTGCGACACTTCCACAACCATGATTGGGCACATTTGCCTTCTCCTTCAAACAGAGGTAAGTCCATTTTTGGCAACAACTTGTTAAGATACCCTTTTTGCGTGGCATCCAAAGGATCGACCCTCATTTCATCTCCTTCAGGGTTTCTGGGTTCATGTATTTGAGGTGTGGGCAAGATGCCTCTGGTCGTCTGAGAAGTTTCTGTTTGCAAGGTTTCTTTACCCTTCCGAGATTCCCCAACATGTCCATAATTTGTGCAAACTGGCCGCTAAGCTTAAGTTGCTCACCACGGAGCTGGTCGTACGATCTGTGTTATTCCTTTTGCAAGGCTTCGAACCTGAGATTAATCTCATTGCGGAGTAAGATAAGCTTTTCTTGTTCTTCCCCTTCCTCTACTTATGTTTCATCCAAAGATAAGCTTTTCTTGTTCTTCCCCTTCCTCTACTCATGTTTCATCCGACCCAGTTGGTCTAGATCCCTCTTTTGTGAGTTTACTCATTTTTTTTATATTAAAAAAATAGCCCAGTTCAGAGCTGCTCTGATACCAATGTAATGAATGATGAATAATCAATAATGAATGAATGAAGAATCAGGAATGTTGATGAAAAGACTCTAAAGTAGAATAGAAGAAGAAGAAGAGAAGAGACAGGATAGAGAGAATAGTTCTTGTATTTTCTTTTTGATTACTGAATATTCACAAAAGCTGTACAATTATAGGCATTACTAGCTAAATGCCAATTTCAGTTAGCATATTCTCTCTTTACTCCTACTTGTCTAATTCAGTACTATTCACTTTTCATGCTCACCATTCTGCTCATTCTTCACTCTCACTAGCCAGCACATTCTTGTCTTTTCTGCCCTTCCTTCTCCAATACATAACACTAGTATTGAACATTTGAAAAACAATTTGACAGTAAATTTAGTTCTGCGCAATCCTTCCCTCTCTACTACCCCCCCCCCCCCCCCCCTTCTATCTCTCTCCTTCCTTTCTCCCTAAGTTTGATGAGCTCTTCCATTTTCCCCATTGACAAAAGTGGCTCTTTCACAGATGAAGCATAACAGCTACATCAAGGAAACAGTTACCAACCTTTGTAAACTGATATTTTTTCCAAGTTAGGAGAAGGAAAGCAGGGATGCATGATCAACAAACTCAGCTTACAAGAAATTTAATTCTTGACTAGCTACCAGACCAGGAACTAGACGAATCATCAGTTTAGTCCAATCTAGTTTTGGAAAACCTTATGTATATTGATATTTTCTATTTTTAGTTATATTTCTAATTTTATCAAGTCAAAACAGCCGAATTTGTTGCACCAATGAACCAATCAAATTGTTGATTCATATACAGCTATAGTTTTAAAAGCATTGGAAATTTAAAATCAAGCGTCATGGTTAGAGCCTGTGTAGTCCTCGGTGTACCAGTTGTTAAGAAAAACCCCCCTCTTGAATGTTTTAATTTAAAACAACTACAAGTTATTTTTAAGGTGCATTCCCGAATCCTAATGCATTAGCCTTACTTCCAAAACATCTAAAAAAGCAGTTTCTAACAGCATTTTGCAAATAATATAAAAGCGTCCCACAAAGCAATTTAAAATGCAATACCAAGAAGGCCTTAATAGGGAGATATATACCATTTTTCAACAAAAATCTCCTTTCTAATAGGCAGCATTCAGCGCATTGGAATTAAGACACAATTAGGATCTTACATCATTTTTCACTCATAATCTGTTGGAAATCATATAAGCTATACCAATAAAAAGTCACATACCTGAACCATTATTATAGGGCCTCCATTGTTATAAAGAAGAGGAGCTACCTTTGGTAGCAGGATTCCCCACCATTTGTCAACCTACAAAATTTAAAACCCATATAAATGGATGAATTAAAAAAGACCGATTAAACCACAGATCATGAATCTTTAAAATTCAAGAGTATCTAAATTATTAGAAAAAAGAGAGATATAAATGTGGACACATCAATTTCTTAAATGATTGTTCAATATTTAGCAAACTAAAAGAAATCAAGATGTTTCCTCTATCAACATTTAAACAAGTCTTTAGTAATATAATAATTTAACAGGAAGAGAACCCCAGCATAAACCAAAAGATTTCACGATCATATATCTGTAGAATAAACACATCTTTCTGACAGCACAAAAGACCATATAAAACATCTTGTATTTATTTTCCTTTAGTTACAAAAGAAAATTACGAACAAGAGTTAACATGTAACAGGCAACTCTCTGTAAAACAAAAGAAATCAAACATAATAAAATAATAAACATAGAATAACTGACCAGCCATGAAAAAGTGACTTTGCAAGAAAAATTGTCTATGGAAGAGTGAAGACCAAAACATTGACTACCACTGAAGGATAAGAAAAAGAATAAACTACAATTAGGTGGAAAAAACAAAAAAGATTGTGAAGCAAAGAAGGATATCATCATCATTTATCATCTCCTTTTAAAAAAGCACCAAAGAAAATGAAATAATCAGTTGTACAAGGTTTTCCTCCTAAAAACTGCTTGGCAACCAGCATTTTATCTGAGTAAATTATAAAAATGTTTAGCAAGCTGATATAGGATGCCTAGATTACCAATATTGTAAAATGGAACTACTTGTAGCTCCATTTGATTTTCATGATATTCCTGATTTAAAAGAAACAAGCTACTGCAAAACATACCAATTGAATATAAACAGGATCAGATGATCTCAGTCTGAGAACTGGTTCTATAGCTAGTAACCAAGCAGGGAAACCTCCTAAATCCCACTCTGCAACAAATACAGCAATGCCACTGATAGTTAGAGTCGGCTCCATAGAGGCCAATAATGAATTATAAAACCCCTAATATTAAAGTTAAACATCAACCTGCACATATATAAGGCCCAACTCGAAGCATAACAAGGAAATCCAGTTTCTGGCAGAGCTTGAGAAAAGAAACAAGATCGGCAATACCCTCAAAAACCAGCTTGCCAGGTTGTGGTTCATGGAGATTCCAAGGAACATATGTTTGAATGGTATTTAAACCCAAAGCCTTGGCTCTTAACAGCCTATCTTCCCAGTACTGCATCAAAGCAACAGAAATAAACCCATTAATTTTTCCCAAATTACAACCAAAAATGAAACATTTGATTAATTAAAGAACCCATTTGATGAATCTTCTTTCTACTAAAAGCTTTAAATATCAAATTGCAAATAACTATTAGATATAGTTAAGATTATAGGACGCCAATTCATGCCTCTGGAAGAATTCGAAAATAGTGCAAGTCACCACCAATGATTCGAAAAGGCTTGCCATCTTTCAAGAACATGTCATCTTCTATCTCAAAGCTTCGAGAATTGGCCTGAAAAAAACCTCACCAATTTCAGAAAAAAAAAATCAAGAAAAAAAATTAAGAGAGATAATTACTTTGAAGACCTTTCTATGGCGATTCGAGTGACGATGAGAAGAGGGAAGAGAGGGAAGAGAAGCGAAGACTGGAACGAGTACTCCAAATGCGATCAGAGAGATGAATAATACAAATAACGTCGTCGTTTTAGGGCTTCGCTTCCTCGCCATTGAAGTTGCTATTCTGGTGCTTAGACTTGTGTTCTTAGCTCTAATTATCATCGGTTCTCTCAGAAACCAATTTTGTTTTGTTGATGTTACTGTGTGAGGTTAATAGGTTATGAATGGTCCACGCCTTCAGTTCTTGAACACCTCCACCAGCACCAGCACCAGCACCTCCATTATACCGGAACTTGAGCCTCCAGTCCCGGTGACAGGCGTTTACAGGTCAACTGAGTCTTCCGAGTTTCAACCGCCAAAGGCTTTCTCAATTTATAGTTGGAAGAAAAATTTTTGCCCCTTTCGCTGAACGGAGACTACATAAACGTCTAGTCGTTTTCATCTTTCAATTTAAAGTGCTGCAGTTTTATAAATTTTGACGCTCACTAAAAACGACCGCAGTTGCAATTCTGTAAAATTGTTTATTTGCGGTTCCACTTGAACGACGACGGATGGTTTTATTAAGCACAACCTCTTTTCTTTTGGGCCTTCTCTAGCCTGGAGTGGCAAGAACATAACCCAATAAAAATAGAAAGCTTAATACCTTATGCCCAGTTGGCATGATTATATTATATCTATTATATTGGAAATTTTACAAAAATAACTTAAAAAACAAAAAAAAATTACAAAAAATGCACAAAAATATAACACATTTTTGTATATGTTGTAAAAATGTAAAAGAAATTTTAAAAAATGTATTTTTGTAAACTGAAAAAAATAACAAAAATAAAAATTTAAAGAAGAAAGTCATATTTTATGTAATTTACTATATTGTATTAGATTATATTATCTATACATAATATTAAAATAATTGTCGCTTGTACAACATCGTGCCATGTATTTAAATCATTTTTTTAAATTAATTTATTATTTATTTTTTTAATTAATTTATTATTTATTATAATATATATTTATTTGTCTAAATATAAATATCAAAAAAGATAAAAGATAAGTTTTTAATAGTTTATTATTTTATTGGATAATAATTATTTATTATTAATATATGCACAATTTTTTTATGATATTTGTGATTCTTTTTTGCTTTTTTACAAATTTTAAAAGTTAAAATAAATATATTTAATAGAAATGTATTAATTATTAAAATTAATATAAAATTTAATTCCATATAAATTGAATTCAATATAATTTTTAATAAATTAAATAAATCTGAAACTATTGGTTTTACTAATAAACCGTTAAAATCAACCATGTCCATTTCTAAGTCAATATATGTTAATCCTAGCTTTAAATCAAACAATTTTTTAAAAGGGATAATAATTAGTAACATTCAAATTTCTAATCTTCCTTGTTTTCTTTTAACGTGCTTTACCCTATTAAGATATAAATTTGAAATGTCATAACTTTTCGAGATTTTAGTATTATTAAACTAAAAACTCATATACTTTTTGGATTCTTTCGATATTTCTGTGCAACTAGTCATTGCTTATATATGATGACGGGCTATTTCAGGAGTTCTCTTCATTCTATGAGCTTGGGAATGAGTGCTGTCTGTATTCGAGCTCTAACTTATAAGTTAAGAGAGAGAGACAGATCAGACTTCATGGAGGAAGGCTTCGATACTTAAGTCAATGTCTGGTCTGTCCGAGCATAAAAAAAGTAATCATGAAGAGAATAGGAGAGAGTTCCTTACTTACGGGAGTTTATTTCTATATATAGTTGATGTGTGATAAATAAATTTATATGTGTCAGAAAATATTTAAAAAATTATGCTAGTGCGTCTGTCACATCATAAACATATGCGCTGCTATGTCAGAGAATGTCTTTGGCGCTCGATAGAATAAAGGTATTCATTATTGAGGATGAGTATTCTAAATAGCTCGTTAAAAGGGCAATTGATAATGAGATTCGGTCCACGAGCTCGATTAAAGTATAAATATTATTAATACATAATATTTTTTTTATAAATTAAATTTTTAAAGTCGAGCTGATTTTATATACATATTTTTAATAATTATGATTTCGACTGAAACTTAAATTTCATGTGTGATACATTCTTTTAAACAATTTTAATATCATTAAACTTAAAAAACCAATTAATTTAAATCTCATACAAGTTTCCAAGTATATATAAGTAAAAACTCATTGATCTTATTTAATCTCATAGGGAGGTTGTGGAGTAGTGAATGATTGTTAATCAAAAAACAAGAATTATAAATCAATCATTGGTCCATTATAGGAATAATAATAACACATTGGCCCAAGCTAACAAAGTTTCATGAAAAGTGCAAAATCCAAAATGAGGAATAGAGCGAGGTGGGGGCAAGTAGTCAAACAAAAAAGGTAACATTATTATTAAAAAGAAAAGGCAAAATTAGAGAGGGAGAGATCATCTTTTTTTTTTTTAACAATGACAAGTCAACCATACTCCCACAACAAATATTAAAATTAAAAGTAATAATAAACAAATTTATAAAAGCATATAAATATAAATATAAATATAAATTCCCATTCCCCTTATTAATTATTATGAATATAACGATATTCTCTCCATTGTTATGGCCAACACAAAAACTAAGCGCTTTTTTTTTAATCTGATTTTAAATTATGAGGATCATCTCTAATTTTTTGGGGATTGTGCCTGCCTGCCATCATCCCTTTTAAAAGATAAGTCATTGCAATATATTATTTTTTTTATTATTTTTTGAAAAAAATACTAAATTTTTATAATTAAAATTAAAAAAATTATATTTTTACTTTTTTACTGTAAATTATTTTCTCATTTTAAAAAATATATTAAATTGGAATTACTAAAATAAAATAAAAAATTATGCTTCTTATCATATTTTCAAGATTTTTATTTTTTAGGGTTATTTATAAAAATATACAATAAATACATAATAATTTAATAATTAAATTATATTCCTTCCATCTCAAATTGATATGTTCATTTTTTATACTACAAGAATTAAGAAAATTTATTTATTTTATTAAAAATATAAATTTATATATAATTTTTCTATTATACCTTTATTTTAATATGAGATATATTTAATAAGTTACATTAAATAAATGTGTTATAAAAATTTAATGTGCTAACTAATTTATTAAAATAATAAATATAGTATAATTTGAGACAGATAAAAAATGAAAATGAGCTTATCAATTTAAAATGTTATATCTATATTTAGTTTATAATAAATTTTATATATACTATATGAGGTTGATAAATTTATAAATTGATAAAAAAAATTCTAATAGATTTGATAACTTATAATATTATAGAAATTTTTTTTTTGATAATTTTGTGAAAAAAACCCTTCAAAATATGTAAAATTCACATTGAAAAATCACAAAACAAAGAATCAAGAAGTGGGCATGCATATTCAGAGGAATCTTCTCTTTTCTTTTAGAAAAAAAGAAAAAGAAAAATTAAACTATAAAGAGTTTCTTGCCAATATCCACTTCTGAAAGTACTCCATATGTATATTCCATTTTAAAAAAATTAAATGGCCTTTAATTATTATTATACATATTTATAATCTTTAGGGATAAGCTATCTTATTCATAGTCATTATGGATCTTCTGATATTATAAAGTTTATTTAATGATAGGCTAATTATACCTTTTTTTAGCATAAATTATACCTTATTTTGATCAGCGCAAGTTTAATTGCGAACTCTCTCACACTCAGTATCACACACGTGCAAACTAAGACAAACATCTATAAAAATATTTATTTACTTAATTAATATACAAGATAAATAAATTAAAATTATACCTCAAAATAAATAAATAAATAAATTAAAATTAAAAGAAAACAACACCAAAAAAATTAATTTGAAAATTAGTGCTGCAATTAATATATTTACCATTGGAATTACTAAAGCTTTTGCTTTTTTATGTAGTTAAATTTTTTTAGAAATAAAATAATATTACATTTTAATTAAATTAATGATTTTTTAACATCATCCAATATAAATCATTTAGGTCAAAATTAAGTGATTAGTAAATTAGAATATTTTTACCACAAAGTATGTAAATCAATTGATAAATGACTATTTTTATTTAAATAGAGATTTTAAATTAATTTAAGAAAAATAATTTATATTAAAAAAAGGTGAATGAAAATATTTTATTATGTAAAATCTTATTCACTAAATAAATAATAGATAAATTTAATTAGATTAACATTTAAATTAGAAAAAAGATATTAACTACTGCAGTGTACTTGTGATTGAGCAGTTAAAATGTCATTCGTCACAAAGCATTAACTTTTCACGTAATTAAATTTTCATTAATATACAATAGTCAAAACATTCCTTCTTTTTTTATAAAACAAACACTTGGAAGTTCAATATATAATTAGTTTTTATGGGATTTTATAGCTTAATTCAATGTTGATGTTGAACTTACTTAAATTAATTTCTATATATATGTGGAGGTAATTTATAGTACCATATATACAGTGAATTTAAAGCCAAGTCATATCAACTTAACTTCACTTCATCACTGTATATGAAAAGCATGCAGTCTTCCTCATTATTTTTTTAAAGAATAATATAGATCAATATAATTTCATTACAGTTCAAAAAAAATATATAATTTCATATTTAAATTATTTACAAACTATTTTTTTTTCTAAATTTAAATTTTTATATATATTTATATGTTTGACGTGTTAAAAAATTTCAATATGAGGACATACATATCTAAATTAATTGTGTGATGCTTTCTTATAGTAAAGTTGTTTTAATTATGATTTATAAAAATTTAATATTTGGATTGTAGTGTATTTAATTTGGTGGTTTTTAATTTTGTGAGAGATAAAATTAAAAATTAAAAGATATAAACATTTTTTAAGTTAAGATTGTAGGCATGGTCCTCAATTAAATAACATATGCGTTCTTCAATAGACAAAAATATAATAGCATAAGAAATAATTTATTTCATTAATAAAATCAATCCTTATTTATATGAATCAAGATATGTTTCCATTAATCCCTTGTCCTCTAGATATGTTTCCATTTATCTCTTGTCTTCTATTTTATTATATATATTCTTAATTAGATTTGATTAAAATTATTAATAAATAAATACATATATATATATATATAATTCATGTAATTTGTTATTATATATTATTAATTGTGGCAAGTGGGATATTCTCATTTATTTTAAATTTATTTCATATATATATATATATAAGAAAAATATATATACAGGCGTAGAATTTATAAATCTCAATTAGAAAGTAAAAGAAAATTCAAATATGATTAAGTGAAATGTGAGGATAACTTATTAATTATAATGTACTGGAATTTTATTAGAACGAATTTTATTTAACTTTTTCTTTAATGAATAAATGATCAGGCATTTAATTAATCTAAACTTCAAATAAAAAAAAAATATGATAGTCACATGGACGTGTAAATATATATTATTAATTTGAACACTAATAATTTTTTTAATTGAGTATGAACATACTGAATCACAGCTTGAAGATATAAATATAAAATTCAGAATCGATTTCTCACTCTTCATATCAATATTTAAAAAAAAATAAACTAATTTATTTCTTGTAGACTGATTTAAATTCTTTCTCATTAATAATGGGGTAAGAAATTAATTTTTTTGGGAAAAAAATAAACTTGGATATATATATATATATATATAAATAAGTGCGGGCCAGCAAATTAATGGACCATCATGTTGAACGGCATTTAGTGGAGAATCATATCATAAGTTTACTTACAATGGAAACTCACCTTTACATAATAAGACAGTGAATCTTGTCTTATTATTATTACTACTAAGTAATTATTATTCAGGAGAATCAATTTTTCCTTTCTATTCGTTTGAGTAGTGTCAATTGGCACCAAATTGGGAAACGCAGCTTTCGAATTATTTAGATGCTAACTCACATTCTAAGTAAAAAAGTTGTAAGAACAAATGAATGGACAAAATCATGGTAAAGGATTGTTATCAAAAGTTTCGAGTTCAAAATTTAGATATACAAATGCATTAAAATTCATTAGGAAGAATTAACTCCACTCTAAAAATATAATTTATTGAAAAAAGTATAAGAGCAAATGGATAGACAAAATCATAAACTATTATGCTTTGCTATGTTACATATTAATACAAATTAATAATCTTATTTGGCAATGCTTTGCTTTTTTTTTTTTTTTTTGTTTGACGGAAGAATCCTCAGCCGCTACTTTTTAGATACGCACTGGATAAACTCTCTCTTATATAGTAGCCCGCAAATTATACAAGAGAGTTAATCAGCCTATAGCTGACGGGCTCAAACTGAGACAGCAAGCAGTCTTTTATGGAATTTAAACTCGTAACCATATAATTTTGAGGCTCGCTACTTATCACCTCAGCTAGGGATTACCTCCTAGTTATGCTACATATTAATACAAATTAATAATCTTATTTGGCAATGCTTTGCTTAATTTTTTTTTTGCTTAATTATTTTGCTATGCTTAATTATCCTTTTACAAATTCAACTTTGTTCATGTTATCTTTTATGAATTTAATTATACATTAGTGCAGCTTAATGAAATGCGCTTTGCCAATCAACATAGTTTAGAGAAATTGCATATTTCTCTAGAAAATAAAATTGGAATCAATTTTCGCTTCTTACAGCGGCTATTCTAATTATATAGCTTAAGAGAATGAATGAGTAATCTCTCAATAATCTATATATTATATACAAAGTAATTATGTGTATATATAATATTTTAACTATATATGTTTATTTAAGGGTTAACCATCTAATCTTTCTCAAACTTTAGTTAATTTTTTAATTTTATTCAAATTTAAACTTTATTATAATTTGATATATAAATTTTTTAATAGTAATAAATATATTCTAAACCCTTCAACTAATGTAATCTTATTTAGTTAAATTGTTTAAATGTCGTTAATAATAAAAATATTGCTGATGTGGCCTCTGACATGTCTATTTTCCTTTTTAATTTTTTGAATATACTTCACATCCAGGGCCGTCTAACACCATGTGCAACAAGTTCAATAGCACAGGGCCTTAAAAAATTATGGGGCCTAATAATATAAATCCAAACATGTGATTTTCATATTAGGGGCCTAAATTTCAATGTAAGAACAGGGCCTCTTTTATTTTTGCAAATGTTTAAGACGGCCCTCACATCCAAATATTTTATTCCTGGAAACGTTCTTCCGATCAAATACCTATCCTATGAAGCACGGGGCTCATCAAAGGAGTAGCAAGAATCATGAAACGAAATCCTTCCTGCGTCTAGCAAGAATCTCAAATCCGTCTCTCAAGATCTTCTGCCAAACCCATAATCTGTAATTTTCGACTCAGTTTTTTTGTACTGGCGTCCAATCGGCTTCTCCACTGGCAATGTCACCGACCCAGGCCAGCCATTCCTTCATTATTTAAGCTTCTATTTTTTTCCTCCATTTCTGCAATTTCTTACTGAAAAATTGAAGCAGCAGACCAAAAACTACCTGCAATTTCTTTGAAATATCTCACAGAGGGCTTCTTGGTTTGTGAATCGAGATCTATGTGGTCTTTCACGGGTTTAAGCATCTCTTCCTCTTGTAGTGGCTCTGGCTTTACAACAATGGATTCCTCTTCTTCTGTAATCTCTTTAATTGGGTTTGCATTGGAATTTCTGGCAGTTAAAATGGGCTCATCTAAAACCATAGTAATGTCTTCACTTTCATTATCGGTCTCTGTTTCAATTTTGTCCTCCTCTTTAGACTCAAAAATAGGACGTCGAACACGGGAAGAAGAAATTCTGGATTCAACTTCAATTTCAAGACCTTTAAACGACTCCCTTTTGGAAAGATTTGGGGGAAGTAGAAGCATAGGATAAAGAGTGATCGAGTTCAAGAAATGGTGCTTTCAAAATAATGGTGCTCAAGTTCAAGAAATGGCTCACGTTGCTATTGGGCGTGACCCAGGAAACTGTGTATCTTTGCTTCGTGTGAATGTAAGTTGCTAATTGTTGCCTGTATTGTATTCGCTATTCTTTAATTTAGAAGGTCTCCTATGCTTTATAATTTTTCAATGAGAATTTCATTTTCTAACAATATCTCATGATATCAAAAATATATATTGTTGAGTGCAAATTCAAGCCAAAGCACATGCTGATACTACAAGCGAGTTGCACAGACTCTACTGGTTCATATGTTATATGCACCAGTAGATATTGCTGCCATGAATATAGTCCTAAGTGGTGGAGACCCAGATTATGTTGCTCTTCTTCCATCAAGTTTCGCTATACTTCCTGATGGACCTGAATTTTACCCTTGAGGAATTCTTGATGTTGGGTCTGGTGGAACTCTACTCATTGTTGCATTTCAGATCTTAGTGCATGTTAGGTCCAACTGCAAAACTCTCTCTTGGATTAGTAGCCACGGTAAATAATCTAGTCGAATTTAGGATTTGGATGACAATGAGGAAGACTTTTTCTTTACGGGGATATTAGGGTACAAAGGCAAAACTACACTTTTTTGCCTTTGTATTTTTTTTGTTTCTGAATATAACTCGATGTTAGAGGCTATGTCAACAATATTATTAATACCATATAAGCAATCTAAATTAAATAATGTCACTTGAATTAAAGGGCTTAGAATATATTTATTATAATTCAAAAAGTTTATATATCAAATTATAATAAAGTTGAAATTTGAATAGAATTAAAAAATTGACTAAAGTTGGAAATAATTAAACCATTAGTACTTTATTTAATTATGGCATGCAAATTAATGAAAGTATAAAAAGACACGCAAATTAATGAAATTATGGCTACATAAGGCGTTGAACTGTATATATATCCGCAACATTTTTAGATGTTCTTCCCTTTGAGAAATTTAAAAGCTTACAAAAAAAATAAGAAAAATATGAAACATAACATTAATTAAAACTATAGAATCTAAACAAAAGATCTAACCTTGCCAAGGTTTTTGTGGCTGATTGTGTTGTTGTTCGTGAGAAGTAGCAGTAGTATTGATGCAATTACCAAAACCAGCTGCGATACTCAATATATCACTATGAGAGAATGCTCTGAGTCCCAAGAAATCTCTTGTCAAACCTTCACCACCACCGCAGCCATGGCCAACACCAACACCAACACCACTGTTGCCATTATCATTATTATGAAAGTTGTCTTCAAACCCAGAAGCAGAAGACAGAGAATTCATCATTTCTTGAAGAAGAGCACCATTAGTAGTATTGGCAGCTTTATTCCCAAATGGAACCAAGCCACCATGGCCATGAAGAAATGGCCCACTGCCACCACCACCTGGCATTGCTACCTCATCATGTGACGACAAATTCAGACCAAATCCAGTTGTATTCGCATTGTTGTTACTTGAATCACAAGACACGTGACTTTGTTCTTGGTGGTGATGGTGGTGATGGTGGGGTCTGAATAAGGCAGTGGTGTTAGTACTACTAGTAGTAGTAGTTTTGCTGCTCATAGTTGCACCCATCTGAGCTGCTTTTTGCAGCAATGCAGTAGCTGACATATGTGGGGATGGAGAAGCAGCAGCAGCTGCAGCTTGGTAATGAGGTAAAGTGGGTCCATCATGACTTGGGTTATTAGGGCTTAGAATTGATGAAGAAGAAGAGAGATTATTATTAGAATTATAATTATTGCAATGATGATGATCAAGATGTGGTGGACCAGGAACAGGACCAGCTCCAGGTGGGCAAGCTAGCCATGGTGGTAACTCTGGCCTTGTAGTAATACTAGCACTGAAAGTTTGTTGCTCTTTTTTAAGTGAAAATGAATGCAAATCTTGACTATTGAACTGGGCTACTTGCACATTCTCATTATTACTATTATTAATGGTAGGCTGACGAGAAGAAAGAAGTAATGAGTTTGGTGCTATTACTATTGGGATATTTCTTGCACTCTCCTCTGCTAAAGCATCACAGAAAGCTCTGTGAGTAATGAAACTGTCCCTCCTGAAAATAAAATGAAATAAAACAAAAATTCACAAAAAAAATAACAAAATAAAACAAAACCCATTATATATAAAAGTACTTCACTTTTCTTTATTTCTCTCTCTCTCTCCGCAAGTCTTCAATTATTTTTATTATTAACTCTGTGAACTAGCGACAGATTGTCCGCCTAAGTTTTTGCAATTAAATGTTCCAAACAAACCCATCTCTCTCTCTCTCTTTCTCAATAATAATAAATAAGGAATTTATACTAGGAAAGTATTTAAATGCTAATTCTTTCTGTCTATTTTTTTTATTTCCTCAAAATAGATAGATAAAATTAAAAGGAAAGGCGAGGTTAGTTACCTTGAGAAAACGGTACCACAGTCACATCTGTATTCTCTAGTGCCACAGGTTTTGGAATGAGCTTTCCAATCTGATTGAACAGCATACCTCTTTGAGCACTTATCACATTTCCACTTCTTTTCACCATGTTTTCTGCAAAAGTGTTTCTTGATTCCTGTTAAGTCCCCAAGAGCCCTTGATGGGTCATGATGTACACAACTAGCTTCTGGGCAAACATAAACTTTCTTTCTCACTACTTCTTTGTTGTTTCTTTGCTTTAATTTCCATGGTAGATTATGCCCTCTTCTATGAAGTTGAAGATTCTGATCTCTCTGAAACCCCTTTTTACAGATCTCACATACAAATCTATTTGTTGCCATTAAAGTCTTGGGTGATAAAGCTATTACTTCTGCATCTGGATCTATTATATTTTCAATAAAAAAATATCCACACATAAGTACTGCAATGAAAATTAAAGATTAAACTAACAAGTTTTGACTCAGTAATACAATTCTTTGACTCCATAAAACAATTAAAGATTAAACTAACAAATTCTGATTCTGGATAGATTAATCAAAGATTATAAATTATGATAAGAAACAAATTAAAGTACTACTAATAATAGGTTTTAAGAAAAGATTCAACCTGGGTTTCCTGGTAAGTTTCTTTTCTTCTTGAGAGGAGGTTGAGATTCATGAGGAGGGGCAAAGTATTGTTGAGGAAAGTTGTTATTGGTAGCTGAAATTTCATTTCTGTTGCCTGAAGAAACACTGGCTTCACCAGAAGCTGAAGTCAAATTAGACATATTTTCTTGTTCGTGTTGTTGTTGCAGATGATGAAACATTAAATTACCTTTGATCATCTTCTTCAGTACTTAGTGCTTAAATTTAGTAAGATGGGTGTACAGTTTTTAGTATAATACTGTAAGAAGAAGAAGAAGAAGGTGGGTTTGTATACATATACATATAGATATATAAAGAAAAATCCAAACCTAGAAAAAGATAAAATAAAGGAAAACTCGGAGAAGAGAAAGAAAAACTGATTTTTCATCAAGTAGCTAGTGTAACAAAAGTTTCAGACTGTAGCTGTATTAGCTACTAACTAGCTAAAATTCAAAAAAACCAATAATACATACATGGTTAGCTCTCATCATCAGTGATAGTTCTTCTTTGTTTGGCTTCAAAGAAAGGGACAATTTTTGGTTTTTTTCTGATAACTCAAAAAGAAACTAGCTTGTAACTACAACTAAAACCCAGATCTTGTATGTCTAACCCACTGTATATATTTACTTGTTAAATAAAATTTGGATTCCTAATAGCAAGAAAATCCAAACTATACTAAAATGAAAATGAACACACACAAACAAAAAGAACAAAACTTTAGTATTTTTTTAAAAAAAAGGAAAACAGAACAAGAAAAAACCCAGATGGGAAAATTTTCAGAGGAAGAAAGAAAGAAAGAGAAAGTGAGAGAAAGCTGTGGATGAGAAAGAAAATAATACACAGAAAAAACCAAAGAGAAGAGAGAGGAGGAAATAACCCTACGGCTGAAACTCTGACGTTGAACTTTTTGTCTTTTGTTTTGTTTTGTTTCTTTTCTTTTACTCTTCCCCAAACCCCATGAAAAAATCTCTTCTTTTCTTTATTGTCTATTTGCTTTCTTTTCTTTTTCTTTCTTTACAAAGCGAAAGTTATTTTAATTTTCTGCTAAACATTTTTAAAAATAAAAAAGACAAGCCCATATGTAAAAAGACAGCATCATTTCTATGCCAATCTCGAGAGAAAGAAAGAGGAAGAGAGATCTCAATTAATTTAGATAGATTTTAATGTAATATATTAATTATTATTTTACATTTTTTTATAGTTTGTGCTATGATTGATCCATTGATTAATTTGTAACAGATGGCAAAAGGCTATTTATAATTACTAATTAGTATATAACTATTACATGTTTTGTTGTAATTATTGCTACTTTTATTTACTTTTTATCTTTCTTTTTCTTAATTTCATTATCGGTCCAGAGTATTATTCATTCACATTCACAAAGACAGCTGATATTTTCTGGCATTTTTGCATGGCTCCTATAATAAATAAATAAATATATATAAACATATATTATAAGGGTAAACTTAAAATTCACACGTCACTTTATTATGAATATTATATCTTTAATGTTAATATATAGTTAAAATGTAATTTCTAATATGCAAATTACACTTTTCTAAGAAAAACTTTTATATGTAAGAGAAAATCACATTATCGTATATACTTAAGAATTATTTAGACTATTAATAATAAAATTAAAAATGAGCATACTGCTCATTAGAATTTTTAAAATTTTTATTTTTTAATCAAGTATATTTTTTTGTCATTTTATAAAAGTATGTAATACATTCATAAAAATATAATAATAAAATTATAAAAATTATTATATATATAATAAATTTTTAACAAGCTTTGTATATCCTATACAAAACTGATAAATGATAAATTTAATAATATTTTTTTGGAATTCGTAAATTACTAATATCATGAATTTTTCTGATAATTTTACAAAAACAATCATATAGGAATATTTTCGATGATTGGTCAGTTTTATTATGACCATTACCAAACCAATATTACAATTCATGCAAGAACGTTAGATAGGTAGATATATACATATACATATATATATATATATATAATTGAACAACTTAATGTATATATAATTAATTAATTATAAACGTAAGTATAGTTGACTTGAATGACAATTAAGTTGCCTATGGTTTCTTTAACAGAATTTGACTGCCGCATATAATTGTGTTGGTTTACGACTTCTCAAAGAGTAAACTAATTACTAGTAATTTGGTATAGCTAAGCTCTTGACTTGTTAGTGTGTTTTAATATTATTGACTGTTGATTGAGATAAATTAATGTTAAATAATGCTTGCTTTTATAATCTCTTTTTAAAATTATTCACATCTATGTAGTAGTAATTATTATATATGGACACGAATCTCAAGATTAATTAGTTTAATTGATAAATAAAAAAATCTTTTCTTTTTTTATTGTTTAAAATTATTTGATTTATAAAATTATTTTTAATAAATAATTTTTAATTAATACATAAAAAATATCTTTAAATTCCTTGAAACATTAAATAAATATATATATATACATGTAATGGGCAATAAAGGACAAATTTCTTACCAATAAATAATTGGTGTAAGTGATTCGATATTCTCATTATTTAAGTAAGAGGTCGAATATTTAATTCTTGTAAATAAAGTCGCTATTTATTAAAAATATTTTATTTTTTAGTGGACCTATTTAATATAAATAGAATTAGTTTTGACTAATTCGATACGAATAAGATTAGTTATGATTCGATGAGTTCAGAAATAACTGTAATTAAAAAAAAGTACAAATTTCTTACAGCTTAATTAATTAATTTGAATATATACCCATATTTATATTCTTAATTAATTAATTTGAATATATACCCATATTTATATTTTGATGTGTGACATGTAGTAGCTAGTATGGTGGAAATATTAATATTTTATAACATTTATAATTTAAATATCATGAGTAGTTGTGCAACTACATTAAATTTTAATTTAAATATAAGTTGCATATATTTTAATGAGTTTAATTTTATATGTATATGCACTTATTAAACAAATGCTGATTTTTTTAAATAAAGGAATAATAAATTAAAGAACTATTATTGTTTTGTCATTTTGTGGTTTATTCTTCAAATGATTTAATTTTTGAAATGCAGGATTGCTTGACTCCTGTCTCATGAATATGCTCCCAGCTCACATTTACTTTTCATAATTATAATGTTCTTTTTAAAATAACTATTACATGTGTGAACAAGTACTTATCCTTTTTCCAAATTAAATTTTTCTCAATTTTTTTATATTATTATAGAAATACATTTCACAGTTCAAATTTCAAATTCGATTCGTGCCCATTATGTTTAAGATCCACATAAAGGTTTAAAACATATAAATAATCCATGTCAAAGCCTTAATGCATTAATAATCATCAATATTATAGTAAATTAATCATTTGTCAATTTGATTGTAAAAATTTTATTAACTTGCTAACATTTATAGAAGTAAATATAAAATGAAAGATGCCTCACATAAAATGGTTCAATTGAATAGTGGATATTTTAAAAGATTAATTAAAAGAGCCTATATTGGGGGTGTAGTCAATAATTAAGTATGAGCAAACCACAATCCAATTACTATTTCGACTAACCCGAACAATCAAATTAAACATATTAAATTAATCAGTTTCAATTTATATATTTTCTAGTTAAAACCGATAAATTTTGACTTAATTCAATTAATCGTAATCAATTTTAAAAAATAAAATTTTCAATCAGATTAATACTTATTCCTATTAATAATATTCTCCTGATTTTCTTTAAATGACTTTTATAATTTTAATTTTAATTTAAAATATTTAACGTTTAAGGTAAAATTTTGATATTATTTACTAATTTATTCTATATATTTAATGTCATTATTAATGATTATTTTTTAATATAAAATATACATATTAAAAAGATAAATTATTATTAATAAAGAATAAATTAATAACTCTGTTAAATTTCTTAATATGATTGAAATTTTTTATATTGTCATTTAAATGAGATCGGATGCTTTGTCATGAATTTGGGACATGCACAATTACACGAGTTGAGTTTCATGACATATGTCTTGATTAGATTATGGCATCCAAAAAAGACAGATTATTAATATAAATTATCTTACATCTTATTAACTAATTAGCTTATAATATTATGAGGATTTCTTATTTCAAGCTATTAAGCTCATAGTTTTTAAAGGATTCCTCATCTATATAAAAATATATATATTTATAATTGTCAATTCTAATTTTATTTAACACAACTACTTGGAAATTAATTTAGTAAAAGATAGAATAAAAAATTTGAATTTGTTACCTCAAAATGCCCTCAATAAATATAAGGGCGCATGTCACATTCTAATAGGCGGCTATGATTAATTAATATTAATCAATATTATATCGTAAAGTGGTATCATATCATAATATTAAAAGGGTCGGCTAACATTAGGTTCATTCGGTGAGTCGGTCGGTAGGCAGGGAAATTTTATTTCTTCAAATTAAAGGCTTTTCATTATTTTATTTCTCTCCCTTATTTTTTTTTTTAAAATCGCAATTTTCATTTTTCACGATAATATATGAATATAATAGGTGGAGCCTTAGAATTCAACGTGGGCGTAAAATGGCATGCTCTCATACTTCCATTTGTTTCTGATTTATTCTTTTATTTATGACATTTTTTAAGGAAATTTTTATATATTAAAATTGATAAAATTCTTTTCCTATTATTTAGTATGCCAATTTTATATTTCAAATACATAAATTCTAAAGCTTAGATTATTTGAACTAATAGACAAGTGCTAATTATATTTCACTTGAAAAAAATTAATTGATTTTAAATTATTTCATTATTCTTTAATGTTAAACTATCTTTCTTACTCAATTTTAGTGCGTTATTTTTTAATTATTATATATATAATTTTTTATTCTCATTTAGCTAAGCATTTATTTATTTGATTTATTAATAATGTAAAACAATTAAGATGAAAATAAAACAATAATTTCACCTGAAATAATAATTATTATTAATTTAAAACTAAATGTCAGTGAAATCATAAAATATTAAATTTATAATCATAAATGTTAATTGAAATCTTTTCGATATGGTAACACTCTTTCTAAACTATATAAAATGTAAATATGAATATTAAGAGTAAAAAAAATCTATTTGATCATTTCCCATAATATATTACATGGATTAGTTATTTCATCCCACAAAATCAAACCAACTCTTTGGAAAAATTATATAATACAACTTAATTTCAAAATTTCAATCAAATATTATTTTTGAAATAATAAATTAATTAAATAATAATATATATTTTATAATTTATGACTAAAGAAAGTAAATAATTTATCTAAAAAAATTATAGAATATATTTCTGGAAAAATATCAACATGTGTTATTATTTAATTAACTTATTATTTTTTATTCACATACATGTAATATACTTTCTCTTTTTTATGTTTTAATAGATTTATATTGAGATAAATATATATTATTTTTAAAATTTATAATATTTAGTCATTTTATTTAATAAACTTTTATTTTAATAACTTTGCCTTTTTATATTTATTTATCTTGTACTAACAGATATTTATATTAATAAATACTGATCACTTTTATTCTTTATATATATATTTGTACTAAATAGATATTTAGTAACTTATCATGACTTGATGTGATTCAATAAGTTTGTATTTATAAGCTATAAAAAATATAAATTTAAAAGATTATATGATTAAATTGAAAGTTCAAAAGATAAAGTGATTAAATACTATAAATACAGAGGACTATAATATTATTATTATTTGTTATGTATTGGAGTTGAGCAAAATTATTTGAATTTAACTATAATTTTATTAATTTTATTGGTTATTTTGATTTAAATCGATTAAGTTAGTCAATTTTAATTTATTTTATCAAAGATAACTAAATTAATTTATAATTATTAATTTTAAAAATAATTTTTTTATTAATTAATAATAATCAAATTGATCTATCTTTAACACTGCATATTTCTATCACTGCACATTCCTATGTGCTATATTAAGTCTATCAACATCAAATAGAGGAAGAGGTACACACTATTATTCCCAATGTATCATAATATACGCACTCAGAATTCACGAGCGAGCATACAAAGACTGCACTTTGGTCCCACTCTATATCATTTGATAATTGTGTGGTCCCACTTTCACTTTTAATAAAAAAAACTTATTTATCAAAAAATTATGTAATGCTACCGTCATTTCAACTAGAAAATTATCTATTATTTCTACAAAGCTTTCCACCATGGTTTCTGTATACAATATGTTCATTAAATCAACTTGATTAATTAGAAATTTTGCCCAAAGTTTAACATTGGCTTGTGTCTTATTATTCTTTTTTAATAAAATTAATGAGAACTCGAATTCAAAATTAAAATTGTATATTTCATAAAATATCTATTTTATTATATATTAAGATATAATTTAGAGATAAATATATTTTTTTAAATAGTAAATTTAAAATTAATTTTATGTAAAAAAAAAACTCGCTTCTTTTGAGTTGAACATCGAGAATGGTGATGTTTTCATGGAGAATGGTGATCCTGAGAAGCACTGTAATATTTTGCTGTTGCTTTTTTATTTATCGTTTATTCAATTTTTCCAAATTTCAAAGAAGTAATCGAAGACAATTATTGACCCATAAGCGTACGCGGCTAACACTGATTGGATGAAAATATATAAACCCATGCAAAGTGCGTAATGCTCTCTCTCTCCCGTGAGTTCATTGTCGGAAGTTGCGGTAAAATTCTTTGACACGCTTTCACCTCCATTAATATTTCTTTATTTTTAATTAATAAATAAATAATTTAATATTATATAAAATAATATAATTAATAATGATATAATATTAAAAATCAATTCTAAATTTACTGTACAAATATCTGAAATTTACAATCGTATCTTTTTTTTATTTACTTCAGATTATAATTTATTTATTATTTTAATAAATTAAATAATAAATAACATATTAATTTAGTTATATTTATATTTAATATTATTTATAAAAATATTTAATAAATATCTTTCATATTAAAATAAAAATATAAATAAATTTACATTTTAAAATAATTAATTTTTATAAAATAAAAATATATTTATAAATGCAGAACAGAAAAAATTATTAAAGTATAGAATTTTTAGTTAACTTATCATTGTCATGGAGACAAACAAATGCATGAGCTTCTATACAAATTCTTAGTGATTAATTGAAACCTAACCAATTAGCATGTAAAGTTATATATATATTTTTTTTTCAAAAGAAAATGTAAAAATGTTTGGTTCATGAGAATTTTTAATTTTGTTAATATCAAATTGGGAATTATATAATCTTAGGTAGAAAAGTAGGTTTTGTATCCTTACAATTCTTGTTCTTATTATATAATTTAAGGACCAAACAAGTGAAAAAAAAAAAATCCAGTCTGAATTATATGCCAACCTTGAATTTAATACGATTCAAACCTAACTTTAGAAAAACTGCCATTTATAACAGTTAAGCCTGCTCTTGACAATTTTTCTTTTTTGTTTATGCCTTTTATATAAAATTTATTTATTCAAAAATGATTAATGGAATTTTTTTTTAAAATCACTTTTATTATTTTTTCTAACTTGTGGCCATCTTTTTTTTTTTTTTCAATTTTAAAACATATTGAATTATAAAACTATATTTAAAATAATAAAACTAAATCAAATAAATATTTGATTTTTTTCTTACTGTTAGTTAATTTCACGTGTGATTACAAATCATAACTATCTACCTAACAATCAAGGTCCCCAGCTTCCATGAATGCAGAGAGTCACAAGTCAAAAGTTCTTATTAATCCAACCATAATTAAATAAAATATATAATAAATAGCACACCAAGCATGGCTTATTAACAAGTGTACATTTTCCAATAAATCTAAGATTGATTTCCTCCCCTCCATACCAATACTCAAAAAAAAAAAGAAAAAAAATTATACATACATACAAACTATATAATATGTATGTATGTATGTATGTCCAAGCATTTGTATAAGTTCTGAGCAGAAAAAGCAGATTCTGAAGAGCCACAAGCAATTCAAATATTTCCTGATTTAATATTTGATAAATTCATTTGGTCACCACAATAATTTCAAATAATCAGCTTGTCTGAGATTTTCTCACTGCCATATGAAGGCAGGCAGCGTTGATGCTGAAGGCAAATTACACTTTAATTTGCTTCCAGAAAAAAGATTTAAAGTGAAATTATCATTTCCAAGAAAAGAATGTAAATTGCATGAACTCATGAGAAACTTTTTTCTTTATTTCATGCAAAGAGTTTATTAAAAAGAATAATATGATGGAAGTAGAAAAAAAAGAGAAGTTAGAGTTTTACGGGTATCCGTAACCCATCATAGCTTAGTTGTACATCAAGCCCTTCTGTCTCCATCAACTTCAGAAGATATTCATTTACCTTTTCATGATCCATAAGGTGCATCATACCTTCACAAGAACAAATGTTAACAGAAACAAGTTATTTTGTGTAAAATAATAATCTTACATGAAAATGGAGATTAAACTCATTAATTATGGTGTATTATTGGGTCATTTGAAGACCTTAAACATGGACTTGACTACATCGAGTGAGGAACAAGCAGAACTAGTTAGATTCTTAATGGAAGAGCAGAAATGCTTGTACGTACCATTGAAAAGTGTTCTCTTTGGTTGAATTTTTCGCACTTCATCTAATGCCTGAAGAGAAAGTTTAAGTAAGCATAGAATCCTAATACCACAAATTTTAGTACCAGAAAAGGCAATTAATTATTTCTTTTCGTAAGGATTTTATCAAGAGAGAAAGCAAGAGGTTATAATTTGTTTCTTTTTTAATCAACATAAAATAAAACATAACATCATTACAATATGTTATTCTTTTTATCATACCCTTGGAAGTCCAAAATGAGCTTCAGAAGACCGATCAGGCCTCAGAGCATCCTGAAGAAATTATCTGAGATATAAGCTGACAAGAACTATACATATGAAGCAATAAAAAATGATGACTGCAAGCATGCATGCATACAAGATAGAGAGAGCAGGTGAGAGGGAAAGAGATACCGAAATCAGAACTTCACAATTCTCGAGTAGTGGATAGGTTTCTTCAGGTATCTCACTTACATCGCTGCAAACAAAGGATTAGCTCCAGAATGCAAGTAGAGAAGTAAACAAAGTGATTTTCCAAAACCCAGCAATGCTTAGAAGCAATACCTCATGTAACATATGTTACCAAACGAAAACCAAGGGAACGATACCACGACCATGCCACACTGGTAAGGGAGTAAACTGAAGCAAAGCATGATAAGTAAAGAAAATATTTAGCTTTTACATGTAACATCATGAAGAATGACATTGTACTAAAAATGAAAATGTACTCCATTCCACCTGTAGGTTAGAAAATTCAAATAATTATGAGATCATATCACATACCCTCACAGGGGAAGGTCACACAAATAATTATCAATGAAACAGTTCCAGAAGACAATGAATTTTGCTGGAATATTCTAAAAGATAATCAGAATTTTGTCAAGTAAAGATTGAAGCAATGCTTTTTCTGTGGCAGAAAGCTAGAATTCTAACTAATTTCTCTAAACCTGTATATCCATCCATACACAACTACTAATATGCTGTACAAAATGTCAATAACAAACTGGCCAATTTTCCAAACTTCTGAAACGGCCGTTAGTTAATTTAGGCGTAAATGTTAACTGAAAGAGATCATCAGCCATCATTACTCTGATTCAGCTGTTATTAGATGCAGGATTAGGAAATAGCCAATATTAGCCTGGTTGCAGAAGAACTTCAATGTTTTGAGAGGAAAATGTGATCATAAAATTCATAACCCACACTTCAATCACAAAACCTAACTCAATAATTTTTTTCCTGTTCTCTGGTGATGTTCCTAAAACTGACTAGTCTTGCTCATGTATAGCTGCAACATACGTAAAGGTGAATTTTTCAATGATATAATTAAATTCTTTTCAGCTATAGCAGATGGTCAGTAAAAAGAGAATTCTCTTCTAGTAAGCTTTCACCATGTTCAGAAATTATATTTGAAAATTAAAGAACTTTATTACTTCAAATTGAAAATCAAAGCTTTATAACATGTTCACTGTAGCATTCAAACATAAAAAGGAGAATCCATCCAATACCAACTGGAAAACTTACTATTACCTTCAAATCACATGCAATAAATGGCTCCTCATGTATGATGTTGAATTGTAACTCTGAGACGGCAGCGCCAGGTGTAACCACACTTGTATCCACCAAATAATAATGAGTCTTCTTCATCACCTGAATTGCTTTGACCCATCAAAATATCAGTTCTGAGATTTATATCCAATAAAAATTAGCTGATAAAATCAATGATTTCTATAAAGTAATTTTAACATTCAATCATCAATTGATCCAGAAAACTTGGCATGTGTTTTATCCAATTAGCAACTAAACAGTATTTAATAAACCAGTCCAAACTAATGGTCATTTAGGAGGGGAAGAAAAACAAATAGATGGAGAAATATAACAAATATGGGAAGAAAAAAAATAAATGGAGATATATATAACGATTGCTCTAAAGTCTATAACACAACCAGAAATAATGAATTTTGCAAATGGGCAATGATGAAGTTAAAAAAATGATTGGAATGAAAACTGAGCACAAACTCTCACTTCTCCAGGTCTGTGATCTGAGGTCAGGATATGAATTTCTTGAAATAATCATTATATTAGATTAGAAGCACCTGCTATGCACTTAGTATGGTGTTACCATCCGCAGACACATTCAGATACAGAAAATGATAGAAAAAAACTATAAAACAAAGGCAGAACTTTAATTTTTTTTTCCCTTGAAATCATGTTCTGCAACATAGATTGGCATGTAAGGCTGGACGTTGTTTGTCCAATCCCTAAGATCATCAAGACCTGGGGAAGCAATTTAAGCATAAAAATGGGCCCTCTTTGGTGTCAGAAAACATGTGGAATTCCATTTAAAAAAGGAGAAGAAATTTCAGGCATTGTCTTAATATTACTTCTCTTTTCACAAAATAACATTAGAAAGTGTTAACGACAGAGACCTCCAATTGCATCAGCATGAGAATGAGTAATAATAACCGCATCAATTGTTCTTAGCCTGACAGAAATGCAGCTAGTTACAAAAAGGCATATACATGACTAGATGTATGCTATATAAGAGAACCAGCAACGAAACTACCAATCCAGTAAGGAGGCCCCCACCCTCCACCACTTCTTTGAACTATTACAGACCTTAATATACAAATTATTATCAGAATAAAAATAATAAACTGAGTTGCTGAACAGTGCAAAGGATTTAGTCTCTAACATGTGTTGAAATGGGAGTGATGGCACATACACAAAACGTCCTAAGCATTCAAGGAAGAATCCTAGTGCATGTTCTATTTTAACTCAAGACTTAAGGCTGAAGTTTTTCGGTTGTTTTCATGTTCCGATGGCCAATTACCTTGTGTAAATAGCAACTAGGAACTTCACAATAACATAAGATTAATTTATACACAATCAAATAGTTGTTTGTGTGATGCATACAATAAAAAAAAGGAAACAACTCATGACCAAGAGGACCACAAAAATTAGAACAAAAGGGAAAAAAGCAAGGAAATAGGAATATAAGTGCTCCATTATTTCAAATATACACAGAAAAGACGTTGGTTGTCAGATAGGATTAAGGGCAACACTTATGAAATCCTATTATCCAAATAAGAGGAGAATTTTAGTATTTAAATTCCAAAAGAGAAAATTATAGCATAATATCTGGATCTTATCCTAGATGTCCTGAATGAAATGGTTACTGATCATGATGGACCAACTAATATCATCATGGAACCCAAAGTTGATAGCTTAAGATATTGAAGATAAAAAACAATGGAAACTAACCCAAATGTAGGGAACCATCAAAAAGCACTATGGTAGAAAAACCTGCGACATAGAAGTTGCAATAAAAAGTTTGATCAATGTATAAAGCGTAAAATTAAATTTCAACATTGATATAAGGAAAAAAAGGAATTTCCAGACACAGGAATCATCCTTACATAACTAGAACTTAGCATTGGATCAGAATTAAGTAGCCATTTAAAATTTCTATGGGAAAAATTACCCAATCGAGAACTATCTGTCACTTACTTGCCAGCATCTATTAGAATGTTGCGTGCTCCACCTAGGGACAGAATAACGAATAAGAAGGCCTGTGTTCAGTCTCTTGTTCTTATTGCCCGGATCCACAGCTTTTGAGCACACCTGAGAAACCAAGGAGCATTTGAAGCCTTGAAACAATCAATAAAACTGATAGAAATTTAAACAATCACTTCATATACAACAAACTGTATTTGATAAAAAAATATATATATATATGCAAAAATACCAGACATTTCTTCAAAGGATTAGTAAGGCAGCTGAGACGTGGAATTCCTTCACTAGTTCCTGTTCCCATGAATATAATTTCAGATCGGTCTATAGGTGACTGTGCATCAGCATTTCCACTTGCATCTGTAATGAAATATAGAACTCAATTCATTTAATGCCATGATAAACTACAAACAGCCTGGCAATATAGGCAAATGGAGTCAATCAACATTTGTACTATATGCAGAGACAAACCACCAACAAGTTCCAGACAGCATCTTCATTTCTCACAGATGCACCAAAGTATCTTCTTAGATTATTTTGACAAATATGAAAATAAATACAACAAATTTCCAAGTAATATCTACAACTCCTAAACAAAGACAGAAACAACAGGGAAACAAAGAAGAGTAAATGATAATGAAACAAATTACATCATCATGGAAGCAAACAACCAAATAATCTATCTACAATCAGATACCAGATACCATGTGGAAAACAAGATGTCAAACACAAATCAAACTGAAAATAGACATAAAATGCTTGTTATTTAGCTCCATCAAAGTTATCACTGTCAAATATTAAAAAATGACTCCCGCTGAGAGCGTATTTGACATTGAGGTTGAAACTACTTTAAAAAAAACACAATAGCAGCTTAATTTTTAATGGCAAACAGAACCTAAATGTAGATAAGATAAGACCAAGGAAAATTAAGGAAGTATAGAAGCTGTGCTCTATAAGCACTAGAAATTGGCTACTTAAAAGCTAATACGATTCTTTCTCTTTCCCTAATTTGAAACATGTTAAAACTACTGATGCAGTAAAGAATTTGTAAATGCACATAAACAAGATAACAGAGACCCCATAAAATTCCATTGGAAGAAACAATAAACCAGTGATGTTTGAACTTAAACCTCGCATTCAATAAGCGATAAATACTCACTTGATACAGCAAAACATCCAATAACAAATACGAACAAAAAGCACAGAAATGTAATCCACATAATGTATGCAAGGCAGAACATACTTGAAATAAAGCAAGCTCGCAAAATCCTCTTGAAAGGAGAAAAACCATTTGTAGAAAGCGAAAATGGAGAGAACCCATTTATCGAAAGTGAAAGCAAAGGACTCTGGAAAGATAATTGGTGCCTGTGAGGTGCAAAACTGGCTAGAGAAGGAGATACACGAATTGTACCTAGAAACTGAACATTTTTTCAAGTAAACTCCAAAATTTTTGGATTTTTTGCCTTTAGATTTTTAAAAATATTTGAAAGTAAATAAAGATCTTGAGAAGAAAAAAGAAAATAAGCTTTTCAGATGCTAAAAAAAGATCGCTTTTGGGTTCATATGCTGCGGAGAAGAGGAGTCAAGACTCGAGAGTTTAGGAGACCATTAGCTTTACCGCGATTGCAAGATTCTTTTCACTTTTTTGGGTTTGCAATAGGCCCAATGGGCCCCTTTGATGTTTTCCTTTAACAAAATTCATTTTCGGCCTTTACGTCAATTCTTTAGTGGGCTTTGAGCCTTAAACCTAACTAAAAGGGTCTTTACAAAAATATAGAAAAAATAAAAATAAAATTCAAATTTATCATATTTTTTAAAATATTTATAAATTTATCAGAATTTATAATTTTTTTATAAAAATACCAGATTTAAATAATTTATTATGATTTTATTTTAGATTTATTATAAATTTATTTTACGTTTATTATGTGTTTATAAATTTACATAATTTATTATGTATTTATTATGAATTTATCATAAAATTTCTAAAATATCACTAATAAATTTTTTTTTTATAAAATATAGTAGATAGTGTAATTATCCCTAGCTAAAAAGGTTTGGTTTTTATTTTTTTATTTAACCTGTAGATTTGATAAAGCAATAGTGTTAATGTGTTTGAACGGTGGAAATTGAAATTTCTCATTTTAAATTTTTATATTTGAAATTTTTGTTTAAGATTTCATTATTTGGATTAGGTATAGCACGAGCCATATTTTATTCCATTAATAGAGTATTTATTTTGACCAAACCTGATAAAAAATATATATTAAACTAATATTAATCAAATCTCATATTTTTTTTTATTGATTTGAATCAATTTTGGATTTGATATGGTGATATTAGTGTTAAACAGGTTGAGCTTTAATATTAGATTTTTATATATGAATTCACTTTTAATATTGTCGGATCGAGTTTGATCGAATTAAGAGATAAAATAAAATAAAAATTACATCATTCAATATATATATAATTATAAAGGATGAGTCGAATTCGGATTCAAAGAAAAAAATTATTTAAACTCGATCAACTATATATATTCAATTTTTTTATTGTTAAAATCGATCGACTCTTAATTTATTTTTAAACCAATTGAATTCATCTCAATTCATATGGGTTAATGGAGTTCGATTGAATTCATAAGATTTGTTCTTACTTAGTTTGGATGATATATAAGATTTTAAATTTTTTAGATTTAAATTTTGATTGTTTGGATAAAAATAGTGAGAATTTGAAATGTAATATTATAAATTAATTTTTCATAAAAATAATAATTAAATTTTTATGTTTACCACTTTATTGACATAATTATGTATTGTGAATTATTTAGATGATTTATGAAACAAAATATTACAATTATCTTTTTAAAATAATTAAATTTTTATTAATTTATGATGCAAAGAATTGCTAATTAAGAAAATTAGCAATAGTTGAACCTTAAAAAGAGCTGGGTGAGTGCATATTTATATTCTTCTTTTACAAACATTTTGGCCTTTGGGCATGGAATTGAGCTTTTTATAGTGGAGAAATGGAAATTAAGCTTTTGATTTAGTGCACAATTATCAAAGAAATATTGGCATTTGGTGCAGAAGCAGTGAGCTACTGAGCTTATAGAACAAGTAAATCTAGTATGAACTTTTTTTTTTAAATTAAAGGTTTTTGGTCTAATTTATAAGTTAGTTAAATAAATTTATTTGTGCTAAATTTAAATTGATGTATTTAATTATATAATTTTAATTTATAAATTAAAAAAATAAGTGGGAGAATCAACTTATTATTTTAGAGTTTATAAATATTTGATTTATAAATTTGTTTAATCAAATAATTTATCATATATTTTTATTTATTTTAATAAATACTTTTAAAAATATAATTTTATAATATTTATAAGTTATTTTTTATAAAATATGTTACATATTTATTGATCATTTATAAATATTATATAAATATATAACTGTTTAAAATTTTAACTCATATTAAATTATAAAATTTAAAAAGTTCATAAGTTCATATTAGCATGTAAAAATTAATTTTTATAAGTAAGGACAAATAGATTTTTTGCTGTATGTCTGTTTAACGTAAACCCTGCAAATGGCAATGTCACCTTCTTTCTTGGTGTTTTCACTCCAAGACTTTTTGTGGAATATTATTAGAAAAAATACAAAAGAAGAAATTAAAGATATATTGATGTCCAAATTTAAACTCAACCTCGCTCCCCTGTACTAAAGAGTTAACTAAAGTTGAATTCCAATTTAGAATTTGATCTTTATTTGATTTTAAACAGTGAAGACTCACGATCATAATAAAATTTAATTCTAATTCGATTTTTATTTCAGTCTGATTTTAATTCAAAATCGAATAATAAATTATTATGTTAAAAAATTAATAAAAAAAATACAATAATACATAGAATTTTTCTAAAAGCACAAAGCACATTTTATTTTTATTTTTTTTAAAACCAAACTTAATTACGTTTGAGTGTTTAATTAGTTTTGTGTGTTTGACATGGCATTTCTTGTCATTGTTGTCAATATTTGTAACTTACAATGTATATATTTAGAGATATGGACTTCCTCGTAATTTTTAATTTTTCATGCTTTTTTGTTTTTGAAAGTTGAATTTTTCATTTTTTTTTTACTTTTTCTTAGAAAGTCTTATTTTTTTAAAAAATATTCTGATATCTTATTATCATGTGAGTTAATATGACTTATTTTTTATATAAAAAAAATTGATATATTTCATCTAAAAAAATTAAAATTTAACTTGAAATTTAAATAATACTTTATGTTCATATTTGACATTTTACTCTGCTTAATATATATAATTTTTTTGAAAATTTTATTTTTTTAATAATTTTTGTAGGGAATTTGAATATCGCTAAAAGGAATTAATTGATATTCATCCATCCATCTATAACAAAGAAAATTTCAATACAATTTTATTGATAAAATATTGAATAATAATATAAAATAAAACCTTATAACTTTTAATTAAAAAAATTAAATTAGTAATTATTTCAGCAGCTGGGTCCTGAAGAATAGTATTAAAAATTTTTTTTTCATCCGATGAATGAACATCAAGCCTTGAAATGCAGTAAAGGCTGACTTGTATAACTCTTATACTTCAAAATTGATGAAATGTCGAGCCCTCAGATTTTGATTTTTCGCTTATTTTTCCTTTGATAGTAATATTGCTGTATATATTTTTTTTATTAATTTTGTTACATTTTTTTTGTGTAATTTTATAAGATAAAATTTCTATTAAAAATTTTATAATTTTTGACTGTCCAGAGAAAAAGGATTCAAACTGAGAATTATTTTTCAATGCACGTATAGTACACGTTTACTATGATTTTATTTACCAGATATTAATTAGTAATGGCCTTATTAGGGAGAAAATAATAGTAAATAATTTTTACATGTTTTAAGTTGATTGGAATTCCACCCTGGCCCTTATTTTAAATAAAATTTTAATTTAAAACGTTTATTAAATTTACCAATTTTAGATGCTTTCCTCCTCTTGGTGTAATTAATAAAAAATTATATTTTAAACATTGCAATATTTTTCTGACTAAAACGAATAAATTTTATTTGTGATATTTTCTAGAATTTAATCTCATTGTTTTAATCATAATCAAGTTGGATGTAAAATTATAAATAATATTACTATAATTTTTAGCTCTCACAAAAAGAATCACTTTAAATGGCAGTAATAAAATATAAAATATAAATTCAAAATTCAAAATAAAATTATTTATTTTTAATCTTGAATTCTCGAGTCGCTGTCTTTCTATTTTAAATTTACTAAAATAATAAATGTAACAAAATTTATGCGAGTTTCATTTTGTTATTCTTTGATTAAAAAAAATCCTTTTATAAGACTCTAATTTGATTAAAACAAATTTAATATATATAAAGAAAAATATTCTTTTTAATAGCCAAAATCTAAAAAAAATTAAAATTTAAAAATTTTAATACTTCCATCAATTATACTGGCAAAATAGGATTCAATGGGAGGTCTATAATGTGTATGGTACATCTTAAATGATAATTATATATCTTAATCATAAAAAAATAATCTTAAATAGAAATTTTCTACATAAATTATGCGTAATTAAGTAATAATTAAAATTAAAAATCAATAAATTTTAAAAAAATTTGAGAATTGAATTCCAATTTCAATATCCATTATACATTACAATATATGTTAGCATATACATTAATTAATTAATAAAATAATTTATAAAAAAAATGAAATAATTTGAAAACGAATGTTTTAGCAATATATAACACACTTTATATAAAAAATAAAATTTTATAATTTAGACCAATAGTATATAATTATTAATTTCTATGTGGATAAAGTCATTTATCTTTAATTCCAAATCTCTCTGTACATTTCCCTACCCTACAAATGAGCCGTGCAATCTTTCAAAACAAACAAATAAATAAAAGAAGTGTGCAATCGTCGACTCATTCCAAGCTTTCCCACATATAGAAATGGGAAAATAAAAAATTAGTGGAAGAAATCGAGATTTCCTGAAAAAAATACATTTTTAGTAAAAAGAAATCACGGAGAAAATACACAAATATACATTTATTTATTTATTTATTTTATTAGTTCTTTTTTATACATAAATTTAAATTAGTGGGGGTATAAATATATTTCATATTATGTAAAAGTTAATTCAAATAAGAACTTTCAGATTCAACGTTCTAATTATAGTTTTGAAAAAAAAATTATCAACAGTTACATTTTATTGTTGAATTCAAAAATATAATTTATTTTTTAATCTTATCAGTTTTATTATTTTCATTCTAGATTTTTTTTTAAATTTTTTGTGCATTTAATAATATTTTATTTATGAGACTCATAAAACCGAAAAAAGAGAGAGAGGGAGAGAGAGAGAGACTAGCTTATGGATCTCATATAGAATTTTTTTTTCAATAATTTAAGTTTATATGTGTAAAACCCTTGATTTTTGGAGAATTGGAGTCTAGGGGCAAAATAGTCATTTTGTACCCTCATATGTCGTTTGAACATAATTTGATGGTTTGAATGTCTTTTTGATACTCGGGACGACGAGACGGTCGTTTTGAGTATAATATTGTATTTTTTGGTGCCGAGGGTATTTTCGTCATTTTTGGATTTTTTGTCGTTTTCGGTATTTTCAGGAATTATTATGCGTAAAACATATTTATAAATTATTTTGGGTTAAAGTTTGAAGTTAAAAATAAATTTGAGTTGATTTTGTGAATTTTATGGTTTTGGGTAATTTTTATGAAAATAAATAATTTTGGGGTGTTTTTGAATTAAAATAAATTAGTTTGGGGTAAAAATATAATTTTGAAGAGTTGTTTTCCTATAAATAGGCCTAAAAATCAGATGGGGGTATGTTTTTAGTCTTCTATTTTCGGGTGTTTTGGAGAAAGAGGGAGAAAATTGGTTTTGGGAGCAAATTCAGAGGGCCTGTCGTTTCATCACTGTGCGCGCGCCATAGCCAGTGTCGTTCGGTGTGTGCCAGCGTCGTTCGGCGGAGAAGCGCGAGCCAAGAGCGTTGTCGTTCGGCGTGCTGCGGTCTGTCGTTCGGCGTGCTGCGGGCTGGCTCGCCGATGTCGTTTGGCCAGTGTTCCAGCAGCCACAGTTTCGAGTTTTTTTGGTGTTTTGAGGTTTTTCTTGATTCCTTTTGCATTATTTCGACTTCCATTTGATTAGTTCATGTTCATATCATATTGGGTTGGTATTTTTCTTAATTAATTTGGTTAAATTCGAATTATTATTTAATTAATTGAGTTTTGACAAATTAGGTTAAGTTTTGGGATTTTTATTGTTTTGATGGATTTTGATGTTGAATTAATTGATTTGGGCTAGTGTTGGGTTCTGAAATTTGATGAAGGTATTGACTTAAGGTTTGATTAAATTGATTTGGGTGTTAAGGTTTTCGGATTAATTAATTTCTTTGAGTTTTTGGATGATTTAATTTTCTGCTGAAGTTTGATTTTAGTTCTGTAAGTTGCTCGATTTTTAATTAAATATTGGAGCGTGAGAAAAATCTGAAATTTGGATATGTGGCTCGAAATTGAGTCTAGTTTATGAGAAAAATAATTTTTGGGATTTTGGAGCATCATATATTTCTGGAAAATTAAAGTTTGCTACTGTTGTCTGAAGAACTGTACTGTAGATGCGATTGCATCATCTGTAACTTTCGAAATTCATACCAATATGTGTAAAAATGTTTTAGATTTGATTTTCATATATGTTGAAGTTCTGGAAGTCTAGTTTATAAGAAAAATATGTTGGGCTATGTTTCTGTTTGTTATATTGGTGAAATAATTTGATCTTTCTACTGCTGCCAGTATGGTAACTGGTTGTATGAATCCGATTTAAAAATTAAATTGAGGGACTTAGAAGTTTCTAAAAATTATGAAATTTTGATATGTTGTTTATTAGGATGTTGTGAATCTGAGAAAAATAATTTGGAGTCTGGTTCTAATGTTTAGGTTCTAAAATAAATTAAGTATTGGCACTGCTGTTGGTTAAGTATTGGTATTTCTGCATTCATAGCATGCATTGCATCCCTCATGATAGATGAGATAGCGGGATTGATTGTTGGACTGTGTAATTATCTTTCCTTAGGCAATAATCCGGCTGAAGCTCGAGGTCAGTAGGTTGTGAGGATTGGGCTAAGCTTTCTTTGGATACCAGGTAAGTTAAATGGGTGTATGTAATTACTTGTGATGTGCTACTTGCTAACCAAATACTATATATATATTACAGCCCTTCTCAATATATAATTATTCTTTTCTAATTTGCTAGACTATTCTTTCTACCCAAGCTTTGCATGTGAATAAAAGACAGAGAAACGTATGTGCTTGATTTATTAATTGTATTAAATGAACTTGAAATTCTTTGTGTTGTGTGATGGTGTGTCATATGGGGACGGAAGTTATTGATTGAGATTGTTCATTGACTATTGCTATTGATTGTTCATTGAGGCTATAAGCCTGATTGCTCATTGGGGCTATAAGCCCGATTGTACATTGATATTGATTGAAGGAGGAGGTATTATGATATTGGTAGACCCCGACACACCATCTTGTATGAATTGATTGTGATTGAAGTTCTTGTTATATATATATATATTGTTTATTGTTATAGAAAAGTTTCTCTGCCTCTCATGAACTTACTGAGCGTCTATATATAACGCTCACACCCATATAGATTGTCTTGCAGGTTTACAGTGATTGCCTTTGTCTATCTTCTTTCTCTTCTTGGCGAAGTCGATCAGGTTTTCTGTTTGTGTTATTGGTCCTTCTGCTTAGAGATTTCCGGTTATTTCTTATAGTTTGGTTGTGGATATTGATTTACTCCATAGAGAATTCTGGATATTTTTGGGCGGACCGAGTCCGAACCCTTTTTCTTGTAATAATGGAGTAGACTGTTTCTTGTATCTGGTTTTAGTTTTAATTGTTGAACTTAATTTTGGAGTAAATTTATTGAACTTTGCACGATCATAATAAATTTAAATTAGGCTTGTAAGGTTGTACTTAGGTATAACCTTACGCCGGTCACGGCTTCCCAGTTTGGGTCGTGACAATATGAATCACTAAAAAATAAAAATATATAATTTTTTATAATTAAAGTTTTTATTACTTAAACCAAACAAATTACATCAATAGAAAAATCATCCTTAAGAAAGTAAAAAAAAAAAAAAAAAACTCTTCCGCCCAATATATTTTTATTTTCCAAAAACAAAAATAATGCTAAAAACATGAAATGGTATGTTATTAGTTCTATTCACAAAAGACCAAGAACATTTGTAGTTGGGAGACGCCATGAGAAAGAGGTCCATAAGAGAAATTCTATTTTGAATATGTAACATGTGTATTTTTAATTATTAGAAAATAAAAATAATTTATTGATACCTTATTATGAAAATTAAGGGATTTTTTTTATACATTTTCTTATTTTAATTTGTAGTGCACATTTTGATAATGAATTGAGTAGCCTTAATGTTCGACTTACCGTTTCTTTTCCACCTAGCTTTACCCTTCATTTATATCTTATCCAAAAAAGAAAAATGTAATATATTATTGAAGAAATTAGTGATTAATTACAAGTCACGAATTAAAATTCCATCTCTCAACTTATTTATAAATTAATTTTTAAAATTTTATCTAAATAATATAGTTTACTTCGCCTTCAGTATTTCTATTACAATTCAAAAAGCAAAAAAAAAAAAAAATTGTAGGGTTTTATATGAATAGGATTAGAGAGAATATAGAAGCAAAAGGTCAATTAAACTAATTTTGTTTACAGAAAACCTTAACTAGTTAGAACATCATGATTTAAAAAAAAAAACATTCTGTAATTATTAGAGATTTTTAACTTTAAAATCTTACACAATTAACTTTCAAGAATAATTTTCCTTGGATAGTGTTTAGCCAATCTTTATAAAAATTAGTTTATAAGCACCAACTAGTTATTAGCTAATATAGACATATAATAATTTAAAATTTTAATTTAAATAATTATGTATTTATTTTGAATGTTTATAATTAATTGATAAACACATAATATATTTGCTAAGAAAAAGTTTATAAATACATTTATTATTAAAATGACTTAAAAAATTATAAAGCTATATTATCAATAATATTTATTGAATAAATATAAATAATATAATGAAATATTTGGTCAAATTAATTTAAAAGTCTAGTGTTTATTGTTGTCCCAACCTAGTGTTTATTAACTAAAAAAATAAACTAGTCTCTTTAACTTTTTTTTTTTAAATTTATAAGCTAGATTTGTAAATGTTAAATTTTTTTAAATAAATATACCAAAAATTAACTTATAAACTAATCAAAACCTTTTTTTTTTATGGTCTAATCGAAACATTTGAATCTTAAAAAACTTATATATTGCATCACGTTTATTATTCTATACTAAATCAAGATTCACTTATTATAAATAAACCAATGAATAAATAAGTAAATAATTTCTTTATATATATTTCTTTCTTTTCAAAGAAAGCTTATTCTAAGATTGATGCAAATTTATTATTATTATTATTATTATTATATCACACTCGATATGCTTTCTTTGTTTATAGTTTTTTTTAAAACAAAAAGTGCTATTTTTGTATGTTTGTTTAAAAACAGAAAAGAAAAAATATATTAGAAAAATAAAATAATATAAATATCAACAGGTGTACTAATTAGTTAATTACCATTCTTGCTAATTAAAAAAAAAATGACATAACTTTTTGAATTTTTTTTGATATTCATAAAAAAGGAATTAATAAAATAAAAAATAGACGGTGTTATTGACATGACCTTTATGTTGCTCGCAATAACTTGACAGAAAAATTTTACAACAATATACAAACGTTGACTTTTGACTACATGAAAGTAGTATTAAATTTCATGGATGCTTCCACATTTCCTTTCCTCTCTTTTTCTTTTCTTTTCTTTTTAATAAATTCAAATTAACTTATATATTAATACATATTAAATTTCTTCTTTAAATAAATTCAGTTTATGCATGTAAAATTTTTTATCTAGATGAATTTTAAATTATATATTTTCAAATTAATTTATCTATTAATTATTAAAATATAATTGTATATTATTTTTTAAAAAATTTTAAATTAGAATTATAAATATCTCTTTTCTCCACAAATTATTAATCAAAAAAATACTATATGAAAAAAGATAAACAAAGAAAATAAATTAATTTTCATATTAACTATAAAGTAGTTATAATTTATAAATAAATTAAAGTAACAAGATTGCATTTTTATTAAATTTATTTTATTAGCATATAAGATTTTATAATTCAAATATTACAGAATAACTTAAATTTATGTGGATTAATTTATTTTTAGATAAAATAATTATATAAAAGAAAATTTTTTATTTTTTATATTAAATTATAGTTTAAATCCTTATCCATAAAATGAATATTCTCACAATACTTTCTGATCTTTTTCTAATATATTATATACAAATATATACTTTTCTGCAGCTTCATGTGGCCCAAGTAATGCAAACTGTGAATCACAACAAATATTACTTTTCAAGATTTTCTTTTTTTCCACCCAAACTCTCTTATAAATTCCTCCAAGTTCTGGACTTGCCCTCCTCATAACTCACCCCAAACTAACAAGCAACCATGGCCATTATAATTTCTTTTGTAAGGCTCTTCTTCTTCTTCTTTGTTCTCCTTCTTGGCTATGGAGTTTTTGAGCTTGAAGCTTCTCACCATGTTTACCAAACACTTCAAAGTCTTGAATCTTCAGATTCTGTTAAAAGAACTAGCCAACCTTATAGAACTGGTTATCATTTTCAACCACCAAAGAATTGGATGAATGGTAATATACTAATATTTTGTTTTTAATGTTCTAAAGTTTTCATCTTTCCTTATTCTTTCTTTTATTTGTATGTTTCTCTGCATTAACATTTTTGTTTGTTTTTTTTGCCTTTTGTTTTGGTCATTTGACTTTTCTACTATGTTTTGAAATGGACTCAAATGGGGTGCTCAGATCCAAATGGTGAGTTTCTTTAATGCTTTTGTTTCGTTTGAATATGATTTTTGTTTTTAATATCAACTTGAGTTCTTGCTTCAATATTTTCTTTAATATCTCATCTTATTATTAATAAAAATCACTATTTTATTAAACAAAATACTATATAGTTTTAAAAGATTATATGTGAAACTAAAAAATTCCAATCTCGAGCTTTGTTTTTTAATAAACAGAAGATTTGACAGCATATGCAAGTTAAATATAGAAAATACAGATTCCACACAGTCTTAACAGATAAAATCTTGTTGCAGGTCCTATGATTTACAAGGGAATTTATCACCTGTTCTACCAATACAATCCTAAAGGAGCTGTGTGGGGTAACATTGTATGGGCCCACTCAACATCAAGAGATCTTGTTAATTGGACCCCACATAAATATGGGATATACCCATCTCAACCATCTGATGCCAATGGCACCTGGTCTGGTTCAGCAACATTTCTCAGAAATGGCATACCAGCTATCCTCTATACTGGAATCAACACACAAGGGCAACAAGTTCAAAACTTGGCCATGCCCAAAAACCCATCTGACCCTTATCTTTTAGAATGGGTTAAGACTACTAAAAATCCATTAATGGCACCTTCTGTTCAAAACCAGATCAATTCTAGTTCATTTAGAGACCCAACTACTGCTTGGCTTGGTGTTGATGGGAGATGGAAAGTAATTGTTGGAAGCAAAATTCATAGAAAAGGGTTAGCAATTCTTTATAGAAGTAAAGATTTTGTTAGTTGGATTAAGGCTAAACATCCTTTACATTCTGGTAAGGACACTGGAATGTGGGAGTGCCCTGATTTTTTCCCTGTTGGAGTTGATAGCAAAGTTGGGGTTGATTTTGATATGCAGACTTTAGGGCCAAAAGTTAAGTATGTGCTTAAAGTGAGTTTAGATGATACTAAACATGATTATTACACTATTGGAGATTATGATCATGCTAAGGACATTTACACTCCTAATAAAGGATCAGTTGAAGGTGATTCAGGGTTAAGATATGATTATGGGAAATTTTATGCTTCAAAAACTTTCTTTGATAGTGCTAAGAATAGAAGGATTTTGTGGGGTTGGGCTAATGAATCTTCAAGTGTTGAAGATGATGTCAAGAAAGGTTGGGCTGGAATTCAGGTATTAATCAATAATAATCAAATTATTTAATTTCAGGATTAGCATGTTAATTTGTTGTTGCAGTAATATCAATTTAGACTCCATTTTTTGGATTGATTCCTGCAGGCAATTCCAAGAGCTGTTTGGCTTCACAAATCAGGAAAGCAGCTAATTCAGTGGCCTATTAAAGAAATCGAAATGCTTCGTACAAATCCAGTCAATATGTCTAGCAAAGTCCTCAAGGGAGTATCTGTAGTTCACATTTCAGGTGTTACAGCAGCACAAGTAAGTTATTTTTACAGTTGAGAATTTGGATTTTTTCTAATCATCATTAATTAATAAACTAATCAAACTTCATTAGACTATTAATGCTAGCTATTACAATGCCTAACAGGCAGATGTAGAGATATCATTTAAGATATCAAATTTTGACAAAGCAGAAGTGCTAGAACCAAGCTGGACCAACCCACAATTGCTGTGTAGCCAAAAGGGTGCCTCAACTAAAGGTAGTTTAGGTCCATTTGGGTTGCAAGTTTTGGCTTCAAAAGGCAGAGAAGAGTACACATCAGTCTTTTTTAGAATATTCAAAGGCCAAAACAAATATGTGGTCCTAATGTGCAGTGACCAAAGCAGGTCAGTTCCTTTCTCTTTTCCTATAATTCTTGATTAAGCACACCAAGTCTTACCCAAATTCCAAAAGTTCCATAACTCCGTTGTTTTCTGCTTTTTTATTTTCATATTTGTAGGTCATCACTTAACCCAACTAATGATAAGACCACTTATGGTGCTTTTGTGGATGTGGACCCTGTTCACGAACAGGTTTCACTAAGGACCTTGGTGAGTTCAATTCTGATTTAAATTTTAACTCTTGATTTTATAGTTTTAGATATAATTCTAGAATTCATTATTTAATGCCACATGTTTAGAACATATTTTCTCTTTTTGAAACATTACTAAAGTCGATATTTAGCTTAATTTCCTTTGATGACATGGCAAACCCACTTCAATGGTGGGATCTTTGAAAATATTGCCGTCCAAATTTCTAAACCTACATGTCTATAATTGAAAGATTGTTTTAGGAAAATAAAAATAAAAGTTATATTAAGGTATATCAATTTTCCTTTTTCCAGCTTGTTCATTTATTTTTTTTTTTATGAAAGTATATATAAATTGTATGGTCTCATGTCTTCTCAAAAATATAATTTATAATCGTTCTGAACAGAAAAAGAGAATTCATATAAATGACTCCAATTAATATAGAATTAAAGTTAAATTGAGTTAAGTTAGACTATACTCGAATTGTACTCATTAATATCACAAGTTAAAAAAAAAAAAAAGAAGAACAAGAACAAGAAAGGCCTAGAGTTAATAAATGATTCACATGCAATTGGAGAGGAAACCAAAAAGTTATGTAAATCTAAAAATCTAGCCTTTAGTTCACAAACCATTTCTTTTTTGTACCCAAATTAGGGCATATTTTCCATAGCATATATCATTCAACCAATGCAAAAAAGATTGCAGCTTTCAAATTCTATATTGGGTAATTATAGTTTTTGAAGAAGTTCTTTTTGTTGGGTGCCATATGTCCACCATTTATTTAGTAGCCTAGAATAGTTACAAGAAATCAATACATCAAGTATTCAAGATTCTTCTCAAACTATTTCAGACTATATATTGTTTCCTAAATTCTTTGAATGTTGTGTTTACATGCTTTAAGGCCATCATGATTTGATTTTGATTTTCTCTTTTAGTCATATTAGTCTTTTGTGTTGATGTCAGTTGGGTTTTGTCCTGTTTTACACAGATTGATCATTCTGTAGTGGAGAACTTTGGTGGAGAAGGAAAGAGCTGCATTTTGGCAAGAGTCTACCCACAATTGGCTATAAATGAGGCTGCCCACTTGTTTGCTTTCAATAATGGAAGTCAAAGTGTGACTATCACAAGATTTAGTGCTTGGAGCATGAAGAAAGCTATTATTAATTGAAAAGGAAAAAAAAATATAGAGTTAGAGAACTGGAGATATGAGAAGTATCATGAGAAATATGCATTATTTTAACTCAATATTATATATATAATATTATTTTTCCATTTAATTATACTGTCTAGATCTCTAGCTAAGATATAATAAAAGAATCCAATGGGTTTTTTATTTTTTTATTAGCCAATATACAAGAATTAATTAAGAATTTGAGAGGTTATAGAACTCTCTCTCACAATGTCTTAACTATATTTTGTTAAATTAAAGTTGATAAACCTTAGTTTTTCAATTGGAGTTTACTCTGTTTATATACAAGTAATTCCAGAATTGGGCTGCTAATTAAAGGGGACTTTCAGTTAAATATCTTGTTGAGTAAATTGCAAAGTCAAAAATGAAAGTTAATTTTTGTCAAAAATGAAGGTATCTAATTTTTTGTCAAAAATAGAGGTGCCTAAATTTTGTCAAAAATGAAGTTGCCTAATTTTGTCAAAAATGAATGTGCTTAACCATTATTAAATTTCATCAATTCAATTTTTGAAGCCTATATAAATCCCTTATATCTCATTTGGAATATATCCCAAAATTAGAGAGTTTAAGAGTTTAAGAGAGTTCGAGAGAAAAATTTGAGAAAAAGCTTGTAAAAGAATTTTTTTTGTGAAGAAAAATTCTTAAGTATAATTGGGTGTGGATTGTGAGTGTTGTAAACACTTTATATAATTTTTCTCCTTTTAATAAAAAGATTTGCAGCAGGTACGGAGATGTAGGCACAATTGGCCGAACTCCGTTATCAATTTCATGTGTGTAACTTTTTTTGTTGTTATTTCTCATTCTCACAAATCTAATTTATAAAAAAATCTGTATAATTTTCCCAACATATCTTAATGTCTAGATAATATATATTCATGTATACATTCAATTTATTAATAACCAATCAATTAATTTTTTTATTATTATTACGAAGAAAAGAGGTTGATAAATATGACAGAGTATTGCAAAAATAAGCTAAAAAATATATACTGGTGTATTGAGTACTATTATAATTAAAATATCTAAAATTAAATATTTCACACCATACATTAAAGAATATATTTTTCATCGCCAATCAATGTTGGATTATCCTTAATACAAACAGAATGTTAATTAATATATACAAGTAACTCCAACATTGCAGTCAAGCTGAATTGTTAGACCATACATTTTGGAATGATTGTGGACAAACTGTAGTATCATATTAGTAGCAATCACATCCCATTATTTAAAGAGTGGACTTGGAAATAGGTGAACACCATTGTTACAGTAATGGAACATCTGCTATATATTCATGTCTGAAAGTGAAACATAATCCTAAATAAGAATATTCCACATTAAATAGATATATATTAATTCTTTGTCATAAGAAAACTTTCAGTGATGATGCAGCCAATAATGCTTGCAGGTGTGTTTTTGAAATGTCAATTAACCAAAACATTTTCATAGATATTTATAATAATGCTAGAATAAATTATTACATATCAATACAAAAGTTCCAATTGATTTGGAAGTCCATCCTGATTCTGCGTTTTCGTTGATCAACGGTAGGATTTTGTATGCCGAGATACCGTTTTCGTCCAGGTGTTACAGCAGCACAAGTAAGTTATTATTACAGTTGAGAATTTGGATTTTTGCTAATCATCATTAATTAATTAACTAATTAAACTATATTAGACTATTAATGTGAGTTGCCCCTAATTAATGCCTAACAGGCAGATGTGGACATATCATTTAAGATATCAAATTTTGACAAAGCAGAAGTGCTAGACCCAAACTGGACCAACCCACAATTGCTCTGTGGCCAAAAGGGTGCCTCAACTGAAGTTAGTTTAGGTCCATTTGGGTTGCAAGTTTTGGCTTCAAAAGGCAGGGAAGAGTACACACCAGTTTTTTTTAGAAAATTCAAAGGCCAAAACAAATATGTGGTGCTAATGTGCAGTGACCAAACCAGGTTTGTGCTTTACACGTCATTTTTCTGTACTTCTTAAGCCACCAATTCTTCCAAGAAGTCCTTACCCCTCTTGTGTTTTTGTCCTTTACTTTGATATTTTGTAGGTCTTCGCTAAACCCAGCTAATGATAAGACCACTTATGGTGCTTTTGTCGATGTTGACCCTGTTACTGAGCAGATTTCACTAAGGACCTTGGTGAGTTCAATGCAATGATATATATATATATATTCTTTTAATTGAACTCTAATTGTGATTTAATTTGTAATTTCATAGTTTTAAAAACAATTTCAATAATATTACATTGAAACTCATTACTTAGTATGGTATAACTAACTTAGTATGGTATAACTAAACATTTTTCTTTTCTCTTAATGGAATTCTAAGTTCAATATTTAGCTTTCTTTGGTTGACATGGCAAAGTTACATGAAAGATAGGATCTTTGAGAAATGTGGCTACCCAGAAGTTTTTAACCAAACATGTTTATAATCAAAAGATTGTTTTAGGGAAAAAAGGCTATTTGTTTTAGGAAATTCTATTGTTGAAAAGAAGAGAATGCTAATATTAACTTTCCTTTTGCCAACTTCTTCTTTTACCTTGTTTTTTTTTTTGTTTTTTTATATCAGGGTACATCTGACCTGAATTATAATCATTAATATCACTAGTTAAAAGAAAAGAAAAGCCTATGGTTAATAAATAATTCACATGCATATGAAGAGGAAATAAAAAAGCTATAACCTAATGGATATTGCTCTTAAATATTCTTTTTCTAATCCACTTTTGGGCATATTTTCTTTGATATCTTTCAACCAATTCAAAATGCTTGTAGTTTTCAAGCCCTATATTGGGTAACTATAGTTTTTAAAGGACTTTTTGTTGTGCCATAGATCCACCATAACCATTTATTTAGTTACTTAGATTAGTTTTGAACAATGGACACATCAAGAACTCAAGATTCTTCCAAACTATGTTAGGCTATAGATTCCTAATTCTTTAAACTTTTTGTAAACATGCTTCAATGTTGATTGTCTATTTAAGTTCTATTAGCTTTTTGTGTTGATGTCAGTTGGATTTTGTCATTTTTTGCACAGATTGATCATTCTGTAGTGGAGAGCTTTGGTGGAGAAGGAAAGAGCTGCATCTTGGCAAGAGTCTATCCCCAGTTGGCTATAAATGAGGCTGCCCACTTGTTTGCTTTTAATAATGGAACTGAAAGTGTGACCATCACAAGATTTAGTGCTTGGAGCATGAAGAAGGCCCATATTAATTGAAAAGATAAAAACATAGTTAGAGAATTGGAGATTGATGACTATAGAAGCATGGAATGAATGATGGAGTTTAATTCTATCATAAGAATCACATACAACAATACCTTTTTGGCTGTTATATATAGAATTCTATCCTTTTTTAACCTATTTACTTTTACTGTCTCTGGCTCAGATGTAATAAAAGAATCTATTGAATTTTATTTACCAGAAGAGTATATGATTACGATGCTATGTAGAATAAGTAAATGGTTACGATGCTATATAGAACAAGTGATTACATCGCTTATGCATGTCAAACAAATATTAACTTCATTCCGAAAGCGAAAGAACATCCAACTAGAACATAAGAAATAGGAATATGTAATATACATTATAAAAATATAGAGAAATGAATATAATTTTTTATTTTATTTTATTTATGTATATTTATGAAACTCAAACTCAAGAGCTCATAATAATAATAATAATAATAATAATAAACACTATAGTTCCACTGAATTCAAAGCTCATTGGTTCATTTTCTTTTGTCACCATATAGATAGACTACAGGACGAGGATAAGGAAAATGATTCAATTAGATAAAAATGTACAATATACACCATAAAAAGCAACTCGAAAAGAAATAAATACATCGATGGACTTTCATAATATAAGGAAAATTAAAATTCAATCTTTTGCAATCCAATACAAAATTGGAGGACGCAACAAAATAGACGTTCCAACAGCATGAAGAAAAGAAAATGCAACAAAGGTGATAGAACTACTGAGATATTCACAGAACACTGAGAACAAAAAAAATGCCAAAAGCCCCAAAATTTTCACCAAGGACGCTGCTGATACCACACTGCCCAGCCTCCACTCCCAGTTCAGTCTGAAACCCTAATACTACTGTTGTTTGCACTCAGGTGGGCGCCCGCCTTGCTGAGTTTCCCCAGTTCGTGCCCCTCCACTCTTCTGGAATACAAGAGCCATAGGATGGAAATCATAAATGAAAATAGAACTTCATATATAGATCAGACTTTTTCTGTCTTGCAGGATCAACTCACCTAAGGTCCACTAGATGACTGCAATAACATTAAAAAAGCAATAGGGGAAGAATATATCAGCAACTTCAAAAACTTGAAATCCTGTTTTTGAGTCAAACACATTACAGAAAGAACATACAAGAGGCAAAAATCTTATAGATGATTAAACCTTCTTCCTGCCCTTTTTTCCATCATTATCATTATTATCCTTATTGTCATCGTCATCATCTTCGTTTTCATCATCTTCATCTTCATCTTCATCTTCATCTTCATCTTCATCATCATCATCATCATCATCATCATCTACATCTAACTCATCATCCTCAACAGCCTCCCCCGTAAACCATGACACAGCATGGGGAATTATTTTGTCCCGAATAGTAGTACTACAAAGCAATACCAACAAAAACTTATTTCAATCCACAAAAATGAAAAAAGAGAATAAAACAATCATACTGGATTCAAAATAAAATTGGTACCAACCCAATATTGTAGTCATGTTCCATTCTATCCTGGATTTCCTCAACCTGCAAATACATGCAGCAGATAGATTGAGAAAGCTTATCCTAATTATTGTCAATATAATAGCAAGCAAGGAACCGAAACTTACAGTATCCTCATCCAGGTCGTCATCATCCTCAGGGATGCAAGGAGTGTTAAAGAAATTAAAGAAACTAGCACAATCCTCAGTTTTTGTGATGGGTTTTGCATTCTTTGATCCCTTTCTTGGTTTCTTCTTCAGGACCTTCTTTGTTAAGCATTTTCCAGGACACCATTCAATCTCCGTCCTATAAAATACCTCAACAATTTAAGAAAAATGAATGGATAAAGCCCTAACAACTTTTCAAGACGCCATGCTTATGATTACCCAAGTGTTTTCTCCAGAATAGGATCATCATCATCAATCATGTGATAAGTCTTTGTCAAGACAGAATTTTTAAAGTAAGGATTAGGATCGAAGTAAAACTCCAGCTTGAAACCCTCAGGGTCATTAATTCTATGCCATTTGACATCTTTAAGAAACTTTAGAGTCCCTTCATCACGTTCTGTTATCTAATCCAAGAATCAGAGAATCATATTGTTACAATCAGGTCAATGAGTGGAAAAGGTTCACTATGCCTTACATCATCCCATTACGTCTTCACCCACTACTTCATTCATTTTCATGGCAATGAGCCAGAAATCAGGAACTCCTTTCTCTGCATAAAAAATGTAATTACACATCAAGTTGAAGAACAATGAGTTCCATCAAATATCTTGGTAAACAGGTCACCTTCTGTAGCTTTATCTCCTTCTGGGTTCACTGAAACTTCATCTATAGCCCCTTCAACTTCTTTTATACCATTCACAATTTCATATCTCTATACATGCCAAACAACATATTCAGTAAACTAAAAGGAATCAATTGTTGAACCTTGTAAATTTGATCACATAATAATTTGATTGTCTGCTCAAAACTCAAACTATGAGCTTGTTTGGTAAATATCAATTCCATAAAATATTATGGAATTCATTTGCAAATCAATATATTTCATGTTCACTATAAATGAAAATCCATTTGGAATTCTCTCTCACTAAATCCATGGAATTGGTCATGGAATATGCAAATGAAATCTAAATTACTGAGGCCATAAAGTTGACTTCATTTGACTTGACCAAAATTAGTTGACTTTCAATTTCTATACTTCGTAATTAGAATACTGAACATAAGAACCTAATTCCAAATGAGATGAATTGCTCATTGATTTAATCCAAACACTATGTGAAGAACCTTTAAAATCACTGTAACTGTAACATTGGGATCCAGAATCTAAGATGCAAAACTACTGCAAGGCAATACCCTACCTTGGTGTAAAGTGGTTCATAAAGCTTCTGATATTTAGCTTCCAATGCCCTTCTCTCCTCAATAAACTTTGCCTCCAGCTCATCATGTTGGCTCTGCAAATTCATAAGCATATTTACTCTGTATCTATTTTTTAACAATAAAAGACAAGTAAAAATGTGCGCATGTTTTACTGCAGTCTACAAATCTAACACTACAGATATCACAAATGATATCAGCATTCTTGAGCAAATTCTCAACATTATAAAGGAAGAAAGCAGGGAAAAACTTGAATCCATCCCCTTCAAACCAAGATATAGCGTGGGCACAATCTTAATGTTAGGGCATATGCAAATACTTCCCATAGATACGGGAATAAAGGTTGCACTTAAATGATCATTGTGATATGAATTATTTAATACTAATCTTAGATTCACCATAACCATAGAAACAACATAACATAATATCAGCCCAAATCCACTACAAACCCAACAAACACATTAACATTTAACCAGCTGGAGCATAAGACAAGATAGTTTAATACACAATCAAATTAATGATACTTTAAAACATGCAAGATTATTTTCTTCATGTTTTTCTTTATCATAAAAAGATAAATTATTTATAGATCTATCTTAGTAATGTTTTTATTATCATAGAAGGGAAAATTAATTTTTCATTACCAAGAGTCATTAATTAACGGATAAATTCACATCAACTTTCTTTGAGCTGCACTATCAACACATTCCACAGTGACTACTAGTGACTCTAAACAATAAATGGCAAAAATGAATTCAAAGTTCATCCACGCGGCACAATTCACAGGATTACCATGTGCATCCCTAAAAAATACTCATGTTATGTACCTATGCATGGCATTCAGAGGAACAATCTACCATGCCCAGTTTAGTAGTGGTTCCTCAACTCAGGGGAACATCTATTAAAAAATACTGCATGTATAAAATATATACTTAGCAAATTGCCTCCTCATCTAAACATCTCTTCACCAAGAGAATGAAAAAAATCTAATTGGCACTTCAAATGTTAAGAAAATGGTTATCATTTAATACAAACAAGGTATAAGCCATATGTATAAGCCAATGGTTATCATTTTGATTCAAACAACGTAAGAGTCAAATATATAAACCAACTGCGTCTAAAAAGAACTGGAAAAACCATTAGATTTTTGCAAGATGCTTAGATATGGAAGTGGTATCACCCAAACAATAACAATAATCTTGATCTCTTCTTTTCCCACTCTATAAGGCCCAATTTCAATCTCCATATTCTAAACTTTCTGAAGTAAAAAATTAATAGATTACTAGAAATTTTCCCACCATAAAAGTATCTGTAGGCATATTGTTCAATCTGTAAATAACTATCTATTTCCTAAAATCCTACATAGAATTTGTACTCTCATCATAGGTCCCCTGAACAAACTTGCAATTGGCGTTAATTTCATGATCCACAGAACATGACTTTCAGAACGCTAATCATTTAAGAACAAAGTGGTTAGTTCATAAACCACTCTCCCTTTTACCATAGAAACAAAAAAATGAGTGTCGAGGCCTAATATGCTCACATTTTGAGATGTTTCTATTTGCGAAGTATCAGGTTAGTGACTTGGCTCTTAAACATCAGTAGTACAAACCAATATAGCATCCATGCATCCAATTACTAATAGAAAATGTTGAAACTTAACGTAAGAATTCATCCATAATTATAATAAATAGCCAGCAATAATAGTTCATAAATGATAAAGTTAGAAAATATAAATAAACCTGAATCTCCCTCAGAAACTCAACACGTTTCTTGACGGCAGGTCAGAGTTTCAAGAACATTGGAGTGTTGTCCAGCCAAGCTCTGAAGTTTATTCTGCAATAACACCAAAATACCCAAAACACTTCAATAAGATCTGGGAATGCAGGAATTACAAGCATCTATTTGATCAAGGAACACTTTTTCAGTTTATTGATAAATGAGCCATTGTTTTTAGAAATGAAACAGAAAATATTATTCATAAATCATAATGAGACGTGGTATTTTGATTGATACACGATTACCCAAAAAGGAATATCACCCATGAACCCATCTTCAACATTTTTCCCACATTCACAAAATTAATATTACTCTCGCCATTTCATTTTAAATGACTTTTTAGTAAGTTTCACTCACATTGAGAAAGTAAATAAAGTTAGCAATTTATATTTAATTAATAGTTTCTCTTTCCGATATTTATACTCCATTATCATTATCATTAATAATGATATTAAATATAAAGGGCAAATTAGTAAATAATGTCAAAATTTTACATTGATATCGTTGAATGTCAAACATTTTGAAACAAAATTAAAACACTAAAACCCCATTCAAAATGAAACAGAGGGAGTATTCTAGAAAAAAACAGAATTTGCCCCACTACTTGCCTTAAGAGCGTTAACAAGGTTAGCACGATCCTCTGCACTAAGAGCTATAGATAAAATCAAATACACAGAGTGAGTTATACACCTATAATCAAATTTCAATGACACAAAATTCCATAAAAAAAAAAGCATATACAAATAGAGATCGTGCTATAAGCATAATTTCAGTAAATAAACACATGAGGGCACATAATTAGAGATAGATATACAAAAATCAGAAACGTTAGGGAGAAAAAGATATACAGAGAATTAGATTTTACTTTTTTGTTTGATTTCAATTACTGCTACAAAGAAACAAAGCATGCAATTCAAATTTCACTTTTGCTTAGATAACATTAAACTGAGAACTTTAGATTAACGAGTTATTTATGGACCACCCAAAACATGCAAGGTCAAGAAATTAGGAATTATGCCCAATATCAGAAAGAGCCAAATTATAACAAAGCTTAGCTAATAAAAAAAAACACGTACAGGGACCGAGAGAGCTTCGCATAGTTAAATATACAATAATTTCAGAAAGAAAGTGGAAAGGATTACCGGCGGCAGCGGCAGGAAGAGAGGAGTCGACATCGGACAGGTTAAAGGAATCCTCTTTGTCGTTACTCATTATCTAGGAATTTGAGAGCCTGTTTGGGAACGAGAAAATGGCACAGCCTTAGGGATGGAGATCCTGTAAAACGAGGGAAAATGCGGAGCCAGTGATCAGCAAGCGCGCGATTTGATCAAAAGTTATGCTGGGCCTGGGAAAAAGAGTTATGTGGTGTTATTGCTTGCATCACGCGCCTTTCTAATCATTATAATGCACCGTCTTAATTCTTTATTTATACGTAAATTATATAAACTTAATAGCAATAATAATAATAATAACAATTGCTAACCCGTCTTAAATCAAAATTATTTACTTATGAAAAATAATTATTTCCTATATTAATTATGATTAAAACTGAATCAAAATTAAAAATAATGATTCCAATGCGAAATAACTATGATAGTTTCTATTTTTATAAATAATTTTTACATTTAATACATTTTATGAATAGAGAATCAATCTTAATTATGTTGTTCAGGAAAATATTCACTCGCAACCGGATTATGCCTTGTTGTGCTTTCCATAAAGAGTTTTAAACGCATTCAACATCACTGGTAATGAAAAATTTTGCCGCTTTAATTGGTAATATTGCATCACTAATGGTGACTACATAAGCTCATATCATAAAACTGGAAATCATTCGCCTATAGATTATAAAGATGGATTTCTCAGAATTCTCAACAAGAAGTCAAGAATTACTGAGAATGGAAAATGTAAGGCCGACTTGATGGAAGGAACCTAAGTAACCACACAAACATTCATTTAAAGCCTGGAAAAATATTGCCTCCTGAATACATTTTTACACAACGATATATGCTGCTCAAGATTGCGATCTCACTTTCAATGCTTCAATAACTGCAGAAAAATCATCATCACTAAGGCCATGACTTTTAGCTATCTTATACAGTTCATTAGCAGCTGCCGCGATTGGAGTTGGTTGGGAAACAGATTCTGCTAATCCCAGAGCAAGTCTCAAGTCCTGACATGACACCATCAACCTTATTTTCAGATGACACCACTCTAAAAAATAGCGAAGAAATTTCGATTGATTACAAACCTTCTGCTGATGCTTTAAGGGGAATGCGGTAGGGTATACAGACTTGATCATAGATGAACCCTTAAGAGAGTACATTGGTGCACTAATGGCACCCTGCGACACAACCTGCAATCCCAAGAAAACTTCAGAAAACAAGTTTTAACAGACTTGCAGATGGAAAATTACTTGGCAAGGGTGAGAACTATCAAATAAGAAAACTATAGTAAAAAATAGTAACAACATTTCAATCCAGAATGGATGAGAAATGTTCCTGACATTTGAAAAGCTGGCTAAATCACCTACTAAATAATTACTTCTAGTATCCAATTAGAGATTTAACAAGTATTCTACTAACAGTTGGCCAGTGAGGAACTTTCACGCTTACAAGTTATAACCCCGGTAAAGGACATAATATAAAAGAATTCTTATCAATTTGACCATCAAGAGAAGAAAAGGAAAAAAGATGGTATTTTGAATATTTGTAAATTCCACAAAAGCAAGTGAGAGGAAGAACCCAATCAAAATGCTTGAAATGTGGTAAAAACTGAAAATCATGCAGAAAATAAATCCAATCAGATATGTTTTGGTCTGGGAATACCTCAACTAATATGCTTGGATCTAGTCCAACTTTCTCACTGAGAAGCAACCCTTCAGAAAAGGTTGCCATCATACTGCAAATTTTGTTCAAAACAACAGAAGTTACAATCGCAGTCTGCACAAGTACAAAATAAAAGCAATGGACAGAAAAGTAACTCTTTAGAACCTTCCCATTATCATGTTGACAACAAGTTTCATTGCAGCCCCATTTCCAACATCCCCAAGGTAAAATCTAGACTGGATAAAAAGACAAATCCAAGTGAAACAGCAGTAATAATTACATTTCTGCGTAATAGAGAAAAGACAAGGTACCTTCCCCATGATGTCTAAGTATGGAGCCACGGTTTCATACAGAGATTTATCACCTGAAAGATGGCACCTTATGCTTCAGTTTCTACTAGCCATTCACTGTGTTATGGAACACAGATAAACAAAGTTACATGTTATATTAAGATTAACACCAAACAATAAAGTATAGGTGTTGGTAACCTTGTTAGTCGCATTTTGAAACTTCCAAATATTTCGATGATCTAGATTGCGCATAAAGTTGAAATACATTTATATAGTCTTTGTTCAAAAAAAAAAAAAGAGCCATAGAGAGTCGACCACAATGGTGCAAATTTGTGTCCAAGAGCAGCCACTTTATGCAAAATGCTGAATTATAGGACCATCTCTACATATCCCCTCCAAGTCCCAAGTACCCACTTTGGACCATAATTGTGTAGTGGACCCAATAGAATTATAAGAAATTACCACTTACCTGCAGTAAGAAATATAAGTTGCCCATCTTCAGCTGGTTTTTTAGAGCCAGAGACAGGAGCCTATGAGAAAACGCTTCAGCCTTTAGAGGCATCCCTTCAAATGACATTTAATTACACAAATATTTCAGTTACAAAAGAAGATATTTTCACCTCCAAAAATGATGCCCCCGTGCCTTTGATGTGTCCATTAATCAATTTAGAAGTGACACCATCAACGGTTGAAACATCCACGTAACTACCAATATTGTAAAGGCATAACCAAGTTAGGAAGGTCAAGCGAATTTTAAAAAGATGAGCAATGGCTGAGAAACACCACTTTTTATCTGGATCCATATCAAATGATGCTCTAAGCAAAACCACATATAGATTTAGCAATTCACTCTAGTCAAACCAACTGCTTAATGATGAAAATTAGAAACCAAAGTCACTGTTATTTTCTGGAAAATGAATTAAATAGCACGCAAATATTTTGTTTACTGAAAATTTAAATGATTTGTGAATTAACTGTGGTTATATAAAGGTAATACAAAGGCATTGAGGAGATGGGACGAAAAGACATTATCAGGGGCTTTCTTGCAACGAATATACTAAAGGCCACTTCAAGAAAAAAGACAGCTTGTGACAGAATCTTGACTCTTACATGAGGAAACAGCTAGTGCCTGTTTATAGAAATTAGAACATTGAACACTGGCAAAACTTGTGAATTGCAAGATTGAATTGCTCTGATGAGTACTAACAAAATGCTAGCTTAATCAAGTATCTAAGTGGAAAGGTTCTGCATGATGTTAATAGGATATTATCAGAATAACACATCATTTATGAATACTATCAGGAGGAAGAAAAATAGTACCCTTTCCCCGGGCCCAAACCACTCAATGCTCCATTGTTTCCACATGCAACCTCCACCTGAAATATTGCAACTATAAATTACCACATATAAGAGCATCATGCAGGCAACTAAAATGAAAACATACGCACAGCACTTTCAGGATCAGCAAGCATGGCAAATGTGATATCAGAAGCAGCAGCTACTTCTTCTGGAGAAGGTTTATATCTGCATAAATGAATAAATATTTGTGTGAGATGTTTCTAGGGTGGATCTTGAAAGTGTGCATTTTGAAGAGTTGTAGATAAAAGCCCAAGAGCAGTGACAACAATCTGATTTCCTAATAGAAGTTTGACAAGACAAATCTAGTAATCCTGACAACTAAAGCAACCCCTGCTTTAATGTTATGATGCAAATTTTATATTACCTTCACAAGTCACAACCTTGCTTTACCACATAGAGCCCCCCAGTATAATAATCTTAATAACAGGTTTGAGTTTTAATTAAATGTCAAGAAAATCAATAATCTAACCATGTTACTGTAATAGGGAAAAAGAAAAATAAGTAAATACAGGATTTACAGATGTCCATCCTTTACTTTGCACTAACATTATGTTGTTTATTGTCTATTTTTTAGAAACTATGTAAATAACGACATGATATTCATACAAAATCTGTGAACATCAACACATTGATGAAAGGGCTAAAGGCACGCAATTGTAATATAAGCACACCTACAGTTAACTACCCCTTTAGTCCACTGATGGAAACTTCAATTCCATTAGAATTCCATAGAGTAGGTTGTCAGTAGCTTAAAGCCTTAAACCAAAAGAACCTGAGCTTCATCTGAAGGGTTATTTGCAGTCAATTTGTAAATGAACGAAAACATATATGAGCATGAGGAACTGCACACTCACTTGTATCTTCATTTTCAGTTATACATTTGTGAGTAACATATATGCTTTATTCACTACTAAATGCGTCAAATTTTGCAAAAAGTACTGTCTGAGAAGCCACAAGATTTCAAGAATCACATTCTCGTCTTGTCACATTCATCCAAGTTCTGGTTATAACATAATCATGTGAAAGCTCTAAAAGTTCAGAAATCAATAGCCTTTATATTAGGTACTTACTGTGCACCTAAGGTGACGAGAGGATCACATTTGCTCTTTGTCCTATTCCAAACAGTTACATCACATCTGTAAGATGCAAAATGTATGATTAAACTCTGGCAGAAAATAATGACTCTAATATATCTCAATCTAGCAGGTCATATTTTATTTTGGTATTGTATGCAATAAAGGAAATATAAGCTGCAAAGCTTCAATCTGCGTTAAAAGTAATAAATGCTGATCAAATTTTTAAAAAAGAAATTGCCTTTAATTTCTGAATTAATCAGTATCACATAAAAGGAACATTTTGATTTCGCAAGGTAGAAAAATGTTGAAAGTTCAAATATTCACAAACCATACCATACCCAGCTTTTATGAGATTCTGTGCCATAGGAGTACCCATAATTCCCATACCTAGAAACCCAATGCGTGTGGATGATTTGTCGGCTGCACATTCACAACAAAATTCACCAGAGTGAGATAATACAACAAACATATAAGTATATGAATGAAATATACCTTAGAAAACAATTGAATAAAATCAAAACATATCACTAGATATGAAATCATCATACATACTTTCTGCTTTTAAAGCTTGTTCAACTTTGAATTTTAGCTTATTCACTTGAAATGAAGAATCAAAGAACTATCAAGATTGAGTAAGAAATCACCTTCAGTTGAAGCATTGGATGCACGAACGGACAAAGCTTTGAAAGGAACAGGAAACAGTTGTATTGTAGAGAGAGAAGAAATGGGCTTTCGTCTAAATTGGGTGGGAAGTTGAGAGTAAAAGCTTGAGCACATGGCCATGGCAATTGATGATAGCAAGTGATGACTGTTGCTGGTGGTCTTGAACAACGTCACGGTCCGTCCTAGTTTAACCGTCTGGCAGTTTCAACGGCTGTGGCCAGAGCTCCCATTTCGATGCAAAATCTCTGTATGACACGCTAGTAATTGGATAAAAAAACAGATAGACAAGTTTTTGCTGGCTTCTAGGTTTTGGGCCTCTTTTTGACAAAAAAGTCGTCTCAAAAAAGTAGTGCTCGTACGTATTTTTTAAAATTTTTATTTTTTTATTAAAAATATTTTAATTATTTTATTATAAATTTATTATAATTTATATAAATTTATAAATTAATTATAAAATTATTATAAACCCTTTATAAATTAATAAAAATTTAATATCATGATAAATATTTTATGAATTTTAATATTTTTATAAATTTTATATAAATAAAATATATTTAAAATATATTTAAAATTATTTTTATATTTTTATCAAAAAACTTTCTCTTTATTTGTCTTCCAAAATTCAATAGGCTTATAAAAATGTCATAAAAAATAAAAAAAATTAAATTTATTATATTTTTAAAATATATTTTAAATTTATAAAAATTTATAATTAATTTATTAAAATATTAAATTTAAATAATTTATTATATATTTATTATATAATTATTATAAGTTTATAAGTTTATATAATTTATTATAAGTTTATTATAAAATAATTAAAAAAAGCTTTGATAAAAATAAAAGATTTTATAAAAAATATAGAGTGTATAATTTTTTGCATACTATGTGTGTGTGTTTTTACTATTTTTCTATTTTTTGATTATTACACTCATTTTATTGGCAAAAACGGCCATACATTTAGATTAAACGGCCGATCCTTTTAAGCCAATAGTCAACATGCTTTTAGCAAACGACCGCTAATTACAAAACGACTAAGTTAGGGCTATTTGATTTTTATAATAATAATAATAATAATAATAATAATAATAATAATAATAATAATAAGGCTAAATAATTATAAAGTATACGAGGTTTTACATATTATATTAATCAATTTCTATATTTTTAACATATAATTTTTACATTTCTCTGTTTTAAAAAATTAAACTATTTAGTCTTTTTATTAATATTTTCATCCTAAAAATATTAGTCAACTACTTTAATATTATAAAATAATTTATTTATCATTCCTTTATATATATATATTTTTATTATTTGTTAAGTTACACTTATTTTTAATTTTATTTATATTTCTTACAAATAATTTATTTTTATTTTATAAATATTATTAAAAAATAATTTTAAATAATACGAATAATATCTTTTATTATTTTGTAGATAATCTATATATATTATTTATTATAATTTTATAAATATTACTAAAAAATAATTTTAAATAATATAAATAATATCTTTTATTATTTTACAGACGATCTATATATAAAATAAAATTAAAAATAAAATAAATTTAATAAATAACAAAGATAAATATATATAAAGAAAGAAAATATAAGTTATTTTATAATATTAAAATAGCTGACTAATATTAGTCTAATAAAAATATTAATCAACTATTTTAATATTATAAAATAATTTATTTGCTCGTCCTTTATATATATTTATCTTTGTTATTTATTTATTTTATTTTATTTTTAATTTTATTTTATATATAGATCATCTGTAAAATAATAAAAAATATTATTTGTATTATTTGAAATTATTTTTTAATAATATTTATAAAATTAAAATAAATAATATATATAAATTGTCCGCAAAATAATAAAAGATATTATTCATATTATTTAAAATTATTTTTTAATAATATTTAAAAAATTAAAATAAATTATTTATAAAAAATATAAATAAAATTAAAAATAAGTATGAATAAATAATAAAAATATATATATAAAAGAATAAATAGTTATTTTATAATATTAAAATAGTTAATATAAAAATTAAATAATTTAATTTTTAAAAATAAAAAATATAAATATTAAATATTAAAAATATAAAAATTAATTAATATAATATGTAAAATCAACTAGACGATATACTTATTTAGCCCAATAATAAATCAAAATTGTCGTTGCCGTGTTCGGTGTTCCTCCTTCGTCTCGTCACCAATTGCACAAATCAAATATGGAGATAGAAGGCGACGATGGCTCCACAGTTGAGCTCAAACATGACGGTTCTAAGACAGTGTTTGGAAGAGGCTTAGGGTTCAACACCAATGACAGAACCGTCTCTCGCCGTCACGTTTTATTTCAGTTTAGCAAACCCGAAAAACAAATAGAGTCTAGGGTTTCATTTCAAGTTATTGGGAAGAACCCACTCTGGTTAAGAAGCGGCGGCGATGCAGAAAGAGGGATTAAGGTTTTTAGAAACCTCGAGAAAGGTGAAGTGGCCGCCGGTGACTTGTTTTGCATTTCAAGTCAAAGCCCTGTTTGGTTCAATTTGAAGAGAATTGAAGTTGTAGAAGAAAGGGATTTGAATGGAAGCAAGAAACTTTGTGGGAATTCAAGAAGTTTTGATTTTTCACAAATAGACCCTGTTAAAGGTTTGGCCTAGAAGTTAGTTTCTTTCAATTTTCACTTACTTGTAATGAACAAATTTTTCTTTCAATTTTCACTTGTAATGAACAAATTTTGTTTTATTGATAATATAATTGTATTTTGAAATTCAGAGTTTGGATTTCTTGTAATTGGGCATGAATTTGATAGCTATCCCAAGAAAAGAATTTGCGATGTAAAGAATTGGGATTGGTTTCTTGAGGAACCTAAGCAAGAAAGTGAAGATGAAGAAGACGATGAGAGTAATAAAAAGAAGAGAGGAGGAAGGGGGAGGAGAAAAAGGAGGAAAGGTGGATCCAACAATGAGGATGATGATGAGTGGACTGGTGAGAGTGAACAGGATAAAGAGAATGCAGCTAAAATAAGAGAGATTGAAAGATCAAAATATTTAACAAGGTCCAAGTATAAAAATGAATCTCATGCAGAAAGAAAGAAAGATTCTTGGCAGAGTAAAACTATGTTTTCCAAGGAGGAAGACAATGAAGATGAAGAAGAAGATGATGATGAAACACTTGGAGGCTTTATTGTGCATGATAATAGTGATGAGGAACAAGCAGAAGAAAATGATGGTGATGAAGAAGAAGAAGAAGAATTCATTGACGACGAAAATGGTGAGGATGAGTTTGATGATTAATGCAGTAGAAGACATGATTTTTTGCTGAGAATTGTTCATAAGATGATTAGTTGCTACTTGCTTGCTAGCTTTGTAACTTTGTAGCTAGTTGCTAACATTTTGAGATGGGTTGTTTGTTCTAACAAGCTCTTGTTCTTTTGTGCACTGTTTTTTGGATGTACTATATGTTGCTGTAAGATTTTCTCTGAATAAATCTGTAGTCCACTTCCATTAGTTACCTTTCTTCTCAAAGTGGATGAGTGTTTTGTTTTGTAATGCATGATTTCAGAAGTTCAAGTTCAAATTCTAATGATTCCCTTTGAATTTTTTTTTACCATAGCAAATAGAAGAACATGGCTGTTATACAAGGTGAATGAATGGTATCGGCTAACTTTGCACTTTGTATATCTGCCATAATTTTGCTGATAGTAACAAAAATGATGTTTTGATGAGAAAAATAAGAGAAGATTCAAAATTGTGAGACAATCAAATTATCATCAAAATTTTTAGACAATCAAATTATCTTCTATTATCCTGTTTTTGGAATCCGTTTGAATAAAGGTCTAATGATGTATGATATCGTATAAATTATATGATATAATATTGTAAATATTATTTATCATGGATAATAGGTTATAATTATGTATTATTTGATATTTAAAAAATTTACTGAATATTCTTAAACGATGAAATTTAAATGAATGGAAGTATATAACAAATTTGATCCAAAATTTCATGCCTTTTTGTGTTGCGCCTATTACCAACGACGTCGTTTAAGCGTTGCAACCATGGTCTAAACCATACCAATACAATATAGTTCAAATCGGAATTGGTTTCTTCAACGGTGTCGTTTTCCTCAAATGAGTGGGATTTTCTCTGCAACAATAAAATCAAAACCGAAAACCCTTCTTCTTTCCCTCTCCCGAAACCCTAACCAGTGAAGGGTTCGTCAATACCTAAAAAACTGTTTTAGGTCTTTACTTCAAAGTCCAATAAGGAATTAACAATTAGGGTTATCTTTTTTATTTGATTATTATTGTTTTTTGATAGGTTATTTGAAAGCTAGAGCAGAAACAAATTACTCACTCACTCAATCAAATGGATTATGATTATGCGCAACAACGGACTCAATTTGAAGCCAACATAGTAGACTTTAATGGTCACCAAGAACAAGAAGAAGATGATGATAATGAGTATTATGAAGATACAACTCAACAACGTCAGCAAATTGGCGGTGCAGGAAACGGGAGAAGGCAATTCCTAAATCATCATAATCGTGATTCCTCTTTCTCTTCTTCTTCTGCAGGGTTAGTTTAGTTTATATAGATTTATTGTCTAGGGTTTCGCAGCTCAAAAAATTTAAAAAAAAAAATTGAGCGTGAATGAATCAAGAAATAATTGTGTATTTTTCTATTCTTGTTGATAGAAAACTCTTTGTTGGTGGCGTCTCCTGGGAAACTTCTGAAGGTATGGCTTTAATTTCTTTTCAACTAGCTTTTGTTGCATGATATAATTAGCCCCCTTTTTTTGTTAGATTATGAGCGTCATAGATTACAAGTTTCTGTGTTTAGAGTTAAACTAGACTTGATATGCTATTTGGTTTGGTTTTTCTATAGATCATGTTGTGGGTAATCAATTTACCATTAAATTGCAATATAGCGAATTAATCAATTTTTGCAATGTGTACCTTGAGAGGTATTAATTTCTGGTGTAAAAATGTTATTACTGGAGTTGCTTTGGATCAAAATTTAACCAACATGTATGAGGTTCCTCTCAGTTGGCATGTATGGCAGTAGAGGATTTGTCTTCCTTGGTCGTATCTCTTGTTGTTGGTTCTTATAGTCGATTTTTAATGTAGTTAGGTTTTATAGACTGTTCTAGAAACATGCCCCAAGTCCCAACGCTGTGTATCAGCCGTTCTTTTATTATAAAATCTTCTTGTTGATTTGGTTTCAGAGACATTCACTAATTACTTCAGCAAGTATGGAGAAATCACTGACTCTGTAATAATGACGGATAGACATTCTGGAAGGCCAAGGGGGTTTGGATTTGTAACATTTGCTGATGTTGAAGTTGCTGATAGGGTTTTGGAGCATGACCATGTCATAGATGGGAGAATGGTAACATTCTTGTTCTTTGACGGCACAGAATATGAAAGTTTCAAATAATATTTGTTTGCCTCTGTTTTTGCCCTTGTAAATGATGAAATTCTTAACATTTTTTAGCTTATTCTGATGCATTACTATGTCAGGTTGAAGTGAAGAGGACAGTTCCGAGAGAGGATATGGAGATCAAAGGGGTTGTAAGAGCCAAGAAAATTTTTGTTGGTGGAATACCACCAGCTCTGGCTGAAGGTAGCATAGTTCAGACATCATCTTGAATTTTCTCATTTCTTAGGTGTGCTAAATTGTTTCATTTATTTAATATATGGCTTTTGTTTTCAGATGAGTTAAGGGATTACTTTTCCATTTATGGCAACATTGTTGAGCACCAGATCATGCTGGATCATAAAACTGGAAGGTCTAGGGGCTTTGGTTTTGTCACTTTTGAGACTGAAGACTCTGTTGAACAGATATTTTCAGAAGGCAAGACACATGAACTTGGAGGTAAACAGGTAAGTTGATATTTCCAATAAAACTATTATTTTTTTTTTTACTTGCTGCATGTTTTTGAAATGAAATTCTTATAACTAGAATCCTTTTCATATGATATTTAGGTGGAAATAAAGAAGGCCGTACCAAAAAGAGCCAGTGGCGACTATGGTTCTGCTGTGAAATCTCATGCTGGATACAATAATGGTACAGGTGGATATGGTGGTGGGCCTGTTGGGCATAGTTCAGGAGGTCAGTACAGTGGAAAATTGGCCAGAGGATATGGTGGGTATGGCAGCTATGGTGGCTACAATGGTTATGCAGGTTATGGGGGCTATGGAAACAATAATTGTTTTTATGGTGGCTATGGTGGATATGGTTATGGATTTGGGTTTGGTGGGCAGATGATGTTTGGCAATGGTGGATATGGAGGCGGTGGATATGTTGCCCCAAGTGGATATGGAACCACTGCCAGATATGGCAGTGGTAAAGGATACGGAAGAAGCAGTGATGGTGGTGATTTTGGCAGTAGCAAGGGATATGGAAGCGGTGGTGCTGTGAATGGTGGTCATGGCAGTAGCAAGGGATACAGTGGCAGTGAGAATGGTGTTAGTGCTGTTACAGCAAGGTATCATCCCTACCAAAAGTGAAGGGAACTAGTTCACCAGGCATCATAATACCAGCCTGGTGTTTGATATGAAAGTTCGCCTTTACGTTCTAAGTCAGAATGATGATATTCTGTTTTTGCCGCCAATCTATGCTAATTGGACGGAGGTTGATTTGCGGTGATATGATGGTATTTGTAATATGAAAGGAGCTTAACTTCCAGTATACAGTTGAATTTTGTAGTATTTGTATTTAGGATAATTGGTTTCTTTGCAAAGTGAGGAAGTAAAAAAAAATTAGAAAGTCTATTGTTTAAATCCGGTTTTGTTATGATGCTCTGCAAATCTGTGGTTAATTTCAGGATCCAATTTCTGTCCATTGTCCATTAGGAACTTATAACAGGAGCATAGAAGTTTTATACATACATACATATATATATATATATACATACATACATATATATATATATATATATATCCACCATTTATGGACCCCTCCACCCTCCTTCTTCATAACTATGTTTGGAAAGGAAAATCATCGTAACTATCAATTAAGCAAATGGGAAATTGCTGTTAATTAGGAGTAAATCCTAGTTTAATAAGGAGATTAATCCATAAGCACAGAAGGGACTAACCCATTATAAGCATAATTTTCTTGGGAATTAGGACATAAATTAAAGATAACAAAACCCAGAAGTGAAATTTGAAGAAAATCAACTCAGGTATCAACCATTAATAACTATGAAGATTGAATAAATTGATAGGAAAATGAGAGTTGCCTCTAGACAAATCGGTCAAGTTTGTATAAGGGAATTGTGTTTTTTTTTGGAAAAATTGGTTTTTTTTCAAAGAATAATACATAAGAACACAAGCGCACATAAAATAATGACCGGATACATTTTATAATAAAGTTATGTTAATTTTACTGTAACATACTAACTAATATATTTTTTAAATATATACACTCATTTTTCTGATATGAGAAGCTGAAATTTTTATTCAAATTCTTTCACACACTTAGACCAAGCCTACTTGGCCAAGCCAACCGTAAGGCACGAAAGAAGGAAAATTTTGGTTTATTTTATTGTATATCGGTAAAAATGATTCTTTTAATGGATGGAGGGACATCCATTCTCTAATCTATGTGACCAGACATAAAATCAGTCATTCTAATTTAGAAACGGGCATACTAATAGATTCACAATCTTATATGATTAAGAAAATTTTTGAAAATCTCTTTTAATAATAAAAAACGCTCCTCAATAACCGATTCAAAGTCAGTAATTTTTTTTAATATCATAATTAGAGGATAGGAGAATCGATCTTGAATCTATTTAGAAAAAATATATTTGTTATGATATACATCGGCATCTCAAAATAAGAAGAATCTTTGATACCACTATTAAAAAGGTATCAATATATAATTATCATTTTTTTTTGTGTAAGATATATAATTATCAATTTAGTTTAGCTATAATTTAGAGATGGATATTTAACATTTTTGTCTGCTGAATTTGAGTTTAAAAATGTCAATTTCTTAAAATTTATTGAGTCTGAAAATGAATCAGATAATACCACTTACAATAAAAATAGATATATTTAAGAAAACCTATCACTTTAAACTTGGAAATATTTAAGATTAAGTTTTATTTTCTAAAATAAATTATATTTTATATTTTGAAAAACATATTAAAAATAATAAGAATTATTTGTTATTATGATATCATGATGAATTTCTTAATATAAATTTGGGAGAACCAATTTTAAAAGTTAGTTATTAAAATTTGAGAGTTTATTCTATATTAATTATTTATATGTTTTATATTTAATCAATAAGAAACTTTTATTTCCTATATATTTTTATTAACATATAAATACATATATGAATTAAAAGTTAAAAAAAATGAAATGAAATGGTACTTAAATCCAAATATTTAAAATTGAGATCAAAACTCGAGAAAACCAAAATTGAATTCAAAATTAGAACCAAATGTTTATGTAAGATAATAATTAGGTTAGGTAGATGTATATTTTCCAAAAGAGATATTTTTAAAATTAAAAAATTGAAATTTAAAAGTAATTTTATTTTTTAAATATTTTTAAATAAATTTTTTCATAATTACATATGGATGCGTGGAACTCAAATTCAAAATCAGGAATAGCAAACGATTTATTTTTAAAGAAATCTTTTTATGATTATGATTTAATGAACTGTGGTCAAGGCTAGGTAAGAGAATTGATGAATCCTGCTGTCCAGCCCCAAACTTTGCCAAAAAAATTCGGAATAATAATAATAATAATACTAAGCAATGAGTTGGGAGAATCCAAAACTTTATATTAACTTTAATTATTAAAATAAATGGTGGTTAGTGATGTAATCCTAATATATATGGAGAATATTATATCATAGCCATACGTCACTTTAATCCAACTTTTATATAATTAAGTAATTAACTGCTGCTTTGAAATTTATTTGATGACGTGATTTCCACACCTATTACATTGCATGCGCTCATCCATAAGATTACGTATTTTATTGTTTGAAATTAATTAAAAATATTTCTCATAATAATCATCATTATTATTATTATTGTCTATTGCACATTTATTAGAATTAGAGCATGGCGATTTTAAACTCTTGTTTATTTTTACCATTTAATTTTGTATAAATGTTTGAAAAACAACTCTAGGAAAACAGAGAGTTGAAGAAGTAAACAATGAACAATGTAGAAGAGAAAGTAATTTGATTGAAAATTCTAATCTATACAGAAGTAAACAAGAAACGCGTTTTTATACAATTGAGCTACCTTAATCCAGCTCAACCAGGTTGTTACGACCATGCTAACTAACTCTAACAATTTGCATAACTTACTAACAATTCAGCAAATCGGTAACATTCTAGAACCATCAGCATCAGTAGCTTCTGCCTCAAGCTAAACAACCAGTAGCTTACTCTTCATCTCCCCCCCCCCCCCCCCCCCCCCCCCCCCTTCTCTCAAGTTGGAGGCTGATGAGGATCAAACAGCCCCAACTTGGACGACAAAGAATGGAACTGAGGTGCTGGAAGAGATTTGGTAAACAAATCAGCCAACTGACAGGAAGACGGAATGTGAAGTGGTTATACAAAACCTGCCTTGTATTTGTCTTGAACCAAATGGCAATCTATCTCTAAGTGTTTGGTTTGCTCGTGGAAGACCAGATTAGCTGTGATGTGTATGGCAGCTTGATTGTCACGCCAGATCTCAATAGGAAGAGGCACTTGGACATGAAGATATTGAAGAGAAGATCTAGAGACAGTTGATTGCTTCTTAGTTTTCCAGGACACCAAAGCTTTCCCAAGATAGATACAGTAACATGTTAAAGACCTTCTAGTATCTTTACATGAAGCCCAATCTGCATCATAATACCCTTCAAGCTTCATAGAATTATTTGCAGAAAAATACAGCCCTTTAGAAGGAGCTCCTTTCAAGTAGTTGAGCACATGTAATGCTGCATGCCAATGAGACACAGTAGGAGCTTGAACAAACTGAGACAATTGTTGTGTAGCATGACTAATATCTGGCCAAGTGAAAGTAAGATATAAAAGACGCCCAATTAACCTTCTATATGCTTCTGGATTCTCCATTTTTGTCCCATCATCATCCATTAATTTGACACCTTTAAGCATAGGTGTATGGGCGGGTTTAGCACCTAACAAACCTACCTACTTAATCAGATCCAAAGTATACTTACGTTGATTCACAAAAGTGCCAGATTTAGACCTTGAAACCTCCAACCCAAGAAAATACTTTGCTGGACCAATGTCCTTTATGGTAAATTCAGTATGCAGAAACTTCTTGAGTGACTGAATTTCTTGTTCTGAATTGCTGGTGACCAAAACATCATCTACATAAACAAGTAATATCACCAAGCAATTGTCATTTTTCTTTCCAAACAAACAGTTGTCATGGGAGCTTGGTGTAAAACCAAAAAACTTCAATTTTTGTATCAGTTCAATATTCCATTGACGAGAAGCCTGTTTTAACCCATACAATGACCTCTTCAACTTACAAACCTGACCTTTCTTTGCTCTATCATATCCTTCTGGAGGATACATATTAAATCTTCATCTAAAAAACCATGCAAGAAAGCATTATTCACGTCAAGTTGATGAAGTGGCCAACAATTTGAGGCTGTAAGAGCAAATAGAATCCTGACAGTAACTGTTTTAGCAACTGGGCTAAAAGTATCAAAGTAATCAATTCCCTCTCTTTGATTGTATCCCTTGGCTACTAACCTAGCCTTAAAACGTTCAACTGTACCATTAGGATACAACTTAACCTTGTAAACCCATCTACAGCCTATAGGCTTCCTGTCCTTTGGCAAATCTACAATTTTCCAGGTCTGATTATCTTCTAATGCTTTTAATTCTTGATTCATGGCCTGCACCCATTCAGCACACAGCTTTGCTTGACTGTAAGATGATGGTTCTGGAACATTGGACACATTAGCTAAGAACTCTATGTATGCAGAAGAAAAACACTTGGGTGTGATAAAAGGAAAAGTTGTTGGTGTGTGAGGTGATGTGTGAGTAACATTAGATACATAATCTTGCAACCAATTTGGTTTTGATCTAGGTCTGTTACTTCTTCTTGTTGCAAGAGTTTGGGATGAATTAGGTGGAAGAGAGTGAACAGCTGATGGATTAGGTGGTTGTTGTGAGTAAGTCAAAACAAGAGATAAGTGAGATGAGGAATTAAGTTGAGGCGTGTGGTTAATAGATTGACTTGGTGATGAATGAGATTGAGGTGTGTGAATAGTAGATGGAGACTGTACTGGAACAGAATGTGATGGTGGTTGACAAGTAAAAGGTGATGACGATGAAGATGATGGTATTGGTAATGAAAAATGTTCTGTGATGAGTGGTGAAGTTTGGATATCCACTGGAAAATCACAATCATGTATTACACTAGAATTAGGTAAAGATGCAGATGGATCACTTTTATCAGAAAAGGGAAATACAGTTTCATAAAAAATTACATCTCTTGAGGTTACTACAGTGAAAGTCTCCAAGTCATACAGGTTATGTTCTTTCTGATTTTCAGAATACCCTACGAAGATTCATCGACATGCCCTCGCATCAAATTTTAACTTTTGAGGTCTGACATTTGTTGCAAAACAAAGAGAACCAAAGACTCTCAAATTAGAATGATCAGGTTTCTTATTAAAAAGCACTTCATGAGGTGATTTACAAGCTAAAACAACAGATGGTACTTGTTTATTATATATGTTGCTGTGAGTACTGCATCACCCCAAAATTTCGAGGGAAGCTTGGATTGAAACGAAAAGGGCTCTAGCAACTTGGATCAAATGTCTTAGCTTGAAACATTGGACACATTTGCTTATGTTCCACTATACCATTCTGCTGTGGTGTGTGAATACATGATTTTTGATGCAAGACTCCATTATCCTCAAAGCTTTCTACATTCTCTACTTAAAAAATCACTTCCATTATCTGATCTCACATTCTTAACACTAGTTTTGAAATGATTTTGCACCACTTTAAAGAAACACCTTAAAGTATATACAGTCTGTGACTTATGTTGCATTAGATAAGTTCATGTTGCTCTTGTATAATCATCAAAAATAGTCAAAATATACCGTGCACCAGATATAGAACAAACTATATAAGGTCCCCATATATCAACATGTAGTAACTCAAAAGAATTGTTAGTCTTAATGAAACTGTGTGAGAAAGGTAGTCTGGTTTGTTTGGCTAAAGGACAAATAGAACATGTTTTGTTGCTAGTTATAGTAATAGGTACATGGCTAATAACATTTGAGGAAGGATGACCTAGCCTTATGTGCCAAATGTTACTGTCTTTACAGTTAGAAATGGTAGTATCAACATTATTGCAAGCAACAGAGTTGCCTTGAATGACAGGTATAACCATTGAACCATCAGTCTTACAAAAAAGTTTAATAGTAGCAGGTTGACAAGAAGTATGATCTAACAGATATAGATTTTTTATTGCTTTTCCAACTGCAAACACTTGATTATTCTCCTGGTCCTGCAAAACACAATGTGTAGGATAAAAAATGAAGGTTATGTGTTCTGAAACGGAGGCTTTGTTAACTGAGAGTAGGTTGCATTTGAAAGTAGGAGTATATAACACATCTGTCAAAATGAGTTTAGGATGTAGACTCACTTGACCACACTGAATGACAGCTTGAACAGAATTGTCAGGTAGGTATATGTTGTTTGGTTTAGAAAGTGTATGAATGTTTGCAAAACTATTTAAATCAGCACACGTATGACTCGAAGCACCTGTGTCAATGATCCAAAAACCAGGCAACATACAATCAACAAAACTAAGTGCTAAGTGAGAAATATTACCAATAAAATCTTCAAAGTGAACAGAATTAACCTGATGTGCAAAATCTCCCAAATGAGCTGAATTGACAAGTTGAGTTTCTTCTTCATTATATATTCTTGCCTTTAATAAGCTTCTTGAATTCTTGCTGGATGATTTCTGTTAAAGAACTCATATCTAGCTTTGGAACAGCAGCTGATGGCTCATTCACTTCATCAATTGGAGTATCTGCAATATCTGCATAATTTGCTCTTTGTGGAGTAGAAAAAACATTCTTTCCAGTCTTGTATTTCTGCCTATACCACTCTGGATATCCATTCTTCTTAAAACATACCTCAGCTGTGTGTCCATGATTATTGCAATAAGTACAAACTCTGTCATTCCTTCTTCCTTGATTTCTATAATTGCCAAAATTTCTTGGCTGGTGCACTGTTCTAGCTAGCATTGCATTACCTTTCAGATTATCCCCAATATTGACTTGAACTTGTCTTTGTCTCTCAATTCTCCCAACTATCCCATATACCTTGTTAAGACTAGGCAAGGGATCCATCATTAGTACCTGATTCTTAATTTGATCATAGGAGTCATTCAATCCCATTAGAAACTGCATTACTCTATTTGAGAAATTAACTCTTTCAACATTATTAGCAGCTCCACATGTACAATTACAAGTGCACTGTTGTATTGGTTCAAGATAATCTAACTCATCCCACAGTTTCTTAAGCTTGTTGAAATACACCACTAACGAATCATTATCTTGACTGATCATTGAAATCTCTTTTTTAACATGATAGACTTGAGGACCATTAGACTCTCCATATCTTTGCTGAATTTCATCCCACAAATCCTTAGAAGTAGCAGTATACATGAATGATTCAACAATTTCTTTAGATATAGCATTCAGTAACCATGATATAACCATGGAATCAGCTCTGCACCATTCATCAAATGTTTCTGCCTTCTCATCAGGTTTCAAAAAAGTACCATCAATAAAAACCTAATTTGTTCTTTGCCTTCAAGGCTATTTTGACAGATCTACTCCATAACATAACATATAAGACAATCTCTCACGCGAATTTACTATTTTGCCCCTCGGGCTTTAATTTTTTTTTTAATTTTATTAAGTGAAACGGCGCCGTTTTTCTTGAAACGACGCCGTTTAAAAAAAAAAAAAAGCCAGCAGCGTTCGAAAGTTAAACTGAGAACAGAGGGACAGAACTGAGAGACAAAGAAGAACGGAGAGGAGAGGCGGAGAAGACGGCGACGCTACAACACCGAGCCATCGAAGACGGCGACGATGCACCACCAAGTAATTTGGTAATTTTCCCCCCTCAAAAACTCTCTGATTCCGCCACTGATCAGTAGCTTCTGCCTCAAGCTAAACAACCAGTAGCTTACTCTTCAATGTTTAAAAATTTTATATGATTTTAAGTATTTAAAATATTAAAAAATAAATATTAATAGGTTTTAATATGAAAGGTCATGAGTTTTTATTTTTTTTTATATAATAATCTTATTTAAATAGATTAAATAAAAATAAAGTACAAAATAACAATATAGAAGAAATAAATAAATAATTGTATACAAAATAACAATACAGAAGAAATAAATAAATAATTGTACTAACAATATAGAATAAACAAATAAATGAGTATCAAATCAAATAATACTTACTTTTTGCTTGAATCATCATTTCGGAGTCAATCTGAATAAAATTATAAAGATATTAAAATTTTTTCTATTAAATCTTAATACAATTATATATCCAAAGAATAATATCATAAAATAATATTTTTAATATTCAATCCATTTCCCTTTAAGATTTCTTTATGAAAAAATTTTATAGAGGATACTTTTTGAACACTCCTTATTGAAGAAAGTCCCTATGTCATTCACCAAAATAGCCAAGCAAAGGAACATTCTTTAGCAATTTAGAAAGGGGAAAAAAACTTATGTTTGTTTATGGAAATTGAATGTTACTAGGGAAAAATAACAAATATTACATGTTATTTTCAAGCAAATTTTAAATTTATTTTTTTGTTAAAAATGACACGATAGTAAAAGTGATAATAATTATAATAATTTTTTTTGAACTGAATAATTATAATAATTTAATATAAGAGGTAAAATCCTGAATTAATTATAAACGTAAAAATTTTTTTATAGTTCAAATCTAAAATTAGTGAAATCTTAAATTGTAAATTTGGAATAAGTGCACATATTAAAAATATTTATTTTAAACTAAATAAATTTTTTAATGCAAAATAAATAAATTTTTATTAATAAATTAAAATTACATATATAAAGCACAAATAAAATTATATGATTTTAAAGTATACAATATAAATATAACTATAATTTACTGAATTTTTTAAAACTTTTTAATGCAAATAATATATGTTTGACTTTTAACAGAATATTCATTTTCACACGTTAACTATAAAAAAACATCGAATCACTTTTGGTATGAGAATGACATTTTTATTAGAGAATAATAAATCTCCATTAATAAATAATAAACTTTATTAAGAAGATAACACATAATCTTTAAATAAAAAAGATAAAATTTTATAACAAAAATTTAAATATTTTATTATAAAAGATAAAATAAATAAAATAAAAAAATAAATACCAAATTATATGTCTATAGTGATGTAAAATTTTATTTTGAGGATAAACTATAAATAAAAGCACACAAAATTAAAAAAAGAACAAACACTAAATTTTAAATTTATATTGATTTGAAATTATTTGAGTTGAAATTGATAATATACTGTACAAATTGTATTAGAAATTTAAATTTAAATTTATTTATTTATATTGTTATATCATAGTTGAAGAGTATATTTTATAATTAGTGAAAATAAATTAAAGTTACTTTAATAATCGACAGGGATTTATAGAGCTGTATATACATAAACTCGTATTGACCAATAAAAAATAAATAAAAATGAAAATCGTCCACCAAAAAATATTTTAATAATCGACAGGATTTATAGAATTATATATAAATAAACTCGTATTGACCAAAATAAAAAATAAAAAAGAAAATCGTCTACCAAAATTTTTTTCAAATGTAGTAATTAATCAAAATTTACCCAAATCGCGGTGAATATTAGCTCACCTAATAGGTGTCTTAACTCTTGATCGTTAACAAGGAAATTAAATTATGAGTAATTGAGATTTGATTGAGAAGTTGACATTTTAAATTAAACTACTTACCAACTCCATCAACTTCCTTTTTAGAGTTTGTCATAAAATTAATATATATATATATATATATATATAATTTATCAAAGTTTTTAAATTTATCATAATTTTTATTAATTTATAAGTTTATCACATTCATATAGTATAGATAATTTTTTATGCGTTTATGCGTTTATTATATATATATGTGTATATGATAACTTTTTCAAGTTTTTTTTTATGATTTTATTATATCTTTTTTGCTAAATGGTAAAAAAAAGAAGAAAAATATGTGAAAATTTTAAAAAATTTGATGAGAATTTTTACTCTCTAACATTTCATATATAAGCAGATTTATTTTTCCAAATTATTTCTTTTCTCATTTTATAATCAATTTAATAAAAAAAAAACAATTCATATTGAGTCTATAATTTTTCCATTTGCCTTATAAGTAAAAATGTTTTCAATTAATTCTGCAATGAATAAATATACACTTGCCAAAACGGCAAAACCTATATGCTTTTAAAAAAAAACCATTGAGGCTATCAATAAGCAAAGATATTATTATATAAAACTTTAAATTTTTAATTATAAAATCAGAAACTTACTAATTTTATTTTATAATTGAATTGTCTCTATCTAAATTATAAAATTATTAAAATCAAAATCATATGATGTAAAAGACAATGACACAAATCTTAAATTTATTTATTTATTTCCCTCTATTTTGTTCACATTGAAAATGACTCTAATATTATTATGGTTTGTATTATACATATCTATGAAAATTGTTGGCCTTGAGTGCAAGTAACCTAACTATTTTGAAATCTTGCTTTATAAATTTGACACTAACAAACTAATACAACAATTTATGACCATTTTAAAAAAAAATTCTATATTTACTATATATTTATTGCTTAATAATTAATTCATCCACTTTACTACTCTTATGCCTTATCCCTCAATCAATTCAACAAATTCATTAGTTTCATAAACTCTTAGTTTTGAGGTAGAAATGTCAATAATGGAATAAAATAAAATAATAACAATCTATTTATTTCGTAAAAAACATATATATAATAATTTTTAAAATATAAATACTTTTTATTATAATAAAATATAACTTTTATTGAACTTTTCTAAAAAAGGAAAAAATATAGCAGCACAATGAATTAAAACTGTATAATTTTGCATAGGAAAAGTGTATGAATTTGTAAAATTTCTATATATTTTCATTAAATATAATAAATTTCCATCTTAAATAGATGAGCAAAATTTTAAAATAAAGAAAAATTAATTATTTTTATTGAAAATATAATTTTATTTATATATAATTTTTATTATTTTTTATTTTAATATGAAATATATTTATTAAATATTTTTAATAAAAGTTATTAAATATAAATATATTTCAAGCGATAATATATATCTTTTTAAATAATAAATTTATAATTAATTTTTTATATAATTTGAGATGAATAAAAAATATTAAAATTACGGTGAAGGAGAAAAACAAAAACAAAAGAAATGAGAGAAAGGTGTAACATGGAAGCACATTATTAATGGTGTGTGAGAAATTCAATAATCAAATCTAAATGACACGTCTTTATGGATTTGTTTGATTGTCGTTGCCATCAAAATTATTTGAATCACACACAGACACAGAGACTTTTCTTTAATTAATAATTAATTTCTAAACAAACAATTATTATAATTATGCAATCCATAAAATCAAAACTCTAATCCAAACAATTTCTAGCTGTAAAGCCAATCAAGAATCCAAGAATTTACAAAGCCATCTTTTTCTAATCTCTTTTCTCCCTTTCAAAGACAAAAAATCCAACTATTTCTTCAACCTCTAATCATGGTACTTTTGTAACTACCACTCTTTTCCTCTATAATCTCTTGCTCTCTCTCTTTCTCTGTGTGTCTATCTATCAAGTAACTCCGTTAGACCCGGTCTATCTATCCATCCATCTATCTATATTACCTTTTTTTTTTAATTTTCAACATAGCTCTTTGTTACCCTCTTTTTTTCCTGTTTCTTCTCTCTTTCTAGGGTTTTTGATTCCTTTAACACAAATCTTACATACCCATCTCTTTTTCTTTACTGTATCTCTTGGAAATTTTTCATCAATCAGAATGACTTCTGTTAGAAGCAACTTTTTACCACCTGGGTTGGTTTCCAATCTCCAAGAAGTGTTGTTAAGTAGAAAGGGTGATGAAGGAGACCCATCAAATGATATTAATGATAAATCAACTGAGCCCTCTACTTCTACTTCTGTTGAAAATGCTCCTGAAACTGAAGATAATTCTAAACCTGTTATTTTGGTTACCAATGGAGATGGGATTGAGTCGCCTGGTCTTGTTTATCTTGTTGAAGCTCTAGTTCGTGAAGGCTTATATAATGTTAATGTCTGCGCCCCGCAATCGTGGGTTTCCTTTGCTTATTTATTTATTTGTTATATTTTGGATGGCATTGTGTTAATTATCTTATCTGGGTATGTGGTGTTCTCTTTAATTTTTCGTGACAATTACGTTTGCCTACCTTATATGTTGTTTTGGGATGCCCTTAAATTTTGAATTAGTGTCACGTATTTGTGTTTCCAAATAATTTTTGTATTTGCCAATGTGGGTTCTCTTCACTTCGTTGGTAGTTGTTGTATTTTGTTGTGATTTGGATAAACATTTATGAAGGATATATGGGTTCTCTTTAGCTTCTTATTTCTCTTGCATTTTTGTTTTTTTTTTCCTGTCTTTTTTGTTAGAATTTATGTCTGCCTTTTTTCTCTATTTCTGTACAGGGATTGAATTTGGTAATATCTTGTGATTTCTTTTGTTATTGAATCTGTTGTTTCAGGGACAAATCATTATCTGGTCATTCTGTTACCCTGAAAGAAACAATTTCTGTGACTTCTACTGAAATTAATGGTAGCACAGCCTATGAAGTTTCAGGTAGGATTGCATTCTAATTTTGCTTATATTTTCTTTTGTCCTGTGTAAACATTCATGTTATTTACAAGGATGTTGAAGTTTATCATGAATTTGTTGAATGTGAGCAACCTCTTGCTATTTTGAGATGTATAAATAATTAATTTTTGTTGATTCTGTTTTATTGTTTTAAGACAATGATGTGAATTTTGGGTTTCCAATTTTTGCAACTTTATGGCCTAGAATTGTGATAAAGTTATGGAACTGAGAACATGTATGTCAACTTGAAATTCTTTTCTTTGATTGGCTTCACATATCTGTTATAATGTCTAGCTTTTAGTTTCAATTGCTTATAGTAATAGGATTTGGTGATGGTATTGTCACTCAGGGACTTCCGTGGATTGTGTTTCGTTAGCATTGTCTGGAGCACTGTTTTCTTGGTTGAAGCCTTTGCTGGTTAGCTTTGATATGCATTATGTGTCAGATTTCATATAGTTTTGGTATTAATCTTTTCTTGAGAAGTTTTCTTTGATTTGACCATCAGGTGATTAGTGGAATTAACCGGGGATCGAGCTGTGGTCACCACATGTAAGAACTTAAAAGACTTTGTACACCATGACCATACCACATTATGGTGTTTGAGTGTCCAATAGTTTGTCTGTGAAAGACTATTCAAATTATCTTCCTGTGGTTAAATTTGCTCATCTGCATTTGGGTATCTCAAGCATGATAGACTAACAGCAGTATATGTATTCAGTACATCCTTCATAAGGGTTTTATCTTTTTCTGCCAACACCTCATTCAATTCCAATATTTTGTTTTGGAGGCTCAATATTAATTTGTTTTGTAAAATTCACCAGGTTTTATTCAGCTGTTGTTGCTGGAGCTCGAGAGGCATTAATTTGCGGTGTTCCATCTCTATCAATATCAATGAACTGGTGAGCTGATGATGTGAATTTAGTTGCTTTTACTCCTTGTTACACGTAAGCGATTTCTTAGAGTTTTAGTCCATTACAGGAAGAAGGATGAAAGCCAGGAAAGTGATTTTAGGGATGCAGTTGCTGTATGTCTGCCATTGATAAACTCTGCTATCAAAGATATTGAGAAGGGGAGTTTCCCAAAGGGTTGCTCTCTGCATATAGAAATCCCCACATCACCATCTACAAATAAGGTTGGCGTATTTATATTTTGTTGCTGAGAAATCTAAGCATCTTTTGATACATTAGTAATATCCTGGCTTCAGACCATTGTCATATTAATGGTATTGGCAGTAATCTATGCCATTTATCTGTTCCCAAATGTTTTCCCATTAGAAAAGCATCCACCTATGTACATTCTGATTTTTTTTTTTGAGGAAAGTTGCCTTTGGACAATTTTGGTGAACTTCAACAGTTAAAAAACATGTGAAGGCTGAAGTGCTTGCTCAACTTTCCAGTGTCCATGTCAAGTTTGAAGGCAACTTTTTGTGAAAGTTCATTTTTACTTGCAGAACTACGCATTACTATCACTCTTTCCGTAGCTTGTGGTGGTAGTTTGGATGGCCAAAAGAAATATAGTTTTAGAAGAAGCATGCATACTCTCGGAATTTTTGAGTTTAGAGGGAATCTATATGTGTCTTTTGCAGCTTTCAAAATGTAAGTTATATAATTTCTGTTTGGAGGCATTACCTTTATTTACAGTTAGGAGCTACCTCTTTCTCTTTTTCTGCCAAGACCAAAACTTTTGAAATGAAGACGTAATTGAGCTTTTGAAGTGAAGAAGTAATTGAGCTTTTGAAGTTGTGATTCTGAGACACTGTCTCATTGTTCTACTGCTAACCCCTTGGGATAAGCTTCAGCTATGTCGAGATGTTAACTTATTCGAAAATGAATTAAGGTTCTCAAGGGCTGGTTTTAATACTGCTCCAATAAAATCTTATCCTTTCATTGTACAGCTTTTTAATGATTTTATATTATAATATTATCCACTGTAAGGTAAACATTATTGTAGATTTTATACTGATGATCAAAAGTTGTATCATGGAATAACTTGTATATGATTGATGCCTTGAATTTCCAAAGTTCATGCGGGTATATCTCTTCTAATGGTTTGGCATGATCAGGATCATTTGGCATAAATTAAGGCCTTTTGGGCATATAGATGAAAAAGGGCAAAGTGGAGCTTGGAAGTGCAACATGCATATATTGCTAAAGTGTGAACCTGTATATGAAATGTCTGAACTCTGATAATCTGAGAGTAATGGTGAAAACATGCACTTCTAATATCTTTTGATAGACTTTAGCTTGCCTTAATGTGTTCTGATAAAAACTGCTGTGTTTTATGGGCTGCAAGCGGTCCATTGCAGGCTTTCGGTCCAAGTATATTGCACACTTTCATTGCACATTTCTGTAGCGGGGTTCTGTTCTTTTTCATGAAATAATGTGATATTATAAAATAATGTAATATAAAATGTCATTGCATATCACCTAGTCACTGGTGATAAATTTTTAGATTCTGACATGAACACATTTTGTTTGGCATACTATAGATGGCATTGAATAGAAAGCAATGGTATTCTTTTCTCTGTATGAGCATCACATTTTATGCCAGCTAACATTATATTTTCTACCTTTTTGGGCATGCGTTAACTTGGCAGGGTCTCAAATTGACCAAGCAAAGTATGTGGAGATCCTCACCTAGTTGGCTAGCTGTTTCAGCTAACCGGCATCCTTCTGCTGGTTTCATGTCTAATCAACAAAGTCTTGGCATCCAGCTTGCACAGCTTAGTCGAGATGCCTCTGCTGCTGTAAGTAGCTCTTACTAAAATTCATTGCATGATTTATTTTTCTCTATAATTTCTTTTAGAAAGGATAATCATTTTACATCTCTGTCTTCATTGATGGCATTGTTTCTTTTGCTTTTCTCAGGGAGCAGCTCGCCGTTTGAATACACAAAGGAAGAATGTGGAGATTGAGTCAGTCGGTGCTGCTGGGAAATCTGATACTGGTCGTGTGAAGAAGTATTTTCGCCTCGAGGTAGAGGATTCTCAACTAACATTAGGTTTGAAAACTAGTCTAATTATGGCCTTCCAACTGTAGCAAGAATGGTTTCTTATGGCTTCAGTCTTCTGCAGTTTTTTCCCCTATTTGCTGAAAGCTTCTTTTACCGGTTCTTATATTAGTCTCTTCACAAAATGAAGATGCTTAGAATTGTCATCCTTAATAAAACAAGATGTATAAAATTGGACAGTTAATGTGTGGAACTACTAGAAATTTGTTTTCGGTTCATCTCTACAGTTATCTTCAGAGAATTGAAATGGACTTGTGATACAGATGTTCTTAATATTCTATTTTATCTTCTTTACATGTTTTGGTTTTATTCTGATTAACCCTGCTTGCCGGTACTGATTTCTGCTTCTTTTCTGGAAAACTTATGGTTCCATATTGATAAACTAAGTTAGCATTGGTATGAATTTATTTTCAGTTTCTGGACAAGGAGCAGGCAGATACCGATGACGATCTGGATTTCAGAGCGCTTGAAAATGGATTTGTAAGTTACAATTTTGTGCTTTTGATATTTAAGGATTGAGGGTGTTTGAAACAACCGAGATATTGATTTGACCATTGCTGGAGTGGAAGCCATCACACCATATTAACATACTATTTACAGTTGAAAACCTTGATTAAGGACTTGCAACTGATACACCCGGAAAAAGAAACACGGGTTCTAATGATGAACAACTTTATTAGAAAAGCTATAACTATTATGTTTGATTGCTCAAATTAAAGATTCGTTTGATGAACAACTTTCAGCAAACTATTTGCTCAAATATGCAATTGATTCATTTTTCTTTTTCAAATTTTGAACACTAGGTTGCCATAACTCCCCTGTCGCTTTCACCGCATATCGAGCCAGAAACTCGTGTAGCAGCCTCAGATTGGATATCTTCTGTACTTAAAGGGAACCAATAAAAGATTTTGTATACATTTCTTCTTGTGTTAATTAGTTGTTCCATTGATTTGTGAATTTTAATTTCATTTTTTTTAAAATCTTAACCCTTAATTTATTTTTTCCTAAATATTTGGTGGAGTTGGGTGGTTTCTTTTCTGGATATGTATTTTCTATTCTGTTTCATAGCACATGATCAATGATTATTGGTAGAATAGTCCTAATGACTGGCTAAGGGTTATTAATTTGGTTGGATGGAATGTGGAATTTTTGGCTATTTTTTTTATATATGCATCTAAAATTACTTAAAACAATTCATTACTCCAAGCGAGGTTCATGCAAGTTTTGGTGCCGGACTCTTGTCAGGATGCATAATAAAAGTAGCTTCATGGATTTCTTGAGCTCTAAAATATTAGAAAATTCACATTATATATCATTCTGTTTTTTGGTTTTTTTTAAATACCACACAATTTTGATATTACTAGGGTTATTTTTGAAATTAAAGTTAAAAAGTCAATTTTTTTTAAAAAAAAATTATTATTTTTAGCAGTTTTATTTTTTAATATATTGTTTAAAAAATCCCACAATATTTATCATAGGGGAAATCACGTCTCTTACAAAATTTCTTTAAAATTTTTATATTTTTTTGTAGGAATTTTTAATTATTTTATAAAAATATATAGTAAATTGATAGACGTTATTATGTGTATAATAAATTTATAATAAATTTTTTTATATATGATACAAATGTAATAAATTTGTATAATAATTAATTTTTTTATGATTTTAAGAATATTTTAAAACTTTTAAAAAAAAATAATTTTTCTGACAATTTTGTAAGGAATTGTATATCGTAGGGACAGTTTTGACTGGGCCAAGACAAATCATGGGCTTGACAAGGCACCATACGTATCCCCATTCTCCCTCTGTCTCTTCCATCTCTTCAAACAGTTTTCACTAGGGTCTTAGTTGATCGAATTCCCGAAACAATGGCGACCAAAACCCTAATTCGAACCGGAGCTTCGTTAATGAACCGGATGTTCAAGTCGAATCCTGTTCTCCACCAGCACCCTAACTTGAATCGTCAAATTGCATCTCATGGCTTCGACATAACACCTCAGCTATTCCCTTCTCTCTCCAAATTCCAAAACTTTCCTCATTTTTCCCAAAACGACGCCCATTCTATGAACAGACTTGCCGATGAAGGATTTTTGCACCCATGTGGCCTCCCTTCTCTCGATTTCTTCTTGCCAGACGGTATGCTTTGTCTCTATCACTCAATATTAGTTCTAATTTTTGGGTTCAGTTATTAATTAAGCTTATCACTATTAATTTTGTGTGCCACATCCTAAATTGAATTAGGCTTGTGAATATTTGCTAAAATCGATATTGGAGATTAGTGTTTGGGAATTGGAAATTGATGAAGTTGTGACCTCCATTATAACTGTTGATGTGCATCGCATTTACAAGAAAAGTTGTGCTATGGAATCCTTTTTTCCCTGTACCATTTCATTTTTCTAATGTTGATTTGCTACTCCGATATTTTGGTGGAAAAAGAAGCCGCATTTCTTATGTTTTCCTAATATTTTCCATAAGCAACGAAAAGAAAAGTGAAAAGAAAGAAGATGTACTTTTTGTATCCTTATTGATCATGTAACTATTTGGATAAGTTGTCATTTCGAAATGTTGTGGATTTAGATTTGAGTTTCAAGTGTAAAATTATAAAAAATATGCACGATATTAAATTTCAAATGCTCAATCCCTTTAAATAGCTAGCTTTCCAAAGATGCCTTATCTTGTTTCTCATTGATCATATTTTGTGCTATAGTAAGAAATTTTGACCTACTTTTCCGGGTTTGTGTTACATATTTATTGGTCAATCATTAGGTTCTTAATTTGGCTTATGCCTTTTTCATTATAAAGGATGTCCATAGTGCACAACGCACCCTACTTGTGCATTTCTTATTAATAATTGGTGATATTTTTTCATGTCCTGCAATAATATACTCAATTTGTTGAATATCCTTTTCATTAATTCGTACATGAGCACAATATATGTAGAGCCATGTACTATTTTTGTGCTTGGTTCGTTGATGCTTCTATTGTGTGATTAGAAGTGCATGGTTCGTCTGGGAATTATTTTTGTAGGCATAACATAGTTTTCAAATCCAAGTAATTTAGATAAAGCATTTACTGTTTCATTCTGGTCTTTGGACACTATGGAAGTAATAATATTTAGATGTAAATTTCTTAAGTAAGCAGTTGTCTTAATGGTTTAAGATAGCATGCTAAGGCTTACTGGGACATGTTGATTTGGTGCTTGCAAAACTTATGCTTGTTGTTGATGCCTTAGGAATGTGAATATATGCAGAATTTACATATATGGTTGGGCAAATGTTACAATTTTGGACTGTGAGAACAGAGAAAAAGTTGTTTATTGTGATATTATGACCAAATATACTAGTCACCAGTTTCTTAGTCATTCTGCAGAGTTGATGCAATTCTGCCTTGGGAACAATTGATATGCTCTTGGTCATGGAAAATCTTCAATTTCAGATGTTGCAAGATTTTTAATGAGATTCATATGTATCCTCTGACTTTCTGCTAAAAACATGAAAATGACATTACATTACATGTTTTCCTGAACTTTTTCTTTTTTAAATATATTGTTCAGTGGATGGCATTTGGTTTGCAAAATTGGTCCTACAGCGATTAAATGTCACTAGGTAGGACTGTCTAGATTTATATTCAATAACTTTAGGCTAGAAGTTGCTGGGTGCTAGGCTTGGCCAATATTATTAAGTAATTGGCACTGTTTGCTTTTCAATAACTCTTGATTTATGTTTGTCTGGTCTGATCCTCTTTTTTCAGGAGATTCATCAAATGAACCAATGCTCTTGATTAAGAGGACATATCAGCCTAGCCTCATCAGGCGTAAAAGGAATCATGGTTTCTTTGCACGGTATCATTCTCTCACCCTCTCTTCCTCACTTCCTTCCCACTGTTTGGCTGATGGTTTTTTATGGGAAACAGACAACTTAGATGGTTGCTAACTTTTTTCAACTTCAGATAGAGAAAATTACAGATTCACAACTTCTGGTGCAAGTGCACTGTAATGTTAGATTTTACAGGGATACATCTTGCTATGTATATTGTTAGCTATGTTCAGTGCCCTGATCCATTAAATACCAGGGCTACTTCATTAAATTGGCTAATGATATTGCTTACGTTTAGTGATTTTTAGCCATTGGCAAGGCTTTGTCCGGTAGCATGCTTGCCGAAGATATGCCATGTGACCCTTATGAACCAGTCTTTCTTTTCCTTATACGTACATTATGGATAACCACCTTCACGGGGTGTGCATTTATCGATATATACATATGCTTAACAAACTTGTTGAACTGAATAGACTTGTCTGATTAATGCAAATTAATATATGAACAGCAAGGCAACCAAGGGTGGTAGGAGAGTCATTGCTCGAAGAATAGCAAAAGGTCGATCAAGGATTACTGCTTAGCATCTCTATCAAAGCAGTGTTGAAATAAAAATTTTTGCAATTTGAAGCTGCCTTTTTCCATGGTTTGACCAAGAAAATTAGAAAAGACCTTTGCACCTTTTGGTGGCTCAGCTTACCCTCATTGCCCTGTAGGACCATAATGTAGTTTAGAAGCAGTCTCTCATTTTTTTTTTCAGACATTGGTTTTCCTCTTCTATATAATATTAATTTGTATGAATATTTTGATGGAATTCAGAATGTTATGAATGTGTATGCATCTTGAAGAGTTTGGAAAAACTTGTTTAATTAGACCGTAACAAAATGGTTTGCATGTGTGAATATGGTTATGTTCAATAGTGGTGTTTTTGGAAGGGAAAATGATCTCTAATGGTGGCATTTTTCTTGGTTGGGTAGATAAGTTCCAATACTCTGGATTATACAAATTGATACTCACCCAAATATGCTTTCTCGTTCGCTTTTCATGTATTCTAGAGCAATGTGGGTGTATGAACACACCCTTGTCTAACATTTATGGAGATATATGTGATTTGGAGTCCTTGTAGGGTACATTGAATTGATAATTGAGTGGTGGTACGCACGGAACAGTTCACCCTTTGTTGGCCAGATTAGCTAGGGTGTACTCAATAAAACACATAGGACATGACTGAGCTATTTTGCTCGTTCAATTGGTGAGCCATCCCTGCCTTGGGCCATAAAACTTAAATTTCTGCTCAACTGGCCAGCCTGACTTTATGGGACTTCTCATTGCTTCATACTTTACTAATGGATTATGGGCACTAATGCTTCACTGAATGGAAGAGAACTAGTAGCTCCACTGCATATATTTTGCTTGCTAATTTGTTGTTTATTCACGTAACTTAAACTCAGACTAAAGTTGATGTTGCTTATCTAATGGCTTTTCTTATTTGATGATTCACCTAGCAGACATTTACTTTTTATGATGATTTAGATTCAATTAACACAGGATCATAATCTCATGAAAGATTGCTTCCTTGTCTCTGAAAAGGTAAGAATAGTCTGTAATCACAGAATGATAGTGTTATGATTGAAAGCAGAGTTCAGTTTTGACAATAATTGAATCGAATACTTTATAAGCAAGCTATACTCTGTAAAGGAATAAAGGTTGACAAAACCTCCATTGATTGGCCCACTTAAGAAACACACACACACTAGCATTTTGTGTAAAATATATATATCTTGGGGGCCAAGTGGGCAACCTTTAAGACATGACTAAAATCTTTGCCTACCATGTCACAGACAGTTTTTTTTTTTTTTTAACATTTTTATTGTGGAGTCTTTTCCTAGTTTTCTGGTACTAAACACTGTTTCATTTTCACTTGGTTTGTGCAGTAGGAACCATATGTATTTGTATCTTTGTTGTGCAGAAGTACACTGCCAGTGCCAACACTTTAGTAATGATGTGAACATTATCATGATTTATGGGACGAAAGAATCTAAGTTGCACTTATTTCACTCTTACATTGGCTCTTAAGGCATTAATGTAACTTTCATCTCAAATAAGTTTATTATGGTTTAAGTGGATATTTTATAGTGAAGTGTGTTATGTCTCTATTTTTTTATAACGTAAAAAAAAAAAAGTGGATATAAGTATACTAGGAGAGATAAGAGTAAACTTAAATTAATATGAGAAAAAGTGATTTAAAATGATTTTATAATTATGTAATCTATAATTGCTCAGAGTGAATTAAAATTAATGTAGCTAACTCTAATTAATTTAAGATTAAAATTTAGTTGAATTGAGTTAAATATGATTTCAATGAATATCTTTCAATAATAAATTATTTTTCGTTATAATTCGAGTGTTTAATGGATACTATACATAAGCCTGATAATCAAAATCATGTTTTTTTTTTATAACGTATACTTGATTAATTCATAGTTTTAAAAAAGATCATCTCACCGTTAACGTGAGTGAAAGTTCAAAATTTTCCTTGTTAAGTTTAGACGCCTTTGTTTCAAACGTTTACGAAAATTATTATTGCAATCTTCAGGAATCGCCATGAGGACTTGGAGAAAGCAAAGAAATGTTGAAGATGAAGTGTATAACCAAACAAGGTGATTGAAAAGGTCACAAGAGATATAAAATCATGTCGTAGATGACTTTGAACATCTATATATCTTGGGCTAATTAAGCTATAAATAATAGATAGAATATGGTAGAATAGAGAAATACAATAGTGAAGGTAAAAATATGTTCAATTTATTTTATAAGGATAATCAGATATAAAATATACATAATATAGGAAGTTTTCTTGCCTTGGTAAACAACTTTCTAAATTTAAGGGATGATTAATCTAACGCAAGTACATCATCAATGTTATGTAACTAATTTATTCTAAATTTCAGTTTCTTCACCATATCCAAGACTAATACAAAATACAAAATCTTTTACATATCTAAGAAAAAGTCTTAAATCATCAATACTCCTCCTTAAGAATTTGCTTAGATATGCCTAGCTTGAGCCTTAAGTCTTCAAATCTTCCTTTTGATAAAGGTTAGTCAAAATGTCAGCATGTTGATCTTGAGAGCTGCAATAAACTAGTTCGATCTCCTTCTCCTTTTGTGCTTGTCTAAGTGCATGAAACTTGACCAGAATGTGCTTAGTTTGACCATGGTTCATAGGATTAGGGATGTACACGGGCCGAGTCGGGCCGGGTTTGACCCCGGCCCGAGTTTTTTCAGGCTGCAGTTTTGCAGCCTGTGGCCCGACCCGAAGCCCAGTCGGGCCGGGCCACTTCGGGCCTGACCGGGTTCGGGCCGGCCTGATTTTTTTAAAATTAAAAAAATAATTTTTTTTAAAAAATTTTAATAAAATTTACCTATAAATATTATTTTAAAAATTTATTATACTAAATTATATCTAATAATATATAAATTATTATATATTTTTTATATATAATATTTTAAAAAAATAAATTATCAAAATATAAATTTAAAAAAATTAAAAATATATAAAAAAATTAATATCTCGGGCCGGCCCAAGATTTTTTATCCCGACCCGAGCTGGGCTCGGGTTGGATTTTGTAGCCCGTGGCCCGACCCTAGCATGGGTTCGGGCTGGCCCAACCCGGCCCGAAACCCTTCGAGCCGGGCCGGGTTGGTCGGGCCACGGGCTGCATGAACAGCCCTACATAGGATTCTTGGACATAGCAAGAGCTGATTGATTATCTACATTAATCCTTTTTGAATTTGGTTGAGATTGCAGCAGGTCTCCTATGATTCTTCTTAACCAGATGGCCTGGTTTGCAGCAGTAGCAGCCGCAATATAGTCTGCTTCTGCAGTTGATTAAGCTACAACTTCTTGTTTTTTTGATATCCATGAAAATGCACCTGAACCAAGTGTAAAGAGATAACCAGTAGTACTTTTGAAATCCTCTAGGCATCCATCCCAATCACTGTCAGAATAGCCTTCCAAGATACCATTTTCAACTTTTGTATACATGATACCATAATCAACAGTCCCTTTAACATATCTCAAGACTCTTTTTGCTGCTGTAAGGTGCTTTTGACCAGGATCTTGTATGAACCTTGAAAGAACACTTGTAGCAAAAAATAGATTAGGTCTTGAGGCTGTGAGATAGAGTAAACTTCCCACCAAACTCCTGTATTGAGTAGCATCAACACTTTCACCCTTATATTCCTTCAAAAATTTTTGGCTTGGAACTAATGGAATAGAAATTGATTTGCTATTCTCCATTTTAAACTTCTCCAACAAATCCTTGGCATATTTTTTCTGAGACACGAAAATTCCAACACTCGATTATCAATTTTCATCCCTAGAAAGTATGCCATCTGCCCAAGGTTTGACATTTCGAACATCTCTTCCATTTCTCTTTTAAATTCAGCAACCGGCTTCTGACAACTTTTAGTAACAAGCAAATCATCTACATATAATGACACAATAATCAACTTATTCTTTTCAGCAGCCTTCACATACAATGTAGCTTCATTTTCACTTCTAACAAAACCACAATTTGCCAAATGAGCATCAATTTTACTGCACCAAGCTCTTGGAGCTTGTTTAAGGTCATATAGAGTTTTATGAAGTCTGTAAACATGATTCTCCTTTCCTTCAACCTTGAATCTTTCGGGTTGCTCAACATATAACGCCTCCTACACTTCATCATTTAGGAATGTTGACTTGACATCTAGGTGAAACACTTTCCAATTTTGTTGAGCTATTAATGCCTATAAAAGTCTGATAGTTTCATGTCTTGCAACATGTCCAAAAGTGTCGCCAAAGTCCACACCTGCTTGTTGAGAATACCCCCCCTTGACAACCAGACTTGATTTGTGCTTAAAAATGGATCCATCTAGGTTCAATTTGGTTATGAAAATCCATTTCACTCCAATGACATTTCTTGATTTAGGTCTGTCCACCAAGCTTCATGTCTTTTTTTTTTCAATCATTGAGATTTCCTCTTTCATAGCAAGCCTCCATTTTCTGCACTTTACAGCTTCATCAAAATTAGAAGGTTCAAGATTAGCATAATTACACTTCTCATAAATTTCAGACAAGGATCTAGTTTTAAGAATAGTTGAATCAAATGATGATTCTGAATTTGCATCATCATGCCCTTTAAATGCAAGGCCAGAATCAATTGAATTTTGAACCTGATTATGCTCTCCTCCCATATCCCTTTCAATTCTTTTATACTCAATCCCAATGAGTCTTCATCAATTGTAATATCTCTACTCACTTGAACTTGATTCGTTCTCATATTAAACACTCTATAGCCTTTGGAGGCAGTTGCATATCCCAAGAAATTTAAAATCTGCCTTTTGATCAAGCTTGATCCTCTTCACAGCTGGCACATACATATAACATATAGAACCAAATATTTTCAAGTGCTTTGATGATGGGTTCAAACCTAACCAAGCCTTAATAGGTGTTTTGCCTTCAACAACCTTTGTAGGTAATCTATTAAGCAAGTATACTGACATGTATACTACTTCAGCCCAAAACACTTTGGGTAAGCATTTGTCATTCATTAAGCACCTTCCCATCTCCACAATACACCTATTTTTTCTTTCCGAAACATCATTTTGTTGTGGTCAATAACTCACAGTCAATTGGTGTTCGATGCCATAATTTTCACAATATTTCTGAAATTCTTGACAAGTATATTCCTTGTCGTTGTCTAATATGATTTCCTTCAATTTACAGCCACTTTGAACTTCAACCATAGTCTTGAATCTCTTGAAAACATCAAGAACTTGAGCCTTGCTTTTTAGGAAATGCACCCATGTCATCCTGGTGTAGTCATCTATAAAGAGCACAAAGTATTTATTTTTATTAAATGACTCGGTGATCATAGGACCACACATATCTGTATGCACAAGTTGCAACTTTTTGTTGGCTCTCCATGAAGACTTAGGTGGAATGATTGCCTTTGAGACTTTCCTAGCTGACAAGTGCCACGAATGAATTTTTTACCTGCTAAGTTTTGCAGATCTCTTGTCCACCCTTGAGATTGCATTTGCTTTAGTTCAATAAGATTAAATTGATCATATCTTTGATGCCATGGCAACGTGTCATCACTTTTTCCATAGAAAGCATTATCACATATAGAATTCCATTTTAAAGTAAAGCATTTATCAACCATTGGTACATCAGCAACCAGCAAGCCATTTAAATCATATATACAACAATTTTAATTTTTAAAAATTAAAAAATATCCATTAAAAATCATTTGAGGAATACTCAATAGATTTTGTGCCAAACTAAGAATGTAAAGAATATTATGAATATATTTGGTACCTTCCTTTGAATGCACAACAACCATTCCCTTTCCATGTGTTTTAACCACTTGACCATTTCCTAGTGTGACTTTTGTTTTAATAGACCTATCTAGTTTGATAAATATTTCTTCATTATTAGCCATATGAGAGGTGCATCCGCTATCTATACACCAAGTGTGCTTGCTTGCGTTGTATACAAACTGAGAAGCCATAAATAACTTTGCTGGAACCCCTTCTTGCTCATTTGTGCTGCTGTCAAGTTGAGCTTGCTCCTTCTTGTTGATTGCTTGATTTTTCTTGGACCTACAGTTCTTTTCAATATGGCCAAGTTTCTTGCAAATCCTACATTCAATTTTAGGTTTATTTTTAAACCAGCAATCCTTGGGATGGTGATTTGTTCTCTCACATATGCTGCAAGGAGAAAATTTTTTTTTCTTTCCATAGTCCTTTGAAGTGTCTACAGCCTTGCCTTTATCAGCACCACCCTTTTTATACCCCTTCCCCTTGATGTCTTCATTTTTGCCTTGCTTGGAAAGCACCCTCAAGAGTCTCATCATCCCTAAGACTTGTTCTTTGTTCCTGTGCATACAACTTGCTAATAAGTTCTGCAACAGTTAGCCTCGTGAGATCACAAGACTCTTCAATGGTTGAAATTTTTTGGCTCAACCCTAGCTGGTAAGCTTGTCAACATTTTCTCCACTATTTTATTTTCTGGAAAAGGTTCACCAAGCAACTTGATCTTATTCACAATCTCCATCAACTTCCTTGCATACTCCTTGACAGTTTCCCCTTCCTTCATTTTGTGCATTTTAAAATTCCTCTTGAGTGTGAGTAACTTAACATTCTTCACTCTTTGGCTGCCTTTATACTCCTTCTTTAGCTTCTCCCAGATTTCTTTAGGAGATTCACAAGCCATTATGCTAAGAAAGATGGTTTCTGAAAGGGCTCAATGCAATTAGGTCAAAGCTCTTGTTTCTTGGCCTTCTGCTCTTCATAATTTTTGAGTTGTGCCATAGTCGGATTATCACCAAGTTGAACAGGATCAGCTTCACTCTCTACTGCCTCCTACAAGTTTAATGCCTTTAGATATGTCTTCATTTTAATTACCCACATTTGATAGTTTTCTCCATTGAACAATGGAGGTCCTGTGCCTAAGAAATTATATGCAGACATGTTGTTGCCCCTTTGTGTTTGATTTCTCTTCTCACAAACACTTTAGATAACTCACAAGTCCCTTAAGAGTAATAAAGCTCTGATACCATATGTTAGATAATAGATAGAAAAGGATAGAATACAGGAATACAAGAGTGAAGGAAAAAATACATTTAATTTATTTCATAAGGATAATCAGATACAAAATATACATATATAGGAAATTTTATTGCCTTAGTAAATAACTTCCTAAATTTAAGGGATGGTTAACCTAACACAAGTATATCATCAGTGTTAGGTAACTAATTTATCTTAAATTTCAGCTTCTTCACCCTATCCACAACCAATACAAAATATAAAATATTTTACATATCTAAGAAAAGTCTTACCTCATCAACAATAATAATAAAGAGTTAAATTACAGTTAAGGGTAGGGATGTAAGTCCAACGTAATCAACAATATTGCCAAATTAGTTAGCATAGCCTTTAACTCTCCCAATTTCTTTTGTTAATTTTATTAGAGTTGAAACTTTCTTGTTTTTGCAGTTTTTGAAATTTTTTCATTTACTTGTAATGTAAATTTGTTATGGACTTTATATATCATAATCTCCAATATTAACCAAATAAAATAACACGTAGACACAATAAACTAACCATAAAAAGTGACATGAGATAACACCGCCACCTTTCACTATCTATCAATATAACATCATCCATTCAAGAAATGATTAACCTTTCTCCTAAGCAACAAAAACAAAAAATTTAAATAAGTTTTGTCTGTAAAAAAAAATTAAAAAGTGAACTCTACTTTTATTATTATTATTATTTATATGTGAAAGAGATAAAAATCGCTATCAAATTTATTGTCTAAAATAATATACATTTACTATTAGATTGTCTCCGCTGTTCAAAGCTGTGATACTTAGTTATTTGCAAATTAACCTTTGTAATTAAGGAATATATGTTCACGCACACACGTTTTCCATTTTCAGAAAGAGAGAGTGGTAGAAGCCTTGACTTGAGAATTAAGTGATGATATATATAGATATAGATATAGAAGAAAAAAAAAGGGTAATTTCACTATAGGGGAATTTATTGAGATGCAAACAATTTAGGTTGAGAAACATGTCAAAAGAGTCTACAAATACATTTATGAAACCTGAGAAAGCATTACTCAGGGAAGAGCCTGAGCTAGTAACATTTAGGTTTTTCCAATAAAGAGTTGCACTCACCATCTTATCCATATATTTGGAAAAATAATTGCACTTATGTATATATATAATATATACATATAATTTAATATCAAATCATGATGAGTAATCCCATACACATAAACCTCACCTAAAACCCACTATTATTAGCCATATATATATATATATATATATAGCTACCCATCCCAGCAGTAGCTTGAAGGAATAATATTATTATGATTATGGTTATGATTGTTATTAGGGTTTGCACCAAATTGACCAGTGCTTGAACAAAATGGTGACAGTGATGATGATGATGACGGTGATGATGATGATGATGGCAACAACTGTGATGACATGATAGCATCAATGTAGTCTATTTGTTGTTTTGTTGGCACGTGTGGGTCATGTGGATAATTAGAAGACAACCCTGCAGCAGCAGCAGCCGCAGCCATTGATGATTGAAAACATGAAACTCTAGCAAGAATATTTGGGTCTATGACTACTAATCCTCCAACTTCTTCTTCTTGTTGATGCGAGCCACCACATGAAACACTGCTACTCCCTTCAATTATTTCACACAATTTTGGCATCATTGGCACAGTTAACGAATTACCTTTAATATTATTCTCAAAACCCATTACTCCAATACTGTTCAAAACTTGATCTTCTTGAGCTAAATAAGGTGATACCCATATTTGGTCTGATAATGAAGTAGCATTATTACCTGGTTGGGGTGGTGGTGGTGGTGGTGGTGAGATTATTGGGTTTGGCGGTAAATGATTTAAGTTATCAAGATTATAATTGCTGGGTTGTTGCTGATGATTGAATTTGAAATCTCCTAACTGACCAAAGGTTTGCAACATTGAAGTTGGAGAAGAAAGGTATATTTGGTGATCTTGTTGAGGATTCAAGATGAGATTATTAGGGTTTGAAGTAAGAGAAAAGAAAGTTTCTTCAGAACCATTATTAATTATAGGGTTATGAACACCTGTGAATGTGGCTAAACCAGAAGGAACATGGTGATGATGTTCATGTGATGATATTAGCTTCTTCTTTATGCTCGAATTCCAAAAATTCTTCACTTCATTGTCTGTTCTTCCTGGTAAATGCTTAGCTATCTGTGCCCATCTGTAATTAATTTACTCCAAGAAATTAATGCCCACACATATATTATCTTAGAATAAACAACAAAAATTACTTTGTTGGGTCTTAAATTCATAACTTTACAGATCTAGAAATGAGTTAAATTTTTATATAAAAATTAAAGAGAAAAAAAATAGTTTAATTACCTGTTGCCAAGAATGTTATGAAGTTCAACAATGAGAGCTGCTTCTTGAGGAGTAAAGCTTCCACGTTTAAGGTCAGGTCTAAGATAATTTATCCATCTTAATCTGCAACTCTTTCCACATCTCTGCAACCCTATAAGCCCAAGAAGAAGAAATTTAAGAGTAGAAGATCAAATATATATATATATATATATATTGTAACTGAAGGTAAAAATACAGTAGAATTTTTAATCAAATATAAATAAATGTGATTGGACTGAATTGAAAAATAAGAACAACATAAAAAACAAATCATCAAATCAAGAAATTATGAAATTGACCCATATATATATATATATATATAATCATCAAGAAATGATCACTCGAGTGTGTCAGAGAGAAAATAAAGTGAAAAAAAAATACCAGCAAGTTTTGGAACAGAACTCCAGCAGCCATTGCCATAGGTCGAAATGTAGTTGATGAGTTTCTCATCTTCTTCTGGTGACCACAGTCCTCTCTTTACTTTCTGTTTGTTACAGCATGAATGATGCCCCATTTCTCTCTCTCTCTCTCCCCCTCTTTCTCTCTCAAAACAGCACCATCTCTTATAGCCTGTGGCAGTCCAAAATCAGTGCTATTGCCTCTATTTATATACATATATATATATATAAGTGAAAAAAAAGCTTCATAAAACACCATAAAAATTTAAAAAAAAAAAAGAATTTCTTCTCTTCTAATTTTAACTAGAGTTTAGATTATAATACGAGAGAATATGCATTTTTATCTTTTACAACTTCACGAAGAATTTCTATTTTTTCTAAAAATTTTGAGTTTGTAGTATAATATAATAAAAATATATATTTTTATCCCTAGTATTTTAGCAAAAGAAATGAATTTAAAGATAAAAATTTAAATGAATTATAATATAAAAGAGTAAGAAAGAAATAATAATAATAAAAATAATAAATGAGAGGGAGGAGTAGGAATTGAGGGTGTGGCCCAAAATTAGGGTTTTGTGGGCAAAAGGCTAAAAGCTGCAGAATCAAACTGTAAGACATGTATGGGTTATAATGGGATCCTCCCTTCGCTCTTTCTATCCACGTGTCATTCATGCATACCTTTTGTGGGTCCCTTTTTTGTCTTCTTTGGTCCCACTTTAGTGTTATCGTCCCTCTCATTGGATCATGTCAATATTATATAGTTTGTTACAAACAAAATCTATTATGAAATCATCTCATCCACGGCTCTTATTCCATCGTCATAATCTTTATTTTTCACTTTATTTTTTTTTTCAAAATTTTAGGTTTTTTTATTTTGATTTAAATTAAAAAGTTTATAGTAAATTTAAATTTTAATTAAAGTCAATCTTGTACGAATATGAATTTATAATTTTATAGATTTATTGATTTTCTCTTTTTTATATATTTTAAATTATTAATAATGCAATTTATGATAGGACGTGTGAATTGCCCCACTACACGTAGGACTCCGTGTCAAGATCGTGACAAAAGATATAATTATTCATTGTTTATTTATATCAAAAGAGTGTTATAATTTTCATTGTTTTATTTATAATATATTTATTCATTTTATGCATGAGAAAAAAAAATTTTGGCTTTAATTTGTATTGTTGTATTGCAGTGGGTCTCCTCAAAGGATACATATATATATATATATATATATACACAAGATAAATCAAATTAATCATAAATTATAATTTAAATTATAATATTTTTAAAAAATAATTTAAATTAATTTTTTTAAAATCAATAATTGATTTGGTTTATGAATGAGACTATAGATAAGATCTATCTAAGAATTTTTCTATATATATATCATAATGGATCCAGAATTTTATTGAGGAGGGATAAAAATTTTAAATAAAAAAATTATAATAAAATGTTATTTTGATAAATTATACTATATATATTATTTTTAACATAATTTTTATATATTTTTAAGATATTTTAATTATTTAATATATTTTTGAGATATTTTGAAGAAAGTGTTTAAATTAAATATTTTAAATAAATTTACATAATATAATATATATAAATAAAATATTAATATAATATATAAATAAAAATATTGAGACTTATATCAAAATATAATTTTGTTAATCAATATTTAATAAAAAAAATAAATTTTTATTTAGACATTTAAATTTTAAAAAATTAAGATCAATTTAATTTTATTATATCAATTTTTATTTTTAAAAAAATATAATTAGCAAAATTTAATATTTTTTATATAAAAAAATATGAGTTGATTTGAAAGTAATAAAATTATATCAAAATAAAAATAATTTTTTAAGAATTTTATTTATTTAATTAGGTCCATTACTAATAATTTTATCCATATTTAAATTAAATATTAAATTTTATATAAAAATAAAATAAAAAATAATTATTTTTTTATTTTTAATATATTATATATATCTATATACATATATATAAAACTAAGGAGGGTCAACTAGCCCCTAAAACTCTCTTAGTTTCATCCCTAATCACAACCATATACATCGAGTGATTGTTGTAAATAAATAAATAAGTAATTCCCATTTAATAATTATTTAATTTTCAATTAAACTCTCATTCGGATTAATTTTTCTCGACTTTCAAAATCAATTTCAATAACGTAACTAATTAATTAATTAATTAAGTGTGGGACATTATAAAATAGAAAAAAAATAATATTGAATAATATTTAATTTAATAAAGAAATTGATTTTACTTAAGGGGCTTTACAGCTGGAATATATATAATTCTTTTCACTTGATGGAAATAATATATATTATTTAGTATATAAATATATATTAAATTACTGTATATATTGAAGAAAGGTTTTTGCAGAGAGAAATGGGTTTAGAAAGTGAGCAGGTCATATAGTTGGATAAAGAGGGTGACAAAGAGAAAAGTAATTATGAGAAAATTTGCTTTTCTGCTACAAATTTCATATATTTTATAATATATATATTATTTTCTCGAAGAAATTATATCACTTTTAGAAGGATTATTATTAATTAAGATTCTTGTAGATAAATGCCGACAACGCCATTAATAATTATTATTCTTTATTTGATTTGACTTGAAAGTCAACACCTTTTATGTATATAAATCTCTATATATGTATAAATTATGATTAATAAATTGCTATGCCTTTACTCAGAATTAATGACTAAATATGCATTGGGCCACCTCTTAATTTTTCGTCAGTTGATTATATATATATATATATAAAAAAGTCGATTCATTGAGTCAGACTTTAAATTATTTAAAAAGAAGGATTTTTTATAAAATTATAAAAAATAAAAAATTATTATAAAATTTATTAGAATTTTAAAATATTTTAAATCTATCAAAATCTATAATAAATTTAAAATTTTATTATAAGTTAATTATATACATGATATTATGTAAATTTATTATGAATTTATTATAATTTTTATAAAATTATTAAAATATAACAAAAAAATTTACAAAATCTTCCCCAAGAAGAGGCTTAAATTACAAAGAGATGCTTACACACATGTTTTTTCACATTAAACTGAGTCACGTTATAATAATCTATTAGTTGTATATCATGTACTTTACTGGTACAAATAGAAATTTGCATTATAAATTATTTGATAATGATGATATTTTTGAAATTTATGTGTTAAAATATATTCAAGAATGGTTTGATTAATCTTTATATAGCATAAGGTATTTAAATTTAACATGATCTTTCTATCAAAAAAAAGTTTTTAAATTGTTTTTAAATCTAAATTTATTTTATTCTGTATATTGCCGTATATATTACAATCTAAATTATGTTATAAATTTGAATTATAGTAAAGAAATATTTTTTTCACATTTTACAAGTTTGATTTATTTAAAAAAAGAAATTTTTTTGTTTTATTTTTATTTTTTCACTTGTAACTAAATTAAAATTTGAGCTGGAGAATTGTAAAACTAATTTCTAAATTGAATATAAGTCTTCCCTCAAAACAAAGGTTGAATATAGAGTTTAAGAAAAAAAATAATAATACATATATAGTTTGAGAAAAATGAAAATAAATTTAAGAGATAAATATAGAAGATAAAATTAAAATTAAGTGATAACTTTTCATAATTATTTAGTATGTATGTGGGTTTTATAAGAAAGTAGATGAAAAACAAAGTAGTTAAATAAATAAATTTCCAAGCCATTTTAAAACTGGCTAATTTAAGCTATCAAGACTACTTTATTTATTATTATAGAGAAAAACATTAAATTAATATGGATTTAACCATTTATGTCTTCTTTTGATATCGAATTATCACTTCGTATATACATAAGAATATATCTTAATAAGTATTATGATTTTTCACTAATTAAACTTTTATTATGGTTCCAATGTATAATTTTTTAGTTCAATTTAGTTTAACGCAATAAAATCATTTTTATAATTGTAAAATTGTAAATTCAAATTTTAGTATGACTAAAAAAAATAAAATAAAAATTTGTGTCAATCAAATCATGTCATATGTCAAATTATATTGGTTAGTCTTGGTGTGTGTGTGTATATATATATATATTCACCTTATAATATAATTCAAAGTCAATAATTTAATTAGATTTTGATACTGCATTTCCTTTTAAAAGTTAACTTCTTCTGTACGTCAAGAAAAATAAATTAATCAAGCTAATTAAACTTCTAATTTAAAGGAGAATGTTAAAAGAATAGATATGATCATGAGTTAAGCTGTAAGACTCCTAATTTTTTAAAATTTTAATATTTTTCAAAATAAAACTCAACTCATAATTAGATTTATAGAAGAATTTTTGGAAACACATGGATTAACTCTCTTTTTGCCTTTCTCACACATTTATAAAAATTGAATACTGGAAAAATATATATTATAATTAATAACAGTCGAGCTGAGTTACTCTCATTTAGATTTTAGATTCGCATTTTAGGTATTTTTTTTCTCTCAAATATAATTAATAAAAAATATATGTATCACAATTAATATTATGAATATATATTTTTTCTATTCTTCAAGAAACTTTGATATTGGGATAGATTGACTCTACTTTAGGGTTTTTACTATGTTAATATAATTCCTCAATGCATTATTATAATTAATTCATTACTATTACTTCCCAATAAAGGAAAGTTCCAACCACTTGCCTCAAATTTCTTTGACATTGTGTTTGAGTAATATTGCTCTTGTCTTCATGTAATTTTAAAGTACTATCTAAATATACATATAAAAGAAAAGTTTAAGTATAAAAATAGATCTCCTTTTCATCCATTTTTAATAGAGGTTGATAATTAATTAGATATATCTTAGTTAGTTGACAAAAATATTCATGGCTTTCTAATTCCAATGAAATATGAAACCCCAAATTTTGAAGCTCTTAGGGTTTCTTTAATTGGTATAAATATAATCCACATTGAGTATTATTAAAATACAGACTAACAAATTAATAGGAGTAATACAATATTAATTTGAAGAGGATGTAAATTTTTTTTGAAATTAAAGTACCTGTATATATAGCTATTATTGGGCATGACTACTATTATTATTAATTAATTCTTAACTTTTCTTATGAAAATATATATTTTTTTCAATATTGACATAGGGAAATAAAATCAATTATGAATATATCACCCAAAAAATATATACTCACAGTTAGATTATATTTCGATATGCAAAATATTTTTTTAAAGCATTCAGAGAGATGAATTTAAATTTAAATTTATTATTTACATTGTATATATATATCGTTAAAATATTATATAATTATTTGCAAAATGGGTAATTTAAACTAAAGATTTTTTTTATTTTTAAAGTGGCAAGTTGTTATTTAGTAAGTAGAGTTTTATCATTCTTGCAGTTATATTTTACTTGATTCTAAAAGAATCAAGTAAAAGAGTGATACGTTGTTAAAGAGTGGTAAGGAAATAATATAAAATAGAAAAATATTCCGAAAATTTCTTAAAATTTGTTTCTCGTACCGAGTATCTAAATATGGATGAAAATGACAAGTTGTTCTAACTAACCTAATTTGGACTAACTTGAGTTTTCGTCCATCTACTTGTGGAGCTCCAGGATAAATACACTTGCATGAATCTGTCAAATTAAGCTTCTATTGGCTTTTGTTTCAACAAAGCTTTTTCAATCTAACCCATTTAATTACCTATTCAAAAATATAAATAGAAATGAAAGTAGTTATGGTGACAATTTTCTTTTTTATATAAATATTATTCTAAAATTTTCTTTTTTTCACTCATTTCATTTGTTTTTAGAGTTATTTATTTAATTTCTATGTGAATTATTAATTTTTTATTGAGTTGAAAGAAAAAAAAAATGTATTTATAAATTAAAATTTTAGAGAATCCATAGTAAACAGAGAGAATGTGACTTCCACTCTTGAAATCGTAACTAACAAATGAGCAAACACATTCGCATAATGCATATAAAAAATTAAATAAAAAGGGTCCCTCTTATTAAAAGTGAATTAACATAGATTATTAGAGAGTATTTTCAAGATCGGGAAATTTCAATAGTAAGAAGTTTTTATAAGAAAACTCTTAATAAATCCTCTCTTGTTGCTAAAGACATGAAGCACACCTATATAAAAAGTAATAATCTTTAGAGAAATTAACTTTTGATAGGTCTTTTTTCAGGGAAAAATGTATAATGAAATTTGTTGATTATTTTGAGTAATAAGTATAGCCTAGTAGAAAATAGTAAACATTAATGTATAATAATTCTTGTTTAACAAATTATAAATGGAACTGCGTATATTATTTGGTTTGTTGAAAATTGAATTATGTTTATATGATTGATTTATAAAAAATACTCAAAATTTAAAATTATTATTGTACCGCATACTAAAATACGATCTAATAATAAGTGTATATTTTCATATGAATAATAAATTTGAAGTCAATTTCCTTATTCCCATACTAATACTAAAAAAAATTCTTAACATGCCATTAAATTTGAGCTCTTAGTTATTGAATATAATAATTGATACTATTAATATAAAAGAGTTTTAATTATAATTAAAACATTTAGATAGCATATTCTTTTAGAATTAATTTATTAAGATTTGTAATAAAAAAAATATTCTAAAAAATGAAAAAATAAGCTGAGGAGTCAACATTAGAAAGGTGGGTTCATTATAATGATTCAAACTAATAAAAGTGAAAGTAACAGCAGAGCTAACAATTAATTAATTGCTAAACATGTTTCACAATGAGGAATAGACAAACATTTTGATTATAAAACTGGGATTTCTACAAATTAAGGCCGTAAATCTCTTCTCTTGTAATTACCTTTTTCCTTAATCCAGGGCACTATATATATAATATTTATATATATTCACATAAAACTCAAATAATTAAAAAGAAATTAGGAAAATTAGTAATAAGTATCTTTTTATTATTAATTTACTCTCTCCTATCAATAAATAGTTTAATTTCTTTTTTATTTCTTTTTGTTCTTTAATGCCGTGATTAATAGTATTCTTCATTATTTATAATTTTGATTCTCAGGATTTTATATTTTAGAAAAAATATACATGTAACTTGACTTAAAAATATTTCTAGTTATTTAGATATATATATATATATATATATGTGAAAAATCATAAATTAACGACGAAAATTAGCAATGAACTGTTTCCGCTACTAATGATTTTTTATCAACATTTTGTATTTGGCAATGAATTTATTTCATCAATGTGGCGCAAAATTTTAGTATTATAATAATCAGTCAATCACAATGTGGTGACATAATTAAACTAACGGGCATCACTTTAGGCAATAAACTGAAAAGTTTTGAAAAAAAAAATTGAGAAAAAGTTGATATTAGTCTCACTAATTAGCAACAAATTAAAGGCAGGCCTAATTTTTAATGCTAAACAAAAAAAAATTGTTGTCAAAATTTTTTATTAACTATAATTTTGCGAGGAATTTATAATAATTTTACAACAAATTAAGAATTTGTCACTAATTGATGTATTATGTGTCACTGGTTATATTTTTTTGCGTCAAAAATTAAATTTAAAAACAATCATACTTAATTTTTTCATATTGTCTTTTTCTTTCGCTAACAATTTATTGTTGCCAATTAAGGTATTTTACTACCATAAACTCAATTTTTTTTATTTTCTTTTAATTTCTTCTCTTATTTTTTTTATTCTATTTTTTTTACTCTTGTACTTTTATTTTTTTTTCATTTGTGGTTCTTATATTTGATATTTACTTTAAATTTTTTCTCTTCATTTTTTTTGTTATAGTAATGAATATTTATTATTTTTTCTGTGTATATAGTGTAAAATTATACTTGTGAAATTTTGTAATTTTTTCTTTAATTTGATTAAAAATAAATTTTAAATTTAATTTAATTATTGATTATGATTAATTAAACTATTTATTTTTTATTTTTTAAAAATAAATTTGTTAGTAAAATTTTTTATTAAAATTATATATTTTAAGATACCTTTTTTTTTTGTTAAGTAAGATATCTTATTTTGATAATTTAAAAAATAAAATATTTTATTGTGTGATTGAGTGCATAACATTGAAAGTCAAAATAAATTTAACTTTAGTGGACAGATGAAGTATATGATTTTAGTACCATCGTTAAATTATCTAAAAGATTAAATTTTAAATAGAAATTTTAAAATTTAAAAAAAAATTCTGTAGGTTTCATAAATTGCTATTATAAGTACATTTCTATAGTCATACTCATGTTGTAAGCCAAATCATTTAGTTCATCACCTTTTCCTAAAGTAACATCAACTTGAACTGTAAAAATCTATAAAGAAATAAAAAAGAAAAATATTTATACCTTGCACCTTCTTTTATTGTTTTTTTTTGTTTAACCATGTATTTTTCTACCCCTATTCATTTAACGGTATAAATATATGACTAATTTTATTTGGGACATAAATAGCAAGTTAATGTTCTTTGCCTCTTCCCAAAAAGATATTTAATGGAATTCTCATCCTCGTCTACTTTATCAATACTACTTAACTAACTGAGCTATCCATCTTAAATTTTTATTGGTTTTTTTATACAATGAGCCAATAGATTCTACCATTTTCATCACCTTGTAGTATAAACATAAATTAAAATTTTAATTAATGTTTAAAAATAAATATTTTTTTAATATTTAGTTAATAATATAAAATAAGTGAAAATTGTTAATTATATATATGATGTATAGATTAATTAAATTAATACATCAAAAATACAATATAGAAATAAGTGTATATTTTCTTAGTCAATAAATTCAAAATTATTTTTTTCTTTTTTCATAATAACAATAAAAAATTTAATTAAAGTAATATTCATCCAACTGACTATATCAATTTAAACTGATTGAATTGGTCGACTTCGGCTTGTATATTTACTAGTTAAAATCAACCGAACTCGATAAAATTGATCGAATTTAACTAATAATAATCAGTTTCAAAGAATAAATTTTTCAATCCGACCTATAATAGTTAGATTGACCAACTCCTAAAAGCCAATCAACACTTATTATTAATGTAATATTAAATGCATATTTCTCTTATCAATAAATTTTGAATCTCAATAAATTTTAAATCTATTCTTCTTTTTTCATACAAATACTCAAAAAAATTAATTAAACTAATATTGTGAAAGCAAACTGCAATATTTTTAATTTAAAAGTTTGGGTAATTAAAAGACTAATTAACTAAGGGCCTGTTTGGTTTAGCTGTTCATAGCAGCTGGTAGCTGATAGCGGTTGCTGATAGCTGATAGCTGGTAGCTGATTCGGGTTAGTGTTTGGTAAAAATACAATAGCTATTGCAGTTTGAATGTAAAATTATCAATAAGCATATCATTATCTAATAAATATTAATTTTTATTTTATTTTAATAGGGTTAATATAGTCTTAATATGAATCAGCTATAAGCTGATATGAAAAAGCTCCGATTAGGAGCTTTTTGAAACAGCAGCTGTTTGGGGTTCCTAACAGCTATCAGCTGCTGTTTTAAAATTTTACCAAACATCAAATTTTACCAAACAGCTGCTGTTTGGGGTTCAAACCTCTATCAGCTGCATCAAACAGCTAAACCAAACACCCCCTAAGTTAGAATTTTTAATGTTGCTTGTGAAAAAAAAAGTGAGAAAGAGAGAGTGTAGAAATGCTTGTGATGTAAGAAAAAAAAATAGCTATTGATATATATATATATATATATATAAGAATCTTGATTTAATTGTTGCATGTGCAACAGTTAATATAGCACCAGACATTTTGCTTTATTTGTTGAGCCAATGTAGGACAGTAGCTGTGTTTGATTTTTGTTTTTTTCCCAACTTAAATTTCAAGAATCATAAACAAGTACATTTATATATATATATATATATATATGCTACATATATATTTTTCATTGTAATTCTTTGTCCTCTCTTGAGATGAGATTGGTTTTGGTATAGGTCATTTTCAATCTTTTTTTATTAGAAGCAATTGATATTATTTTTTTATTAATTTGTTTATTTAATAAAAATCCATTTTAATATATTCAAAATATTATAATTTGAATTTATTGTCTAAAATGTTTATATACTTTATTTTTTTAGAAAATTATAATAATATATTTAAGACTCGGTTTCAGATAACAAAAATCGATTTTCAATCGTTTCTCACCTAAATATTCTTTTACACCAATCATAATTATATTATATTTACATAAGAATTAAAAATATTTTTTCTAGTTTTAATCAATATGAATTCCTGTCACATTAAATAAGATTTTACTTATATATATACATATAAGATTTTTTTCTTATTATAAGAGAGTGAAATTCAGTTATGAGAATAATTCCAATAAATATAATTTACATCATTGTAGTCTAACAACATATTGTTTAGTCTATGTAGTCCTAGTCCTTCCCAAAATTTTCATGGATTAAATAAATTAAGATTAGAAACATTAAAAATCAGAAAAACGATACAATAATTAAAGGGAAACTTTTATGTTTTCTTATAAAAAAAAAGCTGCAAAATATATATATATCCTTTGCGATTTTGGGTAAACTATGATATTTTAATTAGTCAATCAAAATCAGATAAAAATTTTCATAACTTATATTAATATATTCAGATTAATATATTTTATTATAAGCATATATATAATTACACCAATTGCATCCCAAAATCTTTTGTGAAATGTCGTCTATATTTATGGTTTAGTTTTTATGTTTTGAAAAAAATATACATACATTTTTAGATTATTTTAGTTTCTTTATATATTTATTATTTTCTAATATATGATCAAGGGTTGAGGGGTGTTATGTTACTTCTGTAGCAAAATTTTTCTCAATGTAAATTATTCTATTTTTATTCATAATTTTTTTATAGAATTTTGACACCTATTATTTAAGTAAGGCAAAGATTATTAACTTCCACACATAATCATAAGTAATTAACAATTCTCAGAGAAATTTATGAATATATATATATAAATTTTGAAAAGAAAATATTCATACATCCAATTTTATGAATTAAAAGTCTAATTAGTACTGTATAAGGAAGGTGACGATGTTTTAGTGTTAGTGGACTATACTATTGGAGCTTGTAATATGTTTTTTTTAAATTTAATTTTAATTAAAATATTTAACTCAAACTTTTCAATTTCAATTCTAAAAACGATTTTAACGCTATCATTAGAATCAAAAGAGAAATTCAATAAATAAACAATTCTAAATATCAACAGTAATAAAGATATGGTCAGCATCTTTTAACACCATTCAGATTTCAATTAAACTTTAAGTTTTTTTTTTCTTTTTGACAGAAAATAATTAAAGGTGGAATCTTGGCTAATATAAAGGTGATTAGTTTTTTCAAGAATTCACTAAATATTTTATTAATAATGATTAATTCATGTTTACTTTATGATGCAAGACGTTAAGATTCGAAACAATAATTTTGAATAAAAAAAAAGAGACAAACTCATAATAATATTCATCTTATTCACACTCATATTTTAAAAAAATATATATAATTAATTTCAAGAAAATTAAGATGAGTGACAGATAAAACAAAAAATTAATTATATTAAATTAATTGTTAGATACTCACTGTTTGATATTATTAATATAAAAAGGAATGAAAAGAGTAATCAAACCAAAGAAAGACGAATAATAATGAAGAAAAATTAAAGAAAAATGTTGATTAAATAGAATTAAATTGCACTTTCCTTATCACCGTTCATGGCAACACCATGAAAGAAATTTAATTTACTATTTTTTACTCAAAATTTTAAAATATAATTAACCATCAAATTCTTTTTTTTTTTTCCTTCTCTTCACTCTGTTACTATTACAAATATTTTTTTATAATTAATAATATATCTATACGCACTGAAATATAGTTTAATAATAGGTGCATCTTCTTTTAAACAATAGATTCAAACTCAATTTTCCGCCTTAGAATATATGTTATACATCGAAAAAAAAAATATTGATACAATACATATATATATAAATATAAATTATAAGTTTTGGTAGCAAATGCTGATGAATTCATGGCTTTGTTTGTACATATTCTCACATGGGAAAAACTTGTTGAATATCTTAGGCATATTTATGTATATTGATCATCATGAGCACGTTGGTTCATGCACTACAAAGAAGTCAGACTTTAACGAATTAGAGATACTGTCAAAGAATTTCTTAAAATATATTTCATTTTTAGTTTTTGAAATTGACCCATTAACTATTTTCATGAATTGGTCTATTTTCAAAATTCTCCCATTTCAATTTTTCTTAATTTTTAGTCTGATAATATATAGTTTTCTTCTTATTCTTGCTTAAAAGATATGCCATGATTCAATTAAAACTATTCACATTTTACGTCCGGTAGGGTTTTGATTGTGATATTTGTGGTCCTTTTTTTTTCCATTTTTAAGCGTGAATGGCGGGGCCATATATATTTGTACAAATATTAAGCAAATTTTATTGATCATTTTCAGAATCATTAGAACCCTTGTGTGTTTAATCATGTAATTTTGAGCATAATCATTGATGGCAATTAATTGAGTTTGAGCATTACTTGTAAAAAAAAAAACTTAATTATTGCTAATCACATGATTTACAAATTTTCATGTTCATATGGTGACCACACTTGTTTAATTAATTAAAATAACTTTTATAATTAAGATTTTTTTTTCATTTGAAACAAAAAAAAAAAAAGTTAGCTCAATCATTAACTGGGTTTTTTTTTATTTTTTTGAAATTGAAATTTTATTATTCAAGAGAAACAAAATGAAAAAATAAATAAATCAGCCACAAGTCTCAATCATCATTCTCCTACTTATAGTTACATTTAATGTATAATCCAAACATAAAATATTTATTTTTAATATGATAAAAATATATATACAAACATAAAATGTATAAAAAAAAAAAATACGGCAATGCTACTATTATATTATATTGTATATCATATAAAAATTGAATAAATAAACCTTAAAAATTAGCAGGAAAGTCTGTGCAGTGCAGGTCCACTGGTAGTCTTATGAAGACCTTTGGCAGGATGTTAATTAATTAGCTAAAACGATTTGCTGCAATTTTTTTCATGTAAATTAAATTTATGCTTTCGGAGCTAATTAACTAATTAATTAAAAGATTACCAAATTAAAGAATAATTAAGAGTTAACATTAATGTGACATTTTTGTTCCAGTTAACATTAGAGAATCAGAATTCTGCCATAAAATTGTAAATTAAATGTTATACATATAATATGGGCAATAAGTAGATGAAGTCCTTAATTTGACAAGAATCTTCAGTATTATTTTTTTTTTAATCTAATATATCATATAAATCGATTTTGAATTTATTATCTAGACATTAAGTATGTATTATTAAATTATGCCTCGGGGTGTATATTTTCAGTATATATATATTTTATTTTATTTTTGAGAAGAAAGGATTTTCACTATTATTGCCAAAGGCTTGATCATATTTCCAGATGCGAGAAACAAATTTTTTTCCCTGAAAGGAATCTGACTAATAAAATGACATATAAGGAAACAAAGTTGGTTATGTACCATGTACCATGCCAGCCATTTATTTCAATTTGGAAAATGAAATTTGATTCTTTTCTACTCATTCTTAACAACTCCATAATTTCAGTACTTGAGGTATATATTTACAGTAGATATGGCACCTTCTCCATTTCTTATCATCTACAGGCAAGAATTTTCCTCATGTACTAATACTACATTTATTAAAAATAACCTCTGTGAAGAAGAGACCAGGTCAAATTATAACATATAGGAAGATTATTGCTGAACCAACTTGTTAAAAGTTGTGTACATGTTAAGCAGCTTAATTATCTAAAATATCTATTTGATGTGTTTAGTGAAACACTCATGGACTTGATACAAAACTCCAGTACAAAACCTTAAAGCAATGAGTTTACAGTTACTTTTCACTTATACATCTCTCGCTAATTCACTATTATATCATGAAATTAAAAAGTGGAAATCCAATTGAAAAGATGCATTTTTTTGATATTGAAAAAATCCAATATCAAAGCACTATTACAGATGACTGTCAAACATCACAACAACTGCAAACTTTCAATGGAAACATTAACTATGATTTTGCAGACTTCAAAAATCCTCATCTTTACTAGATAAGAACAAAACACAGGCAAATTGAAGGTTTTCTCATTTCTATAATCACAATCAAATCATTCAAAATGCCTATAACTGTATACATATATATATACATATAACTAAGCCAATACTAGTTTTAGTTCATCAGCAACAATTTGTCTGAGTGATTTGAATTATGGCTTCAGAATATTTAAGGGGCAGCAAGCAGTTGGACTCATCAATTAAGAATATTTAAGGGGCAACAAGCAGTTGGACTCATCAATTAAAGTAGGCAGATTTAGCATCGTCGACTTCTAAGCTCATCATGTCTTCCCATTGGTACTGGAGGTTTAAGATCCCTGCAAAAATTAAATGGAGGATTGGAACCAGCACTGCTCTTGGCATCTCCACTGGAAAGTGGCATTGACATCGTATGAAATTGACCTTCCATCCTTTGCATTGGCATACTATGAGCAGAATAATGCCTGCAAGCCTTTTGCTTAGCTTTAGTTGATTATGTGACACTCATGTAGCTTGGTTTGCTGTTATAACAACTCTCCTCCACTCTGTCCACTTCAATTGTGTTGCTCGATGATGCGATTGGAGAAAAAGTTGTAGATGCAGTAGACTCTGAGCTCTCATCATAAATGGTTTCAGAACTTGGAGCTAAAGATGAGTGTGTAATATGACTAACGATAGGAGGTTTAGCAAGAATTTTTGTTGTAACATTGTTTTTTCTCACTTTCACCGAGTCATTTATCGACGAATATGAATAAATACTTGCAATGTTATCTTGACTTTTCCTGGAATATGGAGTCTCCATTGAGTGCTCAGTATGAATTTCTTCCATTAATCTGCTTTCCCATGGCTTGGCTGCCATCCACTTTTCTAGCCAGTTCCATCCAGGACTATTGCTATTATCCAGCCTCTGGTTCTTGACAGGTAATGCTGCTGACTTGTTTGTTCTTCTGGCTGGGCTAGGACATGATCTTGATTGCTACAAGCCAATAAAACAAAAATTAAGCATTCTAAAACTTAATGTACCAATTGTCTAAGCTACTTATAACTTATCTATCATTATAAATGACGCAATTTTCTTCTATAGTTCACAATATTAATAACTTCATTACCCGTTGAGAGAGGGCGTAAGCAGTTGCTCTCTCCCTCTTGATGGCTCCTTCTTGCCTCATTTGCAACTTTGCTCGAACTTCATCCACAGTTCCTAGACTATCACACCATCCTTGCTGACAATTTTGTAACACGGCATTATTCAGATTAGAATTATTCCAAGTTTTATAGCATAGCTTATATTCTGATAATGGAGAACTCAATTAAGTTTCTGGAATACCTCAGCCTGCTTGGAGGGATCTGGTATGCTGTGTTCGTTCAATGAGTTCTTCATAGCTTGACCTTCTGAAGACATTCTCACACCCTGAGCCCTCATTCGAGCCTGAACCCTGACAAGAGCTTGCATGCACCTCAGTGTCACAGAAGCTTGCTTTCGCACTTGCCTGCCACGAAATATAGCTTGAATTCTCACTACTGCTTTCAAGGCCCTTAGAGCCCGCCTTGCCTGAAAATGTTATTATTTGAAGATGAACAATTTATAGGTGACTCTTGCCTTGCAAAAATACAGAAAATGTAAAAAGACATGGCTATGAGAGAAAATTTTATTCCTGTTCTATTTATGATATATGGAACATAGGTTTGTATGCTTGCAACTTTCAAATTCAACCTAAGAAACCAGAATTAGTGTACTTAGAACTTTTTAAATATTTGTTGTTCAATCAGATCCAAAATTTTCTTGCTCCTATTACCAAATTTTTGTCTTTGATTGAACTTGACTCATTAATTACCTACCAGAAGAATCATCATCTGGTCCTCTAGTCTGCAAACATGTTCAATTACGTACCAGAAGAATCATCTGGTCCTGTAGTCTGCAAATATCTTGACTCATTAATTACCTACCAGAAGAATCATCATCTGGTCCTCTAAAGCTAAAATGTTCAAAAATGTTCAATTCTAGTCCTAAACAATTTCTATGTTAACTCAAAATTAGCTCTCTGAGAATTGAAAACTAGAGCTAAACTGCTAATTTTAGAAGTTTATGAAGCTCAAATTTACCCATAGACCACTTACAAGCTGCCCAAAAGCCTCTAAAACTCACCAATTACAACAAAATACCCAATTCGTAAAATACCCAATTCGTGAACAACTTTATAGAGAATAAAAAAAAAAATCAAATTGAAAGGAACCCATTTTACCAGCAAGCCTCGAAAAGCGGTTTGGATTCGGATTGCAGCCCATTCTTGCTTGACCACCATGAAATCTCTTGGCGGAGCTCTGGCTACAGTAGCCATAGCAATAGCGAAAGCATCACCGAAGACAATGGAAGATTCAGAAGACTCCGACAATGCAATATGGGCCCTTTTCAAACCCTTGGATGAGGTTGGTCCAAGCCCATCCGATGAGCTCCTCCACAGCCTCCATTTCTTCTTGCCCTTATTGTCGCTCTGTTTTTCCTGTAAATGGCAAAACCAAAACAAAGATAGTAAAAACAAAAGAAAACAGGAAAAAATAAAAATAAATAATGAGTCTTTATCATTTTTGTTTGTTGATTAGTAGATAACATGATCGGTTGATGGAAGCTTGTTGAGAGTGATTAGTGACTTTAGCCATTTCCCTGAAGAACCCATTTGGTTGAAACTTTAAATGATTTCAAAATTGCCAATAGAGAGACAAAGAGAAAACTGGATTTTTGAAGGTTTCTTCTGGATTTTGGATTTCAGCTATTGGTTGTTGTTTTTAAGCGACAGAGCCGTTGGAAATTTGAAATTTTGAATAAAAGGAAGAAACGAATTGTAACGGATACATGGACTTTTTGCCGCTCGTGGCTATAAAAAATTTAATTTAATGATCTTATAACAAGAAAACAAAAATTAAAATTTAAAAACATCATTACTTAATTTATTGGGTCAAAACATGTATTGCTCCCTAAACTTCACAGCTTTATTTATTTTGGCTCATATACTATTTAAATAACAATTTGATCTTTTAAATGTGTCTTTTTAATAACAAATTAAACATTATTTTACTATATCTATATATATATATATAATAACGTGTGAGTTACAAACGTTATAAGATAAAAAATTTTAATCATCCCTTTTCTAACTTTGATCAGCTTCTTCTTCTTCTTTTTTATCAAATCTGTTCATTTTGAGTTCTTCTTTAATGTTAAAAGTTGAGTTTCTTTGATTTAAAATATAAATTTTTAGAGAAATTTTTAGATAAAAATTTGTGTTTTTTAGTGCGGATTCTTAAAAATCATTAGCAAAAAAAATTATTAAAGGGTTAAAGATATTATTGTAATTTTATAATATATGTAAATAACTTTTTAATTATTTGAAGGTATTTTTTATATTTTATAATTTAGAAAAATTATTTTAATTATTTCCATACGCTTCTAAAGAGTGAAATACAAATATCTTGTCATATCAATAAATAAAAGTTAATTTATTATGATAAAAATATGTTTGAAGAGCAAAATGATTAATCAAATGATATATGAGATAAAATTACTAAAACTGTCGAATTCAACGGACAATAAATATATTAAACCTAGCGTATTTGGTCAAGGCTCAACCATGTTAAAACTCATCCATGTTAGGTTACAACTTTATAAATCATTACATTCTATTCCCTGTATCAATAATTAGTTATTATTGGATTTTTAAGGCAATGCTATTTTAAATAAAATATAATTGTAATAGATAATTATAATTAAATTAATATAAAAATAATTTATATGAGAAAAAAATTAAATTTTTTTTATAGTATTGTGCTAGATCAAAGTTTTTATTTTTATGCTCATTTATTTTATTTTTAAATACATATATTTAATTATAACCAAATTTTTAATTTTTTTAACTAATGAATGTTTGAAAGTACTTCAAAACTCAAATATTTATGATCACAAAGAAAAATTAAACAAAAGTTTGATACTTAAATGAAGTGTAATCATTGTTGATTAATTTAGTTGATTATGCACATTAAAATTATATAATTCTTTCGGATAATATGAAAAAAAGAAAAAATATAAGAATTTTAATCTGATTTCGAATAGAATATTATTCACACAACATTTTAAAAAAATTAAACAAAAAGTTTGATTGGAATATTACACTAAATATAAATTGAAGAAAAAAAATTACAACTGTAAACCCAACCCACCAAAATAGGAAAAAAAACACACACACACAAGAAGTTTTAATGACCTAAATGATGATTAAGGTCAATAAAAAGAGATCTTAAGTTTTAATGATGAAGGTCAATAAAAAAATTTAAAAAAAGAAGTGTTGGGTCAGTCTAATTATTATTTTTTGCTAGTTACTTGGTAGTAATTAAATCTAAAAATAATATTAGTGCTTTGAATCAAAGCTTGTTGATTGTGATAGGGAATTATAAATGTCTAAGTATTAATATTAATATTAATATTAAATATTATTAGGAATAGGAACTCTTGGGCTTGCCAGGCCCATATAAAAAACTCTAGGTGATAATTGGATTTTTGGGTTGGATCTCGGTGAAGGGATTGGGCCAGAAGTAGTAAGATGCCCAGGGGACATTATTTTGACCCTGGGCCTAGGTGATAAATTCACATGTTCAAGGGCCCGTAATTGTAGCTCTGTTGGATATTCTCTAACACAGCCAATGCGAGGCCCAGCCCCAGTACTCCATTGGCAAGTTTTGGGCTTGTTTTTGTGGGCTTCAAAAACTGTTTCTTCTTCTTCTTCTTTACTATTTTCCATGGCCATTGGAAATTTTTCATTTTCTTCACTGTTGACTGTGACAATGGTGGAATTTGAGTTCTTGTTTTCTTCTGTATTGGAATTGGAAATGATTGAATTGGATAAAGCAATTTTTTGGATGTCTTTTGTGTAGTCTAATTTGAGTTCTCCATCTTCTTCTTTATCTTTGGAAGGTGGGATGTCATCATCCATGGGACATTTCTGCATATACAAACAAGAAAGGATAATTACAATAATGAGAAAATAAATAAATAAAATTTCAATTTTTTTAATTCTACCATGAATTTTTAATAATTTTATAAATATTTTTTATAACTTTTATCACCGATCTCTTTAAATTTAAATTTGCTAATGATCGGTTTGAATATATATATATATATATAAATTAAAATAACAAAATATTTTATGTCGGTCATGAATAATTCGAAAATTAATAAAATAATCTAAAAAAACATAAATAAATTTGAACCTACCATATATATAATTTTGTTTAAATTAAATTATAAAGAGTGATATAATGAAAATTTATGATAAAATTAATATCTTAACAATTAGATCTAAAAAAATTAAAAATTTAATTATAAAGAGTGATATAATTAAAATTTATGATAAAATTAATATCTTAACAATTATATCTAAAAAAAATTAACTAATTCCTATGCAGCACGAGAAAATAATTTTAAAGAATTAGTTGTTGATATTGCAAGGTAGCAATAATGGTTCAAAAAAAAAGGAAAGAAAGGTAGCAATAGTAATTAATTACCTTGACATTCGTCAAATCTAGATTTTGTTCCTCCAAGAAGGTAAGAAGCTCCAAGAAATTCTCTTCTGATGGGCGATAATGACCACTGTAGGACCATATAGCCTAAAAAATGAAAATTAATTAATTAATTATATTATATTATTTGGTTTAATTAATTATGTGATTTCAGCTAATTTAATTAATTAATAATTACAACCAAAATTAATTTTTTTAATATTTGTATATAAAGAATGAAAAATTGATCGTAGATTTATTATTCAGATAAATATATATTTATGCTAAATTATGTTTAGATACACTAATCAAAATTAATTTTTTTGAATATTATTATATACAAAAGAGAAGAAATTAATAATTTATTACTTAAATATATATATATATTATTGCTAAACTGTTTAAATCATATAAAAATAAGAATATATATGTATGTATACCTCAAGAACACCATGATGTGCAGTCAATCTGCCAGCAGCAATGGCGGCACCACCAGCCAGAAAACTAGAGTGTTGAAAGAGTCCTTTCTGTTTCTGACCAACATACAAAGTCCTCATTGCACTTAGAACAAATATCCATTTGGTTCCCTCTGTTGTTTCCACTACTTTTCTACTTTGTTTGTATACCAGTTTCCCTTTCACCACTATCACTTCATATGCTTTTCTCTCTTTCTGCAATGCCAAGTCAATATAATAATAATAATAATAATAATAATAATAATAATAATAAATTAAATTATGTATGGAATAATTTTTGAGATTGTGAGATTTAAATTTTTTTTTATATTATATATTTTATATCAATAACATTTTAATTCATGTTTACGTCACGAATCTGACACTATTTTAAAATTTTAAATTATTAAATTTATATATTATTTTTATTTATTTATCTCATTATCAGTTCGTCTTGTGACACTTAAAATTCTAACAATAATAGACTAAATAGATAGTTATTTAAATATTAAATTACGTTGGAATAATAATGTGCTTACTGGACCAAGATACTTAATGCATTGACGTTGTAGTTGAGTTCTTGGACATGTACTTTCTATGTTTACTTCTTTCCCATCTCCCACGTCCAGCCTTTATTTCCACATAAGAAGTTACCAAGAAATTAGTTAGTTAATGGAAAACAATAAATTATTTATTTTATTAAATTAATTAAGTAATATATATATATATATATAAAATAAATAAATTATATATTTCTTTTACCAGTAGAAGAATGGTTGTGAGCTCTCACTGCCAAACCACACCTTATAGTACAAGTAAAGGTTGTGGCCATATCGATGTCGGGGATCAATCTTTACATGTTTAATTAAACACAATTACACTCTATTAATTAGCATTTGTAATATATTACATATAATTGTTCAATACAATTATATACATATTTATAAAGTAGACATTTTCCAAAGTGTACACTTACAGCTTCAAGCCAATGTCTTAAAGCTAACTCCTGAGCCTTCTCATCTTTCGACAAGCCTTTCCCAACCTTCTCCGATACAAAAACATGGTCATCAAAATTTAATAATTTTTAAGGTATGGACACCGATATACACACGATATAGTATAAACACATCAATTCAATAATTTTTAAATAATATATATAAGACGAGTAAGATACATATATATATATATATATATTCGACATGTACATTTTATTTCATTTGAATTATCAATTATTCGTAACTAATAATATAATTAAAATATATGTTTTTAATTTTATTGGGGTTAATAAGTTTGAATTTCTTGATCCCATTATTACATCATGGGCAATATTAATTAGAAATAATAATACGATCATAATGTAGAGATATATATATAAATAATAGGAGAAATGTGAAAATGTGAACTCTTAATCATGCATATTATGCAAAAAGAATACATACAACATGTGCATTTATTTCTAAATTTTGACCCCATTAATGTAAACACGTATAATATATATATATATATATAGCTAGCTGGTTTAACATGTGTAACATAAGTTTTGCAATAGAAGGAAATTTGAAAACACCAACTATATATACCTTGGCTGCCTTGGTCCTAGCTCGTGCCCATCGTGAAACAGCAGTTTCTGATTTATCAGACTCAAAGAATGAAATTGAACTCCGCCGTAAGCTTGCAAAGTCCATTGCCTTCCACCTATTATACAAATTGAAGTACACATTTATTCAAAATATGGTAAGATAATATATATTTGGGATTTTTCTTTTACAATGAAATTCTTAAACGAGAAAAAAATTTAAAATTACATAATCATGTAAAAAGAATCTCGTATCGGCAAAAAAAAAAAAGAAAAAAAGAAAGATTTATTGAAGAATATATAATTGGAAATGACTCATAAACCTAATGAATTAACTTTTTTAAGTTATGTGGTGTTAGAACTACGAATGTGTTTTATCAGTAGATATGTAAAGAAGATTTCCTAAATAAGTAGTTTTTCCGACCCCCAACAGTTTAGTTCAGTTGTCGGATGATCAAATGAACCGTTCTTCTTAATATAATGTTGGATTAACTAGCCATTGGAAATTCAAAAGAAAAATAAAAGATTGTTATCATTAATAGAAAAAACCTTACCATAACTCTTCCACAACTACAGCACAATCTGCAAGATTTCTGCGAGTCCGATAACTCTTGTAAGCTTTCTGTATCATAGTTGCAGCTTTATTAAGCTCACTAGCAGGCCTTGGAGAATCCATTAATTTAGTGAACAACTTAAAGTTCTTGCGTTTTATCCCAAGATTACTTAGATTCTTGAATGGAAATGTTTCTTGGAGCTTTTTCTCAGCAACTGATGACTTCTTTTTCTTGAAATATAAAGATTCTTCAACATTATTATTAATATTCAAATCGCTTTTCTTAAAGCTGCTCAGTGATTCTCCTTCTTTTGATTTGAAAAGATGATCAATTGATCTTACTGCAACCATTTCTTTGTAATCTGCTATAAATGAGAAGGCTTGTAATAATTTAGAATCTTAAATATTTGAGAATATGATGTAATTATGGAAAAGAAAATTCAGAGAGATAACTAGAACAAGAAGAAGACATTCATGAAATTTATTGAAATGTTCAAACTTTAAATAAGCAAAATGGTCGATATTTTGAATTTAACCATATATATTTTTAAGAGGCCAAGAATGAAATATTGTTATTAATTAGATCATAGTCTTATATTTAATAAATGTGGAATTTAACATATATATGTCTTATTTACTCTAATATCATATTAAATTCGTTAATATAAATTTGAAAGTATAAATCTCAAAATCTACATGTTAAGGTTAGATAGTTCATATTATTTTTTTTTAAATTGAAAAATAAAAGATGATAAAAAATATTTATATATTTTTTTTAATAATTCAATAAATAAAAAAGAAGTGAATATAAAATTTATTATGTGTGAGAGAGACCCTCTTACTAAATTATTGAATTTTACACCTACTGGGGACTAACTAAATGATTTCTACGCATAAATTCATAGTTCAAAAGCATACAAAATAATGAATTCTAGCTAGACCCATATTTAAGTGAATGATTAATATCAAATAAACAAGTAATTAAAATCTAGAAAATGATAAATAAAGTACCTGTAGTTAAAATATATATGAGAAAAAACAGAGATGTGAAATTCCTGAAAGAAAGAACTTGACAATTTCTGAACGTGGCCTTCAGTTCTCTTCTTCTTATATGCATATGTCTGAGAAATAGAGAGATTGTTAAAGTGACCTTCAGACACGTAATGGACAAAGATTTATAGAAAATATTGGGGAAAAAATAATAATTAAAAGAAATTCCATCGTACGGGTTTTTGACTGTAGAAAAATAAATAACTGTATCTTGAAAAAAACTTATTTTAGGGTTTGAACTTGAAACTTTCAAACTTTAATTGTGTGAAATTTATTTCTTGGATTTTTCTATCTTTATTTAGAAAATTTATTTCTTAGCTAATTATTTTTTGAAAATCTACTTCTTTAAATATTATTTTTTAGTTTTATCGTCTTTCTAATTCTCTCGGTTCGACTCACAAATAATAATTAAAAAAAATTAGCAAATTTTTATTTAAACAAAAAGCAATATAGTCAATTGGAATCTCACCCCACTTTTCTTTTTTATTTAAATGATAAATTATTTTTTTATTTGTTTATATTTTTTCATCATTAATTAATATATATAGTACTCATGTTTCTATTTAATATATATTTTTTTAAATGATGCAAAAAGTAAAAAAAAATAATTTATATTTAATGTTGTTAAAATTAAAAATTTATATATACTAATTTAACAAAAATTATGAAAATAATAAAATGCTAATATTTTGTGACCCATTTTGAACTTTTCTCTCTCTCTATATATATATAATATTATATAAAAAAAATGGGAAAATTTTGGTCAAAACTTAGGAAAATGATAATGAAAATTATATATGTCTCATATTTAGCAGAGGTCTGTGTCAATGACTCAACGCCTAACAAGAAACTTCCCACAAAAACTAAAAAGATAGAAATTTAAGGTTGTTGTATAAAATTATTATATAATCTAATTATTTAATTGGTTCACAGAATATTTTATCTATGATAGAATGAGTTAATGTTTTAATGATACTGCAATTTTTTAAAATTAATTTTTGTTTATAAATTAATTTTATAATTTTATAAAAATGGTAGTTGAATTTAAAATTTTATTAAATTTTTATAATGAGTTTATTTTTAAATTAAAAAAAAGAATCATTAAATTTAAAAAGTTCATTAAAATTGAAATAGTAAGTTATTCTTCTTCTAATAAAAATATTTTTATATTATTTTTTAGAGTAGAATCGGATATAATTATCAAAGTTATAAAAATTTTTTTATTAAATTTAACATAAATAAATCACCAAAATATAGTTTAATAATAAAAAAATATATATTATTTTTTATTTAGATCTGAAGTTTAAAATTATAAAATATTTTTAATTTTTTATATAAAATTAATTAAAATTTTAATATAACTGTGTAATTAGATATTTGAATTCAAAATTTTTTATTAAATTAGAATAATCCATCTATATACCTTCATGTTTCGCCTGATACTTTTTGATATGTATCATAGTCATAGTAATCTATGCATGCTTGACGTGCCACGTGGAAATTAATTAAAACTTGACTATGACTTTTTTTTATAAAAGACATATATAAAATATAATTTAACATAAAATTATAATAATTTTATAATAACGTATTAATTTATATATTTCAACCAGTCAATAAATTAAAGTGGACTATGATTTAAATAAGTATTTCTTAATTTAGGTCTTAATGTGTTACTTTCTCGTATTGACGTGTTTTACGTAGACGTAATTTCAACTTTTCTTACTAATTTATTTCTTCAATTCGCTCTGTCTGTTTAACAAAAATAATCAGGTTGAAATATTCTCATCATCATCATTATTATTATTATTATTATTATTATTATTATTATTATTATTATTATTATATATTTCAGTTTCAAGTTGAAATTAATACAATTAGATTATGATTTTATTAAACCCTATGAAACACAATATAAATGAATGTGGTTATAAATTTCATATATTATAATTATAAAAAAATATATATAATAAATTTATAATAAGAAAGACGGTGTAATCAAAATGACTCAAGTTTACAAAGGTCAATTTATTATAAGTTTATAAAGGTCAATTTATTATAAGTGCAATATATTTTATTTTTACATGAATTATAAGTTTAACAAGCTTGATATGATTCACATTCACATATAGTTATTAAGCTATGTCTATTACTTTAATAATAGGATAAATTTACTTGTTCATCAAATTTTTTACATGTTTTATCATTTTTTTTGTTATTTTATAAAAATTCATAATAAGTTTAGTTTATATATATATTATATGAATATGATAAATTTATATATTATAATTTCTTTAATAAATAATATATAAACTTTAATAAATTTCTTTATTTTTTCTAGCATTTTGTACATATTAATATAGTTATCAATAAGTTAAAAAATAATAATGAGCACAACTCTCTGGAACCAATCTTTTTCAAACCCAAGTCAAGCAATGATGGATCATAGGGGAAACCCAGAGGGGAAAGTGGCCGGTGGCCTCCTAATTTCTATGAAATTTCTTGTTACGTATAATTAATAGACATATATTAGAATTAATTTTTTTTCCTTTTTTTTGTAATTTTACTCTCCTAAAAAATAAATGTTTCTTTCAACCTCCAGAAATCAAATTTCTGGTCCTATCATTGACTTTCAAAATTCAAATTGAAATAGCTTCACATTAAAAATTTTAAGTTTTCGTCTCTAAAATGTTCATACAAAAAGAAGTATTATTGGGAGGAAACGTCTCCTTTGACGGTGGCAACTCCATTAAGAACAAATATGAAATTAAGTGTATGATTAATTATTTTCATTGTGCTTACACACTTTTTCTTTTTTCTTTTTTTTTTTTGTGGGGGGGGGGATTCCTTTTCTTTAATATAATTATGTTTGACTATAATTGAGTTGGAGTTTGAAAAATATTAAATTTTTTAAAAATTCAATTTACTAAGTCATAATTTTTTTTAATTAAAATTTACACTATAAGTCATGATCAAATCTAATTATGATATGACATTTTGGAGAAATCAAAACCATAAAGCAAGGGAAGGGATTGAAAGAATGTAGAAGTAAGTCTAATATAGAAGTCAAAAGACAAAAATCCTTGCCAATTAATAAATCAATTCAATTGCATCTTGAAGTTTGGGAAATTTAACGAAGAATGCCTTTTTGTAGCTTGTTTGCCTATGCGAATGATATTTTAAGAAGAAATTCAAGTATATATATATATAAATTGGCTTACCTTAATTAAATTTTTAATTAGAAGTGTAAAAAACATTAGTAGTAAAAATTGAAGTGATGGAGTAATTTAACTAATAGTGTATAATTGAGTATTTGTAAAATGTTGGGATTAAATTAATTAACAATTCTCTTTGCCATTTAAAATTTTCAATAATATTTAAAATTTTTATTTTTTCCATATATTAGGAAATTAAATATTTATTTGTACACTTAAAATATTTTTATTTTATTTCAGTCATATTAGGGTTGTTTTTTAAATTGAAACATCTTAAATTCCAACTTTAAAAGAAATTTACCAAGATTGCAACAAATTCAAATTAAATAGGCCTGTTCTATTAATTACAATTAAGTGGAAATAAAAAATATAATTACTTTAATTTAATTCAAAAACTAATCCACTATCAAAGAAGAATATATATATATATATATAAAGTAAGTATTTAATTAATATACTTACCGTGTTAATTAACTTTGTTATATGTCATTGACCAGAATTAAGTAGAATATGTAATTATGTACTAATTAACTGTTGAATAATGCTATAAATTAAGCCCATGCAATTCATGCATTGATACATTAGCAACAAATGCTAATTTTGTTCACACCATTTTTAATTCTTTATCAATAAACTAAAAAAAATTAAATGATATATATATAATTAATTAAGTCAATATATGAATATAGCCTTTTTTTTTTCTTCCTTAAAGAAAAATGATACAAGTAGAAATTTAAGTTATATGTTAATTACTTTATATAGTTAATGATATCCCACTAAATATCAAGTCCAAACTAAATTATGATTTGATGGAAATTATGTAATTTTTAATGAGGTCAAATTAAGTTTTTATTTGAATACACAATTATTTAATATGAATATAGATTTGCATTTATATTTTAAGTGTCAAATTACAAAAAATTAATATAATATTAAAATTAAGCATTCAATCTAATATATTAAATTGTCAATAGTTATATTTGTTATTGAAACTAACCATTAGCAATAAGTGCATGTTTATAATAATATATTTATAATATTATCAGATGTTTATAATATTAAAATTTTTCACTTATCCTTTTTTTTTGTTAACATAAATTTTTCTAAACAACGCTTATGTTTTAAGTGTTTTATTGAAATCGGTAGAATTTATAAATGAATCGTGAACTTGACAAGGCATAAGCCACTTTTATCATTGAATTCTGAGTTATATTTATAAATAAATATATATATGTAATACAATCTATTTTAAAATGAAATAAAATGTATACCAAATATTAAATTGGTAATATAGTTTGGTATATCCTACTAATTTCTATTATTTCATTCCTTTCGATTCCGTTATTCTCATTGAATAAAAAATAAAGAGATATATACACTTGTTTTTAGCTTATAACATTTTTTTATTTTTGATAATCAAAATTTATTTTTCTAATATTTATCTTTTATAAAAAAATTAAGCAAAATGCTTAGAATTATGGGCATAATATATTTTCAAAACCATACCAAAAGGGAATTACAGAATTAGGGAAAATTACAACTTTTACCCATTTTTTTTAAATTTTTATATTTATTAATAATGATTTTTTATTATTTTATGAAAATATAATAAACTTAGAAAAATTATTGTGTATAAAATAAATTCATAATAAGTTTTATAAATACTATACAAATATAATAAATTTATAGGTTAATAATTTTTTTAATAAATCTCAAAATCTTTTAAAAATATGATAAATTTTGAATTTTGAATTTTATATTTTTGCCAATTTTGTAAAAAAAAAATTCCAAAAGATTATTGTCAGCCTAGCAGAGTTAGGAAGCCCATTTCACCAGAAGCCCACAGGATGAGTTTACTGAAGTGGTGCAACCATCTACACCGTACACATTGTGCAAAAAAATCTACACCGTACACGTCAGCATATGCCCCTTCTCACTTGTGATCAGTGTTAAATTAATCGGATCCATAGAGCAAGAAAAATTTTCAGCAGAGAAATTTCAATGGCGGAATCAAAACCACACCCATCAAACTCTCCATCAGGCATGTAAATTGGTTTAACATACGAAGATTGATGATTCTTTTTTCTGTTTTAGTACATATTCTTTTTGAAGATAACAATTTAGATTAGTTCTTGTTATTTTTCTAAATATTTGCAGAAGTTTTATCAGTCTTTGTTCATGGGTTTTACATACCTGAACCTGAACTTTAGTTATTTCAGTCATTCGTATGAGTAGATTAATTCACTGTTAATAGAAAAGAAATGGGTCTGAAGGATATACTTTTCTGATGTAAAGTTAATATCTTTAATGGAATTTTCCTTTTTTTTTGGGCGACAAGTTCTTTTTTTATTAGAGAATGAGGCATTAGCTACTGATTCTATGTTTAAAGTTGCTACTTGCGACTTCTATTTTGCTTCATTTTCATTTTCTGGAGAAATGAGGACATTATGAAATAATGTTGTTTATGTAACATTTAATCCTATAATTGAAAGCTTCTGTAAGGGAATATCTGGTATGAAAGAATGCTGAATCTTTATTGTAATATTTAATGGTAATTTCTAAAGAATCACTGGATTAACTAATTTTGACTTTAATATTCATTTAGCAAAGAATATGCTTTATTTAATAAAATTCGAGTTTAACCCACTGATGAAATTTTTTGTTTTAAAGAAATAAGAATTTATGATTTACAAAAGTATTTTAGCTTGCTCTCATACCAAAAACTAAAAGTGTTTTTCCATTTGGATCTTGTCAGCAATTACTGTGGGTAAGAATGGGTAAAGAAACTTAAATTTAACTGTGGAAGAAGAAGAAGTAAGAGTTTATTTTTTTGTTTTTGATGTAGATGAAAAAGATGTTAAAGCCCCAAACATTTTTGAAAGAGCCAAGGAAGAGATTCAGGCAATAGTTCATATTCCACACCATCATAAGGAAACTCATGGAACAAGTGATGACATAGATGAGAATACCTCCGCAGATGAAGTCAAAGGTCCAGGTGTATTTGAACGAGTGAAGGAAGAGATTGAGGCCATTGTCGGAGCAATACATCCTAAGAAGGATGACAATCACAAATCATCTTCCTAGCAAGGAAATGAAGTAGGTTTACGAAAATTTTATTTTTTTGGGATTGAATATTTGAAATTGCTGTGATATGCATCTCTGCTGCAGATTGCTTATTTGGACGAACTTGGACATTCTGTAGCTTGTATCATTGTTCTATTATATATTTATTTGGTTTCAAATTGAAAACTTTAGTTCTTTCTGTTTGTGTGTTAAGTTGAATCACACTTACAATCATTATTCTCTAATTTGACATAAGATTATATTTTCCTAAGAAAGAGTTTGGCATTTTGGATTGGATCTTTTTGCTTTAACTGTAGTTAAATGTTGAGTACACTATGAAAATTGACTCTTCTTAGGCTGTAAATGCACCAATTGAAGCCATATCAACTGCATTCTTCTCTGTTTAGCTTGTAAGAGATCGAAGGAGCTCGACATTGAGCTGTTCATGAGCCTTACCTGTGTAGCTTACTTCATAGGTTTAAAACCTTCAGTCGTTCCAATTTGTAGGCAGTTTGAGATCTTCCGCATTCTTATTATGCATTGTATTGTTTTTTCGCGTGTTACATTAGCTGCTTTTACTTTGTTCAATATGGTCATGAGTTGGGGAAATCCATGAAAATAGGCATGTTCGATAGGTTGGGTGTTTGAACGATGCAATTCGAAAAAGAATCTGGCTATACTGAGTGATAGTGGCTATCAAATTGCTATGATGTTATATGAAATACCAACACTTAAGTCTTATCATTTTTTTATCAGTACACTTTAGTCTATCATGAACAAAGATCATTTCACACCTGTCTTGAATTACCAAAGAAAATGCTTCAAGTCTTTTGACTATGGAGAGACAGCCTTTTTCTCCCTCTTTTAAATCTTACAGAAATGATACAAAAGCCAGCAGATTTAATTTCTGTGTCTGTGAATCATACGTTAATGCCATTACATGTTTAGTACGTGAAAACAGGATTGCATTATCAATTTGTCCGTGATTGTCTGAAAAGGTGCATTAAAGGCTAAATTGGAGATATGAAGAATCAGAAACATTTATTCGTTTAATTTGACTATGAACAAGGTTATATGATTAGTCTGCATGTGTGCTATGTGCCCTCAATGCAGCTAGAATTTTCAACTGAAATTGAGATATCTTATTAATTTTACGTGTGTAGATTGATGTCCTAATATCTGGCAGCTATGTTTCTTTTTCAATCAGACTAAATAACAGTTCTATGTGAATGTGAAAATTGTTGCTAAAATACAGCCTATGGCCCTATACTTTAATCCAAATAATAAGCTGGAATATCATAAATTCTTCTCACTTGTCATCTGTAGTACCTTTTGTTTTTATGGGTACACTCAAAATTTTTAATGTGAAAGAAAGCTTTGAATCTCTGAGCTCTTTATTGTGTTATTAACTGAATAATTATGTTACATAAACGCAATTAAAATGGCTTAATAACTGCTAAATATACTTTTATATTGTCTGAAAAAGTTATGCTACAAACAATATTTGGTAGATGTATGGTATGGTTGCAAATGTATTCAAAGCAAAACAATAACATCTACTCAAGAATTTTTGCTTGGACAAAGTGCTGTTTAATGGTGGCAAGCCTTAGCATAGTATACCCAAAATGCATAATAACATGTTTTATCCAGCTTCTTTTTTTTGGTTAAGTGGAAAATAAAGTGTTGAATAGGTTGATCCATGTGGAGCACATTGAATGATCAAATCACTCTAATCAACACAAGACTCAATGAATGAACAGTTCTGCACCAATTACATATTTATTTATTAAAGATTCATTACACTTTCCTTTTACGATGCTTCAAGATATTTCACTGAAACCTTTATAACATTTCTGAAACTCCCTCGTCTGGGTAAATTCTCTCTTTCATACCCATACCCAATTGTAGACTATCACACAACTCAACTACTGCAAATCAGACTATCACCAGGTGAAGTGACCAAAAAGGCTTTGCTTCACAGCACCCACCTCAAAATTTGATTAATATTTTATTATCTTATCCTTAGCTTAATAATTTTTCTTCGTATGATGTTTAGCAGCAACCGAGTGCTTGAGTTTTTAATAAATTTTCTTTGATAAAGATAAAAAATGATGATTGTTTGTGATGAATAGAATTAAATTCTTTCATTGGATGTGCACGGTGCATATCTGGATATACCAGAAAGTCTTAAATTGTCATCATAGTTGATGATTCAAATGGATGGTCCAGATTGAATGATGAAGGATCAGTCTGCATGTTTTCCACCAACCAAACTGGTAAAAAGGTTGACCCTTCTACTTGTTATTTAATTTTATTAACTAACTTATTTAAAGGACCTGTGACAGTGCTGCGTGTATGTGACATTGATGCCTTCTCTTTTTTTTTTCTTTTGTTTTTGTTTTTTTTGTGTAAATGGCTCCCTGCCATAGGATTTTTTTTCTACCTTTTGTAAGAATGAAATCATCAGGAAAAGAAAAAGGCTCTGCAGGCTATGAAAGTAGCTAAGATTTTCTTTTTATATTATCTCAGTAAAATATATTGGGCTCTTGCAGAGTTTTCAGAACCCCCCAAAAAGAAGCTGTTGTTTTTGTGGAAATGGAAAGTGCTTTTCTTTTCTAGGCTGACTTTGAGAGTGAAAATTTTTGCTTGTATTGAAAGGTAAAGAAATCAAAGAACAGTGGAGCAAAAACAGAGAGGATAAAGATTTTTTTTTTATTTATTTTCTTGAAGTGAAGTGAGTTGTCAAATGAAGAGAAACTTACAGGTGTTTCTCACTGATTGACAAGAAACAAAGAATCACTTGTCTTTGAAGCAATCTCACTAGCTAGCTTTAGCTTTACTAGTGCAAGAAAAATAGAGAAATCCAAGAAAATTCTGGAGATTCTGCTGGTTAATTACTTTTTGGGAAATGGGTTTTCTGAGTTTGTTAGAATTTTGAGATTTTCTGTAACTTTTCTCACATATTTATCATGCATGGCCTCCTAAAGTGTTTGTGGGTGATCGTCAAAAGCAAAAAGCTTCCTCTCTCTTTTTCTTCTCTTTATTAAAATATTTGTCATCGCAGTCACCATCATCATTACAAGTACTGAACATATGGATTCAAGACTTTGTTTTATTGTCTTAGCATTGCAAATTGTGAGCTTTGTTTCTGCAACAAGCAGACCTTTTCCATCTAATGATGATGGTGTTGGTCTCAATCAACAAGGTCAGTTAGTGACTTTCTTTTCTTATCCTAACTCTATAATTTCATGCAATGATTAGTTTTTTTAACTAATTAATTATCATATTCCCCTCTTTGAAATCTTGTCTTCTAGTTGCAATCTTTAAATATATGCATTTTTTTGTAGCGCATTTTCTGAGTCGGAAAAGTTCATTTTCTTTGTAGATCTTTTCTCATTCTGTATCAGCTTCTTTCTCTCTTCTTTTTCTTGAAAAATTGCCATTTTTAAGTACTAACCAACATTAAAAGCATTATGATCATATATCACAGGCCAGAGAGCAGAGTCTTTAAAAGCTCGTCTGAGTTCAAACTTCAACTCTTGGATGGACTCTAAACAAGTATACATTCTCTTCTTTTTTTTCTCTCTTTATGTTCTCAAAAAAGTTTATGAGAAATTAAAACAAGGTAGCCAATTGTTTTGATTTAATAATACTAGATTTGTTTTCTGGATTACAAAATCTTTGAATTCGAGTATTAATTGAAATTAAATTTATTAAAAAACCAAGATAAATTAAATATTTATTGGGTTTTTTTTTACAAAATTACTAAAAAAATAAAAATATATATAATTTATCAGTATTTTTAAATTTATTAGAATTTTTCATTAATTTATATAGTATATACAAAGTTTATTATATATTTTTATAAAATGATAAAACAAAAACACATATTAAATTATGTAAAAATTTTATAAAATGTTGTGAGAAACATAATTTTTTATTTTATTTAATTTTTTTACTTCTTGCTGTATTTTTTTCTTTTTCTTTTTGAAGGGATTCAAGAGCAAAGGAGCAATGGAAGGTATGAAAGAAGAAGCACATTATAAAAAAGGGGTAAGCAAAATAGGGTCAAGTCCACCAAGTTGTGAACACAAGTGCTATGGGTGCACTCCATGTGAAGCAATTCAAGTGCCCACAACCAACAAAAAACACAACCATTTGGGTGTTAATTATGCAAATTATGAACCTGAGGGTTGGAAATGCAAGTGTGGCCCTTCCTTCTACAGCCCTTGAACTACTGCTTCTTAATTAATTAATTAATTAATTAATTTCTGTACAAATTATTTCACATTGTTATTCTTATTTTTGTTAGCTTCAAGTAGCCTTTGTTTGTAGTTAGAATGAGTTTTTTTTATTATTTAAAAAAAAAAAGAATGCTTTTTTATTATTAGAATGAATGCTTTTTTTATTATGAAATATATATTTATCATTAGATATGCTTTGATGTTTAAAAATATTTTTAGTAGTTAAAGCTTGTTTTGTTTATGTTTTTTCTTTTCAAGTGATGAGTGGTTTATTTGTATATTTTGTAGTATAAATTCTTTAAGATTCAAACTTTTATGCAATAAATTAAGTTCTCATTCAAACAATAAGAATATTAAAGATCAGTTAACATTAATCATAATTTGTATAATGCACTTCTAAGACTAAATTTAACAATATTACGCTATTGAAATTTAAAAAAAAAAAGTTAATCTCATTTTCAATGCTACTATTATATAACACTACTAAAAAATATATAAAAAAAATCCCCAATTAGTTAACTTATTAAAAGTGAAATAATTGACATATCACTATGATTATAATTAAAATTAGATTAAAGTTTTTTTAATCTCTAAAGAAAACGATTAGTGCATTTTAATTTTATCATATTTTATAAATAATACTTTCCCGACACATTTCAATAAAAAATTGAGAATTAAAATTTTTTTTTGAGAAAATTACATGATATCATTTTTTATTTTTTCTCAAAAATATTCTATCATTTTTAGGAAATTATAAGAAATATATTTTTAATTTAATTGAAAATATATTATATGTATATATCTCATATATTAAATGCACACATTTATATATCAATTTTTTTTATTAGTTTATATATCAATTGTTATAAATTGAAAATGAGTATTTTTAAAATTAAAGTTAAAAAATAGATTGTTTTTACATATTTTTATATAAACCCCCAAATTTTTAGAGGAAATTATGATATATAGCACCATTTTTAATTTTTTTTTTCACAAATATTTTTTTATATACCTTTAATATATCAAATATTTAATCAATAAATATCTCTAAAAATAGAGCATATCTTTATTCTATTAAATGCATATCAAAAATATTCTTCTAAAAAAAGTAATTTTGAAATTGAAAATTAAAAAAATATATTTTTAAAAAAGAAAAAGAAAATGTAGGTAATTTTTTTAAAATAATTTTATTTTTGGTGGCATTTTTTAAAATAAATCCCAAGTTTTGTGCGAATGTGCCAAGAAGCTGTGAGCCTAGACTTCACTCAAAGTAGATTGGGCTGGACTGGGCTATCTAAGCCCATTTTCTTGCTTCAAATAAACTGACGAACTGGAAAGTCTGCAATTGCTCTAAGATCGAAACTAGAGTCTCTGCAGCTAGTCATTTCTACCAATGGCGCTTTCTGGCTCTCGGGTAAGTCTTTCTCTCTGCGAGTTGTATAATCTAAAGTATCTAAATTTAAAATCACTTTAACTGTTTTACACTCCAGATCTTGATCTGAACATTTAATAAACTATATATAAATGTGTTCTGTTTGGTTGCTAAGAAAATTTGCGAAAAGGAAAGAAAATTTTTGATTTCATTCTTTGATCTCTCTGTTATATTGATTTTCTAAGTTTAGATCTAGAAATCTAGAGATAGAGACATGATTTTTGGAAATTCAGTTTGTGAGAAGATCATATGTGTTTCTAGATTAAATGTGTCTCATATTCTGTTATGAATTTTGGTGTTTGTAGGATGTTTGCCCCACAGTAAAGAACATTCTTTTGCTAGACTCTGAAGGAAAGCGTGTAGCTGTCAAATATTACTCGGATGATTGGCCAACTAATATTGCAAAGTTAGCTTTTGAAAAGTCCTTGTTTGCAAAGACTATGAAATCAAATGCCCGGACAGAAGGTCTGGTTTCTAACTTGTATTATATACTATATTTTTTATTTGCTTGATGGTTAAATTTTTTTTATTTGGCCTTTAGTCGTGCTTCCTGTCCAATATAATTCTGGTCTGGATGTTAAACAAAATTTTGTGCAAAATCCTTTGGTAATGATGTACATTCTAAATGAACAACTGTTTGTCATTGCATTTGCTTCACCGTTAATTATGGCATGGTTCATTAGAAAGAAAATCAGAAAGTTTTCATCTTGTATAGTTGGTAAGAACAATACTATTTTGTGCACTATTGAGCATGGAACAGTTGCCTATATTTCTTTCTATCTATCCTATAGCAAGCACTAACAAATTAAGCAGGTGACAAATGGATTCTTGATTTTTCATGCTTGGTACATCAATATTTTAACACAAGATTGCTGTTATAGTAATGGTAAAAAAAGTTAGGTTGTAGCACGTGTATTTTCCAAATAGTTATTATTAAGGAATTGTTGACAGGTGAGGAATCTTAGTTCTTGGCTTTCTGAATTTGAAATAGTAAACTTTGACTGAGTTGCCATTTGCAATTCTGCTTTGATTGAGAGAAATGATTCATATCTTACTTCTTTTCATGTCATGGTTAATAGTCCATGCTATTACTGCTTTGGAAGCAAATTGATATTGTGGAATGTGAAAGCATAGCTAGAATGAGTATTAGAAGGATTAATGGCATCATAACGTCTCTGCATTATCACTGAATGATGCATGGCCTCAGCCATATTGATTACTGTTATGTTCTATATGCAGCGGAAATCACAATGTTCGACAACAACATTGTCGTCTATAAATTTGTCCAAGACCTCCACTTCTTTGTCACTGGAGGGGATGATGAAAATGAACTCATCTTAGCTTCAGTTCTTCAAGGTTTCTTTGATTCAATTTCCTTGCTCTTGAGGTACTCTGAGCTCTAATTTGAGCTTTAGTTCCTAATTTGATTTGGTGAATACCTATTTTCTGTTTCTCAACCTTATACCTTCCATGACCTTGTTATAGGAGTACTGTAGACAAAAGGGAGGCACTTGAGAACTTGGATCTTATATTTTTGTGCCTTGATGAGATTGTTGAAAAAGGGTATGCAATTTGTTTCTTGAATCCTTTCCTCCATTTTTTTAACTTGTTTGACTTTTTTCTTATTACTTTTGCCATGCAATTGTTAATTTGTGATGCATGTCAAATAATAATGGTAAATTTCCTAGTAAAGAAGTTGTGAAACTCATTATTTATAATACTTCATGCTGCCTTTTAGTCACGTTAGGGGCATCTGTCCTATTGTTAATGTTAGCTTGTTTGGTGAAGGCGAGTTAATGGTTTTTGTACATATGTTCTGGCTACCTTTTCTTCTCTTCTGTAGATTATTATGAATTTTAGGTCCCTTTTCAATCAGTATACCTTTGTTCTCTTCAGCAATTAGAGTTGAATTAAACAGTGTAGAGCGGAATTGAACGGTGTATTTTAAAAATAAGTATTATGTTAAATTTGAAATCTCGATTGCTCTTTTGGGGCAAGAATAAAGTGTGAGCAGTTAGACTTTTGTACAATTATTAGTTAACACCTAAAGATTGATAGCTTTGTTCTAAAATAGAGATACAGATTTTATACAGTTGAAATTCTTTAGAGTTTAGATTATAACATAATTGAGTTTGGAATATATAGATCCTTTTATGTACCTTTTGAATAACATCTCTATACTGATGTAGAGATTGTGGCATGAGAAATGGTTCAAGATATGGGGGTGGGGGGTGTTGGTGGGTGGTGGGGGATGGGGGGAGGAGAGAGAAGAAGGGGAAGGTCATTGTCTAGAAGAAGGATAAGTCTTAAGCTCGTTCCTCTCAATCACACAGCTTGCACATTGATGCAAGCATGTACCCAAGTCATGCTCACAATCAATAATAGCCAATGCTGCTGTTTGCTATGCTCTTCTTCACTAATGGCTCCTGTTCACTTCTTTACTATTGGTGAAGAATCTTTCAACTCAGGTTTTATTCATTTGTTTTGGCAGGATGATACTTGAAACAGATGCCAACGTTATTGCAGGAAAGGTGGCAGTGAATAGCATGGATCCCAATGCTCCTTTGTCTGAGCAGGTTTGAATTTGATTTCTACTCATCTATTATTTCCTTAATACTAAACAATTAAGTAAATATTGCTATGTGAATCTTAAGAAATTTTGAAGCGAAAATAAGACTTGCTTGATAACATTAACCACAAAAAAATTCTTTCCAGTATTCTCAAGAACTCAATTTAAATATTTCATGCATATTACTAGGCCAACTGCTGTTATACTTTGCATTTTTTTTCCATTTGATTTTTATGCTTAACTTTTATGTTTGTTTTTGTGATTCTGTAGACAATAACCCAAGCATTGGCTACTGCACGCGAACATTTGACAAGAACTCTCTTTCAGTAAGGTTTGATGGATGCTGAGATGAGTCGGATTTCATTCTTTTTGTCATTCTTATTTCCTGACCTGTTGGTATTTAGCAGTTTATTTTTGTCTGAAATATTTTTGTGGAGCTTAATGATGATGAGATAATTCCATTTGGGGTTGTTATAGCTTATATGTTTATCCAATTAAATAATCTTAACCTGTTCTTAAGATTCAAATTTATTTCATATAATATTTTCAAACTAGGAAGTTCAGGTTCACTTTTAATTAATGTTTAATCAAATTTAAGTATTTAAGAATTTGTATTTTTTTTAAGCATTTAAGCATTCTGTTATAAAAATTAAATAAGTTAAGATAAATATAATAAAAAAAGATGGGATAAATCAAAACTAATTTGAAAAAAAATGATTATAAGTTTCTTCTAAAATGCAACCCATAATTATTTCAAGTGAAATAAAGAAAATTATATAAATGACTTTAATTAATTTATAACTAAGGTTTAATTGAGTTGAGCGGAGCAAGTCAGAAGGAGTAACTTAGTTTATTTACGGTTCTACTTTTGAAATACAAAAATAAAATGACATTCTTGTTACGATAAAAGCTGTAAATATAGGATAAATGGTAAGAATAAAAGTGACATCTTACATCCCAATCTTTGAGCAGTTTATGGTTTCAAAACTTTAAAATGATTTTCCTTTCCCAGAAAAAACAGCTTTGGTTGGTGAAGTTTGAGATGGTGATGTTATCTGACATACAAAGCTAAGGCTCAGTTTTCAAGCTTAGATTTTTCTATTTGATAGAAAGGGAGAATCTGTAGAGCTGAAATTTGATTACTATAATTAAGAAACTAATTAGCGTTCTAAACACAATTTGCTATCTGAAATTTGATTTCTACTTAATGTTGATATTCTTCGTTGTGCAACTCAAATATTAATTAGTTTTGTCCAACGTTGAAATTAAGAGGAAGGGGTGGGTAGTGGTAGATTTGGGCAAAATATGTTAAATTTTTTAAAAAATTGACTCGTCAATCTGTAATGTTTTCATTAATTATAATTTGCAGATCAACCATGGCTAAATCTCCATAATTAAAGATTATATATATAATTACAATTATAATTATAATGGATCCACGAATTTTAGAAAGATGCTCCACTTTCATATGCTGAATTTTGTGGATTTTTCTATTTTTATTAAATTATTACAAAATTAACTATATATTTTCGTCATCACCTAATAATAATTATATTATTGACATTTAAAATATAATTTTAATTTTCAAATACACCAATATATTTACATTTTAAAACAAATTTAATAATATATCTATACAATTTAAATAATAAATCTGATTTAATTCTCATCCTACGTTAAAAAAAAAAAAGTGAGAGAGAAAATATATTTGTAATATCTAATAAGTATGTCACTTGTCACATCTAAACACATTGAATTGGAAGACAGGAGGGTAGAGCCGAAATTTTCTTTGTGAAAACAACAATTGATACAAATTATAAAGGCTCAGAGTTTTGCTTAAAATAATTGCCTTAATTAAATTAAGTTATTGTGAAATGGACTTTTTAGCTAATGCATGACAATATACCAATTCTAATATAATACAATTCATTCAAATCAAAACATTCATTATTCAATTTATCACTAGTAGCACTAAAACTATCAATTATTCTTAATATTTATATTAAACAAAAATATTATAAGAGAAGTTATTTGTAACATTAAAATTATTAAATTATTAGTCAAATACATATATTATTCACTGAATTTGCATCGTTTGATCACTTTACCCTATAATTTTTTATTATAACCGCTTTATTCTTATATTTATTTATTTTTTGCTAACAGATATTTTTTTTATTAATATTAATTAATTTATCTCTTTATATTTATATATTTTATATTAAATAAATTTTTCAGCGACTCAAGTGTGATACTGAATTTAAATTTTTAAGTTAAGAAAATATAATTTGATGAATTATATAGTTAAATTAAAAGTTAAATAAATAAATTGACTAAACTTTATAAGTTTATGGGATTATATATATATATTTAGCTTATGAATTTTGATTTGTAGAAAATTTATATATAGCAAAAATCCTATGAGACTTAAAATTAAATAAATAGAAAGTTTTTGCGTGTGGATCTTTATATATTTTTTTTTTCGAATGGAAAAGGATTTAATGTACACATTAGATCTAGTGGTACCAAAAAAATATGAGTTGGGAGTGTCAAATCTCAAATGGTCCTTCAAAAAAATTAAAATTTGCCCCACCAATTCATAAGCACATCAAAGTTTAGTCATTTTTTGTGACCCTATATACTTCAAATATGACCTAAAATTGTCCACTACGCATTCAATTTTCATATTCCTCCTCTACTTAAAGTCATAACTAATGAAATACCAGTTTATTTTTGTTTCGACTCAAAAATAAATATATATTAACTTTTTTATTTTATTATAGTTGTGATTATTAATCGTTTTTGAATTACATGTTAGCTGTAATTATATTAATAGATATATTCGAAAATATAATAGTAAATTTATTTTAAAAAGGAAAATTATTTTTCGACATTTAAAAAAATAAATGAATTATTATTTAATGGATTGAGGAAATAATTTTTTCCCCCTTCAAGCTGTAGCATCCTTATCGTATGTGATGTAATTTTTTTTTTAATTTAACAAACATATATGATACAAACATGGCTTTATTGTACATTAGAAAAAAATAAATAAATTAACAAAACATCAATAATATATTCAAAAATATATTAATTTATTGAAATAATTAAAAGGTGATCCATCTTTAAGGTTGACATGAGAAAAAGAGACCAACAATGATTGAAATTAGCCACTAATTAAAATGATAATTAATGTAGAGGGTGTTTCTCAAAACTTAAAAGCTGGTCAAAACTGCTTATAAGCTGTTTTTAGATTATAAGTTGTTTATTTAAGTGTTTCTGAAAACTTAAATAGTAGATTATAATCTGATTTTAATCAGTTTTTTAAAAGTTGAGTTTTGCTACTTTTTTTTAAGCACTTATTTTTTAAGCAGTTTTGACCAAGTAAAAGACCATACTATCCCTACCTAATATTCAATATTCCAAATTTGCCTACCTTATACAATTTAGTTCCCATCAAAGAAATTTTATTATTATTATTATTATTATTATTATTATTAAATTTTATTATTATTATTATTATTATTATTGCAAAATAAATTTTGAATTGACATTTAAAAAATTATTTTTATACAATAAATAAACTTATGGACAGTTTGGTCATTTTGACAGTTTCTACAATTAAAAACTGATTATAAGCTGATTTTACAGAAACACTTAACTGATTATAAATTGATTATCAGCTGATTATTAGCTAGTTTACAGAAACGCTTAACTGCTTATTTTTAATCTGATTATAATCTAAAAATCACTTATTCACAATAAGCTGAAAAGCTCCAGTTTTGAGAAACACCCTCGTAATGAAACATTAATAAAATGTTTTAAGAAGCACAGATTAAAATAGTTTTTGTAATTTTCAAGTGAAACTTATTTAATTAATTAATAAGCAAATTATATAGTTTTTTTTAAGTATTATTAATATAATATGGGAAGAAATTATTTAAATATATATATTTATATATATATTTATCGTGAAACTGTGTTGGATAAGAACACAATCACAATCCGACAATGTTATAAGAGAAAGAGAAGAAAGAAAGGCTTTTACAAAAAGTATTAATTTCATTATAGGAAACAATAATTTATAGACCTTGTCACTCTCTCTGTCTTCTTTTCTAAAGAAGAAGTGAAAGAAACCCTCCAATTTTATTTTCTACTTTACATGAATTTCCACAATCTTGTCATTCAAATCCAAACACTTTCTAATGGGAAATTTTGAAATAATATATCTTTTTTTATTTTAAAAAAAATACATATGCACGATGGGCTTTAATTTTAAGGATAAACTCTTCATATATTTTTATTTCAATAAGTTTAAATTAAGAATATTTTCATGAAAATTTAAAAATCTTTGTAGTTAGTAATAAATATATATTTTAGTAGGCAATAGACCATATCGATTCTCCTTTCTATATCAATATTAAAATATTAAGTTAATTTTGATTTAGACGAATATTTGGAACGTGATTTTTTAAATACGTAGATAGGAGTAGATTCAATTTTTATTTAAAGATAATTTAATGATTAAAGTGAATTAAAGCTAAAATTAAATATAAGGTATTTTTTATAAATTAAGATGGAATAAATAAATTAAAAAGTACATTACATTTATCTTAAAAAATTAATAACTTTTCTTAATTAGTTGAAAGGAAAAATTATTATTAAGCAGTAGAAATGAGAGAATTATTTTTTGTTATCTTATATAATTTAAATTAGCTAAATATCCCACGTTTGATATGCAAGTAGTAATTTATTAATAATAATACACTAATTAATGGATCATATCATAGACAACTAATACAAATCAAATTAGTTTGCATATTTCTCTAACAACTTTTAGTGGATCATGCCTTTTTGTTGAACTAACCGTGATTATTCATCAATGTATTTGAATATTTTCATGATAATGATGTATAAATTGTAAAAAAAAGCAAAATTATAAGAAAAATAATAAAATTATGAAATAAAAATAAAAGGTGTCTTATAGAAATTTGAATTCTTTGTCAATATCAATGATGTATTCTTTTTATAAAAATATTATATAAATTAAATTAATTCGGATTAATAGAATTTATGCATTAATTGTATTAGAAAAGTGACTATTCTAATCTTGCATTTATTGTTAAAGATATTAATTGTATTTATAATAATAAATGTAATGTTAGAATAGTCATTTTTTTAATACAATTAATATATAAAATATTTTTAATTAAGATTAATTTGATAAATTTAATATTATTCTTCTGCTTTTTTATATTTATATCTTAATAAATTGAGGTTCCTTCAAAGAGGAACCAAACTTTTGTCTATCCAACAGCATTTTTTTTTTCCAAACTTTCTTTTGTATAAACTATAGATAATGGTCTCCCACTTAATTATTTGAAAATTTAAAAAATTCAACCCTTTAAATTGCAAGGAACCTAACAAAATAATTTATAAAAATTGTTACTTTCTCATGTAAATAATAAATAATAATATTAATGATAAATAATACTAATTTCTAAAATTGTACAACTTCTTTGTTTGTAATTTAATAGTGGGTGATGATGACAGAAAGCCCTCTTATCAACTCAATAGTTAAATATTAATTTAAAATCTTCATTTATAAATAATTATTTTGCAGGCTATCATTTTTTAACGTACCTTAACGAATGTTATGATATGATATGATCAAACTTATCATAAACAATAAAAAGAATTATTTTTGTACAAACAACATATGTTTATATTAACCTTTATTCAACAAGCAATCAACCAATCAATTGGAACAATGATACTCAGCTTCGATTATCACTCAAATTAATGAAAAACCAACTAATTTAAATATGGGGACCCTTCTTGAAAGATTGATGAGAGGGTTCTTTTCAAAGGAATGATTAAACATAAAGATTCCTAATTAATTAATTAAGTTAATGTTAAACATCTAATCTTAAAATAAATTTCCGGCATGTCCTATGTTACAATTTAAACCAATCCCTATTACATGTATAGGGAATATATATGACTATTTCTAATATAATTTATTTCTCATTATCTCTTAATTCATGTTAATTTTTTTATTATGAAATTTAAATGTTATAAAATTAGAATCTCAATATTGTTGTCTGTTATAATTATAATAAGATATATTTTATCGCATATTTTTCAATTAATTTTAATTTAAATATCAACTAAAATTAATCTCATTTTAAATAAAATTTAAAAGACCCTTATATTCTAAAACCCTTTTTTATAATATGTGTCGTGAAGACATATGTTAAGCAACATTAAATAGTATACTTTTTTCACTATGCTTATTACTTATGTTATTAATCATTTTGAAAAAATTATTGCAATAAATTATAATAAAAATAATATATATTTCAATAAAAAATAAAATATTTAATACTATTTAACATATATCGTGATATACTCCTAAGGAGCAAAAAAAAGTTTGATACATGTAAATTTGTCTCATCCAAATTTAAATTCATTTAAATTTAAAATATTCATATTTATTTTTAAACACAATTATAATTATAATTTTACTATTTATATTCAAATCTGCTTAATGCAATTTATTTATTATTTATATAAATTTAACTATCCATTTAAATATAAAAATATTATGAAATTAAAATTATAAAATTATAAATTTTCAGAAATATATTTAAACATGATTAAGCTCTATTTATATTTGTTTAAATCTATTTATATTTTATATAAATTAATTAGAATAAATTAAATTTTTAAAAATATCATATTTATTGTCAGTACAAGTACAATGTATGAGACAAAAAAATAAATTAACGCAATATTACCTAATTTTAGTTATAATATTATTTATTGTTATGATGTGTATGTGTATAAATACAAATATAACAAAGGTGCATTATTGTAATAAAAATATTGAAGAAATGGATTTGACATTAAAATGAAATGTACACGTGCTTCTTGTAGACTTGCAGTTGGCTATTTGACTGTTTCTCATGAAATGGAGTGGGGGACCTTAATGTGGGTTCCAATCCACACTATGCCTTCGTTAATCACAGCCGTCCGATTGATTGATTTATTTATTTTTTTAAATTTGACAATTGTACTTATTTGCTTGTTTAAATTTTTGAGAGACAAAGACATGCTGAGGAATAATACAAAGGTTTTGATTTTGCATGGTACAATTAATCATTTAATCTTGTATTTTTTAAACGAATCCAAATAAATAATTTCCACAGTATTTTGGTTAGGTCCAAAATTTTATTTTATTACATGAAATAGTATCAAGTTCCTCAACCATTTTCCTCGCCATATTGTTATTATTTTTAGAAATTTTTAATTTTATTTTTAAACCCCTAAACTTTTAAGATTTATATGTAGATTCTATATTGTTAAATTTCTTGAGAAAATTATATAGTTAATTTTTTTAATTTTTTATAATATCTTACTGTTTTGGTGTATTAAAAATATATCAAATATACACTAAAAATATAAATAAAACAATTAAAATAGAATTTCTTTTTTTTATCAAATTATTATTTTTTTAATTACTAAATACGTAGATCAATTAATAAAAAATTATTATAATTTAATAAAAAAATTTAAATATATAATAATATTAAAATTATATATGTAAAATTTTATCCATTTTGTGATCACGCTACGCTACACTGTCAAATTGTGATTTACACTAAAATTACTACTCTTAAGATTTAGTATTGAGTTGCTTAATACTTATTTTATCTAACTACAACAATAATAGGATTTCTTCTGTTTTTTAAATGGTTATTCAGTATTTATAGATTAAATAAACAAAAGAGTTAAAAATGGTAAAAATCTTCCACCATTCTCAGCTTTGGAAGTTTTATGTAGTAATTTGATTGTTGCTGTTTCAGTTATACCGTCATAATCAAATAATAAAACTAGAAACATAGACCATTTCGATCACATAATCACAGTAATTTTTTTTTTTCTTGAAAGCACATAATCACTATAATTTAGTATTGTAAAATATCAAAACTTACATCAGAGAGTTCCATACCCTTGAATTTCATAAATATTGTTATAATATTAAAATAATTAACACTAAAGTGAATTATAAACTTTTCAATTTATGATAATATTATTAAAAAATTTACATGCCAATCGATATTTTTTTAAAGAGAAAAACTCATATAAAAAAATAATAATAATTAAATAAATTTTATAATAAAATTATAATAATTTTATTTTATTATACTAATTAAAATATTATTTAAATACATACATCTGATTGTACTTAGTATTTTTTTCATTGATAATAAATATATGTGAAATAATATTAAATAAAATAATTTTATATCTTTAATTTGTTGGGTTAAAAAAATAAAAATAAAAATAATTCTAGGCTGCATTACTCTTACCTGCATAACTAAGGAACTGGAAAAGAAAAAAAAAAAACAATCAATACAATAAGTCCTAAAAAAATAACTCCTAAATTGCAGGCACATTTAATGGCTCTGATTTAACACTGGTCAAAAACATGTAAAACGGACGGTGAAAAAAAATTATAATATAATTATTTTAATTTATTTTATTTTTTAAAATTTTACTATTTTTAAGCCTTGCCACCTGGGATAAATGGGTCCCATAGGCAGACCAGTTTTCAAAACGACTGGCTTTCACACTCTTTTGCCAGGTCATTTTAACGTGTAAGTAAGTAAGTAACAAATATATATTATATATAAAAAATAATTTACATATACTAAAAACAAAAAAAAAAAGAAAAAATTAAAATAAAATACAATAAAACAGAAAATAAAAAATATAGGATACAGGGGGAAGTGAAGGTACTCCGGAAATTCCTGGCATTGGTTCTGACTTGCATCGCAGAGAAAGGGAGGGAGCGAAAAAGAAAAAGAAAAATTAGAAAGAGAGAGAGAGTTTTTCACTCTCCAATGGCCTAAACCCTTTATTTCTTTCATTCTTTCTCTCTCTTATAAAATAAAAAATCTCTCTCTAAAACAAGGTTTCTTCTCTCTCCAGAATTTGCTTTGTCCTTTCTTGATCTGCAACTCTTCCAGCTGTTTTTCTTGTTGTTTTCTTTGTCTTTGCTCAAATGGGTATTAGCTAATCTTGCTCAAGATGAACCACAACCAGCCTCCTGATAGGTACCTTTTTTTCTTTCTTTTGTTGCTTGTTTTTTCATGGTGGTGCTGTCAATGGGTATCAGCTAATTATTGGCTTGTTTAAGATCTTTTGTACGAGGAAAGTTTTCAGATGGATTTGGTTATCAGTTGTAGCTGGACATTGTTGTTTTCTTTTTCATTATAAAAAATGTACGTTTGTTGATGTTTTTAATGTGATTCTAATTTTAAATACTCCTTGTTTTATTTTTGGGGTGTTTGTTTCTGGTGTTTGTGGAATTGAGTTTGAGATTTTTGCTTATAATGTTGGAACTAGAGATAGGTAGGTAATTAAGGTCAATTATTTGGTCTTTTGTAACTTTCTTTGCTGTATCTGAATACGGATTTGTACTTCTCTGTCTTATTCTGATTAATTCTTCTTTAACTAATGGTGTGTTTCCTAATTATTCACAAATTAAAAATCTGGGGATGAAAGATTTTGAATTAAAGCTTTCAAATTTGCAATTCATGGACTTTGGCGTTTTTTGAAATTTAATGCATTGAATTTAATTTTCTATTCATTTTAATACTCGATTCTGGCTTTGACATTATTTGATGTTATTTATGTTGCAATTTATCAAAAGTATCTTCTTTTCAGTTAATTTTCTATATTTTGTTTGTTGGATTAGGCTTTAAACAGAGAAATTGTGCATAGGGAGCACCTTTGATATCTGCATTGAAGGCAGTGCTTGGGATTGCCCTTTCTGGTGTTTTTTTTTTAATTTAAAAGATGGCGCGAGGTAGGATAAGGTCAAAGCTCCGCCGGAGCCATTTTCATCCTTTTTCTTGTTTGAGACCAAGAACAGAACATGATGAAGGACCACATCCAATTGAAGGCCCTGGCTATTCCCGAATAGTTCATTGCAATCAACCCCGTATGCACAGGAAAAAGCCCTTGAAGTATTGCGCAAATTATATATCCACCACAAAATATAATGCTGTAACCTTCGTGCCTAAGGCACTTTTTGAGCAGTTTCGGCGGGTTGCCAATATCTACTTTCTTTTGGCTGCGATTCTTTCACTTACTCCGGTTGCCCCATTCTCTGCTGTGAGCATGATTTTTCCTTTGGCTTTTGTTGTTGGTATTAGTATGGTAAAGGAAGCTTTAGAAGATTGGCGTAGGTTTATGCAGGATATGAAGGTTAATAACAGGAAATCAAGTGTTCATATAGGGGATGGTATTTTTGGTTACAAAGCATGGCAGAAGATTCAAGTTGGTGATGTGTTGAGAGTGGAGAAGGATCATTTTTTTCCAGCTGATTTGCTTTTATTGTCCAGTAGTTATGAAGATGGAATTTGCTATGTGGAGACTATGAACTTAGATGGTGAGACAAATTTGAAGCCAAAGAGAGCTTTGGAGGTAACATTGCCTCTGGAAGATGATGAGGCTTTCAAGAATTTTACAGGGATGATAAAGTGCGAGGACCCAAATCCTAGTCTTTACACCTTTATTGGTAATTTTGAATATGATCGTCAGGTTTATCCTCTTGATCCTAGCCAAATTCTCCTTAGAGATTCAAAACTCAGGAATACAGCTTTTGTATATGGGGTTGTTATATTCACTGGTTTTGACAGCAAAGTCATGCAGAATTCAACAAAGTCCCCTTCAAAAAGGAGCAGAATAGAAAGAAAAATGGATAAAATTATATACATCCTTTTCAGCCTTCTTTTACTGATCTCACTGATTAGCTCAATTGGCTTTGCAGTGAAGATAAAGCTTCAAATGCCAAATTGGTGGTACATGCAACCTTCAAAACCTGAAAATTTGTATGATCCTAACAGCCCCATCAAGTCAGGTCTTGCTCACCTGATCACTGCTCTCATCCTTTATGGCTATTTAATACCCATCTCTCTTTATGTTTCAATTGAAGTTGTGAAAGTTTGTCAAGCAAAGTTCATAGATGAAGACCTATGCATGTATGATGAAGAAACTGGCAATACTGCTCAAGCACGAACATCAAACTTAAATGAGGAGTTGGGCCAAGTGGACACTATCCTCTCAGACAAAACTGGCACTTTGACTTGTAATCAGATGGATTTTCTGAAGTGTTCCATTGCTGGTACTGCATATGGTGTGCGCTCAAGTGAAGTGGAACTGGCTGCAGAAAAACAGATGGCCAAGGACCTTGAGGAGCAGGATGCAGAAATGTCTAACAGTTCCAAGCATAAAAGTCAGGGATTTGATTCATGGGGGAATAGTACTGGAGCACTAGAAATTGAATTGGAGACTGTTATCACTTCTAAAGATGAAAAGGATCAGAAAGCAGCAATAAAAGGGTTTAGTTTTGAGGACAGCCGTCTCATGGATGGAAATTGGTTGAAGGAGCCCAATACAGATGTGATTATTTTATTCTTTAGGATATTAGCAGTTTGTCAAAGCGCTGTTCCTGAGCTTAATGAAGAGACTGGCAATTTCACATATGAAGCAGAATCACCTGATGAAGGGGCCTTTCTTGTCGCGGCAAGACAATTTGGTTTTGAATTTAGTAAAAGAACTCAATCCAGCGTGTTCATCACTGAAAAATACGCTCAAGCGGGACAATCGGTTGAAAGGTAAGAATGTAAAATGAATTATTGTTATTCAGGCATTTTGTTCATCAGTCCTTGGATCATTGTTAAAGTCTCGGTTGTCTCTTGGGAATCTTGCAGAGAGTTCAAAATTCTGAATCTGCTGGAGTTTACTAGCAAAAGGAAGCGAATGTCTGTAATTGTGAAAGATGAGGATGGACAGATTTTGCTCTTCTGCAAAGGTGCTGACAGGTTAGACTCCCAACTGTATTTAATCTGCTTCTTTTTAACGTGAAGAGTGTGATAGAGCAATCAGAAATTTAGATATTTATTAATCATTCACGGTGTTCTTTTTTGGAGTAGATTGCCTCCAAGCCATATGAAATCCTGCTTGTCCTTGTTCCTTCCAATTGCCCCAAAATGGAAGAGAAAAAAGTATAAACTTTTTGCTTGCTTTGCAACAATTCATTGCTCTTTTGTTTCAATTACACAGCATCATTTTTGACCGGCTATCAAAGAATGGAAGAACGTATGAGGAAGCTACTACTAGACACTTGAATGAATATGGAGAAGCTGGGCTCCGCACATTGGCACTTGCTTACAAAAAGCTTGATGAGTCTGAGTATACTGCATGGAGTAATGAGTTTGTGAAAGCCAAAACTTCTATTGGTGCTGATCGAGAAATAATGCTTGAGCGAGTAGCAGATATGATGGAAAGGGAATTGATTCTTGTCGGTGCTACTGCTGTGGAGGACAAATTACAAAAAGGGGTACAAATGATTGTTACCTTATAATAATGCATTTTATTTTGGTTTGCTTTTACTTATTTTGAATATCTCTCCAGGTTCCCCAGTGCATAGATAAACTTGCACAAGCTGGTCTGAAGCTCTGGGTTTTGACAGGGGATAAGATGGAAACTGCAATAAATATAGGGTTGGTCTTTCACAGATTGCCATACAAGGTCCTTAGCGCATGTTAATTTCTCTAGGAATCTGAAAAGAACTCTCATTTCCATGGTGCAGATATGCTTGTAGTTTGCTTCGACAGGGAATGAAGCAGATATGTATTACAGTGACGGCTTCAGAGTCAATGGGCCAAGATTCCAAACAGGTATACTCTACCTGGCAAGCTCCTGATGGACTTCTATTCATGCAATTGATTTTGATGTTAAAACTTTATTGTGTTTCTTCTTCAAACAGGTTGTAAAAGATAATATTTTGAATCAAATCATGAATGCCTCTCAAATGATTAAGCTAGATAAGGATCCACATGCTGCATTTGCATTAATTATTGATGGGAAAACTCTGACTTTTGCTCTGGAGGATGATATGAAACTTCAGTTCTTGGCATTAGCAGTTGATTGTGCATCTGTCATATGCTGTCGTGTTTCTCCCAAGCAGAAGGCACTTGTATGATCTATTTTCCCTCTTACCTGTAGGACTGTCTTTCACATTGTCTTTTTTGGCCTTCAGTTTTAAATGACTAAAGTCCTTTCAATTGCAGAACTAGATGCTTATTTATTTATTTATTTTTTTTGGGGGGGGGTGGGGGGTTTCGGCACCAGGTAACAAGGTTAGTGAAAGAGGGAACTGGAAGAACCACCTTAGCAATAGGTGATGGTGCAAATGACGTTGGAATGATTCAAGAGGCTGATATTGGTGTTGGCATTAGTGGGGTGGAAGGAATGCAGGTCAGTGATGTATCTGACTCCTGCATGAAGCAACTATAATAAATGAAGAAAGTTATTTTACTATTTATTTTCTTTTCACTTCGATTTTTTTCTTTTGCAAGCAGTATCCTAGGAATTCCATCTGTTTCTTGGTTAGTGTAAAATAGGCTTGCTCCTCCTGCTTTATAAATAATTTTTAGTACTGGCAAAATAGATCAGACAAAAGAAGTATCATGGTTGTATACCAAAAATCATGCTTGAGCCCCCTCCCTCCCTTTATTGGACATCATCCTTGAAGTATTGCATATTGCTAGTTAGTTTGTTGAGAGAAATATTTTGACGCGTGTAAAGGAAATTAAAAGCATAGGTATCTCCTTCTTTATGTTCTATTGAAGCTTACGGAACTTGCAAATTCATCTCAGGCTGTGATGGCTAGTGATTTCTCTATCTCTCAGTTTCGGTTTTTGGAAAGACTTCTGGTAGTGCATGGACACTGGTGCTACAAGAGAATTGCTCAGATGGTAAGTATCAAACTTTGGAATCTTGCTTTTATTGCTTTATTTCATGTATTCAATATGATTACTATCCACTGCACATGCATGTTTAGACACTGTTAGGTATCCATGAAGTTCAATGTAGATGCACGTTGTTGATTAATTTTTACTCAAACCCGGATATTTGGCATTCAGATTTGCTATTTCTTCTACAAAAACATAGCATTTGGTCTCACCCTGTTCTACTTTGAGGCTTTCACGGCCTTCTCGGGGCAATCAATTTATGATGACTGGTACATGCTACTATTCAATGTTGTTCTTACCTCCCTACCTGTCATTTCACTTGGAGTTTTCGAGCAAGATGTTCCTTCTGATGTCTGCTTACAGGTTAGTTTTATTAAATAAATCTTGGTTAACATTTTCATCCATTACTAGTTGCCAATGTTATTATATATGCATTGAATACATGCTGAAACTTTTTGCAGTTCCCAGCACTATATCAGCAAGGACCCAAAAATCTATTCTTCGACTGGTATCGAATACTAGGATGGATGGGCAATGGTCTCTATTCCTCTCTCATCATTTTCTTCCTCAATCTTATCATCCTCTTTGACCAACCATTCCGTGCAGAAGGTCAAACTGCTGATATGGCTGCCGTGGGCACTACCATGTTCTCTTGTATAATTTGTGCTGTCAACTTCCAGATTGCACTTACAATGAGCCACTTCACATGGATTCAACATGTTTTTGTCTGGGGCAGCATTGCTGCCTGGTTCTTGTTTCTCTTGCTTTATGGGATGGTATCGCCGATTTATTCAGGGAATGCTTACCAAATTTTAGTCGAAGCCCTCGGTCCAGCGCCTATTTATTGGTGTTCCATAATCTTAGTAACAGCCACATGTAACTTGCCATACCTAGCTCACATATCATTCCAAAGATGTATACACCCAATGGATCACCATATCATTCAAGAGATCAAGTATTATAGGAAAGACATCGAAGATCAACACATGTGGAGTAGAGAACGGTCAAAAGCAAGACAAGAAACCAAGATTGGGTTCACAGCAAGGGTGGATGCAAAGATCAGGCACCTAAAAGGGAAGCTGCAAAAGAAGCATTCATCCGCACACCAAAGCTATGCATCTTCCCCTTCGTAACCCTGTCTGTGCAATATTTTCAGGTTCTTTTTCTTATTTTTTGAAAAGCTTTTAGGGGTTTGGCTGTTTGCAATTTTTCTATCATGGCCCTTGTAACGATTCATTTTGCAGTGATTTTTTTTTGTGGTCAAGTGTTCAATTCATTATACACAAAATCGCATTCGAGCCCCTTGTATGTACACTACCTATAACATGTGAGAAGTTAACAGCTTGTGAAAATAGTTGATATACAAAGGTTCTTATTCTTTTCTTTTTGTCCCCCATTTGTTTCTGAGAACTGTGAAACATCACTTTGTTGCCTGGTTTGTGGAAGGATTCATATTATGAGAATATGCATTTATAGTTAGACTGTATTTCAATATGCTAATATTGGTTGTTATTAAATGTCAAATTCCATGAGTTTTTGATCCAGTAAATCTTTCATAGTTTTTGATTTGTATTTTTTTTATTATTTCGATTTTTTTTTAATTTTGAAGATGATTTTTAATATTATTACTAAAAGTTAATAAATTTAATCATTTTTCTTTACAAGTTTCAGTATAAATTAAAAGGTGTTCACAGTCCACACTCTCTAGAAAGAAAATTAAAAAAGGCCAATTCAATAATTAAAGATGTCCGCAGTCCAAACTTCAACATTTCTTTTTCTTTTTCATCATCACCTTTGAATTAGCTATTAATTAACTTAATCTAATAAAATTGACATTAAATGTGAAATTGTAGTATTGTAAATAACAATTAAATAAAATTCATTACCTCTTGATCATATTGAAAAAACTTCATTATTGCATTTTGAATTGATCATAATTGTAATTAACATGCAAAGAAGAAATTTATTTAATTATATAAGAAATTTTTCTATATGTACTAATTATCATGAAAAGCAACTCGTGATTTAGATAGTTCTTCTTTCTTTTATAGTTATCTTATTTAATATATCATATAATATAATATAATATCATATTATATTATATATTATTAAATCATATTATCACTCAAACAGAAATGGCAATTTTTTTTTCTTTTCCTATATATCAATATATTACAAATGACATGCAATGTATAATAATAATAAGTTTTGACTGCAAAAAAATTTAAGATAGTGGTGCCGACACAAAATACTGTCCAATCCAAGTTGGTCGTTTAGTGAATAGTTCAAATCAAGTTCTTCATAATTACCACTGTCTAGTCATGATGAGATGTGTCCCCATTTACAACCCAACCTTAAATTCCATTGTTTCAACATAATTTTTATGTGATCAAACCCACATTCCTATTTCATTATAGCTTCATTGATTTTTTTTTTGCATTAATTAATATAATTATTATGTAAATTCAACCATTACACAGATATATATTTTTGTTTCATTCAAAATTTTTGAAAAATATATTATTATGAAATTATCTATTTACACACTATGAAAAGATATTTTATTGTTGGACATAAATAATATGAATAAGGTTATTATATGATCTATTTAAATAAATTTATTGTTTATATTTAATATTAAATGCATTATATTATATATTTCTTTCATTCTAGTAAATTTATAATTTTTAAATATTTATTAAAAAATTATTAAATTATTCTTAAAAAATAAAATTATAAAATTTTTAAATATTATATAAAATTATTTTAAATAAATTAAAATATTATCTATTAAATAATTAATATTAAATTATTATATCATTACTTTATTAATTAATTTATTAATAATAAAAATATAATTAAAAAATTAATTAATTTTTTTAATTGTATGAAGCGATAATTTTGATAGAATAATTTTTATTATAAAAGTGACAATCTCAATTTGATAAAGATAATAAATGGTATCTCAACTAAAATATTAATTATTATTATATAAAATAAAAACAAATGTTTCCTCAAAATTATAGTTTAAGTAAAATTTAGAGTTTTTGAATGTCTATGAGTTTAATATTCAAATAAAATATCTCACATAATTATTTAATTTCATTTCATTTTCCTCCAAAAACAAAGAAGCAATATGGAATATGCCAAACTACGTCGTTTTTCATAAGGACAAAAGCGACATCGTTTAGATCGCTAGATTGTAAGATTCACCAAAAAAAAGATACGATATTGTAAGAAAATCCGCCCTTGATCGGATCAAACATCAAAGATCACACCAACAAGAAATAAGAAAAAAGGTGAAAAAAAAAACTGAAACTATGTTTTCTATCTCTTACATACTAACAATCTCTAGAGAAAGAAAGTTCTCATTTTATTTCCATATATATCCTCTCTTTCTATCTCTGATGACTCCGAGGTTCCTTCTCTGCCGTTGAATTTTCATCTTCATCATCGTCATCGTTGCCACTTGTCAACACCTGTGGGGTCGTCGATTGTTTTTTCTTATTTTTTTTAAAGTTTCAATTTTGAGGGAATTTTGGACCAGGGTTTTGCTTTGTTTTGTTTTTGGCAATTAAAGGGTTAGGGTTTTTGATTGTTATAGTGAAGTGAAAGAAAGTTTAGGGTTTTTAATATTATGGAGCCGCGCGTTGGCAACAAATTTCGTCTTGGTCGTAAGATCGGTAGTGGATCATTTGGAGAGATCTATCTCGGTTTGTTTTTTTAAACTCTCTGTTTTTAAATTATATTTATTTTAATCTATTTTGCTCTTTACTAAATTTTGTATTGGTTTATATATTTTTAGGTAATAATATTCAAACAAACGAGGAAGTTGCAATTAAGCTTGTGAGTACATTTTATTTTACCATTTTTATTTTATTTTTATATTATGTTTAGTTTTCTGCTAAAAAGGTTGATAAATTTGCCTTCCTTTAAGATTTTTAATGTTTTGGCAATTTTTGGTGTTTATTATTTTGATTTTTCTTTGTGAATTTACTTAAATTATTTTTTTATGTCATCAATGGGATTGATTTATTTTATTAAATTTTTTAGTGGGTAAGTTCTGAAATTCTTATTGTCCTTTTGTTGCTCAGGAAAATGTTAAGACAAAGCATCCTCAATTGTTTTACGAGTCAAAGTTATATAAAATTTTACAAGGAGGAAGTAATGATGGCTATCTCTCTATTATCCTGATTCTTGTTTGTTTTAATTTTTTCTTTAAATATTTTGTTTATTGGGCTTATTGTTGTTGCTTATTGTAATGTTGGCAGCTGGTATTCCAAATGTTAGATGGTATGGTGTTGAAGGGGACTATAATGTCCTTGTGATGGATTTACTGGGACCTAGTCTTGAAGACTTGTTCAACTTTTGTAGTAGGAAATTGTCTCTCAAGACTGTTCTGTTGCTTGCAGACCAGATGGTAGGATTTTTATTTTTTATTTTATGCATATGATTCATATGGTTTTATCTGTTTTATTGCTTTCGTTGTTCTTGTCAGATCAATCGTGTTGAATTTGTTCATTCAAAATCGTTCCTCCATCGAGATATCAAGCCAGACAACTTCCTAATGGGTTTAGGGAGGCGTGCCAACCAGGTCTTGGTTTGATAAGAATTCCTATTAATGAACTTCTTGTTCTGTTTTTGCCCTGTACTTAACATCTACTTGAATGTAGGTCTATATTATTGACTTTGGTCTGGCTAAGAAATACAGAGACACTTCAACTCATCAGCACATCCCTTACAGGTTACAATTTTGAACTTTATAAGTTGGCTAGTTCATTTAATTTCTGCTGTTTTGAGGCTCGGATGTTAAACCTAATTGCTGCATCTGTTTCTTCTAGCTTTCTGCACTATATCTGATTTGCATGTAGATTGGTTGGATCCTTTTTTTAATGCTGTTTGTTTACTTTGTTTAGGATCTAACATCTGATATAATTAAACTCTTGTTAGAATCTTATAAGTACACTGGATTAGATTTGCTGAACCATTCAATTAGGTAGTATTTGCTGGTTGTACTTGTACACATGGTACTGTTGTATATTGGTTCTTTTTTTTTTTAAACTTTTATAGTTGGGCACTTGCAAAGATTAAGAATTTTGTTTGTTACATGTTCACCTGGCTTGTATTTTGTGGTTCTCTTTACGGAGTTATTTTTTGGGCATCTTTCCAATTAATAGTGGCCTTAATTGGGATCCAATTTTGCTTATTTAAATTAATATTGACCTCAGTTCAAATCATATGATGTGCTTACTTTGTGCCTGATTTGCTTATTTAAACTGCAGAGAAAATAAGAATTTGACAGGAACTGCTAGATATGCTAGCATGAATACACATCTTGGCATTGGTATATTTTTGCTGTTTATTTTAGTTTTTGTGACGTGTTCTTCAAGTAATATCTAATTGATTATTTCCCTGTTTCCTGATTGTGCTGCATACGTGTTCTGTAGAACAAAGCCGCAGAGATGATTTAGAATCGCTTGGATATGTTCTAATGTATTTTTTAAGAGGAAGGTAAAGACTCCTGTCCATCACTATCAGCTCAGATCGTCCCTTTTTTGCGTATTTTATTTCGTTCTGACATCAAATGTGTTTGTAGTCTTCCTTGGCAAGGACTGAAAGCAGGGACCAAGAAGCAAAAGTATGAGAAGATAAGTGAGAAAAAAGTTGCAACTTCAATTGAGGTAAGCTCTATCTTAAAATATCATCTCTATTTTTATAATATTGTTTGGCATCATTGAACTGTTTATCCTCTTTAGGCCTTATGTCGGGGTTATCCCGCAGAATTTGCATCCTACTTCCATTACTGTCGGTCACTACATTTTGATGATAAGCCAGACTATGCTTACCTGAAAAGGCTTTTCCGAGATCTTTTTATCCGTGAAGGTTTGAATTGAATTGCTTAATTTTTTGCTCTTGGATATTATACTGGCCTTAAAACTACAACAGTGATAAAATCAAATGCTTTGCCATTACAATCAGTTTGATTTCCTTCTTACTTCAGGTTTCCAGTTTGATTATGTCTTTGATTGGACAATTTTGAAATATCAGCAATCCCAGATTGCTAATCCAGCTGCTCGTGGACTTGTAAGCATTTATTTATTGTCCTTCTAAGGGCTTTTTTTACCCTATGATTGACAAGCTCTGTCACTCAATTTCCATTTATTTCTACTGCAGGGCTCTGGTGCTGGACCAAGCTCAGGCATGCCTCTTGTTGGTGCCACTGTTGACAGGCAGTCAGGTTGGTCTGCTGCCTTTTTGCTTCAAGCTTTTGTGAAATTTTTATATCTTGTATCCAAAAGTATCAGGAGATGAATAATGTGTATGCAATTTTTGCACTTAATGACAGGTGGGGAAGATGGTAGACCCGGCTGGCTTTCGACTGATACCTCTCGAAGGAGAAACTCTGGACCAATTACAACTTCTGGAAATTTATCGAAACAAAAAGGTCCCATTGGAGGCGATCTACCCTTGACCAAAGATGCTACAGTAAGTACTTCCAGCATGCATCTGCTAATTTTTGGCTAGTATTACACAAATGGACTTGTCAACACCTTTAGTTATTGTAGCTGAACTTCTAGATCGCAGATCAACTTAGGGGCTTTTTTGGGTATTAGTCCTTGTGTTCCCTGAAATAAACACACAAAAGCCTGTCCTTTTGTGTATTTGAAAATATGCTGTAGAAAATATGCTGTATTATCAACTTAAGTTGAAAAGTTCATAAATGAGCTTGTGATACGTGCTATGTGCTACATGTTACTGGGTATTGCCACTTGATGTATGATCTGCATAAAGTCATTTTTTGAATTTGAATATTGCACCGCAGAACTAACTTCCATGCTGTATGCTGTGTTGAAGTTTTTGTGATTGGCATTTCATTCATGCTCAAAATTTGTTACTAGGCTTAATTTTGGCTGCTTTGTACTTGTGCAGTTATCCAGCTCAAATTTTGTTTGGACTAGTGGGTCATCAAGGCGACCTGCCATTTCTAGCAGTCGCGATGCAGCATTCGGTGGAAATGACTCTGAACCAACTCGCACTCGCACAACAGATGCGAGTCCTGCAGTTAAAATTTCTGGTGGTCAAAGAAGTTCACCCACTATCTCTACAGAGCAGAAGCATTCGACTTCTGCTAGAATCTCCACAAATATAAAGACTCTTGAATCAACTCTTAGGGGCATTGAGAGTCTACACTTCAACAATGAAGAGAGGGTACAGTATTAGTGAACTCCGTTACTCTCCTCAGTCCTCCCACTGTACATTCAAAATCAAATACTTTCATCACGTATGTGGAAGTGGAATGTGTTAATGTTTCCATATATTCACTAGTTGCTAACTTGCACGATGCATATATCGTATCTAATTTCTGTTATGTTTTTGGTACGCCCGCAGGCAAATATAATTTAAGTACCAACTAATGGAATATGAATAGCAACACCATTACGTTTGAGCATCATTGATAATTTCAAATTTATAATAGAACACTAGAACTTATTGCTGTAAATTAATACACGTCGCGATACACTTAATAATAAATGTATAATATTTTAGTAATATATATATATATATATATTCAAGATCGATCATGAAAAAAGACAGCTTGAGGGAATTTGTGAGACTTGTGATTGAACAAAAATGATAAATTGATGAGTAAAATTGATGAATGTGGACCTTGAATTAATCACAAAACTAGAAACTTCCACGTATAAAATTACGTCAGAAAACCCATACAAAATACTATAAATTGATCCCTTTATATTGGCATTTGACACAGTTAGTATTGAATATTGATTTCATTTGGGTAATGTTAGATCTCTCATATTATTTTATTTTATTATTGATGGATTTGGTGACTGTATATACCATTGAATCTTCAGATGGAAAAGTTTAATGGGTGACGATCTTATTTAATACTTTCTTGCACCATGCTGAGAAAAATAAATAATATAAAAGATTCGAGTTATTGTTTAATTTTTGAGCAATCAATCCATTAACCAGATTAAAAACTCTGCATTAAACAGATTAAAAAGCCTTAAAGAACATATCTTTTGGTCACTAATAAAACAGCAGCTCAACCCCAGATTAATTTCTGCAACATATCTATAACCGAATTGATTGTATATATAATATATAAGAGAATGGTATTTCCCAGATCTAGCTTTCATGAAATCCAAAGAAAATAAGAAGAAGAAAAAAAAAAGAAATTAATTAAAGTTTACAACCATATTATAAACTTAAATAACATTTATAAAATTTTATAAGAAAGTACATCAGATCTTACATGACAACACAGAGAAACAAACACGATCCATAAGAACAATTACTTTTTTGTTTTCATTTTCTTCAAGTAAATGAAGTGGGAAATTAATTTAGATGATAAAAATGAAGAATTTGGTCACCTCCATCCATAAACAACTTGTGTACAAGTGTCTTTGATCCATCTAAAGCTTTTTCTCAAAGAACCTTTCATTTTGCCTTCCATGGAATAAACCTTATAGCTTGCAACTCTTTTTTTCCTCTGCAATTCAGGATCATTAATAAATCCCCAATTCTTGGAAGAAGAAGAAGAAGACCCAGTATTATTTTTCCCTTTCTTGATCTTCACTTCTTTTCCAAATTGATTTGGCTTAGTAGAACCACCATAACTCACACTGTAAGACCTTAAATCTTGCATGCTTGTTGGGCCTCCTGTTGTTGATGACTTGCCTCCTTCTGCATAGTAATAATCTTCTATTTGTGTCCTCCCATCTCTGCAAGATTTAGATCTAAAACCCTCCATTGAAAGAGAAAGAAAACAAAAATCATATACACAAAAAGATTGGTAGTTTCAAGAATTTAAGGTTACAAGATAGAGGATGAAAGAAAAAAAAAATCTTGCTTTGGGATTGCTTTGCCATTTAGAGGATTAGTTATAACTTTACTGATGTGGGGTCTACTTCTTCTTCTTCAATTTTGGAGTCCTTTTTACTTTTTTTTTCATATATTTATTTTTTAATAATTTTTTAAAAAATATTTTATCCTATGCCATTTTATAAATTTAACATAATATTAATTAAAAATTCAAGATATATAGCTTGGTATTTAAATTTTAAATTCAAATCTCTTTAATATTCTCTCTTTTTTAATTATAATTAATAAAAAAATTAAAAGTTTTTAAATTTATTTTTATTTAATAAAAAAAGAATGTTTAAAAAATAATAATTAAATAAAATATTATAAATTTTTTATAAAAAAAATATTAGCAAGTATTATATTCACATCCATTAAGCTGTAATAAATATTTTATTTTTTTATTAAAATTTATATAATAATTTTACGTGTAATTTTTTATTATCCATTTTATAGGAGTGGTTATAAAAAAAAATTTAATATAAAATCACTAATAAAATTATTTTATAAAATTTATAACTATTAATTATTATTTTAATTTGTATTTTTAATTCTTACTCCCTCCGTATTATTTACATAGGAAAATTTTCTTTTTTTGGTGTATTTTTTATATAGAAAATGTCATTTTAGGTAAATTTTGGGGAGTGGAATGAGACAAAATACCATTTATACCCTTGCCTTAAAAGTAGGTTTTGAGGGATATATTTATTTTAGGGGTATTTAAGTAAATAGAGATAAAAAAAAGTAAAATTTTTTTAATTTTTGTGTCCATTTTATTTTTTCTATATAAATGATATGGAGGGAGTATATCATAATTAAAATAAAGTAGAGAGGGCAATAAAAAAATTTATATTTTATTTAAATTTTATGTTGTATAAAATTAAAAATAATATATTAAAATATAATTTAGCTATTAATATATACTATTAAAATATTAAAAAAATATTAAAAGCAGACAGTGGGGTGGGTGCCGTGTTCCACAATGATCCTTTATAGTGTTGCATAAGGCTGCTTGTTGCATTTGCTCTCTGCATGAGTTGAATAGTCAAAAATATTGGCATGTGCCACGTGGCATTATTCGATTTGGTTTTATGAAAATCTTTTTCTTTGCTATTTATGAGACTGTTGCAATTTATTTGAAAATAGAAATAAAACTCACCAAAATTTTCAGAGCTTCTTAGCGATTTGACATTAATTAGATTGCGTATATTCAATATTTTTTTTTAGTTTAGAAAGTATATCGATTTGACCACAATCTGAAAATAAAGAATATAAAATATAAATTATGATGTTAGTTATAATAAAAAATACACTAACAAATTATTTTTTTAATATTAATATAAAAAATAATTATAAATTTATTATTTAAAAAATATATATTTATTATTAAATTATATCTCATTATACTGATAAATTATTAAATAAAAATTTATTATTAATTATATTATAAATATTTTTTTATATATATAATTAATAAAAAAATATTTATTTTTAATTATATTTTATCACTATTAAAAGATTAAAAATTTTTAATTTTTAATTTTTTTATTTAAAAAGATAGTATAATAGAAAAGAGTGGAGTTATAATTTAATAAAAATTAATTGTATATAAATTTATTCAATCTTTCATGTTTAATGGACGGGAGATTATATTATTTTTAAATAATAATTTATTTATTTTTTAAATAAAAAAATAAAATAATTCATAAATGAATTTTGCAAGCATACTGCAAGTGTTAATGGAAATGGGTCCAATGTACCAAACTATTCTTAAAGATTTTAATTCTTTTGATTTGACACTTAATGGGGTCCTTAGACCTTATGACAATACAGTATGGTTGTTAACTTCATTATTCTTCTTCATCCGCACACTGTTACATAATTCACCATTAAAATCTTACAATATTCTTTTTTATAAAACTGAAAATTATGAAAATTTTAAGTAATGATTATTATTTTTTTATTTTTATTTCTTAATTATGAAGGTAAAAAATTTTATGATTAAAGTTTAATCGTTTAAAATAGAAAATAATTTTTCACATAAATTAAAAACTACAAAATAAAACTAGAGAAATTATATAATACAAACTTAATTTTAATTATATATTTTTGTTGAAATAATAAACTAATTAAATAATAATATATGATAATATTTTTTAATGATATATTTTATAATTTTTTAAGTGAATCATTTAATTATTTTAATTATAATTGCATTAATTTTAAACATAAGTTAATTAAATATAAAAATATATTATTATTCAATTGATTTGTGAAACAAATCAGTTTATAGTATAATAAGTAGTTTAATATATATATATATATATATTCTTAATAAAAACCGAAATAAGATGCTTTCATTATTCTATAAACAGGATGATTACGACCATCAAATATGTTTATGCTAAAAAATTACTACATAAATGCATCACATCAAATGCCCTAGAGAGAGAAGCTTTTCCATCTATCATGATGAGATTTAGTTATGAAAAATATTAAAATTTAATATATTAAATTTACTTTTTTTATATATATAAATTGAATTTTTGCAAGCCAGATTTAGATAAATTGATCATAAATATAAAAAAAGGAAATTACATGTTTTTTATTTTTTTTCAAAGTATTTTACAGTTTTAATATTTTTAATATATCAAATATATATTAAGTACGTATACATATATTCAAAATAATTATTTTTTAAAAAAATAATAATTTTATTTTTTGAGCTATTTTTGAAGAAATTATTCATAGATTCAAGAACTTCATAAATTCAATGAAAAAATATTACCCTCCACCATATTTTTTTAAAATTTTTATTTTTTTACTAGAAGTATTTTAGTTATTTTATCATAAATTTATTATAAATTGCATAAAAATTATAAACTCATAATATACATATAATAAATTAATTGTAAACTAATAAAAATATAGTATTTTAATAAATATTTTATAAATTATGATATTTTAATAAATAATTTATAAATATAATAAATATAAAATTATTTTTAATTATTTTTATATTTTTGTCAATAGGCCAAATTCCTTGAGTTTGCCCACAGTTTCACAAATATGCTTAGATTTTTATCTTTTTTTTTTTTGAAATAGAGAAATTACGATAGTTAAAAAAAAAAAAAAGAAATTTTATCCTTTTTGTGAAAGAAAGTCAAGCAACTCAACCTTAAATAATAACTAAAGTAGTCATACAAATTTAGAACAATAATACAAGATAAAAATTACATTATTGATTTTTAATAGAAAGAACATGAATACATGATTGCACAAGAAATCAGTTAATCAAAATGACTAGTGAAACTTTGGTTCAAAAAAAATGACTAGTGAAACTGTTTGAATTAGTAAATGAGATAGTAAATAATTGGACAATAATTTATAGAAAGGGGAAATGGTATATGGTACAAAAAAAACCCAACATGCAAAACTTTCCACGAGGAGAAAAAAAAAACAGAAAACAAAAATAATAAATAAGAGAACTAGACAATCCCTTAAGGTTGCACTTGAGAAGGACCCATATAAGTTCAAAATGTCAGATGTCTGAAAATATTAAAATTAAGACACTAAACAAGACAATGAAAAACAACACGTTAAAATAGTAAAATAAGAAGAAACCCTTTCTCAACAAAGCACCAAAAATTTCTCATCACAGAAGATCAGCAACATTTGATGGCAGCTCTTCGATAACCACATTATAGAACTTCTGAATGTCGAACAGCATTCTGTCATCATCCCTTGTCACAAAATTTATGGCAACACCTTTTCTTCCAAACCGTCCGCCTCTTCCAATTCGATGTAGGTAGTTTTCTGGTTGAGTCGGCAGATCATAATTTATCACAAGTGAGACTTGCTGCACATCAATACCACGAGCCAAGAGATCAGTCGTGATGAGAACACGAGAAGAGCCAGACCGGAATTCCCTCATAATGATATCACGGGTGTTCTGGTCCATATCTCCATGAGTTGCTGAGACTGTGTGGTCACGGCTCCGCATCTTGTCAGTGAGCCAATCTACCTTGCGCCGAGTGTTGACAAAAATGACACTCTGGGTGATGGCCAGGGTCTCGTACAGGTCGCAAAGGGTTTCAAGTTTCCATTCTTCCTTCTCAACATTTACGTAGAACTGCTTGATACCCTCAAGGGTAAGCTCGTCACGCTTAACCAAGATCCTCACAGGCTTGTTCATGAACTTCCTCGTGATCTCAAGTGCTTCGGGTGGCATGGTGGCAGAGAACACACCAACCTGAACTTTTGCCGGCAGCAACTGGAAAATATCATAGATCTGATGCAAAGAAAACCATATCAGAACCATAAATGGTCATCAAGGGCTACTAAAACTTGGGGTGAAGTGAGAAAAAAGAAACAAGAAAACAGGTTCAATTGCAAACCTGATCCTTGAAACCACGTGAAAGCATCTCATCAGCCTCATCCAATACAAACATCTTAATGTAATCAGGGCGAAGTGACTGTCTTCTCAACATGTCAAATACACGACCAGGAGTCCCCACAACAACATGAACACCGGCTTGAAGGATGCGCTGATCCTCACGAACACTTGTTCCACCGACACAAGCATGAACCTTTACACCAAGATAATCGCCAAGGGCGCGCATGACCTTCTCAATCTGCTGTGCCAGTTCTCTAGTTGGAGCCAAGACCAAAGCCTGACACTGGACTAGACTGTAATCAAGTTGCTGAAGAATGCCAGAACAGAAAGTTGCTGTTTTTCCAGTTCCAGATTGAGCCTGCTGAATGACATCAAGACCCTTACAGAATGGGACAATTCCTCTTTGTTGGATAGCAGATGGCTTCTCAAAACCTTGAAAAGAAATTTAGTATAAAACTATGGGCATGCAACAACTATAACTTGAGAAAAAAAAGAACAAAAACTTTTAGTCTCATAATGTTTATAGTTAAATTTCCAAAAGCAGTTGGTTCCCAAACCACTGAAGTCATATTTTAGACCTCATAAGTAAAAGAAAAGGGAAGAAACAACTCAAACAAAATAAGCTTTAAGAATTGCTATCAGATTAATAAGAATTTTGAATATATCCTAGCACGTTACTGCAGCAAAACAACAGAATATACGAATAAAAATACCATAAGCATAGATGCCTCGCAGAAGGTTCTCTTGCAATCCCATTGCATCAAAACTCTCATAAACCTCATCATATGTGGTGAAAAAATCTTGTCCGTCACTTGAGAGTCTGCAAAGTTGTCCAGAACATTCATGATATAGACACCAAAGCACCACATGTTAAAAAGTTAATCAATAATCTATTGCCAAACAGAAAGAGGTTGCAAACAGTAAACTTACAATTCACTCATTTTGGCATCATATTGCTTAGCATCAAACTGTGATCCTTCTGGTGCCAATCCTGCCATGACTGCACAAAGAAAACCATATATTATGTGAAAATTCAAGAGGAGCATTCAAATATATATTACAAAACTGAGCAGGTAGAGCATATAAATGATATTCCACTTCATCCTACGGGAGTTCACATGAGCTAGGAAGAATATCCTTAAATCATTTCATAATAACCGTACGAATAACAAAGAAATGAAAATCACCCACTCACTATGCATGCTATGAAAAACAAAAGGAATGTCACAGAAGAGCCAAACTTGCAAACCAAATATGAAGAGGAGCACAAGCATTAAACTTCTGTATCAGTATCTGGAGAAGACAAACAAGGGGTAGCCAGGTATCTGATATTTGGATATAAATCCTGCAACACCAGACTGTTTTACCCGCTACTCCAAAATATCAAACTAAAAATCAAGCACTCATAATCCAGTAGCAAATTCAAGAGAGAATAGAATGAAAAGGCAGGGGCAAACAGAAACGGAGGAAATTTCAGTAACAACTCCTCCTCCTGGATTACACTACTACATATTATCAGAAAGCCTTAGCCTTCTGAAATGGATTATCAGCAAGCATATTGGAATGGTATCCAACATTGTAGTGGGCATTAGATGAATGCGAAATATATGCCTTTGTGCATACATGGTACATCAAGATGACAAAACGATAAGAACAAAAGAGAAAGGTAATAATAAGAAATGTCTAAAATAGCAAATAGATCAATGCCATACTGGTTAAAGATAGGGAATTTGCAGCCTAATAAGTGAGATGCAATGTTTAAAATTTAGTCTCTGTACATATTCAGCTTCTGATATCAACAATCAATGAAAAATATATAATCTTTGTCTACATAAAAGCTAAATTGAAAACTATTTATCTAAAAGTTAATAAAACATCACTGTAACAAACTAGTTCTCCTCTATTATCTCGTTAACCATCAAATCTCAAAAGCTTAGCACCAAAGTACACCTCAAAATACCGAACTAATACATCATAACAAAAAATAAAAATCCAAACTTTAACGAATAAAACAAGGAAATAGATCAAACCCAGATCCCAGACAAAACGATCAAGCAAAAAAGCCCACTAACAGATCAAATCCATAGCTAAATCTCCCACTAAAAGGGATAAATGAAAAAAAAACAATAATTTCATAAAAATCAGTACCCAGATAGAGATGCAAAAAGGCATAAACATATACATAAAAAATAAACCAAAACACAGATCTTTCTATAAAACAAAATACCCAAATTCCAAAAAAGAAATATCACACAAACACATAGATACGTAAAGAGAAAGAGAAATAGAAGGAGAGACCTGGTAGTGAGAGAGTGATTGAAACAGAGATAGAGAGAGGCTTGGAGGCTTTTAGTAAGCAGAGAGAGAAAATTAGGGTTTTTAATCCCAAACTCCTCGGATCTGCACCTTGGAGTTTGAAGGGAAGGGTAAGAGAGCGTGCGCTTGTGACTTGCGATTGTTTATAATGCTGCTGTTGTTATTAGGTATTTGTCCACAAAAACTCCACGAAAAACCCTTTTGTGCCCTTTTTATCTGGATTTCCGAATTTGCCCCTGCATTTACTATTTTATTACCTTTGGCTTTGTTTGATCGGTTTGAAAAAATAATTGTGATTAGAAAAGTGATTAGTTCTTAATAAAATATCAATTATATTTACATTTAATAACATTTATTTATATTTGAATATTATAGTAATAAAATTCATCACTTGGATTAATAATCATAATTGAATTTAAGTGTTTTTCAAAAATAAAAAAAATTTTAAAACTACTTATTCATGATTTTTTGATTTTAGATTACCCAATTTAAAACATATATATGCATAACTTAAAATACATGTCATATAATGATAAAAATCTCAATAATAAAAATTGAATTTCAATTAGAACTAAATTTATTTTTAAGTTTTATATAATAAAATTTGAGATTAATTATTGCTTGTTTTTATTTATATTGATATTTTATTTTTTCTGATATTCATTTTTTTAAAAAAATGGTGTTTAAATTTAATAAAATAATAAGACAAATATTAATTATAGAAATTTATATAATGCAAAGGAGATATGGGTGGCATGTTGATGGAGCAATAAAATTTGTGAATTAAAATTGCTCAAAAAGGAAGGCAATGCTATGGTAACCTTAAAAAAAAGTAAATAAAAGACATATTCTCATGCTTTTAAGAGTATTATTATTATTATTATATTTAAAAGGAAAGAACTTCGTAAATACATTTTTTTTTATTCGATCCCCTACCTTCTCATCACAGAATCAGTAGGTAGCCCGCTGGGACAATCCAGCTGGGTTAAAAATTATTATTATTATTATTATTATTATATGGAGAGGATAAATATTAAAACTCAAATTTAAAATTAAAATAAAAGCAACACACACTTTCGTCTTTAAATCTAAATTCGATAATTATTATTGTAATTATTACTAGTATTACTATTATTTATTTATTTCAATTTTATAGTACAGTGCTTACTTTCTCGGCAAAAGACAAAACTTCAGAACGAAGAAAGGACTTATAAAAGCTATAATACTAATAGTAGCTTCGCTTTCTTTTTTAATCACATAAATTAAAATTCTATTTCAAAGTCAATTTATTTACTATTAAGTATTGTGATTTGTGTTTTTTCATTTTTTTTAAGATTTATTTGATATTTATTTTTGAATTGTTAATGTGAAATTTTTTTTAAACATCAATTATAGATTATTAAAATTTCTTTTTAAAAGCAATTCCACATGTTATAAAATATTGAAATTTTAGAACAATCAAGGAATTATTTTTCAATAGCAATTAAAATTATACTTTTTCTTAAAAAAATTAGTTTCGATTTCAATATTTAAAAATTTAGGGTACCGATTGTTAAAAATAAAACATTGCCTTTCAAAATTTGCTAAAAATATTAAAATTTGCTTTGAAAGCAGATCACCAGCAAATTATTTGGCCTCGTACCATAAAAGTGTAATCGGATATTTCCTCCTTTGTATTCAAAAAATAATGTGTGTTCTATTTTCTTTCTTTTTTTTTTAGCATTAAAAGGAGAATTTCATTTAAAAGCTGATATAAAAAGCTATGTAAGATTGAACCGGAACTTAGTGCCATTCAAAGTCATTAATGAATGGCCATCTTTAGACATTGACCAACGTATAACGCTGCGGGCCAATAAAGTCATCCATGATTTGCAAGGATTGCCAAAAAGTGGATTAACTTGTTTCAAAAATAGTTTTTATTTTGAAACTTTCTTCGATTTTTCAAATATTCAAGTTCACACTAATCTATTTTGATGATGAATAATAAAAAAGTCACATAAGGCCAGATTTAGAAAAAAAAAAATTTTAATACAGTAAATTATTAATGAGATCATATTGAAAATAAAGTAAAAAAAATTATTGTTGTTATTGATCTTTTAGCCAACGACAATCCTAAATTTATGATAAAAATACAAAATAAATAAGAAAAGTTATGCGAAGAAAGAGTATAATAAATTTCAAAGAGAAATTTTTAGAGTAAACTTCGCCTATAATGTGTATCCTACTTATACTATAAATAATGAGAAAAAATATATAAAATTTTGCTATTTCATTAAATTAAAGAAATTATATTTATTTATTTTGAAGCCAATTAAATATTAATGCATAATTTAAATTATTTTGTAATTATAATTAAAATACAATCAATGATAAAATTCGTAAATTGAACAATAATTGATACTTTGAATAAAGACAACTAATAGATTATTCTATAAATGCATAATAATAATTTAGTTATGGTTATAATGAATATAAAAAATACATAATGCAAGTTACATAATAAGAAATAACAAAATATATATATATACACAAGTAATTCATATATAAATAAGATAAATAATAGTGAAAAAATTTATTTCAATAAATAATAAAACGAAACTTAATTTATATTATTTATGAAATTTATGAATTTATAAAGAAATTTTATATAAGTGATTGTTAGAATAGTTGATCTCTTCATAGTTTATAGAATTTTCACTGGCGGTCAAGTAGAACTGCTTATGAACAAAAGGGATGCAAATCCACATAAACGACATTGTGATCTTATAAGCTACAAATGATCAATTGTCCTCCAGTCAACATGTACAAACCAAACGACCAGTGGAAACAAAGACCAGACATCATCAACAAAACACAAAACCAGTAAAAAACCGACAAGTCGTTTAGACTGGTAGACTGAAAGCGAGCAAGAAAAGGAATTTACAAATATGCCCGTCAACTTTCTCTGAAATCTCCAAAATGTTAGCATTGATTCCATTTGCTATCCCATTTCTTTTCTTCGATCTCTCCAAAGCATTTCTCCTCACTGTGTCTCTCTGTCTATAATAAGACAGATTGCTCTCTCACTGAAACCCTAGATCTCAGAAAAAAGATCAAAGTTAACTTTATTTCGCTTTACAAAGGTATTCCAGGTAACAACTCTGCGGCTTTTGTAAATTTTTAAAAATTTCTATTATCAATTTGAGTACAAAAGAAATTAGCATCTGGTTGTTATGTTTATGCTCTTCTGATTCAAGAAGACAATTGGGTTTGTGTTGTTTTTGATATTTGTTTAATCTCTGAGAAAATCTCTGAAAATGGAAAGATAATACTTTTTTTTAATTTGTATCTTGTGTTTTTGCTGTTTGTATTTTGTTTATATATATTGATGCATTTGTTATAATAGCTTTTGGGTATTTGATTAACATAGTAGGGTTGAAAATGGGAAAGGAGAAATCTTGAGGATTTTAAAAGGAGATGGATTTAAACTGGACAATGTTTTTTGAACTTTTCTTCAAAATGGAAATATGTGGGAATTTGGCTAATTCCATGTTTCTTTACTGGGAGTCTAGAGGAAAAATCGAAGATGACTCTTGGATATTTATAATTTCCATCAGTTATAGTTTCTAGATATTTGAAGAATAATTCAGTCTGGAGTACAGTTTGACGTAATTTTGGATTACCAGTGATGAAAAATATTCCTCTCTCTCTTGTGAATCTGTATACTATCTGTAATATAATTATGACATGATGAAGCTGGTATTTATAAACTCTGTATATGCATATCGTATCGAATTACCTTCCCATTCTTTGAAAACATTCTTTGATCTTTGTGAGAGTTAGAAACAGCATGAATAAAGAGGGATCAACTAGACCTTAGAGGGTATATTTTTTTTATATAATTATTTTGCAGTAATATAGTCGAACTTGGAACTTTATTTTTTCTAGTAGTTTCTCAACATAAATGTCTCGATTGATAAGTTTTTGTTGCCTTCTTGATCGCCTCTTCAGGATTTTCTACAATGGCTGATAGCAATGCTGCTTCTGGTTCACCTGAAGATACTCCCAACCCAAGTTCTGATGGAAATGCGCCTGCAGAGAATGATCTTGAGCTTGATTCGTTAGCTAAAAAAATTCAAGAGTCTCTTACTCTTGGTAAGAGACATAAATTTTGGGAAACTCAACCGGTTGGGCAGTTCAAGGATATTGGGGACTCTAGTTTGCCTGAAGGCCCCATTGAACCTCCAAGACCTTTATCTGAGGTAAAACAGGAACCCTACAACCTTCCTGATCTCTATGAATGGGTCACTTGTGATATTGACACAGAAGAGATGTGCATTGAAGTTTACAATCTCTTGACTTGTAACTATGTTGAGGATGATGAGAATATGTTCAGATTTAACTATTCAAAGGAGTTTCTTCGCTGGGCTCTTCATCCTCCGGGCTATTTCAAGAGCTGGCATATCGGTGTACGTGTCAAAAGTTCAAAGAAGTTGGTTGCTTTCATCTCTGGGATTCCTGCAAGAATCCGAGTTTGTGATGAAATGGTTATCATGGCTGAAATTAATTTCTTGTGCGTTCATAAGAAGCTAAGATCAAAAAGACTTGCTCCTGTCATGATTAAGGAGGTGACTAGAAGAGTTCACTTGGAGAATATCTGGCAAGCAGCTTATACTGCTGGAGTAGTTCTTCCAACACCATTATCAACTTCTCAGTATTGGCACAGATCTTTGAACCCCAAGAAGCTTATTGATGTGGGGTTTTCTAGGCTTGGTGCAAGAATGACTATGAGCAGAACAATCAAGTTGTACAAGTTACCAGAGTCTACTGCTACCCCAGGGTTTAGAAAGATGGAGCTACATGATGTTCCTGCAGTTACAAGGCTAATTAGGAGCTATTTGGCTCAGTTTATCGTTGCACCTGATTTCGAGGAAGACGATGTGGAGCATTGGCTTCTGCCAAAAGAAGATGTTGTCGATAGTTATCTGGTTGAAAGTCCTGAAACCCATGAAATCACTGATTTCTGCAGTTTTTACACTCTTCCTTCCTCCATCCTCGGCAACCAGAATTATACAGGTCTGAAGGCAGCTTATTCATATTACAACGTTTCGACTAAGACTCCTTTGCTTCAGTTGATGAATGATGCTCTGATAATTGCAAAATGCAAAGACTTTGATGTCTTCAATGCTCTGGATGTCATGCACAATGAGTCTTTCTTAAGAGAGCTGAAATTCGGCCCTGGTGATGGGAAACTTAACTATTATCTTTACAACTACCGAATTAGACAAACATTGAAGCCTGCAGAACTGGGGCTTGTGCTTTTATAGTCAGGATTCTGCAATTTTGATTGTTGCATGAGCCGGTTAAAGGTGTATCTTCTTGAAAGTTATAGTTTTTAATCTTGCTGATAATTTTGGGTGTAAGCTTGCATTAACGTGACCATCGAAATTTAGATTGTACATTTAATTGTGCTGTTGAAGCAAGCAAATTATGTCAATTCTGATGAGATATAGGAATTTATGGATTGTTGGCCTTCTTAACAAATTGTCTAGACCGAATCAAAAGCATCGTTCATTAGGTAATTGACAGCTTCATTATTATTATTATTTGCTTCTTTTTGCTTTTTAATGCTTCCTGTAGTTTGCAGCATTATAAAAAAAAATATGAAAGATGAAACGATTAGGTTAAAAGAAAAAAGAAAAGATGAAATATAATTTGGAAAGCAAAACGGAGGAAATGCTATTGCGGAGAAGCATTAAGCTTAAATTTGTTTGTTCCATTGATTCAATGAATTTACATAAGGTTTTTAAAATCATGAATATTTTTTTTGTTTTTCCTAATTGTACATTCGACAACTCAAGCCAAGAGAAAAAAACAATCATTTGTCAAAATGTAAATTAAACTAAAAAGAAAGAGAAAGAAAGATGTACATGGTTCCTGATGCAAGTGCAACTCGAGAAAATGCCATTGCAAGGAATGAAACGAATTTACACATATTCTGAGGACTGCTAAAAAAAATTTTCTTTTCTTATACATTCGATTACTCAAGCAAAGAGAACAAGTTCACCTCGCGAGCCTGCAAAAATGTTAGCAAAAAGCAAAATATTAATGCTTGATTTTTAGAGAATAAAACAAAACATTAATGCTTGATTTTTAGATAATAAAACAAAGGAACAATTAACTTGGGAGGTTTCAGGCATTTACATTGCTCATAAATCTCTTTCACTAACTGGAGCATTGAATCGGTTTCTTCTGCCATCTTTGACACTCTCTCTGCTTCCTTAACCGCTTCAGCAGCCAAAAATGATTTATCTTCTGCTTCAGCAACTTTGTATGCAGCGGCTATGGCTGCTTCCTCCATTGCCTCACCAGATGTTAATCCAGAATTATGCGATTGCCGTGACCTAATGTCTTTTTGTTTTGGGGTTGGTGTTTTTGTTCCTAACGCTGCCTCTTTACAGATTCTATAGGAATTTTGCACCTGCAAATTGATGATATACAGAAATTAAGAAGCAATCCAATAGAACAGCAGCAAAATGCATGGACCAAATCGAGAACCATTAAATAAAAATTTCTGATACAAGAAACATTGATGTCTACTTTGTAGCAATGGTATCATGTATTTCGCGCAAGTTTTGATCATATTTTGGTGAATTCCATAACATCATTAATACAATTTTGAAGGGTAGCAAAAATAAAGTTATTAAAGCAAATGCAGTTCCAGAAATATTTTTCACCTTTTCTAGTTTGCCTTGTGAAACAAGCCTCCTCAACCTTGAACTTAATAACCTTCTAAAATTTTGTGGCACCTCATGCCTTTGCTGCGGCACATGTATGAAGACTGTCATAATCTGAACTCAGATGATACTGAATAGGGAATGCTAAAAACATACAGATTCAAAGAATAAAGCAAAGAGTTACCATAGGAATAATAAAATATCAGCATAATTAACATATATAGCCTTGTGACATGTTACTCAACTGAGAATGAATAAACTGAAGTGAAAAATGGAAAAAATAACAGCACGCCAAAATTCAAGGACAATGTTGCATTTTGCTTTGTGTTTGAAGGTAAAATATATTTGTTGGATGATTGCACTGACATTTGATGAAACTTGACCAAAGTTACACACTGTTTGCAAAATGGGTTCCACTTTCCCTAATTTTAAAATTTTGTGGCACCTCATGCCTTTGCTGCGGCACATGTATGAAGGCTGTCATAATCTGAACTCAGATGATACTGAATAGGGAATGCTAAAAACATACAGATTCAAAGAATAAAGCAAAGAGTTACCATAGGAATAATAAAATATCAGCATAATTAACATATATAGCCTTGTGACATGTTACTCAACTGAGAATGAATAAACTGAAGTGAAAAATGAAAAAAATAACAGCATGCCAAAATTCAAGGACAATGTAGCATTTTGCTTTGTGTTTGAAGGTAAAATATATTTGTTGGATGATTGCATTGACATTTGATGAAAATTGACTAAAGTTACACACTGTTTGCAAAATAGGTTCCACTTTCCCTAATTTTAAATTATCTATAGATCTCTTAAAGTGGTATGTAAATCACAAAGGACAATTCCAGGCTGTCAAGCATCCTAAATCCCTCCCTTCCCTTAAAATAAAAGAGGACAAGAAAAGTAGCCATTTCTACCTTCAACAAACATGATAAAACAAAGGATGCATAATAGCTGAGAGATACCTTAGTGGTTTTTTTACTGTATCTTACGTAAGTGCCATCTATTATCAGCGTCATTGTGCCACCCTATAGTGGTAGTTTGTATTTTATACAGTAACATTATAGTAGTTTACAACACTAGCAATCCCATGGCAAAATCATGGTTACAAAGTTCCTGAAATCAGAACCAAGATGCACAAGGAAACAAAATCCATGATCTAGTAATTCCAGTTCATACTTTGAAGGGCATTAATAGAGGGATCTGAAAATCAGTTCATGCGGGATACCAAAATGAATCAACTTCCCATATCCCTTCAAGCTCTACACCTCGGTTCTCTAACCCAGAAAAGGCTTTTCCAGTCCAATCAACTTAATGCAGGTAATTGGGAAAAAAATGCATATAAGGTAACAAGAAGGATCTCCTCCTACCTCAATGAAGTGAACAATAGCGCTAATATCACATCCATTTGTGTCCTTTATGGTTGAAAGAGCTTCAAATATCATTGCATTGTACCTAGTAGGCAGAACAACAGTATCAGACAAAGAAACAAGAAAAAAAAGTGTTCACAATCACCATTGTAGCATATATGAAAAAGCTTCAACAGATATTAGCAGAAAACGCAAGTAGAAAGGACTGAATGCCAAAGATGATTATAGAGGCATTTTAAAATCATTATCAAGCATTTTAAAAGCATCACCAATATAGTGAAGAAAAGGAGAATTTTGTGAGGTTTCAACTTCACCTTAATAGAACATTAGATATCTCAACAACACTAACATATCAGTATAAACAAATTGAGATTATTGGTTTGTCCAACATCAAATGCCATAGTTTTAATCCCTGATTGATCAAATGAACCAGTGCAAAATTAATTCTACAATGAAAGTTGATTGGCCAAACAAAATAATTGTAGTCCGCATGCCAAGCAGATGGTTCCATTCCCTGTTGATCATTCAACTTCTACTCATTTTCTCTTGAATACAATATCATGTCACATGAGGATTTAAAACTTAACATATTTTGGGTGAAAGTGTAATGATAATAAAGTGTATTGGTAATATAACTATAGTAGCATATAAATTAAAAATACTGATAACTAAATGTTAATAAGTGTTAAAGCCTAAGAATGTTATTTTAAATCATAGTGCTTAAAGTGTTAAGTAGAATAAAAGTGATCATAGTATTAACTTAAGGAAAGTTTTCATTAAAATAAAATGAAATTTATTGAAAATATAAAATTTTATTAATAAAATATTGACAATTGTAGTAAATTTATAAAACTTATTAGAGTAAATTACAAATGAAAAATATTAAATATAAATAGAAAATATTGATGTTACAAATGCAATGTTTATTATAAAATAAATACTAGATAGTTCTATATAGTTATATATTATTATTTATTTATGTAGCCTCTTTATCTAAATGACTTCAGCAAGGGTCAGCTTTGCTTGCTCTCTTAATCCTTCCACAGCCACTAGCTGGTTTTATAACCAAATTTGCAAGGCTTATTAAGAAATCAAGACCTGTACTTTTATATTCTGTTCTTTTCTTTCTTTCAAAATCTCAAACCTTGATTGGCATTTCTAACTTATCTAGAATCTGGAACAATGATTTTTTTGCCTCCAAATATGTGGTAAAAATGAAATTAAAGAGATCACAAGAGAGGGTTTTACTACATAGGCAAAACTAAATATATCAGCAAAAAGAAAAAATAAATAAATAAAATACTTGCCAAAGAAAAAATAAATAAATAAAATACTTGTCAGTGTTTATTTCTATAAATAAATTCATAAAATAATAAAAGAACCACCACCAATTTAACTTTTAAAGTAAGCATTTAGATTCTAAAATATACTACTGATATAATCTAAGGCTTTGATATCTATAACACAGATTAATAAATGGATTGGCACGTATGCACCATGCAGCTTAGTATAAATGAGTGATGCCAAAAAGAACAATCTTGACAACCTTGGGGCATTTTTTCCATCTGCTGCATTGTTTGAAGGAGCATCCATAAGAACATCGCCAGATCCATCAACAGGTGCAGAATTTTGAGCATTGGACGGCATAGTAACTGACAAGCTTTTAAGTTTAAGTGCCCTAGATTTATCCTTAGAACCTTGTCCAGTATTACTAACATTTAAATTCCGCCATTTGTCCTGTGAATACAAGTATGGGTGAGATGAGACAGCTAAACAGTAAGCAGGTTCCACTGAAATTTAGTTCTGTCAATAATAATATGGAAAAAAATAGACCACGGTAACTTAAATAACAACAATTTGAAAAGACATCAATATACTGTTACGCAATGAAGTTTGACTACAGATAAATAGGTATATAATCAGAAGTTCTAATAATTGAGAACGAAGAAAAATTAAAGAAAATATTTTATTGCGAAAAGAAAAGATTTTCTTGCAATGTTCAGTGGCATTACAATCCATTTAGGAACTGGCATTTGATTGCTTCTATTTTCGGGTTGCTAGTCCACATAAAAACAAAAGCCTGCACATTAGATACATATTGAAAAAACTGAGATATATCAATATCAATGAATATGAAGCATCAAAAGGCCCTTGCGCTTTCCAACTTATGTTTTGAGGAGAGAAAATGGAGCTTTTAAACTACCAAAAAAAGGAAAAAGCCATCTCACTAAGAGAAAATGCATCCAGTTACATCTAAAATGTTATGCTGAACCTCTGGCGCAACTGGTAATCAATGATGTTTTCATATAGACTATTTTTGCAGTCAGTCAAGCAATTCATATTATGAGCCCTTGCGTTGTCCAAAACTCTCAGGCTACATTTGGTAGGCCATAAAGAAATGAATAAATTACACTAAAAATGCATTTGATCGAATCACCTTTCTCAAATTCTTAAATCATTATTTAAAAACTATATATAAATATAAAATCACACAAAAATTTGAATATTCTATTTTGCTTCCTAGGCACTCAATTTGGACATTGCAATACTTGAATTTGGCTTAACATATTACTTCAGTTCAAATTCAATTCTGTTAAAAACTAATTAAATTTGAATATTTTGCTAGTGGATTTAGTGCAGCTTGACTTTTACACTCCTAATTACACCTATCAACTCCTCAGTTACTTCTACTCTGATTTTCTCTTTAAAGAAAAAATCCACGAACTTCCTTTTCATCACATTGACCTAATTTTATTACTTTGACCGCAGATAATAATCAAAATATCAAACCATAACTACCAACTCATTATAAACTATCGGTTCATAGGCAATTTAGAGCTTAATAATCATAATTTTGCATTCATACAAGAACCCTAAAATTCACCAAATTCTCATGCAAAAGCAAATTCGACATTTTCCAAGAACCAAACAGTGACTGAAATTAAAAACCTAGATAATGCACTCTGGTTTCAAGGATATAAAAAGGAAAAAGGAAAAGATGGCAAAAAAGTAAATAGATAGAAACCTTGAGGTCGATATTGGAGCGTTGAGTGAGGAAAGGGGCAAAATCGGTATCTTTGAGTATGTTCTTCCACTTGCCAGGGCCGTGCTTGGCTACTCCGTTAAGCAGCGCCTCCTCCTCCTCCGCCGTCCATTTTTGCTTCTGGTTTCCCATTCTAACCCTGGCCTTGCCTAGCCCGCTTCTTCTTCTCTCTCTCTCTCTCTCTCAGTCGATTTTATTGTGCTCTGTGTTTGTCTGTTTTATCTTTGTTTTCAATTGCAAAATATCTGCGTCTCTCTCCCGCTTTCTATTCTAATAATATAACAACTATAATTAATTAATTAATTGTTAATTAATTAATTAGTAATTTCTAATTTTTAATTAATTACTGACCTAGAGAAGTGATGAGAACCGTTAGATCTGATGAATATTCGGAGGTTTATTATCCCTCATCATATCATAATAATTACAAAAGATAAAATTGGATATATAATTATTTTATATTGAAAAAATATAAATATAATTTTAATTAGATATTTTTTTAAATTATTCATGTATATACACACTCGGTGCCTATAAATATTTTTCTTCTTTCTTTTTTTGAAAACAATTAATATTTTTCTTCTCATGTTATGCACAAAAATAATTCTCTATACATATAATATATGTCAAATATAATTCTATAGCAAATGAGAAATTTTTACTAAATATAGTGTATCAATTTAATATGTTCATTAAATTTCTTATAAGTTTTATCAATTAATATTTTCTAGATATATTTCATTTGTAAAAATTATTCCTGTATCATTAAGATACTTCTTTTTAATTGACAGCTTAGTAGTAAATTATTAAAAATATCATTATTAAATTATATGAGCATGCATTACACAAATTTAAAATTTTATTCATTGATTTTTTTTGGGAAATAAAAAATTATTTTAGAAAAATAATAAAAATTAATGATATTAATTCAAAAATTAATTTTCCTAGTTCTTATATTTATAATGTGGTCTATCAAAAAATGGTACCAAGCAAGTAGTGTTTAATTAATAGTATATAGAACAATTTTTTTTTAATAACGCTTGCCAATCTCAAAGATAAAAAAAAATAAATATATTTACTTTTTCAATAAAAATATGTATATATCATATAAACCAACTTGTAGTCTAATTTAATTTGATAACAATGTTAGAATTCTAGTCGGAATGAAATTTAAATTTCTTGAAATTAAATAACTCATCAGCTTACTAAAAACTCCTATATATAAATTAGAATTACAATGAATTTTTTTTATTGATAAATATATATTTTTCTAAATAATAGTTAATAGATACCATATGTTTTTGGTCAACCCATAGCTGAAGCCCTTAAAGACGCTGAAGAATCAGAAGAAAGTAAGAAATCCCTTATTAGTTCTGCTCATGCTGGTAGTAATGGTTTTATACCGGAGCTCACAAGTAATACTCCAATGGCTGTAAACGAAGCTTTGATGGATGAAAAGGAAGAGTTGACGGCAGATACTTTTCAGGTAATCTAAATACAAATTTTTCAGTAGTATTTTTCATTCAATGGAAGATAAAATTTGATCAAATTAAACTTTCTAATTTAATAATGAGAAATTCAAAATTGAAACTCTTAACTATGTCCAATTGCCAAAATCTTTCAGTATTGTAGATAATTAGATTATATATGTGTCATAAACTTTGGGAGAACTACATTCTTAAAATTAGGATCCTAATATTTTCATAAAGTTGAACACCGATGTCTCTTATCCCCATAGGCATTGGCGTCTCTTAATTTTGCCTCTACAATACTCTTTTAGGAGTTATACACTTATCTGAATTGCTTTGATATCAACTGTCATTAATTTTTGATTGGAATCTTAATGTAGAATTTGCAAGTCCCATATCTTAGTTACTAGAATCTTGATATTATGAAAGTTGAATTTGAAGCTTTTTTTTTTTATGTAACTTAAATCTTGAGACGACCAACTGATATATATGTAAGACTAATAGCTTTTTTTTTTGTTCATTGCATGATTTATTTTTAGGATTTTCCTTGCATCGAAGAGAAGAATGAAGAACTTGCACAAACACGGTGGCGGAACTAGCCGTTCACCGAGGAAGGACAAAAAATGAGTAACCGATGGCTTACCTGTGGTGGCTTGACTGCCTCTGCTAGTCTGAAAGCTTGGTTCAGCTCTTTTTCGCTTATCTCTCCCACATAGCCTCTCTCTCCGGTCCTCTTCCTGCAAAAAAATTACCGGCCGACTAATACCTCCTTCCATTTTAGTTTATATAGCTGTCGGTGAGGGAGAGTCGTCAGCCTCCGCACGATCCCCATAGGTCCGCCCCTGCACAAACATTATCATCATCAACAGATCCATTCAATTTTATTGTGGCAGTCATAGTGGAAACGATTTCAAGAGTTTGTAGCTGCTTCAAAGGTTGACAGAAGCTGTGTAGAGGCAACAGGGAATTAATTAATTAATTAATGGATTCCTGAAGAATAAGAAGTAGTTGAGTTGGCCGCCTTGTGGATCTGCTCCAATTCTGATTATTTAATTATAAGTACAAAATAGTGACTTTGAGGTTCATAATTAGGCTAAATTAGTTAGTTACCATAAAACAACTGTAATGTATTTTTAGAGAACTTAAGAATTTGCTTGGGTTGAGAATTTGCTCAAATTGAGAAATCTATATCGACAATTTATTACTTAGAAAATATGTACTTAATGCTATAATATGTTTTAATGTATTATATGATGTTATTTTATTTTTTTTATAAAGTTATTTTTTTATTACAATATTTTATTAAAGAAATTAGCCAAGTAACACTATATGTCAAGTAACATTCTAACCATGGATGAGTTTTCTAGAAAAAAAACCAAGTCATAGCTTCAATTTCAAAGTTTAACCAACTCAAGCAACATAGGCAGACGACAGGTCGTTTTATGATTGGCAAATATGTAAACTCCTGTAAAATAGCTTATGCCGAATCGACAACGAGTGGTCCTTCTTCTTCAGGATAAAATGAAATTTACCAGTTCTGAAAATTCAACCTGAAAAAATAAAATCTGAAAACCTATCAAAACCGATAGGATGAAAAACCAGATTCGATTCCTATTCTGATTCCAATTTCGAAGCCACCACTAAAAAACACAGAAAAGTTTTCAATCTAATTTCCTTATTTTGTTCTTCGCTTTATAAATCACCATACCAGTCATACCCTCTAGACTGTAAATGCCAAACACAGAGTATTATATGTCAACTTTTTAACCTGACAGAGTCTTCCATTGCAATTAACTTTTCTCCCTGAACATTATAATTAGTATTTTCATATTGTAGCATCACACAATGACTTGCTATTAATCCAGGCTGAACAAGGACCATTTTACCAAAGAACTGTAAGAAAATATTACATCTACAATCCAATCACAATTTAATGGATTGACCTGCTGGTTTCAAAAAAAATGGATTGAACTGCCTCCGCCTTCCCAAGATTGCCGTAATCCTACCAAATCCGGGTATATTTGCGAACCCATTTGTTCGAAACAGCAAATGGAGAATTTGCCATTGATCCTCAATAAAGATCTGGAGTAAAGACTTTAATCGTGTACTTGGCATTCAGTGATCTTGCTATGTTGTGCAACCTGCAAACCAGAGAGTTGATGGGGACTGGTAATTTTCCACAGGACACAACGGGGGAATTTTTTTTTCCCTTGTGCTTCCTTTACGGCCTACACCTGTATAATCTTCAATTTAAGGCCTCTCAACAATCTCAGGCAAAGGGGAATCGATCCTGTAAATATGCACTTACGTTTGAGCTGTGCCTTGGTGTATATATTCTGAATCTGATTGGTTGTTCATTTTATTTCAGTCTAATTGCAAGGCAATTCCACTCTTAGAAGTACACATTGATTTATGAGTTCAAGACCTTAATGGAGCAATCTAGAGATTAATGAAATCAATTATCCTATTTCCAAAATCCTGCAATCTGACATTAAAATTTCTCCCTGAATGTTGTAGTTGCCCTGGAGACCAAGATCTCAAGTTCACTCCTAGTCGGAGCCAAACTTACTGAAAACAAAACTCTCAACGTCCTATTATTCCTACTTATACTCGAACTCTAACTACGTTGCTAAACAACAAAATAAAACAAATTCCAATTACTGGTTAATGTCTAACGACAAGTCAACAACTATATAAGCCTGTAAATAAGTTTTAATTTATTTTGGTTTAGTAGTAATAAGCGTTAATCTCTGCAGACCGAAATATAGCTTTACGGCAAGTGCACCTCTCCTAACCAATAAACTCGTGATCGATTCCCATTCTCCATTGTAATACTCAGAATAAAAAAAAATGTAATCTGTAGTTCTAATATCTGAAGAAGCCATGTCTAGTGGTTCTGCAAAAAGAAAAAAGGGAGTCTCAGATTGCTCTTTCAACCATCTGGATGACACACTATTAATCGAAGAAATTCTCTGTAGGCTACCTGCTTCTCTTAAATTCATTGCCCGTTGCAAATCAGTCTCCAAGCGTTGGTATTCTCTAATCTCTAATCCTGATTTTTTTCGTTGCTTTTTAGCTCGTAATATCAGGAAAATTACTAAGGCTCCTGATAATTATGCCCTCTGTGAAAGCCAAAAACAGAGAGTATCTCAACTTATTCTCTTAAACTAACATATCAACACACATTGTTTATAGAAATTAGTAAGTTTAATCATTGTAAAGTTCTCAAATCCATTAAACGCTCATTATTTTTTCTCTCGGAAGATTTTAAATATTCTAGAATTGTTGCCTCCTGTAACGACTTACTATTAGTTCAAGCTGAACATAGCAAGGCAATTAATAATAAATGTTATTATATCTACAATCCATTCACCACTCAATGGATTTCTCTTCCATTGCCTTCTGAAACTAATCCAACCCATTTCGGCTTAATTTCGAACCCTTCTTTTTTCTAGAAATGTATCATCAGTTCTTTATTAATCCTAAATTTAAGTCTCGAGTAGTATTTTTCACTCAGAAGGAAGATAGTATTTTCGTCGAAATATACTCTGTTGAGTCTGAAAAATGGGAATCAATTGTTTTGCCATTTGATTTATTTGAGATTTGCAGTAATGTTATTGCCTTTAAAGGAAAGTTGCATTGGTACAATGGTTCACATATTATTGTTTATGATCCTTTCAACATTGCTGGAAAACAAAGTCTTATTTATGGATTCGAATTCAATTTTGTTTCAGAAGAGAAACTGAGAACTATTCATTACAGTCACTACACTGGCTATTGACCCAACAGATGAAGATATTGTTTACATGCAATTTGATAATCGGATTGTGAAGTGCGACCTGGATAAAGAGAAATTCAAGGAAAGTCTCAATTTTGGAGATAGTTTTAAATTTGATGATTATAGATAATTTTTTCAGGTTTTAGCTCCTTCATGGCCTACACCTCTTTATAACAAATATTCTGCACATTAATGAACGTCAAAATTCCAGTGTATATTCTTATTTTCCTTTTTGTGTTCTTTACAAGTTTAGTTCATATATTAATAAATTAATTTTTTATTAATATATTGTCATGATGTCTAGCCCAAGAGTGCAAAATTTATATAAACTCCATATTAAAATCTCATATTTCTAATTTGAAATTCTCAGAATTCATAATTAGGTTAATGAGATTCTAACATTTTCCTACAGTCGAACACGTGACATTCTCAATGGCTTTTACTCCTATCGACAATTTTAATTTAGTATATAAAATATCCCTTTCTAAATTTCTGGTTATTTGCATGACGTTGATTATTTTAATATCAACTGTTATAAATTTTGAGAAAACTATACTCTAAAGCTATCTCAAGAATTGAAGAGTATAAAATCTATCTAAATTTCTATTGAAATTCAATATATTCAATGTGAGATTCTCAAGTCTCCTACACGGCAATAAAATTCTAATATATATTTAAACATAACTAATACGAAGAGGAGAAATCAAATATAAGTTAAATATATACTTGCTCTTAGATGATGTAGGCTACACTTAATGAGTTATATATTTATATTTTATATTGTTTATATTCATTAATTGAAGTCTTTGCTCCAATTATTTCTCTACTTGTAGAAAACGTGACATTCTTACAATCATAAGAAATATGATTAAAATGACATTTGACCATTAATATGGTTCAAAAAGCAACTAAAAGTCAGATACATATTTGTATGAATTAATATAATAATATGCATATCATATAAAATAATTAAGGCAGATCTAAGGTGGCTATGGCATTATCCATCTACAAAATGGGAGAAATTTTCATATTTAAATATGTTTGTAAATGAAATTTTAATTTTAATTTGTGAAAAATTAAAAATTAATTATTTAAATTAAATGAATTACATAAAATTTTATGAAATTTATTGCAATTTTCACATTTTCAAAAAGTTTATATTAAAAATATTTATTTCAATTTTATAAATGATTAAACATAACTAAATCAAATTCTATCAAAATACATATAATTTTTAAATGAATTTCACCAAACCAACAAAATAATATGAATGACAAAATTATATAAATGACAAAATACATTTTTTATTTATATTTTATTCAAAAAATTAAAAATTAATTATTTGAACTCAATGAATTACATATAATTTTATGAAATTTATTGCAATTTTCACATTTTCAAAAAGTTTGTATTTAAAATATTTAAAATATTTATTTCTATTTTATAAATGATTAAAAATAACTATATCAAATTCTATAAAATTACATAAAATTTTTAAATGAATTTCACCAAACCAACAAGATAATATGAATAACAAAATTATATAAATGACAAAATCCATTTTTTATTTATATTTTATTCAAACTCTTCATCTCTTATTTCTCTTCTTCACTCTTTTTTTTTTCTTCAATTTTTCTCTTTTTTCTTTATCATCTTTCTCTCTTCTTTCTGCTCTCTTTCTAATTCTTTTTATTTGTTTTTCTTTAACTAGCATTTTATTATATTTATAAATTAAACATTTTACATTTAAATTACTAATTATATTTTGTATAAAATATTTTATTTATTTATTTTATTTTTAAATGTATTTATAAAAATTTATAAATCATAATTTGGAAAAGAAAAAATACAAAATATTATATAAATAAAAAATTATAAAAAATGCAATATACATTGAGTATATGTTGAATATATATCATAAAAATAGAAAATAAAAAATAATTTTTTTCTAAATAAAACAGTATAATTCTAATATAAATGATATTTTCAAAGAAATATATTTTATGTAATTCATTAAAAATATATGGAATATTATGTATTTTGAATATTGAATTTTAAAAAGAAAGAGTTGCCAACTAGTCAATCCAAATTTGGACTTTTGACAAAATACAACAAAAATTAAAAATAATTTTAAATTTATTAAATTTATAAAATATTTATTAAAATATTAAAATTTATAAAATATTTATTAAAATATTAAATTTTTATTAGTTTACAAATAGTTTATAATAAATTTATTATAAATTTATAATGAGTTTATAAATTTTATACAGTTTATAATAAATTTGTTATAAATTTATAATAAAATAATTAAAATAATTTTAATCAAAAAATAAAATTTAAAAAAATATGATAAAAGGGGTATATTTTTTCTATAAATGGTTGCCTAAGGCACCCAGCACAATATATCACCGAACTTTTCGTTGGTTCAAGAATCCCCTACGTTCCCCTAACTAAACTTCCTAAACTAAAAGCCATCTAGACCGTCCATATCCTCCAGCCAAATATATATAAACGGAGTAGATTCAATATTAAATTATGACCGTTCACTGCACTTATACAGACTTTTCAACGATTAATATTTGTTGATACTGAAAGGTACTGCACATAGACTTATACACAAACAAAATTGAATAGTTGAATAAAATTCAATAAATAAAGTGAGATCTGTAGAAAATTTTTTAAAAAATAAAAATAAATAAAAAGAAAAGAAAAAAAATAAAACTCCTAATTTCTCTTAAATAATAAACAAAATAAATACTGCTTTTGGCTCTGTTGTAGTGTTGTTTGTTCTTTGTCTCACTTCCCCATCGATTTTACTTCAAGTTTTTGTGGGCTTTTTTTTATTTGATTAATTTGATTGAAGATACGAGTCATGGCGTATGCATCTCATGTAATCAATCACTCGAAAAAGGTATTTACTTTCTATTTCAATTTTGCTTTTTCGATTTTTTATTTTGATGGGTATCTTTAATTTTTGATTAATTTTTATGGGATTTTAGTTTAGAGTTTCAGATCCTATTTTCATAGATTATTCGATTAATGAGTTGTTTTTAATTTCTGTATTTGAGCTGTTTTCACTTTGGTTTCATGATAATTATATATGTCTTTGCAATATATAATATCTGTATGTATTTCATTTACTGGATTATTCTGTTCTGATTTTATTCATCGAACTTTAGATGTGTATGTAGGCATTGGAAATTTCAGTAGAAGAGTTATTATTTGGATCAGTGGGTGATTTTGAAAACACTGCCATGCATGCTATTTAGATATTTGAGTGAATTATAATTCAAGGAATATGATAAATTGTTGTTTAATTGGTGGAAGATTATATTGCTTTTATTGTTAGTTTTAACTTTGTCTCATTCTTTGGGCTTTTTCACAGTTGGGAAATGTTCCAAACTTACTGCGGCATGAACATGCTACTTTGGTTCGTTGGTTTTCAAATGATACTCGTTTTTCTGTCAGTAAAATGGATGGTAAGTATAGCACATTTTGAGGCCAATTTTCTCATTTGTCAGTTGATTGTCAATTATCTGGTTTTCTCATTCATGGTTCTTGCCTAAGTTGTGCTGTACTCTGTTTTATTGCGTCACTTCCATAAGTTGTCTATTGCTATAGTTTAAGTTTGTTGTTTCCAGATGTTGGGAAGGTTTGTCGTCATGGTTTTATGCCTGCAGAAAAAGTGAGGTTCTCTAGCACTGCTGTTAACGCGAATGTAAGTTCTATCATATTTGTTTGAGTCATCAGCATATTTATTGCAATTCACTGAAGCTTTTCTGTTATGGTCATTTACTATTATATTGGATCAACTATTTCTTGCTACTTTATCCTAATTTTTGTTCTTATTGAAGTCAGAGTCAGTTGGCAAATGGTTACAAATAATGTTTTGTTCTATAGGTATCATCTTTTGGTGCATTTAGGCAAAATGCTTCAAGGACAATAATGCAAGCTGGGAATCCAATGGCTTCACCACTACTCTTGAAGGATTTTTCTTGGTATATCTTGCAGCTTCCCTCCTGCTGACCTTCTCACAATGATTATAATTAACTTTTCTTTTCCCATATCAGTTCAAAGATGCAGTCAATGAGAGAATTTTCAACTGATTCAGGTAAAGTCCGTGCTTAATTTGTATATTTTTTGTTTCTGTTGTTCAAGCTCCCATTACGTCCATCTCTCATTCACACTTGAATGGTAATGTTTCACTTTCCAGATGAAAGAGCATCATCAACTCTAAAACATGAGCCATAACGCAAAGTTCCTTGCATTCTCTTTATTGAAAGCATATATATATTTTTTTAAAATTCTTATGTTTGAGAACCATAGTAGTTTGGTGTTTCTCTTCTGGAAATCTGATATGTGTCTTGTCATTTTTGTCTCCTCAAAAGCGGTCTTGTTTGCATGATTGAATAAGGAAAATGTTCAAAATATGTTGCAGGTCTTCCTCCACACCAGGAGATTGGAATGCCATCTCTCTCACCTACAATGACAGAGGCATGCTCCTTTCTGCATCTTATAAAAAAGTCATTTGCTTGCTAGATATGTTAATTGGTTGTTTTCCAAATTTCAGGGTAATATAGCAAGGTGGTTGAAGAAAGAGGGTGACAAAATTTCTCCTGGTGAAGTGCTATGTGAAGTTGAAACCGTAGGGTCCCTGCTCTGTTTTTGGTCAGGTTCCAACTCTAATATATTTATTTTTCTCATCATAAAATATTGACACCTTTCCCTTATTTGATATTTTTAAGGACAAAGCAACAGTTGAGATGGAATGCATGGAAGAAGGTTTTCTGGCAAAGATAATAAAGGGGGATGGATCAAAAGAAATTAAAGTTGGTGAGGTATGATTGTATGCAGTTCTTCTATCTTTCATTTCTTCTTTCTTTTCTGGATAACGAGGCACTAGATAATGGAAGAAAATCTGCTGCATAGAGGACTAGGCATCTTGGTGGAGGCTTGAGGCACACTTTTTCAGATTCTTATTTGAAGTTCTTTTTTGGAAACAAGAAGGCGGGTTAGTTGGAGGTGCTGTTAGTTTGTGTTGGTAATTTGTTTGTCTTCTTATACAGATAATTGCTATTACCGTTGAAGATGAGGATGATATTTCCAATTTTAAGGATTATAGTCCATCACCATCAGATGCTGCTGCAACAGTTAAAGAGTCTCCTTCCACCCCACCTCCCCAACCCAAGAAGGAGGTGGCTGAGGAATCAGCCAGTCCACCAGAACCAAAGATTTCCAAGCCTACTGCAGCTCCTTATGTAGATCGCATTTTTGCTAATCCTCTTGCAAGAAAATTGGCTGAAGATCACAATGTAAGTATGACTATAACTTTGTTGTTCAGCAACAGAATGCAGCTACTCATCTTGAGACTATTTTCAACTTTATAGGTACCTCTCTCAAGCATCAAGGGAACTGGTCCTGACGGACGCATTATAAAGGCTGATATTGAAGATTACCTGGGTATGACAGTTAAAGTTTGTATGCCTGATGATTGGTGTGCTATATCTATCTTCCTTGATTTAAATATTTATGCTGCTGTATGATGTGACACAAATATTTTATGATTTTCCTTTCTTATCTATATATACCTCACCTAACAGTAGCAGAGTTTACTGAAGAGTTGTCCCTATTGTGTAGCTTCAAGTGAGAAGGAAGTTTCCGCAAAAAAAACCAAGGCCAAGGACACAGTAGCTCCAGCATTAGATTACGTGGATATTCCTCATTCCCAGATAAGAAAGGTAATATTTGCAATCATCTTTAGCGACCCTAGATCTGATTAATTAGGTACTCTGGATAGAAAATCTATTATTGAAGCTCTTGTTTCCTAGCCAATAATTTCTGTTAGAGGCTGATGTTTGCTCATACATGCTAATAATTTTCTTCACTTGAGAAAACCTCAAAATTCAAATTTAATTCCAAGTTTTGACTATAAAATAGCATTGCCATCCATAAACTTTTCTGTGCTGATCCCATCACCTTGGTGTTGACCAGTCAGTGTAATGCAGACAGTTCTCTTAATTTCTGTAATACATTCTCTTTGTCTAAGTTTGTTCTTAAGCAAATTTCTGATATGACATTGACAGGTCACAGCTTCACGCTTACTGTTCTCAAAGCAAACTATTCCTCACTATTATTTAACAGTAGATACTTGTGTTGACAAACTTATGGAGTAAGCATTAGTTTCTGCCCTCCTTTTGGTGCTGTCCATTTATTTATTTATTGTGATTATTTAAACCATTCTCTTGATTAAAGCTTGCGGAGCAAACTAAATTCATTACAAGAGGCCTCAGGTGGGAAGCGGATATCTATAAATGATCTTGTAATCAAGGTACACGACCTTCATTACTTGGAATGTCACAAATAAAATCTAGAGAATTGCAAGCCATTAAAATTTACAAGTTCTGTGTTACTTGGGTTTGTTTATAGCATACTTATGATCACAATATATACAAACTTAAGTATTGAAGGTCATTATTCTGAGGAATATGCACAGGTTTTCACCCATATGAACAGTAACTATGATGGCATCTTGGATGTATGCTGGCTTTATTTTGGCAGATTTAAAATTTTCTCCGTAGAGTAATTCCTACAACACTGTAATTGCAGGCTGCTGCTTTGGCTCTTAGAAAAGTTCCCCAGTGCAACAGTTCATGGACTGATAACTATATTCGCCAGTAAGTACACAGTTAATCAATGTTATGATAATTTATATGACATGTGACATGACATTCCTCTGCTTTTGCTTATAATACAGGTATAATAATGTCAATATTAATGTAGCAGTACAGACAGATAATGGGCTATATGTCCCAGTTGTTAGAGTGAGCAGTTGCCTAAATTCAATAATGTTTTTCTCTAGGTTCATGCTTCATTGTATTTATGGTTTTTGTGACTTGAACCATGGTGTAAAATTTGCAGGATGCAGACAAGAAAGGTTTATCTAAAATTGCCGAGGAAGTCAAGCATTTGGCTCAAAAAGCCAAAGACAATAGCTTGAAACCAGAAGATTATGAGGTGAGAATTATAATTCTGTGCCAGCTGGCCACTAGATACAATAAACACAATTAAGCCTTAATCCAAAGCAGTTTTTTAAAATTAATTGTTTTCTTTTTGCAGGGAGGTACATTTACTGTGTCAAATTTGGGAGGGCCTTTTGGAATCAAGCAATTCTGTGCCATTGTCAATCCTCCTCAATCAGGAATTCTTGCAGTTGGTTCTGGTAAGTTGTGAACTTGGTGACAATTCAAATCTAAGTTATCATCCTCTTCCAATTCATTATCATCTTTTTTATTGTTTGTTCTTTGCCCTTGAGCAGCTGAGAAGAGGGTTATTCCTGGTTTGGGTCCTGAGGAATTCAAATTTGCTTCATTTATGTCGGTAACACTAAGTTGTGATCATCGTGTTATAGATGGTATGATGGCTTTACATTTTATGTCTAACTTCGTTAATTAACTAACATCTTTTAGAGACTTACACTGTCGATTGCACTTGGAACACTTCAGGTGCAGTTGGTGCAGAATGGTTAAAGGCATTCAAGGGCTACATAGAGAATCCAGAATCAATGTTTCTATAAATCAATCGTTAGCAGTTTCTGTCGTTTCTTTGTATACCTTTGGTTTGCAGGGGTTAAATACCTCAACATTGAGCTGCATTTGTTTTTTTGCCAATCGATTCATCGCTTAGGAACTTCTGTTGTTTTGGAGTACAACAATGGTGGGTGGAATAAAAGTGTTGGGTTTTCTGGAGCAAACTCAATTCAATTTTGCTTTTGCAGAGTATAGTAGTAAATCCCACTTGTGAGGGTTAACTTTGAACAGATTTTCTTTCACCAATCACCATCAACGGTGATAATAATAATTTTCTATTCAAATCTTTGATACACTACAACTGTATTGTCAACCGGTGTATAACTGTAATTTCATTCTTTGAGGTTCGATTGTAAATTTGGAAAGATTTTTGAGCCCACAAATCACATGGGCTGGGCATTTCTGTTCATTCACATTCGGCTATTATCACAAATAATTTTGAAATTGTTAAATTTAAAATAATATATGATGATAAGTGCTTCAAAATTTCAATTTGAAGTGCAATTTGCTGTTAAACACAAGTTTAGTTCATGATTTTAGAGTTCAGTAACGAAACAATGAACATACGGTAATTTTAAAGCAAGAACTGCATCTAGGTTGTGCGATTGATTATTTTCTTATTGCGGAATTTTTTGAGTATTGATACAAGAAATGGATAATCGAATCGATCATAAGTTTATTATTCAACAAAATATATCATTGGATTATACCAAAATAAAATTCACAAAATCATACAAAACAATAGATTCAGTTGTTTCCCAAGCACTTGAGTCTTGTGTTCTTTCAAGATAGCGACTGATTGATTTCGAATATTAGAGTTCGACATGAGTATACACAGAACACCGAAAAAGAACCTCTATGAAAACAAAAAGAAACATCTTTTGTTAGTTTTGATAGGGTGACTCATTGAATCATCGAACCCCTTAGGACATAAGGCTATTATAACAGCAATGAATGAACACACAACTTCAATTGTAAACAAGGGGTGCTTGTTCTTGTTCGTGCAGTTGACATAAGGCTATTATAACTGCAATGAATGAACACACAACTTCAATAGTATACAGGGGTGCTTGTTCTGTTCGTGCCAGTTGACAAATAGCACATTGATTATCAAGAACATTTTATACAACTATCATTGATTCTAAAGGTAATAAATGTAGAACAAATCAATAGAAAAGAATAATCCCTATAAATGAGCACGGCGGAACTTCATCCAGTGCATAACTGTCGTAGGTTTAAAAGAGAACATATTCAAACACCAGAAATATTAATTGTAATCCTAATTTTCGCTACCATACCCACATTCCAGCCTTTTAATCCTGACATTTTTTTAACGTAAGATATCATACCATAGTTGGATGAGCCATGTGAAAGAATCACTGAACAAAACTCTGCCACTCCAAAAACATTTCCTCAATAGAACATCAGATCCAAAATAATGAGGCAAAGCAAAAAGATACAAAAATAAATGCCATGTGAATAAAAGAGCCGTGCTTGCTTCTGGTTAATAATTAATATAGAGCTTTCACATCCAACTCATTTAGCATCATCATAAGATGTGAACTGCACTTCCTATTCCCTTTACTCTAAACAATGGAGATTGATATCAAGTATTGCTAAAGGTTAAAGCAATAGATAAATTGAATTTTTTTCTTGCATAATCTTCAATCTTAGGTTATTTTTTCCTCATTTCCTCTCCTCTTTCTCAATTTTATATTCGTATTGATTCACAAGATGTGAATCAGCAGCAAGCAAAATTAGAGTTCCATAAAAACGTGGAACACTGTGAAAGAAATCAAGGTAGAGAACCTGATTGATTAGAAGAGAAGCCAAAGTACTTCTCTCCAGAAAAGAAACAAACTAATGTCCATGCGGACAGATAAGTTCCATTAATTTTTATTTTGCATTTCCGGATCAAAAACTATATAAAAATGAGTTTAAGGGTATCATATAAACCATGCACCTATGAACCATAGTATTCACCAAATCATATGTACAAATTTTACAATATGATTTATTCTTCACAAGCTAGATTAAACTAGCCCTGAATATGATTTATTCTGTTGCATGAAGACCTGTTATATAAGCATCTCAAACTTATTATGGCCCGGCTTTGATATAACTTCATGATATGCATGATTTACCACATTTAAACCAAGCTTAACACCAAAAGCTTGAAAAACCCCCTGCGCTAACTGATATTTTTCTATTTTGAAAAAAGAAAAGAGAACAATTTCTATAATCAAGACCCCTAAAACATGAGTGACGATTCACTGTAAGTCTGAGAGACTATTTTAGTTCTGATATGTCAAATTGAAGCATATCAAACGGAGAATGCCTATCAGTTCATTCCATGTATCTAAAAACAGTATCAGGTTTAGTTAGGAGATCTAAGAAAGAAATAAAAAATGTAAAACTAATCTCAGTCCATACAAAAACATTTTGCAGATAGCAACAATCTGAGAGGGAACAAGAAATTATAAAAGAATGGAAATTTCAATAGAGATGCACTACAAACTGCAAGTACTATTAATCATTTCCAATTCTATTGCTAGCCCCTAAAGAAATTTACCATTTTCAATCATAAATTATACAATTTCTAGTCATCCAGAAGATATATGTGAGAATAAAAAAATGATGAATATATAATAAGCCTCCGGTGTAAAATTATTGAACCAGTATGTTGCATCATTACAACCTTGCATCGCAGTCCGGTTATGGCTTTGCAAAAGCATCTTCTCCCATGCCAATGCAAATTAATTCATAGTCAAAATCACTGATTCTAACATTCTTATAATTTTTATCAGCTTTGCCAATATATTGCTAACATATTGAGGATCAAAATTGAACGGATACAACTTTAAGACAAATTAGAACAGATAGCCTAAACTAAATCTGCAAAGCTTCCTCTCAGTGTTTCAAATCATAGCATACCTCTTCATCATCTGTTTCCCTGCCACCACTGCCCCAGCTGCCAACCCTCCCAAAGCACCAGCTACCGCAGCCGATCTCATCCCTCTCGCCGCCCTGCAAACAGCTCCCGTTCCAAGCCCCGCCGCCACGCTAGTCCACACATCATCCCTATCGGTAACCGCCACGACTCCACTCTCCATCACGGCATAGATCAAACCCACCATCCCGATCCGATTTCCCCAGATTCGTCCTGAATGACCTGAAGAATTCAGAATCCTACTCACCTTCAGCTTCAACGTATCAGTAGGCTCAAAGGATTTGAGGGCGGAGAACAACCCAACAGAAGCACCGCCTATGGAGGCGGAGAGGTAGGCGGAACCGGTGTAAAATGTGAGATTTTCGCCCCAGGAGCGACGTTGCCGGAGAGATTCTTCAGTGAAGAGGAATTCCGGTGAGGTTGGGAGCTGATAGAGAGTTTGAACTGGAATGTTGAGGTCTTGGTAAGGGTTGTAGAGGTGGGCTTGTCGGGACTGGGTTCGATCGGGCTCATGATCCGAGCTAAAGTGAGCCATTAGGGTTAGGATTAGGATTAGGAAGAAGGAAAGGTAGAGCTTTTATTGAAGAAAGCTTTGAGTTTTTGGGTGGAAGAGAGAAGCTGGAATCTTGATTTCTGGTTTGCTCTATATTTGGTGCTGCGGTGAATATGCCGTAAATATTTTTCTTTATTGAGATTCATTTTATTTTTATTAAAATTTATATAATAAATTTATAATAATTATATTTTTTTATTAGTCATTTTGAAAAAAAAAATATATAATAAATTTTAATAAACATAAAATATATCCTAATTAAAATATTTATTACTATTTCAAAAGTATCAATTTGTTGTTTGAGTAAACATATTTAATCTTGATTATAATGGATTAATAAATAATAACTGTACACAAGAAAAATTAATGCTTTACAGTAATATTTTTAATATTAGTTAATTCTTAGATATCTGTTTTTATGCAGTACATTTAAATAAATAAAAAATAAAATAAAGTAATACATATTATCTTCGACGAGGAAAAATAAATTGAAAATATTTTTTTCACTTAATAATTAAGATTAAAAATTTGTTTTTTTTAAAAAACATTAACAATACTTAAAATGAATTAAATATTGCCAAAATTTATCTATTTAAGCAGTATTTGAATAAATAAATAGAATCAGAATTACCTAATTTTCTTTTTCCTTCGAAAATTTCAAAATCAAATATATTTGGTTTGTTGCACAAATTGCAATATCAGTAATTATAATTTTTTTAGTGAGATATGATCAGTCATCATTTTATATATACTTATATTTTTATGTATTATTATTTAAAAAAATTAATATTGAATTGTATTATATTATTAATTTAATTTAATTTAATTTTACAGATAAATATATTTCGTGGTTGTTTTCCATGTGCATATAGTCAGAGATGGAGGGAGAGGAGAGATTAGAGGTAATGCATCCCCTTCCCTCCCACACACACACACACACACACACACACACACACATATATATATATATATATATATGCAAATCATATAAATTATATAATAAATTAAAATATTAAATATAAAATATAAATTTAATATAAATTGTGATTAACTTAATAAAATTTAAATTATAAATTGTGATTAGATTAATAATATTAAAACTATAAATTTATAATTATTTATCGGTAAATTTTTTTGTATAAATTTTGTCTTTTTTTAATAAATTTCTGATCGATAATTTTTTTTATATAAATTTTATTTTCTCTCAATGAATTTTTAATTTCGCTACTGCATATAGTTTGATATGTTGTTCTTTAAATAAAAATGACTCTAATCTCAGACAATTTATTGAATTTACTTAAAACATTTTTATTCTATGTTTGAGATATTCAACCATGGATTTGGACTTGTGGCAAGATTCATGCAAGTCAAACACTGTTATAAATCTATAGTGATGATTTCTACGTGGTTTGAATAGAAGATCAATCCTCCAATACAAGAGTTTCCTCAGCAGCCCAAGTTAGCCCACAAAATGCCTTTACCCAGTTGGGCTGTAAGCTTCAATGATTTTGGGCTCTGCTTTTTTTTTTTTTGTAAAAGGCCTCAGTTCATGATAGTTATGTTGTTTTCTTCTTTTGTGGAATTGTTCTATTCCTTATTGGTCATGGATAAGCACAGCAAGAAGAGGCTATCCTTTTGTTATTTATTATTATTATTGCTTCTATACCAACAATACATACCCTTTTCAGAAAAAGGCACAGATTAGAAAAAAAATAAAACAACAACAACAACAACAATAATAATAATAATGCACTGATAAGCTATGATGGTTAAAACACTATTTTTCTTTGTTCATTTTCCTAAATGAAAAAATTGCATAAATTAATATTTAATAAATTTAATAAAAAAATAAAAATTATTATTTTTTTAAATGTCAAACAAAGAATGTCTTCTTGCTACATTCACTCGAACAAAGGACTTAACAATATGCACAAATTAATTCAAAAACAGTTTGACAAATAAAAAAAGAAATTAAATAGTGTATAAAAGTATGATGGCAATCCACTTTTATTTGTTTAAAATTAAAGAAAATATATTTAAATATATTATTTTTAAATAATAAATTTAATTTTAATTCTCTCTTTTTTATATATAAATACTAAAAAAACACTTTCTTCACTAATTGGAAGATAAAGATATGAATTTTATTAGTTCAATTATTATGTTTTGCTATTATGATTAGGGGGAATTTTTAAAATAATTACTAAAATTAATTAATATGTTAAAAAAATTAAAAAAAAACTTTACTTTTTACAAAGATATTACAAAAAAGGGGAAAAAGGATGCAATGAAGATATTTTTTTTAAATTTATATATATATATATATATATATTGTGAAGGGTAGTAGCAAAATGATGGGTACCGAGAAATAATTGCAGAGCAGTGGACTTTTCAGTGGAAAGGACACGTGTCTTTCCTCATATTTTGGCTCATGAAAAATCTATGAGAAAGTTGTCTTCATGTAAGCAGTCTGGTTAACCTATGCAACGTCTGTCTGTCCCTCTTCACAGATTGCCTTAAATGACGTAAGATAATTACATGTATACGTGTCTCTTCATGGAGTTCATCTTGGTAAAAAAATTTCTAAAACAAAAAATTAATAATAATAATAATAAAGGCATCATTTTCTTAATTTTTTACTTGATTAATTAATTTATATTCTCTCTCTAAAGCCTCCTCCTTTGCCCAGAAATAAAGAGAAAATATCTAGGAAAAGAGGGCCTAACTCACCTTATTTTCAGGCTTCAGGTTTCTCTTTTAAGTCTCTTCTGTTTCAAACGGGTAAGCAAGAAGCACCCTTCAATTCTTTTTTTCTTGATTTTTTTAGATGCTTTTTGGTCTCATTAATTCTTAGTTTGGGGGGCTCAAGATCAGATAATACCATACCCAGATATTGCATTAGTGTTTTTTTTTCTTGTGTGTGGAATAATTCTTTCATTGAAAGATAGTGAAGGAAAGCTGTAATTCAAGTGAGGCTCAGATTGGTTACCTTAGATCCAGGAAACATGAGATTTAGGTGGAAAAAGTTTCAATCTTTTAGGGTTTTCTTGTGATTATCTGGGGTTGGTTTTACTTTTTTCTAAGGTTGTTTAATTCTCATGACTCCTCCTGCCTTCTATTCTTGGGTTTACAGATGAAGGCCCTATTTTAATTATCATCTGTGGTTTTGTGTATTGAAGGGTAGGTGGTGGGGATAAGATTTAGTTATCCTGTGGTTGATTTTTTCTTGATAAAGGTTGAAAAAGAATTTGATAAGTTCTGGAGTTTTGAGGATAACTCCTTACTACATGTGAAGACTTGAAATTTCTGATAATTAGAAGGTAAGATCCATTCTTCCTCAACAGATCTGATAACCAGTTTTTATTCTCCTTTTGCTCAACTGCTCACCTTTTCTTTGATTTGACCTTGGAGGTGTAGATGTGTTTTTATTTTATATTACATCCTTGATGAAAAAAGATTGGTGGGTCATTGAGATGTCATAGGATGGAAGATGAATTTTTAGATCCTGCAAGCTTTTCCTCAAGTTTGATGGTGAAAGGAAATGAAGAGGATGAGAATTGGTGGGTTGTGTGAAAAATATTGGGGATAAGTTAGTTTTTAACTGGTAATTGATCTCAGAGTGGATTGATGGAAGAGATGTCCCCAGCAGTGGCAATGACGCTTAGTTTAGGAAATTCTGTGTGTGATAACTCTGGAATTGCAACCCATGTGGAAATTACAAGATTGAAGCTTGTGACGGACACTGTTAGCTTGTTGTCTGATCCTGTTAAGGCGTTGTCCGATGAGGCTGTTGATGCCTGCAGTGAAAAATTTAATGATGCTAAAAATAGAGTGGAATTAGTCACCTTGTCTGAATCCAAAGATGGTGTTATTGGAACAACTGATTCAGTTCCTTCTGATACTGTGATTCAGGAAAGTGATGAAGATGAAGTATTGTCAGTTACCGAAGATACTAATGGAAGTATATCTGAGGAGTTGTTAGCATTGGAAGCAGGTTCTGAAATAAGCTTGCCGAAATCTGCTGAAATTGTAGATAGCCAAATCATTGCTAAGGCAATCATTGTGGAGTCATCAGATGAGGTGCAGGTGCCTACGGCCAAACTACTTGTAGCAGCAGTGAGCCCAAATGCAGACCTCTCTGACGGCTCTGATTTAAGGGCATCTGCAGTGGTTCTTAAGTTGCCCAATGAGAACAATCTCAGCAAGGGAACTACCCGGAGCGTATTTGAGCTTGATTGCATACCTCTATGGGGTTCTGTTTCTATTTGTGGAAAAAGACCAGAAATGGAAGACACCGTTGCAGCTGTTCCTCGGTTTGCAAAGATTCCTATCAAAATGCTTATTGGTGATCGTGTTGTTGATGGAATAAGTGAGAATTTGACCGATCTAACAAGTCATTTTTTTGGTGTTTATGATGGCCATGGGGGTGCTCAGGTACATCTAAATATGGATATCTTATTTTACTTTTGTTGCATAGGGTATTTGCAATGTGGTTGCAATACATTCAAAGCATTATGTGGGAGTCAAATTGTGAAAGATTTATGGATTTTGTGTGTAATAGTTTTTATGATGAATTTAATATAATGAGTTACATATTGATTCCTAACTAATTATAGCTTAACTTTTGAATTCCTAACTTATCGTAAGCACCTTCTTATAGGCAACATTGGCTTCTTCATCACAATCTGCAACCTGATAATGTTTTCCAATATAGTCAAAGGAGAACTATAACTTTCTTGTTTGTATTCAAAGCATATTTGATTTTAATCTTCGCAAGGACAATAATATGGACATTTTCGATACTTTTACATAATTTGGAGGGATCTCAATGCAGGTTGCTAACTATTGTCGTGACCGAGTTCACTGTGCCTTGGTTGAAGAGATTGCAAATGTTAAAAATTATTTAAGCAGTGCAAGCTTGGGGGGAAACCAGCAGTTGCTGTGGGGAAAAGCCTTCACCAGCTGCTTTCTCAAAGTTGATGATGAGATTGGAGGAAAAGGTACCAAAGGCACTCTTGAAGGCCTTGGAGAGGTTTCTGATGCCACTTTTGAGCCCATGGCACCGGAAACAGTTGGATCTACAGCTGTTGTCGCCTTGGTCTGTTCATCCCATATCATAGTTGCAAACTGTGGTGATTCAAGAGCAGTGCTTTATCGTGGAAAAGAATCAATGGCATTGTCAATTGATCATAAAGTATGGCTTGTGCTTTTACACAAACACAACTGTTTCAGTGCGTTTTTCTTTTTATTTATTTATTTATTTTACTTTTTAATGCTCCTAGCCAAATAGAGAAGATGAGTATGCAAGGATTGAGGCATCTGGAGGCAAGGTGATACAGTGGAATGGACATCGTGTTTTTGGTGTTCTTGCTATGTCTAGATCCATTGGTAGGTGCACTCCATTTTGGCACAGATGTTAATTTTGGCCAAGCTGAAGCATGAAGCAATATTATGCTTTTTATTTTTTGAATTCTATGGTCCAAGTCTATACTTACTTTCTTCAAAAACTTGATTGTCTTGCTATTAAAGATACCAAAATAGAAAGAACAATGCGCAAAAGAAAAATCCGAATAACAATGCACAAAAGAAAAATCCAAATCATGGTTTTTAGGTTCTACTGGCTTGCCTAGTTTCCGCCCTTTTTTAGGCACTTTCGTGGTGGTGATGTAACTACATGTTTGACCATATTTAAATACCAATTATTCCATTGAATAATTCAGCACTGACCTGTTGATTTTTCTCATTTTCTCCTGTATCTCGCAGGAGATAGATATTTGAAACCATGGATTATTCCAGAACCAGAAGTCATGTTCGTCCCTCGAGCTAGAGACGATGAATGCCTTATTTTAGCCAGTGATGGATTATGGGATGTCATGACAAACGAAGAAGCCTGCGAAGTGGCTCGAAAGCGGATTTTAATGTGGCACAAAAAGAATGGAGTTACATCTCTTGCTGAAAGGGGCAACGGAATTGATCCTGCATCTCAATCAGCAGCCGGTTACCTTTCAATGCTGGCTTTACAAAAAGGAAGTAAGGACAACATCTCAGTGATTGTGGTGGACTTGAAAGGTCAAAGGAAGTTCAAAAGCAAAGCTTAATCAAGGTTCACTCATCAACTAGCTTAAATTTATATACCTCTATATATTAGACTAAAGTACATCTAATTAATACATAGCTTGGTCCATTCCTTTTTCTCATGGGCTTAATGTGTGTATGTACAAGGATAGAAACTAGTGTGTACTATAGCAAGTGTATCCGAATTCAATATTGCCTTGTGTTTTTGGATATCCACTGTGCCAAAACTATCATAGTTGTGTAAATTTGAGCTCTTCCAGGTAGAGGGAGTTTACAGTATTCAATTTTGTATATCTTCCCTTTGCCTTCCTGTCCAGTTTGAGGGTTCTCTCTCAACAATATATTTGTGCTGTGGTGATGGTCTGAAATGCAGCAGGTTTCAATTCTTCCAAGTATCATGGAAGCTCATGCTCATGCTATGCATTTCGAGCATCTGAGGCTAATGTATTGGTTAAGTAAAAGCTTTGCAGCAATAACCTCTTGCTTCTCTATTTCTTGTTTCAGTTTTTGACATACCAAACTAAGAAGAAGAATTTTAAGAGAGTGAATCTGGTCAAGCTCAAAAATTTCCAATATCCCATGAAATTAAGGGATTGATAACTTTAAGAAAGAGAACACCAAAAAAAAAATGAAATTTTAATAAATCTCAATGCCTTGTGATGTTCCCATGCATTTTGTTTTCTATTAGTTATTTTCCTATAATGATTACTTTTTTTTTCCAAGATTTTACAATTTTCTTCCAAGATGATTGCTTTCTTCTTTTAAGATCTTGTAAAACAAATTCACACAAATTCACAGAGCCATTATAACCATTAATCAATCAAATCTGATTTTAATCTCATCTCATTTGCAGCCACCAAAATTAACTAATAATTTTTGTTTATATTAGAAAATTATTCTTTTGCTTCAATTTAAATATCATTTTAAAAGATTTTTTATATTAAAAAACTAATTAGAGTGACTAATTATTTTTAATTAATAATTTTTTTAAAATTTGTCTCTATTAACTTTATTATTCATTATTAATAATATTAATAAATAAAATATAAAGAGCAAACAAATAAAAAATTATTAAAATTTTATTCTAATATTATTGTATAATAAATTAAAAGGCAGTACCTTTTTTAAAAAAAGACTTAGCCAGCATATTACAAGGACAAATTCTTTTTTCTAAATTACCAAACATCTGAAGTAATGGACCTTCATAGAATATATAATACACACAAAGCTAAGCCTACAACAAACAAATATTTTGGGAAACTTTACCATCCAATAGAAAAATGGAAATTAAATAAGAGATGTTTTCATAGAATAACTTACAAAAATACAAAATCTTATCTTTGATTCGATTATGATTATAATCAACATTTACCAACACATTACAAGGCCAAAAACATCATCTATGAATCTGGATTTTTTTTTTCCGGAAAAAACTCATACCAATTACAAACTTGCTCATCCCAGATATTCCTTTATCGCCTTAGTAGCTTCCTTGGGGTGTGGAAACACTTGCTATCAAAAAATAGAACCTCTTCCACCCTCTTTTACTTTTACCGTTGTCTTCTTCGCCGCCCCTGCTGCTCTGTTGGGAATTTGAGAGGAACTGGAAGGGTTACCATGTAAAATTTGTTTTCACGTACACGCTTGCAACCCAAATTGTCATAATGCACTCTTAAACTAACAGGATCAAATCTTAGATCCTTGGCAATATCTGTGGGATCAGTCCGGAAGTTATCAGCATATAGAGTGAGCACCAGGACATAACTAATAAGAAGATCGATTTTCTCTATAGGCAGCTTCCTTGATTCTGGAGTAAACATCTTCACAAATCTCTGGCGAATAATGCTTGGAAATCTATGGTTCTTTGCAGAGGAAACGCCGTCTAAAGAATGCATGTCTCTAAACTTTATAAGATGAGTAATGTAAGAAAAAATGCAAGAGACTGTCTTCTTCTCTGCTTCATCCTGCAAATACAATCCTTGTAAAAATTTGAGCGAATTTGCTTCCACTCGACAAAATTAAAAGTACAATCTATTCTATATTTACATAAAGCTGTGCTTGAAGGAAGGAAAGGCATCTAAGCCTTTTCCCCTCCCTTCTCCCCTAGAAAGATTGATCAACGGAAAGCACATTTCAAAATGATAAAAGGTGAAGATGAAACTAAGAAGTACTATTGCACAAGAGAAGTGCTTGTACAAATAAAATTTCAATGCATTAAATGATCAAGGAAAACAAACACTACGAACAAATTATCTATATTACAAAGATATTGGAAAATTAGTATGACACATTTGGTAGGATAAATTCCTCCTCCAATTTAGGACATATCAAATTGGAAACTTGCTGAATGAATCTTTGTTGTATACATTATGTAATTAATGTATTTCAATGATTTAGTAAGAACTTTATGAACAAAACATACAAGCTAATAAAAAAGTTCTCAAAAAATTCTGAAAGAAACCGAATTTCTGTTGATACTGCAAAAATTTTGCTTGTTGATTCAAAGATTATAGCCTCTTTCATCTTTTATTTTATTCATTTCAAACTTTGAGCAGAAGCCGATGTCAGTCAAAAGTGAAATTCCAATTAAAATGTCTGTAAAAACCACCACTAATTACACTCTTACCTGAATTTCCTGTAATTTATGGATTCTGTTGCGAACAAAAGTTGGATATTCATTGCTTACCACTCCTGCCCCAGCTTGCAAAATCTTATAAACATCGTCAAGGAAACCCCAGTCGCCTGAAAGAATAATCTTGTTCAGAGGATAGGCCTCTTGGGGTGTGGTGGCAGAAGATTTATAGGGTGGAATATTTCGAGCAACCTCAGCAGGGATACTTTCAAGGGCCTCCTTGTTTACTGCAACATCACCAATTTTCCTAACCAAATCCCCCTGAGACTCGGGATCATCTCCCTGCATCAGAACCCGCAATTTTTTTGCCTGCAATACAGTGAAGAATTCACTGTTAGCTGCTAAATCTTTCAACATGAAAAGATGCCATCCAATTAGAGTATTCAGGATCAATTAGCATAATAAATGTTCAGGATCAATTAGAGTATCTTTTCAGTTTTATTCCTACCTACCCCCTTTTGACACAAGCAATATATATCTGTAAAGAGAATAAAGGTTATATATACTGAGCTTACACCTCTAACATAATTTCTTGTCTAGGCATCAGCAAAGATTATATGCCTTACTAGTTAAAAATTATCTACTCAATATAACTAAGCCTTACTCTCAGACTAGTGAAAGTTGACCACATGGATCATATTCCACCATTACATCAAGTTTAAGATTATAAAACCTATTGATATCTGGCCAAGCAAAATCAATAACATCCATTACGGAGGACGTGAAATTGAATGGAAATCCATTCTTCAACAACTTAAGAAAGAATTAGCATACCTGATTTCTAGATTTCTTTGATCCATAAGTTGCAGTAAGCGTATTCATCTTATCTGCCTTGTTTCCCTCAGAAAGCTCCTCATTTTCCAAAACTGAAGGTTCCTCATCAGCAGTATCTAACCCTCGAACTTTTGGTTCCAATCTAAATATCTATAATCACAACCAGAGCCCCATTAGAGTCCATTGGCATATAATTGATATACAAAAGAAAGGAAGAAAAAACAAAGAAAATTGTGTTGGGGTTGGGGGGGGGGGGGCGGGGGCTGTTGGGGTGGGGAGTGTGGCGGTGGGGTGGGGAAGAGGAGAGGGCACTAAGCCCAAAATTTTAACTCAATCCTTATTCCGTTTTGCAATATTAGTTCTTGAACAACCTTGTCGTGAAATAGTAACAGAGGAACAAAAATTTATAAATTCTTATCACCTAAGCTGCAAAGACAGGGATAAGATGAAGCTCCTAGTTCTCGAATGCACTAAACCAAAAAACAAAAGAAATGATCTGGCTCCCTCCCACCACTAAGGAACTCTTCAGAAATGTAGACCCTAATATGAATCATATGTACACTGGTCCCAGAAAAACTAAGTAGTAAGTTGGGAAAAAGTGGTTTTACGAAAAAAAAATCCATTATTAAATAAAAGATGATGGACCACTCGCCTTTTTCTATACTCCAGTGCATTTAGACTAAACAACTCTAACTCAATTCTAATTCAATGTAACAGAGTTCAGGTGACTGAAAAATGTAATTAACAGAAATATGTCAGTCAACTAAACAGAAATATGTCAGTCAACTAACTTCAATACCGATGCACACAATCAACCATTATCATAATCGGTATTCTCTACTTTAACCTTCACCTCATCGGTAACCAATAATCAGAGGATTTACCAAAAAATAACCCACAAACAAAAGTCAAAATCCAGTTAGCAAAATAAATTAAGGCATGTAAAATAGCACCAAAAAATATTTTACCACGGATCCATCACAAACACATCATTACCCTCAACCATGCACATAATAAACAATTAAGAAAAAAAAATCCAAACTTTACCATCACAAAAGCCAAACATAACAAATAATATTGACACTTGTTCTCAATGTCTCCTACAAATCCACGGTGATCAAACAAACAATAAAACAATCAAATTCAACTCCAGAACAAATACCTTATTTCCAGCAATAGGCATAATCTTCAAAGTCCGAGTCTTTTTATCAAGAACCCCAAGTGCATAAGTACAAAGCTGAGCAGCCATAGCCTCACCTTTGTAGCTCTTACCCACAAAGTCGACATTGGACTCATTAGGACTCACAACCAGTTCTAGCCTCTCTGAACTCCTCTTCTCATTGGAGCTTTTATCAATCTTGGTCCTTTGAGCATTTCTATAAAATCTCACTGTTGGTTCTTGTAAATTGTTATTGTCATCAATCTTTTGCGGCTTATAGCCAGAAGGGAAATAACCCACTATAGGGGCACTGCTGTCTGCACGGTCATAGTTGAGTTCCATGTTGAAATTGATAGGCAGTTGCTCATCAGGTTCATCACTGGTGGGCGGTAGTTGTTCATTGCTTGTCTCTTTCTCTTCTTCTTTGATTTCTTACTTGCTGTTTGTGGTGATTCTGGACTCATAGCTTCGACGTTAACTAACCATGGCTCAATATCCGTTGCCGTGAAGATTCCTAATTTTTAGATATCACAACAACTCCCCATAAATCTTAAAATCAATTCTAAAAAAAAAATTAACTTTTTTAAAATTTCTGAGAAGGAACCAAAAACAGAGACGTAGGATCGTAGCAAGATACTATCTTGTTCTCTTCTACCTTTGTTTCCTTCACTTTCATGGTAACCGAACAGACATAGGGAGGAGTATCTGAGCATGCAGAGAGGGAGAGAGAGTAAAGGTGACAACAAAACCCTAAATATCTTAAACAACCGATTTGCTAAAACGGTTCTATTTTGACGCGCAATTTTGGTCGGGTCAAATTTAATGGGCTTTCATATAGTATATTCATCAGGTCCAGCCAAATAAAGCTTGAACAAGGTTTGGAAACTTTTTTTGTTATCTGTTTACTATAATTATAGGATTAAATTAAAATTTTTAATTCATTTATTCTTTATTCATAAAGTCATTTTTGGGTATGGCTTTGAATTCAAAATCTTTAATTAAATTAAAATATTTTTTTATTAATTAATCTAAACTCTCGATAATATAATTTATTAAACAACTCGATAATATAATTTATTAAACAATGACAACTGCTTTTATGTTTATGGATTATATTTTTGGACCCAGTGAGTTACTAATTTAAATTCTAAATGTTATAGAAGTTTGATTAAAATTATAGGTCTAATTGTAAAATAATTATATTAAATTTATTTATAATTTTTTTAGTATTAACATAAGAGAAAGATTTTATCTTAAATTTACTATTTAAGTAATATATATTTATTATTAAATTATATTTTATCCTGTAAATTTATTTATTATGTTATAAATCATATAAAAAAAACTGAATTATAAAATATTTCATATTAATATCATAAAATATAAATTTAATAATATAAATAATAAAAAATAATTTATTTATATATATACAGTAAAATACAATATATTTTAAAATTTATACAGCGGTATATATTCTAACGATAAATATATTTTTTTTACGAATGTATCTAGATTTAATTTTTTTATATTGTAATGTTAAAAAAAATTGAAATTATGTAATAATAAAATTATATAAATTTAAAAATTATTAGTAAATAAATTTGACAAAATAAAGAATTTGGGATAGACTTAAAAGACAAAAAGAAAAAAAAAAAGCTCAAAGCCATTTTCCGTTTTTTTTGCTGTTTTCCCGGAAAATATTTATTGCAGTTTCTGATGCTGTAAAAGCCTGAGAAGAAAAAAATAAAGATGAAAAAGATATTATTCTTTTAAGCAGCAATTTCTTTCTTTAGCGATATCACATTAAGTAGGCTATAGATAGAACTGTAGAAAAGCATTACTGAGTCTCATCTTCATTTTCTTGTTTTAAGCTCAGCACATTACATTAATGGAGATTGGCGCAAAGCAAAACCCAAAGAACGCAGCCCTTTTTTAAACAAGTCAAAGCTCCTCCTCCGCAGAAGGGAAAAAGCTTTTCTTTTTTTGCGATTTTTCACTTGATCATCACTAGTGTAATCTCTCTTTTCCTCTCTTTTGCTATTGCATGTTGAATCTCTTGACGGGTATTGTGGGGTATGCGATTCTTTATTGAAATCTTTTGGCAACTCAGTGGTTTAGGACAGCTAGTGTAAAAATTTTCGATTTTTGTTGTGTAGCTGCATTTAAAAGAAAGGGTTTTCTCTTTTGTTTGTTTTTTACTTGATGTGTGTGCAATTGATGCTAATATAAGCTTTCTCCTTTACCGAGTAACATTTCTTCAAACGTTTCAAGGAAACCCAGTTGCTAGATTTTTTTTTCTCTCTTTCTCTCTCATACTCCCTTTTGGCTTTTGCTCATGGGTTTTTGACTAATCAGAGTTTCTTTTGTTAAAATCTTCCTTTCTATGTCGTTATAATGAGAAACTAGTTGTGTGGGGATGAAGGATTTTTTTTACTATCTATCTTTTTCTTTCCAGCTAGGATTGAACTGTTGCAAGCTAAAATTTCTTAATCGTTCAGAGATTTTCAGCTAAATTAGACTCTCCTGGGAGATCTTTTGTGGGTGTTGCAGGATTTTCCCAGAAATAAGAGGGTTTCTGAATGATCATTGAAAGAAACTGTAGTGTCTAATCTTGTACAAGCATAAAAGAAGGGTTTCATAGGTCGATTTTATATCTGTCTGTGCTAGGACTATCATTTGTTGAGATTATTTGGATCTTCAATATATTCTGTAAAACGAATTAACTTTTTGCGTTTTATTCGAGTTTTTAGTTTGTAGCATACATATTATAGGTTAATAATAAATTTACTTATTAGTTGTGGCCTTCCCTTTACTTCTAAGTAATCTGAATATGTTATCTATTGATGTAAGGTGGTTTTCCTTAGATACTATTGATTCTCAAGTTAATTTTCATACTAAGCATTTTTTTGCTTAAACCCTATTGAATTAACTTTTGATCTCTGCAATCCTTATAGTCTTTATTGTATTAAATGTGGTAAATTGTTTGATTTATCTCAATAGCCAGCATATTCCATCTTGCAGCTTGGTTAGAGGCAGAGAGGGAATTCAGCACACCGGCTTTCTAATTCATTTCTGGAACAGATGGATCAGGGTACTCTATTACTCTACTGATCTTTTTCTCTACTTTAGCACTGTACAAGATGTTGGAGCATTGCCTAAAGTTTATTTTTGGTGAAAAACTAATGTTTTTATTAGGCTTTCTGCAAGTTTTATAATTAATACTCAATGATGAGCTTGATGAGCATGGGTTACTACGAAGCTAGTGTCTGGTCATTCACCTGGGGAATGTTTTTTAGTGTCAAAGTATCGCTGTTGGAGATGAAAGAATCTGCCACGTGCCTGTAGCATGAGTTAGGGATTCTGAATTCATTATTAGTTCTTTTATTGGATTCGTAGGAAGGGGAGCTTTGGTGCAACGGTAAGTGTTGTCGCCGTGTGACCTGAGGTCATGGATTCGAGTCGTGGAAACGGCCTCTTGGAATTGCAAGGAAAGGCCGTGTACAAAAATCAAATGAGTTCGACCCTTTTTCAGACCCCACTCATTGCTAGAGCATTCGTGCACCGGGCTACCTTTTTTTTTTATTGAATTCGTAGAACTGAGATGTTTATTTTCAGTGACACATGGAATTCAAAGCAGCGAGTTCTAAGTTCTAGTAGTCTTTTGTCATATTTGGACGTGTTGGGGTGTTGTAGTTTAGATTCCTTCAAAAAAGTAGCCCAAGTCCAGCTCATGATCCTTGCCCATCTTGGAGAGAAGAGCCTTTTAATAACTATTGTTATTCTTTTTAGAAGTATGAAAATAAATAGTTTTATATTTTGAAGAATTGTTTAGGAACTTAATATTTCATAGGACTAGTTAGCAACTTTTCAATTCTTGTTTTTTTACACAAGTTTGTGGCCTCTATAGTTTGGTTTTTGGTTGAATTAAAGTGTTTTAGGTGTGACTGGGGCAGAAGGGTGTTAGGGGTGGGTTCGGGGGTGGGGTGAGGGGTGGTGGTGGAGGGATTACACTCTTAATTGGGTGAGGGATGCTGGTGGGGGAATTACACTCTTAATTTAGGCATATTGAGATCTTTTAAATGGTTAGGTTTTTAATTTTCTGTTCTTTTTGCATATGCAATGAATAGTCCATCTATTGTTAAAGATGCCTGCGCAACCAGCATCATTAATTTAGCAGGTTGACTACCTACTCTGGCAAACCTAGTGATACACATTTTTGTTTGAAATTCATCCATTATCTGAATTTCTCTTGTTCTTCTTAATCAGGCCAGCGCTGACCTGATCAGCAGGGTGGAGAAAATTCAATACGAATAAAGAACTTGTATAGATAAAGTTTTTTGTGCTTTCCGTGGATATGGTATCTCAGTTAATTTAGTTGTGGCATGTAGTGTCTGAAATGTCATCATTTGCTCTGGAATTTGTTTGGAGTCGCAGGCATAATGTTTGTTCTAATGCCTCAAAGTTAATATACTGTCTGTCAGTTTCAGTATTACGCAAGGAATCACTGGAAGGCTGACACATTGTATGGCGAATATATTATTATTAGCTCATGATTGTGAAGCTTAGTTGATGATGTCTGTCTAGATGTATTAATTTGAAATGGACTGCTTTATTATGGTTGCGAAATGTTTCCACCTATTTGTTACTTAAAATCTCACTTGACTGTTGTTTGAACCGCAGAGTTTTAGTTTCATTTTGAAACTATCATATAGACCCTTGATTGTGTTGGGACATGGCATTCCACTTGGTCTAAAATAATATTGACTTTTATAATTGGTGAACACAGGGCACTCAACTGATGCTGTGGACAATAGACAAGGTGAGTATATTCTGGTTAGAGATGCAGAGGAACCCCAGTTGGGAATTTTTGACAAACCCCTTCCTTGCTTTGGCTGTGGAATTGGATGGTTTTCGTGAGTTTTTCTCTACTTGCTCACTCTCTCTCTCTCTCTCTCACCCCCTCCTCCCCTCTGCCTCTTCCCTCTCTTCTCCCTCTGTCTCTTCATTCTTTCTCACTCATTAATTTGTCTTCTTTTCTACAGTCTCTTGCTTGGATTTGTGTGCCCATTGATGTGGTACTTTGCCACATTTCTCTACTTTGGGGAGTACTATCATAAGGATCCAAGGGAACGATCAGGGCTAGCTGCCTGTGCAATAGCTGTGAGTGTTATTAGTGTTTTCCCTTTTTTGTTTCCCAACTTGTTAGAACAGCAACATGAGCTCAATCATGCTGCTCCTGTATTTTCTTGTCTAACATGTCATTTTGTCAATGCCAATCTGCTGTGAAAGAAATAACAATAAAAACCTTAATATTATTTGGTTAGCATAAAACGTATTGAAATTACATCTACAGTGATAGCTGTCTGGTAGGTTCATTATAATTTTTAGCTTATGAAACCAGATTTTGGGAAACCTAACATTCTTTAGGCTGAAACAGGAGGAGGAGTTTGCTCCCTTTACTCTCTGAAATTCTTAGCTAAACTTCAGGATTCTTCATAATATGCTGGCTGGAAGAAAATTTTGTTCTTTAACTGTAGGTATCATATACTTGCAGGATACAGAGATAATTAGGACCAGTTATTTCTTATGGATAAGCATTGCAATACAGATGCTACTTCTTGCAAGTATTGACTCGAACACTGTGTTGTATAGAAGTACTTATTGAGAGATTGAAAGTCTCAAATTAGTAGGATACTGCTATTGTAATGTTTGCTCACCAAAATATTAGGAGGTTATATATTTTGAATTTAACATAATGTGATGAATGTACATCCTCTGTACCTGCCTTAATCCTCTTACATTGATTCAAGATGTTAATTTACTGTTGCAGGCTACGATATGCACGGTAGCTGTTGTGATCGCTCTGCTCATAGTTTTGTTGTAATCCTTGCAACCGAAGTTTCACCTTTGAAACTGCCTGACTCAGTGATGCTATGTGGACAGTAGGTAAGGCATTCATTGTTCAGGTATGGAAGGAAAAGAGAATCAGCGCTATTGAAGTTCCTAACGTGAGCATTTACTGAATACGTTCTCAGTGTTGTATATAAGACTATGCAGAACTTTTAGAGGAAAAAAACAACAGTTAATTATCCATCTAATGGAAATATGTAAATGCATCTATATAGCAAATGAAGTTGACTGATTGATTTCTTTGTTCCAAAATCCCAATAGTAAAATACAGAGTTTGTGTGATGCTATCTTATCTAGATAACTTGTATAACTTTGTTCTTGTTTAGAAAATGAAACATAGTAGGTAACTTCTCAAGGGAAAGATTTCTGGAAGCAACTGATCTTAAATTCATAGCAAGTATTATTTAGTAAATTGGCAATGGAAAGAAGATGATGTTTCTGATATGATGTATGCAAATTTTCTTCTTGAGACCTGTTCATGGCTGGGTCTGGATTTGAAAAAGGTTAAATTTTTGAAGGTTCGGTATGTCAGTTCGTAATTTTTTTCACTAGTTGGGGTCTACATTCTAGTCATGGTTCAATCATGAATTGTCAAACTTTTCTCTTTTGGATGTCTAGCCTTGTAGAGAACTTTTGCCAGTGTAAATATTTAGTGAAGCTTCCATTGAATTTGAAGCAGTTAAGGCTGCAAGTTTAGATTGCAGTCACTTCAATGATTTGATGTGAAAGTTTAGAGAAATGGCTCTTTTATCTGGTTGTGCTTCTATTTCTATATGAACATGGATAATTCATTTTGCCAGTACGGGAGAGTCAAGTTCTTTATTTCGCATTTATCGTAGCCAAATGATCTGATTTGATATTTCAGAACTTAGAAGCAGATCAAATCATCTTATTTTTTAGGTTGTAAGAAAATTATATTTAAATTAATTTTTAAGTAATTTATTAAACGATGGATAACTGAGAAATGATTACTTTGAATGAATAAATTAATTTAAAAATTGAATGGTACTCGAGAAAAATAGGAATTTTAAGTTATTATTTTAGATTATAATTGATTATAATAATTATTATGGTGAAGTACAAGTCTTTCAAATTATGAATTAGAATTATCAATATTTTATAATTTATTGGCTATATAAACCTATTATTATGCATATTGCATCGAACAGATTTATTAAAATGGCAAAATCTATGAAATTTTAAAAGTGTTTCGTATTAAGATTTGAACCTAAATAATTACCTTAGTTAAGCTAGAGGGTATCCATGAAATTTGGCTTGAATATGTTTATTTTATAAATAAAAATGCTACGTAAATTAATTTAATTCAAATTAAAAATTTTTTATGTATTAAATATATTAAAAAAATAATTATTCTAATTATTTCTAATATATTTAATGCATAAAATTTTTTTAATTCGAATTAATTTGATCCATTTAATATTTTTTTTATAAATTTAAATAAAATTAATACGCAATTATATTATTATTATTATTATTATTATTATTATTATGGATTTGCTAGCTTTGAAATCACCAAAGACTTAACGAAAAAGAAAAAATTTTTTTTGCCTCATTTGCCACTATTCATATTTCTCCGTTATCATTATATATATGCCACAAACTCTTGTAATAAAATTATGATAAAAAAAAGACATTGTGTATTTTTTTATTATCTAAATCTAAAATCGGGAATGAATTTAGCATTATATTTAAATTTATACATATTTAAGAAGCCAATTTAACTCTATATTTTTAAATTTTATAATTTTTTATACATATTCTCTCATATATTATTTGTAAAAAATAAATAAAAATAAAATTTAAAAGTTCATTAACGCAAAAAATATTGTTATTATATTTAAAATTAATTAGAATAAATTTTATTTATATATGCATATATATTAAAAAATTAATACGTCAATTTTTCTAGTTTATACGTCTAATTTGCTAGTTTACAAAAAATATTCACATTGATTATATAAAATAAAAATGCAATTTGTTTTGGTTAATTGTAAAATGCGCAACCAATTTCTTTACGAAATAAAAAAAAGGCATGACAGCTGTTGTAAAAACGTGACTGAAGAGTTTGTATTGAAAGGGATCAAAAATAATTTTCTAAACCCTATAATATGTTTAGCTTATTAAATTATTCAAATTAAATTATTAGGACAAAAAATATATATTTGACATCATCATTCCATAAATAATGAATTAATGGTTTGTGGTCTTTTAAAAATTATCCAATGAGAATAACAAAAAACAATGCTCAAAAAACGTAGTATTTTTTCACATTCTATTTTTCTAGAGACCACCACCTTTTTAAAATATTATTTTTAAAGTTAATTTCTATTTTAGTTCTTGAATAAAATAAAAACTTCTAATTAATCTTTATATTTTATTTTTTATAATAAATTAATACCTCAATAATTAATAATTTTAATTTAATTATTACTTTAAATTAACTATTTAATTTAATTATCATATATAATAATATTTACATATTTAGAATTAATATTTCGTCTAATTTTAACATTTATACCTCTGTACAATTCCATAGATATATGGCATGTTTTCGCTGTGACAGTGACAGCCACCATGCGACAACATTACCTTCTATTTTCTTTTTCCTTATATATATATATATAAATTATATGATTAGGGTTTAAATTTTTAATTTTTTTATTCAATTCAGTGTTTTAATTTTAATAAATACTTACAAATAAATTATTCCAGTTAATATTTTTTTATTTTGATGACAATCATAATTTTTTTTGCTATCTTAACTTTTTTATTCAACTTAATATTTCAATTTTAATAAATACTTGCAAATAATTTGTTTCGATTAGTATTTTTTTTTTTCATTCTGTTCATAATTGGAATAACTCATTTCTAAATATTTATTAAACTTAAAATACTGAATTGATAAAAAAATTGATTAAAACACTAAAATAGAAAATAGACACTAAAATAGAAAATATTAAAAATTCATACATTAATAACATAATTTTTATTTAGTATAAATAAAAATTATTTTATATAAAAATATTGCCATCATTCTCCATTTACATCTTTATTAAATAAATATATCTGTATCTTATACTTGCTTAAATGAAGCAAGCAAAGCATACAAAAACCAAAAGTGCAAAACAACTAAAGAAAAAAAAAAGGTCATAAACAAAGCATAAGCCAAAGGCTCTTCTAAAAGCTCTCTAACTCCATTTTTTACCTCTCTCAAAAGGAAGGAAAAATACCAAAAACCCATCAAGAAATGGAAGAAGAGGAAGACAATTCACCACCTTTTTGGCTCCAAACCACCAATCGCCGCCGCAGTTTCCGCCGTCAAGCCTCCTCTATCTTTCTTAATTCCGGTGTTATTCTTATTATCTTATTAGTCATAGCTTTTGTTATTGTTTTCATTATTATCCCTTCATTTGTTTCTTTTACTTCACAAAATTTTAAACCAAATTTGATTAAGAAAAGTTGGGATTCTCTTAATCTTGCTTTAGTTCTCTTTGCTATAATCTGTGGATTTCTTAGTAAAAATAATAATAATAATAATGATGATATCAATAATGAAAGTACAGATTATCAAAGCATAGCAAATGTACAACATAGAGATGTTCAAAGATCATACAGCAGATGGTATGATCGTGATCATGAGTATCAGAATCGGACGGCTTATAATACTTTGACAAGGTTAAGGAGTTTCAGTTCATACCCAGATCTCCGGCTAGAATCTTTTTCCGGCAATGATGAACGGTGGCGATTTTATGATGATACTCATATTAAGAATAGCTACCCTTTTTCAAGCTCTTCAGATCAGTTTCAACATTCCCGGCCATTGTTGCAGCAAGGAAATCAAGAAACTAGAAAGCAGCTGGATGAAGTAAAAGATGTGGGTTCTAAAGACAAGGAAGTTGTTTACACCCCACCACAACCACCACCACCACCTTCATCTCCTCATCCACCTCCATCACCGCCGCTAGCACCACCACTACTCTCTCCTCAACTTCCGCCATCTAAGCGCGCTGTGAGAAGAAAAGTGAAGAGAACATACCAAGATCTTGGACATGAAAAAAGAAGAGAAGAAGATAAAGATTTGGATGACGAGAAACTCTATGTACCACCGCTACCATCACCGCCGGCAGCGCCAGCGCCACCACTGCCTACTCAAGTTCCTCCACCTAAGGCTGTGAGAAGAAAGGTGAAGAGAAATTATCAAGATCTTGAACATGAAAAGAGAAAAGAAGAAGAAAAATATTTGGAAGAAAATAAATTCTACATACCACCTTCTCCACCTACGCCGCCGCCTCCTCCATTATCAGCACACAAAAAGAGAGGTAAAGATTTATTGACTGCATTGAGAAGAAAGAAAAAGAAACAGAGGCAAAAGAGTGTTGAAAATCTTGAAAGCTTATTCCACCCTGAACCTTCAACTCTATCCCTTATACCTCCACCACCTCCACCGCCACCACCTTTACCATCCCATTTCTTCCAAAATCTTTTCTCTTCTAATAAAAAAGGCAAATCCAAGAAAACACATCCATCTCCATCACCTCCTCCGCCGCTACCTCCGCCGGTGAAAACTTCATCTTCTCACACCCATGTAGAATCCCGAGCATCAAGAATCACTGCCCAAGTAGCTGAAGTAACGACCCATCAGCCCCTCAAAGCAGTTAAAACGACAGCGAACAATTTCAACAGAGTGGAAGAAAATGTAGAAAGTGGGAATGCATCACCTGTAATTCCAATACCGCCGCCGCCTCCACCACCGTTCAAAATGCGGTCATGGAAGTTTGTGAGAGATGGTGATTATGTTAGAGTGGCAAGTTTTAACAGTTCCCGTAGTGGGTCGCCGGATATGGACAGTGAAGAGCCATCAGATAAAGAATCAATGAGTCCCATGGCAAGAAAAAAAGGCGGTGAATCGCCGCCATCGTCAACAACGCCATTGTTTTATCCAAGTCCCGATGTCAACACCAAAGCTGAAAACTTCATTGCAAGAATCAGGGCTGGTTTGAAGCTGGAAAAAATTAATTCTTTGCAAGGAAGATCAAATCTTGGCCCCCCAGGTCCTGATCCTGCTGAAAAGGAAGATCCAAACTAGTCTATTTATATATAAAATTTTATTTATTTGTTTGTTTTTGAGTGAGGATTTGTTGATTTATTTTTGAGTTGATCTTTCACGCTACTCAGACACAAAATAAAATTTATACATGTACCAATATAGAGAGCTTTATGAAAATTTAAACATAAATATTTTTTTTTATTTTTTAAATGAACAGTCAGATTGCATTAAAAAAACAGTTAGATTTTAATATTTAACATTAGTCGCTAGAAATTCAGAAAATTTTTAGTTTTTGGCAATTCATATATATATATATATATAATATTAAAAGAGCTGATTGCATATATATATATATATTACATTTAATTGTTAAATTTCACATTTATTAAATATAAACACATAATCCAATTAATATAAAAATTCTCTTTAATTTTAATAAGTAATTTTTGAGAGTATCAGAAAAGTGATTCTTATCAGAAAAATAAAAATAATAAATCAATTAAATTTAATAAAACTGATAATTATATATATTTAATTTCACAAGTTTATAAGAAATATAAAAAGATATATTTAAACAGCGTGTCTGTGTCTATAAATAAACAATAAATTAATGCAGTAAATAGTGAATTAAAATTGTATTTATATATTAAATAAAAAAATAGCAGCTCGATATATGAATGCTTTCACAACCGGTGAAATTTAAAAAAGAGTTGAATTCATTAAATTTTTGTACGTAGCCTTTTTTATAATTACAAAAAATCTATCCAAATCCGTGATCTAAAATCACACAATGACAATACTTATCGTTGCGCTAAGGCTCACATTCTACTTATATATTAAATAAAAAATAAAATTAAATAAAAATAAGTTGTGCCATTTATAAATGAGAAATATGATTAGTCAATGTTTTTTCTTTTAATTTTTAACTAGAAACTAAAACACTAACCATTTTTTATTGTTTATAATAGATAATTAACACAGTCATCAACTGCATTTACTTTTATTCATATTGGTGGGTTCAGAGCAAATGGTGCAGAAGCTTAAATTTGTATATAGTTTTAATTGTGTGATTATAATGTTTATACTTTAGTGTACTTGTTTGGATTTTATAACGGGAAATTAATCCTGAATTTATTATCTAGGAGATGTATATTCACTGTTAGACAATATTTGGGTAATTTATTTATACTTAGAGATGCAATTTTCAAGCATTTTTAAGACAGTAGGAGCCATCATCCTTTGCCAGCCAATTGTTTGACTAGTTCCTGAAGGGAATCGTCTTGCTTTATGCTTTGAATCCATCTTTCCTTGATTCTCACTTTCTCTATGCTTTGCTTTAGATTCATAGCAATGGAAGGATTGGGTCAACTCGCAAAAAATTCTTCCACTTCATCAGCTTTCTCATTGCTGCAGAACTGCAAGATCAAGTTAATCAGACAATCATCAGTCAACTAGTAACATAAAGGGATGACAAGTTTATTAGCCATTGATGAATGGAGGCACTAGCCAAATGAATAAAACAACTTTTTCACTAAACTTTGACCAGTTCCAATAAGGCATCTCTGGCTTGTGCTAAAGATGCCCTTTTGCTTTTCACCAAAAATCAAGTTAATACCTCCCAACTTGTGAATGTAGTAATTAGGAGAAAGATGCCTTTAATAAGTAAAATATTCTTATTTAATCATCTTAATCCTTCTCAGTTATATGTTGATTGACTATGACTAAAGCTTCTCGCCTTCTTTTCTTGATGGAACTGAAGAATTAGATACATAACTTGCTAAGCAGGGATGAATATGCAGGGACTGTGCACAAGCAGATATACCTTTGAACGTGCGAATAGTTCTACTCTTCAAACAGATTTTTGGCCTGACTTTCAAGCATACTATAGCTATCTAAGGATAATATAGGCATTAAAAATAGATTCTTATGTAGGCAAAAAATTACTTACTGGAGAGATGATGTCTCTAATGAAATGAGTAATTAGCAGTGCATCACCATATTTGCTCAAGATTCTATCCCAATTCTCCTACATTTACAGCCAAGATAAATAAACCTCGTCAAAGTTAATGGGCTTCATAATCAGCAATTTTATGTGTTTTCATTATTTTCTGAATAGCTTCAACCATCGCCAAGCAATTTCACAGCCCTCTAAACTTATTCCAGTAAGTCCATAGATGATGTCCTGATCTCGAACCTTAATGATATTGGGGCAAACTAAGTATCCATATAATGGGAAAGAAAGCTTGGACCATCGCCAAAATTCAGTCAACATTGTTCAATACCTCATCAGATACCAAAAAGTTTAAAGCTTCTAGTACTATTTCTGGGTCTGGACAAGATGCTATACAACCTGCCAGATGTTCAAAAATACTACATAATTTTGCTTATAATGAACATTAATTTTACTTTGGATGATGTTAACTCTTACGTAAAATTCGTTCCTTCCCATGCACAGTATCAGCTTCTCTATAAATCTTCAACAGGAGCTCAAAACCACTTCTGTTTGTGGTACTAGCATTTCTTATTACAGCAATGTATGTGGTCTGCATAAAAAGCAGGTAGTATGATTGTCATATTTGAAAAGGTTCATAGAAGATGAGTAAATCATCTGAAGATTAAGATTCTGTTTACCTTTCTCATGCCAACTGAAAGAAGCGGAGTCTTTCTATTATTTAACAGCATCTGAAATTGTTGCAATGCTTTATTATTTGTTTCATGATGCCCGAATGTAACCAAGGCATTATAGATTTCTCCCCTTAATAACGCTTTTGAATGGCTCTCTCCAGGCTCTGGTTCCCAACCTAATTTTCTGCACAATATAAGAAGCTGACATACTTCCTGAGTGTCACGGCAAAACCTATTATTTTGCTCAATAATGAAGAACCACTTGTTTAGAACATTGTTATTCACATGATCTCAAGAAGACTTGAAAAAATGACAGATAGGATTCTCTAGTAATGACACTATTATTTCAAGTATAAACCTCTAACTAGTCAACGAACATCAAAAAGAATTTTTTTTCTCAATGCTCTAATTACGGATGCTAATTGTACTTGCTCAGAGGAAAAATTGGAGAAGATTGATGAAAAATACTTTCAGCTCATTCACTGAATCTGGGAAGGCATCTACAGATATCTCCACAATGTTGTAGCAGACCTGTTTAATAAGTCAGTCAGTCAGGGTGCTATAAGCATTGAGTAAAAATGAAAAACTATTCACTATTTTTTTTTCAAAAAAAAAGTGCGCACACACACACACACACACATCAATGAACTTTGACACCAGAGCATAATCAAGCTCTTTTCTATATACGTCCATCAGGGAAAGCAAAGATGATAATGGTACTTCACAAGCTTCACAAAGAGCATATGCATCATCCAGAATTCCTGAAAAACATATTAAAAAGAAATATGTTATTTTTCTGATTTTGAGTTCTCATACATGTTGGGAAGAGAAGATGCCACATAATGTACTTTGCTAACGGGAACACCAATTGTTTGTTCCAATAAGTGCAATTCCATAGACTGTCATCAATGCAGCCAATATTTCTATCCAGGAAAAGAGACCCGTTCATGTGTATTTCAAAGGAATGATAATAGAAAGGAAAGATATAATTGCAGCCCAACCAGTTCTACTTCTGAACTCCAATCATTGATTAGATGCTTATAATATGTTTATATTGTTGATTAGACGCTTTCCTACCACAAACATTGGTAAGAAATAGCAAACAATCTACCTTGCATTATTATAGCAATTAGCACATACCAAATTTATCTGCTGCTGACAAGCTATTGTACTCCACAGTTTTCCTCAGTCTAGCTGAAAGTTTTTCTTCATACTTCATCCTATAGAAGCCACTCTGCTCAATGTTAACTCTGATCCATACATGCTCATCACATTTCTCTTCATTATATTCATCTAATGAGCTTGAATTGCCGTCAGAAAAAACAAGATCATCTGCTTCCACCCTTTCAACTTTTGACTGTAACAGGATATTCTTGGTTCTGTTGTGAGATCCAAGGAGCAAAGTCATTGGAACAATCCATCTTCCATCACCATGCAAACCAGATGACAGGAATTGTGACTGCAAGATGTCAAAATCCAAACCAGTATCATATTAAAATGTCAAAACGTAGGTGAAAGTTGTAAGCTCTAATACCAAAAAAATTTATTGACAAAAAAAAAATTGCATACTTTCGTATTAACCAAAATTTACCTGTTCAAATTCCAAAACATTTTCTTCAGATTTGACTAAGATGACTGGATATCTTTTTGCTTTGTCCAACCATTCATCATTGAGTTTACTTGAACACCAGATTCCTCTGAAATAATGCTCCATAAATCTTGTCTTTGCATTTCCCCAAGCATATATTTTCATGTATGACCGCAAGGATTTCTGGTTTGAAAATGAAGTCAAATTGTAAAGGATATAGATAAGACAATGTTATATTCTAATTAACAACGAAATGATTACATTTAGCAACTGCAACTAATGCCTTTTACATCTTTTTGCTTCACTCATTTAATGTTTCAAAAGATAGAAAAGGTTCCCGATGACAGTCTTGTTGCCAGGAACAAATGTTGGAATCACTCCACACATGATGACTATGGATATCATTGTTAGGCAGATGAGTCATAAATCTTATTACATATCTAGCAAGAATTCAAAGGAAGTGCAGAACAAGTTGCAAGTTTTTTTTCCATCACATTCATGGCTATGATCTTTCAGATAGATAACCAAAGAAAGGCACCAGCATCAGTTAGATTACCATATGATTTTCATTATTCACGCCAATGAAATTGAGAATCAGAACTGATAAGAAATAAAAGCTTCATTCTTGATACATCAGAAAAAACCTACAATATTTCCTTCTTGCTGAAACATGAAAAGGCATTCTCCAATGCTCTTAAACAGTATCAAATTATATTTAAACTTCCTCACCTGGATTATGCCATCTCCAAGATAGCCCTGCAACATCCGAATAACAGCAGATCCCTTCTTATAGCTGATAGCATCAAAGATTTCATTCACTGAACGAGCATGGCAAATCTCCACCTGAAAAGCAAGCTTGTAAAGAACATAACATGCTTGCACAGTGCAGTTATATTTGAAACAGATTGTTGCCTATTTTTTTTTGTGGTTAAGAGATTACAATAATCACATGGTAAATAAAGAGATTCTATTTTTAAAGAGAGAATATTCTGCACTAGCAAATCCACATATCCTGATGTCAAACAAAATTATTTATTTTTTGAGAAGTTCATAGTCTATACAATGGGAAAATATTGGAGGCAGTTATAATCTTCAAAACATGCTATATTGTATAATTGAAGCCATAACATGATATTAATTTGTTTTACAAGCACGAATGCAGGGTGTATGCAAATTTTAACACAAACATTCGCCATCCTTACTTCAATTGGATGTGATCATTCTAGAGCATCAACATGTAAACCACTGGAAGTTAGTTGAAGAAATTGAGTCCATATTTTCCACTCAGGAAACAGCCTGTCTGTTGCCATGTAACTAATCTGAAAATATAAAATTGAATCATGAAAAGTACGATATTGCACCCAGTGCAATGAACACTGAGCAGAAGAAGCAGATTTAAAAGACTGAAAATTACCCATGTTGCAAAGCCCTCACTGAGCCATAAATGAGTCCACCATTCCATAGTTACCAGATTCCCAAACCATTGATGGGCACCTCATGCAGCACAACAATTGTCAGCTACAAGACAGGAAAATAATTTTATTACTAGAAAAACTCACCTTCTTGAGTTGAAATGAAAAGGAAGAAGGAAGAAAAATAAAAGCCTAAATGCAAACACATCCTTGCCCACACATGTTGTAACATGTAAACTGAAATGGGGAAAGAAATAATAATGAAGCTAAAACTAAACTCGGTACATTACTCACTCTCTGTTTTCTATCTGCTGTAGACAGCAAATCATCATGAAGCAAGTCAATTTCACAGTATATAATTAGACCATAGTTCTCCATAGCTCCACCAGCAAATTCAGGGACAGCAACCATATCCAGTTTAGGAAGTGGGTAAGACATTGAGAAGTACCTGAAAAATTCCAGGAACAAGTTAGCATAACAATTTATGAATTTAAAAAAGCATGTATTCTGTGCTAAAACTAACTATTGTATCTACTTCAATGGCTAATCCTAATATCTGACTCTGATTTTCTAGAGGGATTGTTTACTTTGGAATCAAATGCAAGCTTTTAGAAACTAGTTTATTCTTTTATGATACCGAAAAGTTCAGTTTCTCTTGAGGATAAAAAAAAAGTGAATTCTTTAAAATCCTGCTCATTCATTTTTTTTTAGTTTTCAGTAGCTATTTTGTTCTTCAGGAGTGATACTGAAAAGATAGTGCAATGATAAACAAACACTGAACTCTTGAATCTTGTTCATCCACTTTTTTCATTTAACAATTTTCTTTTCCTTAAAACAAAATCTAGATAAATCTAATTTGTGTTGACTGGTTTATACAACCACAAGAATGAAACAGAAATGCCTCATGATCGGAAACATAACATGAATAACTTACACAGTATATAGATCAATCACCTTAACAGCAATGCTCAAAGCATATTTCCCTTTATCACTCTTACCGACAGGACAGTGAACACAGACCTTAGTTCCTGGATCAGCCATTTAAAATATTTACAGCAACAAGATTCCCAGCATCTTTGGAAATAAGAAGAAGCAGATTTATATTCATACCATCAACTGTTGTATCTTCAATATAACCAAATAAACCAATGACACAGCCACCAAATAAGTTGACATGAGAGGAGATTCCTTGAAATAAACAATCTTAACATTCCCATCACACTTTTCATCAATAATTGGCATGTTGGATAATGCTGTCACCCTAATGGCACATCCAAGGATATTTTGAAGGTTGCCTGCCAAGGAATAGTAACACCAAAGTGCAATGCAGTTCAATTCTCATATTCAATTATATAGAAATACAAAAAGCAATTGCATCATATTTATTGCTACTTCCTCACCAGTAAAGCAAACCATATGTTTGTGCATGAAGGTGAAATTTTTCCATAACATTTATTTTCTACAGGCTAAACAAAAATAAATTAAAAAACAAACTGTTGACTACTTCTATGCACCAGAATGAATTAAAATTATCAAATTTTCTACTGTAGCTTTTTTTAAAAAAAAAAAAAACTTTATAAGCTTTACTCTAGTGAGCTGCTCTATATCATTACATTTGCAAATATGAATATGCATGCCACAAATGTCATGTTAAATGAAATACGCACTAAATAAGAAAAAATAGATTGTTTTCAATTATACGAGGAAATTGGCGGTCTTAATACCTTAAGAGCAGGTTCATCCCAGCATCGAAAACACCTCCTCGCATCCACTGCTTAAAATTGAGTGACAGCCATATTCTTCTTCTCTTCACCATCAACATAAGCATTAATAAATTCAAATATCAGTCTATGAATCAAAATACCCAGAAAAAAAATTCTTTGCTTAATTCAAAAGTAGTTCCTAAAATGCATATTCTACCAGTTCATTAACAGCTGGAAAGAGACAGATATGAATGACAAAACATATTGTAATCTCCACTATTTTCTTTGCAAATTTATCTCAAATCAAACAAGCACTTCCTAGTCCCATCTTAAATAATGAGAATTTTGAGTCGAAATTTTTATTTATTTTTCTTCATGATAGATTTCACTAAAATTTCAAGAGATTCTAGTATTCTCCAAGTAATAAGTGAAAATCTCTTCTCAGATATATTCATTTATGAATATGTTATTCTAATAAATTTTGAATGATAATAATTTCCGTTTGAACCAACATAGCCATGAACATAGCCATGAAATGACAAGGAAAGGAAAAGATTACCATTTATAGAACCCTCTCAAGTGCTCATTAAGAATCCCAGAAAACTTTATCCCCGGCACTTCATCACCAACTCTGAGTGTTTCATGGAATACAAGCACAAGTATCTCATCATCACCATCCAAAATAACATCACATGGACTATATTGCTGCAACATCAAGAACCAAAAAATCAATCAGAATCTCTTTAAATTAGTCCAAATAAAATAAAAAAATTATATAATAAAGATAATACACAACTAGTATACTTTACTTGGTTGTGGGAGGTTGTGAACAAGACTTCATGGATATTGAGTTCTAAAGCATTTAAGACAATATATCTAGTGGGTTGAATGATGCCAATGTTAATATCAACAGTACCAGAAAAACTGCAGACTGAAAGGTCAGGTTTGAGATGAAGATCATAACGTCTAGGAATAGCAAATTTTGGTAATCTTGTTTGACCTTTAAACTGTTCAATGTTATGTTTCTGCTCCATATTTTTTCCTCTTCTCTTCTCTAATGTTAACTCAAGAGGAAACATATAGTACTTCTGAGATATTTAGGAAAGGGGGATTTCACTATCAAGAAACAGTATATGTCATTTTCTTATCTTGGTTTATGCAGAAAAATAGTACCTAATTGAATAGAAAGATCGATGTGGAACATTAACATTATTTTCTAACATATGATTAGTCTCTATTCCCTTTTTTTCCTCCAATACTTATCCAGATTCCCTTTCATCACTTCGCCTAGTTCATTGAAACACGCTTATCCTAGTTCATCCAATTGACAAAACACTAATGAGAAGAATTGGCTCTTTTGCATAAAATCATTTAAAAGGTAAAATACTCAAATCAAATACAAGAAAGTAAACTGAGAAGATCATAAATAAAATGCTTTGATCTTAGGAACTCAGGTGCGATTTGTAACAGCTAGTAAGCCACTACTAAAAATTGACTTCTTTATGTTTGGCACAGAAGCAAAACAACAATGCTGTGGCTTTAGGTAAAAAATAAAAAGCAAGAAAAGTTTGCTTATTACTTGTATTTACTTGGGTGTAGCAAACAAACAACTGATGCTTGGCATCTCTTCATTGGCTTTTCACTGGAAATTGTTGGAAAAGCTCTAGCGCCAATAGTACCAAGAGCTTTAAATCCAAACATCCTTTTTAATTCCGCCATGAATTTACTCTGCCAATTTCTTCCAAAGGCATTCGAAATTCAGAGCAAAGGCTATATATGGAGTTTTGGCAATGAAAATTGACAAATAAAACGGCATCGTTATGCCTACCAAAGCCATTAACGATCAGTTTCATTCTTTCTTGTAATGGTGAGGACAATGAATTGCCAAGGAAGGGAACCATATGGTAACTGAAATGTTAAAAATCCAAAGGCAAGGCCTCATCTTTTAAAACGATACGTCGTGTTTTTGGGAACGACAGAGTTTTATCCTCGGTCGTTTTGCCTCCTACAGTTCTTTCTAATTCAAGGTCGTTTTCTCACTCTCGCGTAAACTAACTAAACTGTCGTTTGTGTTATCTGACCCAACGAAATCAATAAATAAATAAGGGTAAAATACCTTTTTGTCATGAAATCACAGATTTTATATGTTACGTTTTTTTTTTTCTCAAAAATATCTGATTATTTTGATATATTTTTAATAATTTTAATAAATATTTTTAAAAATAATTTTATTTTTTAAAATATTTTTTTGAAGAATCCTTTGATTTTAAAATGGGTCCTCAAAATGTTTAAATTAAAAGAAGCAAATATTTCTTGAATGCAATTTAATCTTAGAAATGTCTGGTGGCGGAATCTATTACGTTCAGTCGATTAAAAAAAAATCCTTGAGTGAGCTGTGAATATAGTTCTGTGAAAATTATATTTATTTAGAATTTATAAAAAATTAATTTTTAAAAAATTCAACATAATTAAATTAAATTTACAACTCTCACCAATTCTTGCCCTCCTTCAACTGATTAAAAATTTAAAATCAGTGATCAGCCAATTAGCCTTTTTAATTGAATTTGTAATATACTGATAAGTAAAAAACAAAGCCCTTGAATGATGATCATCATTCTGTTCGGCATGAACCATTGAACTTTGATGTGGCCCATGAACATCACCGACTCCACTGCCAATACCAAGCCTAAACTAATGTTTCTCCATGAACACCATAAATCTTTCCTTTGCGTAATCCAGCATATACACTTGCACTTGCCGCGCTAAACTATATCTCAATATGCTACCAAAGATGACCTTACTGGCATTTAAAACAACAAGGAAGAAAGTAAATATGGATGACAAATTCTACTTGTTTCTGAAACAATTTGAGAAACTGTTAGTTCTAAAAACATGGTGATGATTAAGTTATAACAAGCATAAATATATCTTGTTTAAACTATAAGCATTCACTCTTTCTCTTAACAAATTCATACATAATAATGCAAGCATGACTCCTAGTACTGCAAAAGGATCAACATGAGAATTCATGAAGTAAATAATTGCTTCAAGCAAAATTGCTCAACGAAATTTCATTAAATCTTTTATTAATGATGAATCTCCTCCAAGAAAGGCTATCTTGCCATAAACGTCGTTACCCTCTTCTTAAAACTACAGAAAAGGCAAATTCCATATCCTATAAATGAAGAAACATCTAATGGTAAAAATCATTAAATGACAATCTGCCATGAAGAACAATGATGAGCTATAGCTATTTAAGTAGAACTCATGATGCCCTTTTGAGTATTAGACCGACCTAATACTTTGATTCTTTACTCAACAAATACTTCTTCAACACATCCATTACCGACCCAAAATCAGCCTTAGCACTCACTGGCGGATTAGCAAACCTACAAGCAATGTCCTTAAGTTCACTAGAGTGATAATCAATCTTACTCTGAGTAAACTTCAACCCGTGAGCAGTACTCACTACCACAGTCCGATCAGTAGGCTGTATAACCCCACTATTCCTGAGCTTAATCAATGCTGTCAATGCCACCCCAGTATGGGGGCATATAAACATCCCAGTAGAATCTGCTTGAGCCATTGCATCCATTAGCTCCTCTTCAGTAACCTCCTCAACAATCCCATTACAATTTTTTAAAGCATAAACAGCTCTATCAATGGAAACAGGATCACCAATCTGAATAGCAGATGCAAATGTGTTATTTGCTTTAACAGGTTTAAATTCTTTCCATCCTGACTTGTAATACAAATACAGAGGATTGGCATTTGCAGCCTGTGCACAAACTAGCCTAGGAATCCTATCCACAAGCCCCAACTCTTTACACATATGAAATCCTTTATAAAAAGCATAAATATTCCCCAAATTACCTCCAGGAACAATGAGCCAATCAGGCACTTCCCAATCAAACTGCTGCAAAATCTCAATTGCAGCAGTTTTTTGCCCTTCTAATCTCAAACTATTCAATGAATTAGCTAAATAAATTGGCAACTCGGCAGTTACCTCTCTTATTAACTGCATGCAACCATCAAAATCAGTATCAATACTCAAAACAAACGCCCCATTAGCAATGGGTTGCACTAGTTGGGCCATGGATATCTTATCAGCTGGTAAAAAAACAATAGAGGGAATACCCGCAGCTGCACAGTAAGCAGATAGCGCGGCAGAGGTGTCACCGGTTGAAGCACAGCCAACCCCAACCACTGGTTTGTTCATTTTCCGCAGCCTGTTCACTTGGCTCACCAGTACTGTCATTCCTAAATCTTTGAAGCTCCCAGTGTGACTGATCCCACAATGCTTGACCCACAAATCATTCATATTCAAAAACTGCTTCCCAAATCTCTCCGCCCAGAAAAGATTCGAGTTCCCTTCAAATGCACTAACAATATCATCGCTAGATATCTCAGGTAAAACCCACTCTTTCTTAGACCAGACTCCGGATCCATAGGGCCAGTTGGTCTTCCCAACTCGGGAATCGAATAGAGCACGCCAATATGAACCAGGAAATGCCTTAAGAGCAGAAATATCATGTTGGACATCAAGAAGGCCACCGGACTGAGACCGGTAGACGATCTCATCGAGAGAGTAAGATTCAGTGCAAGTGTGCGGAGCGTTGAAGGGGACATATTTAGCGGAGAAGTTATTTTCTGGGTTCGTTAGATTGTGGCGGCGGGCCTCCTCGCGGATGTTGCAACCTCTTGATGTGGAAGTTATGGTGGTCGATGGAGTTGTTTTGTTAGAGGGATCAGAGGTGGTGGAGGCGTTGATGGGGAGGAAATGAAAAGTGGGTTTAACATAGTAAGTTGTGGGTCTGGGGGATTTGGGTTTAGAAATGAGCTGTGGGGTGGGAAATTGAAGAAGTGAAGAGGCCGCCATTGGAGATGCAGAGATGGTCGCTCTGTAGCTGTTTGCGGTTGGTGAATGGTGGAAAGTGGGGAACCATGAGCCGCATTGACTAATATCAGGGTTTAAGGGAGACGTGGAAGCTGACGGTAACTTGTAGTTTTAATGCTACTGAGATAGGAAGATGACAAGTGGCATAGAAGTTTTTTTTTTTTAACTTTTTTTCATAATCTAATTTCTTCATCTTATTTGTACAAATTAAAATTAATTAATGAAAGATTTCTATATCGTTTTTAGTTCTTGATATAATCATATAGATAATATTTTGAAGATTCCTTTTGTCATTAATTATTTTCTTAATTGAAATATATATCTAGCAAGTGTTGAATTTGCACTAGTATAAAATTTAGATATTTTTTTTAAATATGCAGTGAATAAATATGTAAAGTATTTTTTTTACTGTTGGTTGCGTATATGATTTTCTTTACATTAATTTTAATCAAGCTTTGGAAACATTTACCAAAAATATTTAATTTTTCAGGTACCAATTTACATTTAAGAAGAGGGCTCCATAGTTAGTGAGAAAACATATATAAAAAATATTTAGTTTTTAAAGTTTTATTAAGTGTTAACATTAATACATATGTTTAATTAATTTGATAATTTAAGATAATTAATTATAAATTAATGAATTATGCAGTTCAATTAATAGTTTAATAATAATAATAATTAATAGTTTAATAATAATAATAATAATAATAATAAATTTCTGCAAATTTTTATATCAATTGCATATTTGATACTTAATTCCATATAAAAGCACACGTGGTAAACAATTTTATCTAATAGTCTCATTTAAATTTTAAAAATTAATTTGTATTGAATATATATCTATTTTCAAGTTTGGCTAATTATAGAGAAAATTGTTTACTGTAAATTTTTATGAAGTTTTGAAATCTTAACTTGATACATGTAAATTATTATATGTCAAGCAATAAGATAAAAAAAACAATTAAATATGTACATATATATTCATGAAAAATACATATATAATTTATAGTTCAATGAATCAACAGTAAACAACAAATATATAGAGTTATTTAAACAACAAATATATTTTCATATAGTACTATATACATGAATTTTGAAAGCAGTTTGATCTTAACAAAAAAAAATTGGATAATGAATATATAATAAGTAATAAATGTGCATATTATGTATCATCAACAATATTTTATGTGTACTAAGTATTACTCTTATAAAATAATTAAATAAATTTTAATTTATATATATAATAAAATAATAAAAAATAAACCCCATCTAAAAATTCAAGCTACTTTTTGGTATTTAAAAATATCATATGGTAATAGCAAAAAATATGTTTGAATAAAGCGTAAAAATTAATAAGTTTTATAAGGTGTTTGACTTAACTTATAAAATATAGCTTATAGACATTAAAAATTTTAAATAATTATGTATTTATTATAAATATTTACAAAGTAGCTAATAAGCAACGTACTTAAAAAATAATAATTTATAAGTATATTATTATTATTAAAATTATAAAAATTGAGTATTTATTAAAATAAATAATAATAATATAATAAATTATTTAATCAAACTAACTTATAAATTAAATATTTATAAATATTAAAATAATATTTTAATTTATTTATTTTATTTTATAAACTTATAAAATAATACGTCAACCTAAATTTAAGATTATAAGCCGTCCGCCAACCTCCTCTTATTAGCTTTTAAAAATTATTATAAATATAAAATATGTTTAGAGTCCATTTAAATGATATGCGTTACAAACCAAAAAAGTGAATTAATTTAGGTGAAAAGTTCATTAAAAATTGATATCGTATAAAATTCAAAATATTATTTTATATAATGAAAAATAAATATTTATAAATAACAATTTATATTTAATAAATAACAAGTTTATTTGCATTTTTAATATTTATTTTTCCTAAAACCACATCAGTTCCGGTAAAAAAAAACCACATCAGTTTTTTTAGCTATTCTCATAATTCTCTATTATATATAATTTTTTTTGTAATTTAATTGAATTAATTTAAAATTCAATCTCCTTAAAAAAATAAATAATAAGTAAAATAAAATTTGGATTAAATTGGAAGGAATGAATAATTAAATATTATGAAAATAGTAACAGAAATACGACACGTCGTATGGTATTAGTATACAAGGAGCCAAGAAGATCCATATGTACAGACCGGCCTTTAGCAATCACCTGCTTGGCACTAAATCCTTAAAACCCTAAACATAAACCAGCAGCAAGAACAAGAGGTATAGCATAGACAGAGTGGAAAAGAAATACAAAATTCGAAACCCTAATTTGGGAAAAGCCCCAATTCCTAGAAGCTACTGTTAAGCTTCTAATTCAAAGTATACAGTTGTAGTTGCTCACGAAGAGCAATTCAGCTTTTTATTGCCCACTGAACCAAGATAGCTGAGCTCTTAAGCTCAACGCTTTTTTTTTTTTTTCTCTTTTGGCTCGGGACTATCAATTTTTTTTCTTGGGTAATGCAAATTTGACTACATAATTATTTGTTTTTGTTTGTTTCACTGCAGGTTTGCCTAGCTCTACTAAAAGGAATTGTTCCTGGAGTTTATATCTTTTTGTTGTTAGAGTTAGACTTTAACACATATAGATATATAATTTAATAAGATATTTTTCTATACAAATTTTTGAAACACATTGGCAAGTATATAGATAGATATACAGAGTATATACGTTTTATTTTTCCCCTCAGATGGCAATGGATGGAAGTTTCAGTGTTGAATTTGCATTCAAGAGGTTTCTTTCGCGTTTTCCAGAGCTTAGAAGAATTCAGAAGCTCAATGATCTTGAAAAGAAGGTAACTGTTTAGTCACTGCTGACTGCTGTCACATTTTTTGCTTGTTTGCTAATACTGAGGTTAACAAGAGGAAAGAGAAGTCCAGTGTACAAGTATAATAATTGGTTTTTGGTTTCTATGGAAGATTTGGCAGGCTTTGTTTGCAGTAGATAGGTTTCCTTTTGGCTTGTTAGATTTAACGAATCTAACAAATCCGAAATTGATCTTCATAGGATATAATGATATTCCTCCTCTGCATTCTTTTGGGTAAAATAATTTGGAATCATGATACTTTGTTTGAGGATTTTATGTTGCTGATTACTTGTTCTTTATTAGTTGGAAATAACACTGAAATCAAATTAATTATGAGACTCTTTCTTCATGTCTTTTTGTTTAAATATTCCTTTTTGCTTATGGGTTATGTAGGGACACATGATGACAGAGGAAGAAGTTGTAAATTCAGTGGCGGAACTGTTTGTGAACCCAAATTATACAATCCCCTTGATCGGATGTCTTAGACCACTAGCTCGAAAGATCATAGATGAAACTGTCTCTTTGCTTGGTCAGTGCAATTTGAGTTTGAACCAGGGTGATACAGCAGTGGATCTAAGAGAGTTTGCTAATGGAGAAGTTACTTATGTTATTGATCATTATGATCGAAGTGGGAGGGGCCTGATTCTTCACGAGCTGGCTTGCTTAGCTTTGTGCCGTGCTCTTGATTTGGACAATTCCTTATTGGGGTAAACTTGCTTTCTCTCATTATGCTTGTGTTAGTAAATGCAATTAAACTAGTACGATGTTTCTGATTCCTTCATATTATTACGTGTACAAGTATTTTTCATTGTTGACTTATAAGTATTCAATATTTGTTGATCTACCTCTTCATGTGGTTTCTTCCTTTTTGTATTCAAGTTGATCTTCTAATGTACCTAAATCATATGTTTGGGAGACCCGTGCTTTGCTCTAGCAGCAGTTATATTCATTTGTGCATAGCTCCCTAATGTTGCTAGGGATGAAATAGTATTGGAAACTTAATTTCCATTTAGCAGGTTGGGTTGGACAGCTTTTTCCGAACTGCTCTTGCCTGCTTTTAAAAAATTATGCATATACTCACTTGCTACCTCTAGACAATGGTTTTGAGGAAGATCCAAAATGCAGTTTTCTCTGAGCCATGATTTCGAAGGACATTAAAGTTCCAGTTTGGGGGCCAAAAAAGCTGTTCATCCTTGGTGAAAAGTAAGGCATAAAGGGGTCTCATAGTAAGGATATGAATGAACATTTGAATAATATAAGGGGGTCATAGATTTGATTTGTGCTTCATTCGAAGCGTCATGAGTATTTAGGTGGGAAGAACTGCCAACTACTTTATTGGTCATGTTTTGTTTTTAAATTTTGAGATGGGACAAAGTGGTTTGTTGGCTTCTTTGTGAGATTTCTTGGGGCTGATTGTAAAGGGTTTCAGCTTGACTGAAGGTCTATATTTCTAGGTTTTTTTAATTGCATTGATCTTCGGGTGTTCCTTAAGTTAGGAGTGTACTCATTGTCCAAGTTATGATCTTTTTTTTTTGCTTGATAAAATTTCTCTTCTCACGCGTATTTGATTTAGACATATGCATGCCTCTATGGTTATATCTGTTGCACGGTGTGTGTGTCATAAGGAACGTAAGCTTAAAGTGCTATGATGTTGTTATCATTTTCCCTTTACGATCAATGGTCTGCCTAGCTTGAATAAGGGCATATTCACTTTGACATCTTTCAAATCCTTAAGCGGTTTCAGTGTGTCTGCTGTCTGTAATGACACCTCATGCGGGATTAGAGGGATAGATCATATGGTTTCTATTTTTCCTTTTTCAAAACTTGTATCTAACTTAAAAAGGTGTGATGTGTTTCTATTTTTTTTTCTCAACTTACATTTAAGTTTAAAGGTGTGATGTGGTTGCCCACATGGTAATATTATTTGCAAGCTTTTGTTCTTTTTCTCACACTTGAAAAGTATGTGTGGGTCTTGGTGTAGGTCTGTATCTGCTTACTTCAGATTTGCTTCACCTCCATTTGAACGCATTTTGAGGAAAAGAATAGTTTCTGAGCAGTCAGAGGTAATCTCTTTTAAGGATGCAGTTTGAGATAATTTTGTTATTTCTAACATTATTCTATTATTATTTCATTTTGAGAATCTCTATATTTATTTTTTCCCTGTAATTTCCAATCTTATTTAAACATTCAGTTGATCTCTTCTCTCCTTATTTTCTTATTTCTTTCTTTTTCTTCCTCTCTTGACCTTTTCTAAGTCTTCCTTTTTCTCTCCAAATAAAAGGTGATCACAAAAGTTGATAATAAGTGAAAATGGAGTTTACTAGGTGTCTCATTGTAGTTTTCTATATTTTGATATTTGAAGATGACAAAATTGACAAAATTGGCTATTTTTTGTGATGTAATATATAGAGCATAAAAGCATTGTAGGTCTTTAAACCTGAATTTTTTACTTGATAGGTGAATTTGTGAAACTGAAATTACAAATTTGTTGTGAAATGGTTGCTGAATCTGTTTGTGCATCTTTATATTCTAAGTAATCTGAATTTCAATTCTTTTTGTTAGGATGAATTTGTATGAGAATATAGTTCAATTAGTTGTTTAATTACCTATGCATCGTAGTTTTAAGAATAATAGACCATATTAGCACTAGGATCCACATCAGCTATCCCACATGATAGTTCAACTCTTGTTGAAATATCTCGTTTTTCAGTGTTAATTTTTGGTAGTTATTTAAATATGCATCGTTTGTCATCTCAACTTGAGAACTTGTATGAATCTTAGGATTTGATTGAATGCCTAAGTTTATTAAATTAGGATGTTGGCTCGCAATCAAATCTCAAATTTCAACTATAGTTAAGATTATTTTCTGTTCTAACAGGTTTTGACTCATTGCTTATTTGCTGCACGGGTATCTTACCGTCTACTCCTTCTAGAACCTGATTTCTTCTCAGTAAGATGGGATTGGTCCTGTTTTCTGGAGATTATAGAGATAATACAAAATGTTGATTTGGATCATGGTCCTCGAGTTGAGGAGATTTCAGATATACGATGGTGTGGAATACAAATCCTGTCAATCACTTTGAAAATGAGTGACACGGCAATTGAAAATTTTTGTGTTAGAGCTGAAGAAGCAGCTTTGTGTTTATTGCGGTGCGTGCTGGAAAAATAAACTATTGCAATGAATCAATGCTTTATTACTTTTTGTTCTTTCCGTAATACTCATAACTTTTGCTTTTCTCAGCTGGGAGGAGTTCTGTCAAGATGTAGCTGTAGAGAAGGCTAGTTTATATATCGAATCATCCGACCAGACAATATTTGGTTCTGTCAATGGAGGTATTGATTTCAGCCAGCAAAACGCTCTGAGGTCTTGTGATCATAATTCTCTGGCTTCATCACAGTTTCATGGAACTGAGCCCGTAATTAAGAGTCGAAGATTGGTTAAATGGTAAGGCATCAAACTGGAGAATAAATTATTAATTGTTCACGGTCTTTATAATTGATCATGATCATCATTATTTAACTGTGTTGGGTGGCACGTTTTCGCTTTTATATATTTTGTTTCGTTGGGACTTCTTATCCGACTGACCTGAAACTTTGATTTTGTTTCTAGCACATGTTGACTTAATATGAGTATTCAAGATTCTCATTTTAATATCTATCGCTCTTGTAATTTAGGAATGATAAATCAGGAGGAAAACCATTTGTAATGACATCAACAGTGCAGAAAAGTTTTGAGATGGTATTATTAGCAGTAAGTCAAAGGTGGCCTGTTCTTCTTTATGGCCCTGCTGGTGCTGGCAAAACTGCTCTCATTAGCAAGTTGGCTCAAGATTATGGGAACCAAGGTATTTTAACTTGTTAGGGTTATATGTCCCTTTAAGTAATATTTTAATTCCAGGCAAACAAAATATCACTTGTGGATTCATAAAATTTTCCTAGATGGCTTTGCATATATTTAGAAATTTGCAGAATGATGATATTGAGTTGTATATAAGTTCCAGCATATAATTTTTTGAACAAAGTTCATTTGCAGAAAATAGTTAGCAAAGAACTGAAAAATCCAATGATGGAGTCCAAAATGATGTCAATTTCATGTAGCCAGATCAGTTTTGTTATGTGGAGAGCGTTGGTTGTCTTTTTTAAATTCTACTTTGATAGGTCAAACTTCATTAAAATTGCAAAGCAAGATCCTTTCACCATTTGGTATATTAGAACAAGATGAGTGTTCTAAGTTATGCTGTTGTATTACTTGTTCAGGATCCTATCTGTACCTTACATTGTTAAGTTTTATGGTGTTCCTTAGGTCTAAGGAGGGTTTTGGAAAATGCAGACTCTCCAACACTTAAAAAGCTTAATTTTATTTATTTTTACAAATGAATTTAAACACTAGTTTGCAAAGAATTTGTGATCAAGAATTCATAATGGGTGTGTCTCCGGTTATAAACGTAATCATAATCCAGGTTAATGTGCATTTAACATGGTTGGACTTTTTTCTTTTTTATGATAAAAAAAACTTGATTGGGAAAGAAGGTCATTTGTACAGGATGTAAAAGACCTTTTTTTATTGAGTAAATGAAAAGCAAAATGTAAACTGTATCAAACAAGATATATAAAAACCATTATTTATTTGCTGCAGATATGACAAACCATAAGATTTCTAGGAAAAACTCTTTATGTGTTTGTTGAAGTAAGTCTCCAAGAGCCGAGTCAGCTCGATATGTTGAAGGGTTTACATTTTTTTGTCATAAAATGAACGTTGTGTTGAGATTGCAAAAACATGTATTCATGAAAGTGGATATGGCCCTAGCTAAAGAGAGGCTGGAGGGAAGTTGAAGTTTGGCTTTATAAAATGCTTTGTCTTGTAGCCCAGCCTAATTAGTTATGGAATATGCATATATGAGATTACCTATATGTACTCTTTCAACTGTTTCCTGATGGATATTCATTTTATGTTGCTTTATATACAAAACAGTTCTCTCTATTCACATGGATGAACAAATTGATGGCAAAACATTGATTGGTACTTATGTCTGTGCTGAACAACCTGGTGAATTTAGATGGCAGCCTGGTTCCCTTATCCAGGTTTATTTTCTTGTTAAAAATTTGAATTTTTTTCTGTGCATATGTACTTATTTTAACCTATTTAAAAATAATGCCAACATTCCATTTCCGCAGGCTGTTCTGAATGGATATTGGGTTATATTTGAGGACATTGATAAAGCTCCGTCAGATGTTCAATCTATCTTGTTACCTTTGCTGGAAGGTGCAAGCTTCTTCATGACAGGTCGTGGGGAGGTAATATGTCTTCTTATTGTTATTGTTATACGAAGAATCTCAGTACTTCCTTAGTAGTATTAAATTTGGAAACTGAATGAAATTTTATTAGCTCAAAATGAGTGTTTAAAGGTAATTTTGTATAATGATGAGGGATCTGTGGCTTTTCAGGAAATAAGAGTAGCAGAAAGCTTTCAACTATTTTCAACCATTTCTACTTCAAAGACTGATGTATTTTGTAATGCAGAAGGTTTGTGATATTTAGCCTTTGAACAAGTTTTATGGAAAATTGTCAACAATGATGGGGTTCTTAAGCTGGTTTATGCTTGTTGATATTTACACTAGATATAAATGCAAAATTTATATTGTGGTTAAATGAAAGAGTTATTTTCTTTTTGTTGTAGGTGGAAATTTACTTGGTGTGCCTTGGAGGAGAGTGATTATTGGGCTGCCAAATAATGATGACTTGCAAAGTATAGTGAAAGCATGGCATCCAAGTTTGGAGCCTATTGCTGGGAAACTTGTTGGTGGGGCATAATTTTATATGAAGAATTTATTGTTCAGAGAAAATATGACTTCCCTAATGTCTCTATTATTGTTGCAGAAATATTTGAAAGAGTTAACTCTGCCTCCCTGCACCATAGTTTGGGATTTCTATCTGGAAATTCCTCTCTTGATGGATCTCCGAGCAGGTTCTCGTTAAGGTAATGGATTGGGGAGCTTAAAGCATTTATTATATTTTAAATGTCAACTTTATTTAATTGTTACTCTATCATGTTATCAGGGATCTCCTTAAATGGTGCAAACGGATTGCAGGATTAGGCTTTAGCTTGACTGGGGATGTGTTGACAACTTATCAGTGTCACTGTATCTATCAGGAGGTCTGATTTTGTCATTGGTGTCTTGGCTCCTTATTGCTCTCTCTCTCTCTGTATATCTGTGTGTGTGAGAAGGAATTTATTTAAATTTATGAAGTAAGGTGCAGGCCAAGGGCAAGTGTACTTCTTAGTTTATAATTAATTGGCTTATGTTTTCAGGCTGTAGACATATTTGCGGCATTTTCAGCATTGAATGAGACTCGAATGAGTATAATGAAAGAAATTGCAAAGCTGTGGATGGTTCCGCTCTCTGAGACGGGGACTCTAAATCCTTATAAACCTGAAATTCAGGTTCCTGTTGATTTAAATGCTGTAATAACCTGATTCTTTTCGTGCTGCCATTTCTTATGTATAAATTGAACTGCAGGGTTTGCTTTCAGAACTAAGAATTGGACGAGTTTCTCTTCAACGCACAGAAACTGTGGTTGGTGGAAGCGATTTAGATAATTCAAATTTAGTTCATTTGTTATGTTTTTTTGTTGATATTTTCATGTGATTCTTTCAGTTGCATGGCCTGGAGAGACTTGTCAAGATGCGTAGTTCCATGCACATACTTGAGAGAATATCTTGTTCTGTTAAGTACAATGAGCCTGTTCTCTTGGTTGGTGAAACTGGAACTGGGAAGACAACGCTTGTACAGAATCTGGCTACAATGCTTGGTCAGAGGCTTACTGTTTTAGTATGGACTCTTATGATCTCTCTATCTCTACCTATATATGTGTGTGTGTGTATATTTTTGCATAGGTGTGTTTGCGCCTGTTGCATGAAAGCTTGGTCTTGATTGAAATTTGTTTCTTTTCCAGAATCTAAGTCAACAGAGTGATGTTGCTGATTTATTAGGGGGATTTAAGCCCATGGATCCACGATCTATTTGTATTCTCCTTTATAAGGAATTTGAGTCTCTTTTCTCTAAGACGTTCTCTTTTAAGGTATAATTCATTTTTTTGGAATTATAATTTGCTCATTACAATGAATTGCCTTTATAAATTACTTCTCTTGTGATATGCTGATGTCCAGGCAAATTATAAGCTTTTTGCTTACTTACAAAAGCTACTGCAAAAGAAGAACTGGAAAATGTTATTGACTGCATTTAAGAAGTACGTAGATAATTTCCGTAAGGAAGTACAAACAGAAAGATCTGGATCTGGAAAGAAGCGAAAAAAACCTTTGGATGAAGGAGAAATGAGCAGAGCTTGGGAGAATTTTTCTGTAAAACTTGAAACTGCACATGGGCAAATTGGGGCTTCATCTGGAATGTTATTCTCATTTGTGGAGGGAGCCTTTGTAACTGCACTTAGAAATGGTGGATGGATTTTGCTGGATGAGGTGAATTTAGCTCCTCCTGAGACCTTGCAGAGAATTATTGGTGTTCTTGAAGGTGACTATGGATCGCTCTGCTTAGCTGAAAGAGGGGATATCAGTCATATACCCAGACATCCTAGTTTCCGCATATTTGCCTGCATGAATCCAGCAACTGATGCTGGAAAGCGAGACTTGCCCTACTCTTTACGGAGCAGATTTACGGAATACTTTGTTGATGATGCATTGGATAGAGAAGATCTGAAATTATTTATTAACAAGTTTATGGAGGAAACCCGATCAAATAGTGAACTAGAACAAAGAATAATTGGTTTCTATGAAACAGCCAAAGTAAACTCTGAAGAAAGGTTGCAAGATGGGGCTAATCAGAAGCCTCAGTACAGTTTAAGGTCTTTGTACCGTGCACTAGAGTACACCAGGGAGGCAAAGGTAAATTTTGGGTTTCAGAAGGCTGTTTATGATGGCTTCTGCATGTTTTTTCTTACTATGCTGGACAGACCCAGTGCCAAGATTATGAAAGACATGATCAAGGAGAAGTTGTTAGAGGGGAATAAACCTTCATCAGTACCTTTTGATGCTTACTTAAAATTTAAAAATGACATCAGTTCTGATGATTTCTTGGAGAATTATGTATTGACAAAAAGTGTTAAAAATCAACTTGAAAACTTGGCGCGGGCTGTTTTTATAAAGAGATATCCTGTTCTTCTACAGGGGCCCACTTCTAGTGGTAAAACTAGCCTTGTTCATTATCTTGCTGCAAGAACTGGTCATGAATTCGTACGGATAAACAATCATGAGCACACTGATCTGCAGGAATATTTAGGTTCTTACATATCTGATTCTTGTGGAAAGCTCATATTTCATGAAGGCGTATTGGTTAAGGCTGTCCGTAATGGTTATTGGATTGTTTTGGATGAGCTAAATCTTGCTCCATCTGATGTACTCGAAGCATTAAATCGGCTGTTAGATGACAATAGGGAACTTTTTGTTCCTGAGTTGCGTGAGACCATACAGGCACACCCAAAATTTATGCTTTTTGCTACTCAAAATCCACCTACTTTCTACGGTGGGCGTAAAATGCTTTCTCGAGCATTTCGCAATCGTTTTGTAGAGGTTCATGTAGATGAGATTCCAGATTATGAGTTAAGTACAATAATAGAGAAGAGGTGTAAAATTCCTGGAAGCCGTGCCAAGATCATGGTGGAAGTCATGAAGGAGCTGCAGTTGCACAGGCAGAGGAGCAAAGTATTTGCTGGAAAACATGGATTTATTACTCCAAGAGACTTGTTTCGTTGGGCTAATCGTTTGAAAACATTTGGAGATTCTAAAGAAGTGATGGCAGAACAGGGTTACTATCTTCTGGCAGACAGGTTGCGAGATGACGGAGAGAAGCTCGTGGTTCAAGAAGTTTTGGAAAAGCATCTTCGTGTCAGAATTGCCAAAGAAAACTTGTATAAGGTATTTTGCCATATTTGTGCTTTAAAACTCTGTTTCATAATTTTTTTTTGTGACTTTTGAACAAGTAGAACTTGTGGGAAGATGAATACATGATTTGAGATATGTAATATATTTAGCTTCAATTAAACTAAGTAAGGAACTTATGAATGATACAGGTATTTCTGGTTATTTTCTCTTCATGCTGCTGCATCATCTGAGTCCTATTATGTTGAAAATCGCTTGACAAATCCTTGAAATAAATTTTCCTTGTAAATGACAATGACGTCGCTGGATGATTAATGCACGGAAATTATGTGATTGAAATTACACCACAAGTATGGATAAATGTTTAAAGCTCTGTACCTTTACATGTGCTTGTGTGCTTGCTACTTAACAGGTTCACTGTTAGGGAGGCACAGGCTAAAAATGATGGATTCTTTGCATGAATATAGTCAATTGGAGAAAGTATTGATGAATTTCACCTATTCTGAATGATCATGAATTTGGATTTAGTTTGTGAACCCATTACCATACACTGCAAATTGATACTAGTAATATTAAGTAAATTTACTGCCTATGACAAATATATGCTGTTCATTAAGCTATTTTGTTGTGGTACATTGTTATCATAAACTAAAGGTAGTAATGGTTCCTGCAGTATAATGAGTGTAAGTTATGAACAATTTGCTAATACTTATCATGTTCTAGTTGTTTCTTCCCTGGTTTCTTTTTTTCCTCTATCTTGCACCTTTTCTTAAAGGGCTATATAACATGAATGAGTGGTTGATTCATTCCTAGCTTTTATGTTTTATTTTTCTTCAGGATTCAGTCGGAAGGGACTCTAAATTCATGGAAAGGGACTTGAATTTTCCTGGAAAGTATGAATTCATTAGACCATTCTTTCCTGGTGCAGGAGTTGTCTTTTTTTTTCAATATATATATTTCCTCATGGCTGTCGTGGTTGTTGCAGCATCATCTTGACTAAAAGTTTGAGGAGATTATACTTTCTTGTCAAGCATTGCTATGAGTTACATGAGCCTGTACTGCTTGTCGGTGAAACTGGTGGTGGGAAGACAACAGTCTGTCAGTTACTAAGTAGTACATTGGGTTCAAAATTGCACATTTTGAATTGCCACCAATATTCAGAAACATCTGATTTTCTTGGGGTTTGTCGGCTTCTAAATTCTTTCAGATTTGTATTCCATGTGTTCTTTCTTAGTACTTGATATTTTAGCCTCTTCTGAAATTGTTTAACAGGGATTTTATCCTATCCGAGAGAGATCAAAACTGGCATCAGAATTCAAATATATCGTAGAAAAGTTAAAGCTGACAAAGGCTCATGTCCTCTTCCCTGAGCTCTTGGTGAGAAAGTTATCCTATTAGTGAGGGTTTTATTTGTAATTGTTTCTGAGTAGTAATATAACTTGTGGATTCCTTGGATGCAGGAAATTTCTTCTGATATTGGCCAGGCTTCTTTGACTCTTGATAATCTTTCTGCAATAATAATTAGTTATAGACAAGGTCTAGTTTTCCATCCTGATGTCACTGTGCAAGATCTTGATACTCTTGAGGAGATGAAGTTGAACCTTGGTCAGCTACATCAGAAGTGGCAGGCAATATTTACATGGCAAGATGGTCCTCTTGTGCAAGCCATGAAAGCTGGTGATCTATTTCTTATTGATGAAATTTCGTTGGCCGATGATAGTGTACTGGAAAGACTAAATAGTGTTTTAGAGCCAGAAGGAACACTGGTGGGTATTTGCATTGTACATTGGGTGACTGGTTTGTGCATTGTGTCATCATAAGAGCTTGTTGCATAATTTCTGATTTTTGTTTTCTTTCCTGTGGCAGGAGAATTTTTTTTTTCCTCAAGTTCTTTATTCAACATAACCATCATTATATTTTCATTATTAGTTTAGGAAATGTGTAATTTGGCATAGCTTTTTCAGGGATTTTTAAATTTTTACAGGATTCAAGTTGGAAACAAATAGATTTTACACGTCGTTTTTATGCTTGGTATCTGTGTCACTTGTTGCAGTAAAATATATCAAAGTAACTCCTAACTTAGAGATGTTAAACTTTCTTTTCTTCCCTTTGCAGTCTTTAGCAGAGAAAGGAGGACCTGTTCTGGAAAAGATAACAGCTCATGAGAACTTTTTGGTGCTTGCAACTATGAATCCTGGAGGTGATTATGGTAAAAAGGAGTTATCTCCAGCTCTTCGCAATCGCTTTACTGAGATTTGGGTTTCTTCTGTCAGTGATCTGGATGAACTTAGAGATATCGCTTCAAAGAGGTATGCCTGTATGAAAGCTTCTTCATTTAGGAATTAAACGTGGATGTGATGAACTCTTTTTGGATTGAATTTTCAAACAATCTTTTTACCCACAGGTTTTCTGATCCAGAATTCTCTTACATTGTGGATGCTATGATAAATTTCTGGGAGGTCGGTTCTGTTTTAAACCCTTATTATTTGTTGTGGATTTTGAGTTGCTTAGGATTTTGTTGCAATTTTGCTTAACAATGTAGAGTGCTGATTCAGAATTGTAAGCAGTTTTATGTAACAGTTCCTTGTTTTTTCTTCTTATGTATCTTCACGTAGTCAATCTTTGGTGAATGTGGGATTTTCTTTAAATACTGATGCACATTATCCTAGGAAATATTTGCAAACAAGATGATTCAAGCCATTGTCCCCAGCATACAAAAAAAGTATTCAGATGATTGATCTTTTACTGTATATATGCCCTCAATTTTTTATACCAAGAGAAGTTGCTTTCACCATCACCCATCTTAATGCACACATATGGAAAATACAATACTGTTTGATGGATTCTTCAAATTCTACCCCCTAACCTGCATTTTTCTCCCTTTTTAGGCAGAATAGACAGAGTATCTGATCCATCCCGATTTATGTGCCTCTTTTTAATTTTTCTGTTTCACTTTTCTGTTGTTTTCTTTGAATGCAGTGGTTCAACCAGTTACAAACAGGGAGGACACTGACTGTGAGAGATCTCCTATCTTGGGTTGAGTTTATTGACATGACCAAAGGAAATTTAGGACATGATTATGCATTGTTCCATGGGCTTTTCCTTGTTTTGCTTGATGGATTAAGTCTAGGTGAGTCTTGCTTCGTTTTCAATCTTGTCTGTGACAATTTGTTTGTGCTTGATTGTTGGGAGAATGTACAAAGCCTTTGAATTTGTTTATTGCTGGTTTGATTTTGTGTTTGGAATATACCATCATTCGTTTGGTGGCTATTGGAGTTTAAGGTACTGAAATTTCTTTAGTCATATTGCTGATTCCAAAATTCGAACAGAAATGATAAACTATAAACCATCAAATCTCTTTTGAACTACCATCCTGCTTGTCTTCAGATGTTAATTTTACTTTTTACATTAAGAGTATCGGAACTTGCATAATCTTCCAAGTTAAGCAATGCATTCAGAGATGGAGTGATAATGTGCTATGTCCATTAATACTTTTCTCTGATAATGTTCCTCTTGTGTCTACTCTGTAGGGACTGGTATTTCCAGAGAGGAAGCTGGATTGTTAAGAGAGAAATGCCTGTCTTTTCTTTTACAGCAGCTTGAGGTGTGTTTGTTATTTTGTTTTTGTCTTTTTTTTTTCCCTTCATTTTTTAACTTGAAAAGTTAATTCATATTTTCTTTTGGTAGTGAAATTAAGGCTATGCTATTTTCATTATCAACAATAATGATGACATAGAGTCCTTGGTCCTTGTTTTTCTTGAGCTTTCTCTGTCAGTTTTCTTCATTCATAATCAGAGTTTGGTTATTTGTTTAGACTAGCCTCCTGGACAGGTCCCATGCGCATGAATCTTAAGCCTAATTTAACTTGTATGATTCAGCGTTGTTGGGTTGAAGTGAACCCAAAAACTTGGAAGCTTTTTTAATGGAAAAACTTGAGATCCTTAAGCAAATTTGCAAATTTCAAGATATCGATTGGAATTTGCTATTTTAGTACAATTTGTTATGAAAATTGAATAGGTTACTAGTTTAGGCATTAAACTATTTACGTGACCCGCTTCATTTAGTAATTTTAAATCTAAGAACTCCATGGACCTTGAGATTTTTGGGCCTAATGCACATCAATAGCCATATAAATGAAGTTGAAATCTCATCTTACGGAAAACCAATTAGTTATGATAAAGCCCACTATACTTCATTTATATGTTGCTCCATATTTTTATATTTTTATCAATGTGAGATTTTATCCTCCAGCACTCCCTTCTCGTGCAACTAGGTCTGAACCAGTTGTCCCTTGTCAAACATGGATGACGATTTATTATTTAGACCAATTACAATTAACCTAGGCCTGCTTTCTTGAGGTCTTAGGTCAACAAATGGGTCTAGACTTTTGCTAGCCCAGACTCTAGGTCTTCAAATACAAGTCTTAAGATTATTTGGTTGTTGGACAATGTTCTGCTCTAATACCATGTAGAAACTCTATTCGCCTCATGAGTGTTGGGCTAAATGCACACTCAATGACCTTGAAATCTCATCTTAAATAAAACCAGTTAGTGTGTGTTATGGCCCGATATACTTCATTGAGATGTCACTCTATATTCTTGTATATATATATGTGTGTGTGTGTGTGTTTTTCTTTTTCAATGTTGGATTCAGTGTTGTCAGAGGCTCAAGGCGCACTAAGGCGCAAAGGGGTGCTGGAGCCTAGGCGCAAGGCGCAAGGCAAAGGCGCGCGCCTTTTGACAAAAGGCGCATTATTGTAAAAAAACATCAAATATTATAAAAAAGCTATAAAAATAGAAAGAATTCCCAAAGAAGTCAAATCTAATAGCAAAAAAGTCTTAATACTTGATAGTTAGTCATAGAAAATGGACTTAGATGTTCTAAAATTCAAATAATAACCTATGACCTATCAAATTACTAGTTCACTTAATCTAAAGCAAATAGTTAATATCAAAATTACATAAATTGTCTAAATTCAAATACTAATCATCATCATTGTTCAAATCAATATAATCATCTTGAGGAGGCACTTCATCATCTTGCTCCTCATCATCCATGACATTCTTATACTCTTCATCTTGTTGATAATCATCTTCAATGTCAATAGCATCTTCTTCATCCCCATCCTCATCCTCATCCCTAAGTTGTAGAGATGGGGTTGCTTTGGTTCTTCTTGAAAACACTTTGTCAAGAGGCGGTTTCGGTCTCGGTGTGGGTGTGGAAACAACTTGTTTCCCTCTCAATGCTCTAGTGACATAAGTGGGATCTTCAGCTCCGACCGCTCTACCAACATCACCCCATGTCAATTGATCTTCTGTAAACACTAAATCTTCATCTCCCATTTCTTCGAAAACCCGACCCATCAACCATTCATTACTTTCATCAATATCTGTCATAGCTATGGGGTCTATGCGATCACGTGCATCATACCGAAGTTTCAACGCTCGATTGTATTTTACAAACACCAAGTCATTCAAGCGTTTTTGAGCTAACCGGTTTCTTTTATTTGAATGAATCTACAATAATTTGAAGATAGAATAAGTATTAAGTACATAGATCATAATCGAGTTGAAAATAGTAGTGATTGCTTACATGTTCAAAAATGCTCCAATTGCGCTCACATCCCGATGCACTACAAGTTAGACTTAGGATTTTTACTGCCAATTTTTGCAATTCTGGAGTCGCACCCCCATAGGATTTCCACCATTCAGCTGTATTTTAACAACTAAGTATAAGATATTGATATTTTTCTACATGCAACAAGGAACAAGAATTGATAGTTGTACCTGGAGATTTTAATTTCCTTTGCCTAACTGCCAGCTCATTGCCAAACAAGTCTTCAGCATTTTGATAAAGTGACAATTGATCACATATCTTGTTCTGGACATCATGGCTTGGAACCAACCTTAATATAGTAGTGTATAACCCATTGACAATCTCTTTACACTGTAAAATGTTGAGGTTATCATAAAAGAATGCGGGATTCAAGAAGTGCCCCGCTGCATGCAAAGGTTGGTGGAGTTGGTCTTCCCACCTTGCATCTATAATATCTTTTATGGTCTTGTATTGCTCACTGTGTTCATCAAGCGCTTTTGCAATTGCTTCTTTGGCCCTATCCATTGCTTCATATATATATCCCATTGAAGGTTTTTTTTCACCATCTACCAAACGAAGCACACGAACTAAAGGACCATATACCTTCAATATGTGAAGAATAGAACTCCAAAAAGAAGGCATCAAAACAATCTTTGTCGCCTTTTTTCCACTTGCTTCCGTTCCCCATTTACTTGAGGTCCATTCATCTGAAGTAAACATCTTTCTCAAGTTGTTTTTCTGCGTGTGCATACGTTCAAGAGTAAGGAAAGATGTTGCAAACCTAGTTACACCAGGCCTCAGTAGTTCCATATGTCCAGTGAATTTCCTCAACATGTTAACCACACCCGGTCGAACATAAATGTAGGAGTTCAAAGATATAGCTCTCCTTACTGTATTCTTCACTTGAGGCATCTTTCCAATATCCTCCAACATCAAATCAATGCAATGCGCCGCACACGGAGTCCAAAATAGATGACGGTAGTTGGCCATCAATATTCTTCCTATTATACATAAACAACTCAACTTTATTCTGGGAAAAAAAAAGAATTCAAATCATATAATGATAATGAAAATGTGGAAAGATAAGTTACCTGCAATCACATTACAAGATGCATTATCGGTAATAACTTGGACCACGTTTGCTACTCCCACACACTCCACTATACTCTCAAGCAATTTCGCCATAGTCTCACCGGACTTAGAGTAATCTGAAGCATCAATGGACTCAAGGAACACCGTTCCTTTAGGAGAATTCACTAAAAAATTTATCAATGTTCTATGTCTCTTGTCCGTCCACCCATCCGCCATAATCGAGCAACCATAGTGCGCCCATTCAGATTGATATTCCTTCAATAGCTCATTCACATCACTCACTTCTTTTTGCAAAAATGGTACTCGCGCTTCATGATAACTAGGCGGTTTTAGTCCTGGACCAAATTGTCCAATAGATTCAACCATCACCGCAAAGCTAGGGTGTTTAACGGCATTAAATGGTATAGCTGTATCATACATCCATCGACATATGTCTCTACAAACTTTCTCCCTCAACTCCTTCTTACACAACTCATTGATAGTTGTTTGCTTCATTTGTTTCTTCCCTTTCACAATCTTCTCAACATTAGGAGCAAAGTAGACATCTAACGGACCTTTTTTTCTTGGCCGTTTGTTCATTTGATTTGTAGGAAGGTCTTCCTCTTCCTCTTCTTCGAAACTATCACTGAAACTATCTTGTTCCCGAATAACTAGATTCCTTGACTTTGCTTTCGATGCCATGTAAGCTCTAATTTCTTCCTCAACATGAGGCGGACATTTTGTACACTTTGTGGCATTCCGAAATCCACCAACTATGTGTTGTTTTGCTCTAAATATACCTCCTCTTTTGGTAATATTACAGAAATTGCAAATCAAGTCATTTGTGCTTGGTGGCTTAGCCAAACGGAAATACTTCCAACCTGGATCTTTCCTAGAAGACCCACTACTATTTGATCCGTCATCGGATGAAGCCATAACATCAATTTCAACACTGAAAACCAATCAATACAACAACAACAACAACAACAACTAAGCCTTAATCCCAAACAAGTTGGGGTCGGCTGTATGGATTCTCAACAAAATAAGCTCAAAAGACACCAAAAAAGATACTCCAGCCTTAGGCCCCTTCCAAGACACGGATTTTACGTCTCCATTCAAGTCTGTCATTAATCAAATCCGCATCAAGATCTAAGGCACGTAAGTCTCTTGCTATCACCTCCTTCCACACAGTTCTAGGTCTGCCACGACCTCTAGCCCCCTCAATCAACAAATTCTCACACTTACGAACCGCAGCATTAGGAGGTCTTCTTAAAACATGCCCATACCATCTAAGTCTTCATTCCCTTACCTTATCTCCGACGTCCGCTACTTGGACTTTTTGTCGAATATGAACATTCTTAATTTTGTCCAGTCTGGTATGTCAACACATCCATCTTAGCATCCTCATTTCTGCCACACTCATCTTATGCAAATGTTGTCCCGTTGGTGCCCAACACTCACTGCCATAGAGCATCGCAGGTCTAACAACCGTCCTATAGAATTTACCTTTCACTTTCAGAGGTATTTTCTTATCACATAGAACCCCAGTCGCACCCTTCCACTTCAACCACCCTACCTGTATTCTGTGAGCCACATCTTCATCTATACGGCCATCATTCTGGAACACCGAACCCAAATATTTGAAGTGCTTGGTTTTAGGAACCAAAACTCCATCCAACTTAACCTCATGTTCCTGCTTCTTCCTTAGACTGAACTCACAGTGCATATATTCCGTTTTACTCCTACTTAACTTAAAACCCTTGTCCTCGAGGGTTTTTCTCCACACTTCCAACTTACGGTTTACACCAGCACTAGTCTCATCAATTAAAATAATGTCATCAGCAAACAACATACACCAAGGAACATCGTCTTGTATGCTTCTGGTTAGCTCGTCCATAACCAGGGTAAATAAATATGGACTCATGGCCGAACCTTGATGCAATCCGGTAGTAATAGGGAAAGTCTCAGTGTCTCCACCAGGTGTTTTTACACTAGTGGATGCATTCTCATACATGTCCTTGATGATGTTGATATATTTGCCGTTGACTCCTTTCCTCTTCAAAACCCACCATAACACTTCTCTTGGTACTCTATCATAGGCTTTCTCCAAGTCAATAAATACCATGTGGAGATCTTTCTTCTTCTCTTGATACAATTCCATTAGTCTTCTTAGAAGAGAAATAGCCTCCATGGTAGATCTCCCTGGCATAAACCCAAACTGATTCTCCGAAACTCTTGTAAGCTTCCTCAATCTGTGTTCAATAATCCTTTCCCATAATTTCATATTATGGCTCATAAGTTTGATACCCCGATAATTTGTACAGCATTGAATGTCTCCCTTATTTTTATATATGGGTACCATGATACTCTTCCTCCAGGCATTCGGCATCTTACGTCCTTTCACAATAGCATTAAAGAGTTTAGTTAACCAGGCAACTCCTACCTCTCCAAGGTTCTTCCAAACCTCTATAGGAATACCATCCGGGCCACAAGCTTTACCAACTTTCATATACTTCAAGGCTTCTCTTACTTCACTATGCAAGATCCTCCTAGACCAGCTGATATAATCATTTGTTGCATGAAGACCTTGAAAATCTTGTTCATGTTCAGGGTTGAATAACTGCTCAAAATAAGCCTTCCACCTCTCCTTAATCTCAACATCTCCTGTCAACACCCGTTGATCTTCGTCCTTTATATATTTGACTTGGCTTAAATCTCTGCTTTTCCTTTCTCTCATCCTTGCAATCTTATAAATGCCCATTTCTCCCTCTTTAGTACCTAACTTTTGATAAATCCCTTCTAAGGCTCTGCCACGAGCTACACTAACAGCCTTCTTTGCCTCTTTCTTAGCCCTCTTATATTCCTCAAAGGCCTCGCTATTAACCGCATTCGGTAACTTTTTATACCATTCCCTCTTAGCCTTAATAGCCTTTTGAACCTCCTCATCCCACCACCATGCATCGTGCGGTCGAGGCCCTGCCCCTTTAGAGATCCCAAGCAATTTACTACCTGCTTTCTTAATGCCACCTTCCATTTTTGTCCACAAGTCCTCTGCACTAGCCTCAAGGTTCCAAATTTCTTCCTTTAGTAACTCCTCCTTAAAGGTACCTTGAGCTAGGTCTTTCAATTTCCACCATCTTATCCTTGGTTCCAATATTTTATTATCATTCCTCCAGCTACTTTTATTCTTAACATCTAAAACCACAATACGATGTTGCGCCGTCAATGCTTCACCCAGAATGACCTTGCAATCCTTACACTTACTTTTGTCCCGTCTTCGAGTAAGTATGAAGTCTATTTGACTTTGGGTTCGTCCACTCTTAAAGGTAATCAAGTGTGACCCCCTCTTTTCAAAGCAGGTATTCGCCAGCACTAGATCATAAGCCACCGCAAAATCCAAAATGCTCTTTCCCTCCTCATTCCTGTTGCCAAAACCATAACCCCCATGGACCCTGTCATAACCATTACTGTCCTTACCAACATTCCCGTTAAGGTCCCCACCAATGAAGATTTGCTGATTATCTGGAATACCTTGCATGATATCATCCATATCTTCCCAGAACTGAACCTTGGATGCTCCGTCCAAACCTACTTGGGGAGCATAAGCACTAATAACATTAATAGTGTCATCTCCCAAAACAGAGATAATCCTGTCTCCCTTTCTCTTCATTTCCACTACCTTGTCTTTAAGCGTAGGCTCAATAATAATGCCCACATCATTCCTATTGTTATCCAAGCCACAATACCACAGCTTATATCCTGAGTTACCAATCTCTTTTGCTTTATTTCCCTTCCACCTGGTTTCCTGCAAACAAGCAATACTAACCTTCCTTCTTTTCAAAGTATCCACAAGCTCTATAGACTTCCCAGTCAGAGTGCCAATATTCCAACTACCTAATCTTAATCGGCTCCCTTGGACTTGCTTCTTTAGCCGCATTCGTCCATAATGCGATAGCCCTTTCTTGTCTGACACCACATCCGGGCGCTGATATGGCGGGACTAACTTCTTTGCCCATACCCGTCCATGGCATGGGAACCTTTGCTCATACTCCACCACACCCAGGCGTCGATGTGATGGAACCCCTTGCTCATTTAACACTACACCCGGGTGCCGATGTAGCACGTGCCTAGGTGAGCACGTCCCAACGGTATAATGATAGTTTTGAGAATCCATAGAAAGTTTGGCAAAATTTTTACACTGGCCGCCAACCTACCGCAACCCTCCTCCTTTATCCGGGTTTGGGACCGGCTACGATACTCGCAGGCGGAGTTACTGAAAACCAATCAATAAACCAATAAATTTACTGCTGAAAAAAAATTTCAGCATTACAAACCTCAATCAATTTGTGTATTAGTCTCATATTACTACAACAATATTAAATAATTCAAACAACTACTTTATTTCCTTCATAAATTAAAAAAAAAAAACACACACTTAACTATCAAAATTAGGGTTTCTGAAAAAATTTGGGCAGCATAACCCCATAGAAGATTGATATTTATTTGAAAAAGAAGGAGTAGAAGCTGAGGAATCTTGAGATAAATGAAGAAAGAGCTTGAAAAACTTACATCTGGTACTTAGGTTTTAGATTTCTGGTTTCTGTCTTTGCTGTTTTTTAGAGCTTGAAAAACATTCTGCCGTTCTTTTTTATTTTAGCTCTTCTGGCACTGTTTTTTAACCCTTTTTTTTTCCCCAAGCTGCCACGTGAGTTTAAAATAAAACTGTGTGCCTTTTATTAAAAGGCACGCCTTTCTTGCGCCTGGAAGAGAACCAAAGGCGCACGCCTTTGCGCCTAAGGCAACGACCGACAATCCTCGCCCGCCTTACTGTTTTCAAGGCTCAACGACCTGCGCCTGTACTAAGGCGCGCCTGTACCAACTTGGATTAATTACTGCTTGCTGTATGAGCTATTTTTTGGTTTTAGCACTGATATGAGTCGTCTTTTCAATGTGCTATTTGTATTTGGTTTGTTAAAAAATTGTACCATTTGGACTTATTTTGAACTTTTTTTAAAAAAAAAATTCTTTTGCTTTGTTTTCTATACTGGGATGTGACAAACGCTTTGTTTTGATAATACAGCTGGACAGTGCTACGTTGCATAAGTTTTCAACTATAGAAAATTATGGTTGGGGTGATCTTGGAACAGCTGCAGATTTTTCTTGTAAGAATGACATGATGTGTGACAATGTTTTTGGTATCAGTCCATTTTATATTGAAAAAGGTTAGTTTATGAATCAAATATTTCCTTTTTATTCAGATAGAACTCATTTATGCTTTATTATTTTTTAGGAACTAGTGATTATTGTAGGCACGGTAATTGTGATGGTCTGTATTTCTTGTGTTTGGCTAATCTCAACTATCGTACTGAATCTTTAATCACACTGTGGATATTTCTAGTTTTGAATCAAATAGCAGCTACATGTTTTATGACTTATGGGTTTATATCTTAGGTCTTGGAAAGTGTGAGAATAGTGGTTTTGAATTTATGGCACCAACCACCTGCAGAAATGCTATGCGGGTATTGCGTGCTATGCAGCTTCCAAAGCCTGGTATGTCCTGCTGTTCTTATGGATTTTTTTTTCTGCCCCACAAACCAATACCCCTCTCCTACAAAAACAATATTTGCTCTCTTGTTCTCTCTCTTTTTTGTTTTTTGGGTTTTTGGGGTTGGGTGGTGGGTTGGTTGGGAGAGGAAGGGAAACTGCTGTATTCATAATCTCGTATCCAACCATTTGGTATTTTCTATTTTCTATTTATCTTCTTGAAATGTGGTTTGTTTTGTAGTACTACTGGAGGGCAGCCCAGGTGTTGGTAAAACTAGTTTGATTATTGCCTTGGGAAAGTATTCTGGGCATAAGGTTGTACGTATAAACTTATCTGAGCAGGTCAGCAATTATCCATGATCTCCTAGTACATCCTTTGTATCATTTCTTGTATTTATTCCCTCAATAAGTTGTTATTGATTGTGGTGTAGACTGACTTGATGGATTTGCTGGGGTCAGACTTGCCTGTTGAAAGTGATGAGGGAATGAAATTTGCATGGTCTGATGGAATCTTGCTGCAGGTCAGAATTTCTTATATAAAAGCTTTTGTCAAGCGAATTTAGTCATAAGAAATATTAAAATTTTGAAATTGCTTTTTTGCAGGCTTTGAAGGGCGGTTGTTGGGTTTTGCTGGATGAACTTAATCTTGCTCCACAATCTGTCTTAGAGGCATTAATTTGAAGCTTCCTCATTGTGTTTTTTTATTCCTTTTACTCTCTTTGCCGCTTCTTGTGAATGCAAATGAATGTTATTGAAAATTTGTATTTTTCAGGGTTTAAATGCTCTCCTCGATCATCGCTCTGAGGTATTCATTCCTGAGCTTGGCCTTACTTTTAAATGCCCATCATCTTTCAGAGTCTTTGCATGTCAAAATCCTTTTTCTCAAGGTGGCGGCAGAAAAGGCCTTCCAAGATCCTTTCTTAATCGTTTCACTAAGGTTGGTTCTGTCTTATTATTTAACTTCTTGTTATTGCTAAATCTCGCATGTAAAGAAATTGACAATGTGTTTACATATTATGGGTGTATGTTCACATATTGATGTTTCAGGTGTACATAGATGAGTTGGTTGACGATGACTACTTAGTCATCTCTAGCTCCCTTTATCCCTCTATCCCAAGACCTATAATCTCAAAGTTAATTTTCTTCAATAAAAGGTTACATGAAGATACCATGTTATATCACAAGTTTGCTCAGGATGGCTCTCCATGGGAGTTTAATTTGCGTGATGTGATTCGTTCATGTGAGATCATTCAAGGTGTGATCCATATACGTTATTTTCATTTAATATGTTCTTTTTCAAGTTATTGAATTACTAATATTGTCATGCTGTTTTTCTAATGTGATTTATTTTTTGTTTAGGTACTTCAAACAAGTTGGAAGTTGATTGTTTTCTTGACATAATTTATGTGCAACGAATGCGCACTCCTGCTGATCGCAAGGAAGTTTTGAGGCTCTATGAAGAAGTCTTCAGTGTCAAACCATTCATAAATCCTTTCCCACGAGTACAGCTAAATCCTAAATACTTAATTGTGGGGAACAGTGCCATCAAAAGAAACAATGTTCAGCCTTCTAAACTTAAGAGTAGTCAATTGAATATTATACCTAGTATTCGCCATAGCTTGGAAGCTGCCATCCATTGTATACGACATCAGTGGTTGTGCATCTTGGTTGGTCCATCATCATCTGGGAAAACTTCATTGATAAGGTTATTAGCTGAGCTCACTGGAAATGTACTAAACGAGCTAAACCTTTCATCTGCAACTGATATATCTGAATTACTTGGATGCTTTGAACAATATGATGCTTACCGCAACTTTAGGTCCACTTTTGCTCAAGTTGAGCGGTATGTTACCGAGTATTACAGCTCGTTGTTGGAGTTCTCAAAGGAGGCATTCTATGAAAGAAAGGATGTAATCACCAAATGGCTTGCGTTCTTATCTAATATGGATTCTAGTTTCTTGTCAACTTCTATGCTCTTGGAGAATTGGCAGTGCATTGTCAGTAATCTTAATGTGCTACTTGATATTATTGAGCAAGTAAATTTGGATGTGGTAAACAGTGGTTTACCTGTTTCATGGTCAAGCAATGAACTGGATGGTATCATGAATGCTATATCAAAGTTACAACAATATATGCAAAGAAGGCAGTTCTCTGCTAAATTTGAATGGGTTGCTGGACTACTTATAAAGGCAATAGAAAATGGTGAATGGGTTGTTCTGGAGAATGCAAATCTTTGTAATCCCACGGTATTGACATGCTCATGCATTCTTAATTTAAAGTGCTTTAATTACTTGTTATTATATATTTTTGTTTGCTTCTTTTTTACTTACTATCTCTTATCATTTGCTTTAGGTTCTTGATAGAATCAACTCTTTGGTTGAGCAAAGTGGATCAATTACAGTTAATGAACGTGGGATTGTTGATGGAAGCCCAGTTGTTCTTCATCCACATCCTAATTTTCGAATGTTCCTCACAGTCAATCCAACCTATGGTGAAGTCTCTCGAGCAATGCGAAATAGAGGGGTTGAGATATTTATGATGCAACCGTATTGGATGCTTGATGAGAGAAGAAGTGCGGAGTTTGAATTGAAGGATGTTGAAAGATTTCTTATTTTGTCTGATGTTCCTGTTGGAAAATTAGTTGAGTCAATGGCCAAAGCTCACATATATGCTAGGAATGAAGGCCTACACCTCAATGTTCAAATTACATATCTTGAGCTTGCACGTTGGATTAAGTTATACCAGCAGCTTCTCATAAATGGCAGCAAGCCTCTCTGGAGCCTGCAAATAAGTTGGGAGCACACATATCTGTCTTCCTTGGGTGATGCTGTAGGTTGGGATATTATTAATCATGCAAGGATTGCTTTCTTATCAGTATCAACATTGTCAGAGTCTGATTTGTCTGTTGAATTATCTTTGCACCTGCCTGGTGGATGGCCGATGCCATTGAAGTTGAGGGATTATATATTTTACTCGAAGGAAGCTTCTGTCAAACAGAACTGTATGTATCTGGAGTTCCTTTTGTCTCAGTATGAATTGGGAATATTAAGGAATAAAGATGGCTTGGATAAGGCTTTTTCTACTACCAGCCAATCTGGGGCTTATTTGATTGATTTGAAGATGTTACATCGACTGATGTTTCCGAAGGCTGGGAATGGGATAATTTCTATCTTGTGTAGGGACACGGAGTTTGACCTTAAGTTGGCTAAGCAAATGTTACTTTTTGCTGCCAACTGGACTATTGAACAGGTATCAGAAATGGATTACAAAGTATATCTTCTCCGGTTTAGGTGGCTTAGCTCTAAAATAGAACAGAGTCATTTTCTCGATTCATTTGAGAGTTTACTCAAGCAGGAATTTGAGCATCCTATTTGGAAGTGTATTTTTCATTGCCAACGGGAACTTGCATTGCTTCACCGAATAGATTTGAACTTGCAGCCAGTACCATTGCTTTCACTAGGCTTAATTGATTTAATTTCTTCAGATAGTATTTTGAATGCATTGAGTGAACGTCTCTACAATGCTATCAACTCTGTAGGCCTTTTAAGACTTTCTTATCAACAGTGGAATGCTCAAAGTGGGCATTTCTATGGTAATGAAGCCCAGCATTTCAAACTGATCTTGGAGTCTCTGCAAGGGTTGGAGAGAGAAATCCTTGATATGCTGGTTACATCTCCATCCCATGATGTGCTGATTAAACTTTATGCTCAGCTTCTTGATGATCACATAGTATTTTGGAATGCTTTTATCTCATCACAGTTTGAGCAACTGCTACTGTCTTGGCATTCTCTAGAGAAGCATGTTTCAAAATTGCATGATATATGTCCGCGAACTGTAGAAGAAGTATTGATGGTAAAGCTTGCAACAGTTTTTGCCATGACCTCTTCTTCTATCTTTTAACTATGATCTAATATTTTTTTACTTGCGGTGCAGTTGGCAAGTAAGCATCTAGATAAAGAATTTCATAGGCCATCACAGCAGTCCTTGCTATGGATTTATGGTGGTCATCCAGTGTTACCTCCATCTGCTGAACTCTATCATGCGCAACAACAGCTTTTACAGCTCTGTGAGTTAATTTGGCCAACACAAAAAAATCCATATAAGCTGGGTATGATATAGTTGATTTTGAATCTTAGTTTGTCTTGCTTTCAGTGGCAGCCCCACCCCATATCCCATACTGTGTTTTATGTAACTGACTTTATTTGCTCGTGGAAAATATTGTGTGTGACAGTGGACGATGTTCTTATTGAGGTAGCTGCATCTTGTGATCCTGAACTTCGCTTCCTTGCAGTGCAAGGTAGAGTTTTCGTGTTATATGATTTTACTCGTTTAACATGGTGTTGGGGTGATATAGCCACTAGGACTAATACATGTAGTCTGTCAAGTTTAGTAAAGGATTGAATTTCCTCTAATGTGCAAACCACAAACCAGTTAATTAGTTGTACATTTGAGGTTAAAAAGACTACAGAGAAGATAGCTAGAAAAGCTATTAAGCGGGTCTTTTTTTCAATGACCACAAGTAAGCAGGATAACTAGGGTAAATGTTTTATTTGTGACATTCAGTTTCATATAGCCTATACTCTATGGCCTCACTTTTAGTAGTGGAACTACTTAATGGAACTATTGAAGTGCTCTTGTTTATGTGTTTGTTTTCTGTTGTAATTATCATTTGATTTACCAGTATATCTCTGATTCTTCTGAGGTGCTTCTCTGTAGGTATATGCATGTCATTGTATATTACTAGTAAATGTGATGAAGACGGTGTCAAAGTTGTTCGGCAGTTAGAGGAGATGCACCAGGTTTGTGCCTCATTACCTATCACTTTATGAAATAGCTTTCAGTGCTGTCTCTGTTTTCACACTGTTCTTCAAATTTGAGCCTCAGATGCTTTTGGAACGATTTGGATATGAAAAGCAGAAATTGGAGGCAAAGCTACAGTCTGATAAGAGTGCTATTCTAGAGGGAAATTCAGCTTCTTGCTGCGTTTTCTTCCCTGAAATATTGAACATGAAGTCTGGCTTTGCTATCTGGCAAGAGGCGCTTCCTATAGTTGACAGTACAAGTTTTTTCTTGGACATGGAGTTGCTTGAGAAGCTTTTAACGATTGTTTTGGTTGATCCCAGTGGATTAAAGTTGGTAAGAGTAATGATGTTTCTCTACTGCAGCCTTTTCTTGGTGGTTTCCAGCTTTAGTGATGTTCTTGTGCATGCTATCTTGTATAAGGTTGAATGAAATGCACTGGTTTTCTATGAATGTATTGGTCAAAATGTTGATTGCTTGTATAAGGTTGAATGAATTGCACTGGTTTTCTATGAATGTATTGGTCACAATGTCTGATTAAAGTGTGTTATCTCAAATAGTGCATTTTTAAATAGTTGAATGTTGAAAGTAGGCTTCATATGTCTGTTTCCCCAGTTAACAGATAAATGTAATGTTTCAGTACCATCTTTATTATTGTAAATCCTTCTCATGTACAAAAAACACAGATTATGACTTGCATATGGCTTGACTACTTTTCTGTTTGCTTCTTTTGATGACAGGCACTTAGTCGTGTATCTAACCTGCTGGACTCTGCTTTAAGATATTCATTGACCTTTTCAGCAAGGCCTCCTCAAAATTTTATACCACATCAAAAAATTTTATGGACACTTGAAGCATGGGCATCTGTCGATGCAGGCTAGTGACGAACTTTGTTTATATTTTTGCACCTTTTTGCCATTGGCTTTCCCCAGCTTTCTTTATTTTTCCAAGTTTTTGGATCTTTTGTTGTTTTGAAGGAGGATTTCTTATCCCCTGTTTTTTGCTATTTATTTTTCAGGGAATGTGAAAATGTCCAGTTATATTGTTGAGATGTGGTTTTGGTGGCATTTGTCTTTATGGAACCAGTGCAATGTTTCTGTTAAGGTATATATTGACTTGATTGGATTTATTATGGTAATATATATTTGATAAAATCTATTGTTGACTTCTGATAACATCTATTTTAACTGCTGATATGTATGCAGAACTTCTTGAAGATTGATGGTTATGATATTCCTCTGCCTGCCATGCTTGCTCAGCCAGTTAAAACTGCCTGTGTCACCCATATTATGTAAGATTAATTACTTCTACCATGTTGGTTATTAAATTTTCCTTTTTGTTGTGAACTTGGGTAACGTAACAAAAGGACCCATTTCCATATTGCAAGATTGTCCTAGTGTATTGTGTCATCAACTTGAAAAATTTTATCATAGTTAAGTAGTAGCTTCATTTTTTGTTTCTTTCACTTCTTATCCTAAGAATACTTTGGTATCTCTTCCTTTCTTGTCTTTGAAATAAATTTGAGAAGCTAATAAAAGTTAATTTGTGTGATAAGATTCTTTCTTCATAATGTGGATATATTCTTCCCTAGAGGATAGGAAATTAAGGTCACTTTATGTAATAAGATTTTTTTATCATCACTTTGGTCCATGTATACATATGTTATTACTTCATAATTAGTCTTAGGCTTTACTTATTTTTCTGAATTATTCTTCTGGAAAGCGATATCCACATTTCCTGATGTTTGAGGCATCAAATTGGTCAACAGAAAACTCATTTTTGGTACTGGGTAAAACTATTTACTGTTAACAAAAATGACTTCTCATTTCAAAAGATGTTAGTTTTCCGACTTCCACAAAGTCATGAGCTGTAATGAATCTGTAAATGCATGTTATGCCATATCCTCATACTCACTAGTCCAACACCTGCATATTATGATCTCTGGCAACCACCACAAATTACCCTCATTCTCTTTCTCTCTCTCTCTCTCTTTTTGTTAGTATTTTCTCTGCTATTCAAGTACAACTTAAAAAATGATATGGACTATCTATTTTTGAAGTATTCTTAGGGTTTTCTTTGTTCAAAGAAAATAAAATTTTCCATTAGTAGTGTTACAATTGAATGGCAGAAAATTATACATATTGATTAACCATATTCTGCATGGAAAATATCTTCTGAGTATAAAATGTCTGTGATACCAAGCCTTTGTCACAATTATATATTTCTTGCACTGCTATTATTGGCAGTGGTAATAAAAAATGAAGATTTTTTTCCTTAGCTTTCAGTGGTTCTGACTGCACTTCTTCATATATGGAATTCAGGCAAAGTTCATGTTCTATTAAGGATTACTTGGCGCATTCTTTGAAACTTAAACTGGCTTCACACAATTTCTGGCAAAGTCCTTCAGCGGGGTCAAACATACCCAGTTTTCTGTTATCTGTTGCTCGCTCTCTCTTCCAACAGGTAGATGGATTATTTTATGGAAGTTGAAGAATTTGTATTAGTTTATTTTAGCTTGGCAATGGGAGCTTGATATTCTGTTATTTCCAGATTATACATGCACACAAAAGAGTGTTTGATGCGGATAAATTTGCTGCAATCAACTCTATCTTTTGCTCCTTCCAGAACAACGTGATTACAGTATGGTTTTTGTTCCATTTTCTTTTTAATGAATAAATTGTCGATTGCAGTTATAGATCTTTACATGTTTTAGGCTTTGTTTCTTCTCTTTTAGTTGTTTGTGGACATTAGAAATCTTTCTGTACTCGGCTACCCTTGCTACTTCAGTTTTATAACATTTTATATTTACCTACAATGTAGTTTCCAACATGTATTATCTCTCCGACTTCTAATAACATCCTTTTGTGGCGACAGCAAGACGAGATGCTAAAATTGAGCTCACTCATTGCATCTTCAAGCGATCAAAGTTTGAACTCATTGCATCTGTTGATTGAGCCACTAATTAGAGAGCTTTATCTTCATTGTTCTTCCACTGGTATGTTACCATTCGAATTGCACTATTTATTTATTGTGGAGATTTTTTTAGCATATTTTCTTATTTTTAAAAATTTTCATTTCCTTATGCAGACTTCCATCTGAATATTGGTTATGCATGGCTACGGATTGGGGTACTGCGCTTCAGTCTCTTGCTTAGTTGTCATGGAATGGATCCTGCCATGAAATACTCTTTTAAGTACTCACAACTAGAAGAAAAGATTTCATCGCTAAAGCTTGAAATTAAGGTAGTGTTCATTTTCATTCTTCTGTCCTATTTCTTGAGTGGTTTTTCTTCTTATTTTTCATGCTGCCTTTTATGGATTTCTATGAAATCAAATGAATTTCAGATTGTGGCGAACTCTTCTACTTTTATGGAGTTATGACATCAAATTTTAACACATTAATTTCTGGCATTGACTTTCGTACTGCATATTAATTTTGACTTTCAGATGTCATAATTTCCTCTAATAGTTAACCTTATGGCGTGGTTACTGTAGGTACGACAAGAATGTGACTATCTAGCAGGATGTTTTTCTTCAAGAGATGCTGACAAAAAGAGAGTTGAAGCATTACAGACACTTGAAGTTGAACAAAAAAGGCTTCAGAGAAAGGTCTAGAAACTTGTCACTTTTTTTTATTCTTTCCTATCTCAATAGGGGGGTCCATGATAAATTGACTCAATTCATTATGAAATTCTTGATGGATTTTTTTAATTTACTAAAATTGTATGCTTCTAGTGAAATGATTGGCTGGTTGTCCTGCATCACTTTAGATTGTTGGCTTTTTTGAGTAATAGAGAAAATTCAGTGCTTTCTTTTGCATTCTTGTAGAAAAACTCCAATTTTTTCTGTTGGTTGAAGAAATTTGTTTTTATTTAAGTCTAAGACAGCAGAAAAGAACGTTCTGAAAACTCATTGAACCTATCTGTTTCTTAGCACAAGTACTCCTATTGCTTATGAACCCTTGGTCATGATGGAGAAAGATTTTAAATACAGTTTACCAAAGAGAGAGATTGTTTTACAATAATTATATCTTTTACTTCTAGGACATGGAAACAGAATCGATATGTTGATTAGCTTAATAGCTTTGTTTAGGGCCATTAGTTTTTGCAATACTAAATCATTTTTTAGCACTTGGCTGCTGTATTATTTACCTTGATGATCCCTAGTATTATTGACTGCATCTGAGCTTAACTTCAAAGATATTACATCTATGTGCACTTTTAGCGGATGTACTTGTCTGTTTCTTTTTGTTGCATGCTTTATTTCTTTACATTCAATGTTGCATTTCAGCTAATGCTCATTTTGTCAACATGGTTCTTTTTCTCTCTTGGTGTTTTCTTTCATAAAGAAAGGATGGTCTCGTGATGGTTTGCAGAATTGAATTGGTTATGAGAAGCTGTGAAGAGAAGTCCTATTCACACTCACTAGTTGTTCAATTATTTAATCAACTTAGTGCTGTTACATTTCCTCGACCACTTTTGCAATCTTTATTTGAATTTTCCGATGATTAATTATCTCATATCGTTTTAATCTTCAGATGGTGTTCCGCAGCAACCCTTTAAAATTTAATTCACTAAGAAAAGAATGCAAAGAGTTCCTCAAACTTGTTATGATGGTGGTAAATTTGATGAGTAATATTGAAGCCATGGACTTACCGCAGGTTCTTGATCAAGTCTGTAACTGGCAGGTATGTATTTTTTATTCATGTTAGATATGATTCTCAGTAGATAATAGTTCTGGAGCGAGTCTCATTTTTCTATTCTTTTCTTGGCATGTGGGTTTCTCAGGAAACATCATGTTCCTTTGTTAAACGATTATCAGATGAATACAAGGAATACATCGATGTAGCTCAGCCAGTTCAAGTTGCAGTATATGAGATGAAATTGGGCCTGTCTCTGATTCTTTCTGGTGCCTCATGGAAAAAACATTTAATCAAAATTGAGGTGGATAATATGGAGCAAGTTGTGGTATTTTACATGATACCTTTTCTTTTTCTTTTTTCCCCTTTCAAATTGACAGGACCTTGTCTGTTATAAATGGCTGACTTGGGGAATGTTTCAGGAATCAATTTATTCATTCATGAAATTCCCAAGGGGATATGCTCTTGAAGCAATTTCTTGCAAAGATATAGATAGTCCTGTAAACTTCTGGCAGCAGCAAATAAATTTGCTGGAAAAGCTTGTTTCTAATTCAAGTGATGTCAATGCTGAAAAAGGGGTATGCTTTTTTCCTTCCCTAATTTTTATTTTATTTTATTTCTAATTCTGATGATGCTGTCAAGTTTATTTTCTTTTCTGTTCTATTTTTGATGCACTTGTGCCTGAAATGAAATTAGGTATCTGTCTTTCAACTCAAAGCTGCTCTTCATCTGAATATTCTTGTCTGTGTTGCACATTTTGTGGCTGATGCACAAAGGATCGATAATAATTCTTTCAAGGTGAGATACACTGTGGTAGTTGAGTTAAATGATCTGTCCCTGCCTGTATGGATGGTACTCTGATACCAATGGATTTGTGAATCAGATATTAGATAAGATGTTCAACGAATTTGCAAGCATGTGGATGAATATGAAAGTTCAGGTGAAAAGCAAAGAAGGTCATGATGCTCAACAATACAAGTTCAGGCCTCGTGCCTTTGAGATCAAGCGTGTTATTGATGTTGATATATCAACTTTTGGCAAATTTTTGGCAAATGAGGATTTCTCAGAATGGCTTGAATTGCTATCTGAAGATGAACCTTCAGAAAAGGTACTGATTCAATAGTGTTATAGTTTCCATTTTGTTTTTTTTTATCCCCACCCCATTCACACACCTTTCCTCTTAAATTGAATTATTCAGGTGGATGCTGCTGAGGAGTTTGAAAGTTTGGAGGAAGAATGGAAACTTATGCAGGAAGCAGTGCTGAACAACATGATCCAGATACACAACCAATTATTTGGCTCTAGTAATCTTGTCTTATATGTAAGTTTGCTATAAACTTTTTTCTGATTGTTTTCCAATTTTTTTGTGACAAAAATATTCTTGTCCACATGAACATGTTTTTATCTAAGGTTTCTTTGGTTTGTCTGATTTTGTTCTTTTTTAATTTCCTTGATCATTGAGTCTCATGTATACTTCATTCCTTGTGACCCTGGTATGTCACTATCACAAAATAGAAACTTTCTTGGTTAAGCCTTCATTATATATTCATGCTTGCTTATTCATTTCACACACCACAAAAAAAAATGCATTTGCTGTATTGTAATGTTGTGAAATAAGTTAATTTTAAACTTTTTTCAAGTCAATTTACAGGTTTAAAAACTCTCATGTCGTCATAATTTGTCTATTTGTTGGAAGTATCTTAATTAGTCAGATTTAACTAGTCTGCATAATGGTTATGCATCTTAGCTCTCTATTCCTGTATGAGCATGTGCCAGTCTATATACTTGGTTTTAAATATTGGCCGTATGTAGCTTTACAACAAAATTGTAATGGTGGATCACATCATCTATGACACACTGACATGATCTTACTAGAAATTTCAAACATGTTCATTATAGGGCAGACCAACTGCAACTGCAATTTAAAACCTTTTCCATGCGACATGTGTGTGTGTTTATTTATATATTTTTGCTATATCTGTTGGCTTATTCTTGTTTTATTTTTCAGCCTGGAACTTTCTGTATCTCTGATACAGATAGATTACGTCTGTTCACCAATACATATTCGTTGGGAGCAGGGATTATCAAAGGTGATTGGCATATTTTGACTTTCCTTTTCATGGTAGATTCCTGTTATTTTTTATTGGTGAAATGTAAGCATTGCTTCTGTTTCTTTTTCCAGGTTTAGGAGGTCTAGTCTGTTCCACTGTGGATGCTAAACTGGTGCCAGAGCATTTGCTTCGCCTTTGTTTGGAGCAAGAACACATATTTGTTTCATCTCATAAATCATGTAGCAATTACAATTTTTATAAGGTTCAAAATTGTCATTTTCTTTTTGTAACAAACAGTTATGTTTTCTTTTTTAAATTTACTTGCATCTCCTATTAACCATGTTTCTTTTGCTTGCTAGGATTCAAATGCTCCTGAGATGGCTAAAATAGTGAAGTTACTTGTCACTCTTCAAAAGCGAATTGTTAGCCTTCTGAATGAATGGGAAGATCACCCTGGTCTGCAGAAAATCATTGATGCAATTGAACTACTGTTGGATATTCCTTTGAGCACACCTCTAGCCAAGGTAAAAAATACAGCTGTTTCTTCCTGTTCATCATGAAGCACTCATAACGAGTGAAATCCCAGAAAGGAAGATTGAAATGGAGAGGGGATGATCATATTTTATCTAAAATTTCTTTGATCGTATTTTAAGGAAAGAAATTGTTGAGAAAGATATAATGGATAGTTCAATGTAGAGGACAGTCATCGAGTTTAACTTGGTTTAAAAGCATTGTTTTAGGAGCATTATTGTATGATTTATCCATTCACTGGAATGGTCTTCCATATGCTTGTATTTTTCTGGGGTTTAGCTGCTCCTGGTATATTAGTTAATCTCTTGTGGAAACTGAAATGTGTTTTATTGTATGAAGGCTCTATTAGGATTGCGCTTCCTTCTTAACAGGGCCAGAGTATTGGAAGAAAATGGATCAAAATTCTCTTTGTCTGGTAGGCGACATAATTCTGTTGTTTGCTGTTTTATGTATTGTCAACATGGATGTGTGGTTACTTTGGGTCTATTAATATCTGTTTCTTTATTTCTATTGTTTATTTTGTTGGCATGCAGATCAACTTGAACCTATTATTTCTTTGGTGTGTTCATGGCAAAAGATGGAATTTGACTATTGGCCTGCATTGCTGGATGAGGTGCAGGGTCAATATGAGATTAACGCTGCAAAGGTAAGTGATAGGTGTTTGTATTTTTAAGTATGTCTTTTGTCATAACTGTGATTACTTAATGATTGTATAGATTAAAATATAGATTAATTATTTATCTTTACCTTTGTAATTAGAAATATTGTCATAGGGTAACACAATATTTGTTCCTATTTTTCACCCAAGTTTGTGGAGAAAATTTGTGATGGGCCTCACATGCAATTCTTTGTAGTCTGGAAAAGTTTGGACTCTGATCCTGTAAACATAATCTTTTATTTCCTTCTGGTTTCCCTTTCTCCCTCTTTCTTCTCTCTCTCAAACAAGGAGAAAAATGGAATATTTTCAAAATTTTGCTTCCTCTATTCTTACCTTCCAATGCCTCTGCTTTCCAGTTCCAAACATGGTTTCAAGGATGATAGGATGGATGGGAACTCATATATATGCTCACGTAATCTGGTATTAAAAAATGCAAAAAAAGGAAAGAACAAAATTTTTGTTGGTAATTATGCCATCTTTGCTAGGTTTGAGCTCTTGGTAGTTGGTGGTACTTTAACTAAAACATGAAGGCTGAAATATGATGTGATTTTAAGAGCTGTTTTGTGCTTTGAGTATCTTATTTCCCTGTTAGAAATCAGAATATGCATTCGTCTATATTTCACTTCTAAGCATGAGACTAAACTCGAGTGTTTTTGTTGTTGCAGTTGTGGCTTCCTCTATTTTCTGTTTTACACCATAGCCATGGCTCTGATATTGCTGTATATGAGCAGTCTACGATAGAAAGGCATGTGCAATACAGTGTCATTTGAACTTTGATTAATTTTGCTTCTTTTAGATTTTTTCCCCTAGTTTTCTGCTTGAATGCTTCTGCCTAACATGAATGGTCTTGCAGTTTGGAGGAGTTCATTAACACTTCCAGTGTTGGCGAATTCAAAAAACGCCTTCAGCTTCTTTTTGCTTTCCTTGGTTACATTACTACTGGTAGATGCCTAGAAGTGGAAACTTATTCAAGGTATATCATTCATCTTTTCCTGAAAATGTTATCTGCTTAATTTTATTTTTTTTATTTTTAAATCAAAAGGTAAAAGTAAGAGTCAATGGTAGGTCCTTTAAGAGAGATATTTCATCTTTTGATGTATATTACTTAAGGAATTCAGATTCATGTTTCAAATTATACCTAAAGTGTGATCTGACAAGCAGTTCCCAAGCTAGGTGAGGAAGGAAGATAAGGAATCTGCTGCATCTCATTTCTCTATGATATTTTCATGGGAGATCATATGGGCTTTTTATGTCATCTAGATTTTAGAGTTTTCTGTTGAGTTGTTCTAATTAGAAATGAATATAGCCCTTGGCAGGAGAGAAATTTGGAGATTTTATACAATGTGTTTGGATATTATGTTCAACTTTTGCCAAGGTGAGTATCTTTTCTGTGATGATATTTTTGGATGTCTTTGTCCTCTTAAAACTTCTTTGGTGATTTTGTTCTCTTACTGGTTTTATATTTTCTTCAGAATCTCAGAATACATTGAGTCTAATAGAAGAAATATTGAAACGGAACTCAAAGACCTTCTGAAGCTCTGTCGATGGGAACGAGTTGAAGATTGTTTGTCTGCTGAACACTCAAAAAAGACTCGGCAGAAGCTTAAGAAGCTGATTCAGAAGTACACTGTAAGTGACAAAAAATATTTCATCTTTTCTTTTGGTGCTCCCTTCAACGTCTTAGGCAACTTTGTTATAAGTTCACAAAAAAATTCTGAAGACTTAAAACTTTGTTTGCCCATTAAATCTGTTCGTATATATTCATCTTTTCTTTGGCACTCCCTTCAACGTTCTTAGGCGACTTTGTTATAAGTTTGCAAAAAATTCAGAGGATATAAAGCTTGTTTGCCCATTAAATCTGTTACTATATATTCATCTTTTCTTTTGGCTCTCCCTTCAACGTTCTTAGGCGACTTTGTTTTAAGTTCGCAAAAAATTCATAGGACTTAGACATTGTTTGCTCATTAAATATGTTCCTATATATTCATCTTTTCTTGGCCCTCCCTTCAACGTTCTTAGGCAACTTTGTTATAAATTTGCAAAAAATTCAGAAGACTTAAAACCTTGTGTGCCATAAAATCTGTTCCTATATATTTTCACTGTGCTCCACCTTCCCCTGCCGCCCCCCCCAACCGGACACCAGCACCACCATGTCAGGAACTTGAGTCATAGAAGATGAATCTTCTATTAACTTCAAGCTTCTGAGTAACAGAAGTCTATGGCAGAAGCAGAAAAGAGAGACAGGAGAGAGAAAAGAGAAAAGAAAGGGAGAGAGAGAGGAAGGAAGGGAAAGGAAAGAATGAGAGAGGAGTGTGAAATTGTATTACTGAATCAATGAATCAAATTACAATTCCTTGCTTTATTTATCTATTCGTTTATTGAGTTGAGTAACTAATTAACTGATATACCCCTACAGCTGGCATAGAATTCTGTGCATAAATTTCTGTGCCTTAACTAATTGATTTAACAACTTCAATTCCCTCCAATCACCACAGCCATCTTCCCTCCAATTGTATTGCTCAATTCCCTTCAATCAATCTTGCAATTTGGGCCTGGACATCCTGGCCTCCAGCATCTGAGGCTTCCTCAGACCCTACTTGAGTCTCCTGTCCATTAGTCCTGACACACCACAAAACTCCTAACATGTCAGTTTACTGTATGGTTGCATTGGCTTGTACATTTATGAACAAATCATGTAGACCTAATACAGCATCTATTACTTCACACAATGATAAGACTGCTGGAAATTGGGGTGGAAAGTATACTTTCTAATGTTCATTCATGATATGCAAAATGCGAATGACTAAGCAATGATCCTGCACTGAAGCAGTAAACGACACATTACATACTCATTTCTACTATACTTCTTTATCCGCCACATTCATTTTCTTTCCCTACTAAAGTAAAACAAACTTTTTGCAAAGAGTGAAATAATGTTATTGCCTAATGAGCTCCCCTCCATTTTGAAGATTTTCTTTCCCTAATAAATTAAGACACCTTTTTGGAAAGATTGAAATAATGTTTACTTCCCACTCGATTTTTGAAAATTTCCCTCTTCCAAAATTCTTTGTTAAATGCATGGTGATTGTGGTTGCTTTGTCTGCTTGACAGGATGTACTGCAACAACCTGTAATGCTTATTCTTAACCAAGAGCGTGTATGGAAAGAAACAAATATTATACAATCTGTGCATGCTACAAGACCCCTCAATGATATTTCAGACACAAATGCCAGGTTGTTGGGTGCTGTTCTAGATCAGTTCAGTGATAAAGACATGTTAGTTTATCCACTCCCTGCTTCTGTTATGCTGTTATCAATTAAATGGCCTCAGAATTAAACTTTGTATATAGTATCTGCTGCAGGTTCTTATGGTATCCTGAATGGAGGGAAAAAGTAAATGATACTTTACAGAACTTACATGTTGACAGGACTTCTGAATTATTCTCTTTGGGTGACAAAGGTTTTTCTGTTTTCTATTTTCTTAACCTTCTCCTTTGTCATCACAATTCTGAATCTTCATATAGAAATAAACTTTCTTGTCTCTGAGTATTATAAACCTATATTTTGTGTAGATGTTGCAAGTACCATGCAGCAAGTTCTAGCTTCTCAATCTGAATGTACACTGCAACTGGAACAGTGGAATGCTGTGTGTCAAGCACTTGTAAAAATAGGTAGAGCTACAATAGATTGTGATGACCTCTGGAAAGATACAGAAAAAAGTGTAGGAAAGAAGAGGGCTTTCTCTGAACTTCTAAGGCTGTTAGAGAGCAGTGGGTTGCATAAGCATAAGTATGAAATCATGAAGGTAATGGGCACTGGAAGTTGATTTTTGTTGTTCTTATGATTTTTCTTCTATAGTTGATTTTTAGCTAAACATTTTTTCCTTCTGATGATTGGCATTATATAGATATCAAACAGTTCGAACTGGTTGTTCGTTCAGCCATCATATGATATGCAGCATTTGCTTCTGACTAAGAATAGACTGTCTTATGGAGCTTCGACTTCCAGTGAATTACAATGTCAGCCTGATGAAACTGTGGATGCTGAATGGAAAACTATCAATGAATTTTACTTCAAAAGTACTGCATCTGTGCAGCTTCTGCAACAGATATGTCTGAAACCCCATGAAGATATTACCTTTGAACAGGTATAACTATATATAGCCAGATTCAATTTAAAGCTCTTGAGGTGTTGGTCTCGTTAGGAATCAAATTTTAGGTAGCGGATACTTGAGTCTGCTGCTATATCCAACGTGACTAATCTTTGCTAGTGGGACAATTGTCTATATTTCAGTTTTGAAACATTAACTAACCAACATTACAACTTTATTTGACTAGTCATGTTGGATTGGAGGTTGAAGCAACTATATGTGTTGATCATCAATCAAAGTTTAAGTGGTGTTTTTTTTTTTGACTTGTGCACTTCTGTGTTCAAAGTTCAAGTGCTGTATTCAACATGACAAGTGGGACAAATGCAATTCTGAAGCGTTAATTAGCCAACACTAGTAGTCACTATTAATGCCTGCACATGAGTAGTTACTTGATTTGGTTAGGCTAAATTTATTAGTCCTATATTCAGCAGTTGAATTGCTGATTTCCTCTTAAGACATCTTTACATAGTTATTATTTCTGACCTATGCAGGCTAGCAGGTCTCTCTCTTTTCTGAACCATCTGATAGTTATACAACAGAACCAACGTACTGCTGCCTATAGTTTTTCTAAGCATTTGCAGTGCTTGCGAAAATGTTTGTCGTCTTTGGAAAATTTATATTCAAGGTTGCCTACAAAGGATAGCAGAACTAGAAGCGAGTGCTCTATCTCATCAAACCAGTATACCATCTTCAAAAGTCTGTGGAAACAGAAGGTAAGTTTTCACCTAAGGATCAGTCTTGTTCCAGGTTTTGCTTGCCTATCGAGCTTGAGACTAAGTTTTTTGTATTTGTTTATTCTTTAAACATTTCAGCAATTGTTTGATGGTCTAACAACCATGTTAGTTGAGGAATTACTGTTGCTTAAAACAGTAGAAAGTAACCATTTAAAGTCTTGTCAAAGTATCAAGCCTGCAACAACTGCTCTTCTTCAATACATCGAAAAGTGTACTCCGATCATACTAAAATCCAAGGTTGAGAACTCTTCCTTTTTTTTTTAATTAGAAACACTGTCACTTGGGCCTTTCTTAAGAGAATTCTTTTACAGGAATCACTGGACAATTATCTTGTTGGACATCTTGGAATCATACAAAATATTTTACAGGAATCACTAGATAAATATCTTCTTCAACGTGTGGGTGTTATATCTGCTGTTCCCGTGCACCCATTTATCATTTCAAAGCAGATGGAGCAGCTGGTATATGGAAATTTCCAAGTTATTAAGGAGTTTGAGGAGCATCTTATTGATTTCCGCAAGCAAAATTTGAATAGAAGCTCAGTCATAGAGGCATTGCTTGGTCGATTTGATAATGCATTTGAGAAGGTACTTCTCTTATGTTCATTGCTTGTCAGAGTTTAGACAAATTCCTGGGGATATATCTTCTGATTGCCAATCAATTTTGATATGATTCTGAAAGTTTCCTCACAACTGTATATTACTATGGAAAAGCAATATTATCCAAAATATAAATTTATTTTTTTCGTAAGACAAAAAAAATGAGAGCACATGATTGTTTTTTCAGGCCAAGTTGTTGGCTGAAGAGCTTGACTCATCTGTCAAGGAAAAATCAAGGAGTGAGTCAACAAACACACTGAAGAAGTCCAAGTGCTGCAATGAAAATGGTTATGAACTTGTTGCTATGTTCAGTGGAGCTCTCAAAAGAACATTTGGAGTTGTCATGGATGTGCTTAACAAACAGTGTTCATTGAGGGATGGATGTGCTTTGTCCGAAGAGTTATTGGAGAATATTACCTCATGGGACTATCTATTCAAATCATTAGTGCAAAATTTGAAGATAGAAGAGTTATATGACAATCTTCTCAAAACAATATATTGTGCAGTGAGTTTATCATGTCCTATGCTTGCATATAATTGTTCATGTTAGTTGCCTTCTCATTATATAATGTTCCTCTCAGGAAAATACGATAAGTCATTCTGGCTGTGAAACTTCCCCTTTGTCTTCTGATATTGGAGCATGTTTTGAGCATCTGCATGCAATTTCCGACCTGATATTGACCTTTGGTAATGGTCTGCTTCGAGAATTTTTAGCTTTGCATAAAATGGTAAGTTGAGGCCTGTGAGTTGCTTATGAAGAAGTTAACTAACTTTTTGGCTATTTTCATAATCTCCTGTATATCTATGTTACAATTATTAATGGTAGCTATTCTGTATATTTGTGTACAGGTCTCTGTCATTACTCATGTTCTTGCAAATGTTTTAGCTTCATTATTCTCAGAAGGGTTTGGTATTGCTGCCAAAGATGGAGATGACACTTGTCATGGTAAATCTCAAGATGCAACAGGAACTGGCATGGGTGAAGGTTCAGGACTTAATGATGTTAGTGAACAAATAACAGATGAAGATCAACTTCTTGGAGTTTCTGAAAAGGTATGCTCTCTGATAACATGAACAATGCAGGTTTTCACAGTTTATAGCTTTTACTTGTGCGCCTGTGATGGCATGTGTAATTCTTTTATATGCAATTACAGGCAAGTGAAGAACAAGATGCCTCAGGTGACGCTCCAAATAAGAATGACAAGGGCATAGAGATGGAGCAGGATTTTGCTGCTGATACATTTAGTGTTAGTGAGCACTCTGAGGAGGAGAATGATGAAGACAGTGATGATGGGAAACTAGATTCTGCAGTGGGAGAAACTGGAGCTAACAGTGAAGTCATTAATGAGAAACTTTGGGATAAGAACGAAGATGAAAACCCTGATAGCAGAAATGAAAAGTATGAACCTGGACCATCTGTTAGGGATAAGGACACAAGCAGTAGGGAGCTTAGAGCCAAGGAGGATTCTGCTGTTGCTGATTATTATGATGAAAAACCTGGAGAGCTTAACACAGAGGAACTTGATAAGCAAAATGATGAGGTTGGAAGCCAAGATGATCTTGGTGATAAAGAAGACGGTATGGATGACATGCACATAGACAAGGAAGAATCGCTTGCTGATCCAACTGGACTTGAGCTTGATGAATTGAAAGAAAGATCTGATGAGGATATAGATGTGGATGAAGACATGGATGGAAAAGAAGAGTTGGATTCCAATGAAGAAATAGGTTCTGAAGGTGGTGATGAGCCTGCTGAGAATGGGAACCAGGATGGGTCTGTTGATAATGGGAACCATGCCAATGAGAACGTAAATCCTGTTGATGAGACTATGGAAGAGGCAGATGCGGAACAAATGGGAGAACCTTCTGAAGAAAATGGTCCCGGTGAGGATAATAAAGAGAATTTGAACATGAATACAACCGCAAAAAGGAAAGATGTGTTTGGACATGGAATTTCTGACTTAATTGATAGTCACATGCCTAACACAGCATCTGCAACACAGCCAAATGGTGACTCGCAGATTTCAGATTCAAGAAATGCTGCACCTGAACCGAACGTATCTAGTACTAGTGAGGCTTATAATGACCTTGCTCCCATAAAAAGCTTACCTTCTGGTCAAACATCTGAGATGGATGTAATGGTCTCTGACTCATCAAATAATGGAAAATTCACTGATGGTAACCAAAAAGCTGAACTCTCTCAGAAGGAATCTTTACCTGTCCAGAAAACCCAACCAAATCCGTATAGGAATGTTGGGGATGCACTTGAGGAGTGGAAAGAAAGGGTCAAAGTGTCTGTTGATATTCAGGCAGAGAGCAAAGAGGCACTGGGTGAGCTAGAGGACAAGGATGCTGATGAATATGGATATGTTCCCGAGTTTGAAAAGGGAACAGCTCAGACATTGGGCCCTGCTACTTCTGAGCAGATAGACACAAATATCATTCGTAATAAGTCAGATGAGGATAATTCTGCAGCTTTAGGAGAGGATGTCACCAAGATGGAGATTGATAAGCAAAGTTCTGAAGAATGGCATGTCAAACATTATGGATCAATCTTCAAAAATGCTATGGAGGAGCAGATACGAGTATCTGACTCCGAGACGCCATGTAAGGAGGGACCTATGGAAATTGATGGTTATGATGAGGGTGTTCCCAGAGCTCTTTCCAACAGTTTAGTCTCTGTCAAGAAATCTTACTTGAATGAGGACATACACCAATTCAGCAAGCTTTCTGTAGATGACGCTGAGCTCGGAAAAGCCCAGGATCCTGGAGAAATTTCATATGATATAAAAAATAATGCCACTGCTCTTTGGAGAAGATATGAGTTGGTCACAACAAGGTTGTCTCAGGAATTGGCTGAACAATTGCGTCTTGTTATGGAACCCACTCTAGCTAGCAAGCTTCAAGGGGATTACAAGACCGGCAAGCGGATCAACATGAAGAAGGTATACTGTATTGCAGTTCACTTTGTTGTAAATATGAAAATGCAATCTCATTTCACGCGTTCTCTTTTATCTTTCTTTTTTCTTACCTGTGCTGGATATTTTTTTTAGGTTATTCCTTACATAGCAAGTCACTACCGGAAAGATAAAATCTGGCTGAGGCGAACCCGGCCTAACAAACGCGACTACCAAGTTGTCGTTGCTGTGGATGATTCCCAGAGTATGTCTGAGAGTTGTTGTGGAGATGCTGCAGTTGAATCTTTAGTCACGGTATGCCGTGCGATGTCTCAACTGGAAATGGGTAACTTGGCTGTTGCAAGTTTTGGTAAGAAGGGAAACATAAGATTACTGCACAAGTTTGATCAGCCATTTAATGGTGAGGCTGGGGTAAAGGTTAGTATTCTGACAATTGTTTTCTTTCTCAAATAAGTGTTACCTATAATTTTTCTTTGCTGAAGTTAATATACGGAATTGTTCATCTAATGTATTGTTTTTTTCTTTGGAGCCAGATCATCTCCAGTTTGACATTCCAGCAAGAGAATACCATTGCTGATGAACCAGTTGTTGATCTGTTGAAATATCTCAACAACATGCTTGATGCTGCAGTTGCAAAGGCACGGCTCCCTTCCGGACATAACCCACTACAACAACTTGTTTTAATTATTGCAGATGGTCGGTTCCATGAAAAGGTACATGACTTCTAATCATTTGAGGGAGTTGGAAGATTAGAGATTAAAGAGGGAGAAAAAAGGAGTGCTTTATGTTAATTTGAATTTGAAATAAATAACTCATCTTTTTTTGATAAGTCGCTAATGTAGGCTCCTTTTATTTACACAGGAGAAGTTGAAACGTCGCGTTAGAGATTTCTTAAGCCGGAAGCGAATGGTTGCATTTCTGCTCCTGGATAGCCCACAGGAGTCTATCATGGATCAAATGGTATTTCTTTATTTCGTTGTATAAATATCTAGATCCTGATTTACTGAGCAATAACAATTTCCCTTAATGCTATTTCCTCTATTTCAGGAAGCATCATTTGTGGGTGAAGGTGAAAAAAGAGTACTTAAATTCACAAAATACCTCGACTCTTTTCCCTTCCCATATTACATTGTATTGAGGAATATTGAGGCACTTCCAAGGACTCTTGCTGATTTACTTAGACAGGTAATTCTATTTAAATTTTTTTTGCATATTTCAAACAATAAAAACGGCCTTGAGCTGCAAATACCACATGGAGAAGATGTCGACATTCATAATGAAGAGTGTATTCCCAAGGGACAAGTTAATTTGTGGGGAAGAGGGGGAAAGAAAAGTTTGATGCAGATAAATAATTTACTGTATTTTACATTTTGTTTTCTGAAAGATCTTAATGATTTCTTGAATCCTTAACTGATGCTATTTTTATCTTATTATATTTTGTTGCAGTGGTTTGAGCTTATGCAGAGTTCTAGGGATTAGTTTTTTTACTTGAGAGTTTGTTGGGGCCCATTAATTTTTTCCTTCACTGAGAATGAAGCATTCTCAGCACAAGGAATCAAAATTTTGACCATCTGTATCTATTTATTCATTTATTTTTCTGAGAATGATCTGTGTTCATTTGCTATAGAAAAGAAAGGAAATGTATTGATACAATTTTGTGTATGATTTGATCTAATGGATGTATAGTTCTTGTTTTTTAAATGGCAAATATCATTATGTGTTGCTCAATGTATAGAACAATATTAACATTCAAAATGAGATGCAATATGAGATCGTATTCATGAGTTGACTTTCAATTTGTTAAGGAAACAATGAATTGAAATTCTGTTAAAACCTGAAATGTTCGATTATTGAGATATTATGATTATGCAATTCAATGATTTTTGCTAATGAATTTCAAATTTGGTGTCTTAAACAAGCTCTGAAGAACCAGACCAAGAAAAAGGCTAAAAAACAGTATTTTAGATCAATAACCAAATATGATCTATGCTGCAGAGATTTGAGAGGTTTTAAAAAGAGGAAATGGATATTAATGATGATCGTGGAGATAAAGAATCCGTTGAGCCATCATGGGAGAGACATGGTTGAGTACAAACAATATAAGATTACAACTCCTTTATTTCACTTTATTTAATCTTACATTCCTTACGAACGCATAAAATAAATATTCTATTCTACTTTATTTAATTCTCTTACGTCTTATCCAAACATAGTATAAAATTCTATAGAATTGAAGAAGAGAAGATGTGCAATAAACGTAAAATTCTGTAGAATTGAAAGAGAGTGTGCAAGAAAGCCACCGTATATACCATTGTTTCTACTTAGTAGTTTTGTATGACGGCTTGTCGTTGGTTTCTATTATTCTGGCTGTTAGCGAATGTGACTTGTCATTGGTTCAATATGAAACAACAAAGCGACAATTTTGTATGTTAGAAGTGTAAGTTGCAAGCTTAGCTAGTCTTTGTAAACGACATGCCACTTCATGTAAATTAAGTACAATATTTAACAAGTGGCGTCGGAATGCCTACAAGGCACCAGTGGTCTAGCGGTACAATAGTACTCATCCATGGTGAAGACCCCGGCTTGATTCCCGACTGGCGCATTTCAGTGCTTGTTTTTTTAACCACCATTTAACCCAAAAGAAAAGGAAGGTATTGCAAACAAAATTCCAGATAAACAATAGCAGAGACTGAGAGAAAAACTTTCAAGGGTGAAACTGGGTATCCAAGGACTTGAGTTAGAGCCACATTTCTCTTAAACCCCATCTCTATTTTCAGAAAAAGTATTGAGACAACTAAAAACTATATCTAATTATGTAATTAATTATTAAAAAACTCAATATTTTAAATATTTAGTCATAATTATTTAAAAAAATCTAACAATATTAATTATTTAGCCATATATAATAATAATAATAATAATAATAAAAGATACTTTCTTTAATGAAAAGGAGAAAATTTATTTTTTATTATTTTTATTTCTTATTTTAGCCTTATAACTTTATGGATTTTCTTGAAATTATAGTTTTAAAAATTAAATTTTAGATTCAATTGCAATTTTTTTGTGTCATGGATTCAATTATAATATATTTTCTTAGCAATTGCAATAGTTTAGTAATGTTGTAATTATGAATTTATTTAAATTTTCTTTTTTTATCAATTCTTATAGACATTCATATAAAATTAATTTTTTTAGCTTAAATTATATTTTTGCTAGTTGATTTCATAATGTATGACTAAGATTGAAATTTATCTCATTTAATTCATTAGAACAATAATGAATTTTTTATTTGAATTTATAGTGAAATTATTAGACAATAAAAAAGGGGTAAAATATAGATAATTATTTTTATCAATATAAGAAAATAATTAATAATTAATTTTTAATTTGCAAATGATTAATTTGCAAATTTTTTTATAAATATTTGATCAACAAGTATAATTAAGTTATTAGTAGAATAATTATATTGTAAAATTTTTATATGTTGAAGACTCTTAAAAAATTTATATGGTAACTAATTTATACTTTGGCTCTCTTAATGTTCAATCTTGGATTCGCCCCTGCTCCTAGGATTTCTAAAGCATATATACTCTGCTTGCATTTATTCGGATACATTTGCAACATAACCAAGGCTTTATTTTAAGAACATAATCACATATATAACATTTCGATGGAACTGGTACAGACTAATCTCTGTAAAGATGAACAGTTGAATATCTATGTCAATGGAATGTGTCTCTTGTTAGTGTCTTCTAAAATTCTGATTGAAAAAGGTCTTGACTTAGAAGAGTCGTGTTTGATGCAAAATTTTTTACTCGATAATCTTTATCAGCGTGTCCCACTATGAAATGAATGGTTTACAAAGAGCTTGGACACTTCTTGCCACCATGTCCATAAATTCAGACCATCTCTTAGAATTATCATTGCTGCAGAAAGAAAGAAAAGTGTATCATGTTCCTTGGTAAAGAACAGAGAAAGGGAGAAGAAGAATAGCAGAAGAGGAAGAAGAATAGCCGGGGAAGAGAAGAATTATAGTAGAAAAGAAGAAGAAGATTTGAGAGGAAATAGAGAATTAGGGAGAGAGAGAGAAAAAGATATTCTGTTATATTATTTCACACAGTGGCGGAATGACTATGGGGTCGTGTGGGGTCACACGACCCCTCTCACCGGCAGCCAGAAGGAGGAAATCAAGTGGAGGGGTGAGAAACTCAGCCCCCGTTGAAAGGGGCTGAGTTTCAAAAGATTTGCAGCGAGGGGTAGACGAACCCCTCGTTGCAAATACATTTATATTTTTTTATAAATTATTCCCTGGCGAAATGGCGTCGTTTCGCCAGAGACTAATTTTTTTTTATAAATAAACCCCTGGTGAAACGGCGCCATTTCGCCAGGGGTTAATTTAAAAAAAAAAAAAAACCGGCTTCAAAAATAAAAAAAAGGCTGCGTTTACTCCTTCTTCCCTCTCCCCGTTCCCTCCCCAAATTAACCCAGCCGCAGCACGAGGCAGCAGGCCAGCCAGCAGCCACCACACCACCGACCACTGCCACCCACCACGACCACCTGCCACTGCTCGGTAAATTCCTGCCCCCTCGGTAAATTTCTGGTTCCGCCACTAATTTCACAATGATTGTATCAGTACATCAATCACCATATTTATAACAGAATTTGTATGTTCTTTCTATAACAGAATAACTAATCTCACTCATTCACAATCTCCACGTTTTCACAGCTGTCAACACGATTCCCAGACTCTCCTAACAAAAACTCCAGCCAATCATTCCTTCCAATCATTGCGCATATGCATTTTCCTTTCCCTTACTGGTTCCCAGATCATCAGGTGCAGTGAGCAAGGAATTGACAGTATCAGTAGCAGTAGCCCTTCCATAAGTGTTAAACCTGAAAAACTCTTGGCTTTGGGGCTTAAGCCCAATATCACTCCTAATCCCTCCTCCATTACTCTGGACCCTGACAAAGTGATGGACTATCAATGGAGATAGAGCCCAACAGAGAAGACTCAAAGGTACTATTGCATGAGGCAACAGTGAAGGGTTGTGTCACAACCTTAAAGACATTGATACAAAACGACCCTCTCATTCTTAATAAACTTTCACTTACCTCATTCACTGAAACCCCTTTACACATTTCAGCTCTATTAGGCCATTTTCACTTCACTGCAACTATTTTGGAATTGAATCCTAAGCTGGCCTCTGAGTATGACTCTTTCAAACGCTATCCCCTTCATTTGGCTTCTGCAGAGGGCCACAAAGAGATTGTCAAGGCCTTATTATATGCAAGCAAAGATGTTTGCTTGTTTCGTGATCAAGATGGTAGAATTCCTCTCCATTTTGCAGCCATGAGAGGTAGAGTTGAGGTTATTGAAGAATTGGTCACTGCATGCCCTGAGTCCATTCGGGAGCTGCTTGATGGAGACACAATTTTACACTTGTTCATAAAATATAATCATTTGGAAGCTTTGAAGCTATTATTAATAGTAGTAGACAAGGAGTTTGATGATGATCTTCTCATAGCTAATCAAGATGGCACACAATCATGCATTTATCGGGCATGCCAAGTTCTTGCAAGATTTTTCTCAACTAAATTGCATGATTGGCTACTGCAGCTGCTGCAATATACTCAGCCTCTGCTGTGGATTGAGCACCAACTTCCTATTTTCTTGAGCTCCAATTAAATACACCATAACCAAATGAAAAACTAAAACCTGAGGTGCTTTTAGAGTCATCAACACTTGATGCTCAATCACTATTTGAAAAGCCAATCAATTCACCACTCTCTTCCTTTGAAAACTGAATTCCATAGCTGGCAGTCCCTCTTAAGTATTGTAACACCCTTTTAGATGCATTCATGTGTCTCTGAGTTGGAGAGTGCATAAAACGAGACAATAAGCTTGCTGAATATATTATATCTGGCCTTGTTGCTGTTAAATAAAGCAATTTGCCAATCAAACTTCTATAGACACTTGCATCAACTTCATGCGCTTCATCTTCCTTGGACAACTTCTCATTCACAACCAATGAAGCTGCTACTGATTTGCAGTCTGAAATTTGATTTCAATTGGAATTCAAACTCTGAAATTTTTTTAGACCATTTAAGTATGAGTTGCTAGCTAGTCTTTATGAACGATTCCCGGCTGGTGCATTTTTTCTTTAATATTTTTTTTTTTCACTTGTTTTTTCAACCACCATTTAACCCAAAAGAAAAGGAAGATTTTGCAAACAAAATTCCAGATAAACAATGGAAGACAGAAGAGAGAAGAACATGGAAGGACTTGAGGTAAAATCACATTTCTCTTATACCCCATCTCTATTTTCTGATAAACTATGAGGCTTTGCTTGCAAAAATGTCAATCTCTTAAACCCCATCTTGAAACAGGGGATGATATGGAGAATTGCAGTACTTTTTTCAAACAAGAAGAAGCACATTTGCCAGAGATTGACATCTCATGTTTTCGGCGACCGGGTATGAATTCCGGTACCTTTTTCAACCAACTCTTCTTGCCGATTTTGAACAAACTGTTAAAGAACATACTAAATTACTGAAGCAGCAAAGAAAGAGAATCTTGAAATAAGAAAAAGGAGAAGAAAAGCTATAATCAAGCATGAAAAATATTTAAAAAAGAAAAACGAGAAGAATCAAGAACTGACCAATAAAATTCTGTAGAATTGAAGAAAAGAAGAAGAAGAAGATATTGAAGAAAGGCATAGAAAGGACAGTGCCTTTTGCCCGTTTGCCGTCTCCACCTTATGCCATTGTTTCTAATGACCATTGACTAGTTGTTCTTGGTTTCATACTTTCATTATTATGCCTGTTAGTGAATATGACTTGTCTTTGGTTCAATATGAAAGAACAAAGCGACAATTTTGTATGTTAGGAATAGAAGTATAAGTTGCTAGCTACTCGTTATAAACTACATGCCACTGCATGGAAATGAACTGCTCAGATACATTTAGGGATTTTGTAAATATGGGATTTGCTCCATATTTATTAGTGTATGGAAGTAAAAAGTTTAAACCGAAATTTTGAGGTTTGAACTTTTGTGCTTTTTTTTTTTTATGGACAAACTGAAACTATAATCTTTTCATTTGTATTAAATTATATATTTTATATATAAACGTGTGAAACTGAACACTACAACAAATTGGTAATTTAGAAAATTAGAAACAAACACAAATCCGTTTCTAAAGAGAAACCATTTTAAAATAAAATTATAACACATGAAAATTGAGTATTTTTGCAACAGATTAGAAAAAAAATGTAGAAATTGATTTATTCTGTTTCTAATCCGTTTTTATATTTTGAGAAAATAAATAGCGAAAATATATAAACAGAATTAAAAACCATTTAGAAATGAAAATTTTGAAACGAATTTAATTTATTTCTAATAGTGAACGAAAAATTTAGGCGCTTAAAATTATATTCACAATTAGAAATGAATTTAGATGTCGTTTCTAAATAGCGTAATGGTTTGCTATTTAGAAACGGATAGTAAATCTATTTTTGATTTAGAAATAGAATTAGAAATAGATTTACTGTCCGTTTCTAATTTAGAGATAAATTTTAAAAAATCATTTTTAATTCCGTTTTTAATTTAGAAATGGATAGTAAAACCATTTGTAAATCTATTTCTAAATTTTAAAGATATAAAAACCCTTACTTTCCTATCTTTTATCTTCTCTCTAGTCTCACCATATTTTTACAACATTATTAGCCACCCAAACACTTCCAACCAGTAAATTTTAACACCACTCACTACCCTCTTCCCCCCATTAGTTTTAAGTATATCTACTCTCTCTCTCCCTTTATTTTCTCTATACAATGGAACATTTTCTCTATTTTTGAAGATTCAAAGTAGAAATTGAAGAAATTTTTATTGTAATTCTTCAATCTCAAGTAAGAAATCATCTATTTTTATCTTTACAATTTTTATGAAATAAACTTTCAAACTATAATTTAATTTTCTTTTTATTTGATGGAAAATGCTTGTTAATTTTAAAAACCTTGAAGATTAAGTTAAGAAATTGAAGATTTTTGGTAATCATATCTTCAATTTTAATTAGTAAGATACTTGTTGCACTTGCATTTATTTTTGAATTATTATTTGATTTGAATCTATTTATTTATTTTTGTTGTTAATTATTTGTAAATAAACTACTAAAATAAATATATATGTGTGAAGATTCAAGATGAACAAATATATATATGTATATGAACAAATATATTTGATTTTAACTTTGTATTATAATATTTATATGAAGAGTTAAGTTGAAAAAATCTACATTTGAGTATGTATATACATATTTTTCTTTATATTCTTTAACTTTAGTGTTGGGATTATTTTTGAGAGATGAAATTATGAGAAGTTATTTATAAAGATCTTGCTTTTAGATTAATTGAAAAAACAATCACAACATTTATGTGTATACTTGATGATGTTTGTTGGTGTTTTGATATATTATCATATAATTAATGTAGGATATATATAACTAAAGATGGTAAATTTAAAACTTTGAATTGCTTATAGTATGGTTTGGTTGAACTTGCAATCCTAGTCTTTTATAAGTAGTTATTTCACTTATAAAACTATTCATATGTTTCATAAAAAGTTATATGAACACCATTATAATATATTTTTTTTTTGTGTTTGTTAAAAAATTTAAATTATTGCAAGCATTTTTACAATATTATTGAAGTATTTAAATTATTTATAGATGATAAATTATTAAAAAATAAAATTGAAAAAGTTTGAAATCTTTTTGTGAAAATAAAAATTTTAATATTATATAATAAAAATTTATTTAAATAATAAAATATTTTTTTCTATAAATATACATTATATTGTGATGTTGATTTTGTTTAATTGAAAAAAAATGTGATAATATATGAGACCCAGATTTTTGGCCGGCTATGCTCTAGTTTATATAGAAATTCTGTCAAAATTTTTTTTAAAAATATAAAAAATTGTGCTGATAAAATATATTTTATTATTTGTATTTATTTTAAGCTAATTAGTGCAAGCATGTACACTGCCAATTAATGAACCGAATGGATGAGCTGATGAGATAGTTCTAGCATTCATTATTCACTCGTCCTCCTACAAATGATGTTGTTTCTGATTAGGACTATGCCACTGATGATCAAATTTTAAATTTATTAGTGGTTTCTTTGTAATTTTTTATTTGTGTATGTTGACTATTTTATAGATACATTTGATATTATATTTATGTATATTATTTCAATTATTATATATAAATATAATTATGTTATATTTTTTAAATTTTATTTTTTTCTTAAATTCATAAACAAAAAAATATAACTAATATTAATAAAAAAATAAATATAAATATTATTTAAAAATATATATATAAATAAAATTAAAAACATAAATAATAAAGTTTAGAAACACATATTTCCGTTTCTAAATTTTTCAATTCGTTTCTAATATAAGCAAATTTTATCAACTAATAGAAATGGATTTTTAATTTCTATTAGAAATAGACATAAATCATTTTCTAATAAAAATGGACATGTTTATTTCTAATAGAATTGGAGATTGGTTCTCAATATAATTTTAAATTAGAAACGAATTTATTTTTCATTTCAAAATAAAAATGAAATTTCAGTTTAACATTTGTTCCAAATTGGAAATATTTTTTTTTTTCTGTTTCAAACTGATTAGAAATGAAGCTTTTAGAGACGAAGAATTTTTGTTTCAAATCTATTTCAAAATTGCATTAAAAACCAAAATTTCCATTTTTAGAAATCGAAAATTCTATTTCTAAAATGTCAAATTATTGTAGTGGAAACTATATGTTTCTGTTTCACACTGTTTTAAATTTTTCACACAAACTTGCATGGGTATTTTTTCTGAAACACTTGACAAAAATGCTACTAAACAAATAACAAAAGATGATGCCTCTGATAATTTTTGCTTTAAATTTTAGAGTTGACCATATGGTTTTTATCAAAAAAAAAATAAAACAAAAATAGAAAATAATTTTAAACAAATACATTTAAATTTAGTCCAAATATATTAATATTAATAATGTGTTGATTATAGTTTGCGGTCTGGACTTTCTTATCATAATTTAACTCTTCTCTTTCTAAAAAAAAACGACTGAAAACACATTTTAATTTGTTGAATTTTATAAGCTGTAGAAAAAAAAATGAAAGATATGAATTAATGTATTTCAAATTCTGATTATTTCATATTAAAGTAGAAAACTATAGATATATATATATATATATATATATTTCCATGATGGAAATTCCACTGATCAAGCACTCAAGGGGAAAGAATTTCTTGGCCAGACAATTTCAAGCTGTTTCTTGATCAGTGGAAATTCCACTGATCAAGCACTCAAGGGGAAAGAATTTCTTGGCCAGACAATTTCAAGCTGTTTCTTGATCAGTGGAAATTCCACTGATCAAGCACTCAAGGGGAAAGAATTTCTTGGCCAGACAATTTCAAGCTGTTTTTTTCTTTTTGAATTTTTAGTTAATTAGACTCTAATTTAAAAATCTATTTTAGATTTTTCACCTATTAATTTAAAATTAATTAAAATTTTAATCATAATAATATTAAAATTTAAATAATAACTATTCTGAAATACAAGAAATACAAGAAATACATATATTTCATTGTGGGTTTTTTTTAAATTTCTTAATTTATATACAATTTGTTTGTTATGATGAAAATGATAAAAGTACTTTCATATAATTAAAATTTTAAGTCTTGATAATTAATTTAGCAAATAATACTTTTTTTAATCCAATACAAAATTCACAAAAAATTAATGGTAAATATAATATATTGGCATAACACTTTTATTAAGATTGGATCATTAACTTATCTATTCTGAAATAATAAATTAAATTAAGATTGTGTGAAAATTTAGAGACTTTGAGAGAGAGTTATAAGAAAAAAAAATTAAAAAAATCCAAATTAAAAAAATTATTATTATACAACTAAATTTAAAAAATATGTAATTTATATTATTTTAAAAACCTAGTTTTGATTAAAATTCAATATTCAGTAATTATTTTTTAATTAATATGCTATAAAATTAATTAAATTTTAATGAAGACTGAATATTGAATTTAATTATCTATTTCTTTAACCATTTATGTCACTTTCTCTGTCAAATGTTTGAAAAAAAAAAAGAAATAGAGCGAGAGAGAATGAAATTAAAACTGAAAAGCAAATATATATATATATATATATATATATATGACCAACTCTAAAAGTTAAAGCAAAAATTAGAGTAAGAGGCATCATCTTCTGTTATTTATTTGGTAGCTACACGAGTTTCAGAAAAATTACCCCATGCAAACTTGTGTAATAATTAAAAATAAATAAATTAAGTGTGAAAGTTTCACACTTTTATATAAAAATAATAATAATTTAACACAAACCAAAATTTATAATTTGTGCAAAGTTTTGGTCTGTCCATAAAATAAAAAAAAAAACAAAAAAAAAGTTCGAATCAATATTTAAAATTTCAATTTGAACTTTTAACTCTTATGCACCGATAAATATAAAAGTAAATTCTATATTTTAGTAAAAATATGAGACTTCTTTCGTATTTTCATCAAAAACTCGTACATTTACAAGATAACTGAGTTTTTATTTTAAGAACTCAGTCACCAAATAGTATTATCTTAACATGTTAATTTAAATGGTATTATGAGTGTCAAAACGAGTTGATGGATTGTATTTGTGTGAGTTGATTTACTCTAGTGACACAATTAAACTCAACAAGAATACGATCCATTTATTAATCATGTCGACGTGAACATAACACAAAAATTAAACGGATTACACGGATACAATACATATAATATATTTACTTAAATTAATTATATATGAATTACATAATCTGATAACTCGACACGATCCATTTAACCCATATAATATTTTTAATTTAAAATAATTTTATATACATAAATAATCATTTAAATAATTATTTATAAAATAAAATTATAATTAAATTAATTTTAAAATATAAATATATTAAATTTTTTAAAAAAATATATAAAAAATAAAATATATAACATAATTAATATGAAATAAATAATGAATGTAAATTATATTTTAGTATTAAAACTTAATACAAAAAAAAATGAAGGAGATAATATATAGTTTTCAATACAAATTTTGTAATAAAATTTTTAAAAATTTTTAATTTATTTTTTATTTAATTTAATTTATTTTCTATTTTATTCTATTTTTTTATAAATTCTATTTTAAATTCTAAATTAAAAAATACTATTTGATATAAAATATATAAGATTATATTATTTAAATTATAAATTTTTTTAATTTTACATTTATTTAGAAAAATAAATTCTAAAATTTATAAAAAATTAAATTTAAATTAAATTAATAATTAAATTAATAAAATAATTTAGCAATTAGATAAAATTAATAAATTTTTAATAAGAATAACTAAAAATTAAATAAAATATTTATAAATAAATAATAATACATCATATAATAATAAAATTATAATAATATAATAAATATATAACACTTATTTTAATTTTTTTTAAATAAATAATAATAAAATAATATAATTTTAAGTTATATAAAAACTACGCCATTTTAATTAAATGAGTTATAATGTATTCGTGTGTCAATCCGCTAACGACTTATTTAAAGTTGTGTCATAAAAAAGTCGATCCATTTATGACACTAACTCATTTAAGATCAATATTAATCCGTTAATTTTATATATTATATATATTATGACCGTGTTTTATGATTTATTTTAATACTACACACTCATTTTAGTAAAGTTCTGATTGAATTAGGTCTTGACTTAGAAGAGTCTTGTGTTTGATGCAAAATTTGTTACACATTATCAGCATGTCCCGCTATGAAATGAATGGTTTGCAAAAAGCTTGTGCTTAATTAGTCCTCTTTGACTTTTAAAAACTCAATAGACTACCATGAAATGAATGGTTGCAAAGAGCTTAGAATAATCGCCGCCATATCAGACCATCTCTTAGAATTATCATAGCCGCAAAAAGAAAGAAAAGTGGTGGACTATCAATCCTAACAGAGAAGACTCTGTAGTAGAGATGGAGATAGAGCCCAACAGAGAAGACTCTGTAGTAGTAATGGAGATAGAGCCCAACAGAGAAGACTCAATGGTACTATTGCATGAGGCAGCAGTGAAGGGCTGTGTCACAACCTTAAAAACATTGATACAAAACGACCCTCTCATTCTTAATAAACTTTCACTTACCTCATTCACTGAAACTCCTTTACACATTTCAGCTCTATTAGGCCATTTTCACTTCACTGCAACTATTTTGGAATTGAATCCTAAGCTGGCCTCTGAGTATGACTCTTTCAAACGCTATCCCATTCATTTGGCTTCTGCAGAGGGCCACAAAGAGATTGTCAAGGCCTTATTATGTGCAAGCAAAGATGTTTGTTTGTTTCGTGATCAAGATGGTAGAATTCCTCTCCATTTTGCAGCCATGAGAGGCAGAGTTGAGGTTATTGAAGAACTGGTCACCGCATGCCCTGAGTCCATTCGGGAGCTACTCGATGGAGACACAGTTTTACACTTGTGCATAAAATATAATCATTTGGAAGTTTTGAAGCTATTATTAACAGTAGTAGACAAGGAGTTTGATGATGATCTTCTCATAGCTAATCAAGATGGCAACACAATCTTGCATTTATCAGTCATGCTAAAGCAATTCGAGGTATTTAACTATCCGATTTTTCTACCTTTTTTTTTATTATTATGAATGGAATTTATTCTCATAGTTTTAGTATTATTGAGTAAAAATTTAGCAACGATCAAAATAATTCTTAAAATGTTGTCAGTTTAATTTAAATATATAATTTTTGTTAATTAAACATTGAATTAATATTTTGACTCAATTCTTTCCAATGGAGGCTAGAGGGTTATCCGAACTTACGTGACATGCTGACATGCGATTAATGGAGCTGATAGAGAATTATGAATTACAATATTGTTCCTTCCATGTCAGCGTATCATGTACGCTCGAGCAACTTCCCATTGTATTGATAAAATTGAGTAAAAAAATTAACTTTATAATAACAACAAAGCTTTAATCTTAAGTCAATTGGGGTCGGCTATATAAATTCTTTTTTTTCACTCAATACGATTTAAAGTTATCTATTCTGATAGATGTAACATCATAAGATCATTTTGGACCACCTTTGACCAAGTCAGTTTAGGCCTACCTCTGTCTCTCTTAGCTATATCTACTCTAACTTGTTCGGTTTTTCTAACTGGCGCATCGCTAGGTCTTCGTTTCACATGGCCACCTAAATCTATGCTCTCTTATTTTATCCTCAATAGGTGCTACCCTCACTTTTTCTCTAATGCACTCATTGCGGATTCTATCTGACAAAGAGTTTTATCTGATAGTTAGGCCTTATTTCAAAGATATTAAACCAAACCTCATTATGAAGAGATCGAAATAATATTAGTTTGTACTGAGTGCAGACTGTAAGGTACCTGCTGTCAATACCAAGAGTAAAAGCCAGAGCAAATGCTTTAAATGGAATGGGTTTCACTGCCTTAGATTTGTTAAAGCAGTGTCCGAGAGACTTCAAAAGCCTACAAATTCAAGAACTGTTAATGGAAGCAAGTGGTAAAAGATCCAGTGAATTAAACAACACTCCTCTAAATCCGGCAGCTGCTACAAGTTCAAATAAAAGTTCATCAAAAGTAAAATTATGGTTTCGAAAATGCCTGAAAGGCCTGGAATACGACAAACACGAAATAAGAGGAGCATTAATGATAGTAGCTACTGTAATTGCAACAATTACATTTCAAGGTGCAATTAACCCACCTGGTGGTGTCTGGCAACAGAACTTCGCAAACAACTCCGGTGGCCCAGCTTGCAGTGAAGCCAATGTATGTGAAGCTGGAACTGCTGTTTTAGCCTATGCTTCTCCAGAGGACCATATCTTTTTCCTGACCTTAAACAGTATTGCTTTTGTCGCATCTCTTGGCGTAATTGCTTTAATGGTTGGAGGATTTCCTCTAAGGAATAGAATATGTGTGTGGATTCTGGGAAGTATCGTAGGCCTCACATTGACGTATCTTGTACACGCTTACATGACAGCCATGGATTTGGTGACTCCATCAAGTCTTAAGGACAGAATCGAGATAATTCATTCAAAATTGTTAGTTGGTTGGGTTGGAGTACTCCTTTTGGCTACTTTCGTTGAAACTATTCGGTTTATTATTTGGATAGTGAAGTTGTTGCGAAAGTGTTGGCTTAAATTCAAGAAATGCATAAAGAGCTGCTAATTAATTGACTTGTATAAAAACAAATTATATGTTTATTATGTATGTCATGAATAATATGTCACGAGCGTCTGTTGCTCCTACTTAAATTGCAAATTCAAATCATAAGTGTTCTCTTCTTATATGTAATTAAAAAAAAATATCATGTATCAAATCATTAGAACAATATTAACATTCAAAATGAAATGCAATATGAGATCGTATTCATGAGTTAAATTTCAATTTGTGAAGGAAATAATGAATTGAAATTCTGGAAAAGTTGACATTTTTCATTTTCAAGTTTGCTTCTATAAACCTGAATTAATGTTTGATTACTGAGATACTAAATGATTATGCAATTCAATGATTTTTGCTAATGAATTTCAAATTTTGTTAGCTTAAACAAGCTCTGAAGTGTCAATTTTGAAGCTTCACTCAGATCCAACGAGTAGCAATTTTTAGTTTCCATTTAATTACGAGTGTGGAACTGCATTTTCATAAACCTACAAGTTATGGGTTCCATGAGTTCTACATTTATTATGAAAAAATTGGACTTTTTTGCCTGAGATTTACATATCTTGTTTCCGGCAACCGGATATGAATTCTGGTACCTTTTTCAATCCATATCTTCATGCCGACTTTGAACAAGCTGTTAAAGAGCATGCTCAGATGACTGAAGCAGAGAGACGAGCAAGAACAGAGAAAGAGAATCCTGAAAGAAGAAAAGAAGAGAAGGAGAAGAAGAAATTCATTGTTTCTAATTAAAAACGACTTGTCGTAGGTTCATTATTATTGCTGTCAGCGAATGCGATTTGTCTTTGGTTCAACATGAAAGCTAGACGTAAAACCGACATGCCACTTCATCTAAATAGTCTCAAAATAATATTAAGTGATATTAAAATTTTGTAGAAGCACCGGTGGTCTAGTGGGTGAATAATATTCTTCTATGAGACAGACCAGGTTCAATTCTCCGGTGTTGCATTTTTTTTCTTCTATATTTTTTTTACACTTGTTTCTCAGCCACCATTTAACCCAAAAGAAAAGGACGATTTTGCAAACACAATTCCAAATAAAAAATGATTTACACTTGTTTCTCAGCCACCATTTAACCCAAAAGAAAAGGAAGATTTTGCAAACACAATTCCAAATAAAAAATGAAAGACAGAGAGGAAGAACTTGCAAAGACTTGAGATAAAATCATATTTCTCTTAAATTCCATCTCTAATTTTAGATAAAGTACGAGGCTTTGCTTGCAAAAATATCAATTTTTTTATAATAACGCTATTGAATTTATGGGTCTTGTTGATCTGTTATAATTGGGAGATTCTAGTGTATTTGGGATTTCTGAAGCGTATCCTGCTTGCATGTATCATATGCATTTGCAAGATAGCTAAGTCTTTATTTCAAGAAGATAATCGCCAATTGGTATTATCCAACATTCCCAAAAGAAAAGGAAGATTTTGCAAATAAAATTCTAGATAAACAATGGAAGACAGTGTCAGGACTACAATGGCTAATTCTCTGATGAGTGCATCAAGAGCCTTGGCTGATTCAATGGTTGGTGCATCAGTCCAAGCAGCAGTCGTAGATCAATATAGGGAGCAAAACGTGAATAGTGGCGTGAACAGTGGGCTTTAGCATTAATTGAGAAAGTTGTTTACAGAAGAATTATTAGTTGTTACTTGAGTGTTAGTTGTTAGTTATGATACGGAAATTGAGAGGACAACTGTAATTTTGTTATTGTATTGAAAGGAGGGAAATCTACTACTCTCTCCGTATCATTTACATAGGAAAAAATTTTCTTTTTTGGTGTATCTTTTATATAGAAAATATGCCATTTTAGGTAAATTTTGGGGAGTAAAATGAGACAAAATACCATTTATACCCTTGACTTAAAAGTTTAATTTGAGAAATATTTTTTTTTAGGAATATTTAAGTAAATAGAGATGAAAAAAGTAAAATTTTCTTAATTTTCGTGTCATTTTATTTTTTCTATGTAAATGATACGGAGGGAGTATATATTACATAAGGAATGTATGTTGAATTAGCTAATCAATATACAATCATTTTCTCTCTTAATTCTATTATTCTCTCTCTCTCTTTCTCTCTTCCTTTCTTCTTTTCTTCTTTTCTTTTTCTTCTCCTCTGCAATTATCCTGTGAAGTTAGAACTTGGAGATTGGTTAAGGGTCTCCCTCCATGACACAAGTTCCTGACAACTTGGTATCAGAGAACAGTATTGATCCCTCAAGTCGCTCAAATGCTGAAGAAGAAAGCAGTGATGATGGAGGTACAACATTGGCAGCAAGTAGACGAGCATGTTCAAATGTTGGATCTGCGTTCTCAGGAGTTTATGACTGAAGTATATGAACGCTTGGATCAACAGAATCAACAGTACAAAGAGCCACAGAAACAGATGGATTAGATGTTGGAACTCATGCGTACCATCTCTTCTTAGTTGCATGGCAACCAAAATCATCATGGATTGAGTAGTTCATCTCCTACAATTCCTAGACTTGTTCATGTACAGCCACCAATTGAGCAACCAAATCCAAATCTCTTGAACCATATCCCTACACGTAGCAACCTCCCACATCCAACGAACCAGAGCTAAGCTCACAACATAACCCAACCTTCAATACCAATTACCCACAACCCTTCTATGGGAGTTTCGGGTTAATAAGCGGTCGGTATTCTTCCTAATCCAAACATGCCTCAGCACCCACAACAGCAACACCAGTCAAATACCAATTTCCAGAATGCTTAATTTTTAACCACTACTCAACCTCCAAACACTGATCCTTTTCCCAAAAATGTTTACCAGCAAAACCAATTACCAAACACACAAGGAACCAACTCCAATCCATTAGGAATACTGGGCAGAGTGCTTAAAATTGAATTGACCCAATTTAGTGGTGATAATCCACAACTGTGGCTAAGTAAATGTGCTAGATACTTTCAGTTATATGGAATATCTGAAGAGCATAAGTTTTAGGTAGCCTCTCTGTATTTTGGGGAGAAGGTAGACACATGATATTAAGGTTAGCAGATGCAACATACTGACAGGGGATGGGATCTGTTTGAGAAAGATTTGTGTGTGAGATTTAGAGAACTAAAGGCTTCTAAGGTGGTGGAAGAGTTTAACAAGTTGAAACAGAGAGGGACAGTTGGTGATTATCAAGACAAATTTGAAGAATTAAAGTCCCTAATGCTTAAGTACGATCCATGGTTAGATGAGAATTACTTCATCTCCAGCTTCGTCAGTGGACTCAACAAGGAACTCAAACCGATGGTGAAGTTTTTCAAACTAACTACACTCACCCAAGCTTGTGAACAAGCTAAACTACATGAACATTTTGTACAGGCTATGTTCAGGAGGAGATTTCAAACTAAAAGCACCAGTGCTACTCAATCTAACTATTCCCTTAAACATCCCTTCAATTACCAGTCTCCGACCAGCAAGACCCATGACAAACTAGACGTAAAGCCAGAACCACCCACTACTAAACCAAAACCAGAAAATTCAATAAAAATTGAAACACATAATTTTCAAAATTCGAATCCCTATCCAAGGAGAACTCATGGACAATGCTTCAGGTGTGGAGATCGATGCTTCATGGGACATGTGTGTAAACCTAAAAAACAATTGCAAATGTTGACTGGAATGGAGGAATTACAAGAAGATGAGGTAGATGAAAGTGACAATGATGAGGATATTGGTGAATCAGATAGTGTAGAAATTTCGATGCACGCTATTGTGGGAACTAAAGCTGCTAACTCACTTAAAATAATAGGTGAGATAAATGGTAGGAAGGTAATGATATTGATTGACAGTGGCAGTACCCAAACTTCATTGATGAAGCTATGGTTAAGGAGGTCGGAGCTTCAATGACTAAGGCACAAACTCTGTTGGTTACAGTGGCCAATGGATAGAACATGGTTAGTAGGCTAGAATGTAAGCAGCTTCAATAGCAGATGCAGGGAAGGCGATTTGAGTTCGACCTTAAGGTTCTGAAATTGGGGGCACATGATATGGTTATTGGTGTTGATTGGATGAAACACCATAGCCCCATCTTATTTGACTTTCAGAAGATGACGCTGTAATTTTCGAAGGATGGGGAGCAGATCGAGTTGAAAGGATTTTAGGGGGAAGGGAAATTGAAGGTAATGACTGGTAAGAGTTTGGTGAAATTGATTGAAGATGAAGATAATTGTGAGCTACCCTACTTATTCTTCATACGTTGCATTTCATTAACTGGAAATGACAATGTATCCGCCAGTCAACAAACGGTGACCACTAAAGAATCACGTGTTCAGTTAGCTCCCTTCAATCCAGATATATCGCTCATTCTTACTCGATACGCAGTCATTTTTTAAGAGCCCTCATCCCTTCCACCATTCTGTGGCCATGACCACTCGATTCCTCTCAAGGAAGGAACTCAGGTAGTGCGGCCCTAAAGGTATCTATATTTCTATAAAGCAGAGATTGAGCATCAGATTAAGGTAATGCTTAATCAAAGGATTATTCAAACTAGCACAAGCACCTTCGCTTCTCCTATTTTATTGGTGAAGAAGAAGGATGGAACGTGTCGATTGTAGGCAACTCAATCAGGCCACTATCAAGGATAAATTCCCTATTCCGTTGATAGATGATCTTTTGGATGAGCTTCGGCATCCAATCTATTTTTCAAAATTAGACTTACGCTTTGGTTATCATTAGATCAGGGTCCCATCAGAGGATTTCCACAAGACAACCTTCCAAACTCACAGTAGACGTTACGAGTTCTTGGTCATGCTATTTGGGCTGACCAATGCCTCGGCGACCTTTCAATCACTGATGAATCACATCTTTGAGTTTTATCTGTGCAAATTTGTGCTTGTCTTCTTTGATGATATTTTGGTGTATAGCTTTACGCTGGAAGATCATACCCAACATTTGGAGATGGTGCTGCAGATATTTTCTCAAAATCAATTGTACGCCAAGCTTTCTAAATGCAGTTTTGCTCAAGAGCATATTGAGTACCTTAGCCACGTTATAGCCGAAGGGGAGGTTGGTACTGATCAGAGCAAAGTGAACGCAATGCTCAATTGGCCCAGGCCAAAGACAGTGAAGGGATTGTGTTGCTTCTTGGGGTTAACTGGCTACTACAAAAATTTGTGTAAGGCTATGGGCTCATTAGCAGACCTCTGAAAGAAAGATGCATTTTCTTGGACTGCTGATGCTGAACGTGCATTTGAGCACCTCAAGGTAACGATGAGCACTGCTCCTGTATTAGCTTTACCTAATTTTACTCTTCCTTTTGTGCTGGAAACAGATGCAAGCAATAAGGGAATTGGGGCGGTTTTGATGCAGAACAACAAACCAATAGCCTACATCAGCAAAGCTTTAAGTGTTCGAAATCAGGGGCTTTCCATATATGAGAAGGAGCTGATGGCCATTCTCTTTACTGTGACAAAATGGAGACATTACTTAGAGAATGGAAACTTTGTAATTCTTTCAGATCATGAGAGTATTAAGTATTTACTACAGCAGCAAATCCATACATTTATGCAACAAAAAGGGTTGTCAAAGCTTTTGGGCTTGGAGTACAAGATTCAATACAGGAAATAGAGTGAAAGTAAAGTTGTCGATGCATTATCAAGACACAATTGGACTGACGAAGAGAAATCAACATGCTATGGGCTCACATCCACTATGGTGCCACTATGGGTGGAGGAAGTTGCTAGCAGTTATGATCAAGATGATAAGGGCAATTCTATTATTAAGGAACTGATGATCAGTCCCAATGTTCACCCACATTTTACACTTGTTAATGGGATTTTGAAGTATAAAGGAAGGATTGTGATTGGAAAGAAGAAAAGTTTGAGATAGTAGATTATTGAGGCTGCCCACGATTCAGCTACTGGTGGACACTCCGACATTAGAGGATCTTACAGTAGACTGAAATCCCATTTTTGAGTGAAGGGAATGAAGGTTGAGCTCTATGATTGGATACTTAAGTGTGATACCTGCCAGAGATGCAATAATGAGAATGTGGCATACCCAGGCTTACTGCAGCCATTACCCATGCCAACTTGAGCTTGGGAGTCTATTTCTAAGGACTTTATTGAGCAGCTTCCAAAGTTAGAAGGGAAAGATACCATCCTAGTGGTGGTTGATAGATTTTCAAAATATGCTCATTTCATAGTTTTAGCTCATCCATTCTCTGCTGCCAAAGTAAGTCAGATTTTCCTTAACAATGTATTCAAATTACATGGCCTCCTAAAGGAGATTATCAGTGATGGGGATCATGTATTTACAAGTTTGTTTTGGAGAGAGCTTTTCAAGTTGATTGGGGTTAAGTTGAATCTCTCTATTGCTTACCATCCCTAGAGTGATGGGCAAACTGAACGTGTGAACATGTGTGTTGAGAATTATTTGAGATGTGTCTGCTTCTCAAAATCGGGTACTTGGGCTAAATGGCTTGCAATGTCAGAGTGGTGGTATAATACAAATTATCACATAAGCTTGCAAATGACCCAATATCAAGCTCTCTATGGGTTTCCCCCTGAACAACTCCCCGCTGTGCCTTTGGCTGGCATTTCTATGGCAACAGTTGAGGAATTTTTGCAAGATCGACAAAGGATGGTGACTTTGTTAAGAGATCAATTGCTTATTTCTCATAACAGACAAAAACAGTTGGTTGATCATAAAAGGACTGAAAGGAGTTTTAATGTAGATGATTTGATTTATTTGAAACTTCAGCCTTATAAACAATCAACTATTGCAGTGAGGAAGTGCTTGAAGTTAGCAGCAAAGTTTTATGGCCCATACAAAGTTGTAGCTAAAGTGGGACCTATAGCTTATCGCTTAGAGTTACCATCCACCTCTTCAATCCATCCAGTGTTTCATGTTTTCCTTTTGAAGAAGTGTTTGGGAAATCGTATGCAAGCATCATTGGCACTACCTCCTATCCATAAGAATGGGGAATTCAAGATACAACTTGTAGCTGTCTTGGATGAAAGGGTTCAGATGTAGAAAGGGCAGTATTTAGTTCATTGGGAAGGTTTCCCAAAGGAGGAGGCAACTTGGGAAGATAGAGACTTTATCACTTCCCAATTTTCTTATTTTTTCCTTGAGGACAAGGAAACTCTTGAAGGTGGGGGTGGGGGTAATGTCAGGACTACAATGGCTGATTCACTGATGGGTGCATCAAGGGCCTTGGTTGATTCAATGGTTGATGCATCAGACCAAGCAACATCCATAGATCAGTATATGGAACAACACATGAACAGTATCGTGAAACAATGGCATAAATAGTGGGCCTGAGCATTAATTGAGAAAGTTGTTTACAAAATAATTGTTAGTTGTTACTTGAGTGTTAGTAGTTTGTTATGGCACAGAAATTGAGAGGACAATTGTAATTCTGTTATTGTATTGAAAGGAGGGAAATCTACTATATATTGTATAAGGAATGTATGTTGAATTAGCTAATCAATATACAATCATTTCCTCTTCTAATTCTGTTACTCTCTCTCTCTCTCTCTCTTTCTCTCTTCCTTTCTTCTCTTCTTCTCTTCTTTTTCTTCTCCTCTGCAATTCTCCTATGAAGTCAGAACTTGGAGATTGGTTGAGGGTCTCCCTCCATGACACAAGTTTCTGACAAACAAATAGGAAGAACTTGCAAAGACTTGAGATCAAATCATATTTCTCTTAAATCCTATCTCTATTTTTAGATAAAGTATGAGGCTTTGCTTGCGAACATGTCAATTTTTTTTTATAATAATGATATTGAATTCATTGGTCTTGTTGATCTATTATAATTGGGAGATTCTAGTGTATTTGGGATTTCTGAAGCATACTCTGCTTGCATATTGCAGATACATTTGCAAGATAACTACGTCTTTATTTCAATGAGATAATCGCCAATTAGTATTATCCAACATTCCCAAAAAAAAAAAAAAAAGATTTTACAAACAAAATTACAGATAAACAATGGAAGACAAAGAGGAAGAACTTGCAAAGACTTGAGATAAAATCATACTTCTCTTAAAACCCATCTCTATTTTTAAATAAGGTATGAGGCTTTGCTTGCAAAAATGACAATTTTGTTATAATAATGCTATTGAATTTATGGGTCTTGTTGATCTGTAATAATTGGGAGATTCTAGTGTATTTGGGATTTCTAAAGCATACCATGCTTGCAGATAGCAGATACATTTGCAAGATAACTAAGTCTTCATTTTAAGAACATAATCGCCAATTAGTATTATCCAACATTTTGATAATCTCTGTAAAGATGAACAGTTGGAGTGTCTCTTTAATGTCTGTTAACTATAAATTTTTTTTCTTTTTTTTATTTTTATTATTATGAATGGAATTTATTCTCATAATTTGAGACAATTTTAGTATTATTGAGTAAAAATTTAGCAATGAATGTTATTTCAAGGCCTACCTATCAAAAAAATTCTAAAAGTGTAGTGTTTTATCATTTTAATTCACATTTATAATGTTTATCAATTAAAGTTAATTTTTTATGTTAATTTTATCCGATACATATTAAAGAGTTACCTAAGTCTATATGGGAGGAACGTTATTGTAATTACAATTCTTTACCAGCTCCATTCCTTTCATACCAACATGTCATATAGATTCGGTCAACTCTCTAATATATGTTGGATTGAATTGATGCCAACAAATTAATTTGGTGTTTAATTAAGAAAATTACAGATTTGAATTAAACTGATAAAACGGAAAATTATGAGAATTTTACTGATGGTTAGGCCTTATTTCAAAAGTATTAAATCTGATTATAGAGATGTTTTAGGTTGTGTTCAAATCTCATAATGAAATTGATGAGGAAAAGATTGAAATTCTATTAGTTTGTACTAAGTGCAGAGCAAATGCTTCAGATAGAATGGGTTTCACTGCCTTGGATTTGTTAAACTAGTTTCCAAGAAAGTCTACAAATTCAAGAATTGTTAATGGAAGCTAGGGATAAAAGATCCAATGAGTTCAACAACACTCCTTATCTAAATCAAGCAGTTGAACAAGATCCAATAAAAGATCATTAAAAGTAAAATCATGGTTCCAGAAATGCCTGAAATACAACAACAACAACAACTAAGCCTTAATCCCAAACAAATTGGGGTCGGCTGTATGGATTCTCAACAAAATAAGCTCAAAAGACACCAAAAAAAAAACTCCAGCCTTAGGCCCCTTCCAAGACACGGATTTTACGTCTCCATTCAAGTCTGTCATTAATCAAATCCGCATCAAGATCTAAGGCACGTAAGTCTCTTGCTATCACCTCCTTCCACACAGTTCTAGGTCTGCCACGACCTCTAGCCCCCTCAATCAACAAATTCTCACACTTACGAACCGCAGCATTAGGAGGTCTTCTTAAAACATGCCCATACCATCTAAGTCTTCCTTCCCTCACCTTATCTCCGACGTCCGCTACTTGGACTTTTTGTCGAATATGAACATTCTTAATTTTGTCCAGTCTGGTATGTCCACACATCCATCTTAGCATCCTCATTTCTGCCACACTCATCTTATGCAAATGTTGTCCCGTTGGTGCCCAACACTCACTACCATAGAGCATCGCAGGTCTAACAACCGTCCTATAGAATTTACCTTTCACTTTCAGAGGTATTTTCTTATCACATAAAACCCCAGTCGCACCCTTCCACTTCAACCACCCTACCTGTATTCTGTGAGCCACATCTTCATCTATACGGCCATCATTCTGGAACACCGAACCCAAATATTTGAAGTGGTTGGTTTTAGGAACCAAAACTCCATCCAACTTAACCTCATGTTCCTGCTTCTTCCTTAGACTGAACTCACAGTGCATATATTCCGTTTTACTCCTACTTAACTTAAAACCCTTGTCCTCGAGGGTTTTTCTCCACACTTCCAACTTACGGTTTACACCAGCACTAGTCTCATCAATTAAAATAATGTCATCAGCAAACAACATACACCAAGGAACATCGTCTTGTATGCTTCTGGTTAGCTCGTCCATAACCAGGGTAAATAAATATGGACTCATGGCCGAACCTTGATGCAATCCGGTAGTAATAGGGAAAGTCTCAGTGTCTCCACCAGGTGTTTTCACACTAGTGGATGCATTCTCATACATGTCCTTGATGATGTTGATATATTTGCCGTTGACTCCTTTCCTCTTCAAAACCCACCATAACACTTCTCTTGGTACTCTATCATAGGCTTTCTCCAAGTCAATAAATACCATGTGGAGATCTTTCTTCTTCTCTTGATACAATTCCATTAGTCTTCTTAGAAGAGAAATAGCCTCCATGGTAGATCTCCCTGGCATAAACCCAAACTGATTCTCCGAAACTCTTGTAAGCTTCCTCAATCTGTGTTCAATAATCCTTTCCCATAATTTCATAGTATGGCTCATAAGTTTGATACCCCGATAATTTGTACAGCATTGAATGTCTCCCTTATTTTTATATATGGGTACCATGATACTCTTCCTCCAGGCATTCGGCATCTTACGTCCTTTCACAATAGCATTAAAGAGTTTAGTTAACCAGGCAACTCCTACCTCTCCAAGGTTCTTCCAAACCTCTATAGGAATACCATCCGGGCCACAAGCTTTACCAACTTTCATATACTTCAAGGCTTCTCTTACTTCACTATGCAAGATCCTCCTAGACCAGCTGATATAATCATTTGTTGCATGAAGACCTTGAAAATCTTGTTCATGTTCAGGATTGAATAACTGCTCAAAATAAGCCTTCCACCTCTCCTTAATCTCAACATCTCTTGTCAACACCCGTTGATCTTCATCCTTTATACATTTGACTTGGCTTAAATCTCTGCTTTTCCTTTCTCTCATCCTTGCAATCTTATAAATGCCCATTTCTCCCTCTTTAGTACCTAACTTTTGATAAATCCCTTCTAAGGCTCTGCCACGAGCTACACTAACAGCCTTCTTTGCCTCTTTCTTAGCCCTCTTATATTCCTCAAAGGCCTCGCTATTAACCGCATTCGGTAACTTTTTATACCATTCCCTCTTAGCCTTAATAGCCTTTTGAACCTCCTCATCCCACCACCATGCATCGTGCGGTAGAGGCCCTGCCCCTTTAGAGATCCCCAGCAATTTACTACCTGCTTTCTTAATGCCACCTTCCATTTTTGTCCACAAGTTCTCTGCACTAGCCTCAAGGTTCCAAATTTCTTCCTTTAGTAACTCCTCCTTAAAGGTACCTTGAGCTAGGTCTTTCAATTTCCACCATCTTATCCTTGGTTCCAATATTTTCTTATCATTCCTCCAGCTACTTTTATTCTTAACATCTAAAACCACAATACGATGTTGCGCCGCCAATGCTTCACCCGGAATGACCTTGCAATCCTTACACTTACTTTTGTCCCGTCTTCGAGTAAGTATGAAGTCTATTTGACTTTGGGTTCGTCCACTCTTAAAGGTAATCAAGTGTGACCCCCTCTTTTCAAAACAGGTATTCGCCAGTACTAGATCATAAGCCACCGCAAAATCCAAAATGTTCTTTCCCTCCTCATTCCTGTTGCCAAAACCATAACCCCCATGGACCCTGTCATAACCATTACTGTCCTTACCAACATGCCCGTTAAGGTCCCCACCAATGAAGATTTGCTGATTATCTGGAATACCTTGCATGATATCATCCATATCTTCCCAGAACTGAACCTTGGATGCTCCGTCCAAACCTACTTGGGGAGCATAAGCACTAATAACATTAATAGTATCATCTCCCAAAACAAGCCTCAAAGAGATAATCCTGTCTCCCTTTCTTTTCACTTCCACCACCTTGTCTTTAAGCGTAGGCTCAATAATAATGCCCACACCATTCCTATTGTTATCCAAGCCACAATACCACAGCTTATATCCTGAGTTACCAATCTCTTTTGCTTTATTTCCCTTCCACCTGGTTTCCTGCAAACAAGCAATACTAACCTTCCTTCTTTTCAAAGTATCCACAAGCTCTATAGACTTCCCAGTCAGAGTGCCAATATTCCAACTACCTAATCTTAATCGGCTCCCTTGGACTTGCTTCTTTAGCCGCATTCGTCCATAATGCGGTAGCCCTTTCCTGTCTGACACCACATCCGGGCGCTGATATGGCGGGACTAACTTCTTTACCCATACCCGTCCATGGCATGGGAACCTTTGCTCATACTCCACCACACCCAGGCGTCGATGTGATGGAACCCCTTGCTCATTTAACACTACACCCGGGTGCCGATGTAGCGCGTGCCTAGGTGAGCACGTCCCAACGGTATAATGATAGTTTTGAGAATCCATAGAAAGTTTGGCAAAATTTTTACACTGGCCGCCAACCTACCGCAACCCTCCTCCTTTATCCGGGCTTGGGACCGGCTACGATACTCGCAGGCGGAGTTCCAGAAATGCCTGAAATACCTGGAATATTACAAACACAAAACAAGAGGAGCATTAATGACTATTGTTATTGCAACAATTACATTTCAAAGTGCAATGAACCCACTTGGTGGTGTCATGCAACAAAACTTCACAAGTAACTTTGAATAATGACATATTTTTTATATTTTATAATTGAAGAAATTAAAAGATTCAGAGGAATTATATGCTATATTTTTCAAAAAATATCACTATATATCACAATCCAATTAGTACGATTGTATCATATAATTTGTCCAGTTTCTTGACCTTCAACAACATTGCTTTTGTTGCATCTCTTAGTGTAATTGCTTTGATTGTTGGAGGATTTCCTATGAGGAACAAATTATTTGTGTGGGTTCTGGCACAAGCCATAGGCATTATTACATTACCGCCGTTTAAAATCATAGTCTCCATTAAAAAGACGAATCTTAAAAATATATCAAATATATAAAAATAAATAAATTTATATAGTCATTTAAATGAAATTTTATGTTTCACTATTTTTATAAATTTGAATTAAAATTTATACAGATTAATACGTATAATTTTTTATTATTTTTCATTTAATCTATGTATAATAAATTTAATTCATATATTTTTATGTTAATTTAACTAAGTAATGATTAAACTTCTTTTCTAATAAAAAAGGGTTTAAACGTTAATTAATAAGAATTTAAATATATAATTTAAAAAACGAAACAATTTTATTATCAATATAGAAGTGGATAATGATATATTAAAATCAAATTATTAAAATACGAGTTAACATAAATGGCTATAAATTTCTTTCTATTTATTGAAGAATGTACCTAAATTTTAGGTATAACTTTTAATTCATTTACTATATTGATCAAATTGTATATCATAAAATTACGTTAAAATTGAAAACTAAATTCTAAAAAGATTTGGAGTGAAATACATCTAAAATGATAGATTGAAAATATTACACGTTAATTATTTCAAAATGGAGAAAAATCATAAAAATTAATATTGATGAGATATTTTCATCCAATTTCATTATCACTTTAGAAAAAATAAAATTTTAATAAAATAAAATAAATTATATATTTATCTAATCTTATATTAATTTAAATGTTACACAAAAAATATGGCATTTTATCACATTTTTTTTAATATCCTAACCATTATATAAAAATGCTAAAACAACTTTCATTTTAATCTGTAAAATATAATATTTTTATAGATAAGAATATTTGTTTAAGGTTTATTTGATTTTTTAAACTATATATTATTAATAATAATTCATTTCGTTTTAAATTTTTTAAAACATTATAAAAAATATTTGATGAAAATCTTTATAATTAAAATAAAACTATGATTGCCTCCACAACAAGAGGAGGAGCGACCTCCCACATTAAATAACATCTCAGCTTATTATTTGGATAGGGATCAGACGTCAGCGGAAAGAGCTGTGAACCTGTTACTGTACGAAACATCAAATTTAAAATCAAGAGATCCACACATTCTTCAAATATTCCATTGTGGGCCCTATAAGTCAACAGTCAAGATATACGATCTCATTATTTTCTTTATAGAATCGGAAACAAATAATTCCTCGATCAGTCGGCTATTAACAGACTTGATCAGACAAATATAAAAAAATAATAAACCCTAATCCATGATTGCCACGTGTCATTTACTCATCATCCCTAACAACACTCTTACTCTCTGTCTTTCGCTTCCTCAGGAATAATTATATGCTAACTGTTGTAGCAATAAATGCCTATAATACACCAATATAGAATTTTTACACATAGACATTTATTGCTATAATAGAATTAAATAAATGTCAATAAATGACTACGTGTAAAAATTCGATTGGTGTGTTATAGGTATTTATTGCTACAACAGTTGTAGCATATAATTATTCCTTCCTCAGGGCTTTTATCTCTCCATCCTTATATTTTACCTTAAAACAGCGTTTCTGAGATCTCCGGTGGCCCATAGCTCTCTCTTTCTTGTAAATATGTACTCTGTGATGGTGTTTTAGCAGAGATTACAGATTAGATCAGAACTTTCGGGCTGTGAGTTTCCAGTGGCCGACGGCGGCGATGATGATTCAATCTTCGGTGAGGCAAGTCAAGAAACAATGTCGCCAATGTTAGATCCGTTCGTTCTGTTTCGTCTTCGATCTAAAACCTGGTTTCACAGGAGGAAAAAAACAGAAAAATCCATAACTCAATTTGATTGAATTTTTTTTATTTTGTTTGATCTCCTGATTAGAAAATATTGCTGTAGTTTGTGTAATACATATATATATATATATATCTTGTTTTCCTTCTTGTTATTGTATAGTTTGTGTTTTGTTGTTTTTTTTTTAATTCTTGTACAGTTTTTAGGATAAAGAAGATTTTGATTTGTGAATATTGGGAAAGTAGAAAAAATGAATTTGAGCGCGGCAGAGGATGAATCTGATCGAGAAAGTCATATTCCTGCTGATATTGATTGGCAAATGCTTGATAAATCGAAATTTTTCTTCCTTGGTGCCGCGCTCTTTTCAGGTGTATCGGCTACTCTTTATCCTGTCGTAGTGTTAAAAACTAGGCAACAAGTTGCGCAATCTCAGGTTTCGTGCATAAAGACTGCTTTTAGTATTATCAGATATGAAGGTTTTAGGGCTTTATATCGAGGATTTGGTACTTCTTTGATGGGTACAATTCCTGCTAGAGCTTTGTACATGACTGCGCTTGAGGTAACCAAGAGTAATGTGGGGACTGCTACGATTCGATTAGGGTTTCCAGAGGCCTCTGCCGCAGCTATTGCCAATGCAGCTGCTGGTTTAAGTGCAGCCATGGCAGCGCAACTTGTTTGGACCCCAGTTGATGTCGTGAGCCAAAGGCTTATGGTTCAGGGAGGTAATGTGAATTCAGTTCCTAATGCATCAACTTGTACATATGCAAATGGGATTGATGCGTTCAGGAAAATTATTAGAACAGATGGAGCCAGGGGATTATATAGAGGTTTTGGGATATCGATTTTGACATATGCACCATCCAATGCAGCTTGGTGGGCTTCTTACTCTGTTGCTCAGAGAATGGTTTGGGGTGGTATTGGTGGTTACTTCTATAAGAAAGATGAATTTGGGGATGAAAATAGGGTTAATAATGCTTTCAGACCAGATTCAAAAACTGTAATGGCAGTTCAGGGAGTCAGTGCAGCGATGGCTGGTGGTGTTTCAGCTTTAATTACAATGCCACTTGATACAATTAAGACCAGATTACAAGTTTTGGATGGAGAGGAGAATGGAAGGCGTGGACCAACTGTTGGACAGACTCTTAGAAATCTGGTCAAGGAAGGTGGTTGGATGGCTTGCTACCGGGGATTAGGGCCGCGATGGGCTTCAATGTCTATGTCTGCAACAACGATGATCACTACTTATGAGTTCCTGAAACGGCTTTCAGCAAAGAACCAAGAGGTTTTGTAATGATACAGAATGGAGGAAAAATAATGAGAAGAAAGAAATGGAGGTTTTTTCTATCTTTTTCTTGTATCTCTGTCCAAAAGCTTTCCACTTTTTTCTTTCAACTTAGCTCTGTTTATCTCCTTTTTCACTTTCTTTTTTCTTTACCCTTCCTGCCTCTCAAGATGATCAATGTAAGTTCAGGCAGGTTTCCACTATATATATATAAATTTTTGTTCCTTCCTCCGCTTCTTATTAATGTCAAGTATCTGATTTTCTGCAATTTCTGGTTTGTTTACGGTATAAATTTGAGGAATATAACCAAGGGTTAGTAAGTATGTTCAAACATTTTGCATTTTCTTGATTTGTCCATTATGAATAATTCAAAAATTTTGAGATTTCTTTCATGGAATCTAAAGCATCTGTCCCGGGATTGAATGAAGCTTGTGAATTTGGTATGCTTTTAGACATTTCTATCAGAGCACTGGTTTTGTACTTTTGTTTGCTGGGTTAATGTTAGGATCCTTGACGAAGGTATGGGATTTTTTCAAAATTCATGACAATTGAATATTAAAGCAATCAGCGTATATAATCAAATGAGATTTGAAAATAGAGACCATACAAGTTAAATTAGAATTAATGTTATTTTCAGAAAAAAAAAAAAAAAAAAAGTGTTCAGCCAGCGGTAAAAGCAAAAGTCATTATGAACGTGTTCAAAATTAAAAATACAAGATTTCAATGTAAAGTTGATGTGGATTTGAGCTCTCCAATTCCTAAAATTAACTTTTAGAGTGTATTTGTCCTAAAATTTATATTTTTTTATTTAATTTTAAGTATTGTATAAAAAAAATCGTTTCACTCTATATTTTAATTTTAAAAATTTAAGAGAATATTAATTAAAAAATTTTAATATTATTTCTATTAATTAACGAAACTAAGTATGGTAAGAAATAAAAAATGGTATTTAAATAAATTATAATAAAATTTTTATAAAATTTATAATTACTAATTATTTTTTTGGTCCGTACACACTTATTACACTACAATTAAAATAAAATATATGGAACAATAGTTAATCAGTTTCAGTTATGAGTTTGGATTGCAATTTTGTGCTATTATTTGGTAAGCTTATTTGTGGATGCTGAGAAAGTTTGAGACTCGTAAATTTCTTTTGTATTTTGTTCATGGAAATTGGAAACTGTAGTGAATGGTGGGGCTGCATTGCATTTGGATTGATTTGGGATTTAGAGGCATCAAGTTTGTTTAGGTTCCATTTATAATATATTGGGATTCACTCAAGAATCTGAAAACTGATTAATATGTAAAATGCGATTGGGCATTTGGTGTAAATGCTATCATTCCCGCAGCTGCTTTGTTGTTTACCTAAACAGAGAATTATTTGTAAAATTGAACGTTGAAGTGAATACTTTGCAAGTGGCTATTGGTCTAATTCTTAGTCATCTTTTAGTTACGTCTAATCTAGATATTTTAGTTTAAGTGAACACTTTGCAAGTGATTGTTGGCAAAATTTAGATTTAATTAGCTCAAATTGATTTCTCATTTTTTATTATTTTATTGAATTAAACAATTGAGAAAAATAATAAATCAATTATTAAATTCTGCTTAATTTTAGAATTTGTATCAAACGAGCTCTTACTACTAAAAAATAAAAATAAAATCTAAGTGAATGTTGTCTTTAATTTAGGATAAGAGTATGAGAGTATTTGGCTTTGTTTATAAATACCAAATGCAAATACTTATAAGCTTGTAAAATAATTATAAATATTTATAATTAGTTGGGTTTTTATTTTAAATATTTATGAGTGACAGTTTAGTAACTAACATACTTGATAAAAAAATAATTTATAATCATATTTATTATTAACATGAATAAAAAATATATAAAGTTATATTATCAAGAATATTTATTAAAATAAGTAAAAATAATAAAGTAAATTATTTTATCAAATTAGTTTTATTTATAAATATTAAAATAATAAATTATTTTTAATTTATTTTTTATAACTTATAAATTTTTAAAATATATCGAATTAAATTTAAAATTTATAAATTAGTTTTATTAATTTTTAAACTAGGACAAACAATTATTGTATGGAGCTAATAAGGAATGTAAAATATAGTAAAGAGAATTGAAGGAAGTCTAAATAACATGATGTCGTTTTGAAAGCTAATATGAGGTATCCACCATTAAAGGGCTGTTGCTGTTGTTGGTTGTTAGTGGGCGAAGGAAGTTGAAGTGATTTTTGATTTGGTGTGTTTCATTAGTGGGTGACTGCCATAATCATAAATGGATAGAGGGACTCGTAGCTGCCATCTCATTTTCACTTCAGACAAAAGAGTTTTCTTCCCTTCATTTTTTGTTTTCTTCAATAATTTGGATCTCATTTATTTGCCCTGATGGAGAAATCTTTGTTTGTTTTATAAATGAGTTACATCACAAAAACCCATGAAAATACTTCAAAAATAAAATATATATATATATATATATATTTTTAAAAATATTCATTCATTCTTTCAAAAATGTTAACTTTTCAAATTTTAATTTTATAAATATCTCATTTTCAGATTAAAATTATATAAAAAAAATTTTAAAAATAAAAAGTGATATATGATATAATTTTTTCTAAAATATTTTATTTAAGTTGCAACATATTTAGAGTAAATGAATTATAAATACATAATTATTTTAAATAAAACTAATTTACAAATTTATTTCATTAAAAAATATAATTTAAAATAAAATAAATTTATAATTGAAAATACTCTTCATGTAATAAAATATAAGTAGAAAAAATAAAAGATAGATATCAATCAAGGTAAATTTCCAAAACCAGTATTTTTTTTTAATGGAATTTCATTCTTTCCCTAGCAATAACTAAACCCACCTTTCTTGTGGATTGAAATTTTTAAGTATGAAATTTTAAGTATTAACCATTTGACTCTCTTCTCAAGAATTAATCCAACGCCAATCATAGTTTATTAGATTAAAAGGTAACATGTTAGCATCATATTTAACAATTTAATTTTTTGGTTTATATTTTATCCTTAATTTTTACAATTCATAAAATATTGGAATAGAATAATAATATATAATTGACAAAGTCTATTCAACTTATTTTCAAATTCTGAGCATAATTGACAATCTTTTTTTTTTTATTGGAAACCCAATTTCTTAATTAATGATATTCAAGGAAATAATTTATGTTGCTTTCATCCCTTTGCTTTTCAAGTTTTACATATATATATATATATATATATTTTATTTTGATGTTTTGGATGATAATCATTTGTTTAATCAAAATTTTTTATGGGATTCGAATTTAAAATTTCATAAATTTAAAGACAATTCAATATCCTTTAAATATATTTTTATATTTTTTATAAATTTATAATTCTAAAAATTACTTGTGACGTGAAAAAAAGAAATTACTTTTTTTAATTAATTATATGTGAAAAATGAGAATACTTAAACTTAAACTTAAAATCTAAGCAGGAGTAAGATTATACTATAGTGATTAAAAAAAGATAATAAAATAAGAACATATGAAGAAAAAAAAATCAATGTTTTTTAAAAAAATAAATAAAATAATCATATTAACTAAAATATCTTATCCATATTTTTTATTTAAGAAAGAAATGTATAAACTAAGATTTTACATAATTTTTTTAATTTATGCAGTGGATAATGATAATGGTTTAAATCTCTAATGTGATAATGACCTCATTTAAAGTTGGATTTATATATTGAAAAATTTGAATCTTCTTTTATTATTATTATTATTATTATTCAATACTTAATTGTCCGCTCTCCACAAAACAAAATAACCTAAAAATTGGATTGTCTTCAATTTTTGAATTAAATACTCTCAAGTTGGCTTTTGCAATGATTTCTTAATTTGTACTTTGTTAAGGGAAGTGAGGAAACACCAATGCACACTCCTTAAGCTTATTCAGTGATTGAAATTGTAATTAAATTATAAAATGAAAGTAAAATTTTTTATATAAATAAAGGGTTTTTTTTTTTAATGGTTGGTTTGTGGACTCAAAGTGTTGGTGTTGACCCAACAAGACAGTCATTGTGCCCCTCCATCCGATCGGAGGACTTGTCTAAATCTAACGGTTTAGAGAAGGTGATTTTTTTTAAGTATATTGGAGTAAAAATCAATTCTGATCCATTGTCCGAAGAAGTACATATGTACTATTATTCAACTGCTGCATGGAAGCCACGGCTGCAATAACTGTTGCTATCACCTTCAAATTGCCTCCAGCCAATGATCTTGATAATCTAAGCATTTTATCCCATTAAAAGAATTGACGTATCAAAAGACCTGTTGATGAGCTTTGATTTAATGATGCTGAAATCATCAGAAATACATAAATAAAAGAGCATGAGACACCCAAAAAAAAATCATACTTGTAAATTGAAGACATGTTTAGTTTAACTGTTGCTTATAAATAAAAACTAAAATTGCATATCCACAATATAGCAAATGAGATATTCCTATTAAACAGAGACTCTCCAAAACTAGAAGAGAATTAGATGTTTCCATTCTAAAAGGAGAGATAAAATACATGGATATTTTGGAAAACTAAGGGCCACTAGATGAAATTTGTACTATCCATTAACACATTGCACTAAGAATAGGTCGAAGAAACAAACAGATTGCCATGGCAGTTAGGAGAGTCGAGCTCTAAAGAGTCTATGGAGGCAGAGAACCACAGCTCTTAGCCATGTATCAGAGGCGACCTCTCTTGTTACTGCAGGATGGGCACTTGTACTGCTTAATGTGCTCAGCCCTAGCAGGGGTGATCTTCACACACTTGCCATGGAACCACTTCTCACAAACATCACAACAAATCCAGAATTCATCAGCCGCGTAGTTCTCACCACATGCGCCACATAATGTGTCCCCATGCTCGTCATCATCTTCCTCCTCATCCAAGCCCTCATCTTCATCATTAAGCTGTGATGCTTTTGAAAACTTTGCCTGAGATTCCCTCAGCTGAAACCAAGCATTTGGAAAGCAAAACAAAGTAAATATTAATACTCAAACAGATTTAGAATAAATTTTCAACAGTTGCCCAGTTTTGAGATCACTACGAAAAGAAAAACCTAAGGCCATAACTGGTATCCATAAAAATTAAAAAACCTAAGGTCAAAACTGGTAGCCATAAAGAATGGCCTATGCTAACAAAATGTTCAGTGCTACAAAATCTACACTGAGAAAGAGTAAAATACTAATGAGCCTTTGTGACAAAAATAGTTATGGCAAAACTCTGGGTAATAAACCCCTAACTATTAGATTATCTTAAGAGAGAGCCTTCTTTTACCGCTTTCGAGTTTGACTTGGATTTGTTACTACTATGATTGGAGACAGATGACTTCTCTTTTACTTGTTTCTTTGCAGTACCAGTCACAATTTCAAATATTGTTGGATGGTCATTTATCATATTAAAAAGTCGCTTCCTGCATCACAATTAAGAAGATAATATTGTCATGACTTCTTGAAAAGGTAGAATAGATATTGTAAAGGTCTTATGCTGAGTAATGTAATATCAGAATATTCACCCACTTCAAGATTAATGCGAACATCAATTAGTTACTTTATTTTCATATCTCATCAACACTTTAGATACAGATGGTTCCTAAAGAACAAGTATCCACAATTAGGCTAAAGTAAATAATCTATATACCACATATAGGTGCATGATAATAGACCAAATCAACTCATTTGCCTGTGTGTATATGTGTGTGTATATAATCACCCTCATACCTATCTGATACACTCGGTTGCTAAAGCATGTAATGCAAAAAATGTTATACAATTAAAAGAACAACTGATGAGACATGTCAACAGCGAATGACTACTTCTTGTCCTCTGCACATGAGACTAATACCTCAATTCTATCAAGACATACTCAATAAAATATGTCACAGAAGATCATTTGCTCTGGTGTTTTTCTATCCACAAAAAGACGAAGAAAATATGTAGAATAAAGTAAGTGGTGGTGGCTCAGTTATTTCATATAACCAGAAAAATCACAAAATATAAAAAGCCACCCAGTCAGATACCATTTTATGCAATGTAATGAGTTGAAAATCATTCAACCCAAACAAGTTCTAAAGTTGACTGCAGAATGATTGATACCGATTAACAATCAAGATTGATCATTTATCATTATTTATATAGGTATGAAAATCAACATATCTACAATCATTCAACTAATAAATATACCTGTCAGTTTTATCAAATCCGAACCTGGCACCAAAATAGAAGGCCACAGAAAGCAGCCAAGCATCACTGTGGACAGCAACTAAGGATAACCAGTCTTTTTCTTGCATGCCATCTCTTGCAAAGTTAATACCAAGTGCAGGCTCAGGAAGCTCTGGAGGCACTTCTTCAGCAGGCAAATTAACTTCCCATTGCTCACTAGGAAATCCATACAAGCAAAGATTCTCCTTCTCTGAATGTACAACATGTAAAAAGAAATAATAAAGACCATAAGAACAGTTATTAAAAGTTCCCTGTATGAAAACTGTGAAAGACAACAAAGCTAAAAGTAAAATGAGAATTGTAATGCTAGGGACACTGGAAATCAAATATTTTGACAAAAAATTCTAGACAAAGTGTCAATACCTAATAACCTAATATTTTATCATTAAAGTCTTTTGTATGCAAGGAAATTAGTTGCTTTGCAGAGTTAGAAAGTCGATTTTCCCTCCCTCTCTCCATGCCTGCATGTCTTCAAGAAGTCACGTACACTACTTTGGTAATACTGTAACCTAACCAAAACTGAAAGTGTAACACCCCCACTCCTATACAACAATAGTGTGCCGAATATAAATTTTAAAACTATCAACAATAAAATTTTCTTCCTTCCTCCAAAACAGTGACTATCATCCAGCAGTCTTTTATTCTACCTCCACCTAGTTAACTCCAACATCAGATTATACCAACAAAGCTAAAGGAGTTTCATCAAAATCCGGGATGGCATCTGCTCCATATGTGGCCTATTTTGCTCATTACACAGCATTTCTGTCTCCAAATTCCCAGACTTTAATCAAATCCCATGTATTTCAAGCCTCATGGAAGCTCAGCAGCCATAAGTTGAATAATGAACATAATATGCATTCCATATGCAAATCAAGAATAAATAACTCAATCCAAAGAAATTGTGACATTAAAAGGAATTCAAGAAAGAAGAAAAGCCTATCTTACCTGGATCACACTGTTGAAAGAACTCTTCCACGTCTGCAATAACAAAACCAAAAACACATATCACTTAAAACACAGCAAAATTCCTAATTTCAATTAAAAAAAAATGGCTCAATTACTCTATTGACTCCTCCAGAAAAACTCCAAACTCTAATTCAATGCTTGTTGCTAATAAAGTGTAGGTCAAATTTAATATATTCCTCAGACTTACTAGGAAAAAAAACACTCAATTCCTCGGTTTTCCCGGAATTTTTTTTCAAAAAAAAAAGCAGAAAAATGAAAGTAGCAGAAGCCAAACTAATTTCAAAAAAAAAACTTCTAAACAAAAAAAAGGACGAAACTACCAATCTCAGAGAAAAAAAATACCAAAAAATTTCGAAAAAGAAAATGAGAAAAATAAAATAAACTTGAAATAAAGTCTCTCAAGCGAAAGTTTACTAAAGTAAAAATTACAGTTGAATTACCAGTAGTGAGGGCTTTAATCAAGCCAGCTTGACGACTTTTGAAATCCCTAAAAACCTCTTCAACTGTGCGTGGATTCTGCGGTGCTCCTCCGCCTCCTCCTCCGCCTAGTCCCTCCATCTCTCGCTCTCGCTCTCGCTCTCTCGCTCCCGTTCTCTTTCTCTCTCCTGAAATTTTTGAAACTGAGTTTGTTTTTTACTGCCTTTGCTTCTGCAAAAACCAAAGTCAAAAATAAATAAATAAAATAACATCAGCTTGCTTGATTTATGATTTAACTAGAAGAGGGATAAAGGACACAAAAAGAATTTATAGTTTCACTAGGGGTATTTTGGGATTTTTGGTTTGATTTTCTATGTGAGTCCAATCTTTTCTAATTTTTTCTGAATTTTAACAATTATATTTTTTTTAAAATACTTTGATGCCAGCTATTTAAAATTTATATTATAGATAAGTATTTTGTTTAGGAAAAATAGTAATAATAATAGTGTAATTATAATAATAATAATAATATAGTAGTATAATTATAATTACAGATAATTATGATTAAAATTTTATTATAAATTTTAATGAGTTTTTATTTTAATAATAATATAATTATTTTTTATTTTAAAATTATTATATTTTGAAATTGAATGCCTTTTAAAACTGAATTTAGGAAATGATAAAAAAAAAATAAAAATCTCACATAAATTTAATTAGGAAAAATTACACTTTAATTTTTTTAATTACTCTTTATTTTTTAAAAATATTTCATTCTTTGGTATTTTTTTTGAAGGGTATGTTGGTATATTTTTAATAATATACTTATACTAATATATGTATATCTATAAAAATATTTATTTTTGAAATTGATAATTTAAAATTTTTTAAATTCTTTATTATCTTACCTGTTTGGATGGAGGTTGTGGGATGATTATATTATGATTAGGATGAAGTATTTAGAGGTTTAATAAAGTATTAGAAAGTAGGTTGAGATTTTTGAAGAGTTAAAAATTAGAGATTTTATTTTATTTTAGTGTACCTTTAAATTAGAATTTTTTGGAGGTAAAATATAATTTAATTCAATTTTATCCATGTCTTTTTAATATAATTATATGTTTATTCTTAATTTTTTTCAGCTAATCATTAAACAAAAAATATATATTATTAAACCAAACACTTAATTTTTTTTTTCAGCTAACACTTCTCTAACATCTGAAAAAAAAAATCAAGCAAAATATTTATTGAAACTAATATTAAAGATTTATTGAGACTAATATTAAAAAATTAATTTAAAAGATATATTATTCTTATTTAAAAAATAATATATTAATATTAAAAATTTATTAAGATTAATATTATTTAAAAAAAATAAAATAACATTGAGATTATTTAAAATAGATGAAAGCTAAACTGTACAAGAATATATTTATAATTTTTATATATAACATAAATTTATAATATCTTCCAACAAAACAAGCAAAAAGTATATAACTAAACAAGCAAAAAGTATATTCCTAAAAGCATATTTATAACTTTCTTCCAAACATAATAGAAACCAATTCTTTACTTTGTTTTATTAAACTTATCTAAACAGGGACTAAGTAAATTGGAATTGCATTTTATCTTTTAGGAATTTCACATTTGTGAACAAGAAAAAAGAAATTAAAAAAAAATTGTAATAGGATGACTGCAGATTTTTTTTGTTTTTCCAATGGATGAATGCAGAAGTTTTTGATAACAAAGTCTAACAATATTATTATTAAATGCAATTCTAAGCACAATATAAGATGGAACAAAATAATATGAAAGAAAATAATAAGATGGAGTAATGAAATTTTTATTGGAATAAAAGATTAATAAAAAAATCACATTATAAAATTATTACAACAAATTTCAAAAAAAAAAACACATTTTTTAAGAAATTCTGCAACACCTCTTAACATATTCCTTTATTAAAATGATATTCTAATACCCCTCTCTCTCTCTCTTGTGGGTGAGAGGACTACAAGTAGATGTTGATGTTTAAGCTTTAAAATAGAAAGTTCTTAAAACCAAAGATGATATGAATTTGAACTCAGAAAATAGAAAAGCAGTCTTAGAACCAAATGGAATATCATGTTAAATTTGCCAACAATCAATTACCATAAATCTAAAATTCACTCACGTATTTAGCAACCACAAAAAGAACAGCATAAACACGAGTCGATCATCATCATCTCTGGAGAATGTAAGTTTCCAAACAGTGAAACAAATAAAATGAAACTAACTGAAACTGAGCCAAGGATGACTTCCCAAAGGAGCAATAGCAGCTGCATCTTCTGATTGGTACCGAACACAGACTGCTTAAGTATGCCTCTTCTCTCACAGAAGGGCAGAAACATGGTGGTGGCTTCCACCACCATGCACAACGCCGGAACGCCTTTGCATGGTCCCAACAAAATGAGAAGGATAGCCAGAGAACTTGAATTCTGAAGGCTGGAACACGTCGTCACTGTTGGAGGTACTTGTGACATCTGAGCATGAAGTGGTTGAAGCACCATCTCTGTGATTTTCTGGCTGATGAACCTCAGATTCTGACATATTTCCAGCTAAATGAAGTTCAGCAGTGCCTGTAGCATCCAGTCCATCACCTTTGGGGCTAAGATCAGACTCATTAAACTTTTTCACATTGAGAAAGCGTCCACCAGATCCCCTAGCCCTCTTCAGTGCATGGAGGTGCCGAGACTCGTGAAGATATGGCTGCAGAAAATTTAGAAATACATCAACAAAATAGCATTCCCTTCATCAGTCAAACCACCGCATCATCATCCGTTGCATGGCATTGTACATTACATCTATATTTGACAAGACTCAAAATAGCAAAGTACATACCTTACGACCTTTGACTAGTTTGTTTTGTGCCTCAAGTTTGGCCCGGTACCTTCTCCTCCTAAGAATGGCATTATACTGCTTTGCATTTACTAAGATAGGTTCATCTTCTGTGAATTCAAGAGGCAGTGGTACTCGGGCTGAAGCCATTCCAAACAGCTGGGGATAATGAATCTGATACCATTTCATTGATAAATATCCTATTAAAGGATAACAAAGAATGCACATACTTGTCCAGCAACAAAAGATAGTGCTGTAGTGGTAAGCATTTAATATAAATTTCAAGGTCATAATTGATACAAGAAGAAAATCAGAATATGTGACACCATGACTTGTAGAATCCACAGGTTTAACAGAAAGCAAAATTTATTAGTTATCAACACACTTGGAATCATCTGTATTGACGAGCAGTTATTCTAATATTGTATAATCATTTTGCATAAATGCCTTACAAAATCAAACTTCATAAGCAATTTCTGGGAGTAAAGAAGCTTTTCCAACATTAAAGGATCAATAAAAATAAGAAAAGCAGAAAAGAATAAAAGTAAAAGAGATGCTAAATTAAAAAAAACAAATATATACAATGGCATCATACTTCATAAACCACTTTTTGACATGGATGAATATCAAACGGTTTTTGCACAATCAATAGTACCAAATAAACAAGAATGCCAAGGAAAACTACTATAGGAAAAAGATGTCCAAGGAATCCAAAATGTTGAGTAGAGGAAGTGGACCCTTTCCGCTCATAAAACATAATTTGTGCAGCTGAGCAGGTAATGCAAGATGATTTTGAAGTTTCCATCAGACATAATGAACTCACATGTTATCTAGGTCCCTTTTTTATGTTTATTTCAGCACCATCACGATTTTAATCGGTACCAGAGAATATTAGATATTGGTTCCAAAAAATCAAACTACTACAACACAGTAAGAAATTACCCAAATGTGAAATGGTCACAAAAATTTGCCTCATCTTTAACAGAAACAATATGTTTTTACAACCTAATATAGGCCTGGTCCTGGATATTAAAGTATATTGTAACTGCAAAGTTTGTTGAGATATGACATGCTGACAATATATATTATGTCCTGGATATTGACTTAATATATTAATATTATAATTGCCAGTTTCTCTGAATACAGCATGCCAACAATATCTATGACTAACCAATTAATTAACATTTTTAAATATTGAAGAATCACAAGGACAGGGAATGAGGTCCCAATCTTTAGATTGGACAGAAAATGCAAAACCAAAAAAAAAATTTACAAAAAAAAAAAAGGCAAAGGCCAGAGAGAGGAATGAAAGAAGCAAAAAATACAGTTTTAGAAGTTTCTTACCATTGCTCGTGGACCATAAGTAGCTTGTAAACCACCATAATATGGTTCAGTAAAATGGATAGGAAATTGAGCCTGACATGAGAGAGTAATGTAAGATTCTATCTATCCTCATAAAAGGAATCAAATTACAAGACAATCGAGTATCAACTTACAAGGGACTGGCTACAGTCAACCTGTGAAGGTAAGATAAAATCTTGAGTTGCTATTGGTGACACTAATATAGTTTGGCCTCCCTCAGTTGCTTTGCCATGAATTTCATTGAATCCTGCCCAGAAAAATAACAGCTCCATTAGACAATTAATCAGCCAACTTATAGAGCAACGAACACTTAATTACAAAGCAATAAATACACCTAAAAGGTGAAATGCCAGAGTTCCGCAATCAAATGGACAAAGGGGACAGGCATGCACAACCTGATTGTTCAAAACCTAACTCAAAGTGTTGACAGACAGCCTGATCATTTAAAACCTAAAGTACCAATAACTTTTCGTGCACAAAATTGTTTGAAACATGTCCTCTAATTTAGAATGCCAAACGAGCCAAATACAAGAATAAAGCATATGGATTCATTCAAGAAATGAATATCCCATAAAGCATCCACAAAAATTTACATGAAATTGCATTATCAAATGAACAACAAATAGCAAAAAAGAAGTAGAATTTCTTTAGTTATTTCACCTGCGCACAACATCCAAACTTTAAATACTGAATTACATAAAAATAGAAATCTCAGAATTTGGTTATGTTGAAATAATAATTGAAAGGTGTATGCATGCATGACCTTCTCCCATGCTAGCTACTTCAACATAAGATTGGCCCGTTGACTGAGCTGAAGAAGAATCCTGGTCTTGAAACTGAAAAGTTAATTTCTTGGCACCATGGAATTGTTGTGTAACACCCATCTTTACCATAGGCTTCCAGACAAAGATGATTGTTGTATTGTTGATTCAATAGTATTCCTAATGATGAGCAACATAAAGATGTTGGATATGCATAACTGATACCAGAGTCTTTCGCATACAAGAAGTGCATTTTCAAAAATTACAGTGAAAAATGTCTCAAATTGTGATTAGAAACTCACTAAGATGTCTGATGATAACCTTAGCCTTCCTTATGGACTGCCCGAAATCCAAGAAAATTGCCACATGATTAGAGATTTCATAGGATGAGTCCTTAGAGAAACAGAACGCCTTCCTTTCTAAGACTGGTAAGTAACTAGAAGAAATTGCAACATTGCAATAAAAAGCTGAAATTAGACATAAAGGGAGCCAGCACAAGCACAGTCAAATTAATGCAGCTTGAGAAGACCCCAAAAAACGTAAACCACCAGGAATTGAACAGGTTAAACCATTCATATGCTAGACCTCTCCCCAGGTTTCAGCCCCCAGCCAAGCAAATTTGTGATTATAGAAACTTCGGAAAATAGTTCACTGGCTTTTTTACCATCAAAACTATCGGATTTTTTTCTCTCAAGCAGATTCTTTTATATGAGAGAAACAAACACTAGCATTTCTCCATATAAGCTTTATACAGATCTAATGACCTTAACTATCATAATTTTATTTCGCCACTCATAGCCCCAAAACATACTCTTCTCAACATTTGGACGTTAGCTGGCAGATGCCCCTCCCAATATTTAGCACATAACCACTTCTTTTGACATTAGCTTACATTTGAATATAAATGCACAAAACAGCCAACATCTGAGCATAACCCAGAACCCTAGTTTCAACATTCAAATTAAAGTGAGACAAATTGCTCATTTTGAAAGAGTTTCAATTGAAATTTTTATATCTCATATACCCTAATCATCTTTGAAGTCCACATCATCAAACATAGAGATCCAGACTTTATTTAATGATGAAAGGATCGCCAAAACACAAAATCAAATACATGCAAAACAAGAAGTGAAGTTCATGACTAAGAATTTGAACAAGGACTAATTCGCATAAACTGATTAGTTGATCCAGTCAAGGGGAAAAAAAGGTAAATAGAGAGCTATCCAGCAGTGTCATGCAAAAACCAAATCCCAAAAATTGGGGAAACGCATAAAGAAGATATTAATCAAGCTCCATAGAAAATAACTAAATTGCCTCTGGAAATAAATGAATACCACAATGAGTAAAGAGTTTGATCAATCATAAAGTTAAAAAATTCTAAACTGGAAAGAAAGATAGAAATTCCAAAACTCAAGGACTAGCAAAAAGTTGAGTGTAATCTTCCATGCTAAGAATAGCACACTTAATGGAAAATTTCCAAATTTAAAATATTTAACCCATATAACACATGCAATACCCACAAGTAAAATCTAAAAGAGAACAGAAAGGAAAAATAAAAATAAAAAACCCAAAAACAACGGTAATACAAAACCAAACCAAAAACCCAAAATAAACATTTCTTGCCAAAGACTTAAACCCACCATTTCAACTTTTTCACCAATCTTATATGGTTTCAAAATGTTATATCAAACACTCAATACTATAGATATACAAATATTCCCCACTAATAAACATACAAACAGAATGAACAAAAAATATAATAGAAAATCAGACAAAATAAAATAAACCCAGAAGATGAAAAGAGAAGAAAAGCCAGGAAAAAGAACAGATAAGGGAGAGAGAGAGTGAGTGAGACCTTTTGCGTTTGGGATTTCGTCAAGTGCAGAGAAACAATAAGTGGGTATTGATGTTGGCTTTGTTTTATGCATATCTCCTTCCTCCTCACCCCACACTACACTCTCTCTTTAAACACAAACCCAAAAAAAATAAAAAGAAAAAAAAACAAAGTCACTGCCTTTCTTTCTTAATTTCTTTCTCTGATCTTTTGGGTATTGCCCATTAGTACCAAGACTCGGACTTTCTTACGTATCTCTCAAAATCTCTGGTTTTTTTCTATGTTTTAGTCTCTCTCTCTCTCTCTCTCTTCTTTTCATCACCACCACCACCACCTCCACCTATGCTCATGTTCATTTTTATATTATAATATATTTATTAATATATTGTTTTATATAAATTTATTATTTGAGAATTATATATTTTATTTTATGGGTTATAAACAGTTTTGTTTTTTATTTCAAAAAAAAAAAGTAGTTTAGTTTTTTGTCGTTTAATGTTTTTTTTTGTTTTAAATTCGCACTCAGAATTTCTTTTCCTTATTTTTATTTTTTTCCCAATAATACCCTCAGCCGCCCTCCTTATTTTCACTTGTATGAAATATACTTTTTCATAATGACAATTAACATGGGAGCATTATCCATTCACTTTTGTTTATTTATTTATTTTAATTAATTACACTTGAAGACCATAACTTTTAAACTCATCTAAATAAAAATAACAAATTCTTAACAAGGTACTATATTTTAATAGTTCATTTTTATTTATTTTTTTTCCTTTTTTATTGAGTTTGACAATGGATTTTTATTTAATGGTAAACCAATCAATCTTAATTTTGTGAAAAAAAAGTAACATAAATAAATTAAATTTTTAATTTTTTAAAATGTATACTTTTTAATATTAATATGAAGAATAAATCAATTTTAAATTTATTATTCATAAAAAATATATATTTATTATTATATTTTATCTTAATATACTTTAAAATATTTAATTTATGAGTAGATTACGAATGAATTCAAATCAATTTATATATTAATTAAAAAATTAAATTTAATATAATGATTTTATTATGTATCCACTCTATAAATTTAAAAATTATCTCGTAAATATTAAATTCAAAAAATAATTATAATAAATAAAAATAAATAAATTTTTTAAATTAAACTAATGATATAAATGTTTAATTATTAAAAATATGTAATTATTATTATTATTATTATTATTATTATTATTATTATTATTATTATTATTATTATTATTATTACCACTCTTGTGATGCTATCTATACTCAACTTTAAAAAGATTATTTAAAATAAATAAATAATTCATAGAATGGGAGTTGTCTTTTTTTAAGATTCCATTGCCATACCAAGAAACCGCACGACAAGAACAATTAATATTTTACCTTATCAGAAAGACTAATGATTTAATTATTTTATTATTTATAAAGTCACGATTAATAAAAAAATTATAAAATAATAAATTTTTTAATATGAAATGGGGAATCAAATCTGAAACCTAAATGTCATCTGATCTATTTAAAATTATAAAAATTTAAGGGTCAAAATTTTAACTATAATTTAATTGGAAAAAAAAATTAGTGGCAACATTCATACATATATATATATATATTAAATGCTGGATTTCTCATTAGATAAGAAAAAAGAGCCGAGTAGAGAATTTATCAGATATATATATTTGGGTAAGATGGGGAAAGTGGAGACAAAGTTTTGTAACCACTAACTAACGTAAATTAACAACTGAGTCAGCGCTCCATTGCTTGTGTGCAATTATATACAGAGCCAAAATTAGATGGAATCGGACGGAGGTTATGATTTTTTTTTTGCCGGCTATGGACTTATATTTTTAAGATGAATTTTTATCGGCCAAAGCAGCAGGAATAGAGGTTTAATTCTCCATCTCCTCCTTATATGTATTGAAAATAAATTTTATTCCCCTCTTTTTGAAGGACTGATTCCGCCACTGATTATATAGATATACATATTTATATCATGATGTGTTGATAATTTTTATAAAACAAATTTGAAATTTAATTCAATTTTTTAAAAAAAAAATTGAAAAATAACTCGAAATTCAATGTGATTTTTCAAATATTCAATCTAATTTGAATCTAATTATTCGAATTGAACTAAATCAATTAATGAAATGCTATGATTATATATAAAATATATACATAATTAAACATTGTCTACGTTATGTGAAATTTCATTTTTATCATACAAAAAGTTGAGAAAGAATGAGACTTTAATTTAAGGTATATATATTTCGATCAAATTAAGTTTGATTTGATAATTTTATGAATGTATTTAAGACTCTATTTAATTAAAAATTAACTTGAAATTCAGTTCGATTTTTTTTTACATTAGCCTAATTCAACTATAAAATATTCAAATCTCAGGCTGATGAACAACCCTAATCCGTTTATTCGAAAAAAAAATTTTTGGTTGTACATATGATCATTCAAAACAACTTACACAAACACTAATTAATTTTATTGTTAATAAATGAAATAATTATAAAATTAAATTCTGGGGATGTGAAATATAAGTCAAGCAAACAAAGTCAATGATAGAGAGTCTCTCTATAGCTTTAAAAAGATAGCCAACCAACTCTGCTTCCCGAAAACTGACACACTCTTCCTATTTTACCCTTCCACATCCCAATTATTACAATGTTTGCCATCAAATAATTTTTTTCTTTATTTTTAAATATTCTATTTCCACAGTGATTCAGTGAACTCTGGAACCTTCTTTTCAAAAGCAGATGTTATAATTTTGTTAGCTCTCTTTGGAAACTTGCACTTTGCCCTCAAAGTTGGTAGAAATATTTTTCCTTTCCTCTCTCACATATTTTCTATAATTCTTTTTTAATTATGTAAATGTCTAAATATTTATTTTTCATGATATATACTAATTTTAGCTTACTATTTGAATTTTTAAACATATTTTATTTATTATAATATGTACAAATTAATGTGTGATGTTACCAAACATAATAAAAAATATTTTAAAATAAATAGAAAAAATAAGAATTAAATAATTGTTATCATTTTTAGTTTTATATATTTTTTTTCTATCCCAAATTAAGACATACTTTTTATTTTATAAGAATAAAAAAATTAATTTTATTATAAATTTACATACATTTTTTATGTTACATTTTAATATGAAATATATTTATTAAATATTTATAATAAATAACACTAGATATAGTCTTCTAGATGATATTTAACATATTAACTAATTATTAACATAATAATTTAGATTATTAATTTATAATAAATAAAAAATAGACCTATTATTTTAGCACGAAAATGCCCATTTTACTTTTGTTAATCTTTGAGGATGTGTTTATCTCATTAATATTACTTTTTAACTTGGTGCCAATCACGTCTAACATGGGCAAAGCATTAGTCAAACATGCATCTTAAAAACATTACAATTTTGAGTAAGAACTAGTCAAAACCATTTGTAGCAAAATACATGATTGCCTTTCAAGTTTAACCTTACTTCTTATATTATAATGATTTAAGTATTCATTTGAAATTTGATTTTTCTTTTTTATTAATTACACATGGGGAAGGTAAGACATATAAAATTCAAATTCAAAATTTAAATGGGAGCAAAATATGTTTATAACTACTAAGCTATACATCGGTAGTTTGAAATTTGATTTTTTAATTACATTAGAAATTTATTTTGTACTTAAAAAAGGTATTTTTTTACAATTATAATATAATAAAGTACTATTTTTATCTTAAATTAATAAATATATTTTTCTTTTTAATTCATTTTAACTCACTATTTTGATAAATTAATTAATATATTAAATTTTTATTATATTAATATTTAATTTTATTTATTAAAAGTATTTAATAAATTAATCTCATATTAAAATAAAAATTTATATTTATATTTTTTAAAAAAATTAATTAATTTTTTTAAAATTGTTATAAAATATAAAGTGTGCAATAAAAAATTTTATGTTTTTCAAATGATAATAGGCTAAATTCAACAAAATCTGAAGCAATTTGCAAGAAGTATTTCAATTCCCAAATAAAAGCTTGAAATATGTATTGATAATTGGCATTAAATGAAAACCTTATACTTTCAATGGGAACATGTCAAAACGAAAGAATGTTTTTTTTTTTTTGACAAAGACCACTTCTCTTTCATTCGACTTTAATTTGAAGAAAAGGGAAAATTTCTCATTGAAAGGAATAATTTAAGGGTTAATTTAACTAGTGAAATAAAATAAAATAAAATAACTATTACATATGATAATATTTTTTTACACGTATAGAATTTTCATAATTTAAAAATATATTTTTTTACTTCACATAATAAATTAACACATATTCAAAACATTTAAGATTTAAGATTTCAGAAGCATTATTTATAGTCTAAAATTTAATTTAATATATAAAAATAATAAATTCAAATTATGCATTTAATAAAATTTATTTCAACAAATATAACAAGAACAAACAAACTTGATAAAAAAATTTATTGTATCTATTACGTTAATATAGAAAATCGAAACTATATTACATAGGAGGATTAAAATAATTCATATAGCATTAAATAAAGAAATTAAAATAAATAAATAAAAGACCAGCTGGACAACTAGTAAGATGTCAAGTCACTCAAACATTTCTTTATTATGGTTTGGTAGCAATAGATACAAAAGCAGAAGTATCAGTTTTTGTTTGAGTCTTTCATTTAATAAACAGACGTTACAAATATTTTATTTTTTATATTTGGTAGTCTGCCATTGTTTTCTTTAATTTTTATTATTGAGAAAACACTCTACATCAACTATCTAATCCAAAATAAATATGTAGATCAAGATAAGATCATGCTATTTATTTAATATATACTTACCAAAACGACATGCTTGCTCTACCCATAAACTTATAAAAATATTAATGAGAAGGAACCTTCCAAATGCCCACCGCCATGACCAAAACTATGAGATTCAACTGGAATTTTTGCTTTCTCAAGGACAAAATTTAACACAAGCATACCGATCAACACAGTCCAACAGCACACTAAATACATATCATCCTGCATAATAAATTCAGTATCATTTCTCCCCCCTGCTCTCCTTATATAAACACAAAAAAAACGATACGTACATATCCCCTTGTTTTGAATAACAAAGATCGATTCTCGCTCATTATATATAAACACAGAAAAAACAATAGACAACATTCCATAAACAAAACCTAACTTTATAAGTAGACAATTTGAAATTTCAATCAAGATGTCGACAGCTCAAAACTAAAATAAGGAAATATAGCAGGACAATGATCATAAAGAAGCAGGCAAACTCTGGCACACAGTTTGATTCGAAAACTACTTTTATCGAAGTAATACAGCCACTATAAGGTACTAGTTAAAAAGAAAGTTAAGAAATCCAGTCATGTTATAAATGTAGCATACAGGATTGTAAAAAATTATATCCCATAATTAGTCAAACTTCCCCCACGCACAAATGGGGACCAAGAACTATAGATCTTCATAGACTGCCAGGCTTGGATCCCTGGAAAATTGTTCCAAGCATCCTCTCCGAAGTTTATTCATTGCGAGCAGAGTGGAACTGCCAAGAATATTATCAAGCTTGACTAAAAGTCTCGTCCTTTGTATGGCATCTCCTGCAGCAAAACAAAATAAACTGATATTGATCCTGACACAAGAATAGGCAAACAGATGATACATGTTCTATGTTGTGTTTAAGATGATAAAATATTCTCCATTACATGATCTGGCCTATATATATTCCTGCTCCACTAATTGTGTTATGTGATGAAGTAAAAACTACTTTCATCCTTGCAAATTTTGAAATTTGATAGATATGATGTATAAATATCCACAATCTTCTTCAAATTAGAAGGAAGAGAAACAACAGAATCGCTTACAGGTTGGTAGCTCGGCATGTACAAGACTTGTCTAGGGTGGCCAACGAGCATCTGCTGTCCATACTGCAATTATATGATTATGATTAGTATATGCTAGATAATAATGACATAGAGAACTTCAAAGGCCTCAAATAGGATATCACACCTGAGGTCCACCTGGATGAAAATATGCTTCTTGTGTTTGCAATGACGCAACCTGTGGATTAAATATAACTGGCTGGTGGCCAGTAAATGAAGGTCCAATCTGCAAAATAAATTGAAGTTGGACAAAGTTATAACAAGCCATGCTGAATGCAAGGGGTCCACAATAAAATCCAGTAACATAAGCTGAAAAGACATTCTTATATTAGAATGCACAATAACCCTTGCCATACCACTCAAAAACTTGCCTCCAAAAAACAAATATATGTGCAAGATATAAGTAAGCAGTGAATGAAATTCGATCCAGAGTTATACAGAACCCTGAGATAACAGTTCAGATGGCAGGAATGAATTGATCAATCAACACTACAGAACCACAGGTAAAAGACAGAGGAAGTTAGTTATGGCAAAAGGGACTGCTGTTTGGGCTCATATTGGGTAATCTGGCTATGCTATCACCGTTCTTTCTCAACCTTGGAATTGGAAAGCTATTTCAGTTCTAGGAGATGGAATGCATCATCACTGACATAGGGAACTAGCATAAAAGGGTAACCGTAGTGTTAATTAAGGTCAACATATGATAAATGAGATTGAAACCACAGATTCAAGTGATACCATTTTACGCTTTGCATCAAATTACAGTAGTAATAAATAAACCATGCACCTGCCATGATTAATCCCATAAAAGGCTAAATCAGTAATTCTAACAGCCAGGTTTATATGGTTCACTATTCCCTTATGGAACAAAACAGGAAGGATAGAAAAATACCAAACCTTAATATTATGCCTAGGGTGGGATGATGAATGTAATTAAGTAATTTATCAAGATCTCGCTTAGTGTAGGATGACAAATGTAAGTGTAGTGTAGGATGACAGATGTAAGTGTTATTCATAAATATCCTTAATCAACCAGATTTAATCATGAAAGAAACATGGCAGATATCACTCAAAAGAAATCAGATTAAACTTTGCAGATGACTAATGCCAAATATTGGTCTAAGGTCATGATATTTGGGAGCATAAATACTGAATGGAGTCCTATTTTATCCAATAAATTCATAAACCAACCACTATTCAACATCAATAAGAGGAGCTAATAGTTCCACTCGGACATACAAGCCAAATAGAAAGAAATAAATAATTCAGTATCACTACTTTGATTAAGGGAAAAAAATTCAGTGCCTTCACCAAACATATAAGTTCATTCCAACATACGAGACAAGCACAAGCAAAGGACAGTGAAACTGTTGCATCTAAAAATTTAAAATTGGGCAGAGAATAAATAGAAACAGTAAAGGATAATCCAGACTCAATTTTTGCATTTCAAATTAACACAAACCATGGGAAAAGAAGTCAAAAAAGAATATTTTAGCACTTACTCCGATCCCCATAGGCATGCCATGCATATGCGGTAGAGCAGGAACATTGGGTTGATAATAGAAGGAACCATCTGACACTGGAGATGGAGGCCTAACAGGTGTTTGAGAAGGGGTGAAACTCTTGGCATTGGGATTTAGTTTGAATTCCTGTAATCACATTTGAAAAGGCCAGGGAAAAAAACAAAGAAACTATATGCGTTAGCCTTGTATGAGAAAGGTCTCCAGTGCAGCAGAAAATCATATTCTAAAAGTTGCAGTTCTGAGGCCTTCCTCTATACGATATATAGTCTTCGTAGTATATTTACATTACAACTGAAAAAGGCAGAAATATAAAACCTCAAATTATCATACCTTTGCATGGGGGTTCAACATTGACTTCTCTGAAGATAATGAACCCATTGATGAGCTTGGAGATAAACCAGGACAATTGGAAACTGACGTCACACCAACACAATCAGAATTAGATGATGTAGAACTGCCAGGTCGTCCACGAGAGTTTACAGATTGCCCTTCACCAGCTCCTTTGGCAGATGGAGCACCTTCTGAAACTTCACCAGAAGAACTTGTCCTTACATTACTTTTCGAAGAGACATTGGGTGGAGGAGCATAGGCAGTTGCATTAGGAGATAGTCTCCCTTTATCAGAGCTACTTTTTTTTCCATTTAATGACTGAGAGTCTGTAAGTAAGAAATAGAAATATAAAACATTGTATAATTATTCCCAACAGCGGAAAAAATTCATTATGCATTATAAGTGGCAACAAATGTGACCTTTATGTTATCAACATTGTTCTTCAACTTTAATGGATGGGTAAAATAAAAGCACTACATTTAATCCACTCACCCTTGCATACTGGCACTTCAGTACCATCAGCCTGCTGCAACAGAAATGAATTGGAAAATAATGACGTTAGTAAAAACACATAAAAAGTAATTCAGGAAGCACCTGCTAGTCTCTAGAAAATGTTCATAGATGCTATGGAATTGACTTACAGTTTGATCTTCAACAAACTCCTTAATACTGTCATTTGTTCCATGTTCACCATGAAGATTCTCTTTGATCCTATAATTTCCAAATGAAAAATGCAGGAATTTCAATTTAACAAATAAATTTATATTTCATATCCATATTATGGAATAACAGAAAACTGAAATTATGATCATTTATAGAAATAACTACGCCAGTAATCAGCAATGTCAAATGAACCTGTTTTCACTCTCTGAAGTGGACAAGTTTTTAGAAGGTTGTTCTGTTGCCAGTTGTCTAGCATGCTCATAAGAGCCTGAATGGTACAAATCTGTGCTAGGACTCGGCTGAGAACACTGCGCCTCATCCTGTGTGCCAAGAAACATAAAATTATTTACCCAGGCGCCAGAATAATTCAAAATCACTTAAAAAAATAAGAAAATAAACAACCATCTCATTGCCTAATCCTTTCAATCAATTTGAGGAAACAGAGAAAAAAAAAACTATAATCAACTTGAATTAGAGGGAGAAAATATTTTCTTTCTTTTTTTTTCTCTTAAACATTAACAGCCTAATTTCCATCCAATGTGAATGCAGCAGTCCATATGCAAATTATGATCAGATATAATACCTGACCGGCAACAAGTTTGAGCATTCAAAGCTCAGTAGGTTTACATCACAGACTACCCAGCTTTTGATATAACATGGGCGACCTCTAAAAATGAACATTATTATTTCACATTATATCAGGAAAAGGAAGACAAGATACACACACAACATAAATTTATGATGCGCTTTGCTAAGACCCCTCCACTTAAAATTCAAGAATAATTGAAGGAAGCTTCAAGCTTCATAGACAATTCACAAAGATCTCATAACACTGATTCATAACATCAATCTACATCAACATTTCTCAAAAATTTAGAAACAGAAAAGAAATAAAAAATAAATAAGGGGCAAAACAAAAAAAGAAAACAGGAAAACACAATGGTTTCGCAAAGGCAAGGAAAGGGAAAAGACAGTCAAGTGATTATACTCTTTAAATTTGGTTTGGCCTTGTAAACAGAGGCCTTAGGAATGCAGGTTATAAATATAATAAATATCCTAAGTTTGTTTAGTTAGAAGATGAATGAAATGAAGTGAGATGTCAATATTTTTTTCTCATTAATGATAACAATTCCCCTGATATTATTTCCTCTTGTAGACCAAGTTATGTTAGAACTGGTTAAGACAAGGCTTTAAATCACCAGATACTTTAAGGAATTTGAAACTTATGAAGGGTAAGTGTCGTAATGGAAGAACCCCAAATTCACCACCTCTAGGCTAGGTATACAAGGTACTCTGCTTGCCCTATAGATCACAGACAACTTATAAATAAAAGATCATGAAGTTAACCTCATGATCAGTACAGATAAGCATGATTGGTCACCAATGCAGCTACAATAAAGTTATTTCAATTCAACAAAAAGAGAATGTAGGAGGAACTACCAAGAAAGAGCTTGATAAAACTTGAGCTCCATCACTAATTTTCCCATGGGTCAAATCCATGGACTTCAGAGAGAGAGAAGCAGATGTGTCTCCAAAGGTTTCACTATTGTGAGAATCCAACAGTATATCCTCAGCTTCATCATAATCACTGTCGTCGACACTTGCACCTCTACATACAGATGAGAATCTGCTCTCTTCATCAATATTTTCATGCACCTGGAAACCTCTTTCCTGTTGAACAAATTGATACAAAGGCATGGTAAAAATCCAGGGACTAATAAATCAAAGAAGATACTGCATGACAGAAAGCTTTACCTCTGCTAAATGAATATCTTGTGTATCCTCACCCTCAATTTCTCTTGCTATTCTTATAGCTTCCTTCTCCAACTCTCTCGTCTGTGGACCCCTCTCCAGCTTTGTAGTGTAAAGTTCCTCGTCAAAAGTGCTTTTTACTCCAAATAACATTTCATTTGTTTCAAATTGATCCCAGCCCCTACCAAATAAACCAAATCCACAGCTATACCATATCAGTAAAATATCGCATGGGATAACACAAAGGGAATATCAAAAGTCACATGCAAATTAATTATAATTTACAGATACTGAAACGGAGATGGTAGGTCTAACGCTTAAAGGTTCCATTTAGAAATACGTATTTGGCTATAGCCTTTCCTCATACCTTAATCACCATTTCCTTCTAGTTCCTTGCACTAGAATCACAATTCACAATGGTGAAACACATGATTTTGGTCATGTATAAGCACTCAGTGTACACGGGATATTGGTTTTATATATAGCATTAAAGCATTTTAGATAATTAGCAATTGATTAGATACAGCTTAAGCACATTTAAACAGACAGATATCCTCAAAAGAATATAAATAATAGATAACCATTCTTCCAAGATCTGTATTTCTATAATTTCCTGTCAAATGATCCAAGAATTCTAGTTATGGTTAACAACGAATAGGGAAGAAGAACACAATCACAAAATCAGAAGAAATCAAGAAAACAAATATGGTTCACAGGCAGCAGATAGCAACATCTCACTCAGGCCAAGAAGTATTCAAAACAGCGGAACAATTAACAAGAGAAATAAAAATAAAAATATAATTATAACCACCTATTCCAAGGACGATCAAATATATTCTCTAGTTCAGGGCATTCTTCATCAGGGACCCAGCGTTCCAGCGCTCTCTCCATATCAGTGTTACGAGATTGAGATAAAAAGGAATCTATCATAATCTCCTGCTGTTTTTCATGTTGGAGCTCATGGTTCATACCATCCATGGTTATAGACACATCCTGGGGCCATTGAATAAATAACCTTGTTACACATCATCTAAGCCAACTAAAATCCATTTACAACATTGAACCAACTAACTAAATAAATATATTTTGTTTCCCCTCGACTCATGTGTTCCACCTCAACCCACAGGCCCACAACTTGGAATAAAATTGAACCAGAAGGATCAAATATATTACTGAATAATTGGAAAAAAAAAAGAAGAAAAAGAAGAAATTCTAGCTGAACCTTTGCTATCACTTGTACAACATCTTTGCCATTTACAATTAAAGTCTTTGAAGGAGCCTTGCTGAGAGTTTCTGCCTTCTGCCCTCTAAAAGAAACATCCTTTGTCAAGCGAGCCATTTTCAAAACAATTGCTGAAAAGCAAAAGTAAACTAATGTTAAGAAGATAACTAATAAAAGATAAATGCACATCCTCTGAGAATGTCTCAATTTACAGCAATAAAACAAAGCACCAAATACTTTCAACAAATCAAAATCAGCATACCAAATTCCTTTTCAACATTTGTTGTGTAACATGTCCCAGAATATACGGATCCATTTTTCAGGTGGACTTCCACTGGATGCCCAAGAAGACACATTGATAAATACACCAGCCTATCACGGGAAGGACTCTCATAAACTCCAGCTTTGCCACCAACCACTGCACCTATATTAGAAGTGTTATGAATGGAAAATTCAGAGTGATGACAAGACAATTAAGTAAAGAAGCCCACTAGAATTACTTGATCTATTCATATTTGATTTTCCAGATTGCAGCTTATTGTCCAATCTTGCCCCTCCTTCCCTTTCAGCTCTTCTGCGACCAAATCCATTAGCATAAGACTTGGGCTGCGAAGCTTGCTGCAAACTCATTTCAAAAGCAGCAGCAACCTCTAACAAACAAAAACAAGCTTATCAGTTCAAATCATCTACCACACAATGGAGAAGATAAATGGAGATCCCACAGAGCAGACTGCTTGAGAGCTAGAACAATAGGGACAAATCCATTAAAAAAGAGATATGCAAGGAGAACGATATAGAAAAATGAAAAAAACTTTGAAAACAAGTTGTGTAGGACTTGAAAAATGATTCTTTTAGCCTACTCCAAGCAACATTTCATGCGATAGGAAAAACATGGTTTCTATTTAGTGAAATATTAGTTGAAAAGACATTACTGGGAGCCTAAAAGGCATAAAACTGTCAAAAGGCCTAAAATGAGATGCACTAAGGAAACGGCAGCTAGTACATATCAAGTATAATCAGATGAATTTTATAAAGATAGTGATTTACAAGCTGTTTGATACCAAGTCTACCTTATATGTCTTCCCTTTTCCTTAGGGGGTGGGGAAGGATACTGGCGAGGTGACTTATAGGGGAAACAGAATATGACATACCAGTGGCCATAGCCAATGCATTTTACTATCTTTGCTTAATTGCAGTTTGCAACATTGTTTATTATCTTATCAGATTTTCACATGCACCCCCGGCTTAAAACTACCAATCACAGCACCCAACCCATTAACGGAGAAATACTAAATTCATAAACTTAAAAGAACTAGAAAAGTCAAAACCAGCAGCAATTATAATAACATGTAATTTTGAATTACGAAGCACTCAAAGTAACAATCCGAGCACCATTCTTCCTTCAAATCACAAGTAAGGAGCTCTCTTTTAATTTATGGAACTCTTCTTCCTCATTTTTTCTCACCCTTCCACTATACTTCCTTCTGCATTGATATAAATTCTCTACAGAGTTGGGTTCTCTATTTTCTTTATCTAACAACCAAAATTTTCAGTATGCGTTCCCTTAAAGCTTATACAAAACAAAAACTTAAGAAACTAATTCTTCAAAAAAGCCTACAGCATCCTTGTTATTCACCCCATTCCAAAATTCAAACCAGGACATACACACTGATGTTTTTTCCTTCACATTTTGACAAGCCTAAGTGGTAATGGACAAATTCCTAAATGGCATGCCTTAAACGTATATTCTGCTTGGGCAATTACATTGTAGCAATGTATGTTAAATAATTACTTTTACATTTGTCAAATATATGGCTGATATAAGGATTTAAATGCACCAAGCATTTCTTTGCATGTTCCCCTGACAAAGTAGAAAAGTGAAGAAATATTCATGTAGTTGAGACCAGCTAAATTGGGATTAAAGCTTAATCGGGTCGGTTGAGTTTGATATATGCAGAACACAAAAATATATACTTTCAACATCTGAAAATAAAACAGCTTTCAGCAATAGAAACAAGGTGAAGCCAATTTCTATGAGATCAACTCACTAATATTTTGAGGTTTGCAATAAATACCTATGTCAAGAGAGAGACCAACTCCACTGCTTGGAATGGAGCAAAGCAAACCACTTCAAATCCAAAAAACAAATACACTAAAATGCATATTCAGAAAATATAACTATACGTTCACACTTACATATATACAACAATAGCGTAAATTCTGTAGCTGTACAAGTATAAACGATACCTCTATGGCTCAAACCATCAACAACTGAGTAAACAAGAAGAAAATTACAGCACCTACAACCAACAAAAGGCAAAAATAAACAGCAGAGCAAACGGATTACAACTTCCTAGCCAGAAAATCAAGGCCTCAACAACAAAAAGAACCCATTACAAGTAACAAAAATAAAATAAAATTGCACACATTGAACAATTAATGTATTCAGCTGTCAAGATGGAGCAATCAATTTCATAGATTGAACAACAATGAATAGTCAATCGAACATTTTAAACCGTTTAAAACCTAAATTTGTTCATTTATTAGCTTCTAAAATTCGAAAAATACCTAAAAGAGAAAGCAAATAAACAAAAATAATTAAATGAAACACTAACAAGAAAATAACAGAAAAATGATCATTACCTTTAAAACGCTCAAATATTCAAAAAATTTACTCGAAAACAGCCCTTAGCGAGATGAGTTAGGGTTGGGGGTAAAAGTTGTGTTTTTATGGCTAGAAAGTGAAAAATATCAAACAACGAATCGCAAGCCGAGTATATGAAACAATGCAAAGATAGAGAGAAAGAAGGAGAAACAATTCGATGTGATCGAGAGGGAAGAGGAGGGAAGGAGGGAGAGGTTTTGGCGATTTTTATGAATTAATGTGAAAAATTGAAGGAGATGAATTGAAACGACTACGAAACTAAAGAAGGAGGTATGATTAAGTGTAGGCGAGTCTATGATAAATATGCCACGACCCTTTTTTAACCTTTTTTTTCCCAAATATGAAAAAAGAATATATATTTTTCTTTTATATATCTAAATTACTTTTTTTAAACTTTCTATACACTTGTTTTTAGTGTAAATATTCGTCAAAATAATATATTTAAAATCAATTTTCTGTTTTACATACGAATGTTTTTCCAAATTAATTTAATTCTTACACACATATTAGATTATGATATGAAAATAAGTGGATATATACATTTGTGACTTGTGAAAATAATTAGAGTAAATTACTAATTACCAAATAATTCCTCCATCTCAATTGATATAGACAATTTTTTTTAAAAAAATTGAAAAAATGATTATTTTTATTAAAAATATAAATTTAAATATATTTTTCTATTATATTTTTATTTTAATACGAGATAATAAATATTTTTAATAAATAATATTAAATATGAATATAATAGATATTTAAAATATTAATTATTTTATTAAAATAATAAGTGGTTTATAATTTTAAAAAAATAATTAATAATTTGCAATTAAGAGAATATCGTTTTCTATGGTACAGATGATAAATGAATGCAAAAAGTGTGAAAAGCTAATTTAAATCTGATTTTAAATGTATTTATGATGCACTTGTTATTTGGCAAGCATGTGGAGAATCACTTAATGCAAAAAAAAAAAAAAAAGAGTGCATTGTGAATGTAATTAGAATGAGTTAACGATTACCCAATATTATTTCCAAATCTTCATTAGTTATATGGTTGCGATTTGGAGAATCACTAGTTATGAATCTAAATATTATTGTAATTCAATTAATTTGTTATTTTAACTAGTTATAATTGCAGTGTCTATATATAAGGTTTTTTTTTACGTATAAACAGGCTAAAACCTGGGTAAAAAGAAGAAGAAAAAAAGTTATTGTAGATAATAGCCTAAAATTTTATAACATTCTCATGTGTCTCCATGAAAATTCATTTTATTAGCTAGCTACCATGTGAGCAAGCATATATTGTATAATTTTTAGACCATTATTAACCTTTCCAAAAGAGTGAACATTCTGTTTCCTTCCTCAAATCTTTGAAAAAGAAAATCAACCTCCTCAAGAAAAAACGAAAGTCAAGGATGTTGATTTTCATAGTTTTGCATGCAAAAGATGTTCTGATTCCCATAATATGATAAAATTTCTAATGTTCACTGACACACCAGCTATTTAAATCATCCAACGTGGGGAATAATGTGAGATCCACCGGCATCTTTATAAACTCTAGTAATACCTTGAGAAACATAGAAAAAGAAAATGATTTCTTATAAAATTATCAAAAAAAAAATTAAAAATTACAATTTTTTTTCACTATTTTTAAATTTTTCAAAATTTTTTATCAATTTACAAATTCATTAATATATATAAAATTTATTTAACATATGATATTTCTATAAATTTAGTATATACTTTTGTAAAATGACTAAAAAAACTTCTAATAAAACATATAAAAATTAAAAAAAAAATCTAATGGGAAGCGTAATTTTGTCAAAAAAAATAAAAATAATTTAGCCCAATGAAAAGCACATTTTAGAGATTTTAACAACTATTCAGCTCTGCAATGAACTCCATAAATGAATCATGGTAACAGATGCAAAACTACTACTCTAGATCAGTCAGTCACCACACAGAAGACAAAGTAATGAAGTTAAACCTTCAAGTAGTACAAAGTTTATTAAGTAGCAACAGTTACAAAGATGAGTGATATAATTTTCATTTTTCAGAAGTTCCAGATACAAGAATTACAAATTATAGTCAAGATGGATATCAAATGATAATCTAATTAAAACTAACAACAGCTGCAGTTGTATCTTTGCATCCATGGAAAAAGTGAATCTGCCATCCTGCAGCTTTCTTCTAAATCACCAGAAAGCTTAGATCCCTTCAGAATTGTAATGTTCAGGTCAAGCACAAGCAAAAGAAGGCTATTTTGGTGGAATTACTTATATCCTCATGTCCCATGTCACTGCAAGGAGAAGACATGTCCAAGTTTCAAAAAAAAATTCCTAGAACAGTGACAGCAAAATTACAGGAATGGATATTAGCATCAGAACAAGTACATGAGTTTGCTATTTCAAAAAAGCAAATGAACAGAGCTGCTTAATTGGGCAAAATCTATTTATACTGCAAGTTTGAATCCAATACGTAAAAATAACTGATTTTACTCCAGGAAATCTCAAAGAAATCATTACTGCGATGGCTAAGGTTGAGAACCAGGCTGCTAAGAGTCTAGAACTATGCAGATAAGAATGCAGGGCCTGCATAAATAGCAAGAAAATGCACTGATTCGAAAATATTTCTAGCGCCACCTTGCAATTACAGTGGTAAGTTGATCTTCTCAGACCACTTAAAGATATCTGAATAAACTTGATCACCTCCCAACTCTTCTCCAGTAGGCCCAGCTGCCACCCTCATTATATCCTCTATTAAAGCAAAATTCCCCATTATATCAACATGGGCACCACTTTGGCTGCCCCGTCCCTCTAGCAAATTTGCTGGAGGAGAATGTTCATACTCCCTAATGTATGTTCGACTTCCTGAAGGATTGAATCTGGTTTTCCCATGCCAAGCTTTAGCACACATGAAACCTGAACTTAAAACAGGAACAGTTTCATCCCCATCAACAGTATAGACTCCATTTTTCAAACAGCTGTCTTCATTTTCTCCATCAGCTGATGTATCAATCTGAAATGGAATGTAGCATTCAGCAGCAGGAGATAACTTGTAAACATAAGCTCTTTCAGTTGGTATCCCAACTCCATACATGGAAAAGATTTCCATTTCTGGGGCATCAGGTAACCTGTAAAACCAGTATGTCAAATGAAGCCTTGTCAATAAGAAGACCCAAGTATAGATCGACATGACTTAGTTGCAAACAAGTGATTGAACAGCATTTAAAGGGAAGGGGAGAGGCAAAGAGAGGAAGGAGGCATAATTATGCAGGAGGCATGTAACTCCTGAAAAGTAGTTAAAAACAGAAATTAGAAGAGCAATCTGACAAAGATAATAATATGAAAAGAAATAAAGAAAAATCTACATTATCCAACTACAGAAAATTTGAAAATGATAACAACATCAATTATCACGATGTTATAATAGCAGAATTTGTTATGGAACTATTCTTTGACATAGAATAGTCAAACGCTATATCGCTTTCTTTCTTTGGTACAGAGTTCCCCATTGTTAAAATGCAATAGCTATTTAAAGATCTCCAAATAAATCCCTAGCACATAAATATATACTTCTGTAGCATCATTAAAAATTTAAATTTGAATAATATACTGAACCACCAAAGATTTCACTTTCTTTCAAGAATTTAGCCACTTGAATTACCAAATTAAAGCTGTAGATAAGCATAGCTATTAATAAGCGGTAAGGAATATCGGAATATCATCCAACATATTCACAAGACCGTTAAGATTTATGAAAATGAAAATTAATATCGCAGTTTATAATTGATGGAGCATGATTTCTCACTTTGTCTCCAAAGGGTTTGACCAATATTTGTAGTGTTTATACTTTGGATCATCCAAATTGTCAGCAATTCCATAAGAGAAATGAGCACTACCACGCTCCATCATCTTTGGTGCAACAAACTGAAGCAGGTCTACAATAGATCCAGCAGTGTAAACCTTGTATTCTGCAACAGCTTTAATGCCTCCAAGTCCCATTTCATGGTACTCTGTCCATACATCACGACAAGTATTGTTTGCAACATTACGACCTTTAACAGCATCCTGCATATTGACATAGCAAGGAACTCGCTTCAGAAGCAATTGAGATTTTTTTTTTTTTTTACTTCCTAACAAAGCTAGTTGCAACATGTAGAACTGTAGAAGCAATAGGAACCCAAAATCAAAGAATCATATAGTTTATCAAAGCCATAGGAAAAATCAGCCATATACCTTAAGAAAATGAATAAGGAGAATAAATTGAAACACCTAATTGTAAAAGTAACTGAAAGAGGAAAAGATGCACAACATCCTAAATCTGCATAACTAGACCTGGTTAAGCAGTAAATGGAAGAAACAAGCAAAGCTAAAAATTAAAAGAAATTGTTATCTTTCTCACCAAACTTAAGTAAACAAATAGACTTACCCTAAAATCGATCCTCTCAATATCAGATGAATGTGCCTCTGCTATATCTTTCCCAAATGATATGATTCTTCCATAATTAACTCTGTTTCTCCGAGGAACATCACTTTCAATGTCATTTTGGCTTGCTTTCCCAGTGTCATTTTTCTTTTGCCTCTTGTTGCTAGGAATGTAACATTCCTCAGGTGCCCAATCAAGACCACCCCAAATAGTGTCCCCACCTCTTGGTATCATCGACATGGTGGAATCCCACGTGCGAGACATCTTCATCATATGTTGCAACGTCTGAAGAGAAAATATATCATTATCCAAGAAAACTGGTGCAATTGCCCTGTAAGATGGGAGCGTACATTAGAACATTCACTAAATGCTAGCTGGAAATATAAATGAAAGTAAAAACTGACATCATACATTTAGAAGAGCAAATACAAATGGGAAGAGAATATTATATTTAATTTATCATCAGCAATAAGAGCAATTCTTTTCTTTTTGTCTCCGAAGGGCAATAACTTTATTCAAATTTGCCTACATAATGCTTGGTTTTAAATATGAAAACTAATGAGCAAACAGACATTCAAAGTCTATAAACAGGTAGAAAACTGAGGTCACATTTTGTGAGGTGCATAGTGCTTCAGATTAGAACTAGCCTATTGGCCAGTTGCAAAGTGAAAGTTATCAACAATATTAACAATTAACATTAAGGCTTTAGTATTTAAAGAATAGACATTTAAACAAGGTATAGTTGGTGCTTGATAGGAACTGAGGCAACTAATTACTGGAGCTACGTAAACATCTATTCAATGCCAAAATTGCACGTGTCAGTAAGAGAAAACCAAGATGATCTCCAACATAATGCTTACAATGTTTACAGAAAAACAGGTTTGTTTTTATTTTATAAGCATAGTCTGTTCTGACGTGAAGAGATTTTGGCATTTAAAACATAGACTATTGAATTTGAACAAGACGAAGATCGTCCCAGAAGCACAGCAAGAAAAAGGATTAAGAATAATGAATGTGTTAATATAGAAGGCTAAAGTTACTGTCATATCTAGGAAAGAAGTAATTCCAGACACACTCTTTAATCCATCGGGCAAAGAATTTTTGTAATCTCTAGCAAGCCACATTCATTTCTAAACAAGTTATCAGAAGATCACTGCAAAAACCTGGCAACTGCAACATCCCTTGCTTCAGCAGAGAAAAGCCCAGCGAAAGCTTTTGGAACGCCTAAAAATGGACCACCAATATTCATCACTGCCTTGATATGCTTAGCACACCAATCTGGTCCACCTCCTCCACCCATTGGAGCTGGTGTCTCAACCCATTTCATGAAATGAAGAAAGTACAGAACACCCATGGAATGTGGAATAATAACGGCCTTATTCCCACCATTGGTGGCAACCATCAGTTCTATATTACTCTTAATGCGGCTTAATGTTTGGTCACGTACCTGGTTAATTGAATTTAATGGATATGACCATTTACATGATGAAAAGAACGGGAGCTTGAAAATTAAATTACACAGGCATCTATAACACCATCAAGAAATTCAAGATGGGAAAAAGAAAGAATAAACAAAAACCTCAGTGTTCTGAAATGAAAGCCTCCAATCATATGAGGCCATGTACATAGTTTTCTCCTCATATCCAATGCGTGCCAAGTTGGCAATCAGAACTGCCCATACAAAATAGCCTGGAGCAAAGTAATCAGCAGCTACAAGTCCAGAGACAGGCCTAACCCTTATACCAGGAGGATCCAATCCAGTTTCATTGTCCAGAGACATATGCTCTACCCAACAGAGAGGTCTGCAAAATACCCACCAAAACCATAGAAAGTCACTTGACCAAACACCAAAAAGGCATTCAAGGAAATTCAAAAGTCTAATACAAGTGATAATAAGATAGCTGCCAACGATTCTAATTAGCATCAGCAATTCCAAAGCCCCATCAATGGGCACAAAGTTATTTTCACCTTCTATAAGTTCAGGTACCTCCTAGATATCTATTATTAAACTAGAATGTAGCAGTTGAAAAAACATGGACGCTTAAATCTAGTACTTTCATTCGTTTTAATAAAAGGTGGGGCAGGACGCAGGGAAAGGGAAATGAGAAAGCAGTTGAGACAGAAACAAAGGTTAGGGTCTATTTGTTGACACAATCAAATCATTTACACAAATGATTTGAAGTTGAATCCAACCATTTGAAGAAATTTGAGCTTTTGATCCATTGTGCCATTTGCGTTCTGTGTCAGTTTGGTGAACTTTGCAGAGTTTATACTCCTAATTAACAAGCACAAAACCATGGTCATTTAATTAAAGTATTTGGTTAGATGAACCACGTCAAGTTACAAAATATGTCTTAATCATGAAGATGTGCCATTGTGCCTTTTGCTTGAACTTTATACTAGAGCTCCAAAATAGACACTTTTAGGTGACAATACTTCGGCAACTTTTGACTGCTTCTATCCTTGGTGTCAGCCACCAATCTGACCCACAATTACTCAAAATAGCAACTTGAATAGAAATGAACAAGTCATAATTATGGAAACACGAAAACTGGTTAACCAATGGAAACCAATTAATCAAATGTTTAATCTTATCCAAATCCAACAAAAGTAACAAACCAACTTGTCTTCTTAACAGCGAACCACATTTCCTTCACACAAAATCGATAGGCTAAAAAGTCACATTAACACCACAGAAAGTTGGCTAATCGAACAACAGCCTAAACTATTACACGCATTTAAAACCCATTACACACACAAATTCAACACCAAATGCATCCACTAAAGAATAAAAATTGCTACTTGACAATTGTTTAATTTGTACTCAATTAGCATATCCAATTGATCAACCTCAATACAGAACAAATAAAACCAATCAAAATCCCAGAAACCAACAAAAATCAGTACCTCTTATACACTTCTCCGAAAGTTCCACCCCAAAGCCGTTTTCGAAACAATCCATCAGCACACTGGTGTCCTTCCCACAACTCAAGTCCGGCGGTAACAATCCCAGGAACAAAAACCACAGGATGCTTTGCCTTCAACCCTTCTTTCCTCAACTTCACACCCGGTGGGTCTGGCAAAGGACCTGTAATAGCCTCTGTAACATACTGGGGCAAAGATGCAGGCATTGCGTTGTATAAAAACAGTAAAACCCACCACGTAACGCATATGCAGCCAACGAGCCAGCAACAACTGTCTACACAAGACCATTTTGGTTTGCTTAAAACCTTATTGTTATTATTATTATCCTTTGCAATTCCCGTGGGGGGCTTCTTCTGATTCTTGTTTGGGTATTTCTTTTTATTACTCTCCTTATCCTTATTTTCTTCTTCTTCTTCTTCCTCTTCCTCCGCCTCGCTCGGTGTTTTCAAATCCGATCTTGAGCTTTTACTGGGTTCACTTGATTTTTTCCGCCGAATTAGAGGCATTTTTTTACCTTTGTTTAATAACTAATAATTTCTTTCTACTTGTATACACAAATCAAATTCAAGGGATAAATCACAGAGAAAATCAAAACCCCATTATTAAATTTTTGAACCCAAAACCCAATTAGCTCGCAGACACTTCTCAATTAAAAAATAATAATAATAATGATAACTTTTTTATTAAAAAATTAGAGCTTTTTGTACACTAGCTCTAATCTCCAAATATATAGAATCAGATTCCATTAAAGACAAATTAAAAGAACTGAGCTTTAAGAAACCCATAAATTAAGAAGAAAAAAAAAGGAACTGAACATAATATTTTTTATATATAAAATATAGATAACGCTTGGAATCTGTTGCAGAGGATTGTGTAGAAGAAACGGTAACGTTAAAGTACGAACGTGGCTAATAATGATTGGTAGTGACAAAGTATTATGGTCCCGCAACATGCAATAAGAATAAAGGTTGACGTGGCGACATGTTATTGGGTGGTATTGTGTTGACGGCTAATTTTTGTGTCATGTTAAACAGGAAAAAAATTTATGGAAGAGAACCGTCGTAATTGACGGCTCTAGAAGCACGTTGAAACAGCCACTCAGGTAGCAGTTTTGGGGACTTTCTGACTGCCAGGTGGCAGTTTCAATGTGCGTTAATGCCAACCTGAGAGCAGCTGCAGCGGGGTGCAATTTCATGATCTCAGTCCCACTTCCATGGAGGAAAATCCCAAGAAATGACATCAAGAAGATACTTAACAGAGAATGGCAAGTTTCTATTTGTCACATGCATGTATCGCCAAGCAAACTTTGCGGCTGACTACTGAATGACATCTTTTGCTTTAAATTTCTCTCTTGGTGTACATGTTCTTGAAGCTCCTTCGAATTATATAAAGACATGGCTACAACATGATTTATTTAGGGTGTCTTATGGCACAATGATTCTTATGTAATATTTTGAAGTGTTTTCTCCATTCATAAGAGCAGTGACGTGAAAAATATCATCATCAATAATCAATTGCTAGAATTTTTTAGCTAATAAATGTCTAGAATCTTCTATAATAAAATCTAGTATAATTAAGATAAATTAATAATTAAAATGTGTGGTTAGGAATTTATTTGTTTATATTTTTCTTTTCTCAACCGACATTATGTGCCTATAAATAGGATTAATAGTTTGTGAAGTGTGTGCAAGAGTGAGAACAAAAATAAAGAGTGCAAGTGTGTGAGAGTTGGTGTGTGCAGTAGGAAAAAGTTAGTGTAAGTGGGTGAGAGTGAGAAATAATTGTGTGTGGTGTAGTATTGGTGTGAGTGAGTAGAATTTATTGTAAAAGTTCAAGTTATTACTTGTTGTATAATAGTTGTTCCAATAAAGTCCCATTTTTATTTAATTAATTGTTTACAATTGGTATCAGAGCTGGTTGTCTGAGTATGCTCTGTGGTTGCAGCTTTGACTAATCTTCCACAACATAAAAGACCTCTAGTAATTACCAAGATATTATTCTGAGTATGCTCTGTGGTTGCAGCTGGGTCTGATCCTCAACATTAGAAAAGAATTATTTTTGGTATTTTTTATTTGAGTCAGTGTGTCCAAGCGTCCTAGAGTTTTAGGAAAACTCTTTGTTAAGAATGGAGACTCTGTCAGCGTTTAGAGAACAGTCTGAGACTGTTATAATTGGTCAGGGACTAATTGTGATTGTGAAAAGACTAAGTGCTGGGCATCTGTCATATGGCTAACATTAGTTCATCAGCATGCTCCATTGAAAAATTAAATAGTGGTAACTACAACCACTGGGTAGTACGCATAAAATTTTATTTGCTTGGACAAGACCTATGGGACATCGTTGGAGGCAGCGACACCACACCACCCACCACTGACGAAGAACTTGCCAAATGGAAAGTTAAAGCTGGCAAGGCACTGTACGCATTGGCTGCAACAGTCAAAAATGAAATGTTGCAGTATATCAAAAATGCAAAAACACCCAAGGAGGCGTGGGATAATTTAGCCACAGTTTTCGCAAAAACAAATGACACAAAACTCCAAGGGCTGGAGAATGAGCTCCGTACGGTCTCACAGCAGAGTTTGACCGTCAATCAATATTTCAACAAAGTTAGGTCCATTTGTGAAGAAATTTCCAAATTGGATACTGATAATAAAATAACGGAGACAAGGATGAGGCGCATCATCACTTGTGGGCTAAGGCCTGAGTTTAGCTCTCTGGTTGCTGCTACAAGGGGTTGGGCCAAGGAGCCAACTCTCACTGAGCTGGAGAATCTTCTTACAAACCAAGAGGCTTTAGACAAACAAATGTCTGGAGTCTCAGTGAATAATGACGAGAAAGCTCTCTTTGCCAAAAAGAGAGAATCTCAAGACGGGGGCAAAGGTCCCAAAAGATTTAACAGGAGAAAGTCAGGAAATTGTCAGCAAGAAGAAAGTTCGCAGCAAGAGGGAGCACAACGGAGCAATAAGCAAGTAAGTGACGAGAAGAATAATCGCCGATGGAATATGGAGTGCTACAATTGTGGTAGACGTGGGCACTTTGCTAGAGATTGTTGGCGAAAGAAAGCAGAAGGCAATGTTGTCACCTCCAGCCAAAGAAACGATAGTGAACAAGATTGGGATTTCCAGGCGTCATGTGCATTGGCACAAGAAGAAGAGCAGCTCTCACCAGCCTGTGTCACAAAGCCAAAAGACCAGGCAGCACTATCTACAGTCAGAAGCAAGATCAAATATAAGAATGATTGGATCGTGGATTCTGGTTGCTCCAATCATATGACTGGGGACAAGGACAAGTTAACCGACATGACAAAATATAATGGCAGGTGTGTTGTCATGACGGCAAATAATGCATTGTTACCAATTACTCACGTTGGTAAGACAGTCATCACTCCACGAGAAAGCTCACAGCAGGTACATCTTGAGAATGTCTTTCATGTACCTAAAATGAAGAAGAATTTACTGTCAGTGGCACAATTCACCACTGCTGGTAACTTTGTTGTCTTTGGGCCTAACAACGTGAGGGTGTATTGCAAGCTGAAGATAATTGGCAAGCCAGTGATGGAAGGACGTCGTCTAAAGTCAGTGTATGTGTTGTCAGCACAGGAGGCCTATGTCGACAAGACACGAAAAAATGAGACAACTAACTTATGGCACTCCCGACTAGGACATTTAGGCTATAAAAAGCTGAAAAAGATGATGAAGAAGTCTTCATTAAAAGGACTTCCCAAGTTAGAAGTTCGAGAAGATGTTGTATGCACCGGATGTCAATATTGTAAGGCACATCAGCTTCCTTATGAAGATTCCACCTTCCGAGCTAAAAAGCCTCTGGAATTGATCCACTCAGACATAGCTGGGCCAATAAAACAAGCTTCTATTAGTAACAATCGTTACTTGATCACATTTATCGATGACTACTCAAGATATGTCTGGGTCGATTTTATGAAAAAAAAATCTGAGGCTTTGGAGAAGTTTAAGAAGTTTAAGGAGAAGGTGGAAAGTGAAACAAAGTATAAGATACAGTGCCTACGAATCGACAATGGAGGAGAGTATACTTCTAAGGAGTTCAATGACTTTCTAAGAAGTTGCAAGATTCGGCGCCAGTTGACATGTCCTAATACACCACAACAAAATGGTGTTGCTGAGAGGAAGAATCGACATTTGGCAGAGATATGTCGGAGTATGCTTCATGCAAAGAATGTTCCACCCAGGTTTTGGGCAGAGTGCATGAAGACAGCTGCTCATGTGACCAACAGACTTCCTCAAGCAAATCTCCAGTTCATGTCACCATATGAAAAGTTATGGAAGATGAAGCCCAATGTGAAACACTTTAGAGTGTTTGGATGCGTATACTACGTGTTTGTGCCAGATCAGCAACGTAGCAAACTTGACAAAAAGGCCATAAGGTGCATCTTTGTGGGCTATGATGACAAAAGAAAAGGATGGCGATGTTGTGACCCTACAACTGGACGGTGCCATGTGTCAAGGAACGTGGTATTTGATGAAGCATCATCTTGGTGGTCCCTAGAAGCAGTGATATTGTCTGATTCCAAGGAGATCGAGGAGAAGATTAAAAATACAGAAGAACAATCAGAAGATAGCAATGAAGACCGTAGTCCAGAAGAAGAGAAGATTCTAGCAAGATCACCTTGGAGTACTGGAGTTTATCAAAATCCTCCAGGAGAAGAAGAGCAACAAGAAGAAGTTATTGAGGAAGAAGAAGTAGAAGAACAAGTTCCTCAGCCGATGCTACGAAGGTCAACCAGAATAAGAAAGTCGAATCCTCGGTACGCTAATGCTGTTGTACTTGAACTTCTTGAAGAGCCAGAAACATATGAAGAAGCATCAAAGCACAAGGAGTGGCGAGATGCAATGGAAGAAGAAATGAAGGCTCTTAAGAAGAATGAAACTTAGGAATTAGTACCAAAGCCAAGAGATGTGAAGCCTATCTCTTGCAAGTGGGTGTATAAGTTAAAGACTCGGCCTGATGGAAGCATCGACAGGTATAAAGCTCGCTTAGTGGCTTGTGGTTTTTCACAGAAGTATGGGATGGACTATGACGAAACATTTAGTCCAGTGGTAAAGATTACAACTGTACGAGTACTTCTTGCTTTAGCTGCTAGCAAGTCTTGGAAGCTTTGGCAGATGGATGTCAAAAATGCATTTCTACATGGAGAATTAGATAGAGACATCTACATGGAACAACCAAAAGGATTCAAGAATAGAGAATTTTCAAGTCATGTTTGCAAGCTGAAGAAGGCCCTGTATGGGTTGAAGCAAGCACCGCGAGCTTGGTATGGAAAAATAGCTGAGTTTTTGGTTCAAAGTGGATATACAGTGTCAGCAGCAGATTCGAGCTTGTTCGTAAATGCTCAAAAAGGAAAGCTAGCAATTGTGCTAGTTTACGTGGATGATCTCATAGTCACAGGAGATAATGGTGAAGAGATCAAACAAACAAAGACCAACTTAGCGGTGAGATTTCAAATGAAAGAGCTTGGAGAGTTAAGACATTTTCTTGGACTCGAGGTAGAAAAGACTGAAGAAGAGTTATTCTTATGTCAGCGTAAATATGCTAAGGATCTTCTTCAGAAGTTTGGGATGTCAGAGTGTAAGCCTATCTCGACACCATTAGAAGCCAATGCCAAGCTAAACTCCTATGAAGGAAAATCTCATGGATGTGACGATGTACAGGCAATTGGTGGGCAGCTTGATATATCTCACCTTAACAAGGCCTGACATAGCATACGCAGTTGGAGTCATTAGCCTATTTATGCAGAAACCCAAGAAGCCGCATTTGGAAGCAATAAGGCGAATTTTGAGGTATGTGAAAGGAACAGTTGAGTATGGTATCACATACAAGAAAGGAGTTCTGTGCGAATTAGTTGGCTATTGTGATGCTGACTATGCCGGAGACGTCGATACAAGAAGATCAACAAGCGGATATGTTTTTAGTCTTGGGTCAGGAGCAGTTTCTTGGTGCAGCAAAAGACAACAGACAGTGTCGTTATTAAGCACTGAAGCTGAATACAAGGCAGCGGCTACTGCGGCTTAAGAAGTTACTTGGCTCGTGCAATTAACGAAAGATCTGCATCAGAAAAGTGATTATCCGGTAAAGCTTTATTGCGATAATCAATCAGCAATAAAACTTGCAGAAAATCCAATGTTTCATAGCAGAACAAAGCACGCAGACGTACGATATCATTATGTGCGAGAGAAGGTACTTCGAGAAGAGATTGAAATACAGTCGGTAAGAACCGAAGACCAAGTCGCAGACATATTCACCAAGGGACTCAACGTTGCAAAATTTGGCGAATTGAGAAGAAGACTTGGTATGATCTCAAGACAAGAGATCTGATGAAGTTGGTGATGAGGGGGAGAATTGAAAAATATCATCACCAATAATCAATTGCTAAAATTTTCTAGCTAATAAATGCCTAGAATCTTCTATAATAAAATCTAGCATAATTAAGATAAATTAATAATTAAAATGTGTGGTTAGGAATTTATTTGTTTAGATTTTTCTTTTCTCAATCGACATTATGTGCCTATAAATAGGCTTAATATTTTGTGAAGTGTGTGCAAGAGTGCGAACAAAAATAAAGAGTGCAAGTGTGTGAGAGTTGGTGTGTGCAGTAGGAAAAAGTTAGTGTGAGTGGGTGAGAGTGAGAAATAATTGTGTGTGGTGTAGTATTGGTGTGAGCGAGTAGAATTTATTGTAAAAGTTCAAGTTAGTACTTATTGTATAATAGTTGTTCCTATAAAGTCCCATTTTTATTTTAATTAATTTTCTCATGACGGAGTCGGATGGAGGCTGACGACTCTCCTACCGACCGCCGAATATATATTTTTAATAAATTTTTTTGTCGATCGAAATAATAAAAGTGGAGGATCAATTCCTCAGTCCTCATTCTTCTCCTTTAATCTCTCTCTTTCAGAGGGGCTGACTTCGCTACTACATAAGAGAGAAAAAAAATCTCTACAACCCCGTTACAGTAATACGATATATTAAAATGATAAACTAATACGTAAAAATATTTAAAATATATATTACAAGTTTTTTAGGTGAACCTCTAATTTTTTAATTATAAAATATAAAAATTGTTCATTATGCATTTGAGTTACCATTCTAAATAGAACACTTAATTGAAATTAAAAATTTATTATATAATTTTTCCTGCTAAGAGACTCCTCCAATTATTATTTTTTAAGAAAAAATTGATCATACATTTATTTATTGTGTCTGGTATTATACATTTATAATTCAGATATAGCTTAATGTGTGGACTCCTCTAATTAATTATTCACGAAATAATTTAATGTTTGAATCGCATTATAATTAAATGAAAAAAAAGTATTTATAAATATTTTAACTTTTAGTATCAATAATTTAAATTTAATTAAAATAAAAATAAATTTAACATAATTAATATATAAAAATTAAGACGTAATTAGTTTGTGAACGAAGTACTTAAAAAATATCATACTATAAATTATAAAAATATCATACTATAAATTATTAGAATAGATAGGACATGCATGTCATGTGAACTCGCACAAATTTATTTCTATTCCAATCACAAACGGAGCTCGCGAAAAACATGCATGTTTCATTTTATCTAATAATTAATTTCACAAACTCAGAGTACTGTTTTTTATTTTATCAAATTAAATTTATACAAAATATATTATAATATAAAAAATAATGGAGTGACTTAATCTTTTAAAAACAGTTATTACTAAACTAAATGTCAAAAATATCTTTAAAAATTCAGTTTATATATAGAATTTTTTTTTCTAAATAATGTTTAGAGTAACTTTTTTATTATGTGGAAAAAGCAAATTTCATTTACACTCAAAATTCAAGTTTTCTTTATATTCAAATTTATACTCATATTGGTTTGATTCCAAATATATATTCCTAACTTCGTCGAACTAACTCAGACCTAACCTCAAGTGAATTATAATAGTATTATTCATATGGGTTATCCATTTCAGTTTTATTAAGACTTTTATATAATGTATTATACGAAGTTCATAAATACACAAAAAAAAAAAATTTGTTCAGCCCTTCAACCCGATTAATCTGAGTGAACTCAAGCTATATCGGTCTTGAACTAAGCTGCAAGCCAAACGACATGGGGTGAACTATTTTTTGTTCTGACTTCAAACTAGCTAGGTTAAAACATGGAATGCAAATATAATATTTTTTAATGTTATAATATTTTTTTTAATATTATTTTTTAATGTTATTGTTCCTCCTCTTCACTTGGTGTTTTACTGGGTTTGCTTTATTTTTTGCGGGGAATTACAGGCTTTTTTTTTCAATCAAATACTTTGTTGTTGTTGTTTCAATCAAATATCTTTGTTTAATTAATGTATATGCATAAATCAAATGCGAAGATTTCGTCGCAGAAATTAAAAATAAAAAACCCACTAAATTTGAAACCCAAATGGACAATATTTCCTGAAATCCAGGCTGCTGGCAATTTCTATTGCCTTAAGTGGCACCTAATGCTGCCGTGCACGGTGCAGGCAGGTCAAGCTCAACATGTAGCTTCTTTTTTTTTTTTTTAACTTTGTTTTCTCACATTTTTTTATTTTTCTTTGGGTATAAATCGGAAAATTCTTACATTGACCTAGCGGCCAATAAAAAGTGATTAAAAGAGTAATAACAAAGAAAATAAATAATTCTATGCACATGATCTAGTAAGTCATTTTAAGCGGAATAGAATCACAGTCGATGTAAAAACTCTTCCTACTAAATTTTAATATAGTTACATACCTATAAAATTACATTAATTTTTTTTAATGTACATATTAATGCTTTTTATATTTATTAAATTGAAACTTATTACTCATACTCTTAAAAATTCTAATTGTTAAATTGCAATTTTTTTTTATTTTCAAACACTTTTTAAGTTTTAAGGAATTATTGAATTTTGTTGGCAATTGTTATACTCATGAAATTAATACATTACAACGTTTATATAATCATCAACATGCATAAATTCTTGACAGGGTATCTATTCTTTCATGGCAGGCATTTTATTTATGACTATTAATTATTCAATTTTTGAAAATAACATATTTCATATTTGAAAATCTTAAATTCCATTGAATTAAAAAAATTAGCCAAACATTAAAATAATATTAGGCTGGGCTGTGTTAATGACCCTATCAGCCCAATTTCATTTCACCAAGATAAAAGCCGAATGCCCCCGCTGAAATGGAGATTACATTCCAATCGCTTAATATTTAAAAAAAAAACATATTTACTTTAGCAGATTTTTCATATATCATATTAAATTTTACTTTTTTATTATCAACATCCAATTAATGAATTTTTTTTTAAAGAGTATTATATATATAAGATGAGCTATGAGTGACAATGAATAAAACACCAATAAAAATCATCATACTTGAATCCAAACTCATTTAATTCTTAAATTATCTGAACCTATTTAAACTTAATTATAATTATACCCCAATCTACCTTAAACTCGTTTAATACTACTTATTTTCTATTCAAATTTATTTAATTACTCATTTAAATATAAAAATTTAAAAATATTATAAATTTTAAATATAATTTATAAAATTTTTTAATTAAATAATTATAAATAAAAATTTAATATTAATATAATTTTATTAAAAATAATTTCATACCAAATAATTTTATAATTAAAATTTTAATAAAAATATAATTAATATATAATTGAGGTCATGTAATGAATATCTAATAATCTATACATAAACCTGATTCAAACTCATCATAAATAATAAATATAACACCCTTATATTTTATATACGTACAATACATATAATCTATATATATAATATACATATAAAAAATATAAAAAATATAAAAATGTCATAACAAATCACATATAAAAAAATATACAAATACAAAATATAAAAATGCCATAATAAATCACATATAAAAAAAATTATTTTTCATGAACAAAAGTAATTACTAATAAATAATACAAACTTAAGATGTAAATTAGCAATTACTAATAAATAATACATACTTAAGCTGTAAATTAGCAATTACTAATAAATAATACATAAAAGCTGTAAATTGCTAAATTATAAGTCTATAAAAAAAATTCTCTGAAAAAAAATTTACTATTATTTTATCTGTAATTTTAATAAATCTCAGTTCAATTATCATAACATGCATAAAAAATCTTATCTGTACTTTTAGTAAATCTCAATTCAATTATCATAACATGCATAGAAAAATCACTCCCAAAATATATTTATATTTATTTACAAAATCCATCATTTCTTTAAAAATATTATCATATCAATTTATATACAAAAATGCCATATACATATATAAAATTTAATCAAACCAGTTTAATATGCACATGTTATTTTTACTATACACAATTCAAATCACTCAGTATAAAAATTATACATGAATACACCTTTTAAGTTGGTCTCATAGCACACTAAATCTTCAAGTTTCAATTATTGTCTGGATATTATAATATGTACTTTTAATATCTGTGTGATATATATTACCGCGCTAAACTTAAAAATTTAATGATACATATATATATTTTCTTCAATAAAAATAATATAAAATATACCCACATTTATTATTCTTTTTCTCAATTTTAATATAAAACTAGCTTTATAATATTAATATAAAACTTTCGTTAATTTTTATTTAATATCTCACATATGAATCATATCATCAATTTACCTAACATATTTTTTCATAATTCAATAATTTACATAAAAATAAACATAAATATAGGCCCAAAAAATCTAATATGTCATTTAAATTTCAGAGTTATTATTTTGGTCTAAAGTAATACTATGGTCCAAAATAATGTATTTTAATATTTTATTAATAAACTCTACATATTATTAAAAAAATAATTTAAATTATAAATATATGCTGAGTATGGATAGATAGCAATATTTGTTTTATAATATACTTTTAATTATAGTTCTATTTTTTATTTTTAATAAGAAAACTAATTGAGTACATCAAAATACAATTTAGCAACGAGTGAATATTTAATAAAAAAGTTACGCTCCTCATCAAATTTCTTAAAAAATTATATATTTTAAAAGGAACTTATTGAATATTTTATAAAAACATATAATAAATTCATAATAAATTAATAAAAATATTTATTATAATAAAATTTGTATATATTATATGAATTTGATAAATTTATAAATTGATAAAAAAATAATAAATTTAAAAAACTGATAAATTTTCTTAATTTTTTTTTTCATTCACGACAATAGTTTTAGAATTAATTCTCTATTTTCAAATTCTTAAAAAAAAAAAGAGGGAAGGGGGGGGGGGGGGGGGGGGGGAGGGCAGAAGAAGATGAGGGGTGGCTTGGCTTTTTACGGGGATCTCGGAGGACACGAATGAAAGGGACCCACACTCCCAATCTGTGGGGTCCAGAACATGGGGGTTGACACTATAAACGTGTGCTCTGTCCCTCTCCTGATTAAACCTTTTAACTAATTCTCTCCACTGACTCTGTACACTGTACAGTTATTTGGTGTCTGTGTGACCGTTACTATTTCATTCCAAAATTTATAGTATTTATTTTTTTTCCTCATTCAAATTTTAAATATAATAATTCTTTTCATTTAAAAATTTTTAATACAACAACCAAGGAATAATAAATAGAACATTAAAATTCTACGAGTGATGCTGTTTTAATTTATTAATATTGATATATATTCAGTTTACAAAAAAAAACTAGATCAGATTAATTGAATATTTAATTTTTAATATTAAATAATAAATAAATATATTTGCTCCAGACATTTCAACTTTATAATTGAAATATCTTAGTATAAATTTATAATTAAATAATTTGTTAAAAGATCAGTGTTTCGCTTGAGAGGGGCCTAAGTTATATATACGTACGTGCATGTTATATATTGATATATAATTTATTTTTTAACCATTTACCTCTTCACTTTTCATCAACATTGAAGGACAGAACTAGGGGTTCTGAAAGGGCAGTGAATCCTCCTAACTGAGGACAATAAGCTCTTACAGAGAAAGTTAATATTATTAAATAAATATAAGAGAAAGTCTTGTAAGAAACAAAGAAAAAATGAGAAGAGTGGATTGCGACCCACAATAAATGAGTGAGATCCATTTTATTTCATTTTTATATATTTTTTCATTAGAAACATTTTATATTCTTTGTTTTTTATTTTTTTTAATTGTGCTTTATTTTTTTTTCAATAAGAGTAATAACTTGTTACTCTTATTTTCTCTATCTCTGCAATTAAAAATAATAATAATAAAATAGCAAAATAATAAAATACAGTGGCCCCTTGATTTGCTTCCTTGCACCATCACACTATGCATATCGATGAAACACAACTCCTTTTGTGTTTTTTTCATGTTCTTAAATCTTTATTGTATATTACCATTTCCTTAAAAAAAATTTCGGTTAACCTTATTTTTTTTTATAACTTTACTTTTTAAAATTTATACTTGCAGTTGTCTGTAATTTTAAAATAATTTCAATATTATTAATTAAAATTTATTAAAAAACTAATAAAATTTTAGTTATTGTACTATTATAACATTAAAAGAAGGCAATTTTATTTTAAATTTGTTCAATAAATTGATATATTAAATATAATTCTTTTTTATTTTAGAATTTTGACCACTTTTATTGAATCCTAGTTCCGTCACTGTCAACAATAATAAGGCCCCTCACTTTCTTAGTCTGAATTCGGCCCCGGCAAATATTGCAACTTATATTATGTCCAAATTAGTTAATTTATTATATGATATATAAGAGTAATTTTTTATTCTTTTTTAAAATGTATGTGGATGCAGAACACATAGAATGTAAATATTTTAAATAAAGTTTATAAAATTTAGTTAATAAGTTTTATTGAATAAGATAATCTTAAACCTCATTTAAAAAAAATTTGTAAACTTTTGCAAAAATAGTGAAAGGAAATAATAGTGAAAACCAAACTCAGGCAATTGACAAAACATTGGCATCGAGGTTATGTGGAGCCAGTTTTATTGAATTTAGAGGCAAACAAAGAGCGTGGAAGGTGCAAAGCTGGTGGGTCTTTAAATAGGGATTTAGTCACAAGAGATGGACCCCAACCCCAAGCTAATAAAACTCACCAGATCAACAGGAGGAACCAAGATAGTTACCACACCGAGTCACAATTCAATTATAAATGCATATTTTCCCGAATTACAAATCCATAATCGGTTTTTTTTTCTCTTTGTATTTGTACTAAAAAAACTCAATTAATTAATCACAACTTAAAGATAATTGTATATTATCCTAAATAATATATTCATAATTAGTTTCTCCTATTCCCTATTTGAACTAAAAAAATTAGTTAGTTAGCGTACAAACCATAACTAAATGATAAGTGCATATTCTCTTAAATATTTAATCAAAGTCAGTTTTTTTTCTTTCATATTTATCCTAAAAAAATATAGCTAGTTAATATATTAAATTATAACTTAACGATAACTATATGTTCATTTGAATAATAGATTCATAATCTATTTTTTTGGAATAACCTCCATTCCAAATATGGTCAATGCATCAGAAAAACTAATGACATAATAGTCATCGACCACTTTGCTCTTCAATTTTTATAGGAATTCTTTCAATTTCGAATAAAAAAATTTTTAGCTCACAAACCCCAATGTGACGTTGTTGAATGCCTCAACATCATCTACAAGAGCTAAAATTTTGGAATCCACTTTTATAGCCTTACCCTTTCCCAAAATCAATATATCAACCAGACAAGCTACTCCTAATTTGATTTGTAACTCAGCATCGTTACATTTTTTAAATTCACGAAATAATCTCTCCCATGTCCATCCATTATAGCATTGAACTAAGCATTTGGTCCCCCTAACCATGCCTTTTAGACCACAGTATTTCAGCCCCATTACTAAATAATACTCAATAATTTCAAATGTTAGGACTGACTTTTCAAACTTAAATAAAAGCTCATTTTTATTTTCACTTGGAACTTGGTATATGAAAAGTCAGTGAAAAAGCCCAGACCAATGGTCAAAATTTTCATCATCAAGCCCAAAAAGGTGACTGACATTATATCGATTAAAGACAACCATCTATACTAAAATAAAAAATATTGTTATCAATGAATAAACTCATATTGAACAATTGGCAGTATAAATCACATTGTGTCATACATTGTAAATCATACTAACCTTTTCTTTGATAGAGTCAATTACGTTATTTATCAGCTGAATTGTTTGTAGTCCACGACCTACCCTGTTAACCTGGCGGTACCTTTAATCACTTGGAGGGATGACATAATCAGCATCATGGCACATATTTCATTGATTAGTTATTCAATCATTGACAGGTTGCACTTTAAAATATAGTTAAAATTTCAAATAAATTTTTTTAATTACTTACTCCAATGCGTTCTTCATTAGTATGTTCTCCTCTCACTTTCTTCTTATGAATGAGAATGTCATCATAAAAGAACATACGAATCTTGGTTTCTTTGCCTTACCAGCCACACTTGATTGATAAGGTAATCTTCTTTTTATTCTTCAGCCCTTAGGAGAAGTTGACGATATTACTCTTGGACTTAACTGGAGTGTGGTTGGTTTGTCCCCATATAAGAGAGATTGCTCACTTTGAGAAGATGGGCTAGTATGAGAATCTGTTGCCATTTTTTTCTGTAATTATTTGACTACAAAGTCAAAATCAAAATAGCTCATAACATACTCATATCATACAAACTCATTCCAAAATAGCTCAGTAATATAAACTAATTTCAAACTCATTTCAGCTGATATCATACTCATATCAACTCATTTCATACTTATACCACATTATACCAGTAAAAACAAGTTCATACCAACTCATACCAGTATAAATATGGTAATAAAAAGCTCATAACAACTCATGCCAGTAAAAATATGTTCATACCAACACCTACCAATAAAAATAAACTCATAACACGCTCATACCAACTCATACTAGTAAAAATAAGCTCATACCAAGTCATATCTGTAAAAATATACTCATACCAATCTCATACCAAATTATACCAATAACAATATACTCATATCAAGCTCATACCAAGTGGTGCATTTAAAAATATACTCATACCAAGCTCATACCAACTAATGCTAGTAAAAATATGCCTATAACAAGCTCATACCAAGACATACCAGTAAAAATATGCTTATTATAAGCTCATACCAACTCATACCAGTAAAAATATACTCATACCAATCTCATACCAAGTCATACCAGTCAAAATTTACTTATGCCAAGTTCATACTAACTCATAACAGTAAAAATATGCTCATGCCAAGCTCATACCAAGTCATACAAGTAAAATATGATCATACCAAGTCATATCAGTAAAAATATACTCATAACAAGCTTATAATAAATCATACCAGTAAAAATATACTCATACTAAGTCATACTAGTAAAAATATGCTCAAATCGAGCTCATACCAAGTCATACCAGTAAAAATATAATAATACCAAACTCATACAAAGTCATACCAGTAAAAATATACTCATACCAAGTCATATAAGTGAAAATATACTCATACCAAGCTCATATCAAATCATACCAATAAAAATATACTCATACCAAGCCCATACTAAGTGGTGCCTTTAAAAATATACTCATACCAAGTCAAGTCAGTAAAAATATGCCTATAATAAGCTCATACCAAGACATAGCAATAAAAATATGCTTATTACAAGCTCATACCAACTCATACCAGTAAAAATATACTCATACCAATCTCATACCAAGTCATACCAGTCAAAATTTACTTATACTAAGCTCATACCAACTCATAACAGTAAAAATATGCTCATACCAAACTCATATCAAGTCATACCAGTAAAAATATGATCATACCAAGCTCATACCAAGTCATATCAGTAAAAATATACTCATAAAAAGCTCATACCAAATCATACCAGTAAAAATATGCTCATACCAAGTCATATCAGTAAAAATATGTTTGAACCGAGCTCATACCAAGTCATACCAGTAAAAATATAATAATACTAGGCTCATACAAAGTCATACCAGTAAAAATATGCTCATACAAAGTCATGCCAGTAAAAATATGCTCATACCAAGTCATATCAGTATAAATATGGTCATAACAAGTTATATTAGTAAAAATATGCTCATAACAAGCTGATACCAGTAAAAATATATTCATACAAAGCTTATACCAAGTCATATCATTAAAAATATATTCATACCAAACTCATACCAGTAAAAATATGCTCATTCCAAACTTGCAGTCAAATCATATGCATTCTCGGGTCAAATAAAGCATAACTATTTACAAAAGAGAGATTAAGAGAGAGAGAATAATTACCTTCAGATAAGAGTGATGAATGGTGAAGAAATAACGACTATGAGAGAAGAATGGAGAATAGACAGTCGAAAATAATTAACAGCGACTGACGAGGATTTCTTACTTTGACAAATAATACAAAAGAGAAGATGAAAGTCGTAAATGAAAATGAAAGAAACTGAATTTTAAAAATATGAACGAATTTTTAAAATTCAGAGAATATTTTTATTTAAAAGAATCTTATTAAAAATATTAAAGTCTATAATATATTAATATTTTAATAAAAAAATATATATCTAACTAATTCACAAATATATTTCTATTTTCAACTGAATTTTAATATTATAAGTAGAAAAGTTTATATTTATTTATTACAAAACGAGTTTATATTTATTTATTCTTAAAAAAAAATTATTGTGGCAAATGTAAAAAAATAATGGCAGTTACTGAACCACCTTCAATACGTATAACAGTGGATGAGAGATTTCGAATTCACACGGCAATGAAAATAGAATCACAAAAAAAGATGAACAGATCGGATTTTAACAGGCAGCAAAATTGGCAATTTGCTTAAACTTTTTTTCCGGCTAAAGAAAAGATCGAGAACTGTGCAATCTCAGGCGCAGAAATATGTTGTAAAGATCAAGAAATTTGCTAACTTCAGTCACTCACTCAGTCACAGCTCATACCTCATAGCCCCATTAATGAATTGAATCAAATCTATCGTTACTACTTTTTTCTCTTTTTAGCCTTTTCTCATTTAGGGTGGCGCACACACTATAAAGGACACAAGCACAGAGAGAGACTCTCTGGGTATACATAACACTTCGTCTCTATAAAACTATGCACAAACTCATCTAATTAAAGGCCTAAAGAGACCTTTTTTTTTAAACCTTTAGCTCTTGCTCTGCCACTTGCTCACATATTCGATTGATCGAGTCTTGTTTAAGATTCTCATATACAGAGAAAGGAGATAAGGGAATAAGGGAATGTGCTTTTCTTTTCTTTTTTGTTGTGTACGAGAGAGAAAGAGTTTCTTTATAGTGTTGTAATTTTCTTAGCTGTTACTCATTCTATCTGGCAATGAAGTGTTTTGTTTTAATAAGGAGAGCATTTTAATCCAAAATACTGAAATACCCATGTTTTAATTCCTCCGTTAACGGTCAATTCATCTCTTCTCTCCGTCTCTCTCTCTCTCTCTCTCTCTCTCTCTCTCTCTCTCTCTCGCAATTATAGCTATGTAAATATAAGCATTCCCCACATCTTCTTGAGGTATCTTTCTCTATCTATCTCTCTTTCTGTATACTGGGATCTCAAATTGAAAGCAGTCAGGCAAGTTTTGGAACTAAAAGGAGCTGAACCCAATTTACAATTTTAGATTATGTAAGCATTTTACAGTTCTATAGTTATTTGTATGTGCACATATTTTAGTATGTTTGTATGTAGGTCGTTTTGATTAAGTTGTTTTTATGCCTACTCTGATCTGGGTTTTGGCTTTTGTTTTCTTGGGTTAGATTGTAGTTAGGGAGTTGGGGATGTTGACTTGTATAGCTTGTTCAAAGCAGCTTAACAATGGATCTCTACACCAGAGAGAGAAGGACGAGGATGATGCTCTGGAGACGCCAAGGACTAAGCAGGCTCTCAAGGCTATTACTGCTCAGGTATTTTACATTCTTGTGCAAGCTCGTTGAACTTTAGTCTCTGTTTGCTGACTAATAAAATGAAGGAAAAGGACACGGAATCGGAGTTACTGAGTTTTTTTTTTGTTCTTTTCTCAAGCAGCTGAAATGGAAGAAAAAGGCCAAGAAATCAGAAAAGAAAGAAAGTGTTCAATTATGTTGTTTTTTCATCTAACAATTTGGCTTAAATGCGTCTAGTTTTTCATTTTTTGGTCAAAAAACAAAATACCCATTATTATTCTTTTGTTGCTTTCTCTTTGTCTTCTTTCTGGGCAACCAAACAGAGGGTGAGGGTGTGAGTTACAAAGTTTGGATACAAAAGCAATATACCCAAAACCCCAAATGTCTATCAAGCTGAGGGGCCACTTTCTATTACATTGGCAATTTATGGAAACAAAAACATTAAAATAAGAATTGAACTACTGGGAGATATGCTCAATTTTACTATGTGGTTTAATTGTTTATAATTTGTTTTTGAAACAAGAATTATTCCATAATCCGTTTTGCTTATTTCACGTAGAGTTTTTCGTTATCTGGAAACTAAACCATGCAAAATAAATGGCTTTTCTAAATTCATTTTTCAGAATTTTGAAAATATTATTTTGTTGTTTCTTTTTCTCTCCATTTTCTTGCAAAATGGTAGTAATAACTTTGTTCTTCAGATAAAGGACATGGCATTAAAGGCATCAGGAGCATACAGAAACTGCAAGCCCTGTTCTGGACTGTCCACTAATAACCGTAATGGGAACTATGCTGAATCTGATGTTGCCTCAGAGTCAGCAAGGGTTCACTGTTCATATCGTAGAACAGGAAGTTCCAATTATACCCCAAAAATGTGGGGGAAAGAGATGGAGGCAAGAGTAAAAGGGTTATCAAGTGGTGACGGCACACCTGCATCAGTTAGTGCACGAACAGAGTCTGTGGTGCTCATGGAGGAAGATGAACCTAAGGAATGGGTTGCACAAGTGGAGCCTGGTGTGCTCATCACCTTTGTTTCTTTGCCTCAGGGTGGAAATGATCTCAAGCGGATTCGATTTAGGTAAATTCTCTTTGTTTGTTGCCAGTCTGTGAAGGTTTTGGTTGGTTTGCATGGGGTCAATTGTTCTCTCAAGTGGACATGTCAACTGGAATTTTGCCATGTTGATATTCACCTTTGAGTTTAGTCTCTTTCTTGATGCTGAAGGGCATTAATTTGTTTGATTGTGAATAGTCACTTATATTTGGTTTGAAACTGAGAACTGGATTGGTCATCCTGAGTCTGCCCATTGCAATCTGGACTCTTTCTTGTTTGCGGAATGATGTTCAAGGTTTTCATTTGTTTGAACGTGGTAAAATTTCTTTGATTTATTGATGTTAGTTGAAGCTGATCTGTGGCATTTTCATTTCTTATCGTGTCCTTAATCTACTGCACTAAATTTGCATGTGAGGTTTTTCTGTCACCTTAATACTATGATTGGAGTGGCATCCGAATATCAAGAGTAGGGTACTGGTCTTACTTTAGGGCGTTGGCCTATTGTCTTACAAGTTTGTGGTAACTGGAAAAGCAGTACAAGAAAAGAGCTCTGTCATAACCCCTCGAGCATCTCAATGAAGTTAAATGATTAGCCATTGAACAATAGGATCCTATCTTTTATTTAGAAATGTCATAATTTACTGTAAATTTGAGATGCTGCAAAGGGAAAATTTGTGTGGCACCTTTTTGATGACAGTAAAATGTGGGACAGAAGTGAAGCATAAAGATCAAAGATGTGTCTGCTGTGCATGTGCATATGGGTACCCACTATCTTGTGTTTCCTGCATGCAATTTTCGAGTAAGAATTAGACTACCTGTTGAAAGTGACCGTATGAGCTGTTGTTAGAAGTGATTTTACTATAATGTACAAGCATTTCGTATTTGCTTGTCATTTTGCAGTTGTTTTTTTCATGGACCAAAAGGTTATAAAATCTATTTGATATTATCTGCGTTTAGAATCACCCTTCATGTCCTTCCAAAGGAAAGGAAGAAAAAAGAGAAAACGGACAGGAAACTTAAAAATCATCAACACTTTCATCTTATAATGTGTGGACTTTTGGAGGAGAAATCTTGATGGATTATTTGGTGATTACAAAAGAACTAGCTAGCAGAAATTTCATTTCTACTTCTTTTTCTTACTGGTCTCTATTTGATTATATCTACTTATTGATCATCATCACATATAACCGATAAGAATGTAATTCACACAAATGCAAGCTCCTATATTTATGGTACAATTAGCACATACAAGGATTCCTGTGGCGTTATTTTTGCAGCATTTGAATTTGAACGTGCCATATAATTTAACAAACGTAGCGCTGAAATCATGCGTACTTGTAAAAGCCGCAAATTTTGGCCAGAAATACTTTACTTAGTAATAAATCCTTGATCTGAAGTTCATATGTGGAATAGTATGGGTTCTAAGATTTAAATGAAATAGAAAAATGTAAAAGTTCACTGCTATGAGAGCTTCATGTCTTGGAAGTTTCATTTGCTTTTTATTCTTTGTTATTAATGGCCTCAGAGAAATTGTAGACATCGAAGGGTAGAAACTTTTGTAAAAAGCCATAAAAACAGTGATGGTAAGGAGTCTGTTCTCCTGATTCTTATCCTCCTCTTAGAGCTAGTTTAGGGTGTTCTAGGATTCTTGGGGTGTTGGGTTTATACATAAAGGTGTCACCTCCCCCTCACTTGTTTTCTTGATGCTTTCTTGTAGTCCTCTTATTTACTAGGGTTGTTCCACCACCTTTTGTTTATTTATAAAAGAAAGATTCATCTGTCTGTCGTTTTCTGCTGACCCTAGTGATTATTATGCGGCAGTTCATGTTTGTGACATTGTCAATCATACATATCATGTTCCAGAATTGTGAAATCATTGTTTTGTTTTTTTTGGCTCTTTTGCCAGGATAAAATGGCTTTCCTTATGTACCAGTCCAGCAAACCAATTAGTTCACCAACCATATATATATACAGTTTTTCTTTATTATCTTAAAGATCTTGAAATTTTAATAATATTGCAAAAGTTGCATCTTTATCTTCTGATTTTTCTCAAGGCAATTTAATTTGGATGTATAAGCGACATGATATCTTTTTTTTGATGTTTTGATCAGTCGAGAAATGTTCAACAAATGGCAAGCTCAAAGGTGGTGGGCAGAGAACTATGATAAGGTCATGGAACTATACAATGTTCAACGGTTCAATCAGCAGGCAGTCCCGCTTCCAACTCCACCACGATCTGAAGATGAAGTAAGCATGCTCCCAGATTGAAATTTTAACAGTATTTCTGTTTGCACTGTGATTGTGTGATGATTCTGAGCCACTTGTCGATGCATGCTTTTGACATGCTTTAGACAATTATGTGCTTTTCGATTGCATTTAACATGAGTTCTACTGTATTGTGTTAAAAGTCTTTTTCAGTATCTTTGTTCCTGAATTTTGATGTTTTAGTATTTCCTGTCGACTACTGTTTATCTTTATATCGCCATGTTTGGGTTACCACATGAACTGATGAACAGATTCCTGCCTCCAGTAATATAGAATGCAGTATCATTTAATTGTACTTTAGATAGAACTAATTTTGGTATTGGACTGCACTTCTCTTCCATTCTTTGCCAGAGCTCAAAGCCTGAATCTGCCAAGGACAGCCCTGTGACTCCACCACTAGGCAAAGAGCGGCCCCACAACTTCTATCGCCCAGCTGGAATGGGCTATTCTTCATCAGATTCACTTGACTACCATCCAATGCAATCCCACCAATATTATGACTCAGCTGGTCTTGCTTCAACTCCAGAGCTCTCTAGCATTATCGGTGTCAAAACCGAGGCATCAACAGTAGGGGGTTCTGCTAGGACTAGTTCATCAAGAGATGCAGATCACTCAGGAGAGCTTTCTGTCAGTAATGCAAGCGATATGGAAACCGAGTGGGTTGAACAGGATGAACCAGGAGTATACATCACAATTAGAGCTCTGCCAGGTGGCATTCGGGAACTAAGGCGAGTTAGGTTCAGGTTAGTGAGCTTCTATAATTTAGATAAATGCAATGGAATTGGCTTGCTTATGATAGTTATCAGTGCTTCCTTGATTTTGCCTTTAACCTTTAAGTTCTAGTTACATGTTAACTTGGGCATTTTACTCTACGAGGTAATTGTTCAGAGAAATTACCTTGGACTTGGACTTGTTAAATGTATGGAAATGTGTGCTGGCTTGAATGAGGGCTTGACAATGGCTACATATGTGATCCTTTAGTAAACAGAATTTATGATTACTGTTCAGAAGATTCTAAATTGCGGTTTGAGCATATCCTTCTCAATCAAGGGCTGAGAAAATCCTCCTTATATTCTAGAATCATGTCATCTCTAACATTAGTTTGTTTTTTTTTTTCCAACAAAAGTTGTAATGGTAATGGACACGTGCAAACTTTATGGATGACGTAGAAATATAGACCTTGTTATTGTTACATATGATTCGTGTCTGGATGTGCAGTTTTTCTTGTTTGTTTCTCTCATTAGTACACAAGTTATGAACATTATGCGCTAAGTACAAAATCATATGTGATTGAATTTTCCTGGTTATATTTTCATTTTCCTTTATGTTTTGGAGCAGCCGAGAAAGATTTGGAGAAATGCATGCGCGGTTGTGGTGGGAAGAGAATCGAACCAGGATACAAGAACAATACTTATGATTTAGCAAACTGACAGTAGGAGGTGATTCTCGTAAAGCGTATGTCTAGTCTACTCTTTTTAACTTATTAAGTATAGACATTTTATATCCTCACAAGACTGTCGTTGACACAGTTTGTCACTGACTGTGCTTAAGCAATTTAGTCTGCTTAGATATATCTTCCTTGATTGTTTTCCTTTGTATCGTTTCTTTTAATTGGGGTGGCGACTGATGTGCAATTTTTCAGATGCTTGGATGTTTGGTTAAAGGATGCAGAATTAGAAAGGTGGTGGAACGTGTTAATTATGATGTTCATACATGTCTTTTTTTAGTAACATGCTCCATAAAAGACCAGTCTCATTAACTTCTCTTGCTTTGTAATATCCTTATTTCTTTTGTTTTTTTTTCTTTTTCTTTTAAAAAAAAGTTCAGTAGTATTGTTGTTCAATTGTTCATTGCTTATGCAAATTCATGGGTTTGATTTCTTGCAGTACATGTATGCATTTATAGACTCAGTTTTCCCCGGTATCAGAGTCCACAGAAGTTCTTACCCCATTTGGGCCATTTTTAAATTATAAAGGGGAATTTACAAAAATAACTTAAAAAGGGAAAAAAAAATTGTAAACATACTGTGCAAATAAAAAAAATTATAAGCATAATGTGCAAAAAAAAGTTATATATATACTATATATATAAATAAATTTTTTTTATAAAAATACAATCTATATATTCGGTATATTTCTAATTAGTAAATTGGGCATATATAACAAAAATATAAAAAAATTAATATTTTTGTAAATAAAAATATTACTGTAAGAATGAAATATAAAGAAAAGTATCTTTTGCAATTTCATCAATTATAAATATAAAAGACAAGGGGAACCCATTTTGAGTCACCATTAATCAATAAAAATTATCCATTTTGGTAATTAATTCATTGAATTTTATGCATATACCAATTAATGTTATATATGTATATGTGGAAATTTAATTTTAAATAAATAATTAAATTTAATTTTGATTAAAATTTAAATAAGAAACATTTAATTTGATTTTGATTAAATTAAAAAAATTGTCAATAAATTTTTTTAGAATAAATTATGTAAATACGTGACTGAGGAGTTGATACTGTAAAGTTAGTTTATCTGACGTAACAAATCAAAGTCTCAGCGGGCTTTTAACGGTTTTTCGATTCACAAACGCAAATGACAATACTGTCCTTCACTAGACCGCAACTAACAATCAATCAATTTAATAACTCTTTTTCTTTTTTTTTTTTTCAAGAGACAAAAAAGAAAATTATATTCTCTCTTTTTTTACTAGAATTAAAAAATATTAATTATTTTTATTAAAAATATAAATTTACAAATAATTTTTTTATTATATTTTTACTTTAGCGTGAGATATATTTAATAAATATTATTAAATAATAATATTATAGAAAATTTATATAATGATTAATTTATTAAAATAAATAAATAAATTATAATTTGAGATAATTAAAAAAGTGAGTCTATCTTTATAAAAAGGAGGGAGTGTTATATATTATTTTTTATTTTTAAATATTTTATAAGTTTTTATATATTTGATATATTAAATATATATTAAATGTATACATAATATATTTTTAGTGTTTTAAATATATATTTGATGTATATTATTTTATACATAGTATATTATTTAATATATATATATATATATATGATATATATACTTTAAGAATTTTTTTGAAATCAAGAACTAAAACAAAGAGAGTATTTTTTGAAAAAAAAATATTTTTTAAAAAAGATATATTTTCAGATATTTTTAAAAAATTCCAAGATAATATCATATATTATATTATAAAGAACATATTGGCTCTAGCTTGTGAGGATGATAAAAATCGGCTCATAATTATAATTATTAAAGGAATAATAAAAAATTAAAATTACAATATATTTAATTTTTTAACCAACGGTACAGTCACAATTGAAATAAAACTAAAAAGTACTATAAAATTTAAATTGAAAATATGATATATTTTCTGTTTATATTAAACAACAATATTAGATAAAGTATTTTTTTTTACCAAAAAAAGTATATATTTTTAAATAAATTGGCAAAAAAAATTACAAATAAAATACTCACTCCGTCCACAAAAATTATTTAATATTATTTTATTTTAGAATATCTCAAAATAATTATTTATTTTTATTTATAGAATATATTTAATATTTTTTTATTTTTTATTTAATAAATTAAAATTTTAAATTAAAATTATTAATAATTTAAATTATTTTTAAAATAAAAAATATATAAATAAAAATAAAAAAATATATAAATTATTAATACACTAATTATATTTTTTAAAAATTTATACTTTTTTTTAGGGAGGGAATAATAAAAAATATGCCTTTTTTTTGAGGAAATAGCGGCAAAAGTTTCTAAAGAGAAGGACAAGAAGGGTAAAAAATGAAAAGAAGAAGGGTAACTCTGAATATAATATATACCCCAAATTGAGCCACGAAGTCATTGAGTGGTAAAAACGATTTCAAAACCCTCGCTTTAGCAAACCCCTTCTCTGCGCCCAAAGCAAAAGCCGTTCTCTCTTATTTCTCTATAAATGCGAACCCTAATCTTTCTCTGATACCCTTTTGAAGGTTACACATATAGAGTATAAAAAAGCGTTTGATTTTATAGTAAAGCTGTTGTCCTTAAGGTGTAATTGATATAATTCTTTTGATTTTGACCGTGAAGTGTGTTATTGAGAGATGGTCGCCTCTGCCAGTACTAGTACTCCTGCTGCTGTTGCTACTACTACTGGGACTCAGTCACAGACACATACACTTTCAGCCAGCGTTAGGAAAACGATACAATCAATCAAAGAAATTGTGGGCAATTTCTCTGATGCTGATATATATTTGGTCCTTAAAGAGACCAACATGGATCCTAATGAGACCACCCAGAAATTGCTTTATCAAGGTTAGCCTTTTATTATCTTTATTTTCTGGGTTTATTTGGATTTTTTTAATTCTTTGTTTTGGGCATTTTGTTGACTTTTTGAATTGTGAGAAATGTGTAATTTGTGTTCTATTGCCAATTTTATTGATTTTCGAAAGAAGAAGAATAATGGGGAGTCTTTTGGGGTTTTGCTATGGTCGTTTTCTTGCTTTTGGATTTTGGTGTTTGTAGTCGTTCAGAGTAATGGATATTTGGTGCTTGCTGCTGATTGTGAATTTGGAAATGGATACTTGGTTCTTGCTGCTGATTGTGAATTTGGTAGGGAGGTTTTTGTATTTCTAAGGGTTTTAGGTTTAGGCTTTGGTTAATTTATTTGGTTGTGATTGTTATTTGTTCCATTTGCTTTCTAGTGTTTCTTATTATGCGCATTTGGCGCTTAAATAAAACCTCAACAAATCCAACACCATTACTATTTTTCATAGTTTCGTTTGACAAATTGGAGGTTATTGCTATATGCTTCTCATGACTATGGAAGTTGAAGGTGAATGGGCGAGTTGGGTTTAAATTGTCAAGTTTTTAGTGTTCTCCTGCATTTTGGCAAATTAGGTCTGTTTTTTCGTTTTATTTCTGAATGTGGAAGTTGATGTTAACCTTTTTCTTTGGGTAGTCTAAAATATATTGTCTTTGGGTAGTCCAAAATATATTTTTAACAAAGATTAGTTTGCACCAAGTTTACTACATTTGCTTTAGAGGACTGAGGTATGTTTTCCTTCTCTAATCTCTCTCCTTCTACTGACTTGGGCATAATTACATATTTTAATAGCACAGCCAGTGCAATCTGTGATATTATTATATTGTGTTGTAGGCTCTTTTGAGAATGTTTTGTTATAGCATAGGACTCCAGTGGGTCATATTTTCATATGAGAATGCTGTCGTGCAATGCCAAAATTGGTGGTCCTACTAATTTGCATTTGTCTTGTCATTGTGGTCAGTGTTTCTACCACATGTGAGGTGATCGAGTCTTAGTAATTGGCTTGATATCTCTTTGTCAGGTACATTATATTGAAGTAAAGCAGAACTTTTATGTAGCGTCTTCCTTTATTTAAAAAAAAAACTTATTTGCTGCTTCTTGTACGTCAGAGCTGCATACTGCATTCTTTATTCCTCCCTGTGATTGTGGAATCTGGTATATTTTCTTTGTACGTGGACTTTGTTTATGTTTCTTATTGCTGTATTGCAGCTTTGCAGTTTTTCTTTGTTATTTGTGGCTTTCTCTTTGCTGTTATTTTACATTTTCTTTGTTATTTGTGGTTTTCTGTTGAATGATTGGAAGTTTTAGAAAGACAACTAGCTTGCAATATTTTTTTTCCATTGAAGGGGGACGGGGTGTGGAGTTTCTAAGGTGATATATATAAATCTTGATTTGTTGAATGCTGTAATAAGTTTTGCAAATTGATATTTTCCTCAGATGTGATTTTTCCCTTCTTTGCCACGTGCTTTACTGCTTTCCTTTTACTGTCATTTATTGGACTCTTATTTTTTATTTGCATTCTTACTTGGTATTCATCAGATCCATTTCATGAGGTGAGGAGAAAAAGAGACAAGAAGAAAGAGGTATGAATCTTATATATCTTTTTTCCTCTACTATCCAGATGCTATTGGTTCCTCTTCCCTCTATCTTTGTTCATATTTCTCATGTTGTTTAGCAGTGTGGGCTGTGTGTGGATATCTACTCTACTGTTTAATGCGACCTTGCATGTTTTTGTGGAAATAGCATTACGTGTTCTGTGCTTAGATTTCAATTTTATAATCTTGCTGAAAATTGTTGAAATCTATTATATAGCATTTTTTAATTATGCTGAAATAACTTTTTCTTTTATGTTTTTGGAAGCCAAAATGAAAAATGATTACTCGTCTTTTCATTTTTACTCATAAGTGAAAAAGTTTAATCAGAGTCTGGTCATCCTTCAAAATATTTTTTGTATATTCCTGCTTTTAAATTTGTTTCTGCATTGTGAGATGTCTTTAGTCCACGTAATAAATGTATTTGAATGGTCAACTACAAAATTTAAAATTATTTTATTAAGTTATATGATGATTTTTTAGACGTCGTATTGTGCTTTGCAGTTTATGATTCCAGTCCTCTTGAAGTTCAATTATTCATGTTAAGGTTACTGTGTTAATTTTTTTTGGAAAGAACTGGCTCTGATCTGACATCATACTCATCTACTTATATGCTTATGTCCTCAGAGTATGGGTTACAGGGGTTCTGTGGATTCAAGAAAAAATTCTGAGAATTTGGGTCAAGGGGCAAAAGTTCGTACATTTTCTGACCGTAATGCTCGACAAGGAGGTTACTTACGAACCGCTGTACCCAGTAATGCAGGAATCAATAGAGAGTTCCGAGTTGTGAGGGACAACAGAGTTAACCAAAATACAGTTAAAGAATCAAAGCCTTTGTTGCAGCAAGGTTCAGCATCTAGCAATGATAAAGCTTTTGCGGTTGTTACTGATAAGGGGTACGGTTATTTGGGCTATTATATGCCCTTTCCTCTTATTTTTATTCTGTTCTCGGTGGTTGACACAAACAATTTGTTAATGTTTGATATATCAGCATCTGGGTTTCCTGGATTGGGGTACAATTATGATGAGTAGGTATGAGCTAGTGATCCTTGACCCCTTTTGAGTGGTTGTGTGTAATTGTAGCAAAGATACATGAATTAAGCACAAGACTGAAGTCCTAAATATCTGCTCTTACAATTAAAATCTCTTAATGTTATCTGAGTATAGTAGTTGATTGCTATCTACTTGTGATAAGTACCCATTCTTATTGGCCTTTTTCTGAAAAAAAGGGATAAAGATGTTTTGAAAGTCTTGCTGTCACTGGCTTGTGTGGGTATGGGCAATATACCTAGCATGGCCTTCATATTAGTCATGTTTGTATTAACCCAAATTACACCTTGAGACTTATACAACTATGTGAATGTATTAAGCTTGTGGCACTGATGGTTGGGATGAACTTAGTTGGGTTTCCTGGTAGTTTATTGATGGGTAGCTTAACCAATTCAAGCTTTCTCATCTTATGATAATGAGAATCTCAAACTATAGCAAGCTTGTATTGCATTGCTAGAGTTTCATTAGATTTCAATTTTAAGATTGTCTTTGTCAGTGCTGTTAAATGCACTTGCGTAGCCCATGAGGCAAGGTGTGCCCTGTCGACTTACTCTTGCTAAGACGAGGCTCCTTCAAGGAGGTGCTGTCTACTCACTTGCCTCACATTTAGGCACTAAACAATTGAGGCAAGCGCTTCAGTATTTAAATGAATTATTTTTATATGCCTAATTACTTTTTAGTTAGAGCTAGCGGTCAAATGGTCTTCTTAAGTTGTAGGAACTCATAAAGACATTAGTTAATTTCATAGGGAGAAAAATTTAGGGGAATAGAAAAAGAGAAAGAAGAGGAAAAAAAAATATGGAAGTGGAAAAAAATTAGGGTTACCACAATTAGTTGTCAAAATAATTTCTTGGAACATATGAAACCTAAGAGTCCAACTAATATCAAGGAGAAAAGTAAGGAAGCGGGACTAAAATTAGGGTTACCGCAATTTCTCTAATGTTATGGATTTAAAATGATTATTTCAGTTTTACTAATTTATCTTTATTGTTATGTTTTCAAATGATGTGTTTATATTTTTAATATTTTTTCATAGTGCCTTGCTTTGATTTGGTGAGCACGTTTTATGGCACCTCTCATCTTGGTCAGTAGGAGGTCCTAGCGCCGTGAGCTCGCCTAATGGCAATGCTGGTTGTCGAGTTTGCTACTAGAATAATTGCCTTAATGTTGCCATCACAAAAAGCTGGCATTTCATCTCAGTTCTTGTTTAAATGTTGGTTATGCTATTATTGATCTGAAGTATGCCTTGAATACTTGCAATTGTTAATGCACTGGTTCTAATGAGCTCATCTTTGAACAATGCACTTGGTGATATTTTTCTCTTTCTACAACACATAAGTTGAGAGAGTATTTAAAATCTCTTTTTAAGATTTTCAGTAATGTGTTATATTATTTCATTGAACACGATCCTTGTTTCTTTTCATCAGCTCATCAGGAACTTCAGGCAACGTAAAAACCTATGGTTCACGAAGTTCATCTCAAGCTTCTAATGGGCCTATTGATTCACATTCTAGACACCCAAATACCACCGACAGGAAGGTAGTATCTGATGAAAAGCGGACTGCGGTTCACAGTGCAGCTTCACGGGTACAAGTAATAAAATCCAACTCTCAACATTATTCTGCAACACTGGCATCCAGCAATTCTGCGGTTGGGGTTTATTCTTCTTCAACGGATCCTGTTCATGTGCCATCTCCTGAATCCAGATCATCAGCTGGTGTTGGAGCTATTAAGCGTGAGGTTGGGGTAGTGGGTGGTCGCAGGCAATCTTCTGAAAATGCAGTGAAAATTTCATCTGCATCTACCAATTCTTTTTCAAATTCTGTTTTAGGAAGGGATGGTTCGTTGTCAGAATCATTTAGACCTTTTCCTGCAATTTCCAAGGCTGATCAAGTTAGTCAAACTGTTGCAACTGAGCCTGTTATGCCCAGTATTTCTGTCAGCAGATCATTCTTAAGCAATCAGTATAGCAGGCCGCATCAAGCAGCTGCGAGTCATCAGAAAGGTAGGATTTGTGTCCTAGGTGTCCCTATTGGTAAATCAACATTATTTTTGTTCTTAGCATTCTTTTTCACAACTCTGGTTTCAATGGGATTATGGGAGTGCTATTTCTTCTGGATATTGTGGCGTTTGGTGTTAGATGCCAGTTTTTTCAGAGTTGCCATAGAATTTGTTTGCATCTGTGTTCTGTTTATTATTTCAAAGATATTGACTGTCCTTTCATGCGAAAGTGGATTTTGTTTCTGAAAGAATATTTCACATATGATAATGCATTTTCTAAACATTTTGCATTATGATAAATGCATTTTCTTAACATTTTGCATTATGATAATGCATTTTCTTAACATTTTGCACTCTTTCTAGTCACTGCATCTTTGCTTGCTAGTTTGGTATCTTGTCATACTGCAAGAAAATGTCTTCATATCTCTGTTCGAGTTTTGAAAGTGATTAGTCTGTATTGCATGTTTTTGCATTACAATGGCATCTGTTTCAACTTGTAATTGTGGGAAACTGGGAAGTAAAAAATTGCAATATTTGCCATGTCTTTTAAATGAAAGATCTTCAAAATTAGTTCATATTTGCCTTTTCAAACATCTCGGATATCATTTAACTTAACTGAAGAGGGGGAGAGTTGAGCAGTGGACACAACCAGGTGTATCGAGAGGAGCATAACAGACAAGTGACCATGATCTTTTCATGCAGCTGCTCAGCCTAATAAGGAGTGGAAACCAAAATCAAGCCAGAAATCAAGTGTTGGTAGCCCTGGAGTGATAGGAACACCTACAAAATCTATTTCACTTCCTGCTGATAATTCTAAGGACTTGGAATCAGATGCTGTTGATTTGCAGGATAAGCTTTTGCGAGTAAATATCTATGAAAATCAGAATGTGATCATAGCACAACATATTCGAGTCCCTGAAATTGATAGGTGCAGGCTGACCTTTGGCAGTTTTGGTGTGGATATTGATCCTCCCAGGAATACTACATCTGGATTTCAAGCAATTGTTGCAGACGAATCAATTGTAGAATCTGCTGCAAGGTCTGTGTTTTTCATGTAATTGTTGCATTAAACTATAGTACAAATTCTAGATCATAATTATTTGCAACATTTGGACATGACTTTTGGAGGGGGGAAACAGAATGAAAAGTATAGTTATCAAATATCAATTAGTATGAATTCCATGCATTATGCATATATCTACACAGTTGTACATTAAACTTGATCGAACTTTATTTCATAGCAAATGAGATTATTAAGTCATTGTTTATTTAGGCTAAATGTGAAATATCAATGGCAGTTTGTCAGTATCTTCACCGGAGTCTTCCAGTGATGATGCTTCCGGCAACAAGCAGGGAGAGTTACTAGATGAACAAGTTAGACATTCTGGATCTGATTCTCCAGCATCAGGTGAAATGTCCGAGCATCAATTGCCTGATAATTCTGCCAATCCTTCGAATTTGGACAATTATGCTGATATTGGTTTAGTTCGAGAAAATAGTCCACCATATGCCCCTTCAGAGTCGCAACAGCAGCAAGATCCTCCTGAATTACCAAGCTTTTCAGTGAGTGCATTCCTTTGATGTGAAATAAAGCTTCTGTTTGAATTAAAATATCTTCATTACATTCCCCATCTTTCAATTTTTTTTTACCATTCTGAGATCTATTTTGTGAAGCAGGCATATGATCCCCAAACTGGTTATGATATATCATATTTCAGACCGCCAATTGATGAAACTGTACGTGGACAGGGTCTACCATCTCCACAGGAGGTGAGGGTGGTTTCGTTTCCTTTTCCTAAGGATATTTGGTTTGGAAAAAAGACATTCAATATTAGTTTATGAATAGTTTTCAAGTAAGAAGTTTTTTTTCAGCATTGCTAAAATTTCTGTTGTTAATGCTTGGAGAAACCATGTGTAAACGATCTCGTCTAAAGACATATTTTCATCGTACTTACTCCTCAAGTCACTTATTCAGTGACCATAAATGTCAGTATGAGTGTATTTTTTTTTTCATTGCATACAGGCGTTAACCTCACATACAGCCAACATCTTGCCAGCTTCAACAATACCCTTGGTGCAACAGCAGCAACAGCCACCAATTGCCCAAATGTACCCGCAGGTTCATCTTTCACATTTTGCCAATCTTATGCCATATCGCCAGTTCCTTTCTCCAGTATATGTTCCACAGATGGCAATGCCTGGCTATTCTAGCAACCCTGCATACCCGCATCCATCAAATGGCAGCAGTTACCTGCTGATGCCTGGAGGTAGTTCCCATATCAGTGCAAATGGCCTCAAGTATGGAATTCAGCAGTTTAAACCGGTTCCTGGCATCAGTCCCACTGGGTTTGGAAACTTCACCAGTCCAAGTGGGTATGCCATCAATGCTCCTGGTGTTGTTGGAAGTGCAACTGGCCTTGAAGATTCATCTCGGATCAAGTACAAAGATGGGAATTTATATGTTCCTAATCCACAGGTACATCTCCAATAAGATGAATAATTAGAAATTGTTGGTCTAAGTCTTTCTGCTTGACCTTAATGGTTTGTATTATTGAATGTCTATTCCTGCGCAACTCTGTTACAGAGATCATACAGATTGTAGTTAGTTGAGATGTTTTCATTCCTTCTTCCTTTTGATTGTCATAAAATGAGTGTAAATTTATTAATTTTTTGCTTTTATGGTCTTCAATTAATTATTTTAATTGGTCTAATGGTCCATTGTGGTGCCACTTCTTTTTAGGTTGTGTTCTTTGTTGAACAAAAGAATGTAAAATTGACATTGCATTTAATTTGCAGGCTGAGACATCAGAAATCTGGGTTCAGAATCCGAGGGAGCTTCCAGGCTTGCAATCAGCTCCATACTACAACATTCCTGGGCAAATGCCTCATGCTGCTTACATGCCATCCCATACTGGTCATGCATCCTTTAATGCAGCTGCAGCTCAATCTTCTCACATGCAATTCCCAGGTTTATATCCTCCCCCTTCTCCAACACCTGCTGCAATGGCAAATCCGCATCACTTGGGTCCTGTTATGGGAGGTAATGTTGGAGTTGGTGTTGCCCCAGCCGCACCTGGTGCACAAGTTGGTGCTTATCAGCAGCCTCAATTGGGTCATCTCAACTGGACAACGAACTTCTGAAAAGTAAATTGTCAATCTAACCCCTTGTTTGGAAGGGATTGAAGTAGTTATAGAAAGTTTAATTTTCTTTATGAAATGAGCAACCCACATAAGCTTTTTCTATCCAATGCATATCCTCTGTCCGATTTTCAATATTCTCATTTGTCTTTAATTGCACTAATTAATCACTCTAATCATCCTGGGAGGTTTCCCAGGTGCAAATCCTGGCACTTAGCAACGAGGTTTATTAGACTTTCTGGTTACTGTGCTTGGATATGCAAAAAAGCTGTCTTAATTGTTTTCCTATTTGAATGCACATAGCCATGCCTTAAAACAATATCAACTTCTGGGTCATGTCCGAATTTAGTCCAGCATAGTTTTATATGTTTACCTTTGCTTTATTCTTCTCTTTATGCGGTATATAAGAGGAGACAAAGGAGGAGTGTTTTGGTTGTTAGTGTTTGCTTTATCAGAGTATAAAAAGAGAAAGGAGAGTCATTGTGTTATATCTTTGTTCTCTTTGGAGATGTATCTGCTTTCTTCCTCGTGATCGCCGATGCGTTCAACTTTTTCATGTTTCATGCTCAAGCACTTCACCTGCGCACAACTCATCTGTCACCATCTTCATCCCCACCCCCCACTTTGGCTAAAGCACCCTATTCCTTCCTTTATTATCTGCCAAGGAAAGCTTCTCTCTCTCTCTCTCTCTCTTGCCTGTTGGTACATGTTAAGTTTATGATTATCTTAATGTGAATGCAACTCCCAACTCATTGTTAAGTTTACATGTCATTTTACATAATTTGAGCCTTTTTATACAGATACAGATGAGATTTTTATATGATGATGCTTACTGTATGATGTCATCAAGAACTGACCAGCATACAATTACACTTTTTTATTTCATGATTTAGCACTCTTCATAAGCTAATTTTTTGAATTATTTCATTTAAATTTTTGTTCTGAAAATCTGAAGCTAATGATAATATGCCTTTGCTTTCTGGATGAATGTGCAACACTTGTTGTGAATCTGAAATTCTGTTGGCATTTATGAGAAATGTGTGTGCCTGAACCAGTTTCAGGATGAATTAGGGATATGCTTAAACTGAGGAGTGAGGAAGCACAGTCCATTCCTCCAACTGTTAATTATAGAAATCTAAACTCAGCTGTATTTTTGGGTTTAAGTTTGATATAATTTATATATTCTCTTATTTTGACTATTGACATGATGGGATCTTAATTTTTTCTTTTTAAATGTTGGATTAATTACTAATTTTTGTGTAAATACAATTCTTTATTAATGAACTGTGTAATTTCAGGGATTTAAGAACTATTCATTCTGAAACTTTTTATTTTCATTAAATTATTACGATAATATCATTAATGTTAAGACTGTAAATCAGAGAAGCCTATTACTGATATAGAAATTGAGTTGAAAGATATTCAGGAAAGGATTAATTGTGTGATTTATAATACATATCAGTCAATAACTGATGTAATCTATGGATTTAAGATTTAGGTTTCAGCATTGCTATTTAAAAAAAAAAAAAAATTAATTTGTACAAGGTACATAAAAGCAATGGCTATTCATTACTTCATTTGATCTAAAATTAATCTTGAACAAAGTTCAAATAAATTGACCAAGAAAAGTGATTATGAATTATATTTTCAAGACTGATTTGATTTGAAAAATAATTTTTTTTCTTCCTTGCACGAGTAAGATTTTAAAGATTAGTGTATATATATATACTTATTTATATATATATTTATATATTCCTTCATTTCATTTCATAGCTTGCCTTTATTCTAGCATTTTCAAAAAAAAAAAAGCTTGCCTTTATTCTAATGGAAATCTAACATAAATAATTATTAATTCACACTCGTGCAAGATTTTCAATTGTGGGTTTTGATTAATTTTACCATTTTCTTCTTCTTCTCCTTGTTTTTTTGGTTATTTATTATTATCATTTCTTTTCCAAAGATTCTGTATCAGTGGGAAACAATGAAAACAACTAATGAATTCCAACTTGGTTTTTTGAATTCAAGTCATTATTATTGCTACCATAAAGAAAAAAAGATAAAAAAAATTGCATGGATGGAAATGAAAAAGACATCTCGCGAAAGAGCTCTCTACATGAAATTTCAAAACCATATATGACCCAAAACTTTAAAAAAAAAATAGAATTTGCATGATGATCCTTGGCACGGGTTTGGGAAAAAAGGAGATATTTTAGTTATAAGAATTCACTAACTTTAATCAGAATATCTTAATTAAGAGAGATTTATAATAAAAGTAGTAGAATTATTTTTATTTAATAAATTTAATTCTTTAATAAATTAAAAAGAAAAAATTACTCGTTCTATTCTGAATTGGTAGATATATTTTTTATTTTATAAAAATTAATAAAAATTAGTTATTTTGGTTAGAAATATAAATTTATATGTATTATTTCTATTATATTCTTACTTTATTATGAGGTATATTTATTAAATATTTTTAGTTTGTAATGTTATATATGAATATAATAGAAATTTAATTCATTAATTAACTTATTAAAATAATAAATAAATTATAATTTAAAATAAATAAAAATATCTATTAAATTGAAATGAAGTGATTATTAAACTTTATGTTCAATGAAAGAATTAATATATAAGCATTTGTCGCCTAACCCAATACAAAGAAATGTGTATCCGTTGATTAAGTAGAGCCTTATAATATGCAAAAATGAAGCCTAATCCTTCATCTCACTATAAACTCCAAAATAAACAATTTGGGAATCGATTTCAACACAACCTAGACCATTGAAATGCTAGCAAAGTCATTTCTTTTAATTCTTTATATATAAAAATGTGATGTATAAAAAAGAAAATAAAAGGAAAACTTGTGAATAGTTGAGTTGTATTCACGAGAATGCCTTTCTTTACTAGTATTTTTTAATCAAGGTAAGATGGCCCAAAGAATTTAGGGTTGTTGATTGGAGAGAGCTATAGGAGTTGGGTGAGAAGGGTGACCCACTATATATATTGAAATATTGGAGAAGATCAAGAAATTAAAAATGATGAAAGTATATATGGTCCTTCTTCTTCATAACTATTTATGATCATTTCAAAGCAAAGAAATATTAATGGAGATTGTGAGTGTGTAGGGTGCTATCTATGCACTAGGCATTTTCACCTTTTTTTTATCAAAAATTTGTGGAAGCCACCAAACACCCATTTGGAATTGGCTATTTTTCATTTCATTTCTTGCCCCCCATGGGTTCATTACCACTAAATACTCAATTCTCTCAATTGCTTCTTTCATGACTCATAATTTTATGATATGTAATTATAATACTTTTCTTTTTTTCTTCTTTTTTTTTTCATCCAGAGTGCATACCTTTATTATATTATTGTGTGCCCATATTGACGACTTCTTTAATTTTTTATTTCTTGATTGTTTGAGTTTTTTATTAAATTAATATTTAGAATTCAAATACAATACCTAAATGAGATTAACAACGCTTTTGACTATCAAACTAGAAGTGGTTAGTTGCATGGTTAGCTATGAACTACATAAAAAATCTATAAAAAAGACCCTGAATTTGAATTTTAGAATTGAGTTAAAATTAAATTTATCAATCCAATTCTATATAAAAGAACTTTTTTGTTTTCATGGTATTAATAGCACTCATGCATGTAGCAGGGGATAACTTAAGAAATTTATGAGCATTTGGACAATTCTACTGATGACATTATTTAGTGATATGTCAAATCCAATGTGTATGGGTGGGAAATGGTGGAGGCTATAGTCTACATCCACCAAAGGGTATCTTTTTATACATTCTTACGAGGGATGATGATAGTGGGGAAATAGTTTAATAACTTTATATTGGTTAGGGCTTTTCAAATGTACATTTGGGTGGATTTTGGGTCCCTAAATTAGTCATTCCATTGATCTAAATGGAATCTCCTCTTCCATACATTATACTACCTACATTAACTTATATGCAGATCTCACAATTATCATTATTAAAGCTAACTATAGATCAGACTGTGAATCTTAATTAATGTAAAAAAATTATATGTTAATAAATCGAATCTTTAAAAAAATTAATATTTTCAAATCTAAATTCAGCTCGTGGTCAAATCTAATTACTATACTTTAAAAAACTAATGGCTTTTTATAAAATTACCAAAAAAAATAAAAAATTTATAAATTTACCATATTTTCAAAATTATTTAAATTTTTTATCAATCAATAAATTTACCAAATTTATATAGCTTATATAAAATTTATTATAAATTTATTACATAAATAATAATTCTGTAAAATTACTATGAGTTTATTATACCTTTGTAAAAAGGCTAAAAAACTCATATCTTCTATTACAATATTATAAATTAGGAAATAATAATGAAAAAAATTTCGTGTTTTTGAAGGAAGATTATTAAAGGTATAGAATGAAGAAGATGAAGATTGGCGTGCACACGCATGTTATTACTTTTTATGGAAGCTTTTTCTTTAGTACATACAACTTTGCTTAAATAAATCTCACTTTTCTTCTTTATAGCACACAAAATTCTATTTTCCTTAATCTTTTTTTTTTCTTGATTTTACTTTAAATTAATTATAATCAAATCACATCAAATTTAATAATCTTCATTACCACTATATATACTTTTTTCTTTAACATGACATTCCATTCTTCAAATTAATATATAACTTTCTTAAACATATATATATTAATTATAATGAAATCACATCTTTTGCTTTTTTTATTTTTTTCATTTTATTTTTCTTAGTTTCATTCTCTCCAAAAGTTAAAAGAAAGCCACGAATGTAATGATTGTACAAATAAGCACCTCCCACTATGAACAGGTTCTTTCTTTATTTCCAATATTACACACGTAAACAAAAACAAAAATTAATTGTAAGAATTTTGGATTGAATTATATATATAGGTGGGAATTAAATGCAAAATTGCTACTAATTTACATATTATTATATATTAAATTTGAGTTCAATAATGAAAAATATAGAGATTATATTGCATTTGAGATTGAATTTCATTTCGGTTATGATAGTTTTTTATGGAGAGTTTTTGTATAAGCTTACTAATTTATAAAAGATGGAAAATGATAATTTAAGTTATACTTTGTGACAAAAGATAAAAATATTTCATATGTACGTCAGAAATGATTTAATTAAATCCTTTTGAGAATTATAATATGAGAGAAATAGAATTAAATCTAAATCTAAGGGAGATATATTTATTATTAGACTATATTTTAACGTGCAAAATGATTTAATTTTTCATAAAATAGTATCATGAGTGTTATATAAAAGTAAAATAAATATATATATAATTTTGCAAGAGAATATTTTGAATTTATGAATTAATTTTGATTTAAATTTTAAATATTGTAAGATAAGAGATTGAGCGTATAAAAATTTTATAAATTTGAGAGAGTTAATTATTCATTGTATATTGATAGTCCCTCCACTTCCAGATCTCCTTGGCCGAGTTCCACATTTGAGTCTTGTATGACACAAAGTATTTTAGCATCACGGTACAACATATGCACTTTCATACCGAGCTCTTGACTTGACTAGTTTGACATAAATGTCAAAAGATTAGCGGCAGACTACTGATGCTATCCTTATTTTACCGAGCTTATTTACCGAGCATAGTATCTAGTCTTCCTCATTACTCGGCTATCTGCAGTATAGCAAGCCTCGATTCTGAATATTTTCAGTCCCACCGAGTCCCCGATCTCCAGCCGACAGTCTATCGACACATCAATAAATTATGCTGACATGGGTCAAACCCTACCTCCTGCATCAACTATAAATAGGGGATTATCTCCATATGTAAAGAATCTCGATTCTCTCTCTCCTACTCTCTTTTTATTCAGAATGACTGGCCTCTGACTTATGCATTGGAGCCTACCCTCGGGGAGCCCGATCCCCCATTTTTATCTATTTTTTAGGTAGGAGACTTTCAGCAGTAGATATGCTGAACTCAAGCTATGGAGCTAGGACAACCCCCTGAGAAAGCCTCCGTCATCATTGGTGCGGTGAGTGTGGACAAACTATTCTCTAGCAGAGGTAATACACATCAAGTACGTCCCATAGCTCTTGCAAGAAGTACTCTGACTGTGCTCTATTCTATCATTCTGTACAATAAATATCTCATGTACACATATTCAATGCCTCACTCTCACAATGAATGTATATAGCTCTCACGAATAATAGATTCTATCTATAATATTCAATGTACCGAGCTTTAGAGCTCCAGATCATGCACTAAGCTCTTAATGTTATCCGCTTATTTTTCGTGCATCAATTTCATTTGACCAAGCTATCTAATGCTTGCTCACATATTAATTTTTTTTATTAATGATTTATATAATGTTCCACTTACATCGAACTATTATAATGAATATGTTTTAGTACACTCACGAATCAAAGTTATAACACACTCTCATTCTAAGTTTTCGAAGTAAGAAAATTTAGCATAAATTATACAGCTCAACATACCTTGCAAACCGAGCTTCAAAGAGTCTTAGTCGCACATAAGTCATCTATATTTATATAGCTCCAGTGCCTCGCACTCTGAGCTTCTAAGTCCCTCAGTTGCACATCACCTTAAGTGCCTCAGTCGCACAACAATTATAGCTCATCGTGCCTTGCACACCGAGCTCATCAGTGCTTCAGTCACACAGTAATTACAACTCATCGTACCTTGCACACTGAGCTCATCAGTGCCTCAGTTGCAGAATAATTATAGCTCATCGTACCTCGCACACTAAGCTCACCAGTGCCTCAGTCACAATAATTTTCAACACAAACGGCTCACTATGCCTCTCACACCGAGCTATCCAGAGCACAGTCGCTTAAATATCAAAATGTTCAACCGAGCTCCTCAATTACTTTTAGCTCAATGTACTTTGCATACTGAGCCTCATAGCGCCCTAGTCGCGCAATCAATTGCTATTCTTCGCATTGCAGCAGGAAGTAACATTACAAATTTAAAAAAAACATTACATAAAATGTACCAATCTCATTATGAGCAAACAAGCTTATTAAGCAATAAAGTATGTTAAACCGAGCCATAACGATCTTTTAATTTATCATATCGAGTTATTTCATATGTTAATTTTATTTTATCGATCATACCAAACTATGTAGTATCCTTGAGCATTCCGGATTCATGTTTATGTGACAGTGCCCTTTTACACGCTGAACTTATATTATTCATATATATGTGGTAGTGCCCTCGAGCACACTATATTTTTTATATTCATTTCCAAACTATATGTTTATTATTTGATTATATCTATAATACTGAACTATTGTGGTGGTGTCTTGAGCATTGATCTCCTTGTAGGATTCGCACATGCAGTTTCCTTTAACCTCTTGCCGAGGGCAACGCTTCTATACTTTATCTGGCCATCAATGCTCTAACTGTAAAAATTTATATATATTTTTTTATTTTTTTTGCTTGTGAATTTAAGGGCGCCTTTTGTACTGGCTTTTGTTATGTTCATTCTCAAGCTCCCATTCTTTTGTAAATGTAAGTTTGATCCAAAGAAAGTACACTAGCACGACAAAAAAAACTGCTTGACATGAAAGTCATGCCAATTAATGGGGGCACCGTTATCCCTAATTGTCGAACATTGACTGCTCCAACATTCACCAAAGCTTGAAGTTCATAAAAAGCTAAAATCGAGCCACGGTTAAGCCAACAACTTAGGCAAAGGATCTACAAAGAAAAGAGAAGCTAAGAATCCTTTATAGACTGAAGAGCTCATGCGGATCCATCTGAATCAAGAACACGAACTTAAGTAGCTCTTACCAAGCTACAAACACCCTTGGGTAGCTCTAGATCGAGCCATGCATATTGGTTGATCCATCCAACCACAATAGATCATCTCGAGCAGGCAAGCTCTTTGCAATTTTAGCAGGTTATTTTTATTTCTTAGGTTATTAAAACCACTTGCGGACCATGTATGAATTCATGTTATAGTCAAGCATGTTATGAGATTTGGGTAACTAACCCAATCTACTTAAAGTACCGCTTGATTTTCGAAAGCCCGATCGACCTTATAACATTTGGCCGCACCCAAGGCACATTATAATAACAAGTGTCTGAGTGTGCATTGTGGCTTGAGCACATTGTTGCTAAGCCATATTATGATAATTACATGCTCATTCATACACTGATCGAGTAAGATTGAACGAAGTCTATAAATAAATCAACACAACATAGTACAAAGCATTTATGCCATCATTATGTAAAGTTCAATTTTTAACCGAGCACCAAAGTTCATACAAATAGTATATCACACAAAAGAACACAAGCATTGAGTTTAAAAGAAAATATTTTATTAATGAGGAAAAATTCATTACACAAAATAGCCCGGTCCATTCAACTACATAGACCAACCATAAGTATAACCTATAATGCAAAATTTAATCAATCTTGGTACTCCTCATCTTGGACCTCATCCTCCTAATCCAGATCCTCCTCTCCATCTTCATCATCTTTGGCTTCATGCTCATCAGCGAGCTGGTCGATGTCTATCTCCATCATCCATATCAGATCCATGTTTGGATACTCTTTCTTCAGCCGATCTAACACTATTTTTTGGTAAACATAGACACCCCGAGCGTATGTTGCTCCTCGCATGCTCGGTAGCTAGTCCTTGATGGATGGCTTCTATGGTATCCTCTGCTAGGCATAATTCATCATTCTTGACTTTTAGAGTTTTCTTGCCCGAGCACAGCTCTTCGCTCTTGGCCTTTATAGTTTCTTTGGTCGAGCCCAACTTATCAGTTTTCTTCTTTAAGGCTTCTTGAGCTTGCTTCATCTTTTCATCTTAAGCCTTCAAAAATTTCTCCAGTTTTTGCCTTTTCTCTTTCTCTTTATTGCAATTCTTTGTGGCTTGGTCAAAGTTAGTTGCCAAGCCCACCATCGGGTCCTCAGTTAAATGGGCGAGCTGGGTGACCTGCAAAATTTTATTCAGTTAACATCTGTACAAAACACTCAATATAACTTTAAAAATTCACATTAGTCCGTACCATATTGGACATGGTTACCATCTCTTTTGTTATTTTCCCTAAGCTTTTTTGCTCGTTCTCATGCCTTTCCTTTCAGATTGCTTTATATATCTATTTGAGCACTTTCTGAAGCCCGCAGTCCTGCACGAAGTAACTTGTGTTGTGCGGGCCTGCCAACTTCTCATTTACAGCATCCACTAACTGAACCATGCTACAGCAATGGGCTAGCGATTTCTCTATTTCTCTCTGTGGCGAGGTCTGCTCTGCTTTATTCTGATGAGGGATCTCCTCCATCATTATATTAGTTGGGTGCTCTAATATTTCTCTAGTTTCTTTAATTTTTGGTACCACCTCTTTAGGGAGTGTCAAGTCAAATATAGGCTCTTCTTGCCTAGTGAAACTGGTTCTAACAGCTTGCTCACTCGGTTGCTCGAGAGCCGTCCTGGCCTTTTTTCGAGCCTCATTTTTGGCCTCTCTCTCGGACAATATTTTTAGCTCCCCGTTGGTTGATACTGAGCCCCTCTCTGTTACATCAAACCAAAAAGTTAATACCTAAACACTACTAGTAAACAATAAAAAAATAAATATTAAAGCATGAAACATACCTATCCAATTTTTTGGTAGAATTTTTTTCGGATCCTTCCCAAGGGGAAAGTACTCCCTTATAAATGCAATGATATTCCTCTTCCCCTTCAAAATATCTCGCTCTATTATTTTAAATATTCTGAGCTGGTCTCTGCTCAATTTCCTTCTCATCATTTACTCACCACTTGGATTGACCCACCATATACTCTGGTAGTCGAACCCCTCGCGGTTTTCCATAATAAAAAATTGATCTTTCCATGCCTTTATGGAGTCTAATTTTCCTGCAAACATGATGAGCTTGGATCTTTCTTGCAAGTAAAAAAAAGTATTTGTCCGCTCTCGAGCGTATTCTGAGTACGCTGAAGGCATTCAACACCCTTGGAGTAGGTTGAACTTCGAGCAGCCTACATAATATTTCAAACCCTATCACCGTGTGCCATGCATTTGGGCTAAGTTAGCCAGGATCATATGGTAGTTCAGAAATTCCTGAAGGAAAGGGCGTAGAGGAAACTTCACTCCTGACCTTAGATCTTCTTCATAGATCATCAGCTGGTTGTCAGTAAGATCATCGTATGCTCGGACTTTCTCTCCAGGAATGAGCATCTTGTACTCTTCCGTTATACGGTACTTTTGCCGAATCCCACCTAGGTCAGTTTCTGTTATAGTGGATCTGATGTCCCTTACTTGAGCCTTCTCAAGGTTTACTTGCACTTCCTAAACTTCAACTATATCTTCCTTTTCCTCATCCACCAATTGCAACCATCTTTTTATATTTTGCTCGATCGGCTAGGTCATGGCCTACCTAGTTTCAACCCTAGCCACTTCTTCATTATGGGTCCCCTCACCCAAAATCCTAGGAGAGCCCAACTGTCCCGGCTCCTTAAACACAACTGAGTTGACTATTGTTTCCACCATTCTTTCTATTAAATTTTAAATGAAAAAACTTAAAAACAGAAAGCTTAACGTTAACCTCTGCAATCAAGCTTTTAAGCCTTGCAACCTCACACTAAATCAGATGAATCGAGCTTCTCTCATTTCAATAGTATGGCAAATGTTGTTGTCAAAACCTCTATTTATAAAGGAGATCTTGACCATGTGAATCGACACCTCTCATTAATGCTGCGTCCATTGCATCTTTTCAGGTTTCTAATCAACCATTACCTCGGTTTTCAAAGAGTAGCTTTACCTTTGCCTGACGTGTGCCCTTTTTGAACTCTTTTTAATTATACTCATCATAAATGCCAATACTTCTCTGGAGGGGCTAGTGGTACTACCCATTACCCCTCGAGCTTTGGCCTTGCCCTTGGAGGCCCTCAAGCTCTCCTTTTCTTCATTAAGTTTATTGAGCCCTTTTCCCCGAGCTTTGTCTTCTTTTAATCGAGCTCATCAAGTTTTTTTGACTTTTTATATTAAGCTTCACTCATAGTTCCATTTTAAACATTTCAGTTTCTTTGCAGCTCACACCGAGCTCAACCTCATTCCTCTAAAACATTGTTCTTAGTATGATAAATATCAAGTATTTGAGAATTGATTATAGTTCCTCTTCCAAGCTCGTTGGTCGAGCTCCATATGTGAATGCTGCATTTTATCATAACAGTCTCATTTGCATGATAATTTAACATTTTCACTTGAGCTTGCTCGAACTCACATGCATGACTTGACTTCTCACAATCACAGGTCTTAGTTTGACATAAATGTCAAATGACTAGCGGAGAGATTAGTGAAGTACCTCCACTTCCTGAGCTCCCTGGCCAAGTTCCATATTTGAGTCGTGTATGACACATAACATTCTAGCATTACAGTACAACATATACACTTCCATATCGAGCTTTGCCGAGCTCCTTACTTGACTAGTTTGATATAAATGTCAAAAGACTAGCGGGGGACTACTGATGCTATCCTCATTTTACTGATCTCATTTATCGAGCACAATGTCCAGTCTTCCTCATTATCGGTCTGTCTGCAGTATAGCAAGCGTCAGTTCAGGGTACTTTCAGTCTCACCGAGCTCCCGATATTTCGCCGACAGTCTATCAACATATCTGCAAATTATGTTAACATGGGTCAGATCATGTCCTCCTGCATTAACTATAAATAGAAAATTATTCCCCACAGGTAAATGATCCTGATTCTCTCTCTCTCTCTCTCCTACTCTCTTTTAACTTAGAGCGACCGACCTCTGACTTAGACATCGAAATTTTTTCCGGAGAGTCTGGTCTCGCCTCTTCTATGTTTTGCAGGTAGGAGGCCTTCAACAGTAGATATGATGAACCCGAGCTATAGAGCTAGGATAACCCCCTGAAGAAGCCCCGTTATCACACACACATATATATAAGCTAAAATTTAATTTGATAGATTAATTATATAATTAATAATTAATACAAGAAAATAATTATTAAACCAACCATATGATTACTTTATCTCCAACTTAAGCAGTGTTAAAAACTAATTAAGCTAATAAAACATGGATGGTTTGATACACATTGAAAACTTGGATTGGAACCACTAGTGCTAAAAGGTCAAACATCAAGAATCATTGCTATGAGAATGTGAACTTGTTTAATTATTAATAATAATAAAATCCATCTTAATTATTAAGATATTTATAATTTTTCGAGTAATTTAGATTAGAATTTACGTACTAATTAAATTACTATTAATTAATTAATTAATTAAGATAATGCGCACCATATTCACTGCATAATCATGCTTCTTATTTGGTGTTAAAATTTCTGATTCATAATCATAAACACTCTGTCATAATCTGGGTAAATTAGATATATTTAAATAAATATAATATTTTAAAAAATTGATGCTTCCATGTTCATTAATTCCCTGTTTACCATATCAAGAACATAATTATATTTTTTTGATTTGCCATTCAAATGGCTAACAATAATATATATATATATATATATATAGTTAAATGGAAGTAATTTATATTATCATATCACAAATTGAATTGATTGATTCTTTGCTTTTTTTTTATTAATAGAGTAAGAAATTTCAGGTTTTGAATTCATCATCTATTTAATTTAATGAAAAATTTTATTGGGTAAAACTTATTAATAACTTATTCTATATTACGTTTCACAAAATTTTTACTCAATTTTTATTTTTATTCTTTATTAATTTATTTGCAATCTAAAAAATTATATTAAATACTTTTTTTTAGTATTGGTATAAGACAAAAGAATCGATTTAAATTTATTATTTAAAAAAATATGTAATTATTAAATATAATTATTATACTATAAAAGATATAAAAAGAAATTTCAACTTAAAAATAAAAAATGAACTTTATTAAAAAAACATAAAAAAGAAAATTATCACTTATTTATTATATATTTTTAATCTATGTGTAAAATAAAAGTATTTCATCACCATCCATTTAGTCAACCCATTTCAACAATCCTTTTGTTTTATTTCGAAAAGGGGAAAAAATAGAAAAAATCTAAAATAGGAAATTAAAAAATAGAGTGAAATTCATGGAAAAATGGAGCATGATTGGTGTTCATTTGATTGGTTGATAGTGTCGCAAGTCAAAGCATCAAAGGAGCCGCATTAGTTGACTGTGCAAATAATCATATTTCCGCACAACATACTATAATAATTCCACAGCAAATCTATTTGCTGGCTGCTGCTCTAATGATCTCAATAGTTTTTCTGTACTTTACTTGTCTCCAACTTGCAAATTCCTTAATTCTTGCTCCTAATTTTCTTCAACAAATTCAAGTTTTATTCTCTAATAACATCTATAAATGAAGTCTTTATATGTTACAAACTTCCTATGATAAAAAGTGAGTATAAGAAAATTAATGACTTTAAAAAATTTTTTTTATTTAAATTTAAAATAGATTTTATGACTTTATATTACTCTGAAAATATAATTCATGATAGCTCTGATTAAAAAAAATTATATAATTAACTTTAATTAATTTAAATTTAACATTTATTTGAATTAAGTTGATGTGAGAGGAGGTTGAGGAGGTGAGGGAAGGTTTATATTTAGAGAGTTAATTTTATTTTTTATTTTAGATTTTATAATTTTTTTGAAAATTTTTTTTGAACTCATTTATTGCTAATTAAAATCATTAATACTTTATTGTAACTGTATTAAAATTTGATAGAAAAAGTTTTACCGTCATTGTGATCTTATCCGACTTGATTCCGGCTTGACTCCGAAAGAATAATTTATACTAAAAAATCATTAATATTTTATAAGAAAGAAAAATGAAAAATAAATATATAGTGAGAAATGTTTTTATATCATAATTATATAATAATTTATAAGTGGCCCTTTTGGAAATGTATTTGTGTAGAATTTTTCAATGCTAAAAAAAAAAGGAAAAAATAAATAGTTAGTATTGTATTCAATATATATAATTAATAGTTCTTTCATTCTAAATTTATATTATATGTTCCCTAAATTATAACTTAATTAATTTATTAAATTTTTATTATATATATTTATTTAATATTATTTATTAAAATATTTAATAAATATATTTTTCACATTAAATAAGAGTATAATAAGAAACAAATATATAAATGTATATTTTTAATAAAAACAATTAATATTTTAAATTTTTAGAAAATAAAAAATGTATATCAAATTGGGAAAAAAAGGTACAATAATTAATACATTGATGTTTAGGCTAATAACTCAGGAGTTGAAATATCTATTGTTCTTTCTTTGAAAAGAAAATAACATTAATTAGACAACTACATATATTGTATACATACATATCTTACATATTAATAAGCTTACCTTCAATTCTTTTATTTTTTAGTATCTTTTTGCAAATGCAAAGAGAAAAAGCATGCAAATTTAAGTATCTTATGTCACTTCATTTGAATAAGGAGAGGCCAAGTCACGAAGACACAGTAAAGAAAAGAAAGTGATTTAATAACACTACTATATAATGGCTTCAAAAAAAACCAATAATATATAATAATAATAATAATAATAATAATAATAATAATAATAATAATAATAATAATAATAATAATAATAATAATAATAAAGATTTTTTTTAATATGTGCCCTCACAATACATATTAAATAACATTAAATATTTTACTTGTTATTAAAATATATCTCATTTTTAATGAAATTTGTGTGATTAATAAGAAAATTATAAATATTTCAAAGTAATTATAATAAATGTCAATATAAATGACATACATGCCAATAAAAAATTAGAACATTTAATATGGCTTAACATGTATTCAAAGGAGCATGTTAGAAAAATTATAATTAATAACAATTAATTAAAAATTAAGAATTAGTTTGCCACGTCATCAATATTGCCAATCTGGCATTAGGACCCTACTATACTGCCTTATAAGAGCATGTGAAATGAAATTTCACTAAAAAAAATTAAAAACTCTCTCTCTCTCTCTCTAAAATTCTCCATAATCATCTTCTTCTCTTCTCTTCTCTCCTTCTTCACAGGCGTGGCTTTTGGCTTTCTTTCTTTCTCGCTGAGGCCATTATCAAGAACCCATCAATGAACATGTCTTTGGTTTCTTTACTAATTGTCTAATAAATATTTTATATAGTGAGGGAGCAAAAACATTGTTAATTTTCTCTGTTTCTACATATAAAAATGATTGATTAATTCTTTCTTCCATTACTGTTTGACACTCTCTTTCTCTTTATTTCTTTCTTGAAACTATCTTCTTGAAGCTATATAGCAGACAACAAAATCATTTAAAACTCACTGTTACATATTCTTGTTTTCCACTGCTGCAACCATTTCTTCTTCTTCTTCTTTACAAAGAGATGGAGAGATGCCACCAGAGAGACAACACAAACCCATCTTTCTCTTCCACTCTGCTTGATGCAATTTACCGTTCGATAGATGAATCGAATGATAAAGGAGAGGAAGAGAAAGAGGTGATTTTGTATAGAGAACGTATGAGGAAGAAGCATAATAACAATGGTTTTAGTGAAGAAACTAGTTTGCAGAAAGCATTCATGATTGAGAAATGGATGCAAGAGAAAGTTAGCTATGAAAAGGTTTCTGTTCGTCGAAAATCCATGGCAGATTTCGACAAAAATATTGCAAGGGTTCATCAAAATGATTTCAATAAGCCTTCTTCTGCTATGTTGCTTAACTCTAGCTCTACTTCTTCAGAATCTAGCTGTGGTGGTGGGTTTTCTTCTTCAGAATCTGAGTCTTTTTATGGTGGTCTTAGTTCAACAAAATCATCTTCTTCAACTTACAGTACTATGCAAAGGCCTAAGCCAATTCGAACCAGTGTTTCAGCTCGTCCAATAGATGAAATTGGGTTGTATCATTACAATCACGAAAGAAAGATTACATCAACAGTAACGCAGAAGCCAAAAAATGAAGGCAGTTTTGGGAAAACCAAATCCAAAGCTTTAAAAATTTATGGTGATCTGAAAAAGGTGAAACAGCCCATTTCACCCGGAGGAAGACTTGCTAGCTTTCTTAACTCTCTTTTTACTACTGGAAATGCAAAGAAGGCAAAGATTTCATCTTCTTCATCAATATCAGAGCAAACATCGACATGTTCTTCAGCTTCTTCATTTTCAAGGTCTTGTCTGAGTAAGACTCCTTCTTCTACCAGAGGCAATAAATTGAACAATGGAACAAAAAGGTCAGTAAGATTTTACCCAGTTAGTGTAATTGTTGATGAAGATTCAAGACCTTGTGGGCATAAAAATGTGTATGAAAATAATCAAGAAGAGAGTAAAATTATAACTAACGAAGAGCTTAAGTTTCATGTGATGAAAGAAAGTCGCAGAGTTGAGGAAGTTGCAAGAGATCTTTTAAAGAATTATGAGAAGAAGAAGCAAGAAGAGCTTTGTTTAAGAGATCATTGCAACAATATTAATGGCAATGGAGAGTTCAGTGATGATGATCAAGAACTTGATGATTATGATGGTGATGATGATGATAGAGCAAGTTATGCAAGTTCTGATTTGTTTGAATTAGATAATCTTTCGGCTATTGGGATTGATCAAAGGTATTGCCAGGAATTGCCTGTGTATGAAACAACCCATCTTGATACAAATCGAGCCATTGCTAATGGCTTAATCTTGTAATATTATTATTTTCCAAGAAAAGAAATGAAAAATTTTAATTAGCTTTCTTATTAATGAATGGTGTGGGGGTTTACATCAGAAAAGAATAATAAGATTTGATCATCTTTCTTTTATTCAATCATTATTATTCTTTACTTTCTTTTAGTTATAATTCTTTAACTTTTATCTGTTTGTTTATAATAATTTTTATTAAAGAATAAATTAATAATGAAATAAAAAAAATAGACAGATCTTCAAAGAGAAGGAGAGGGAGATCTTGAACACACATATGCATGAAAAACTGTGATCAAATATATATATATATATATATATATATAAAGGTTCTGCAATTTGTGTTCACACACAAAATGGGAAAAAGAAATTAAAGGGTTAAAGATGATGAAGAAGATGATAGGTTAAAACAAAGGCAGATTTTCTACCCATGAGATTGTTCATAGTTAGGGAAAGAATAAAGAGCTTTTTTTTTTCCTTTCTTTATTTTCTCATGAGTCACTAAGTGGGGTCTCTATTTTGCTTCAAAACAACACTACCTCACCTCACAATTTATCTTATTAAATTTAAGAAGAAAAAATTAACTAAATAAAAATTTATTTTAATAATCAAATTATTTAGAATTTTGCTGCTAATAATTTTAGCTTTTATGATACTCCTTTTTTTTTGTTGGTGTGCAAATTCTTGAATAATTGTCTGCTGATTTACGTGGTTAGTTATTTCATAATTCTATTAGTGTTGGTTATCCTAGATAAGTTCGATTTTAATTTTCTGGGTTTTTTTCTCGTCACTTTAAAAAAATTAATTAATTAATAATTAGAATTTAGATTAATTAATTATTTTTTTTGGGAATGTAATATATATATTTGGAGTGGTGTGGCATTGTTTTGATGATGGTAAATAATTAAAAAACTTATAAGCAAATAAAAAGAAAGGTGAATTATATTGATGATGAAAGTGGAAAGAAAAGAAGGGTAAGATAGATACATATATGGTCCCTAAAGAAGTAGACAAAAGGATCTAAGCTTTGATCCTCTAAGGGCTTGATGTCAAATTTGGTTGGCTTCTAAGGTATAAGCATGGGGTTTTAAAGTTTTTAATATGTCTTCTCCAATTTGCAAAAAGATTGATGTATGTATGTCCACTAATTAATCTCATTTTCATATATAAATTAATTAACCATTTAGTGACATTTTCTTTGGTATTAGCTTCTCATTAATTTTCTGGCTCATTCACATGAAATAATTAATTAAGAATGTGATAATAAATCATGAATCGATTTAATTTGCAAATAAAATATGTTTTACGACTATTATAATCCGTTAGTTATAATTAAACATAAAGTTAATTGTCAATAGAATAATAAATGATATTAATTAAAATTATTTTTTTAAATAATATGATCACAAGTTTGAAATTGATATAATTAGTATTTAATTATTATTTAAAATAAAACTAAAATTAATTATTAGTAACACTTCAAAATATAATAAAGTAACATATTCAAATTCCATTTTTTTTCTCCAATTACAAAGGAAATAGCCAAAGCTTGTAAGAATGGAATATCCCTACATATTCATTTTTTTAAGGTTATACTATATATATTTACACATATTTCAATTAGGTTAGGACCAGAATATCAAACCTTTTGTAGTAATTTTGAACTTTTTTTTTTTTTTGCCCTTTATAGTTTAGGCTTCTATTCATGTTGTGGTCACAACAATATGAGTTACATATACAACATCCCTCCTATTCGCCAAACCATTAGGAAATATGGTCTTCAGAAGACTAAAGTTGAAGATGATAAGTCTTGAAATCTTTAAATTCAAAATGTCATAAAAAAACAGGCAACTTTAACAGTATAATTTAATTTGTGGCTCCAAAGTTATTTATATAATAGGTTTTTAAAAAAAATTCAAGAGTCAAATTAATTAGCTGTATGCCATCCACCCTATTAATTTGAAAAACAGTGGGTAATCAATTTGAGTTTTTTTGGATAACGAAAAAGTTTAATATGTCTGAATCTAACTGATATTTGTAAAAGAATATATATATATATATATATATATATATATATATATATATAATTTTTCTTATGTTAAAGGAAGAGAGGAAACACTAACTTTATTAGAACTTAAAGATTTGTTTGAACCAAAGAAGCAAATATAGTTCAAAATAATTTTAGTATTTTATTGCTGCTGTTGTGAATTGGTTGGTAACCAATTCTTGCAAGAAAAGGGATTCCAAATTTTGAATCTTTAACAATTGAAAAGCAAATATTAGCTAATGATCAGTTTAAGTTAGTTAATTTTTACTATTTATTGCTTGCTTCAGCTTCAAAATTTTCTTTAACAAGAAGGATTTAATATTATATTAGACTATAGACACAATTTTATTTTTATGTTGAGAAAATGTGTCCTTTATAATTAACTTGTATAAAATTACTATGAAAAAAAATCAGAATTTACATGATTGAAAAGGTTGAATTAATACAAACAATTTTCATGTAAAAATGAGTAAACACTAGAATAATTGTATTGCAAGAGAAGCAATTATTATTAACAAAATCTCTTATTAGATACTAATATTGTTTAGTAGGCCCTAATCTTAAATTAATCAACAATTCTCAGCACATGCATTCTTATCAATAACAGTTAGTGGGTTCTAATTAAATCTTTAATCCTTTCTCTAAAAATAATTTATTAGTAATATTTATATGAATTAATTAACAATATAGAGCTAGGTCAAGAAAGACTCAATTAGTTAAGAGGGCCACTAGATCATAACAGTTTGATATGCTAATTAAGTTATCATAATATATATATAATTAATTAATTCTTAATTGATTAATTAAGAGGCTTTTTTTTAAAAAAAAAACAAAGTTATAGTTTGGAGACTTGGACTGCAGGAAAAGAAAAGGCTAATCTCTATTTAGTCAAAAGTATGTTATAGGTTCAAAATGGCTATAGGTTTAGAACATAATTTATGGGGGACCAAATCCTATTATGTAATTTCAAAAGCAAATTATATAAAATCAAATCCAATTAAATAAATGATACTGTCAAGGCTTGGAAATTTGTTACTTGATTAATTAAGATAAATAAATAATTAAGTTGTACTTAAAAATTTATACATCCAAATATAATTTAATAATATTTTTTTAAATAATAATAAATTTAAAATTGATTATTCCTTACATAATAATGCTAAAAAAACATAAATCATATATAATTTGTTTTAATAGATTAATAAGTAAAAACTATAAATGCATTTTAAAATATAATCTAACAGTAAATATATCTTCTTTAGATAATAAATTTCGAATCGATTCATCACTTACATAGTGTAATATGAAAAAAAATAAATCATCATATGTTTAATTAATTATTTTTGTATTGGCTGAAAGAACTAAGCATGTATTTCCATATATACATATATATGTATATGTATATAGTTGGTGATAGTGGGAAGTTAGAGAACAATAATGAAAATAGCGGGACAGTGGGCGTGTGAGACCACCAAACCCTTGAGAGTTGACAAGTAATTTTTTTTTTTTTTTTTTTTGAGGATCATGAACCTAATCATCATCCCTCAACTTTTTTAATTGTTTCTTTTGGGTTTGGCCGTTAGTATATTTTTACAATATAATCATACACAGAAATTAATATAAGCAAAATGTAAACCCTTCTCTCTCTCTTTTTAATGATAATATCTCAATTAAAATTTGGATTTCATAATCTTTAGAATGACTATAGCTAGACATTTTTCTTTTTTTCTTTAAATAAAATTGAGAATTATGATATATTGCAAGATTAAATTTTTAAGTTTCATACTATAACTTCTCAATGCTTTTCTCATTAAAATATTTTCTCAACTCTCATATTCTTCCTTGAAATTTTTCTTAGAGTTTTAATAAGAGAGTTCTTGCGAATTGCAAATTTGATACTTTGAAATTTTTTTTTATATACATATGTTTTTCAAGTTTAAATTGTATCAAATCATGATCCCAAAAAAAAATTCATCACCACATTTTAAAGATTTTTAAATCATCACAGATTGAATGATTTTTAAATCCATCACCTCATTCTACACTTTATGTGAATTAGGATAAAATGCTGGTTGATTAGATTTATGAATTAAGTCAAATATTTATCTATATCGAATGATATTTAATTTATCCTAAAAAAAGATATTTAATTTATAATCTATCCTCCACTCCTCGGAAATCCAACTCATCCCACTAGAAACAAAATTATCACTATATATAAAAATTGAATTTTCTTTCACTTATAATAATATAATAAATCACCACTAAATTAAAGATTGAAGCAACAAATTTGTAACAATAATAAGTGTTTTAATACTCAAAACTTCTAGTAAGGCAATTTCTATGTTGTAGAGGAGAACATTATATCACCAAAGATTTTATTTCATTTTACTATATAAAGTATAAATATGAGTTATTCTCAAAGTGTATGAATCATCAACTATATCTTAAAATTACCCATTAACATGTACAATACAAAAACAAATATTAGAAATCTAGCTAACATCTAAATATAAATAAATAATCATAGTAATATAAAAATAAACTCTCCAATATTAATAGTTAGCTTTTAAAATTGACACTCTTAAATTTATATTTAAAAGAAAAAAGAAAAATTTAACAGCATGAAGCTGATAATTATAATAAATACTATAATTTGATATGAGTAATTAAAAAAATAAGATCATCAATGTATAAGTCTCATGGACTTTATTATAATTAACTAGGCAGGCTTTGAAGCTTGAAGGGGGCATAGACTGTCACTTGCCAACCATGCATAGATAAATAGTTGATACATATATGTATAAACAAGCATGCAACCAAAGGTTAATTATATAGGTAGCCTAGCTATTTTTTTTCCAGACCAATTTGGGTTAGGGTTTAATTATAAACCACAAAAATTAATTTATGATTGGATCAAACCCACTTTATAATTGTCTTTATACAAGGGCACATAATGGGGTCACATTAACTCAAATAATTTATGTTTAAACATTGTTTTTGTCTCTTGAAATTTAAAGACTTGACCCCTTAGTTTTGATTCATATACATATGTAGCTATTAATGTTTCGCTAATTAATCTTTGTTGTTCAATTATTTTTGTAGTTATTAGACATAATGGGAGACAAAGGTCAAGATTATGAGATCGGTTTTACATATTTAATCTGTCATTTTTTTTTGTTTTTGTTGTTGCTTTTTCTTTTCCAAATGCTACATCATGAAATTTCTAGATTATTAATCAATTAATTATCTATAGTATATGTCTAATTAAGCAAATAATAATCTTAATTGTTTTATAGTGTATGCCATCTAATTGTCATGTCAATTTTATTTGAAAATTTTAAATCAGTTGATTGAATTCTTGAATTGGAGAGTTAATTATATTGATAGTTTTGTTATTCAAGATTTTAAAAAAAATATATATTTGTTAAATTAATTAAAGTCTTATTAATTTTATTTTGATATAATTTCATTTTTCAAAAAATTTGAAAAATTTACATTTACCGTTTTGATTAGAAGTCAATTTGCTCCGATTTTGGTTGAAAAATCTATAATTTTCTAATACACCACGCATATATAATAGTCAAAATTTGCTCACTGGATAAATAAATTTATTTTAAAATAATTTTTTGTTTGAAAATAAAATTTTGAGAATTATATATCTTTTAAATATGAGAATTGGTAAATTATAATTTAATTGACCAAACAATTAATGACTATTTATCTTTAATGTAAATTAATCTTTTGAAGTAGATTTAGATAGAATTATAAAAATAATAAAATTTTCTTCATCAATTGCCTAATTTAATGCAGCTATTTAACTATTTTAATGAGTTGAGTCTGCATTAGTAATTATTTTAACGTAGTTATATATTTAAAATTCAAACTTAAAATCTCTAACTAAATAAAAATAATTATTTACCAACTAAAATAACTATATATCTAAAACAAATGCATAAATTTATATTTTTTTTTTTCATTTTCAAGGAGAAAACTCTAGTAGCATGGAGTTAATTGTGTATTTAATAAATAAAAACAAAAAAATGTGGGCCAATGGTGTTATGGGTCCCACATATGATAGATACACAGTTGCATCCAAGCGTGCCAGAGAAGTGGATTGTTCGTACTGGCAAAACACAGAATGGCAGAAACCACACTCTACTTTTCAGCGCACGTGATGGACAGGCCAGCCATTTGCCTCATCAATTTTAATTTAAACAAAACTTATGATATTAATTTCTGAATTTTTTATTTTTTATTTTATTTTTTAGATTAATATTTTAATTTTAATAAATACTTATAAATAAATTATTCTGATTATAATAGAAATAATAATAAATATATACAGACCGAAATAATTCTTTCGCAAGTATTAACTAAAATTGAAACATTAAATTATGCTACAAAAAATACTGAACTAATTGATATGAAGACATCATTATAAAAAAAAAATTGAAAAATTGAGATATTAATAACATAATTTTTTCTAATTTAAATAAAAAGTTAGCTCATCATTATTAACTATGAAGTGTTTCATAAATAAAAAAACTACTCCGAATTGTATTTATTATATGTTCTTTTCAATATTAGCTTGTGATAAATTCTTTTTAATATACATATTTTGAAAATATGAATCTTAAAAATTATATGTTAAAATTAGATTGTTAGAGAGTCTATTTTTATATTAATTATATCACATTTTTATATTTAATAGATGTGAGATTATATATATATATATTTCTATTATTATAGGGTAGTTTAATTAGTTGATACTTAACGAAAATATAATAGTCATTGTTATCACTGGTCATATCATTTAAGAATATAGTCCTATATTTTAATGGTCACTGTTTGATTTATCTAATTAATTAAAAATACTTGTTTTGATATCATATTGTTTTTTTTAATATTAGTTTGAAGCAAATTATTCTTATTATATATTTAGGAGTGTCAACTTTAAAATCTAGCTGTTAAGATTTGAGAGTTCATATCTATATTAAATATTGGATCACATTTTTATACTTAATATACGTGGAATTATCCATACTTCTATTATTATAGGGTAGTTGAACAATATAAATTATAAGAATATTGATTTATGAATAAAATGTATTTTTTAGAATTTTGATAAATAAGTAATATAAATTCATAACTCTATGTTAATTAATATTAATCAATTCGTAATTAAGATATTTATAAATATAAAAATGCTAATAAAATGTGATGCATGTGTTCTATAAATTATAATTGCATATTAGATTTTAATTAAGAGAGGGAAATTAAATAATGGAAAATATCACTATAATATTATATATCGGGGCCTATTTGATAATTAAAAACTTTGCCGTTGCCCCCTTATCGCCTAGAAAATTAAAGAATCACAACCATTCATAACTTGACACGTGTAATTTTTCCTTCAAGTTGTGGCCACGTCATCTCATCTTAATCAGCGAAAATGATGAAAATGCCCATGTTAGTTAAATTGGAATTTTCTTTCGACAGGGGTATTAAAGGAAAGAAAAAAAGAAAAAAGAAAAGAGGCATGCACTGCAAGGTATAATAAGCTTTAGAAAAAGAGAAAAGAATGGTTTTTATTTGATGGACGTGTGAAGAGTCAAAAAAACAGAAAGTGAAATAAGAGAATTTTTTGGTGATCCCAAGAAGATTATTATTTGTTTGTAGGGGGTGGGGAACTCTTTAACAGTCTGCAGCTTTTTCTTTTTAAGGTTGAGTGAGAGGGAGAGAGAGAGAGCTGGAGATTATGATCATGCGTATTATAAATTTGAACTTTGATGAGAACCCATTAATTCCTTTGTTAAATCTTTAATTAATTAATTTTTTTAAAAGACTAATATGAATTTATATTGGATAAATTTATTAATTGATAAAATATTCTCTCTCGAATTTAAAGAGTGTTTCATGTCTAAAACTTCAATTCAAAACCTCTTATTAAAAAAAAAACCTGCAGATAATCTGGATTCAATTAATTAATTGCTTTGATTACTTTTCAAAATATAACTTTAATGTTATAAAGATATAAATTCTCTTTAGGATCACATATATATAATTAAAAACTGCATTAATCATGTTAGTGAATAATTTTAAATTAATTTAAGAATAGAAACATTAATTATTGAATATTGTGAAAAAGGATATATTTAAAATTTGAATTTATTATTAAATTATACATGCAGTAATCACTTATAATAAAATGATTATAATAAATTTAATAAAAATAAAATATATTTCAATAAAAATTAGAGTATTTATTATTATTTAATATGTTTTCTGAGAGTACATATTAGATAAATCCAAATATTATCAATACTTATTAGTAAAAAATTAAATATAATATTTGTATTTCTTAACATTAATCTAAATATTATAATTCTTATTTATTTAATTTTAGTAATATGATAATATTACTTAGGGTCAATGTCAAAATTTCTTTTTCTTGAATCCCATGGAAATCCTTGAAATTCTTTCCAAGAAAATGAGCCAATTCATTAGGTTAGGTTCATCCTTTCTTTTTGTGTTTTCTTTCTTTCTTTCATGTAAACAAACAAGTAGCCATATATATATATCTTCAGCTTATGAGTTGGCTCTGCTTCAAAAATTTTGGCAATATGTGCATGAACAGTAGCACTGGAAGAATCCCCTGCACTCTATATAGAAGGCTTTCTCTTCTTTTTATTATTGTAGATAGAAACAAAGACAAGTCTGTATTTTCAACCAATAGAAACTTGCTAGTTGCTTGCCGTTTTCTTCTTGATGTGATTGAAAATTGTTACAAAAGAAATTAAGGTATTTGTGAACAAAATTCTATATAGAGCTTTCAATAATAAATAACACGTCCTCCTAAACCTAACCAATTCAATACTTATAATTATATGAGTTTTTGTTAGTATTTATATATAGAAACAGAGAATCGGTTTCAAATTTATTATTCAAGAAAATATATATTAACCATTAAATTATATGTCGATATGTAGAATTATTGAGTTACAAACAATATACAAATTATACTACATGATTGAGAAGATCTGGCAGGCATGGGTGCCATCAAATGATAATGATTGCCTAGATCGATTAATATAATGAAATAAATCAAAAAGCCTTTCCATTAGGGTTGTTGCTGTTAATCAATCAATTAATTAATTAAATTACAAACTCATATAAGATATATATATTGCATGCACTTTATCTTTTGAATTAAAGGAAAAAGAAATTAAAGAAAATAACAATATATATATAGCTTTCAAGAAGGGAAAAGAAACTCGTTTTTATAGGTAAAATATAGGTGTGATTTTACATGGCCGGTTCGCTTGATCTAAACGCATATTTATTCATCACATCACAAGTATTCATGACCAGAAAGAAAAAAAAAATACTATTAAAGCAGGAAGAGGGAGCTTTCTTGAAGAAATTAATGTATAGATTCAAATTTTATTATCTTTCAGCTTGTCAAATCCCAATCAAAGAATATGAACTCTACTATGACAAACCAAAATATATACTAATTAATTTTATATTTACTCTAATTAATTATTTTACTCACCTAACTTTAAAATTTTAGCTTATAACTAGACATAAACATTTAAAACTTTAAATAAAAACGTATTTGTTACAAGCTAAGTATAAGTAGCTGATAAATAATTGATATATTTAGCAAAAAATAATTTAACGATCCATTTATTGGTGAAATGAATAAAACGGTATTATAATAAGAATTTGATAGATTTTAAAAAATAAACTGAGATAATATGGTAAATTTTTTGTCAAACTAACTTCTAAATACAAGATATTATTAACAAGAAAAATTATTAAAGATTATTAAATATGGTAATTTCATCCATTTTGTTGATTAATTTTATTATTGAAATGATAAATCATTAATACTTATAAGTTTAATAAAATTAATTTTCATCTTTGAATTTAAAGCATTAACTTTTCAAGAATAAATTTCACCTAAAAATTATTTTTTCTCCATTTTTTTCTTTTATTAATTAATTTCTTAAACTCTCCCCTATCCACTCATATTAATCAATTTCTTAAATTTGTTAACTCACATCAATTAAATTTTACCTCCATTTATTTTATCGCCCCTGTTATTTTACATCATTCCGTTCATACAAATCAATTTCTTTAACTCAACTTTTTAGTGTTAAATATTAGTGTTAATAAATTCATGAGAAAATATTGATTTAACTTTGATATTGATTATAATGCTTATACATTTTATTGATTAATTTAGCACATAATAATTTATTTTTATAAAATAGTATAAAATTATATTAAAAAAATTAAAAACTCCAATATATTTTAGATCAATTAATTGATCTTGTTTGAATTGTATCTTTGCATTTCCTTAAGAAAAAAATAGGAAATGCAAAGATTTTAAAAAGTTCGGTATATTTGGCCAAAACCTTGAAAGAAAAAACTGAAATTTGGCTAAAGCCTTAGAATATACCGGCCATTATTGAAGTTGCATACGTTGAATAGCGAGCTATGCTGCGTTTTTGCAATGGAATTATTGATAATGCTTAATTGTTTGATGTGTTAATTTTTATTTTATTTTGATTGAAATTTTATAATTTTAAATTTAATGACAAAAAAAAGAGAAAAAGAATAATATAAGTAATGCTATTCATTTTGCTTCAGAAAAGAGTATTAAAAATGGAGCATCAAATGTTGGTTAACAAGTGCCATGGCTGGACCCATAAGTAAAATATTTATAAACTCATAAATAAATATATTAATTTAAATTTAGAATGTATAAATTTATTTAATCAACTTATAAATTAAATCAAATACCCTCTAAGTTTTGTTCATAAGGAATCAAGTTTTACATTTATTCAATACATAAAACGATTAAACAATTATATTATTACTAAACTGGCGAAACAATTATAGAGAAAACGATTAAAAATGATTTTTTTTCTTTCTTTTCTTTTTTATTTTCTAATAAAAAAAGAAATTAAAAAAATATATATAGATCTAGATAGTTAGATTAGCTAGCTTTGCAGTTCGAAAAAAAAAAGATTATCTAGCTTTGTGAAAGCTATAATAATTAATGAAAGTGACTAAAGTATATAATTAGAAGTTGAATTAATTAATAAAAAATGAGAAAAACCAGCAACGGAAAATAAAGCCACCACATTGCATCTACTCTGCCCATTAAAATCTCTTCTGCGTACAAATTTATTACAAATGTTTCGTTTTTATTCATTTGTTTTAGAAAGATTAGAAACCATGCATTATAATGGGTTGAAACGTAGATTCCTTTGAAAACAACACGTGTTTGGGTGGATAGAAGAAGTTGAGTAATGATTAATATTTCAATTATTGATTTGATAAAAACAGTTTTTTTATTTTATAAAAATTTAAAAAAAATCTAATTATTATAATTAAAAATATAAATTTAAACATATTTTTGTTATAATATTTAATAAATAATATTATTTTAATAGATAATATTTAATATAAATATAATAAACATTTAATATATTAACTAAATTAAAATGCTAAATGAGTTATAATTTAAAATAAATAAAAATAAAGTATGTTTATATATCAATTTGAAATGAATATGTCTATATATCAATTTGAAATGAAGAAAGTAATATATATATTAAATTTTATTTTATATTTTTGAAAAAAAATATATTTTGGATTAGTTTATAATTAGCTTAAGTGTCAACTCAAATATTATTTCATTGTCTTATTTTAAGTGTTATATAAGAATTTTTTTTGTTTCATTTTAAGCGTTGTTTTTTAAATTTTAAAAGGGTGTTAATTAAAAATTTTTAATATTATTTCTATTTAAACTCTCTATTTAATAAAAAAAAATAAGTAAATTAAAAATATAAAAAAATATATTTAGATAAATTATAAAAATATTTTTTTATAAAATTTATAATAGCTAATCATTTTTTTTTGCATGTATTCATTATTCTTACACTTGAAAATAAACAAAAAAAATATTTCTTATAAATTTAAATAATAGCACATTTTTCGCATTCAATTTTTGCAGGGTATTTATTATTTTGGCTATATATATATATTTTTTTATTTAAAAAAAAAGGTTCAAACCCAGAAATATATTTTTGGGGTTCAAATCCGCGACCTTTTTCTAGTGGGTTGGGTCGCTCGCCCGCTGGACTAACCTCAGCGAATTTTTGGCTATATATATATATATATATATATATATATATATATAGTTTTCATATCTTTAAGGAGTGAATTAAAATGACTATACTAGAAATCGAATATTTGGCAAAATCCAAAGACGGCAATGATAGTCGCAAAATTTTATTTTTAAAATACTAATGTTTTTCGATCGATATAACACACATTATGTGAAATTTACTCTCCAAATTACAAATGACATCTACGAATATATGTATTTAATTATAAGTATAAATTAAATAATTTTATTGTATATATAAAGTGAAGATGTAATAAATTTTCACATAATAGTATAGTTAGGATCCAGTCACTGATCAATAAATAGTATATAGTTTTGATTAAAAAAATAAAGCTACCAATTAGGTAAATATATGGACCAACACCTAATAAATTAGAAGTTGAAAACATATATTTGTATATATCTTGCAAAATTAAAGCTAAGATTTGTTTTGAAGAACATGTATGCATCCTTCACACTTGTCCTTTCATGGTGACTTTGATTATTGACATAGTTCTATATTGCAATAGTACTATCACTATGTAACTAGCTGTAGCAAATATTTAGTCAGATTCTGATAATGACTAAATCATACTTCTTTTTTACTGTAAATTATTTTTTTGGAATTAAGTTGAATATGATTATAAGTATAATTAAATTTTTTTTATCGAATTTTAATTCAGCTGTATATTTAAAAAATTGAACTTGAGATTTCTTATTAAGTTATAATAATTCGTAATGAACTGATTTACACATTTAATGATAAATTATGCTTATTTCTTATATTATCCTATATATATATATATCGTTAATATTGCAGTGACAGATTGACTTTAACACCAGAAAAATGTTAGTGTTGATCTAATAAATTTAATTAGGAAAATTAAATCATTTTTGGTATGAGTCTTTATCACATTAGCATAGCCAGTTTTAGTTTAAGTCTAACAAGCGGAGCGTCTAGGCAATCAACCTCAGGGAGAAACTTTAAAAAAAATTATTAATAAGATGCGTAAAAATTTACAGGGAATAAAAAAAATTACGTAACAAGCAATGAAAAAAAAAATTACATATATAGAAAACAAATAAAAAGATTGGAATAGAAGGAAACACAAATAACACATAAATAAGAATATAAATAAAATCCACAATATAATTTTGATTCTGAAAAAAAAATAACTTTATATGTTTTTAATATTTAATTAATAATAAATGAATAATTAAAAATAAATGGATTAGAATAATTAAAATCTGGGAGCCAGAACTGAACATATGTTTTGCATGAAATATGTGAATAAAATTGAATTCTTGCAGATTTTTTTATTTTTTCTAATCGCCGGATGATTGCCTCTGTAATAGTTAACAATTTGATGCTAACATTAACTCCCAATAAAACAAAAAGAAAAATAATGATCATGGAATTGATTTTTGTACTGTGAATGCACTGAAAATAAAGTTTTTGGTGGTTTGCCTGATAATGAAGTTATACATAAAGTACTGCTATTGTAGTTTTTGCTGCTGCTTGATCATGAGAGGGACAAATATTATTAGTTAATATATAAGGGCACTTGTCAACCCTAATTAATTGTGTCTTTAACTCTTTATTAAAATTTTAACTATATTTTTATATATTTTTTAATATTTCTCAATGACTATATTTATTATGTTTATGTCTACATTTTTATTGAATAATAATTATTGGATTTTTACTTCTTTTATTTTTTGCTATCCTAAATTTGGCCTAATACTTATGCAGCTTCTTTTATGTGCCCATTTTGATAATTTTAACTCATAAATTTATATATTTATCAAATTACCTCTTATATTTATCTATTTAGTTTCAATGGATAGTTAATCACTTTATCCCTTCTATTTATTTATTTCATACTCAATAAATATTTAGATAAAAATAATGCTATATATATATATATATATAAATATATATATAAGAGATAAAGACCAAACACCGAGATAATAAGAAATTTTAAGAAAAAAATTGCCCCCTTCTAATGAAGTCTTAGTTTCTCATCTGTATACTTTTAAGAATGAATAACTCCATAAAATTTTTTTTATAAAATATGCGTTTTTTCAATTTAATAAGTTTATTCCTTTTTATCATTTGGTGCAAAAATTCTGATATTTGCTTCAGATTTATCCCGGCTTAGCTTTAAAAAATTTTCGAACCTAATTGACATATAATGTGGCAGGCTTGGTGAATTTGCTTTCTCTGATCAAAACGCACCATTTTGATTCTATATATATTCAAATTCATAACAAAACTAACCAATGTTGAGCGGCGACTAGGGTTTTCTTGTATGCTCTCTGTAGCATGGTTGTTTGTCTTTGAGTTTGTTGTCTTCTTCCTCCAGGTTCAATCCATCATAATGGATACCAATCATCCTCCTTTTTCCCCTTCGTCTAGTCCCTATCACTCTCAAAGTCCCATACCTAATTGTATTCCTGAATCTGACCCTACTCATAACCCTCATTCAGATCCCAATCACAATCCCACTCATTCTCCTAACAGCAACCCACCTAATGACACTACTGATAACGAGGAAGAGGTGGCTTTGGTTTTTGATATTGCTCCAGTGGTCAAATCTCACGAATATGAGTTTTGCTTTGTTGGTATGTTTCATACATATAATTTGATAAATTTTCAGTCAATGAAATCGGTGATGGCTGATCTTTGGCACCCTCTGGGAGGAATTACTATCACTAACATTGGTGCGAAGAGGTATTTGTTTCGCTTTTACAACCAAGTGGATTTGGACAGAACTATTGAAGGCTCACCTTGGTTATTTAATCGTCACCTTCTTGTTCTTAGCAAGATTGGAGAAGGAGACGATCCTTTAAAAATCCCTCTGGTTTTCATTGATGTTTGGGTTCAGGTGACTGATTTAAAACCTGGTTTTATGTGTGAAGAAGTTGCTATGTCGGTGGGAAATTTCATTGGCAAATTTATTACTTATGATGCTAAGTTTTCAACCAGGGATGGGGATTGCCCAATGCGTATCAGAGTTAGCATAGATATTAGGCAACCCTTGAAGCATAAAAAAAAGATGGTGGATACTAAAGGTGATGCCTTTTATGCCCTCTTCAGTTATGAGAGGTTGTGGGTTTATTGCTTTCTCTGTGGAATATTAGGACATACAGATTCTTACTGCGAGCTTAGATTGAAGAAGAAACCGGAGGAGCTTCACTTTGGTTGGGATGAGCGGCTTCGGGCTCCGGTGAGGCGGGGTGGCCGTCAAACAAGTCAATGGTTACGGGATTATGGAAACCAGAATTCTAGCCCTTTGTCTGCACATTGTCATAAATTTCCTGCTTCAAATTCAGAATCTGCCTTTTTAAAATCCCAGATTTATAGGGATACCTTATTTGGTTCATATTCAAATGTTAGTGTGGCGGGGTCTGAGTTGGGCCAAATGGAAACTGATTCCATGGGGCGATTGAGTATTGGAGATTTAGAGGAGGAGCAAATTGGGCTGCCAGCTGAGGGCAATAAACGGTCCAGACAAGAGGAAATGTAAGCTCCTTTGGCTGTTTCACATCCTTCTCCTGTCGTTTCTAAGCAGCTGGATTCGACTGGTAGAAAACACACTGGAAGTCATCTTTCAGGTCACAAGATATAGGCCAATCCCGTTTTTTGGGATGGCCGGAAGCAATGAGGATCGTTAGTTGGAACTGCCGGGGAGTTGGCAATCCCCGGGCAGTTAGAGTGCTGCAGGATTTGGTGGTGAGTAATAAACCTGATGTTGTTTTTTTTTATTGAAACTAGATCCTACGGCAGCCGATTGGAAGAGTTGAGGTGTTTATTGCGGTTTGATGCTTGTTTTGTTGTCGATAGAATTGGGTTAGGTGGAGGTTTGTGCATTTTTTGGAAAGCTACAATTGATCTCACTGTTTTGGCTTTCTCTTCTAATTTCATTGATTGTAAAATTTCTGATCCTGGGAATGATTGGAGATACACTGGCTTCTACGGTTACCCTGAATCTAATAGGAGAAGATCTTCTTGGAATCTCCTTCGCAACCTTGCTGGAAGGAGTTCTTTGCCTTGGCTTATTACCGGAGATTTTAATGATATTGCTGCGATTGATGAGAAATTGGGGGGGATTGACAGAGCATATTTCTTAATAAATGGTTTCCGGGAAGCTTTATATGATGCTGAACTTTTTGATTTGAATTCCACTGGGTTTCTTTATACTTGGGAAGGCACTAATCGTAACGGTGACCGCCTAAAAGAGAGGTTAGATCGTGCTATGTTGAATGAGGCTTGGAGTATATTGTTTCCTAATGCTATAGTTTCTTCGCTAGCTCTTCCTATCTCAGACCATTATGCCATTATTGTGGATGTTGCTCCGGTGGACCGAGGCTCTGTTGATAGACCATTTAGATTTGATAATGCATGGTTACTGGATGCGGAACTGGAGCAAGTGGTTAAAAATAGCTGGTCGACGAAGGATGGAACTGATTTTATTGCCAGAAGGGATGCTTTGGCGTGCTCTATTAGAAAGTGGGGTCAGGGTCGTAATAAGGAATTTTGGAGACGTCGAACCCTTTTGTGCAGGCAGTTGGATTTTAATAAAGAGTTTCTTAGTGACAGCACCTCTTCTCACATTAAAGACGAGTGGAATCGCATCCTTTTGATTGAAGATGCCCGCCGAAAACAACAAGCAAAGATGTTTTGGTACAAAGAGGGAGATAGAAATTTCGAGTTCTTTCATAAACAAATCAGAGGCAGAAGGGCTTTTAATAAAATTAAATGCTTGAAAAATTCAGCTGGGCATGTGGTTATGGATATAGCTGGTATGGGTGATGTGGTCACTGAATACTATCAAAATTTATTTAAGGGGACAGCAGGTTCGAACTGTGCAAGAGTGGCAGGTTTTGTGAAGAAGAAAGTGACTGATTGTGATGTGGAATTCTTGCTCAGACCTTTTCAGAAAGAGGAGTTCAAGGTGGCTCTTTTCAGTATGCATCCAGATAAGGCTCCTGGTCCTGATGGTCTCAATCCAGCATTTTTACAAAAATACTGGCATATCTTGGGTGATGATATCTTTCAAAATGCTCTTCAATGGCTGGATATAGGTACTTTTCCAGAATCTCTTACCATGACTAATATTACTTTAATTCCAAAAGTTGCTGTTGCTGATGAGATTAAAGATTTTAGGCCTATTGCTTTGTGCAATGTTATTTATAAGATTATTTCTAAGGTGTTGGCTAATAGGCTTAAACATATCTTGCCCCATGTTATTTCTGATTATCAATCGGCTTTTGTCCCTGGTCGTTTAATTACGGATAATGTTTGTGTTGCTTTTGAGACCATGCATAATTTGAAGAATAGGAGAGCTGGTAGGGTGGGTTTTTGTGCTATGAAAATTGACATTAACAAGGCCTATAATAGAGTCGACTGGAATTATTTAAATGCTATGTTGGTGGCCTTGGGTTTTCCTGATCGTTGGATTTTGTGGATGAATATGTGTTTCTCGGACGTGAGTTACCGAATTAATGTGAATGGTAATTTAGTGGGCCCTATTATTCCTAGTAGAGGGATTAGGCAAGGGGATCCTATATCTCCTTATCTTTTCCTGATTTGCGCTGAGGGCCTTTCCTCTCTTTTTATGGATGCTGAGGCTAAAGGTATTGTGCATGGTTGCAAAGTTGGAAGGGGTTGTCCTAGTGTATCTCATTTGCTCTTTGCTGATGATTCCATATTTTTCTTTGAAGCTAGAATTTCTGAATCTGTGGCTGTAAGGAATATTCTGATAGAATATGAAAAAGCCTCAGGCCAAAGTGTTAACCTCCAGAAATCCGGTATTTATTTCAGTCCTTGTGTTGTCAATGATTTGCAAGCTAATATCTCTAGTGCGCTTGGTGTATTTTCCCCGATGGATAAGGGTACTTACTTGGGCCTCCCCTCTTTAATTGGCCGCAACAAGAAGCAGATTTTTTGTTACATCAAAGACAGGCTCTGGAAGCGTATCAATTGCTGGAATAACAGGTTCTTGTCCAGAGCAGGTAGAGAAATCCTTATCAAAGCAGTGGGTCAGGCTATTCCTTCTTACTGCATGTCAGTATTCTTATTACCTTTGTCTTTATGTCAGGAGTTACAAATTATTATGAATAGATTTTGGTGGAATGGCAAGAAGGAAGTTAACAAAGGGATTAACTGGATGGCATGGGAGCGGATGAGTATTCCTAAGAAAGATGGAGGGATGGGTTTTAGAGACTTGCGTCATTTCAATCTTGCCATGTTGGGCAAGCAAGGGTGGCGCCTCGTCACTAAAAAAGATACTCTGTTTTATAAGATATTTAAAGCCAAATACTTTCCTGAGGGGGATTTTCTAAAAGCTCGGTTAGGTAATAACTCTAGCTTTGTTTGGTCCAGTATCTTTGCTTCCCTTGATCTTTTGAAAAAGGGTGTGAGGTGGCGGGTAGGTGATGGGCGAAATATTTGTGCAGGTCTTGATCCTTGGATTCCTAATGATAAGGATTTTTTGGCCGAAGATGGAGGTGTTTTTTTGGGGGAAACTTGGAGGGTCAGTGATTTTATTGATGGAGGTAGAATATGGAATGTTAGTAAACTTATGGAATTCTTCTCTGCTGCTGATATCCGTTCTATTCTCTCTATTCCTCTTAGCCTGAATATTGTAGAGGATAGATTACTATGGCATTATGATAGGAGAGGCCTTTATACAGTTAAATTGGGTTATCATGTTAGCCGTGGTGTTGGGCGGTTGGCATATATGGATGGGGCGAGAGAGGTATGGAGTAGAATTTGGAAGTTGGATACTCCACTGAAAATTCGGGAATTTATGTGGAGAGTTGCAAAAAATGTGGTGCCTACTAGAATAAATTTGAGAAGTAGGGGGATTTTTGTTGATGATTGCTGCCTTTTCTGCTCTTCTCAAGAATCGGTGGACCATCTCTTGTTATTTTGCCCTTTTGCACTTGATATCTGGAGGAGAGCTAGCTTTGGTTTACACCATTTCAGTTCTTCATTTATTACTACTTTTATGCAGGTGTGGGATTCTTATGGGAAAGAAAAAGCTGCTCTTTTTTCCTTCATTTGTTGGTATTTGTGGAAGAATCGAAATGATGTTTGCTGGTCATCTAAATACACTCCAGCAGATCAGTTGTTGATGACCATTAATCGTCATTTTCATGACTGGAATTCTTGGTGCAGGGTAGCGGTAGCAGCTGGATCAGCTTATGGCAGAGTACAACAGGAAAGAGTGACTGGTTCCAACCTTCACAATTCTAAGTGGAATGGTTTTGTTGATGCTGCCGTGTTTGAGATTGAGGATTTTACGGGTTTTGGTGGCGTCTTTGAGGATCCGGAAGGCAATTTCTTGAAGGCCATTTCTGGTTTCCAAGATGGTGTTAAACATCCTGCTATAGCGGAAGCAATCGCCCTTCGTGAAGTTCTACTGTTTGTGCAGGACAACTTGATGGATGCTGGTGTTATATTTATAGATTGCCAACAATTATTTTTTGCTTTATGTTCAAACTCTTTAGATGTTTCTGAGTTTGGTTTGATTGTTGAGGATTGTGTTTTATTACTTGAATCGCGCACAAATGTTCAGGTGCGTTGGATTCGTAGGACTTCGAATAGGTTGGCTCATGAAGTTGCTAGAGCCTCTATTCGTTATACCTCTTTTGCTTGTTGGGAGTATGTCCCTCAGGTGTTAGCTCCTTTTTTTCTTAATTAATGCAGTTTGGTTTTATCCCTTCAAAAAAAAAATTTATAACAAAACTCACTGTTTTAATTTGGAATCTAACATTAAAAATTGAAGTTAAACGACATTGTCCAAATCAGTTGGAGGAAAAATCTAACTTTTTGAAACTCACCTTCCATACTCTCGACAAAAACAATCCCTCCGCACACATTATATTGAATATAATTTTTTTAACTTTAAAATTTTAATCTTCTTCAGTTAAATTATGGATATAATATGATATACATATATTAGAAAAATTATTTAAATTTTTAATTTTAAAAATATTTACTTTCAATTTACAACAGCTGATATATTAGAAATATACATCTAATGTATAATTGGATATAATATGATATATTGGATATAATATGATATACATATGAGTATATTCAATTAAAATTAAATATATATATATATATATGATATTTTGAAAATAAAAAGTGGCATGTAATTTTTTAGTTTTATTTTTTAAAAATACAACTGCTTGATGTGGATTAAAAAAGAAAGAAAGAACGAAAGAGACAGCTATCAAGAATAGCAATAGGCATATCCATATTGATATTATAAAAAAAATTATATGAAATACAACTTTTTTTTAAATTTCATTTTTACTATATTTTTTAGTTTTAAAAGTACTTTTTAATTTTTTTATATTTTTACGATGATTGTCAAAAATATATTTAATATATATTAAAAATATATTAAACATATATTATATTTTTGTAAATTTTTATTACACAATATTTTTATATTTTTTTTATTAAATCAATTTTGTAAATTTCCTCATATTATTTGATCTTATGTCAAAGATCCAGATGTAAATTGGTCCGGGAATCATACTAAACAAACAAGACACAACGTTTGGGCTATGGGCCAAGGCCTTGGATTTTATTTAATTGATTTACCACTTTGACCATTTTAGTTTCTTTTTTTTTAAATTTCACACTATACAACACTTTTTAAACTTTTTTTTTTCATAATATCCTATATTTTTAGTTTACCTTTTCACATTTTAAATATATATTTAATGTATATCTTTTAAAATAAAATATATCTTTAATATATCAAATATATACTAAAAATATATCCTAAAAATAATATTTTTGAAATTAAAAATTGAGAAAAAAATATTTTTAAAATTAAAGTTGAAAAAGGATATTTTTGAAAGTATTTCTATTTTTTTTAGGATATTTTTGAAAAAATTTCTTTTTTTAATTGATTATTTATTTATCTCATTGAGAAGATATTTTAAGGAACCATATACCACTTTTAACTTTCATTTTCAAATGTAGTATTACTATTTCTCCTTTCCATTTTTATTTTTTTTTACTTTTACTTTTTTTTTAATCTTTTGATTTTTAAAAAATACGCATTCTTCTTCCACTTCTTTTTCCTTTCTTTTCCATTGTCTGTTTACTTTTTTTTTAACCGATGTTTTGTTCAAAAATTTTTCGGTCACCGGCGTTGTTATATTATCACATATGATTGTGGCTACCGACTCTTCCGATAAATATCTGCTGGAAGCTGAAATCGCTAATAAGATGATGGGTTTGTTTACGGTTGGTTTATAGTACTGCGGCTACTGCGATGGCTTTCATAATTTTGGCATTATTTCTGTTAAATCTTTATTGCTTGAGGGCAATAGAGTGTTGAGCCTCAATTTTATGTGCAGAGAATTCCAATATATCTAGTGGGTTGATAATGTTGATATCCGCATATTTATAAAAAATTTAAGGCCTTTCTTGAAACCGGAAGTGAATGTGTAATTTGAAAAAAGGTGCAAAATTTCAATTTTACCAACAATTAAGTGAAAATTTCAATTACTAGCATGGGAGGTTACTGTTATAAAAGGTTTTTAATATAGCGAGTTTGTTAAATTAAAAGGGGAAATCTGCATTTTAGTTTAGTCTAATTCAACAGCATTTTGAAGGTTTTGCTTCTTTCTTCTCTTAACTTTTGTTTTCCATTTTTCTGGAAGCAACATTAACAAGCATATATTAATTATCACTTGAAGTTGTAGAATGGATCAACATGCCTAATCGACTGAAGCAAGAGCAATAGTTATGAACCAAGTCATTCCTGCAAGCTCGTTTTGTATATGGCAGGCATCATCTTCTCGATGATTATGAACCTTAAAACTTGGTTCTTTGGTGACTATGGGCAAAAGGTTCTAGCTCATTTCAATTGTGAGTCCATGCCACAGAAAATGATTTTGCATCTATGAGTGAAATATTTTGCTCCTAGAACTACCAAACATTTTTCAGAAATTAGCACCTATGTATTAGTATCAAATCAGTAGCCAAAAGTTGATTGATTTTTCTTTTTTGCAGATATAAAAGCTCGTGGAATCGAGGGACAGTACTCCAGTCATATGTTGGGAGTTCTTCGCGTGAGTTTACGATGTTTTATATCTTCGTTCTGATAATATAAAGAATAAAATTGGTACATTTTTTTTTTTGAAAACGATCAAACCCAACTCGAAAAACTAAGCGGTTCAGCGATAGCGACTGAAACCAGCCTAGCCTACTATTAAGTCGATCATGTTTTATTTATATCTAATATAAGGTAATCCCATATTGTCGGATAATACAATACTCTTTAAAGTTTGCGGCAAGCTATTGAAAGTAATGAAATTACATTACTGAAAATAAAATCTAGCAAAATGAGCTAAAAAATTAGCTGCTTTGTTTCCTTCCCTAAACACATGAGTCACCTGTAGCATCCCTTTTTGGATTAGATTACGAGCTGTTGATAAAGAATGAAAGTGATTTGAATTGTTTGTTGCTACATTGATGCTGGAATAAATGAAGTCTACACTTCATTGTGAGTCAGCCTCGACTATAAGTGGAGATGAGAAAAGAGATTTGTACCATTCAAGGCTCGCTAGGAGAGCTTTGTTCTCTGCATCTTCTGGGTTGCGAGCTTGAATAATGAATCCTTTTGCTGCGATAAGATTACCATTATGATCCCTAATGATGGCGCCGCCCGCAGCATTTCCCTTCGAGAAAGATGCATCAACATTTAATTTGAGAGTGCCTTGCTGCGGTTTGTGCCAATAAACTTTAACAGCTCTCAGCTTCTTGCATCCGAATCTTTGAGGTAGTAAATCATTGAAGCAAGATGGTGATTTGGCAAATTTAAATGAGAAAGCAACTCCCCACCTATAAATATGGTCATCAATCTTGCGCTTTAGAGCAGGAACATAAAAAGCTCCATCCCCCCAATTGAGTGAGCAAAATTCAGTCCAAATGGAAAATAGAATGGCCTGAGAAACAAACCGTGCAATAACACCATTTATCATGTCTGGCCGGTAAGAAAGCCACCAAGAAAGCAGAGTTTGACGGATTGAGGACCCTGTTATCGGGCTTGAGAAAATGTAACTGCCATAGTACTGCCATATTATCTTTATCTGAGAACAGGTAAAGAAGATATGGTCTTTGTTACCTTCTGCCGACTGACAAAAAGGACAGCATGAGACAATAGAAATTCCCAGTTTTTGCAATCTATCGTCGAGGGGAATTGCATTTCGCAGCAAACGCCATGTAAAGATGGAAAACTTCATGGGAATACAAGAATGCCATATGCTGCTACATGCAAATGACGAAGCTTTCCTCTTCCTCACGAGATCAAAAGCAGTACAAAGTTTAAATTGACTCTCACCCGATTCTGTCCATTGGACACATCCATTTTCCACAGTAATTAAAGTGTTTGCTACCTGGTTAATACGACAAAGCCGCTTCCAAGTTGATGAATCATTTTGTTTGAAGACCATTCCTCCTCTTCTACTATATTTATTTGCCATTAAAGTAGCCCACGCTGATTGACCATTATTGTAATTCCACCATAGCTTAATGGAATAAGCTATTTGAAGGTCTGGAATTGATCGAAGACCAAGGCCTCCCTCTGCAGTCGGAAAACAAAAATCCTTGTAACGAACCCAATGATATTTAGGAACTGAAGTGCTGTTACTCCAAAAGAAAGCAGCAAATCGACGTTCTAAAGCTGAAATTATCTTTTTGGGCAATACCATTGCTCCAAGAGTATGAATTGGCACAGAGTTTAGAACATGCCTGATTAACAATAATCGGCCTCCCAGAGATAAATATTTTTTCGTCCATCCAAGCAATATGGAATCAATTTTCTGAAGAAGATTCGAGCAATATTCCGCCCTGTTGATTCCTTTGTAAATCGGAGCTCCCAAATACATAAAATGAAAGGATTTGTAGTTAATGGAAAGAAGGCCACGAATTTGTTCCTTTCGAATAGTGAGAAGCTTTGAAGAACAGTAAAAGGAACATTTATTTAAATTCACTAGCTGACCTGATAGCTTTTGATATTGTTGTAGAAACTCCAAAAAATTTTTAATGCTCTTCGTATCTCCCGAAAGGAAAATAAGAAGGTCATCCGCGAAAGCTAAATGAGTGATTTGTGGACAATTCCTTGAAGATTTTGTAACGCTGAATTGCACCATCATCAACAATTTTATTTAAACCCCTAGAAAAACATTCGGATGCCAAAATGAAAAGATAGGGGGATAATGGATCGCCCTGTTTGACTCCTCGTGTTGGACTAAAACAACCGTATTGAACTCCATTCACCATAACAGAGAAATTAGTAGCCTTCAAATTGTTCATAATCAAAGAAACAATGCGAGTAGAAAAACCCAGTTTAAGTAAAACAGCCTCCAAGAAAGACTAAGAAACCCTGTCAAAAGCCTTTGCCATGTCTAGTTTGATTGCTAGATTAGGGCCCCGAGTAGTCCTGTCAATATCGTTAATTAGCTCATTGGCAATTAGTATTTGATCATGAATGGATCGTTCTTTCAAAAAACCTGCCTGTTCCCTTGAAACAATACCATCAAGAATAGGAGCCATTCGGTTTGCTAGAATCCGGGTACAGACTTTGCTTATGAATGTAGCGAGACAGATCGGACGAAACTGACTAAACTCAGATGGATGCTCAACTTTTGGAATTAACACTATGGAAGCACAACTAAGGGCTTTAGGAATGGGAATGCCCAAAAAGAATTCATGTACCGCACTGCAAATATCCCAAGCAATGATGTCGCATGAAGCTCGAAAAAACTTACCATCAAAGCCATCTGGACCCGCTGCACTGTCAGGATCAAGTTGCCAGACTGCCCTTTTTATTTCTTGAACATCAGGTATGGCTTCCAAGGAGGAGTTCTGATCCACTGAAACCACAGCAGTAAGATTATCAAGCAATGAATTAGTCTCATGCACCGAATCTGCCGAAAAAAGAGACTTATAAAATTCTACCGCTGCTGCACCAATTTCCTGTTGATCCTGCATCCATACCCCAGATCCATTTTTGATGGCAGAAATCCTTTGTTTCACCTGTTTAACCCCGGACAAAATTATGGTAAAAACGAGTGTTGGCTTCACCCTCCTTTAACCATTTGATTTTAGCTTTTTGACGCCAAAAGATCTCCTCATATTTATGTTTTTGGATCAAAGAGGTTTCTATTTGCTGCCATTTACTACGATTAGTAGGGGAGGGATCTGTCAAAAAAAGAGCTTCTGCCGCAGCAGCTTCAGTCTCAAGGGAAGCAGTATCATTAAATATATTTTCGAATTGTTGTTTATTCCATTTCTGCACCTCCTGTTTGAGTTCATTAAGTTTAATAAACAAACCCCGCATGCCTCCACCATGAAAAGATTTACCCCAACAATCTTTAATTAAAGCCAAGAAACGATTATCCTCAAGCCACATGTGCTGAAAGCGAAATGGCTTAGGACCAGAAAATTGTTGCGAAGAACATTGAAATAGCATAGGTGAATGATCCGATGTTGCCTTACTTAAATATTTTGCAAATGTTTCAGTAAAGGAACCAAGAAAGCTGGATGTAACCATGATCCGATCCAATCGTTCCCAAACACGTCCAGAGGGCCTCATTCCAGTCCAAGTAAACTCACAACCATAAAAAGGCACATCAATGAAACCACAGTCATCTGAGAGGGAAACAAAATCCATAATGCTATTAAGACAGGGAGCCGAATTACCTCTATTTTCAGCAAGAGTTCTAATAATGTTAAAATCACCCCCTAAGAGCCAGGGAAGAGATGTAGAATCCGCTAATAATCTGATCTTATCCCATAAAGCTTGTTTAGCAGGACGGCTGTGCGGGCCATAAACAACAGTAAAGTAGAAACTAAAATTCATAGCATGAAGATATGCATTGCAAGACAACACATTATAACTAATAGAGAAGGAGGAAAAAGTGATGAGATGAGACGACCAACATAACCAGATTTTGTTGTCCAAAGAGATTTGAACAGCATCAAAACCCAACTGTTGAGCAAAAAAAAGAGCTTTGTCCTTAGTAACCATCGGTTCAATAATTGCAATAAAACAGAGCTTATGAGATGTACAGATATTACGAAGACGAGGGAGAGAAGAGACCACGCCTCGACATTCCAAAAAAGGGAATTCATTGGTCTGGAATTGAAGAGGAAGCTTTTGGTCATCCTCAACGCTTCTCAGTTCTAGGATTCCTGGACTGTTTTCTATGAGGAACTTTCTTGCGCTCAATCTGAATAAAACCATCCTCATGATTAATTGTATCCGAGTTCAAATTAGCATTTTCCTGAACTCTTGTAGATGCAGCTCGCAACTTAGAACCAATCGACTTACTAGCGCTTTTTAGATCCTCCATCGAGCATGTGGGTATTTCAGGATCAAGTTCAGTTTCTGAATTATGCTGTAACTCATCCCCATCTGAATGTGCATCAATGTCAATATCAGAACCATAATTGTCTGTAGCCGGTAAATTTTCTCCCTGTTGCTCTTGTTGTCCTGATTGGTTCGAAAGAGTTGAATCTAAATTCTGAATTTCAAGAGCCAGGACTACATTATCAACATGAAGATCAGCAGTTTCGAGAAATGGAGAAGGATTATTAATTGCAACCCTGTTGTTATCAATTGATTGAGAATTATTGGCAGCATGTGAATCATGTTTAGGGGGAGCTACCTCCTTTTTTGGTATCCACTGCTTAACCACTTTAACTTCATCAGATTTAGAGGCCGGCACTTTGGGATCATTATTGAAACTGGAAGATCGACAAGAATGAGAATCATGACCAATCTTACAGCACAAGGAACAGAACGATGGCAAATTCTCATAAGTAACATTCTGAAAAAAGCCCAAATCACCATCAGAAATCCAAATTCGACTAGGAAGTTCTTTGGATATGTCCAATTCAATACAAATCCTAGCCGTGGAAGGTCGAGTTAACGCAGCCGTGCCTGCATCCACTTTTAATGGTTTCCCAATCAAATTTGCAATTGGAAAAAGGGCAGTTTTATCGAAGAGATGAATTGGAAGACCCTCTAATGAAATCCAGGTGGGAACGATAGAACAATCCACATTCGGTTGAAAGTTCCTTGTCCATTTGGATACCCTCATTGCAAAACCTTGGAAAAACCAAACATTCTTCAACCAGCACCTGTGAAAATCCTCTTCTAAATCAAATCTGATTAAAACATGATTTGAATCCAACAACCCAATAGAAAAGGAACCCTTAAATCCTATCATATCCATTGATTTTTGCAAGGATTTCATATTAGGACGGCCTTATTGAAAAGAACCAACAAGAGAGAAACAGAACTGATCTGCCAAACAAATAGATTCCTCCATAGAAAAGGTTATAGCCGGAACTCCCTTGAATTTGCCCGGTTGCTTGGAAGTCATGGAAGGATTTCGTTCCAAAGCTGGAGCAAAAGAACGATCGATATCCGAAGAGCCGAGATTATGACGAAGAGCCTGGGCATAGGAAGTAGTCGTAGGAGCAGTAGAAGGTCCTGACGGTGGAATCCCGCCGTGGGAAGCCACCGCCATCGTAGTCTATTTTTTTGGTAGGGTATCAAGTTACAACGCTTATATGTTACAGTTCCTAATATATATATATATATATATATAGCAATTCCTAAAACACTTATTCTACAGCTTACATAAGGAAACTTCAACCCTACAACTTCTATCAAAAAAAAAAATCTACTGCAAAATTGGTACATATAGTACTATATACGTTAAATTTCAAAAAGACTGAAAAAAAATATTATATATTTAATCATATATCAGAATATGTTATATAAAATAATATATACATATTAAATTTTAAAAGAATAAAAGTATAAAATTATTATATATTTAATTATATGTCGATATATGTCGATATTTATTAATATATTTTAATATATATTGATATATATTTTACATATTGTGACAATATGTCTTGCTATATATTGATATATATCGGTATATATTACATATATTTTAATAATATATGTTAATATATGTTGATATATATCAGTATATGTCGGTATATGTAAATATATATTGAAAAAAATACAATATAAGTTAAAAGAAAACTATTCTAATTTTCTTGTTAATCAATGTAAAAAAATTAGTAATTATTGTTCCATTAAAATTAAGTTTCTTATAATTTTTTTATATTTTAAAATTTAATAATATATCGATATATATTATATAAAATAATATTTACATATTAAATTTTAAAAAAATAAAAATATAAAAGTGATATATATTTAATTATATATCATATAAATTATTTATATATATAATATATCAAATTAATCTAATATAATTTATATTAAATTTTTATTTCACAAAAAATAAATATAAATGAAAATTATTTCTCATGTAATTTAGATTTAAGTCTAACAATTTTAGTTAGATCATTATCAATAAAAAAAATAAAATTATAATATTTAATTTTAAATACAATAATTAATTAAAATTATAAACTTTGGCTGATGCATCCCAATAGAGCTCAGACCTATGCCAAAGTTCACCATCACTCATTCTATTAGCGTGGCCCAGGGTTTCGTAGTTTTGCAAATAAAAACTCATGTTAGAGTATAATTGAAAATCTTTTTTAAGCAATGTATATTTGAAAAGTAGTTTTAGTTTTGTTAATAACCCTATTTAAAATACGAGTTTATTATTATTTATAAGTTTTATATGTACTTAGGTTATTCCTGATTGTGAACCTTAACCTACTTTAGCTTTCAAAAAAAAAAATGTTTAACCAACTCCATTAACGCCATTAATTTACTGCCAAAAGACAATGCATATTAGGATGAATCTTTAATCAACAATGGACTAAAAACAAATGTAGTTGTTAAATGACTACATTAACATTCAAATTGACTATGTTTAATTATAGAAAATCTATTAACATAAAATATCTTATAGTTTTAAGAAATTTTAAAAATATTCATTTTTAAATTTAATTTAAGAATATTATATGTATATTTTTAATATTTCTCTAATATTATATATATGAAAGTGGATAGTTTTAAAATTAAAAGTTAAAAAATATACTTTTTTTCATAAAAAAAGAAAACATGGAAATTTTTTAAAATATTTTTATTTTTTAGATTAATTTCGTACAAATAAAAAAAGAGTCATTTACAAAATCACCTAAAAATAAATTTTATTTCAGAAATACTATAAAAAAAATATTTACACTTTTGAAAAAAATTTAATCAAAATTTTAAAAATACATCATTTTTCACTAAAATAATATTTTTTTAAATACATTTTTTCTCACTATAATTAATATTTTACTTCAATTTTTATATTTTTTAAACTTCACTATTAATTAAAATATTCTAATAAAATAATAGAAATTAATATTTTATTTTTTTTAGCATATAAAATTAAATTTTATAAAGAAAAAATTTTAATTTTAATTACAAAAAATAACTAATACCCACAAAAAATAATCGAAAGTAAAATATATAAAAACATATTAATAAAAATACTAAATTTATTTTAAAATAAAATTTACATATTATACATGTAAAAAATAAAATTAAAAATATTAATTTTATTAAATAAATATTGTATAGATATTTGATAGATGTTTTGTGTGTTTTTGGTAGATGTTGTGTGTACGTTATGTATTTATTATATATGTTGTGTGTATTTTATATAGAAGTTGTGTGAATGTTATGTGAATATTGTGTGGATATTTAAAAAATAAAAAAAATATTAAAAATATTATATAAATGTTTAATATATATTTAATAAATATTTGGCAGATATGGTAAACGTTTAATATATGTTATGTAGATATTATTTATTTTATTGTGTGTATTATATATATATATTATGTATATATTATATATATATTGAGTATATGTTTATTTATTTATTTTGTATATTGAGAATATGATATATATTTTTTAAAATAAAAACAAATAGAAAAAAATAAAAAAAATAAAATAAAACAAAATAAAACAGAAAAAAAACAAAAAAATTAACATTTAAAAGTAAAAAAAAAAAAAAAAAACCAACGTATTTATGGAATTGGCAAACAAAGTGTTGGCCGCGTTTTCATGAAAAGGAACAAAAAAAAAAAAAGTGAACGAAGTGTAATTTCCTTAAAAGAAAAAAAGTAATATGAGCAAGTGGATCCATGAAGCAGGCGGAAAATGAGCTGGGTTTGAAAAAGTATTGGCCCAACCTAGCATTCCTTCCTAACGCAACTAGGAACTAGCTAGTCGCGTTGAAACGAAACGAAAACAAAACAAACTCAAAACTTCAACCTGGCTAAGCAAATCTTCCTTTGAAGAAAGAAAGCGAGAAACAGAGATAGAGATTGAAATTGAAATTTTACAGAAGCAAACATGAGTTTTCTCTTTGGAAAGAAGAAAACCCCTGCAGGTATTTCTGAATTGTATCGTGTATTTTTCCTGAAATTCGAATTTTAATTGTTTTTTTATTCATGCTTGATTTGAATTTGATTATGCCTTCAGAGTTAGGGTTTTCAGTAAGTAATTTGTGGTTTATTTTTGTTTTTTTGGGTGCAGAGCTTCTGAGGGAAAATAAGAGGATGATAGATAAGTCTATTAGAGAAATAGAAAGGGAAAGACAAGGTCTTCAAGCTCAAGAAAAGAAGCTTATTGTTGAAATTAAGAAGAATGCTAAACAAGGCCAGATGGTAAAATTATGTTTTTTTTTTTAAACTTTTTTTAATGGATTGAATTGTATGATTTTTATCTCGGTTTCTCATTTTATTGTTTTTTCTGTTCTGGGTTTATTTGCTACTGCAATGAAGTTTATCATCTATGCAGTTAACAAATGTTATTACTTATTAGTTTTGAAAAACTACTTTGATGGGCTGATACCTTTCTATTATCAAGTGCTGGGAACATTTTCTTTGGTGCCTGTGCTGCTATATTGCTTATCCTTGGGTAGTTGCATACACTAAATAGTTTCTACAAGTATATAGAAAACTGGCTGCCAAATATAAGAAGTTTGTTTAAATAGCAGAAAAGATGCACAAGCAGGCGTTTGGTTATATAGTGGGCCACTTGTCGTTATTAATCTAATCTGTTCAGCCAATAGTTAGAGAGAGAGAGATAGAGAGGTGAAAAGTTACCTAGTGGATATTAGGGAACATGTTTTGAGCAAATAGTTGAGGAAGCTGTCAATAAGGTTTTGAGAGATGGGGTTGGATCCTCACCAGAGTTCTGGAATCTGGAGTTGTAGCATTGAAGGGTCCTATGGTTGAAATTATGACGACTTCCTTTTTATTTGGAAATTGCTGGGAAGGACTATTTTAAGGATCTTTTTTTCTGGCATAATAATTACTGAGACGTGGGAGATGTGAGAATGGTTTGATGGATTCATTGCTCATTGGAGACGTGTTGGGTTCCATTTTGAGGTGATGAAGGTGTAAACTGGAGTGATTTGAAACTTGGACATGACACATAATCTGTCCTTTGATTACTTTAAAGTATGGGAATAGGCACAAACCTTTTTGCATTGGATGAAGACATGAAAAGTCTATGACGCCAAACATGGGGCTTACATTATAATAGAAGAAAATCATTGATTGAAAATACTTAGATTGGACGTATTGCCAATTACCAGTTTGCCATGCTTTGGTAATGTAGAGACAAGGTGCTATCTTTAGCTGGAGCGATAAGGGTGCTATCTGAGTTTACCTTTTTAGGTTTCTTGGTATTGATCATGTATCAGATATTTGTTAGTATAATTTTTTGCCATTGTCAGTTCTTAAGTAATTACATTAGGCATTTCTGAGTAGAATAAACACATTATTTTCCATGCCCCAAGTTCACATTATGGTTTTTTTATTCATTATATATGATATAGATGCTTATTTGCATATTTGTCTTTGCCACATTTGATCTCTGTGCCCTCTGTGCCACTGGCACAATTGAAGGTATATATTTACTTATAAAATCTCTAGCTGGTCCTGGTAGCTAGTTTTATCTATTTGACTGACTAATTGGGATGTGTTATTTTATTTCAGGGAGCTGTGAAAGTAATGGCTAAAGACCTTATAAGAACACGGCATCAGATTGAAAAGTTCTATAAGCTTAAATCACAACTCCAGGGTGTGGCTTTAAGAATCCAGGTTTGTTTTCACAATGTCATTCCCCATGCCTTATGCATATCTATGAATGCAATGCGAACAACAACTTCTCAATCATTATCATTTTGGATTCAGTATTTCCATTAAATTTCTGATTCTAATTTTATGTACTCCTCCAAGCACAACATCAAGTATCTTCAGTTATGGGGAGACAATTACATTTGTTTTTATTAACATTTGTTAATGTTGCTGGTAATAGATCTGCATTTTGTATCCTAGTTGCAAGTCAAAAGAGTTTTTTTTTAATCAGTAAATGAGAATTTCAGAGACAAAGCTTGGTAAAAAATAGAAAATATTATGATTTTCCTATCTGCTATTTAGAAACAGAATAACTAATTTTGTTGCTACATATTAGATGCTGTCTAGTTATTATACGCTTTGGAATACAGAGTTTGTTTGATAGTTGAATCAATCGCCAAAATCAGTTTCCCATATGATCTCAGAGACAAACATGTGCATGCACACACATCCTTTTGCTGCTATTTGATGTTAGAAATATGGCATTGTGTTTCAGACACTGAAATCAACTCAAGCAATGGGTGAGGCCATGAAAGGTGTCACAAAAGCAATGGGCCAGATGAATAGGCAGATGAACTTGCCATCCCTGCAGAAGATAATGCGAGAGTTTGAGATGCAAAATGAAAAGATGGAAATGGTTACTGAGGTGATGGGGGATGCCATTGATGATGCTTTGGAAGGAGATGCAGAAGAAGAAGAAACAGAAGAGCTTGTAAATCAAGTGCTTGATGAGATTGGAATCAATATCAATAATGAGGCATGTCCATTTCTTCTCATTGTTTTCCTTTTCCCTCTCAGATCAACTGAATTTATCTTCTGAGAAGTTATAGTATGCAATCCAGAGAGGAAAATTGAAGGCATTGCTGTAATTTTTCTTTTTTGAATGTTTTCTTTGATATGCAGCTTGTGAATGCACCCTCAGCTGCTGTCTCTGCACCAGCTGCGAAAAATAAGGTTGCCCAAGTTGAATCAACTGGGGCTCATGAAGAAAGTGGAATTGATGATGATTTACAGGCAAGATTAGATAATTTAAGAAGGATGTAATGCTGGAGATGATGGGAAAGAATAGCTCTGGTTGGTTATGACAACATGGGCTATGTATAACGTGTGTCTTAATTGCATACTTGGTACAGCAGCGAAAGAATTATATTTCTTTTTGCAGATAGTATATTTGGCGCTTCTAATAATTTTTTTTGCATTTCTAAGGTTTGTTGCTGATGTGTTGAACTTTTATGTATCCGGATAAATGTGGAATGATTATATGATATTTTAATGGAATCTTTGCAAGAAAATGCTTTGAACATGGAGGTGCTCATGATTCTGCAGAAACATGAAAAATCTTGTACCTTCCAAGAACCTTAATTGTTTGTTATCGTTGAGTGAAAAATATCAAAATGACTTGTTTTTAATGATTTATTGTTCTTGTAAGAAATTAGGTGGAGGAGAAAGCTCGGGATGAAATTCCAATATCAGGCCCTCTATGGAGTTCTCTATTGCCAATCCACTGTGATCAGAATCCAGTCGTTGATCGGTGTACGACAAAGTGGACAGTCGGAATGAGAGTAAAGCCACATGCCTAAACGAGGAGAAAGCTGCCGAACATATTCTTCATCCTCAAAATCTGACAGGCAGACTACACTGTTTCTGAAGGTATTTCTGAATTAGCTATACCTTTCTTAAACTTGAATTTTGAAGCTGAATATGAACTCTTGTTCAGTGAAACACTGTCTCTTTGCTCTGCATGGCTTGTTAATCCTGGATGAGATGGCTGGTGATGGGTCGTTCGCCATCCTATCATAACCAGAGTGTACACCGCAAATGCAATGACAATCGTTCCAACCAGCACAAGGCCATACCAGAGAATGGACATGGCTTCTTACCACTTTCTTGTTGACAGATTTCAAAACTGAGGAAGATGTTAATAGAGCTTCATCATTTCTAGTTTTGCTGCTGTGATCATTGTAGCTGAAAACATCTCCCAGTCCCAGCCAAGACGGTGGAATTCCCAAAGAGCATAGCAGCACGACAACTTCATGACATGAAAAGTCTCTGTGCTTGCAAGATACCATAATATTATTTTATACAGCTGGCCGGTTCAGAATCTGGAATCAGCTGAAGCCACTGAGCCGTGAATCATATTGAAACCTAAATGTTATCACTTGAAAAGTAATCCACTGATTTTTCATGGGCAATCACGAACTGTAGAAAACAAAAATTTCTTGTTAGCAGAATTGGGGATTTTTCGCAGATTCCTGCCTTGTCTATGGCTTATAATATGGCAGAATTAGAGACTTAATTAATTAAGAGCATAATATCCTCTGCAGAGGCATAATAAAAATTGCTTTCTTTGATCTTTGTTTTTAAAATAATACCTTCAAATCCAAAAATTTTTAGATTTTAACTTGTTTTGTATGTCAAATTTATCTGTTGATATTTTTTACTGTAGTTCGTAGTGTGAATAATCCCATGTCTACAACGTTTCTAAAAATGGTATTATTTCATTAAATTCTACATTTATGAAATATAAAAATATAATTTAATTATTATATAAATAAACTCTTTAATTTTAATCATAACTTTTGGTTCTTAAAAAAAAATAGTTTGAGAAGATTTAATTGTCTGAAATGAATTTTTAGATCTTTAAATTTATCAACATCGAGTTCTTAAAAAGCAAAAAAATTTTCACAATTTTTTTTTATCATACATAATTTTCAACAAAAATTTTATTCTTTGTTTTTTATATTTTTTTATACTAGATTTTGAAAATTAATAATAAATTTTAATTAATAATTTAATAAATAAATGATATTCAATAATTAAATGATAGATTAATTCTTCTATTATTATTTATTTTATTATTATTGATAATTTATTTCATTCTATTATTATTATTTATTATTATATAATTATTTATTATTATTTAATATTATATTTATTTATATATAATAATATATTATTATTATTATTAAATTATTAATTTAATTTTTTGTAATATTATTTTTTATTAGATTTACATCCCAAATCTGTATCGAAAAATTTAACAAATTTTCATTACGTTTATTGAGCACCCAACTAAACAGCAACTTTGATGCTTCTAATCATCCATTAAAATTACCTGCTATTTCCATGGTTTGCATCCAGATTCTTCAAATGAAATTACCCAAGTGATGATTCTTATTAAATCTTCAAAGCATGAAGACAGGGGCGAAGTTACGTATAAGAATTGCCCCCCCTTCTCTTTTTTTTAAAAAATTATATATACATATATTTATATATATATATATAATTATTAAAAATTATAAAATATTTTATTTACCCTCTCAAAATTTTTAATTATCCCTATTTTTTAACTTATGCAAAAAGAAAAAAAATAAATTCTAATAAATTATTTTGTCCTCATGTATTATTTTTCTTTTAAAAAAAATGATATTCTTCAAATACAAAAAGAGGAAAGAAAAAAGAAATTAAAAAAGAGATAACATCTTCAATCAAATTAATTTAAACACATTCAATTAGTCAAAAGATTATAAAAAAAAATTAAAAGTTTAATAAAAAATAATAAAAATTGAAAAAGAATACAAGTTTAAAATTTTTTACTTCTAATCTTATGTGATGATTTTTTGCTTCAACTATTTATTAAAAGATTATATTTATAATTTTATTTTTTTTATTTTAATTTTTTTATATATCATTAGCTAAATTTAGAAATATGCACGTATATGATTAATTTATTTTTTTTAGATAAAAAAATGTCTTATTGATAGATTAACAAATTTATAAGATGCTAACTATATATGAATAATATAATGAGAATAAAAAGAGACCGATAGTGGTGAAACTAAAACTTTAAAAAAGCCACATGGTTAAAAAGGGAGACAGTTCATTTAAAAAAATAAAATAAACATATATATATATATATATTAAAGTTTTTAAAACTTTTTATTTGCCCCTCTTAAAATTTTAAGTTATCTTCCTATCTAAGAGGAGAAAAACATATAAATTCTAAAATTTTTAACAAAAATATAAAATTTTATTTATTTTATATTTTTTTGTATTTAATTCTTTTTTTCTTTAAATTTTATTTTATTATTTACACTTTTAATATTCTTTGATAATTTTTGAATAAATTATATTTGTTAAAAAATTATTTTTTATATTTTTTTGATTATTTTTTATATTAATTAATAAAGATATCTTATTAATAGATTAATAAATTTATTAAATAATTATTATATAGAGAGAATTTAAAAAAAAATTTGCCCCGTTGTAATACAATCTTGACTTCGTCCTGCATGATGATATATCTCTTCTGTAAATATTTGTATTTAATATAGTCTTTTGAATATGCAAGATGAAAATGCAGATTTGCTTTGAGATTGCTAATCTTGTTTAATATTATAATCTTATTATGTGTATTGAACAGTTCAAGATTGCTCTATGCTAATTATCAGTTACTTCAAACAAGAATCAAAATATAGTTCATGCCTATAACTCCATTAAATTTGCAGCCGAGCAAGGTGCAGGACTTGTAGTCTTACCTGTAAGTTAAAATTAACCTTTAATGTTCTATTCTGTTGGAAGTGGTTATCCCAAATTGGAAAAAGTAAAGAAAAAACACTAATATATATAATTTTGGTGTTGATGATCAGGATGGTAAAGGCCATTTTCTTGCACTTCAAATAATTTGGTGTCGATGTCCTTATTCATTCAAGTGATTACTTTGCTAAATGTGGAATTTTGGAAGTTAAGCCCACTTGTCTAAGGAAAGTAGCCCAATTATTTGAGAAAGCTTGCAAGTCTTACCTCTTGGAGGCCACATCAAAGAGGAGGACCAGATTTGTTACCATTTTCTGAAGTGCAAGAAAATTCCTGTAAATTGTGAAGTTAATGATATTCAAGAATTTGAATCCAAGATTCATGTTTTGCAATAGGAAATGTGGAATTGTCCTTATTCAAGTGATTACTTTGCTAAATGCTGAAAATTTTGATGAAGAAGAAACATCAAAGTCTTTTTCTATGATATCAAAAGCTGCTTGTTGCCATGGAATTACAATTGTTGGTGGGTCTATGCCTGAATGGAGCAAAGGTCTGCTATAATACTTGCTATGTATTTGGACAAGATGGAAAACTTAAGGCCAAGCATAGAAAACTAATACTTATTAAGATTCGATAATTAAAGATTTTGTCATTTAAACTGATAAAAAGAAATTAATTGGTGAAATTTTGTTTTTTGTAGGTTCATTTGTTTGATATTGAAATTCCAGGAGATATTTCTTTCTAAGAATCTGATACTTTCACAGCTGGAGAAAATCCAACAATAGTAGACACTGACATTGGCTGCATTGGAGTGGGGATCTGCCATAATATCCGTTTCCCTGAGCTTGCTATGCTCTACGGAACAAAAGGTTTTAGACATGTATAATTTTTTTCCGAGGATGGAGAATCAATCTTGAATCTATTGTTTGTCAGGGGATAGTTTAGTAGTCGAATTTTTTTTTTTCAGTATAGTAACCATATGAGTATTCAATAGCCGAGTATCTGTCTTGTAATAAAAAAAAATCACGATTCAAACTTTCTTGAAAAAGAATTTCCAATGCGAAATTGCCGCAGGTGCCCACTTGATATGCTATCCAGGAGCATTCAACATGAGCACAGGTGAAATGTTGTGGGAGCTTGTTCAGAAAGCAAGGTGAGAATATGTATATTTATATACTATATATTACAAATTTACAAACCCACTTGCAGTAATAAAATTCCATTACTTGAATATTTTCAGGGCAGCTGATAACCACGTACTTTTGGGTGATTCTTGTCTACTGAAATTAATTTATTGAGCCTGAAAGAGAAGTTCTATTAATTAACATGAAAGTTGATATGTTATGGAGGAAAGTTATTTGTAGCAACATGTTCACCATCTCGACATTCTGCTGGATCCTATGAGATATGGGGCCACTCTACTCTTGCTGGACCGGTAACACCACAAAACGCTTAGATTTTTTTTTTCGTTCACATCCTGTTTCAAAATTTATTTTATCTAATTTTCTCACATAAAATAATCTACTTTCATTTTTAACTTATAATTTTGTTTTCTCCTTAGTGAATTCTATTATTACAAAACTACAATGAGTTGATTTCTTGTAAAATTTATTTATTTATTTTTATTTTTAATGATTTGAAATTAATAATTGATGTTTAATGAATTAATAATTGATTTATTAGTGCTGAAAACAGTTAGGTGAGATACTTGCAACTTGTGGCCATGGAGAGACTCTGCTTCTTGCTTAAATTGATTATTCTAATATCAAAATTGGAAGGTAATTGAAATTTTTCTTGATAATAAGCTATCAATTTTTATATCAATTCATAGCCATATATATATATATATATATATAACTTGGGAAGGTTATGCAGACACTGGCTTCCGCTTGGGAAACAAAAGCGAGAAGATGTTTACCAATTGAAGGATTTTTCTCGAGAAAAAACTTGCGAAGATTTGCTGAAGGAATAAATGGACCTCAATAGGTTTATTAATTGATCAAAGCTGAGAGGAAGAGAGAATCATCCATTGTCGTTTGATATATGCAGTCCCCTATACTAGTCAAATTAAATAAATTTGATATGAAAAATCAAATTGAAATGTTAAAATAATTAAAATAGAAAATCAGATCGAATCAAATAGATATGAAAAAATTAAATTGAAATATTAAAACAGTTAAAATAAAAATAAAGGGTAACGATTGGTAGTGCCATGTCCAAAAAGTGTGCATATGTAATAAGCAAAAAAAAAAAAAGATGTATTGATAAAGAGAATAATAAATACAGCAAATCAAAATTAAAGAGAACAATACAGAAATCTTAATTTTGTCCATGATGCTTCATATATCAATTTAATGCCGTTGCATGCAAATAATGTGTATGTCATTATCATTCAAAAGAGGGAATTAATAGTCCCTTGAAATACAGTTCTTCAGACAATGTAGCCTTGGAGAAACAGCCCTTCATACAGTGTAACTTCCTAAATTGTAATATTAAAAATAAAAAAAAGGGAAATCCCAAAGAGCATCAGCAAAATTATACAGCAGTCACTGCCTTCAATAAAGGACAAGATCCAGAAGACCATGCCAATGTCAAATGGTGTTATGTCTTCAAGGGAGCCTTCTTCTCTCTATCAGATATTCTAGCAGGAGCTGTTGAATGAGATTTGAAACGACCCCTGCCTCCATCTTCCTTCTCCTGGAAAAATGCAAGAACAACAATTTTATTTTTGCATACAAAAATCAAAACACTGCAAAATCCAAGCAAAAGATAATAACAAGGAAAAAGTACACCTCAAAGTCCAAAAACAATCGAGTGCTTTCATATTACCAAACTCTTGAATTTCAAGAAATGTGATAGTTAATTCAGACTTTGTGCAAATGGAAATTTTGTATGATCAATTTAGTAAGTATCCGTCACCTTTTTCTTAACAATCTGAACCACATCCTCGTCTTGTAGGATATGACCAAGGCCACAGTGTTGAGGATAGTGTCGCGCACTCATGCCCCACACTAGCACATATTTCACATCCTTCACTAAACTCCTGTGTATGTGATTACAGAAGTCTTCTACTAAGCAGCCACCTCTATCCTATATGCAGAATAAGAATTTGTTAAAACTATAAATTGTTAGTTTCACACATAAAGCACTGATCACACACATATGCAGAAGGAATAAATGCAGGAATGCAACATACAGCTGAAAGAACTACGGGATCAGTGAAATCAGGTTGCTGGCCTTGTGGTTTTGTGTAGATTCTCACTAGCCCCATTTCTTCCCACATCTTTGCAAGTAGTCTGTCTAAGTTGAGCTGTTTAAGAAACATAAACAAAAATTAATATTTCTCAAGCTATTCACATCATATAAGAATATTGCACACAGTGCATAAAATAATTTCTTTAGACCATATTAGCCTAACAACAGGCTTCCGGATAGGAATGCGATAACACGTTTTTGCAACATAAAGCACAAGGAAACATGAACACTTAGCAAACAGCCATTACAAACATTAATCATGAAAGCTAATATCATTGTTTGACATGGCTCGCTTATGTTCTGTTGCTGCCACATGTAAAATATCAGAAATCAGATGCAGAACCTGCCTTCAAATTGCAGCTAATGACAATAGAATTTGGTTGGCGAGCCAACTTGTCCACATCATCAATACCAACAACATCTATCTTGTTGTAAACATATATGCATTTCATGTACTTGCGGTTACCCTCAATGACGTCAATGAGATCATCAACTGTGGCATCCTCGCGAAATAGCACCTACAGTAAATTCATCAGTAAATAAGTTTCATATTACACACACGCGCATGCACAAACACAAAGTTGAAGGAACTTCAACATTGATCATTACATGAGTCTACTCCAAAAGTCAAGAGCATAGAATGCACAGCATTGCTGGCAAAGAATTCTATTATATATGGTCTAATACAAAACATGAAAGCATGAAGAGCAAGAGGAACAGATAAAAAAGCAGAGGTTTTGCATTATCAAACTAACATTTATTTTGCAATGTGGCAAAAAAAAAAAATTCGTATATAAAGAATCAAGCTTTACTAAAATTGACTTCTTCAAAAGAGAGCTTTGTATAGGGAAGTATTAATTAGACTGAAAACCAGCCAAAAAGATTAAAAAAAAATACAGCATGTAGAATAGCAAGTCCCAATAGCCCATCTGTGTTTCTTCTATGACTGATTAGTAGAAGTTCATAACAATCAACCAATGCGTAGCCTAATCAGCTGTTAAAATACATCTGTCCTATGATTCTGTTGTATTAATACCAATGAAAAAGCATGACTGTCATCAGCATTAAGTAGAAAGTACCTCTGCATTGTGAATTTTGTATTCATGTAAAATCTGATAGCAGAGCTTCTCATCTACATGAGTTAGTAGCACAGTGCTGTTGAAAGAGATGCCACCAGTTTTCTTCTTCTTGAAATAAATCTGACAAAAAAAGAGAATCCAATGCCAAAATGAATTACATTAGTAACCATAAACCCTTTAAGATTTGGCAACTACTGATCAGTCACATTGGAAATGACCTCCAAGGCAACACATCAGAACTATCCTGCAGTGATCATCCTATGTACTTCTATGGTCCAACTTCAAGCTTATGGAAGTATTTTATGCAATAAAACATCACAAGGACATGAAAATTTTAAGATGGAAAGATCTTCTGTTTCAATGATCATCCTATGTACTTCTATTAAATATTAATTCTTCAATTACCCTTCAAGTTGTCATTGATACTTAAGTTCTGGTCCCAGCAGACAAACTTACATGAGGTGGTCTCTTATTTAAGCGCAAACCCACAGCTTCCAGTTCCCTTGTCAATATTTGTCGATGGCCCTCACTCTAAAAATCATTTACAAACAGATTACATTGATGTAGAAATTGAAAGGCACAAGTGCCAGATATAAAATGCAGCAATGGGAAATAAGATAAACTACAAATAGTTTATGCCTTTGATCAGGATGCAAATAATATAATTTGAAACCAACACGAAATGGCAAAGGTGGAATACATTCTTCCAGCATGCAAGGAATTTGGAATAAAATGAAGAAAAAAAAATCTGTTTTTTCATTAAACTTAAAAAATAAAAAGGTTGAAACAGATAGGAAGGTGTTTGATCATGACATCTAACTTGCAAATAGAGTCTCCTCAAAAAGGACTTATGGCTGACTAAAACTGGATCTTCATGGATCTTTAAGTTTTTGTTATAAATTTCAAGAAAAAAAATGGAAAAGAAGCTTCCCCTTAAAGGCTGATCTTATTTTGAAGTTTCCCACTAAAGGATGATATGGAATTTGAAATATTATAACGTATTACTGGGGCAAGTAACCAAAATGCAACCCATAGGCTTATCACAAGAGCCACCATATCAATTCATCAGTTTGCATGCTAGCCAAAACACCATGTCACTTACTTTTGAGGCATCAAGAACCATCAATACTATGTCTGAAGACTTGGAAACAGCAATAACCTGAGCAGAAAAAAAAATAAATAAACACTTTCTAAGTTCCCATAATACATAGCCAGTTAGGCAAAAGGACACATAAAAAAGAACCATTCATTCAAAATCATCATAGCCTTCGATGAAGAATCTGTTAAAGAAAATAAGCAGATGGATGTACCTGTCTCCCACGACCCTTGCCTTCTGAAGCACCTTCAATAATTCCCGGAAGGTCGAGCAGCTGAATTTTAGTATCATTATAGTGTATAATCCCAGGAATACAGGTAAGTGTTGTAAACTCGTATGATGCTGCTTCTGAGTGAGTCCCCGTTAACATTGTTAAGAGAGTTGACTTCCCAACACTGCACTCAGAACAGGAACACAATAGCATATGAGCACACAAGGGATTCATGGTGATAGCATCAAGCATTATTCTTTTATGAATTTCAGGACATCGCATACTTTTTTCTTCAGAAACAATGAGATACAGAGTCAGCTAGATAATGGAAATTCCAGAATGAGAATAAAATTTTCTTATACTTGGAACCCTTGAAGAGAAGGTAAAAGCTGTATTCCAGAGTGTGAACAGCTCCCAATCATTCTAATTATGAGTCTTGCGTGATTGTGCACATGCATTAGTCATAAACAGACACAAATATAACATTTAAAATCAAAAAGATAGCAGACCTTGGAAACCCTATCAGTGCAACGCGTCCATGGCCATATTTTGTAACTTCAAAACCATCTCCACCTCCACTCGAACCCTGATTCAATAGGCAATAGCAACCAAATGTTTCAACAAATTTCAATGAAATGAAAAGAGACAATTAATCTTAATAATAAAAAAGTTGCATACTTTAGGAGGCTCCAACAATTGTGTCCTTAGCTTTGCTATCTTTGCCTTGAGCTGTCCAAGATGGTACTCTGCATGTTAATTTCACAAAAATAGAAAAAAAAATCACTTCAAGATCCTGGACAGCTAGTATATTATATAATCAGTGTATTTTTATACACCTATACATATGGATTGTTGAACATATTACTGTAAACCTGTAGCTTTATTTTTCTGGGTTCGAGCCATCTCGGCTTCGATTTCTTTAATCTTCTCGATTATCCCCATTTTGGCTTGATATCAGCTGCCACACCGCCTACAGAAACAACAAAAAAGATTCAAAAGTTAAGCTTCAATCCTAGCAATGTCAACAATCAACCGAGTTAAAGCTCAAAATCAACAAGCAAAACAGTAATTCAACTGTATCAACCAACATTACAAAGGCAAAGAAAACTAAGTTCAAACACTGCGTTACATCATAAAGAAGTGCGTGTATTAAAGCACTTGAATTTTGATAAACGAAAAAAAAAACAATAATGGACTTGTTTGATAGATTACTCACCGCACCAGCACTGAGTTGAGGGCGATCCCAGGTGCTGATATGGGAAAGAGAGGAGTGGCAAATACAGTAGAATATTGATGATTGAATAACTCGGGCAAGGAGAAAATTATTAGGGCTTGAACGATTTTAAGTGGTTGAGTCTTGAAGACCCATCTTTTGGAACATATAATCCAGCCCATTAAATTATTATTATTATTATTATATAATGGGATTTATTTAAAAATACCCAAAAAATAAAATTATTGTTGTTATCACCGTTGCCTATGTGTCTGTGTGGATTTAGAAATGTCCATTTATTCATTAATCACTTTATATTTAATATTATTTATTTTTTTTTGCAGATTATATTCTTAATAATATTTTTGTACTTAAAAACACCTAATTTGAAATCGATTGAACAATATAATCAACTGTTAATAATCTATTTTTAGCATCAAGTATTCTCAATGTTGTCTAAATATATAATTAAATGCTTTACTTTTTAGCATTTCTTTTATGTGCATAGTGATGCTAAAAAAAGACATGTTAATGCTCATTTATGCTGTTAAGTGATTTAAATGAAAATTAGAAGTTTTAAACTGAAATGCTCCCGAAATCTTTATTTTTAATTTCTAGCAACACATTTTACAACACAAGGTGCTGTTTATCAGATCTGACCATGAATCGTAATAAAGAAAATTACATACTGATAAATCGAAAGAATTACACACTGAAAAATCCAACTTTTAAAAAATTTAACATTTTTTAAATTCAGACTTCCTCGTGATTAAGTCTAAAAATCGGGTTATAATTTCTCAACTTTGATCTGTAGGCTCTCTCATAACGTATTTTCCACTACTGCGCAGGTCTGTTTAGTGTTTAGACATCAGCTCTTTCCATGGCCCCAACATAAAAAATGGGCAGCGGCAGATGACAAAATAAAAGATCTGCAAACTTATGTGCATTTTATTTGCAATTTATTCAATCTAAAATCTAGTAGTTACAAGTACCCTGATTGTTTTTCATGTACACTATTTCCAGTATTTCCAGCCACCTTGCTTGAATTTAGAGTTGGTGGAACCTGTGACTGCATCTCTGCGAGCTCTCTAACTCTCAATAAAATCGATTCAGGAATGGGCATCGTAGCAGCATTTTTTCGGGAATTTATCTACAACATTAACACAAAAAGTAAACACGTTTAAAGGGGATATATGAAAAAATTAAAATAAAAAAAAAAATCAACCATGAACCAATGCTCAACATAAATGACGAAAATAGTGCATGTGATTACTCACCCCTTTATCTGCAGGTACCTGTGCAAAGCTAGCTTTCAGTAGATTCCGCCATTTGTCCTGAAAATAAAATTTGTTATTGTTCAAAACTCTAGCCATTATTTAATTTGAAAATAGTTGAAAAGGAAACTAAAACTCTATGCTGACAGGTATTTCTTTGTAGTATGAAATTCAACAGCAAAAGTAACATACTTTGAGATCAACAGAGGTGCGATATGAATAGGATGCAAATGCAAGCCGCTTGATCTCAGACCATCTTCCAGCACCATACCTAGATACACCCTCAACTAGCTTCATAACCTCAGACAGAGTCCAAGCTCGGTGATGTTTCCTTCTCATCCCACCTTTTGATGTGGGTACAGCAACTACATTATCATCTCCAGATGAATCCACTTGTTTCAGAACCTTATGATGTCCTAACGCAATTGTGCCCATTGATGAGAATTGTTTATCTTGGTCTGGAATACCTAGAAACTGAATAATAACATAATTACTCCAATCAGCAATGAAGTTACTGTGCAATCAGCATGTCAATAAAAAAATGTTGAGAAAAACAAATTTCTAGTGTCTTCGCCATCTAAATTGGAGAGAACCTCTGAAACTTAGATTGAGCACGTACTGGCTTAATACCCCTACCTTCTTTCTTTATCTTTTCATTTAGGTTATCTTTGCCTCTTCTATCCTTTCACGAATTCCATGTAGAATGCAGAGGACTAATTTCCAGCTTGATTTTGTTTTATTGTTATAGGTTCTCAGTACTTAGGCAAGGCTCTCTTTAAGGACCTGGTGGACAACTTCTGCTTTATATCTTTGCCTATTAAATGGGCTTCTTAATGTAATGAAATGTTATCCATGGTTCATAAAAGAAACAATTATGTAGTAATGCTATGCAAAAGTATATTGACAAGCACGCAATCCCATAAAACGTTAGCCAACCACATGCTTATACAATACCACTTTAAGACCATAAGAATCATTAAAAAAAACATTTTTGTATGAGCATATCAAATTAACTAATCTTACCTGGTGCTGCACCTGTGCAGGGGCAGATTGAGCTTCCAAGTCTTTGTTCCCACTATCAGCATCTGATAGAAAATTATGGGCACCAAGTGCCTTTTTAACCAGTGAAGCTGTCATGCCCATGCTACTTGGATTGAACTTCTGCAAATGCAAATTAAATTATACAATATAATGATATATATAACCGATACACATCCAACCATAATATCAAACCAAATAAACGTAAATACAAGGACAAAGATCCCTAACATCAGCAACAGATGGTGAATGCCAAAAAAAAAAAAAAGGTAAACAGGGCACTATGCCATTACTATCCTTCAAACTCAAACTGCTTATCAGAATAAAATTCATTCTTATGTTTTTTGTCAGACAGCCATGAACATTTCCAAACAACATGTTATAAGAAGTTCTAACAGGAAGTAAAATGAACAATAATTTTGCATAACTGATATGATTCATAACAAAGAAGAAAATATTTGAAACAACTTAAAATCTAGCAAAATACACATCTCAAGAAGAAAGGATTTACACACCAGAAGAGCCATGAAATTCTTCCTCGGACGGCTTCTTCGAACCCGGGAAACACATGGAATCTGAATCCCAGATCCTCCAAGAGAATCCAATCTTGTGATGATACTTTTCCCATCTGAAGAGACATTTCTAACAGGCCTAACATGAGATTTTGAGGACACCTGTCCAATTCCAAAATTTTTTGTTGAAGTCCTCAATCTTCCACTGGACTCTTTGGACTCCACTTCTGAAAGTTCTTCAATGTACCGTCTTGTCGGCCTTCGAACTCGCTTGGCAGCTCTTTGTTCTGTATGATGATCTTCACTTCCAGAATTGTCACCTATGCTATGGTTTCTCTTATCAGAAACAGCTTGATCTTCCAGTTGGCTATCATGGCTAATTAGTGCAGCTTCCTGATTGCTATTTATTGTTCCTATTCCTGGATCACTGGCAATGGTGACATCGACATTATCACAACCTTCCTCTTTGCCTTTCTTAACCAATTTGTTATCTTTAATTATGAAAGTAGTTGCTGAAACATCACAAGAATTAGTCAATCCCATGGTGATCCTTCTCTTAAGCCACTGTTTGTCCTTGACAGTAGTTTCTCGCCCAAATGTTGCTTTAAAAGTTTCGTGAAGTTCTTTAATTGACAAATTGTCCAAACATATTTCTCCTTTTAAATTGGAAAAATCAGGTTTTGAAGAAGTGACAGTTATGGAAGTCAAAGATATGCCTTCTGTCTTATTCTCGGGAGGATTTGAGCAGTCCCCAGTGCTCCTGGATTGATGCATATGGCTTTCATTTAAACTTTGGGGGGCAGTTTCCTGCAAATGAATTTCAGATTGTAGCTTCTCATCAATACCAGAATTTATCATGCTGATCAGAAAACTGGCTGTCTACAATAATATAAGCAGAAGAATAATCAGGAGATCCACATGCTAAGTGGAGCCTCTCTTCCTCTTTCACCTTTTGCAACATCTCCTCAATGTACTACATGAGATTGCAAAGGCCGAGATGCATCCAAGGGAATCAGTGGTTGGTTTAATTACTATTAGGTAAGCTACAATCAATCACGTCTGAATATCTATATGAAAATGTCCAACAAGAAAACAGCTAAAAATAAAACAAAGGATCAAAAAGAAGAAAAAACACAGGCAAGGGAAAAAAAACAAATAGGATGGAAACCTAATATGGGATATACCACAAAATAACAAAGCCAACAAGGAAAATTAACTGCTGACATAGATTAGCAGACACTTGGACAAACAAGGATGCCTTCCCACTAAGAATTACTAAACATTCTTGAACCCTAACTGCATATTTTAAGAAAACACTCTCCCTCTCCCTCTCCCTCTCCCTTTTTTAAAGTGTTGCTGGTAGATAAAGCAATATATATCGGATAATGATACCTTAAATGAAACGCTATCAGTACCTTTGTCATGTAAATTTGAAGTGTATTGGTTACCTTAAAATAACAAACATAAGAAATTAAAAACAAATGATCAGGCAAAAGGGAATGAAAAGAGTTTGTCATGTAAAATTTTAAGTGTGTTGCTTAACCTCTACATGAAAATCCTTTGGCAGGAAGTGCACACTCCCTAGACTAGAAATAAAGGATTCTCAAAAACAAAATAGAAAGGAGAAATTTCATCATAATAACCTCAACAATTGGAAGTCTACATTACAACATACTGCACTACACTTCCGTCAATGCCAGGATAATTATGTAAGGTGGATTCAGTACCAAAAGTAGTAAACTACTGGTGCAAGGGTAAGTATGAATAGCAATTGGAAAGTACTCATTCCAACATGTTTGGAACAAATTAGGAGTAATGTGGTAAGAGAGTGGGACAGTACCTCAAGCCGTCCATTTAATTTATCTGGATCAACTTCTGTATTCTCAGATTGTGATAAACCTGGCATGTATTGCTCATTCAGATATGGGTAGAAAAAAGAATACATAAACAAAAAGCATCAGTTAAGGCAAGATTGATCTGACATTGTGATATTAATAAGGAACAAACTAGGAGCACTTTGATATAAAAAAAAGCAGAAAATATTTAATTTCAAATAAATCACTTCTTAAATGGAATAATACTAATAGTTGAAAACAAAAAATGTTCGTAAAATAAAGATTTGAGGATGAAATGAACCAAACTGTAATTACCAGCAAGGCTTAGAAGGTCATAGTATCCAAGAATCCTACCAAATATTGAAAGATACATCCCAACAAATCAAGTATTTGAATCTTTACACACTTGAGAAAACTATCATATTACAAAGTTAAACTAATCCAGAATAGTCTAAACTAAAAACAATTATTTCATCTTTAAATTTATCACACTCCACATGGCATCTATAATATCCAAAAAGAAAAAAGAAAAAACCTTCAGAGCTTTCCAACTGAGGCAGCATGCCAGAGGAAGATCCTGCATTGGAAATACACCCAACAGCCTGCCTAGTGTCTGCAACAATATGCATTTCACTATTCTTATCTGTAAGCAAGCCCTTAACCTCCATAACTTCATCATCAGTAGCTGGCACTAACCTCCCATCTCCTTCCACCTGTGCATTCACTATTCTTATACATTTCTCATTTTTAATAATCTTTGAAGTTCTACTCACAAAAAACTTATGCATAAAATTTACTGGAGTTGGCTTCTATTTGCTTCAAGATTAGAAAATGTCAACAAGTAGCCCCGGACTAAAACACTTTCCACTCTAGTAAACTACCAATAATGATAATCATAGTCACGACCATTATACAATTATAATGTCATAATGTGTTTTACTTCTGTCAAATAGAAACTCCAAAGGTAGAATGTAATGAGATATTATTCCCATAACTCAGTTCGACCTCCTCAAAACACCAAATAACAACTGAATTGTTTTAATGTAAATTCCAACAAAAAGCACAAATGATGGTGTAATGTACATCATACTCCTATTGGCTCATATTTGGGTTTCTGGGTTTGGAAGGGGTAAAGTCAAAAAAGAAGTTGGTCATGGACCAGCCTTAAAGGGATAGAGGAGGAAAGAAAATGGAAGAAAGAGATGAAAATGGAGATATAGAAAGATACAGAAGTTCATGATGAATGAAAAAAGAAATTTGAACTCCACTTTTTCAGTTTTAAGAACACCAGGATCAATTATCAGAGTAAGGATACCCATCTAGACAACACAAAAGGGAAAATGTGCTCCAAATTGATTCGCTCCTTCAAATTCTGGGTTCTTTTGGAAGCATCATTGCAAACATGAGCTGAAAGCCCAATTCAAATCCTTTAATTAACGAAAAGAGCATATCATAATCTCTAAACTACAACGGTTGTATAAATAGTTTAATAACAACCCACTGTCAATTGTTAGACCAGGTGAACTAGTGGCCACCGGCCATATCACCCCCTTGTCAGTTGTCAGATTACCCATCCAGAATACCAGATAATCAGACTGTTACTCATAGGTCTCCCCACACTGCACAAAAATGAAAAGAAATAAAAAAAAAAGGGCATCTATCATTCTGGTCCCTTGATCATGCAAGTGAAATAGCAATACGGGCATTGAACTCTCAATACATGCTAAGAGTCTTTCAGGATCATGGCAAGCAATAAATTTCAGCTACCGACCGAACGAATCGCCTGGCATTCAATTTCTTGCAAATGTATAAAGCAGCTTCCTCAGCCAAAAAAAAGGTTCAAGGAATTAGGAGAGAATAAATCTACAGCAGAATGATAGATTAAAAAAAAAACTTCTTGACTAGTTTCATTCTACAAGCAGTTAAATGAACTCTGAGCACATGCGAAAATAAATAAACCCACACCCCAGATTATTGTTTTAACCAAAGTTGTTACTTGACTAAAACCTCATTTGACTGTTTGCTACCGTAACAATACCAAATTCTCTTCATGCAAACTCTATATGAGATTGCAAATCAACATTAAAAATATAGAAATTTGAGAATTTACCCGAACAAGCTTGTACACAACAGGATCACTGAGCTGCTTCGTTGAGGACAGAGAAGAATAACTTTTCCCAAAACTAGCTTCCTCAAATTTCCCTTCATCATTCCCCTCAACTTCAACCTCTGTTTCCATGGAAAACCCAGCACATGCAACTCAAATACACAAACTGAAAGCCCCCAAAAAAAATAAACAAGATACAATAAATAGTTAATGTTTTTTCCTTTTAAAAATAGTAAATTCTATGAACATGCAAATGGAACATAGAACCAAACTCACCAAAATAATGACTAATTCTATGCATTGATATCACTTTTCCAATAAAGCAAGTCCATAAATACAATGTTCACCTATTTCTAAATTCTCTCTAACAGGTTCAACTATCTACATAAACATAAAACTAGTAAAAATAAGTCCATAAAATGACAGAAATGCAATTATCATGATAGCCCCTATGACAAATTAGAATCAACACCATCCCAAAAATAAATAAATTTCACCTACTTAATGGCTTGCAAGTTATATTTCCAAATATTTCAAAACGAAACCAAACTAAACTCTCTCTAAGAAACTAAATTTCCTGTCAATATCAGTATGAATGAATTATCGCCCAAAATGACATTTCACACTTAACACAACAATAAGAAACATAGACACAATACTTGAGCAAAGATTACAATTTTTTTTTTTGGGTATATAAGCAAAGATTACCTAATTGCAAGTAAAAAATACCAACAAAACAAAAATGCAATTTAAGCTCAATTTAAACTGAACTCACTAAAAATAGCTGTAAATTGCCAAATTTGTGCATATTCTAAACCATAAAAAAATTTAAAAAAAAATTCCAACTTTATGAGCTCTAAAAATTAAGAAAGAAGAAATGAAATAAAGCGAATCAAGACTCACCATATGACTGCGTGACTTGTGATGATTCAACTCAACCCTGTTCGATGCAACTGATTTAAAGAAAATACTAATTCAGGAAATTCTAAGAGACTAAGCTTATATGAGTTGAGAGAGAGAGAGAAAGAAGAGACGGAAAGTTCTGAGCTTTAGTTTTAGAGAGAGAGGGAGGGATTGAGGTACGTTTGTTCTGGAGCTTTTTTTTTTTGTTATGGCTTTTTGGCTCGCTTTTCCAGTACGCTGGTTTTACTGTAAATGCAATACGGTTTCGGATTCGAAATTTCCTATGGACTACAATTTATAGAAGCGCGTGGATTCCGGTATGTTTTTTGTTACTCTTTGGAGTCTTTGGCTGGGACGGTTCGAATATGGAATAGTTTTTGACAAATATCTACATTTTATTTTTTTTTAAATAAAAACTATATTTATTTATAGGGAATATATATAAAAATATATATTTTATAGAAAAATATATAATCTATTTATATAAATATACTTACAAGATGTGTTATTATATATATTTTAATTAAAAATATATAATTATGATATAAACAAATGTATGTAAAAACAAATTTTACATATATATTTATAAATAAATAATATTTTACTTTTGTAAAAAAAATAATATTTTACTTATTTTATTACTGCTAAATTAAACGTGGAAACTATAAATCAGGCCAAAATTATTATCCAAGCACTTAGTTAATTTTTGAGAAAATTATATCATATTATTTTTTAAAAATATCCTATAAATTTTCATTAGATATATGTCTCTTTAAAAGTTGAATATTTTTAAAGATATTTTATTTTTTATATATTTTTTAAAAAATTCATTATTCTTTTGCTATTCTAGGCTTGTTGTCCAAGTCACTGATTTACCAACCCCTTCTTTCTTAACAATACTAATTTATGAACCTCTTTCCATACAAATTTATTTATATTGAATATGAAATAAATAAGTTTAGTAATAAAATGACTAATATTTTTATTGAGGATGTATTATGGTCGAATTTTATGATCGCCGATTCGATTATTATTAATTAATTAAAAAAATATAAATTTAAAAATTAATAATTATAAATCAATTCATTAAATTTGATAAATTTTATAGAATTTGATAAAATTTATTAATAGATATATAAGATAAAATCGATTAACTCAATCGGCTTTAATTGATATAATCAGTCGAATTATTTGAATTATAGTCGAGCCGGTCGAATTCACAAAATTTTACTAATCCCTAAATTTTACATATAATTATAATTGTATTTCTATATGAGGCTATAATAATCAAAATAAATAAATACAAAAAAGCTAAAAATATGTTACATTCATTTATAAAAATAATAAAAACTTGATGATTATTGTTTGAAATTATACATATCTAGTCCAGTTGATAATAATATATATATATATATATTAAATTAAATTATTTATCTAAAAAATATAATTATTTATCAATAAAAAGCGAAATTAAATCAAAATGATTTGATTAATTGAATTAAATAAAAAATAATTATATATAATTCCATTTGACAATAAGATTAAAATTACATTGACAAATGGCAATAATAGATGATAAATGAATCAATAATAGCCAACGGAACAATAAAGAATAAAATATAATATGAAAAATGAAACTTAGAAAATATAAAGGGTTAATTAGAAAGATTAATTTATATATTTAAATAGTTTAAATGGTTTTATATAATTTTATTTATCTTTAAAACAAACTAAGACACTACTTATTTTTAAAAATGAAACCAAATCACTTGTAAAATTAAATTAAAACAAAAGCTTTAGTAAGGATTGATCTTGTTTGATTTGGCAATTCAAATTAAATAACGAACATCACAGTTAAAATTTTATTTCAAAAATTGAATTCAATTCAATTGGATACTCAAATTATTCAAACACAATTTAATTAAAACTAAATTACCATTAAATGTTATATTTCATCTTATTTATTAATATGTGGAAATTAAGTTCAAACTAACTCTAATAAATTCGAGTCAAAAATTAAATTAATAATTTATTACACGTAAAATAAAACAATAATTAAAATTATATAAAATTCCAATAGTAAATTAGGCTTAAAAATTTTTGGAGTTGATATTATAATACTCTCATTCGAATTTAATTATAAAAAGTCCAGTTAGAGCCAATGCAATAAAGCGTCGTCGTTTTATCGCTGTTTTAATCCAATGGTAAATCGCAACAAAGACAAGTCGTCGAACGAAACGGCAGCGTAAAATATCGCGGCTGCATCGTTCGTTCCTTTTGGATGCCATTAAGTACGCAATCCATAATATGTTATCCAATTCTGAAAGAGTAAAAAGCCGCGAAAGGTCCACAGAGTCCATTAATGGCGGTCATGATTCCTTCAACTCTCCATTGCCAAGTTTTTCTATCTTTCCCTTCTCAAAATCCATGTAAAACACTGAATCAGTGCTCCATCTTCTACGCCACTAAAGATCGCGCTCGCTATCTTGTTCGCTGCTCGGTCAAGAAGAAAATAAGCTTCATGGATCAAATTCTTGACTACATTGAAGGTACCATTTCACGGTTCCATAATCTTTAACCAAATCGAAGTGAAATTCTCAATCTACGGTTAAGGGGTGTATGTTTGCTTGTTCAATTTTAGGCGGTCCTAAGTTGAGAAAATGGTACGGTGCACCTGATCTTCTTCCAAAAGATGGATCTACTACAGAAGAAGAAGATGAATTTTCTGGTAATTTGATGTATTCATTTGTGGATTTTTGTATGTTTCAATGTTTTTGGCTTTCCATGTGTTTAAAATTGCCTTCATTTTGTTGAATTGCACAAGAAGAGGAAGTAAGGGATACAATTCTAGTCACAGATGGAGATAGTGAAATTGGTCAGGTGCGTGTGTTGTTTTCCATTCTCTCACTTTGCTCAATGAGAGATATATGCTCTGTAGCATATGGCTATGGGCCTGTTGTTTATAATGCATTACTTCAAAAAACTAAATGGCTTCTGTCTTTCATGTCTCAAACCTCAAAATTTTTGAGGGGCGAATCAACTTTTTTTTTGTTTCTTGCATATGGTCGAACAATTTGTTAATTACTTTAATCTGAACTTTGCGATTAGCTTATGTAGATGATAATATTATCTTTGATTGTCAAACGAGCACGAGTTAAAGCATTGGTGAAGGATAAGCGGATAGCCATGGAAGCTTTTGGAACATATGTTGAGGTGTGTGCATAAATAGTCCATGAAATTATTACTTTCTATGTTTTGTATATCTTATCGACAAAGCTGCTTTGCCTTAGGTTTATCTATTGCAATTTGCTAAAATTGTTTTTAATGTTTTTTTTTTCCTGCAAAGTCAATGGTTGGAGATGCACGTAACAAGGTATTCGTAAAGAAAGCATTCAGAGGTGTTCGTGCAGTTATATGCCCAAATGTATGTATTCCTGAGATCAGTATGATTTTTTACATTCTAAACACTTGCATATGTTTAATTTCACCAATAATATAATTATATATTTGACATATCAAATTATTTTTTCTTACAAGGTTTTGTTATATACCAACCATAAGCACCAACTAGTAACTATTTCTTGTTATTGACTGTCTTCCCACCATAAACATTAGTTTTCATGCTAATGATGTATCGCAACTCAGTAATTTTTTTACTTACCTATGCTTGTTCGTGACCACATCAGTAAATTAGAATTTTCACCTAGAGACTGTCTGCAATAAGTGAAATTCAATTAGGAATTTGATGGTTTTCTTTTCTCATGATGATTTGGCTATTTATATAAGATGCCTTATTGGAGGAGGAATTGCTACAGTGAATGGAATATCAAAAGTGAAATTCAAAAGGCCTGATAGGTTGACCTGGAGCACAACAGTCTCAGTGACTAAAGGACTTTGCGTCTAGGATATGATATTTCTTTTTTTCAACTTCAAGAATGTGCTAAATTTCTAGAAAAACTGGAATCTTTAGTGATTGGCTGTCAGGCTCGTGTCTATGGTTGAAGCGTCAAATTTTAATATTATAATGAGATATCAAATTGAATGAGGACAAAAAATAAGGAAGTGGAAAACAAATAATTGTTGTCTAGAGCTTGTTGTTGGCTTGTTGTACAGATGTGCTTACAGCTGCAGGCATGTCCGCACAGCAGAAGACTGCAACCACAAATGTCAATGATCATTTATATGTAAAATCTGGTTAGTTAGCAATAAAAAACGAATTCTTTGCAAAATTTTCAAAAAATAACAAGCTCGGATACTTTTCTATTTATAAAATAGGAAGTTGTGACTGTTATGCTTTAAAAGTTTATTTGATAAAACCCGTTCTCTTTAAGATGTTTTTTTTTATCAAAGGCATTCCCTGTGATGGTCTTCTTGGACATAAAATTTTCTCTTTAATCCTTTTCTTCTTCACAGGAAGGCTTCCTGTCTAGTATTGGAAGCTTGAAAGGTGTAAAACATGTAATCCTATTGTCTCAGGTAGCTATCTGTCTTTTTTTAGTTTACAGGCAATAAAGCAATTGCAATTGTACATTATTTTGGTTTAATAAGGTTGCAGTTGTCTGTTTATAGAGGTAGCAGTGGCATTCAAGCTATCATGAAGAGCAATGCAGCAAAATTGGCTGAGCAAGATGAATTAACACTCATAGCCTCAGGTATTCCTCACACCATCATCAGAGTTGGCATGCTGCAGAGTACTCCTGGTGGAACAAAAGGTTTCAACTTTGAAAAGGTATTTTAAAAATATTTTGTTGTTCAACACACAAAAGGATCCAACACAAAAAAAGATATCCTTTCATAATGCCAACACAGATGGATGGTAATGACCACGCAGGTAGAAATTGTTGGTAGGGCTAAGAAAATTCTAGGGGTGGAAAAAAGATAAATGGCAATGAATGATATTGTTTGTTCTATACAGCAGCTGGCTCCCAAATTGTTCTTAGGTGCTTCCTTCCCTATTTAACTATCAGATGAAACTTGGTACTTCTAATTTTTATGGTAGCCCAAGTACGTTGGTTGATTTTATGAGCATAAGTTTCCTGTATAGTGAATGTGGTTAGGCAATTAAACAGTTCAAAACTCTTTGTGACAGGGTTGTGCTGAGAAGGGGAGTCTTAGCAAAGAGGATGCTGCCTTCATTTGCGTTGAAGCTCTTGACGTAGTCCCACAAGCAGGATTCATCCTTGAGGTTGGTGAATATTTCATACCTATTTTGCCTTTGGCATGTATAAGCAACAATTTTATTTGTTATTGTTTCACTGAAGTTGAAAGGGATGTTGCCAGTGGCCTTGGCAAAGTAAGAACAGCCAAGTGTGAAATGCACGCTGATTCCTCTAGGATATCCTTAATCAGAGTCAACGGTAGCTAGGGCGAAAACACTCACATGATAAGAGAGGCAACTGCCCTCTTCTGTTTTAGAAATTTTATATATATATATATATATATATATATGTATATATATTATTAAAATTTTTAAAATACTTAATTGCCCCCTTCAAATTTATAAAATACTCCTCTATCCTTCAACTTTTATAAAAAGTTAAAACAACAAATCCAATATAAATATTATTATTTATATTATTTTTAATATATATATATATATATAATATTTTTATTTTGTCCCTCCACTAAAAAAGTGTGGCTTCGCCCCTGAACGGTAGAATATAGCCATTGTAGTTTGTTTTCACTTTCATTTGTTGGCATGATTCATATCTCAAAGAAGCTGTGAATTATCCTTTTTTTTTAAGAAGCTGTAATTATTAATATGATAATGTAAACGTTTGTTTGTCAATGAAACATCCAAAATAAAACCTTGTTTATATAGTTTGACCTCGTCAAGTTTTTTTTTCTTTAATATTGTCGATTTTGTTTGACAACTAACAGGTGGTCAATGGAGATGACAGGGTTTCAAATTGGAAAGAGAATTTAAGCAGATTGATGGAAAACGCAAAGCAGTAGCTTCCTAGAAGTTTCCAGAGAAAGCACATAAGGCATGGCTTTTTTCATATTTTATATTTTTTTTTGCACTTGTGATTGATGGGTGTTGCTTTCAGAATTAAATTATGCAAGAGTAGTAAGTTGTACAAATATCTTTGTTTTTACATTAAATCTATGTATTTAACAATGAAACAAGCTTAAACAATTTTTATCCTACTAGGTGCTTTTACCATTAGTTTTATTGGAGGAAGTTTCTGATTTCATGATTCAAACTATAACCCTCCCTGTTGAGCTTTACAGTATGCCAATATTTTTTTCAGATTCAATAGTAAAAAAGTTCAATAATTTCTGAAACTGAATGTTAGAAAAGCATATTTTCTCAGGTATCAAGTACTTTCTATGTGAGAAATCTAATAAAAAGAATAAATAAATAATTATAGACAGGATTTATATTCTAAATTTGGGTAATATATATGCATCATTGATGAAAAAGTTGAGGGCCAATCATTGAGAGTTCAGTAATGGCTGGTTATGAAGAAGTGAGAAAATGACCAGCATAATTGAAGCACAATGTGGTTGTCTCTAGAAAATGTGCTGCTTTTTAGAGGCCGTTTTTAATCGTAAAAAATTAAAAAAAATAATTTTTTATATTTATTAATTAATAATTGAGTAGACTTTTAAATTTCGATTCAAACTGCTTATTTTTATTTTTTATTTAAATTTTGCTTCTATTTTTAAGATATTTTTTTATTTGAATAAATCTATTTTAATAAATAATAATAATAATAATAATAATAATAATAATAATAATAAATATTTTTCACAATTCAACATGCAAACTTTGAAAATTACTATGTTGAGGATAGTCACCACACCCACATGAACGTCTAATCTTTACTTCAATAATGATCAAAAGACAAATGATTATCATCATCACTGAGAACATAAACATAGAAAAACAGACACTAGAGTACGGACACACAATCTGATAAACTTTTATATTGTCTGATTCTCCTACCCACACTTCATGTGCAGGTGCATCTCAATTTTTTTTCTTGAAAAATAAAAAACCCTAAATCTTCTGCTCCATCCTTTTCATGAGATTCCCCCATCACATTTGCGTCACTGTTGTTCTTCCTTTTCAAAATTTCTATAGAAGAAATCAAAACTTATTATCTTTTCAATTTTTTTTCTATTTTTATCTTTTAGCCAAGAAATTGGCAAATAATGCTGAGATAGCCTCACATCAGATGGTTCAGGCCTTTTATTTTTCATGCCTGTAAGATGTCTGTATGTCACATTAGAATGGATGTATTGATCCTTTAAAAAAATTGACATTTTCTCAATCCATATTTCATCATGAACAGGTTTGCAGCAAGAACAGATATCTTTTCTGATTTGAGCATACAACTAAGTTTGAGTCATCTTCTCCAATGCTTAAAAAATCGGAAAAAAAAAGGGTACAAATATGGCTCTTAACTATTTGCGACGCAATGGGATAAGAGATGATCATATATAATTAATAAGAAGCATCAATAATTGGGGAAAATGACAATATCATCAAAAATGCCAAAATCAACATAAAACAACTAACAATATAACATGTTAATTTTACTACAGCAACCACTAACATGTTAATCTCGATAAAGAAAACTAACGAGTAGATCCATGAATAACACAAGAAACTACAGAAGTTACTGGCTCCACAAGAATGCACTTTCTTGATCTAATTGTCTTTTTCTATCATTGTTTGTGGAGAAATGAACTGTAATGACGACGTTAAAGTAAAAAGTTATGAAAGGCTATTGCAGAATTAAATATCTTAAAAGTTGATAGGGGAATATCAGATTATAATTGAGAGAAGAAAAGAACCTAATCAAAGGATAAGAAAAAGTTTACTTAGTTCCACCCCCGCAAGAAAAAGTTAAGTAGGGCCTTGTTCTGTTCCATAATTATCTCTCACTCATTAAAGTACCTATAAGGTAGCAGCTTCTTTCGTTTGCTAAATTAATATTTATGATAACTAACAATTGAGAAATTTCCATTAATTGGAAAAAAATAATGGTCAAAATAATAATCAAGCATTGATTCTAAACTTGAAGTGCTTAATGCAAAATGAAAAATATACTACTAAATATTAGATTTGTGCATCAGTCGAGTTCTCGATCGAATTCGAGACATATATATTATCAGTCGGATTCAGATTTAAGCGGAAAAATGAATCCTAACGTGCCTACCCAGTAATATCCAAATTTATTTAAAAAACCCAAATCGATTTCAATTAGTTTTTCATTCTGAATTGACCTAACTCACCTCAAATCATTTAGTTCAGTTAGGTTCTATCTGATTCAAAAAAACTTGCACAACACTATTAAACATTGTTGCTTTCACCAATTGTCCTAAAGCATCTTCAGATCAAAAGGCCAATAATTCTCAAGGCCACAGTAGAAATGCATGTTCCTACTTTCTCACACAGTCAAAAAGGCAGAGAGAACTAACAACACAAGAGCTTCAAAAAATATATTAAGCCTTCACAGTGATTTTCATATAGGATGCAGACATCATGAGGAATCTTTTGACAAACATAAGGAAAAAGAATAAAGTGGGTTGTTGAAAGTCCCCACCAAAAGGAGATAATGAGATATCATCAGAAAAAATGGTGATAATGATGATGATCATAAATTAAGAGATAAAATAATCTTTGGCCATATCTAACATCCAAAAAGAAAAGTGGTCTTTACATGTTTCAGATTTTCTCTACAATGACAGTTAGGAGATCAAGCTTGAATCATTATACAATTTCTATAGATCACATAAAATACAGATGATAAGGCCTATCTATAGTACATCCATTAACAAATCAAGCACATCAGAAAAGACGTATCAGATATCAAGAAATGATGAATCTAATCTTAAGCCAGAAACAGAAGGAAACAAGACAGCATAAATTCTATGAAATCAGTATGGTCCTCAATGTAGAAAATGCAATAGTAGAAGCATATTTCATTCAACAAGATGATACAGTTATACAAACTTATAAATTGGTTAAATTGTAACTCCAATAGATATAGTGAGAATTATACTGAAAGCTTTAAAGCCTCAGGCACACCACTCATCAAGAAAGCTAATCAAGTTCTTTTCCTTCAATATCTAAATACTTATTCTACCATGAAAGAAATTACAGAATCTGTATTAAAAGCTTGTTGGATCAATTACCCGGATCTAATTCTCTTTTGATTTCCCTTTCCATTGGACTTCAAAATCCCACTTGATTCCCCTTCTGATGAAGCTTCCATTGACCTTGTGAAATTACTTGAAAGATCAGAATAGAGATCAACCACCCTTCTAATGTTATTGTTTAGCTCTCTAATCAACCCCACGTTTCGAGTCAAGTTATCAGGAATCTTCGATTCGTGATTTTGGTTTATTTCATTGATTAGCAACCTGTTTTGATCAAGAATGTCTTGAACTTGCATAAAACTCTTCTGCACTGTTTGCAAAACATTGCCATCTACTTGGGTTCCATTGCCTATGCCAGAAAATAAATCACCTTCCATTTCAGCTTCAGTTCAATCACTCAAACATAATTCTTTTCCTGCATCGAGAATAATTGGGTTATGAACCAAATAAGAGAAGATGGAGGGTAAAATCAATAGGCAAGCTTTACATAACTTCCATAAATCCCAAATATTTTATCTTATCTATTTGTGCTTTCACAATAAAAAAGTATGGCTCAGAAAACCCAAGAAATTATTTAGCCTATGTTTGGCTATGAAAAAAATATAGGAAGGATCCTAAAATTTCAAACTTGTTACTTTCATCATCCATCCAAAAGCCATCCAGCTAGTGGAGCCTAGTAATCCAATAGTCGAACTTAGTTGAGCTGAGAGTTTTTGATACATTTTAGGGTACAAAACAATGTGATTAACAGAGAAGAAAAAGAGGAAGGAAAGAAAGAAAGTATATAGATTGCTCTATAACATTAAAAAGAAAATGGGCATATCCCTTTTCACATAGAAAGGAACTTTTTTTTTTTTCAAAAAACCCAATCCCAAGTTAAAGATTTTTAGTGGAGAATAATACCCACTCTGAAATTCCCATAAATCATTCAGTCAATCGCAGAATGCGTAAGAAAAGTCCTTCCACAAGAAAGCAACAAAAACATTACAATGGGTCAAAGTTAAACTTTGAACGACAGGGAAAAAAGGAAAATGAATCAAATTGGTGAAACCAGCACCATAATTGGCTGAAGAGAAAGATCCATACTTTATTTCTGAAAGGGGAAAAACAAAAGCAAATGTTTTTTATTGGCATATGAAGCTTTCTAAGAAATAAACACAAAGACACAGAGAAAATCTTTTGTATTTGTAGAAAACAACAGAGTAACTTCTTAGCAAACTCAAGTCAAAAAGGAAAAGAAAAGCTAATTACGTACTCAAAACATCAAAAAATGACAAGAAAAATCAACAAAATTTTCATTTTCACATTGCTCCTCTTAGAGAATCACAAAATTGCCATTCTACCATGGAAATTTAAAACACCCCATAAATTCAATACACTTAATAAACCAGAAATAGAGGCTAGGGTGCGGAAAAAGAGAAGAAGAAGAAGAACGGGAAAAAAAAACAAGAAAAGAAAAGATAAGAAAAACAAGACTTACCCATGAAGTCAAACGACTCAGAAAACGCTACAAAAACATAACCGAAATAAGAAAATCTATCATCTGCGGAGCAGCTCCATTTCATTGTCTTACCTTGAAGAAAAAATGGAACATTTTAATCAGGAAAAGGATGAATAATGGAAAAAAGATTCAAACTTTCTCGATAAAACAGGGAAATTTTCTCCAGAAAATGAGTTGAAGAGGTGAATGGAGGAAGGGATTAAAAAGGGTCTTCGTGAGAATTTGAACAGAGGTTCAGAAATCATGAAATGGAGTAGATAGATAGATAGATATATAGAGAGGGAGAGAAAGAGAGTTTTATATAACAAGATTTGATTCATAGAGCGATATAGAGAGAGAGAGAGAGAGGACAACACATAAACACACAAAATACAACGTTTTTGTCTGTGTTTTGTTTCTCTCTCTTCTTCCCCAAGTCCTCTCCCTCCTCTGCCGTACGTTTGGTTCTGTTTTTTTTTACTATTAATTTTATTTTTTATTTTTATTATTTATGATATCGCCTGTGTCGCAGTATAGGTTTTCTTCTTTGCATTTGCTACGTGGATTAGTTTTTAACCGCAGTAAGCATAGACGTCCGTTTAAATTTTTATAGACGACGTCGCATTAACATGCTTTTAATTTTTTTTATTATTTATGATATCGCCTGTGACGCAGCGTAGTTTTCTTCTTTGCAATTGCGACGTTGACTATTTTTAAACCGTAGCAATCATAGTCGTCTATTTTAATTTTCCATAAACGACGTCGCATTATTACCCTTTCAGTATATATATATATTTTTTATGATTTATGATATCGCCTGTGACGCAGTGTAGGTTTTCTTTTTGCTGATTGCCGCGTGGATTATTTCTAAAGTGCCATTCTAGAAATCATAGCCGTTCACTTTAATATTTTATAAACGACGACGCATTAACAGCTTCTCCCAAACAAATTAATTTCATAATTTCTGTTCTGTTCATGATCTCTCTCTTTCTGAATCGGCGGTAAAAAATTTTCCCTAGAAAACTACAGACAAGTTTTCTCGCCAGACAAACACTCTGATTTCATGTGCATCTATGGAGAATCTTATCTCTTCAGCACTCGAGGAAATCTGTATCCGTGACGCAAGCGGTCTCTCGCTTTCCTCTCTCTGGTCTGTTCTAACTCCAACACCTGATGACTACATTAAACCTTCATTGTGGAACCAAATTCTATCTGTTCCTTCTCTTCAGTTCATTGTCCCTGGAAACTCCAAGCCGTTTAGCCCTACCGACCCTAAAATCCAACTTTTTGAAGATGCCGAGAAGCTCAAGTTGAAAATTGTGGCTAATGAGCATTTAAGACATTGCTTCTTCGGCGTTTATGAGAATTCTTCGACTGGTCTTCTTCCTGGACAGCGAGACATCCTTCAACGGCTCGCCGCTGCCAGGTAAACTTTTCTTGCTCCTAATTTCATAAATTTCTCAGTGTACGGTGGTTTATTGTTGAAAATAATGGCTGCAGAACAAAAGGTATGACACAAGATCAATTAGCTAAGGAGTTGGGTATTGAAGGGAGGAACTTTTTTTATAGAGTGAGGAACCTTGAATGCCGAGGTTTGGTTGTAAGACAAAAGGCTAATGTGAAGAAGAACCAAGCTGACAACAGTCTCAATGTACATACCAATATGATATATCTATCTCGTTATGCAAAGCAATTAGGTGTTCAACAGAGACTTGAGATTACCATGGAAGAACGGAATCCTGGGGATAATGGGAATATAGAGCAAATTGATTTAGGTGAAGATGGATTTGAAGGAGAGACTGTTGAAGATGATGTGCAAGTAAAGGATTTTTTACCTGCAATGAAAGCTGTTTGTGATAAACTTGAAGAAGCTGATAACAAGGTGAACATTTTTGTTCTCGAGTACTTTAGATCGTGCAACTTTTAACTTTTTGGATTGTGCTGATTTTTTAGTCTTTGAAGGTACTTGTTGTGTCAGATATCAAAAAGGTTCTTGGTTATACTGGAACGCCAGGGCACAGAAGTTGGAGAAATGTAAGTTTATTGTTATATTTATTGGTTCTTTCTTTCCTTTTTTTTTTCTTTCCCATTGTAATGTTAACTTCACATTGTACTTTTAGGTATGTGCTAGGTTGAAAGATGCTGGCGTTGTTGAAGAGTGTGTTACTTCAATGAATGGGAAGGTCTGGTAAAGAATCCTTCCTTTAAGCTATGATTTTACATGGTCCTGTGCAAGGAGTCTTGAGCTTACATGATAGATTCTGACGCTTCCATGTTCACAGGTTCTACCTTGCTTACGCTTGTTGAAAACTCTGGGATGTGGAAATGACAGTCACACAGCAAAAACATTGAAGTTTGGAAGGAGGTTTCAACAAACTGAGCAGCTTGTAGAACTCCCTATTGACCATCAAATTTATGATATGATTAATGCTAAAGAAGAAGGGGCTAAAATTATTGAGGTTAGCTTAATTCGTGTCAATTCCTTATCAATTCTCTGTTGTTCCATTAGATTTACATTTTTAAGGTGACTTCTTTTGTCCTTATTACAAAATCTCAAAAATGTTTTTCACTTTGTTTTTTCACCACCACAATGATGAATTTAGCCTTACCTTTGAAGTGCTACACTTTGTTTTTACGCATGAAGTTGTGACTATCTTCCCATTGTAGCTGACTAGCTGGCAGCATCGCATTCTGCAAATGAGTAATACTTACTGCTATAATTTTTGACTATATTACGCATAGTTGTATGGTGTATGGATATTTGCTGCTTTATTTGACAGTAGCTTTACAAACATATTGTCTTCTGGCTGTTAATTTTTTCTTGTGCATTGTATTGGTATCACAGCTGTGTCAGAGGCTTGGACTTGGTAGGAAAAAAAATGATTCCCGGTTGCATAATTTGGTCTCCAGGTTTGGTATGCATTTGAAGAGAGAAAACCTTAACAAAACCCAAGTATTTCGAGTTATGCCTTCTGAGAATTATAATCCTGAGGATCCAAATCCATTTATGGATAAATCCGAAATTGTCCCTGGTGGAAACAACACTTCTGCTGTGGGCAATCATGATGTTAGAGACGGATCTACTCAAGCCCTTGTAGAGTATTATCATTCTACTTTTGAAGTTGATTTTGCTGCCTCTAAAAAACCAAATAATGGGGAAATTGATGCTGAACTATGTCATGGCTTCCCTGTCAATGGTCAGACTAATCTTGAACACCACTGTCCTCAAAAGGGCACAGAGTTTCTCCATGAGCAAACAAGTACTTCTTCCAATGCAAAACTTGACCTTGTGACTGTAGAAATGAAGACAAAGGCTGCTTCATCAGAAACTACTTCATTGAAGCTACCTAATTCTGGGTCATGTCAGACACATCCAAATCCACCTTCAACTATTGATGCTGCCTTGAGGGAGCAGAGGATACTTGAACTGTTACAGGTGTTCTTTGTATTGAAAGCCTACCTAGAAATTTACTCTTGTATTCTGTACATCTTTTTCTGTATTTGCTTTTCTAAAAAGCTCATTCTTTGATTCTTTGTTTTCCTGCAGGATGAGAAATTCCTTTTGAAAAAAGAGCTTCATAGGTGGCTTGTGAGTTTTGAGAGGGACAAGCGCACAGTAATGGACAGAAGGACTGTTCAGCGAATATTAAACAAGCTTCAGCAAGAAGGGCATTGCAAATGTGTGGAGATATATCTTCCTGGTGTCACAAACTGTACCAAGAGGCATCCTGAGATAGTTGTTCTTCACCCTTCTATTCAAAATTTTCCTCCAGAACTAATGGAAAAAATTCATGAAAGACTCAGGTTGTTTGAGAAAGAAATTCGTATTCAGGCATTATCCAAGTTGAAGAATAATGAATCAGTTCCTGTATTGGATGGTGTAGTGAGAACTCCGATTGATAGAGGTCCAAATGAACAGAATGTTAAAATAGAAGCCATGCGTGCCAATGGTTTTGTGATGGCTAAAATGGTTCGTGCAAAGCTGATCCATAATTTTTTATGGGGTTACCTGAGTAGTTTTCCCGGATGGGATGATGTTTTATCTGCTGGTCCATGTGAGCTGTCTTACAGATCTTTCGTGCTTGAAGAAGCTATTAAAGGTCTGCCAATTGAGCTGTTCTCACAGGTTATAGGGAGTACTAAAAACATTGATCAGCTGACTGAAAAGAGCAAGAGTGTTTTGCGTCTCACTGATCTCCCTGTTGAAGAATACAACTGCCTGATGGATACTTATGCAATTGGGAGACTGTCATTGATAATTGACATTTTACAACGGTTGAAGGTATAAATTCTTGGTCACATTTCGTAGATGATCAAATTCTGCAAGTATGACCATTGTGTCTGAGTACAGGCTTGTAACCTTCTCCTTCATAGTGAAAAATCAGACTTAGCCATCCATGAACATAGGCTTTGAACCATGTAAAATTCCTGGTGTCTTGTTTTTTCTCTCTTTCTTTTGTTCTTATGCTAATTTGCTTACCTCAGGTGTGAGGGTTTGAATCTTTGATTGAATCAAGTTCTTGTTAGTTTAAACCTTTTTTTTTAAAATTTTTTTTATAAATGCGCTTTTATGCTTTTATATATCAATATATCATTCCTCATTGTGGAGTCTGTGGTGCAGCTTATTCGGTTGATACGCAATGGGCATTCAGAGGATGAAGTCAAAATCCCTCATGAGACTTTCATGCGTGTAATGGAACTTAGACCTTACATAGAAGAACCACTATCAGTGGTAGCAACATCTAATTTAAGATCTCTTGATCTTCGCCCAAGAATCAGACATGATTTTATCCTATCAAACAGAGAAGCTGTTGATGAATACTGGAAGACTTTGGAGTATTGCTATGCTGCCGCTGATCCAAGAGCTGCCATATGTGCATTTCCTGGATCCACGGTTCCTGAGGTATGTGCTTAGTTGCTTATTTGTGAAGTTGCTCCTGTTATGAATTTATATAAGTCACAACATACAGATTATGATGTGCTAACTGGCATGGACTACATGCATTTAATCCATTATTTTGGCAATTAAACCTATGGTGATGTGCATTTCTTATAAGTAGACTTTGCAGATCACCTAGAACTTGAAAGTGTTTCTGAGTCTGTCTTATTCTTTTTAGGTTTTCCATCCCCATTTCTGGACTTCTATCAGGAAAATGTCTGGTTATCAGCGTGATGAGCTTCTGAAACGCATAGTAGAGGATGATTTGGACAGAAGACTTTCATTGCAACAGTGTGTGAACATTGCTGGGGATCTTAATCTGACCTTACAACAGGTTAGTGTGCTTGTACTGGTTTTCTTTCTCCTGTGTGTAGTTTGTTGCTTAACTTGATTTTAATTCAGTACTTAGCTAGTGGTTCGAAGGCCACTTAAGAAATAATTTCCTTTCTGATTGCCTGTCAACTTCATGCAGGTGCTTCATGCTTATTATAAGCACCAGCTGCATCTTAATATATTTCAGGGTACTGTGAATGCCTATGAGGGTCCAGCACCAAAAAAGAGACTCCCTTCTATGAAAAGAAAGAGATCATTAGATTCAAGCTCAGTAAAGCGTGGGAGAGTTAATGAACAGTTGGATGAGCAAGGGCACATGAGATTACGTGATACTGTTGACCAATTCATGGAGGAACAGGAAGTTTCTGCATCAGGACAACATCATGATCAGTTGCCAGCAAATTGTGAGGATGATTGTCTTGAATCTGCAGAAGAGCCAGGATCAAATCAAGACAAGAAACAGCATTCTGTAATCAGCAAGTATGCATTATCGAAGTCCCCAGCAATGCGTCAAAGAAGGTTTTTATGGACGGATGCAGGTGATAGGTAAGAGGAAACTGTCCCTTTGATAATAAGAACAATATGTCAAAAGCATGTCCCTGTAGTTGTCAAATTTATAAGGTGTGGCACAATAGAATTGTCAATAGCTGGTTTTATGTAGGGTGTACTTCCTAAGAAGGAAGTTGTCTTCCACATGTGATGAAATGTTGCTACTAGTAAGCAGAAAGATATTGAACGTGTATATTTATTTTTTCAGCATTTGTGAGATTTGCCAGATTTCCTTTTATTTCATCCTTACATGTTCCACTTTACATCAGTGTTTATCTTCCAACAGGCAATTGTTGATCCAATATTCAAGACATCGTGCAGTTCTTGGGGCTAATATTCACAGAGTGGATTGGAATCATCTTCCTGGCCTACCAGCTTCTTCAAGTAGATGCCGTAGAAGAATATCATTCTTGAAAAAAAATGAACAATTTAGAAAAGCTCTCATGAAATTTTGTACCATGCTTAGTATACGTTTTGCAAAGCGCCTGGAGAAAACTCAGAGACTATCTGTTAACAACAATGATTGTGGAGTTCTTGCTCGATGCTCAACCAGTGAAAGTGTTACCAAGTTCTCTAGTGGCGATGAAAATGCTAAGGAAGTAAGTTTTGAGGAAGTGCAGTGGGATGATTTCAATGATAGAAGTGTTAAGAAAGCTTTTGAAGGTGTTCTTTTCTGCAAGAGAATGGTAAGTTGGAACTTGTAACTGCCCTTGAAGAGTTGTCCAGTTTAACATGAATATTTTCAGATATGTCCGTCCATGTTTCTTCTATCAGTCTTTCATTCTGATGACATTCATTGCATCAAACATGTTAGAACTAAAAATTATTTTCATTAGGGGTCTACCTTATAGATTTCCCAAACTTGCATCAGAATGACTATGCTTTGCGCTCTAATCTATTTTTGTTTTAGGAAATGCAAGAGTGAAGAAAATTCTGACTTCAATCAGTATTTTTTCATGTGAACCTTATTTTGGTTAAGGACTACATCCATAGATTCACTGGATCTGCATTTGAACAAATAAATCCAATCTATTTAAGTTTTTTAGCGAATACAAGGGTTAAGAAAATTCTGGCTTCCATCCAGTGTCGTACCTTTTAATGTAACAGCTATTTTTAGCATTACTTTTCTAAGAATATTCCATCATCATCCATTACTTTTGCAGAGCTGGATGGCTAAGATTACTTACTTTTCTTGCAGAACTTTGTTGAACCTGAGCTGGTTTGTTCTAGTGCTAGTCATGTAAATATCTGTAAAGATGGCCAGGGTATAGGTAAAGATTCTGGGCAAAGAAAAAGACGTCACCGCCTTCATCAGAAATTTATTGAGTGTCTGAATAAAGGGACTTTCTTTGGTGACCAAGTGCATAAATCGTTGGCGGTTTCTAATGCAGTAGAGCTTTTGAAGCTTGTCTTTTTAAGCACCTCAGCAGCACCGGAACTGCAAAATCATCTAGCAGAAACTTTACGGGGATTCTCAGAACAGGATCTTTTTGCAGCTTTTAGCTACCTGAGAGAGAAGAAAATAATGGTAGCACATATTTTCTAATTCTTGATTTGTTGCAAGCAATCTTGATGAGATATGCATGTGAATTGTGGTCTGAATATGGTACTTGTCAGTGACATATATAAATCATTTAACAACAAGGACCAAATGCTTATCATTACTATTTATGTTGGATTTTACCTTTTCCAAGTGCTATCCTTTTTGTTGTAAGAATCATTTAACATCCTCTTACCAGTCATTGGTCTTCTATGTACATGATTGATTGATTGATCTTAATTTTTAAATGACTTCTCCATGGTCTCATTTGCTTTTAACTGGCACCACTACGTGAAGCTTTTATAGATGTATGAATTTCTTATTTTCTCTTTTCTTATATTGCTGCTGACTATGGGCTATGCTCGCACATGGATAAACCATTGGGTACATATCCATGTTTTTTGAACTCAACTGAAGTTCCTTGATTTTGTGTCAGTTTTGGTCTTTTATTCCTTGCATTTTTGAATTATTCAATGGTCTCATGATTTTACCTGACCATTTTTCATCCTTTCTCTATCCATATGTGAAATAATCTTCTGGATAGGGTTTACATAGGATTTTGGGGGTGGTGAACTTTAAAAGCTCTCCAGTGCTTAGTTCTGAAGTTGAAAAGACTAATCTCTGCATGAGTTGCCTTCGAGGCATGAAACCATGCCATCTTATACTCAAAATTTAGGGTGGTGATCCATTCAAAATTTAAGCACTGAAGTCACTAGTAGGCTGGTTTTATACCTCTTATAGATTTGTTAACTAGACTTTTTCCATGTCACCAGATGTAAATTGTTCAAACTTAAACTTTGAGCAAAATTTCTTGTGTGAGAATCAATTTATGTATTATACAGGCATGCCTAACATTCAGCTTAGGTCAATGTTAAGCTGCATATTTTTCCATATGCCAGAAAGTCTGCACTCCGTCATGGTTGCCTCTTGTGACAACTTTTCTTGACATAATTCTTATTGATTCCTAAGTGCCAAAAGTGGGTCTCTGAATGGTTTTATTGGTATTCTCTAGGTGATAGTTTACTTGACAATTCACTTTGAGGTCTCTAGTCTGCTTGTATTTGGTCATTAATATCTCCTTTACCTGCACAAATCCCTTGCTGATTTATTTGGATCTCCCTGACCAGCTCCATGTCTATTTTAATTTTGGCTAAATAATTATAAAGTTCCTGAAGTTTTGCATATTATACTAGTCAATCCATGTATTTTCAACATCTTATTTTTGCAAACCTCTATTTTCAAATATTAAACTGTTTAGTCCTTCTGTTAATGTTTTCTTCCTAAAAATATTAGTCAACTATTTTGATGTTATAAAATAATTTATTTGCCCTTCCTTTATATATTTCTTTCTTTATTATTTGTTAAGTCATGCTTATTTTCAATTTTATTTATATTTCTTACACATAATTTATTTTAATTTTATAAATATTATTTAAAAATAATTTTAAATAATATAAATAATATCTTTTATTGTTTTGCAGACAATCCATATATATCATTTATTTTAATTTTATAGATATTACTAAAATATAATTTTAAATAATACTAATAATATCTTTTATTATTTTACAGACGATCTATATATAAAATAAAATTAAAAATAGAATAAACTTAATAAATAACAAAGATAAATATATATAAATGAAGAACAAATAAGTTATTTTATAATATCAAAGTAGTTGACTAATGATTTTAGGATGAAAATATTGACAAAAAGATTAAACAGTTTAATTTTTAAAAATACAGGGATACAAAAATTAGATGTTAAAAATACATGAACTGACTAGTGTAATATGCAAAACTTGAGGGACTTCATAATTATTTAGCCTTTAATTTTTTGTTCTGTGTTAGATATAGGTAAGTATTTACTCTAACGGTTCTTCACCATTTGGCAGATTGGTGGTGATGGTGATCAACCTTTTGAGCTTTCTCAACAATTCTTGCAAAGCATTTCTAAATCTTCATTTCCATCTAATACTGGGAAAAAGGCTACTAAATTTTCTGGTTGGCTTCTTGAAAGAGAAAAAGATCTTATGGAAAGGGGAAGTAATCTTACGGCACATTTGCACTGTGGAGATATTTTTCAGTTGTTTGCTCTAGTTTCTGCTGGTGAATTGTCCATTTCTCCCTGTGTGCCAAATGAAGGTGTTGGAGAAGCTGAGGATTTAAGAAGCTTAAAACGTAAGAGAGAGGATGATGAACTTTGCGATGGTGATAAGTCTAAGAAAATGAAATCTTTGGCAGATAGTGAACTCATTTCTCGCAGAGAAAAGGGCTTTCCTGGTATCGAGGTACTTGTGCATCGTGCAAAAATTATGACAGTTAGTACTGCAGAAATGTTCAAAGATTGGGAGATTTGTGTAGGTGAACTTCATCAGAATGATAAATTCAAGGATGTTTTGGGTCAGAAAATGAGCTCCAGTTCCTCTCAATGTGATACTACTCTAGAATTTCCCAATTTCAACAATGTTGTTCCTACAGCAGTATGGACTAGTGGGACGCCTTGGGAAGCAATGGAAGGTTATGCCAAGTATCTGATGATGAAACCTTCTGATTCAAAACAACTGAGTATCTTTAATCCGGAGATATTCAGGACTACATTCTTGGCCATTCAGAGGGCTGGTGATCAAGGTTCGAGTTTAGAAGAAGTTTCTCAAGTTGTGGGTATGCACTTTATGAGCCCTGCTCTCTCGGTCTTTCTCTCTCCCCCTCCTTCCCTCCCTCCCTTATCCCAGAAAAAGAAAATAAAAAATAGGCATATATTTCAATTTTAAGAAAATTAACACTTCTATTCTATCTGGGTTTCATCTTATTGAATATTTCAAGGTGTTCCTTGCAGGGGAAAATTGGCATGAACATATTATTGATATCCTCCAAGCATTTGGATATGTGTTGAAGGTTAGTCTTATTGTTGATTCCTAAATACACTCTTCTAATTGAATGAATATCTGTTATCTCTGGTATGGAATCCTTACTGGAGTCTTACGCTTGGCACATGGAAAGGTGGGTGGGTTCCGCCTTTCAACATCTCTCGGTCCATCCTCCATAATATTTCCTTGTTTCTTTCTTCTATTGTCTAAATGTTTGATTAAATACAACAAGACAAAGTAGTGAGTTTCTAAATAATCATACTTTGAGAGCAAGAGCTGGTTTGAATTTCCTCTGCATGTCAGATTTTTAGCCTACTGATATGAGATTCACTGTTTTAGATTGTAAAATTTGGATTAACATTGAATCAGTATACAGGCACATTTTTTTATTCGTAATTTGTATTGATATGTAATGGCTGGAACAGCTTTTGCCTTAGGGAAAGAACAGAGAGGGGAGAGGCATACCTAGGGCTGGAGTTGAGTGGATTGATATTCTTTCCTTTTTCTTCCTTGAAACCTAGTATCTAATGGAGGCTTTCTTCTTTTATAGTTCAAGTATGACTTTTATTTATTTTGTCATTGCATGTTGATAAGCCTGCAGCCTACATGTTTAACATAAGCATGATTCCAGAGCTTACTTATTTTTTTGACTTGGCATTTATGCATTAACCCTTGTTTGTCACTTTTATCATATCAATTTTTGTGTAATGAAGCTTCTATCAATTTATTTAAAATCATTATTGTTTGTACCAAGTAATTTGTTTAAACTATTGTACTCATAATTTCTACTTAGTCAAATGTATGTTAGGTAAGAATTTGAGTAACTTAATTTGAGTAATTTTGCCGTTCTTTTTCCTTTTTTTTTTCCTCTTTGTTTTTGATCATGATAGTACCTCCTCATATGGTCTGATACTATCTGATATTGTAAATGGTCATTGTTTGACACCATCTGAGAGAATATTATTTGAATGTAGTTTTCTTTTTTCTTTTTTAATCTTACTTTCGGCTCTATAGTTATAGGCAAGTATTTATCTCGTCTTTTTTGGTGGAAGATGAGGGAACAGGTTGGTATCTTGATGGTTTTTCTCTTATTCTAACTCAGAAATTCTCTTGGGTTTCGAATACTTGAGAGTAGGGGGAGGGTGGGTTAGCTCAGATGATTTTAGGAACTCAAGAAATTTCTAACGTGCTTCTTTATTGTACAGGTCAATGCATTTGATTCTATTCGTATTGTTGATGCTTTATATCATTCCAAGTACTTTTTGACCTCATTGGTTGATTTCCATCAAGATCTTGATCCACATTCAATGACAAAGTCCTTACAGATAGGTAATGAAGGTCATCCAGTTTCCCTGTCGGGAAGTCATGATGTAGTTGGGTCTAGTTCAGAGAAAGAAGCAATCATGAGCAATCACCAGGTGCACAAAGTTACTATTCTTAATCTTCCTGGAGACAAAATCATTTTACCAGAACAAAATAATGATGGTGAAGCCCATAAATTTTCCTTCAATGGGTCATGTGTGCATATATTGCCTTGGATAAATGGAGATGGGAGCATCAATAAAGTTGTCTACAATGGACTTGTACGCCGTGTTCTTGGTATGGTGATGCAAAATCCTGGGATTCTAGAGGTACATGATTTTTTCCCCGTGTGGTTGGAAGTCCTAAGAGCAGTTTTTGTTTGACCTAAGTGCTCTAAAATTTTTTATTGTTCAGAAATCCTTGCTTCTGCAACTTCCTAGCTCAATACTGGCAAAAAGTGTCGTTGATTTTTTAGTTTCAAAGTAACTTCTGATTTTCTTGACATGTTCAGATTGACAATATATGCATTTGTGTTTTTTTTTTTGCAAGTTGGTTGATAGGTAACCAATTAGGATTTATGGCAGGCTTTTAGTGGGATGGGAATTTAGTTTGAAGTGTATTTAACGAAATTCAACATTTAATTGCTCACCTTTTCTTCCTTTCTTGCTTTTTTCATGATAGGACAACATTATCCATCAGATGGATGCCTTGAATCCCCAGGTATGCTATTGCATCCTTATCTTAAGTTTGGTAATTGAGAAGAGGGTTGTTGGGAGGGAGGTATTTTGAGCTGTTAACTTAGGCCTGATTATGTTTCACATCTGCTTGCTAGTGTTCAACTTCATTTCAAACAATGGATGTTCCCTAGGTTCATGCAGACCCTTGGCAATTATATATGTACGCAGTATGCATTAGTTGTTACTGGCAGGTTCCTACTAAGATGAGTACTGCCCCATCCATAAATGAATTATCAATTTACATAGCTTGTTCACTTGATCTTGTAGTGTTATATGCTTAGCAATTTTTGGACAACAGATGAAAGAGAGCTGGACTAATTTAATTAGCTTTTCCATCTATTTTGTACATCTTAGAGCTTGGAATTTTATCTTCATGGAGTCTACCATTCGATTAACACAATTTTTCCATTCAGTGGCTCACTGTATTGCAACTTCTGATGATCAAAATTCAAATTTCTTATAATTTTTGGAGAATTTACGTCTCAAGCTCTCCTGTGTTATAATCTTCAGAAAAACACCAAGAAAGAAGTAAATCCAATGCTTATTCATGCTAAATTTTTTTGTTATCAATCAACAGCGTAGTGTTGTTGTTTTGCTGGCATATCTGGATGCTGATGTGCAATTCCTGGTATTTACTAGAACGTTCTGGTCTCATATAGTGATTAGTAGAGAAACTCATTGCGTGATTTATAGTGAAGGCCTTGATTCTTGTTTTTATCGTGTGTATGCATGTCTGTTAGAGAAAGGACAATAATATTGATTAGGGTGCAGCTACGTTCATTTTTCATCTAGTTACATGAGTTGCTGCAATAACCACGAACTTGATGTGAATGCTGATAACAGTTCTTAGACTCTATCTCCTTCGATATTTCTTTTGCATTATCGATATACATGACCAAATGTTGACTACATTTCTTGTACTTTACATCAATAATCGATATTTATTGTTTCCAGTTCATCTTTTCTACAGAGCTGTCGGACTCTTTTGGAGTTAATGATTTTGGATAAACACCTGATTGTGAGAAATATGCATCAATCTACATCAACTGGACCTCCTGCCTTGTTAGGATCCCTACTTGGAAGCAGCTTCGAAGAATCGAAGTCAGTATATCGAAAGCATTTATTTGCCAATCCTATGAGTGCATCGATGCTGTAACTTGGATTGATCACGGCTCTTGGGAATGAGACAATGTTTAGCTTGAATCCTTAATTTAATGATAGAAGTTCAATTACTTAATGATAGTTGTAAATATATGTAATGCATGTATAGCCTCTTTTCTAGCATTCACAGTTTGGAACTTTTTGTATACATTTCTCCCTAGAGGAAATTAAAAGAAGTTGGTTTAGATTAGTGCAAATTTTTTTTAATCATGTATTTTCTTTTTAATATTAATTAGAAGAAAGGAAATCGATTTTCAATTTTTTTTTAATTCGGAGAAATATGCATTTAGCCTTAAGTTCTCTGGTATGCTATGTAATCATGTATTTTAATTTACTGTTATTGGAAAAACATGTAATTTATTTATTAAAATTAGTGCTATTAAATATTCATAATTAAATTACATAATTTATCAAGGTAGTTAAATATGGTTAAAAAAAAATGCAAGCTTTATCCTAATCTTGTGATATGAATATTCATAACATAAAGCCCCCAAGTGCAGGAGGTAGTTATTTAATTTTCATAACGCATGAACTAAACTAATCATCTATTGAAATTTGAAATCTAATGACTTGAATTAAACAAAGATCATCTTATTAGTTATTACAAAGATTAAAAAAAAACATAATTTTATTAACAGTTTGTTACCGTAAGACAACGGCCCAAACTCTGTTGTCTGAAAGTTAATCTTTCCTCCAATTGTATCATGCCACGTTTGTTTGACTTGAGTCTCACTCATAAGCCAACGTGCGATCAATCTTTTATTACCTTACGTGTACGGCTGAGATCATCTGCTCCTATGACGTCTACCTCCACTCCTCTGCATCTCTTTTCCTTTTCTATCAATGAAATATTATTTATGGCTGAAGGTTCTGATCGGCAAAAGAGAAACCCCATTCACCAAACACCCACTAATGGATTTAATTCGCAAACTTTAAAAGCCAAATTAAGTTCCTTCCTTTGAAAGCTCACCATGGCGGAAACTGCACCTTCGTCACCTAAACCTATCCCTTCTCCAAATCCAATGGACCCATCGCCACCGCCGCAACTGCAACCGACACCACAACAGCCACAACCAACGGCGAACTCGAATACGACAGCTCTAACTCCATCACAACCACAAGTACAAACACCAACAACAAACACGTCAAATTTACCTCAAAACCCACAAATCTCTTCTTCCCCTTCTCTTGACCCACAAATTTCCTCGCCTGCTTTATCTTCTCAACAGCAACAGCAACCAACTATACAGCAACAACAACAAACCCAGCAGCAATTGCAACAACAGAATGTTGCAGCAATGTCCAGCTATCAAATTCCACAAACCCTTCAAAGATCTCCTTCTATGTCTCATTTAAGCCAAATTAATCAACAGCAACAGCAGCATAATCAATATGGTGGCGTCTTGAGGCAGCAGCAGCAGCAACAGCAACAGGGGGTATATGGGCAAGTGAATTTTGGTGGCCCGGGTTCATTTCAACATAATTTGCAGCAGAATTCACAGAATCAGCAAATGGGTGGCACCAACTTGTCACGGTCTGCACTCCTCGGGCAGAGCGGACACCTGCCAATGCTGAACGGAGCAGTGGCTGCGGCAGCTGCTGCGGCTCAATTGAACTTGTTGGGCTCGGTATGAATTGAATTGCTCTATTGAGCTTGAGATTACTTTTATTTGGAATTCAACTCAAAATAAAATAAATTTCTTGTTAATTTGCCTCTGAACTTCTTTTTTCTTCCGTTGTTGAAGATGTGCTGAAATATAATCTGTGTTTTACTAACGACACTTTTTTGCATTGATTTTGTTGCTTAAAAGTAACTTTAAAAAAGGTTTGAATTTATCAGTTTTGCATTATTGAATAATATGCACTGTCGTTTGCTTAATGGATTGTTGATATATCAGTGATTGAAGTATCGATGTTATTGCAAATCATCCTTTCGAAAAGGTTGTTCGCTTCAATACAGGTTCTGAGCACTAGTGTAATGATGGAAATGCTTGTGTGCACATTTCTTTTCTGTGTGTGTGTGTGTGTGTGTGTGAGGGAGAGAGAGAGAGAGAGAGAGAGTGTGTCAAAAGTAAAAAAGTTCCAATAGTTTTTGTAATGTAACAATTAGTCTTGGTAATAACTAATTATGCTTTAGAGTTGCTAGTTGTTGTTTAGTGTCAGTGTTAGTGGAAGGCTTTTAGCGAGAGTGTTAGATTCGTTTTGATATTGTTTGGTTATGTATAGACATTTTTTTATCACATGGAATCTAGTGACTGAATTATGTAATAGTGATATCAGGTGTATTTTTTCTTTTGGAGTTGAAAATTAACATCATCAAGGACATGTATGAGAATGCATCCACTAGTGTGAAAATACCTGGTGGAGACACTGAGGCTTTCCCCATTACTACCGGATTGCATCAAGGTTCGGCCATGAGTCCATACTTATTTACCCTGGTTATGGACGAGCTAACCAGAAGCATACAAGACGATGTTCCTTGGTGTATGTTGTTTGCTGATGACATTATTTTAATTGATGAGACTAGTGCTGGTGTAAACCGTAAGTTGAAAGTGTGGAGAAAAACCCTCGAGGATAAGAGTTTTAAGTTAAGTAGGAGTAAAACGGAATATATGCACTGTGAGTTCAGTCTAAGGAAGAAGCAGGAACATGAGGTTAAGTTGGATGGAGTTTTGGTGCCTAAAACCAAGCAGTTCAAATATTTGGGTTCGGTGTTCCAGAATGATGGCCGTATAGATGAAGATGTGGCTCACAGAATACAGGTAGGGTGGTTGAAGTGGAAGGGTGCGACCGGAGTTCTATGTGATAAGAAAATACCTCTGAAAGTGAAAGGTAAATTCTATAGGACTGTTGTTAGGCCTGCGATGCTCTATGGTAGTGAGTGTTGGGCACCAACGGGACAACATTTGTATAAGATGAGTGTGGCAGAAATGAGGATGCTAAGATGGATGTGTGGACATACCAGACTGGACAAAATTAAGAATGTTCATATTCGACAAAAAGTCCAAGTAGCGGATGTCGGAGATAAGGTGAGGGAAGGAAGACTTAGATGGTATGGACATGTTTTAAGAAGACCTCCTAATGCTACGGTTCGTAAGTGTGAGAATTTGTTGATTGAGGAGGCTAGAGGTCGTGGAAGACCTAGAACTGTGTGGAAGGAGGTGATAGCAAGAGACTTACGTGTCTTAGATCTTGATGCGGATTTGATTAATGACAGACTTGAATGGAGACGTAAAATCCGTGTCTTGGAAGGGGCCTAAGGCTGAAGTATCTTTTTTGGTGTCTTTTGAGCTTATTTTGTTGAGGATCCATACAGCCGACCCCAACTTGTTTGGGACTAAGGCTTAGTTGTTGTTGTTGTTGTTGGAGTTGAAAATTAAAGTGTTCTTATTGCTTGGATGTTATTAGAGTCTAAAAATTGCAAATCTCAGTTTACTAGGTATTGCTGGTTTATATATGCTTGTTTGCCAACTGTTTTAAATTGGATTCAAAGTAGTTTGACATAGGTGGAGGAGTTGTTCTATGACTGATGTGAATGTCAAGAAAGGAAAAGTGGAAATAATGGAGTCCTAGCGTAATCTTTGCACCTGTTTTGGGATGTGTAACCTGTATTGCCTGTATTCTTTAAATTAAAAATAATCAAGCTCACAAATTCTGAATGGATGCTTAATTATTTTGGAAGTATAAGTTAATAAATTAATGCAAACAATAGATTTTCTGTTGATATATTTCTCTTTAACCACCGTATAACTGGATTTTGACTTTTGATGGGACTGGTGCAATTTGTTTGCTTGATAGATATTGGATCACATTTATGATTGAGCTACTAAAATAATTGTCTTTTGTTGTTTATATAATGAAAGCCAAAATTTTCTCTAAAACAAGTGAGATTTTGGATGTAGCCGAGGCAGAAAGCTGGATTAGTCCAGGGGTCCCAATTCCATCCTGGTAATTCTCCAGGGCCACCATTGCAGGGAATGCAAGCAATGGGAGTGATGGGGTTGCTTAATCTGACCTCACAAATAAGGCCTAATGCTGCTCTCGCATGTGCTCAACAAAGGATGACTGCTGGACAGATGAGACAGCAACTGGTGCAACAAAATTCACTCACCTCATCGCAGGTACAAATTCTTTTTTTTATCATGATATCATTCTGCGTCTTATCATTGGATGGATACAGTAATAGGCATAAATTATCATCTTTAAATGATGCAATTTCATGTAATCATTTCTTATGAAATTGCTCTTAGTTTATATGTTGAGGATATGGTCTATCCTAATACTAAGTTTCTTAATTAGTTGACCTTTCATATGTAAGTCCATCCCAGTGTTTTAATTACTCATCTTATATTGCTGAATACATGTCTCTGTGTTCTTTAACGAATTTTATTTCTGATTTCCAGTCTGGGTCTGTTATATTTGTTTTTTAAAATTTATTAGCTGTTTACGAGATTCCATGTGATGGTTAAATGAACATTTCTTATCAGGTGAGAAATTAGGTTATAACCTTGAGCCTCTTTCCTTCACATTCTTTGATTGTGCCTTGATTGGAGCCTTAGTGTATTTGGGATTGAATTTAAGCCTGCTTTTGAAAATTCTGTTTTGAATTATTTTTTATTTTCAATTGCTTTCTATAAACCATAGAAACCATGGCTCGGAAAAAGCTAGAAAATCTAGCTTTCCCAAAACTGTAGTTTCCTAAACCCTAGAGTCCATAAGCAGTTCACTAAAAATACTTAACACCTAACACACACTTAGAAAAGTGCTCCAAATCCCATGGCTTTTTCATTTTTCACTTGATGGCTCAAGTAGATTGAGAAATTTCATGTTATGCTGGTTTTCTTGATATTTTCAAAAATGATAACATTAACCTTGTTATGGCAGTGGTTCCTGTTCCTATGATGACATAATTTGTACGGATAATGGTTTGTTGTGTTGGGTGGTTTTGTCAGGCTTATCAGGTCTCTAGTGTTTGTGCAATTTTGTGATATTTCTTATTAGAAGTGGTGGATACTGTATATATATCCAGTAAACATGCAATCTTTAACATTTATAGAACTGATTTACATTCTTATGCTATTTGGTATGTCATTTTGGATGTTGTTGATGATCAGCATTGTTCTATGCTTGTGTTGCAATAAGTTGTTCCTCTTAGTCACCAATAAATTTTCTTTGTTCTCTTCTTTCTTTTAGCATGTACAGAAAAATATTGTTGGACTTGCAACTTTGACATCATTACTATAATCTGAAATTACAATAATATTCTTAGTGGTTGCCACTTGTTATGCGGATTTTATACATTTTTACAGTCACTTGCTGTTTATGTCTGCTTGATTTTGATTCTAATCATCTATAAAAGCTACAGGTTCCAAACCTATCAAGGACATCGTCACTGGCATTTATGAACACTCAGCTGCCTGGACTGGCTCAGAATGCACAGCCAGCTATGATGCAGAACTCCCTGTCCCAGCAGCCGTGGCTAAAACAAATGCCAGCAATATCTGGTCCTGCTTCACCTTCATACCGTCTTCAACAGCAAAGGCAGTCACAAGTCCTCATGCAGCAGCAATTGGTTTCATCCCCTCAGTTGCATCAAAATAACATGGCATTAAACCCGCAACAATTAACCCAGCTGGTACAGCAGCAGCCACTGATGGGGCATCAACAAATGCATCAGCAGCAGCAACAGCAGATACAGCAACAGCAATTAGTGCTACAGCAACAACAACAACCACAGCAGCAATTGCAACAGCACTTGCCTTTGCAGCAGCAGCAATCTCCAAGAATGCAAGCGCCTGCAGGCCAGAAATCTCTTAGTTTAACAGGATCACAGCCAGATGCAACAGCTTCTGGTACAACTACACCAGGGGGAAGTTCAAGTCAAGGAACAGAAGCAACTAATCAACTACTTGGAAAAAGAAAAATAAAAGATTTGGTTTCACAGGTCTTCCCATCATTTGATTCTGTCAACTAATAATTGTCTTTTACTGTTGTATCATGCTCTTAAATGCTTTCCGATTCTTATAATGATAAATGTATCTCACTGTTCATCGTTTTGGATGTGTTCAGGTGGATTCACAGGGAAAACTAGATTCTGAAGTTGAAGATCTTCTTTTAGAGATCGCTGATGACTTTATTGATTCTGTGAGGCTCACCAACCCACTCAACTCTCCCTTTGTGTGTGTGTCTTGAATCCCTACTGAAAATATAAACATAATCTGTATATGTGCCCAAATGCTTGTGTATTTATGGATACACATGTATTCATTGGGAAGTTTCATTTGATATAGAACTTTTTCTGAGCATCAGAATCAAAAGTAAAAGCTTATGCCAATCACGACATGCTAATGTCATTTTGTTTGAGATTTTGGTTAAATGTGCATCCCTATTTGCTAGTTCCTGGCTGTTATAATTGACTTAGTTTCATTGTGTTGACATTTTCTGCCATTGCCATTTGAAATTATCCACTCTTCAAGAAGGAAAAGCTTCCGTCATAATATAATGCTTCAACTGTCATGTCTTCTTTATTATTTAACTATAGTTGTGCCATAACTACCCCACTGAAGAGATGCTTTCATCTGGTCAATTACTCTTGTTCTTCGGTTAAATTACTAAGCATACCAATACATTTGACTGACTTGTTGATTCTTGTATGAAAATGCAGGTAACTACTTTTGCTTGCAGTTTGGCCAAGCATCGAAAGTCTTCAACATTGGAGTCCAAGGATTTATTGCTACACTTAGGTTTGCACTGTACCATTTGTATTTTCATCAGCATATTTCTTGTGTTGTGCGAGTATTGGTAGTGGGAAAATATATTTATTTAATCTTCTTGGGCTTTTTGCTTAAGATAAGGAAAAGAAATATAATCACATAGAAGATGTGGAGGAAAGTTTTAGATGGCAGAACTTTTAGTTCATATTAAGGGCACTATTGTTAATAATGTCAATTGATTTGCAACATCATTTAGTAATTGGCCAAGTTGGATATGAGTCCCCCCACCCAACTCCACAACAAACACATGATTGCATGGTAGTTGATAGACTTAACTTAAGAGTGGCATTGATACATTTGCTTATAATTGCTTATGAACTGAATATGAAAATTGTATGCAGAGAAGAATTGGCATCTGACAATTCCTGGATTTTCAACTGAAGAGAGAAATTTCCAAAGAAAATCTGTAAGCATTTGACCTTCTCTATTAAGCATTAATAAATGTGTGCATTGTTATGTCAAATAACTATCTAGAGATGGAGTGCAGGCTAAGATGAATTTGATGGAAATATCTAATTAAAAATGTTTGTTGTATGCTTGCTTTTTCTAAGGACCAAAAATTAATAATTATAATAATCCCATTTTGTCCGTATGAATCTTTTAAATTTTCTATTCAAGTAGTTCAACTTGGTACTTTCTATGACAAACACCCACCCAGACCCCGCATGTCATGTTGGGCCATAATTCTAAAGTAGTCATATTATACAAAATTCATCAGTATGTTTTAACTAAATAACATTTCAAGTAATGCACTTTGATAATTCGAGTTTAAAATGTGCAGTTAACAAGTGATCTGCACAAGAAGCGTCTGGATATGGTAAGCAAAATTTCTGCACATTTTATTTAGACACTTTTCCTTTAAGGTGCTAAAGCCCATTATTACATATCCATCTTGTCAGATATGTGCATTGAGGGAGTCCTCTCACTCAGAAACAAATGATCATAATCCTAAAGAAATGATCAGACAAGGGCTTGGCAGCCCGGTCATTACTAACCATCTGATGAGACCTTCACCAAGTTCAGAGCAATTGGTTTCCCAGTCAACAAGTTCTCAAATGCTGCAGCAGATCACACGATTTTAATGGACATATTTCTCATTTCTGATAGGGACTTCATGCTAGTTGATTGTAGCATGGTACTTTGTTGGTGAGTATTCAAGATTTCAACGCAACGATTATTCACCCAAACCCCCCTTCTCAAAAACAAAAGGTGAAATTGACATGGCTATACCAGGTGCAGCCAGATTCTTGTTTAGGAATGAAATTTGCTGTCTTGAAATGAGATCTTAAGAATCGAGAAGTATCCCATTGTTGTCTGAAAACTGAATCCTGGAATCTGGTCCAAGGGCAAAATTTCAAATTTCTCTGTTATTATTGCAACGGCTGGGATACCAGAGGGGAAAAGATACAGGATCAAGGGCAGGGGAGGCAGATTATGTTTGTTTTGGATGTTCAAAGACTTGTTTCTAGTGCATGGATTTCTTGGTGCATTTAGCTAGATACGAACCATCACCGTTGCTTTATATATATATTTCTATTATTGCGATTGTTGCTGACCCTTTGTAATCACTGCTTTTGTTTCACAATTTGGATTGACAGAAGCATTAGCAGTAGAGGCAGCAGACATGTAATTATTTGGCAAGCAAAGCAGCAGAGACCTGAAAATTGGTGTGGAAGGTTGCAGCAATGATGTCTAAATTTATATAGATATTATTAATGTATGATGGTTTGATCACTAAGTGCATAATACCACAGGCGTGGTGCGGTCATCAAAAAGAAAGGGAAGGTACCATTTGAGGTGGTCAATGTGCCCATAAATTTACTGACTTGGCTTCATGTTCGACCTGTCTGGGTTGAGTGACACTGACATGCCCTGCAGTTGTGGTGTTTATTATTTTATTAATTATTGCATAAAGCCTGCTTCTTTTCTTTCTTTTTTTTTTCCTTAGGTTAAGGATTTGGTTATTATTCTTTGTACCTCAATCAAATTTTTAGTTTCAAGATCTTTCTGCCCTAGTAGGTAACATTCATATCATTCTTGCTGCTGCTTTTTTTTTTTTTTTTGAGAAATTATATTATATGACGATAATTTCAACTATATATTCTAGTTAAAATAGAAAATTAATTAAATTATAATGTTTTATTTTTAAAAAAAAATGTTGTAAATTTTTTTAGGTAAATTTTTTAACTTTTTAAAAATAAAATATAAAAGATTTGTCATTATTTGAAATAATTGGTTTGTCATTTTACTTAGAATGTTTAGATAGTATCACAATTGTGTTATTTTTTTTTCTTGTTCTGAGTGCTTTTGTGTGCAGTAATTTTGTATAACATGTGAACCTGCAAATTTTATGATCAGACCAAATTAGCAGCAAATGATTTATCAAATCTAAAAAGAAGAAGATGGCAAAATTAATATAGTTTTAATGTGAGATATGGCCATTCATTGTTTTCGTTTGTCTTTTTTTTTTTGTTAAAAAAAGAAAGAAGAAGAAAACAACCGATGATGAGACGTATAATCATTTACTGTATGTATACTGAAAAGCATGTCCAGTCTTCGATTCTCGAAAAAACGAGGAGCATGTCTACGTACGCAAGTTTCGGCGAATTTATTATAAAATATATAGTTATGGATCTCATCATGCATATGTTTTTATATTAATTAGATAAAATTGATTTGGATGTGAAAATATAAATTAAATTGATAAATTTTCTAATATTCGATGTATTTGATAATTCATGTAAAATTTTTACAAGTAAGCGGGAAAAAAAAATTATGACATATACTAAAATTTCAAGTATTCTACTAACACACAACGTTATACAATTTATATATATATTTTAAATTATCTTTTTAGAATCGATTTGAATATGATTATAAAAATAATAAAAAAAATTTATTAAATTTTAATGTAATTATATATTCAGAAAATCGAAATCAACTTATTAATTTATATATATATTAACTGTTACTAGTTTAATTAATAATTTCAGCACAATCTATTAGATATCAATTCTTCATGTCAAAACTACGTATTTTAATATGAATCAATCAAATCAAATCCTAAATAATTCCGTTTCAAAATCAAATTTGATTTCTATTTAGTCCATGAATTGCCTAACTTTTCACTTTATTTAACTACAAAATCCAAATTTAATATACAAATGCGATAATTTTATCAAATTTATTGTAAAAAATAATTTAATTAACCAGTGGACATTATTTTAACAGCTTTTAAGAGAAATGTTATTCTCACTAGAAAGTTAATCCACTGATTTTCTTTTTTTTTTTAATTGAACCCACAAATTATTGAATGCTTAATCAAAAATTAAGTTTGAATAATTAATTAAAAGAGAACAATTAATCATTTCGTCGTTATTATATTGCTAAACAAGTTGGCTACGGAAATTGTATAATACAGCACTTTAATTATTTCCTCCTATTTGGCTTAATTTCAAGGACTGTATGAAATTTTTTCGTTGATGTCTTTAGATTTCAATTTATTCCAATAAAATATTTGTTAATCTTAATTTTTTTAATAAACTATTTAATTTTATTTTCTAATAAAAAATAATTATATATGTTAAAAATAGAAGAAAAAAAAAAAGAAATTCACCTCACACTCGTGTTGGGAAAATATAGTTAATTTTAATTTGAGTATGAAAAATGTCATAAAAAAATTCATTTTGTTATATTTTTGGACATATAACTCCATTTAAAACTATATGAATTCCTCATGATTATCTAAATAGAATGAAATTTTTTTAATAAAAAATTAAAATTGAATAATTTTGTGGGTTCAAATTAAAATTAACTGATATTATTGATAAAAAAAATTTAAAAACTAAGAGATAATTAGTGAAATACGTTTTTCTTTTTCTTTAATAGATAAAATTATATGCATTGTATTGTATGTAAACTATCCAACATTCTAATAAATAATTAGATATGGCATATTGAATGTCTTAATTGTAGGAACGCGAAATAATATTTTAAAAAAATTGAAAAACGAAAAATTATTTTTCAATATGTATTAAAAAAATTTAGGGATGATTGTCTATAAATATAACACTAAAGTAATTAATAATTGATTTAAGAGATTTCATAGATACTAATAATCGGTGGATTAATATGAATATATACACATCCAATAATAATTAAGTTTTCTACATAATTAGGAGTCTAATAATCTATATATATATATATAGTTAACTTTTCAATAAACATGAATGATTTTCACTTGCCATACTATATTATTTACCAATATTTGTCATCTAATGTGAATTAAAATTTTAATTAAAAAATAATATTATAAAATTAAATTAATTATAGTTGAAAACAGGATAATTCTAGAGTGGTGTATATGTTATGTTGAGATCATTTTTATCTAGCAGTGAATATAAATTTAATTCCAAAAATTAAAAATTTACTAAGTTTTAATTAGATTATTCATATAATACATAAGAATCTAACATTTCTTTAAGACATCAATTTTTATTGGCACAATAAAACCTTAAATAATATTTCATAATTTATTTTTTGTGATATATAGTGGACTTCTTTATCTCTAGAGTGATTTGTATGTAATTTATTTATGTGTCCTTTAAAAAAAATAATTATACTTAAAACTTTATTTTCAGCATTATAACATGGGGGAGTAAAAAATAAAATCTGAATCTAGCTTGAATTTTCAAGCTAAAATGAATGAAGTTTGAATTTTCAATTATGCATCCTCTGCTAGAAACATTTAGGGCGTGTTTGGTTTAGCTGTTCATAACAGCTGGTTGCTGATAGCTGATAGCTGGTGGCGGATAGCTGGTAGCTGATTCGGATTAGTGTTTGGTAAAAATACAATAGCTGTTGCAGTTTTAATGTAAAATTACCAATAAGCATATCATTATCTAATAAATATTAATTTTTATTTTATTTTAATAGGGTTAATATAGTCTTAATATGAATCAGCTATCAGCTGATATGAAAAAGCTCCGAGTAGGAGCTTATTGAAACATCAGCTGTTTGGGGTTCCTAACAGCTATCAGCTGCTGTTTTAAAATTTTACCAAACATCAAATTTTACCAAACAGCTGCTGTTTGAGGTTCAAACCTTTATCAACTGCATCAAATAGCTAAACCAAACACCACTTAATCCAATATATATATAAACCTTATAATAAGTTAAGTGGGGCACCGACATTTTTTCTCGTATTGCTTTCAATTGCTTTTCCATTGGCTTGTGTAAATTTTCCAACGAACGTTCAAAAGCTTTCAAGAAAGTTAGCTTGGCAGATAGATAGCTGCCGTGGCTTCTTAGAAAGACAGGTGAATTAATTACCTCCCAATTTTTTTTTCTTAATTAAAATTGATTACATAGTTATATATATATATATACACATCAAGATCAAAGTACAATTCAATTAATATATTTATTCAAAAAAACTCTCATCAATTTTAAAAAATATATCATCTTACTCTATTCATACATTCAGAAATGATCTTAAAAATATTTATTCAAAAATGGAATTTGATTTGCATATGCAACTTCATTTTTAGTTTTTAAATATGAAAATGAAAGAATTAATTATAAATTTATTATTTTAAAAAATATATATATTTATTATTAGAATGTGCTTTGAACGTCTCCTAATCTATCCTCTTTAATTAGTTATTATTAATTTTTCTTTTTCTTTTTTTTTTCTAATCGTTGAAAATATTACTAAAATTCGCCAAAGCAAGTTGATTTCTGTATTGCATAGGCTGACAATTTCTTGTCAGTACTGGGTAACTAATATTTAATGTCAAAGACAAAAAATTGAATTAAATTAATAATAGTAAAAATTTGGCGTGATTTATGATTATAAAGGGTAAATTATACTCATATTACCCAGTGGCGGAACCAGAGACTTATTGAGGGGGTGGCAAAATCTCCGGTGGCCGGTGGGCGGTGGCTCGGTGTTGCAGCGTCGCCCTTGGGTGGGTGCTGCTGGTGGCTGTGTTTTGGGGAGGAAAGGGAACAGAGACACAGGGAGAGGGAAGGGAAGAAGGAAGAAGAAGGAAAGGTTTTAATTTTTTTGAACCGGCCCAAGCGAAACGGCATCGTTTCGCTTGGGCCGGTTTATTTTTTTTATAATTAAACCTCTGGCAAAACGGTGCCGTTTCGCCAGGGGTTTAATTATAAAAAAAAATTAGTCCCTGGCGAAACGACGCAGTTTCGCCAGGGACTAATTTATAAAAAAAAATTAAAATTGCAGCGAGGGGTTCGTCTACCCCTCGCTGCGATTTTCTCTGAAACTCAGCCCCCCTTCACGGGGGCTGAGTTTCCACGTCCTGTCTTCCTCCACGTCTGGCTGCCGGTGAGGGGGGTCGTGTGACCCCACACGACCTCATGGTGGTTCCGCCGCTGATATTATCCCAATATATGGGTATGCATCATGACGGTACTCTAAATTTATTTTGTAACATAAAGTTCTCTTAATTTTAAACCCACTATAATGGATTAAGATAAGTTTATTGTGCATTTTTTTTAATTCAAAATATTTATGTTATAAAATAAAGTTGGATATGATCGGATATCCTTAAATTTTTTTTTAATAAATTATATATATAGAAAGAGAGAAAATACTAAAAAAATTTAAACTCAAAATATAAATGAAAGATATAGATAAAAAAAAACATATGTTTTTGACCATTAAATTATACCTTGGCGATTTCATGGTATTCTTAAGTTAGAATACCATAGATATAATTTAACCTGATTATAAAACATTATTGTAATAAAATATTTGAAATTACATTTTAATTCTTAAAATCTGCACTTAATTATAGTTTAGGACAAATTATTTTTTTAAAAAAATAAGATTTTATGTTTCAATATGATTTTTTTTTTTTGGCAAATAGGATGAGGCATACAGCTAGTAATCACAATTCACAAGTGTACAAAAATCCATTTTGTAATTTTCTGCTATTGAAGGCTACAAGACATAACCTGATCAATTACTTTTATTACTCTTTCTGATATAGTTTTAGATTCCATATAATAACTTAACGTAATAAAGTATATAAATTTATTAGTTACCATATCTTATATAGACATTTTTTTTCGAAAATTTAACCAGCTAAGATCTCATTCAGGCTGGACTCAGCAACAGTAATAATATTATATTATGCGTCTGACATCACAACTGTTCCGATCCTCTACACTATTCATATTATTAATATCATCAATCTTATATAGACATATATAGCGCATATGCATATATATATATATATATTAATTTGATTAAGCTTGAGTTTTGTTCTTTTCCTTATAATCATGAAAATTGAAATTTATTAACTTAATTTCATTATTATAATAATCTTTATTTTATGATAAAAATAATAATTTTTATTTTATTTATATTTAATGTTTCTTATTAAAAATATTTAAAAAGCACATATTAAAAAAAATAAGAGTATAATAGAAAATTGTATATAAATTACGTTTTCAATTATAATATAACTATTAATTCTTGTAAAATAAAAAAATGTAACTATGGAACGGGTGTGTTCTAATAATTAAAACCATTTTAAGAATATAATAAATTCTTTATTAAAATAGAGTGAATCTTAATTTTAAAAAAAAAATAGCATGGAAATTGTTGGGGGGATAAGATTTAATTTACCCATATATGCGTGGACAAAATTAAAGCCACCCGCCGTAAAAAATAATAATAAATAAATATTAAACATGTGTATGAATAATACTACTATATATTTTGACACTGTGATGTTTAATAGTCCTATAATTTTTTTTTTCTAAAATTTTAAAATTAAGTCAAAGGAAAAAAAAAATAAAGTTACTTCAAAATCTCTGCTATAAAAGCCACTCATAAATTGAAGAAAGACAAAGCAATTTGTTACCAAAAACTAAGGAAACTAAAGAGAGAGAGATCATAAATGGGTAGGAGTCCATGCTGCGTAAAAGAAGGGTTGAACAGAGGAGCATGGACTGCCATGGAAGACAAGATTCTCACTGATTATATTCAAATCCATGGTGAAGGCAAATGGAGAAACCTAGCCAAGAGAGCTGGTGAGTTCAACATCTTCAGAATCTGTTCAAAATTTGAAGTTCATTGCTTTAAAATAATTATCTGCAGAACCTTATATGAACATTTACATTTTAACCCAAATGAAAATAACAATGGATTGAATTAATATCTGTTCAAAATTTGAAGTTCATTGCTTTAAAATAATTATCTGCAGAACCTGAATATATGAACATTTACATTTTAACCCAAATGAAAATAACAATGGATTGATCATATATATTTATATATATATATACAGGTCTAAAGCGATGTGGCAAGAGTTGCAGGTTAAGATGGTTGAATTATCTAAGGCCAGGTATCAAGAGAGGAAATATTACAGATGATGAAGAAGAGCTCATTATCAGACTTCACAAACTCCTCGGAAACAGGTTTTTTCCTTTTCTTTTTTTTTTTTTCTCTCTCTTTCTTTCTGTTTAGTCATAATGGGTTAGGTTCGACAAAGAAAATTAACTTAAGATATTTAATCAAGTTTCGTTAAATTAAGTCTCTTTCTCTTTAATTTCCTTTCTTTTTCATTTTGCTTACTCTAAAAAGTTACTATTATTGTTATTGATATTTAGTACTCCAGCAATAAATAAGCCTGACTTTGGATTTCAATTCATGAAAAAAAAATTCTAAGTAGTTGATGGATTTCTAGAAAATTTAACAATTTTCAAATTCAGATCTGATTATGTCCAGATAATATAATAATTATAAATTTCTTGATAATAGATTTATAATGGATTTTTTTATAATGTATAAAAAATATTAAAAAAGGTTATAATAATTAATTTTTTTTAAAAAAAGATATTGATATTATATGTGATGGGTTGGCTGTTAAAAGACTATATTTGTGGAAACAAGCAAACAAGGATATAAAAGAGTGTTAAATAATATATGCTTTTTTCTATTTATATATTTCTTTTTTTTTTATCAAAATATATTTCTTATTTTGGTCCACAGGAAATGGAAAGAAATTGCTTCCTTTTGTTTTCATTCAATTATTAAAAAAAAGTCTGCATTTAGTATTTCTAACCACTTATAACGCACTCTTACAAGCCAAATAACCAATGTATTTTTGTCGTGGTCTTCCTTCAACCTTATAAAATAATTGGTTGTTGTTTTCTATTTGAAATATTATCATTTCTATTTAAACTATTCTTTATTAAATTTAAAATATTACCTTTTAATGATTTTAGATATTTATATAAAAAATATAACTTACTAAAAAATAATAAAATATATAATAAAATCAAAATCGATTCATTCTCTTTATATTTATTCAAAACAAATCGATAAATTAACTTTATATAAAATTTATTTTATAAGAAAATTATACAAAAGATAACAAAATAATATTTTCTATATTATATAAGATGGGTTCACATTCAAAATAAAGTCTAATTAAAGAAATTAATCTGGGAAATTTATTTCTTAAAATAATTATTGTATTTCATTTGTGAATGCAGATGGGCCTTGATAGCTGGGAGACTTCCAGCACGAACAGACAATGAAATAAAAAATTATTGGAACACAAATATTGGCAAAAAATTACAAAATTCAAAAGTGTCATCTTCAAATCACAATCTACTGAATCAATCTCAACAAAAATGTCCAAATCCCACCATTAACAAATCGTCATCTTCTCCAAATCCTAAGCCACAAAAGGTTTTCTGGGCCACAGCTTCAAGATGCAGCAAAGTAGTAAACATACCGAATATTTCATCATCACCACCTTCAATAATGGCAAATTTCTCCGGCGACGGCGACAGCAATGACAACGACAATAAATGGAAGTTAAATTCCGAAGAGAATCACAAGAATTCATCTGAATTATTGTTAGATTTCAAGACGGATGAACTTCTTCAATCTGATTTACTCAATGCTGATAATTTCTCTCAACTAAATAATTATAATTATAATTCAGATTCTAACAAAAATCTCCTGAATTCAGAAGATCCATTGCAAGGTTCAGAATATTCCTTCATGGATTCTGTCTTAATCGAATTTGGTGAATTCAACTGGAATATTCAAGAGCAAATATTATTAGGAAATGAAGATGGAGAGAGGGCAGCATTATAATAAAAATTAATTTTTTTTCCAACTTTATATTTGTAACTTTTGTTGATTAATTAAGATGGTTTGGAATCAAATTTTATTATCTGTAATAAAAAAAATAATAATAATAGCGAGTAAAATTAACAATGAAATGGCTGGTTAGTTGAAGTATTTGTGCATATGATTTGTTAGTTCAGATATTAATACATGGTTGTTTTCTCATTATGATTATTGCCCCTTTTGAGTGAATAATTATATGCTACAACTGTTGTAGCAATAAACACCTACAACACATCAATAGAATTCTTACACGTAGGCTATGACATTTATTTAATTTTGTTGTTGTACCATAAATGCCTACGTGTAAGAATTCTATTGGTGTGTTGTAGGCATTTATTGCTACAATAGTTGTAGTATATAATTATTCCTTTTGAGTGCATTAGATTTATTAATTAATTGGGCATTTAAAAACTATAATCAGACACTATTAATTACATAATTATTAGAAAAATATATAGAGCATTTATTAAATAAATTTATTACTTTTTCTATCTCATAACGATATGCTTACTTTTTTTTATTATCTCAAATTATAGCTTATTTTCAATTTTAATAAATTAGTTATTATATAAATTTTCTATAATACTCTTATTTAATATTACTTATTAAATATATCTCATACTAAAGCAATGATATAATATAAATATATATATATAAATTTACATTCATAATAAAAATAATTAATATTTCTTAATTCTTATAAAATGAGAAGTAAGTCTATATTTATGGGACGAACGAAGTATTATAGTATCAGTGCTATTAATAAAACTAATTATAATTGATATCTTATTAATTGGATTTTGTATTTAGTATTTACTTCTTGCTAAATGCTTCCACTAAACACATTTTTTATTTAATAAAAATAAAAAATATATATAATTATTTTTATTAAAATATAAAATTTAATATATATATTATTATATATTTAATTTAATATAAGATATATTTAATAAATATTTTTAATAAATAACATAAAAATATGATTATAATAGGAATTTGACATATTAATTAACTTATTAAAATAATAAATATATTACAATTTAGGATAAATAAAAAAAATATACTTATTAATTTTGAGCATATGAAATATTAGAATTTTAAGCATTAATTCGAAGACAATCACTAATCAATTAAAACCAATCATTTCAAAGAAAAAAAGGAGAAAAATTAATTCTCTAATTTCATCTTAATATTAAGAAAATTTTAATTAAAAATTTCTTCTTAAAATTAATTCTTAATTTCATATAAACAATCATTTATGAGAAAAAATAAAATAAAATAACTTTAATTTTACCTCAACATTAATTAATTATTAATTTATTTAATGCATATATATTTCTACCCAATAAGGTAGACAAATACATACATATATGCCCATGATATGAATGGCCAGGATGATATATAGAGACTACAGTTGTTGAACAATCAACCACATTTCATGTCTCTTTTTCTATTAGGCGTATCCATTTATGCCCTTGGACTAGAGTTTTTTTTTAACTATTAATTCTAAATAATTCACAGACTTTCTTGGAGCAAAGTACAACTCACAAAGAATGCCCAATAAATGCCTTGTTATTATAAATTTTTATTTTTTTTTCATACTCAAAATTTAAAAATTTTAAAAATATTTTAATATTAATACATTTTAAAAATATTTTAATATTTCAGTGGCTCATACCATAGCAAAAACAACTAAATCTAATTCTTATTTTATTTTGAAAACTGAAGCTCCTAATTTTATTCATTCTTTCTTATATTCAGATATTGTTTCATAAAATTTGAGTTTGAACTAAAAAAAATCAATAGTATTAAATTAAAATTTTATTTATTATTTTCATAAATAATATTATATATATGTATGAACTATATTATTTGGAATTTATTCCATTTTAATTGTTTTCTTTCCTTATATATTTAAATTAAATTTGTTCATAAATCAAATCACAGGTTTCATTTTATGCAAATAAATATAAATTCAATACCCATATTTAATTTTAAGTGGAATCACTCTAAATTATAAAAATGATAGTAGTTATGTAATAAGATAATAAAATAGATAGGAGGTGGGCTAGTTGTAGTTGAAATTGTACTTGACTTTTTGTTCTTTTAATATTTATGGCAATTACTTCCAATTTTAATTACTCCAAACCCTTTTTTTTTATAACTACTTCAAACTTAAAAAGGAGGAAATTATACATACCCTGTGTTTAAAAAAAAAAATTATACTTACGCTATGGAGACTGATCCATTTGGACCATAACCAGCTGTATTGGTTTATAAATTTAGGAGGTTTACATTTTACATTCATAATCACTTGCTATACATGCTTAGGTGGGCTTTCAATGAATATTGAGATTTCTTTAAAAATATTATAAAAAATTAAAATATTTTCAAAAATATTCTTTTTAAAATATTTAATAAATACTATGTGTGTTATATATTTATTAGATTATCACATCAAAAAAATTATTTATGAATAAAAAATATAAATAAAATTAAAATTAAAAAAATAAAACAGGAAAAAAATTTAAAAATCATCCTAAAAAACTTAGAAAAGAAAAAGAAAAATCTACATATGTAGAATTGAAAAAAAAAAAAACTGCATCGTGTTTTTGAAAAAGGTAATTTATATTGCCGCAATTAGTATAATTTCCTCTTTTAATTATGTTATTTAGGCTAATAATATATGGACTAGCTTGATTGGACTCTGGTTGGGCTTTCGGTTACGTTCCAAGAAGACTCATTCTCAATCCAAATTATTATTATTTTTTTAAAGACAAATAAAACAAGCTTTTCAGGCCCCAATTCAAGCGAAAATATTCTCAATTTTGACAAGTCGCAAATCCTCCAATCGCATCGAGTTTTCAACTCAGCCATGGCAGCCGAGTCGCCAAGTTCTGTTCGAAAAGGTGAGTTAAGCGATTTAATCATGGAAAAAATTCATCAGCGTTAATTATTGATTCAGTTATGTATTTATTTAGTTAATTAATCAATTTAATTGGCTGTGTGTTTGGGATTTTTTTTTGATGCAGTGATTGTTCAGTTTAAAGCAACTGCTGATGCTCCTATACTCAAGCAAAACAAATTCAAGGCATGTGAATACATATAATCGATATTTTGCACCAGATTTATGTGAATACATGTGTATTTTATATCTGTATGGGTAAAGTTTTGGGTAAGTGAAATAAGGTTAAATTTAAATGCCCAATGTAAGTTTGAATCTAGATGGCTATATTATCACTATTTGATTAATTGATTCTTGTTAGTGTTTTAATTCATGTAAATGTATGTTAAATTGATATTTACAAAAAAAATTGTGAGTTGAGTATATGTTTGAACTGCAAAAAACTTGAAGCTTAAGAGTAATTGGCATTGAAAATTGCCTTTTTAAATTGGAAACCATGTTAATTAATATTTTGATTATTTTCTATTTCTCCTCCTTAAGAATACTTATTGTTATATCCTTGTAAAATAAAGAGGAAGCAAAGTTGACTGTTAGATATATTGACTAAAAAAGCATAATCAGCAGGGAAGGATTTTGAATTGGCAATGATTGGAAGTCTTATATTGCTTTTCAACTCATCAATAACATCTGGTTTAACTTTTTCTTGGGATTGATTTCTGTCTACTGAAACTCTCTCTTTCATTTCTTGATTATACCTCAACGTGGTGGCAGATAGCCAGATACCAGGAACTGATAAGTTTGCTAAAGTGATTGACTTTTTGCGGAGACAACTTCACAGGGAGACAGTGGTAGCTTATCTTTAGTGTCTTCCTTCCACTCAATAATAATAGTAATAATTTGTATAATCTATGGGTTTCAGAGTACTAACACATTTTTCTTTATCAATTTTTTAGTTTGTATACCTCAACAGTTCATTCTCACCAAATCCTGATGAATTGGTTATTGATCTGTTTAATGTAAGTGTTTGCAGTTCTAATTATCTTGTTTCTTTTGATTTATGTTTCCTATGTAGTTCTGGGCCTGTGGTTGTGTATATTTATCTGCTATACAGAAAAACACTGCCGAGACTTTGTTCCAAAAAATAAAGAAAGAAAGGAAATATTACCTAGTTGATATTAGTGCATGTTTGGTCTTGGAAAACCATGTAGACGTGTTCAGTTTACGACTCAGATACATTGTCTTTTCCTTCTTTAGTCCTCGATGAATTTAACCCAAGTGCATTAGAGGAGCATTTATGAAATACTGTACTTTGTTCGTGATAAATTATGAATACCAAGTAATGGCATTGGCAATAATCTAATTATTGGCATTGGCTTATATTATATGATCAATTGTTGGGAGACACCTTCTCTAATCAATTTATGTTTATTAGATATTGCCTTAATTTAAGGAAAACCCTTTTCAATGTGCAATCGCCCTTAAGCATGAAGCATTCTATTGGTTTGACATTCAGGCAGTGGAGATGGAAATATAAGCCAGTGGTTCACATGATAAAATAGTTATTATTTTTCTGATGCTACACCTGACTGCCCATGAGCAGAGCTGTGTACTGATCATAGATGTTTCATATAAATGATAATGGGTTCTGTCTGACATTTTCTGTGGCATCCACCTTTGGTGTCTTTTCCTGTTCCAAATATATCCTCATTCCTGTTCAGCTGGCTGCTACTTCTGTTACAAACATTGTTGCATGTTTTACATCTAAGAAAGGAATATATGAATTAGTAGCATGTGAGTTTGAAATGATACGTGGCAATGAGTTAAGTTGGTTTTTTCGTTTCCATAAAGCTTTTATGAATTTTCTCTTAGTTTTTCATCAACAACCAAACAGAGTTTAGATCTTTGTTATTGCATGAATTTATTTGATAAATGGTTCCATTAGGATGGTTTCCAGATGCCTAAATTCTCCAAATTTGGTTCCATTTTTGGTATTTCTTTATGTATTGTTTCTACCTTAATGATACAGAGCTTTGGAGTTGATGGTAAACTGCTGGTCAATTATGCTTGTTCCATGGCATGGGGCTAGTTACAAGTCACAGATACGCTGTCACTGTTTGTACTGTAAGAACTTTTTACTGCATGAATTATCACTTTTCGTACTGAGAGATAAGGGGAATTATTTTAGCAACTTTTACCTTGTAGATTCTACTTGCCAATTTTGTCGTGCATATTTCTCCATACAAGGATCAATGATTTGTGGATAGGCTGAATATTCTGATAACACTTTCATATGGAAGAAGACTAACATAAATTTCACACTAGGATTATTTCTTTCTTTTGGGTAATTATTTCATTGCCTTTATTCATTGTAGTGCGCTGAAGAGTTGGATTCGTGGAATTTTTATTCCAACATGATTTGAGTGCACAAAATTTGTACTTATTCCCATGGTTCGATTAAAAATCATTTGGTCTCTAACTTTTGGGTGTGAATTGACAAAGTTTATGTTCTGCTTCAACTTTTACTATTTATCTTTGTTTCCTCGGAGAATCTTCAAGCTTTCAGTGCTATGCTTCTTTATCAAGAGTTCAATCCAATGCTCTCTAAATACCTGAATTATTGCTGTGGTTATTGACTTGCAAAAGTATTTGGTAAACTAAGGTTCTTTTTTGTATTTATTTTGAGCACATGGCATTGATTAATTGTTATGTAATTACCATCCAACCTTATGGATGATTGCTTGAGAAGATTGAGAAATTCGATTAGAGTTTTTTTTTTTTGGATTCTTGCGTTAGTGCATCCTTATTTTTCACTTGCGAAATGCAGCTTGAAAACATGTAACGCATTTAAACTTGTGGGGCGACAGAAGATGCCTTGACAACCAACACTTCCAAATCTTTTTTGTCATTTGGTTGGTGAAGGCATTAAAATTCATCTATTTACTGTTGCTGTTTCGAATGCAAATTTGTTTGCGCTAAATTACAAAAGAAAAATTCATTTAAAAAAAAGTATACAAAAGAAAAGTAGGTTAAACAGAAAAAGAAAAAGTCTTTATAATAAGGAGATTTAAGTGAACTATCAAGTCTTGGTTTAGTGGTTAGGTATATTGCTGCTCTCGTTTAAATTTTAAATTTAATTTTTAACATTTTAGGTGATTTTTTTCGGTAATTAAATAAAAAAAATAAAGAGATTTAAGTTATAATATTCTTATGATAGTGTTCCAAGATATGTTATATTTGATAATTTTCAGGTGGATTGGACAAAAGGGTATTAAGGGTTTGAAATTGTGGTCTCAAAATGTAGTTCAAGTAAGTGCAAAAATGTACTGGACTGGTATGGTAAAGTCAATTTAGATCCAAATGTGTGTAAAATGATCTGTCATTATTTATTTATTAAAGGGACCACTATGGTGCGTAGTTGGCTTGGTAAGGCCATAATAATTACTCCTCGTTTTTGCCACCCGACGCTACTACTCTTTGATGGTTTGAGCAAGTGCCACGTATATTATAGTGACCACAATCCATTACATTCTTAACAGATAGGAAAAAAAAATTAATTAAACAAAGTATTCTCAGAAGGATAATTTTAGTGTTATTGCTATTTAAGCAGTACTTTTAGCAGCATTCGTTCATTTTATTTTCTTTAATTTTTTTTTAAAGAAAAGAATTGATGTTACTTTTGCAAAGTATGAAATTAATGTGGGTTGATTTATTTTTTAAAATAAAAAATATAAATTATTGACACATCATTATTCAATATGGCTACATCACTTCCAACATACATTTTTATTTGGATGAAAAATATTATAAAAAATATATACATAAACTGTAAGTTATTTTTATAAAAAAAATAAGGTTAAAAAGTGATATACGGTGTCATTTTTTAAAACTAATTGATATATTTTCTATTTTAATATGAGATATAGTAATGTATTAATGCAATATTATCATAAAATGATAAGTAATTATAATTTAAGATAAATAAAAAATGAAAATTATGTTTATTAATTCAGGACGAAGGCAATGATTTATAAAAAATATAACATTAATTGTTGGTTAATAATCAGTGTGTAATATTATCAGCAACTAATCATAATCTGGGGATTGCTGACAGCCTCAAATAAAATTATAAATGTACGTACGTACGTACGTATGTATGTATGTATGTATGTGCACTCTGACAAAATTGTAATATTCAAATTTAGAATAAAAAAAGAAGAATATGCCTATATCGATCGATATGGGTTACGTCTACTCATGTGCTAATAAAAACAAAACAATTTTTTATTTTTCAATTGCTGCTTCTCAATTTGCGTCTAAAAAATTATTCTTTTTTCCTTCTTCGTACTATATACATTTATGATTTGTCTTTAGATTCATTGAGTCTTTACTATGCAATTGATTCATTAATTTATTATTATTTGTTTTTTAACTAAGTTACAATATGAATATGTTCTGCAATTAATTATTCTGTCTGTATCTAGATGAAAAGCTTACAAAAGTCATTCTTTCCCCATAATTTTTCTTTGGCTGCATTTTGAAAAAAAAAACATAGCTAAATTAAGAAGAAATCAAATTTTCTTGGCTTTCTAATTCTTCACCAAAATTATTTATTTATCAATCTATTATTTGTCTTGACATTTTTGTAGGATTTTTAGCATCTGTGTAAGTATTTTCATGCTGCCTGGGAGAATTTGTGGTGCTTTTATGCTGTCAGCATTTCATAACAACATAATATATTTGTGGGAGAAAATTTTACTATTTTATCACATTATTTATTGTCCTCGGTTATCAATTATTTCTAGCAAATTCTTTTTCTTCTCCATTAATTATCCTTTCAAAGTGAAGCTAAATAGGATCATAAAAAAGATAACAAATATTTTATAACAGAAAATATTTAGAGAGATCAAACTTAAAAATTCTAGTTAAGCTAGAATATTTTATAATAAAATTCTATATATACCTATAACAAATTCTCCATATCAATTTTTTCTAGCAAATTCCATATATATACATATATTAAAATAATTACCTTTTGAATATTTTATAATAAAATTTAAATATAAAATAATACTCTAATAATCTCAAATTAATAAATACACTTCCTATTTCACAATAATTTATAAAAATTAATTATTTTTATTAAAAATATAAATTTATATTATATTTTTTCATTAATATATCTTATTTTTTATGAGATATATAATAAAAATTTAATATGTTAATTAATTTATTAAAATAATATAATTTATGATAAAGCAAACAAATCACAATCACGATCCCACTATAAATAATGTAATTAAATCACACTAACAATAAGTAGGTCTTCATTGCTCAAAAAAAAAAATAATAATAATAAGTAGGCCTTAATGTCGACTTGTCAAATAAATATGATCAATCAGACAAGTTATTAATTAAATTTTAATTTTAATTTTTTTAAAAAAATTGTAACCTATCATTGTTTACCATCTGTCACGCAGTCCTTTATATCATCAATAATTCGAAGACTAAATTCCAAAAACTTGCAGCACGCATAAATATTATTGCCTCTCTAATTTACGCTACTACTATAGTATTGTCCGTTTTCACTATTTTGTTTTACTTAATTATCTTTTTAAAAAATATAAAAAAAATTATTTAATTAAATTTAAAATATCATAATTTTGAAAATAATTCGAGTAATGTTGCTTTTTATTCACGTTAATAAACTATATATTATATTTCATTTCTTAAAGAAGTTGCAAATTAATTATAATATATTTATAACAATTAAAATGAACTACTACAATTAATTAATAATAATGAGTGTAATATTACAGAAACCTTTCACTCCAAATCTTTATTATTAATATTATTATGAGTTTATGACATGGCAGTGGTAGTGAAGCTTCCATCTTCTATTTCAAGAAACTGGGTCGCCCAGTCCAAGTTTAAAGGATCTTCATTGGAGAAATCAAAGAAATCAGCTACATTAAAATTATTATTATTATTGGACTCTTCATGATCTCCATTATTATTATTGTTGTTATTACTGCAACTAGATGTGTTTTCTTCTTCTCTTATAATTACCTCTGCAAGATTGTTCACAGCTTTAAATTTTTCTCCCATGAAAGCTCCACTTTGTTTCTCTTTTTCTTTCATTTTCTTGCTCAAATGAGAATTCCAATAGTTCTTTATCTCATTATCTGTTCGACCCGGTAATCTTCCAGCAATCAAAGACCATCTAATTAAACAAAATTTCAGATTCAAACGATCAATTGAGCAATTAATAAACTTTTAGAATTAAGATTTAATGGATTTTAATTAATGGTAACCTGTTTCCCAGTAGTTTATGAAGCCTAAGAATCAAGTCTTCTTCTTGATCTGATATATTGCCTCTTTTGATATTTGGTCTTAAATAATTCAACCATCTTAGTCTGCAACTCTTGCCACACCTATTAAGACCTGAAAGCATCAAAATACCCATCAAGATTTAACATCAAAATTTATGATAATTCAATTCAAAAGTGATTTAAAACAAAAAAAAATCAAGAGAATCACCTGCTTTAGCTGCAATTATCTTCCATTTTTTTGCACCATGAACTGAAATAATATCAGCCAATTTTCTATCTTCTTCTGGTGTCCAAGCTCCTTTGTTGACCGCTTTCTTGGTTGTTTCCATGCCCTTGTTATTAGCTTCTCTTTTTGTCGACTCCTGTGTAATTGGAGCTATCATCATTATTATAAAGCTTTTTGTCTTAATTTTTGTGGGACTTTGATGAAGAGATCAGAGCTTTGTCTTGATTTTGTAGAGCTTGGCGAGATTGAGAGAGAGTGTATTTGTATATGTGTTTCTTTTCAAGGGGCGATGCTGTGATCAATGGTCACTGTGACATCTAACCTTCTTGGTAAGAGAGACGAAACTCAACTACCACTTATATATATACATATGTACAATTATATATATATATATGTATGTATGTATATATATATATATATATTCACATGTGGGTGTGTGAGTGTGGCATTGGCAATGTGATAGAAAGAAAATTATAATCACATGTGGGTGTGTGGGTGTGGCATTGGCAATGTGATAGAAAGAAAATTATAAGTAATATATATATATATATATATAAGATAAGAGATAGATAGGAATGGTCAACGGAGGAAAGACAGTGATCATAGTCATGGGGGGGTTCGATGATTTTTGCAATTAGAGTATCATAAAGTTTAGTGTAAATAGACAGGTAATAGCTAAGGTTGTTTGGATTAATAGATGAATCATAGCTTCATATATATATTTTACTCGCCATATATTTCAATTCTTAAAATCAAAGTTATAAATATGAGGCATTGGTGCGGGGAGGGGCCAAGAGTTGATCCTATGTATCGTTAAAAAAAATATGCATTTATTATTTGATTATATCTAAATTTATTATCCAAAACGATTATCGTTAGCTATTTCAATTCTTAATATCAAATTTATAAATAGCAGTGGAACCAGAATTGTTATAGTGTATGGTTCTCTTTTAATTAATATGATTAAGATGCTTCGTTTGAATTTTATTTTTCTAATGTGGAAAGATACTCATTAATAATATTGTAATTTAATTAGTGTTAATTATAAATTTTTTTAATAAAGGAGAGGAATGGATTCAAAATTAGATTTTCATTCAAATTAAGAAGAAATCACTTCTGAAATAATTTTAGCTACATGATTTTAATAGGAGTGCTTGATTTCTCTATAGAAAATATCACTGATTCATTACGTTGATTATATAATATTGTTGCTTATTATTAATTTACTCTGTAATTGAATTTTTAGACTTGTTAAATTTCATTTATACCCTAATCCGTAAATACTCATTTAATAAATACTTATAAATGAATTATTTTTTCCAATATTTATTACTTTTCCAATAACAATTAAAAGAATTTATTTATTAAATATTCATTAATTAAAATTAAAATACTAAACTGATTAAAAAAATTAAAACATTAAAAAATATTGAAAAATACAAACATCATCAAATTATGCAATTACTTTTGCATTTAAAAAAGATAATACCTTAAATTATCCAAATTCACAAGAACTCATCGACCCCCACACATTATCACATCTAATTATGATGGAATTTGATCACATGCAAATGCATTTTTGATAATATGTGGTTGGCAGAACCAAGCAAGGTCCTTCGCCCTGTTTGGTTTCGTCAATGCTTACAATTATTAAGTATTGATACAAGAAAAAAAAATAATTATGAATTTATTGTTCATATAAATATATATTTATCGTTAGACTATGATTAAATCTATTATATAAAAGAATATATATTTTGCAATTAGTCATCTCAATTCTTAAGATCAAACTTAGGAATATTATGTATAGATATGGGAGAAAAAAATCGGTCTTGAATCTCTTATTATCTAGGTAAATATTACTACTAAGTTGTATTTGAAACTTTGAATCCATTATGCAAAAAAATATATATATTTAACAGTAGACTGTTTATCAATGTGACTTAAAAAATATATGTTAATTAGCTATTAAAAGTGGTATAAAATTAGTATGTTAAATTTTTTTTATCAAACTAGTATGTTAATTAGTTACTCCAAAGGCTACTAAAGAAATGGTTTTAATATCTATGAGTGCGCATACGCCAGCTTTCTGTTACAAAATTAAAGGGAAAAAAGAATGAAAGATAAGAATTGCGGGATGAAAAAAGCTTTTTGCTTTGGGATAGGGACTAAAAAGGTCTACAAATCAGACGGCTGTGAATGAAAAGCTTGATATCAGATCAATGTTTGTCATCTACTGGCTGCGTTTCATGGAGAGGTTTTCTTTTTGCATGTGCATAAGTTTTTAGTGTTAAAAGAAAGGGGGTTAATGACAAAAGGTATGAATTAATTATTAATTGCCTATGAATATGTAGACTTGTTGTAATCAATCCAATAATTTAATTATTCACTCAAATTAAAGATTATTATTATTATTATAGTTTTAAGGTGATGAGACGAAATAATGAAGTATTTTTTTTATTTTAGAGTTTTTAATTTTAAACAGTAAATATATAATATATTTAAAATTTAAGAAAAAGTAATTTACCCTTTAAAAAATATAATTTATGCGAATTCAAATTACTATACTACAATAACAATTATTATTATTATTATTATTATTATTATTATTATTATTATTATTATTATTATTATTATTATTCTATGCTTAATTATGGGTCTCATAGAGGATCAATTATTAGCAACTTGACATAGTATTTTTTTTTATAATCGCACATATATTTAAATTTATTAAATTATATCTAATTATATTTGTATTAGATGGATTCATTAAAAGATAAAATATTTTTAATAAATAATAACTTCATTTATTAAGATTAATTTTATAATTTTTTATTTAAAGGATAAAAAGCGTTCAATCGCTTGTTTGTAACCTGACATAGTATTTTAATTATGGGACATTTGCATTCTATTAATTACCCGTGTTTTAACAGCTTTAATTAATATTTCAATTATTTTGTAATCTTTGTTTGCATCTCATCAAACCTGGTCCCCGACTAAAAAAGATCAGCACTACTCTGCCACTTTAATTTCATTAAGAAATTATATTTTATTGTTAATTAATATCAAAATGATAACAAATAATTTATTAATTTAGTACTTTTTTCTTTAAATAATTCACCGAGTTTTCAATATTAAACCTTTTACTGTTAAATCACCAACTTAGTTCTGGCCAGTGAAAAAAAAAATTAAAGGTAATTTATTTTTCAAATGTTATGGTACTTTTGACCGTTAGTTCATCAACTATATATAACATGTTATGATAGTTTTCTTTATAAATAATTATTGTTATATGTCTTGTTAAATAATGTTATTTAAAAGCGAAAATTTTTTTATAATTTGTTTAAGTATAAATTATTCTTTCAGAATCTAGTCAGATAAGATCATAAAAACAGTAAAATTATTACTATCAAATTTTAACACAGTTATATATTTATAATGTGAGGTCTAAATTTCTCATTAAGCTTTCTCTTTAACCAATCTACGTATTTGGTGATAATTTTTCACAAATTTCTTAGCTAACAATATGCCTATATGTATATATTTCAAAAGAAACTTCAAGAAATCAATGATTTTCTAATTATTAAAATCGAAATGGGGAATTGAGATGATCTAGCTCAAATTAAAAGCTTGAATTTTTTTTAAAAAAAATAATAAACTCAAAACTTGAAGAATATGGATCTCATTTTAAACAATATTAACATGAAGTTGCTGACTTTTGTTCATGGGAATATAAGTTGCAAGAAGCCTATAAAATTAATGATGATAATGATATTAATTGAATAAGTGTTCTATATATGTTCTATATATTGTATTATGTTCAGACCAAATTAATTGTATAATGATGAAGGCTGAAGTATATATATTATGTTCAACCTTAAAAAGCATAGAAGATAAGTTGAATGTGAAGAAAACTTAATTATGCACTGGGCCAAATGAAATTTATATATAATTAAAGTCTGATGCTATGTTTAAATATAGAGTTTATTGTTAAAATATATTAAGTGTGATAGAAATTTCATATTGGGTTGAATACAACATTAAGTTCGCAAATATAATATTTCACTAAAATTCATCAAGTAGATCTCTCACATAAAATAAGTTTTTCTGCGCCAACATTTATAGCTGATATGTTGAAATTTTTCATATCTAATAATGATATTTGTTGTTTTGTTATTATAGAGACCGACCAAAAATTCATATGGAAATTTTGGAATTATATATATATATATATATATATATATATATGGTGGTGATCATGAACGCATTGACATGTAATTTAGTCTTGCATTTCAAATGGTATAATATGACATATAATAGACTTATGTGCTTCAGTTCACTAATTTAGGTTAAAATTCTAGAAGCCTTTGAATATTCACTATATCAAGAAAATTAAATGCATCATTCCAAATATCTAAAAGTTTTGGTTTAAGGCGTTTTGACTTAAAAAATTACTTGCTAATAACTTATAAAAACACATCATTTTTCAAGTTTTTGATATATATTAATGTAGAATGATACTTCATAAATATTAAAACATTTATTATTTTTTTTTTTACAAAACTAATATTAATACATCAGAATATAATATAAAAATTAGTGCAAATTCTCCTAAACAATAAATTTAAAATCGATTCTACACTCCTCATGTAACAATGTTAACATTAAAATTGGATTTATATCATGATACAATAATAATAATAATAATAATAATAATAATAATAATAAAATGAATTAATTCTTAGTGATGTAAGCTTTTTTTCTTATTGTTTTCTTATGATATGTGCACATAAGATCATATGTTATAAAGATTTTCAATGCATAGATGTATCTTGTATACCAAATTCAAAACAAATAGATTATAGAGTATATATAAAATTATAAGTACATAATTAATATATATATATTGCATGCGTATAGAAAATCCAAGAATAAGAAAATTATTAAAAAACCATTGAATTATTAATATGCTATATATTATGGTTCCAAATTGATAAACCTTATGTTTATTATATTAATTAGACTAAATCGGACATGTAGAAAGGTTAATTAAAAGTGGGCATTAGGTTAAAAGCTTGTTAATTTTAATTAAGGATTAGGTATAATTGAAGAGAATTAATATATATACTGACAAATTGGACTACATTCTATTCTAATTGGAATGGCATGGCATTAAGAATCTTCTGGAATTTGGTAAATTAGGTTGCTAATCTCCATATATATATGTGTATGTATGTATTCATATTCATCAAACAGTTTAATTTGCTTACCAACTTTTAACTTTCCACTACTAGAAGGATGTTTATAATTTGATTAACTGAATCAACCGAATTTATATTTCGATCGATTTGGTTAATTAACCAAACTAAATTGGTCGATTCAGTTAATTAACTGAATCGACTATTTTTTTTTAATTTTAAAATAAAATTATATTTATAAAAAATTAATATAATTAAATAACTAAATAAAATTTATTATAAAAATAAATAAAATATAACTTTATTTTGTAATAAAAATATATATTTATAATAAAAAATTATATAATTAAAAAATTAAATAATAAATAACTAATTTTTTCATAAAATAATTCGGTTAATCGGTTAACCGACCAAACTAAATTTATTAACTATTAACAGAACTAAAAATAAAAATATTTTAAATTTTTAATCGAACTGACCAAATTATACTATTGATCGATTAATAGAACCAAATTTTCGATCGGTTAATCAAATTTTATCCACCCCTAATTATTAATTAACTATATAAAACAAATAATTAATAGATATTTTTTTTATTTTTAAACATTACATCATATATAAAAAAAATCTAAAATTTAATAATTTTCATAAACAATAAAAAAAATCAAATATAACTCATTATAATAATAAACCTTAACATAAACACACAAATAAAATATAAAATACATATTTTAATAAAAATATAATCCATTAAATTAAATTAATTTAAATATAATAAATTATATATATACATAAACCGTTTTATTTTTTTTAAAGAAGTCGAATGATTTTTTTACTAACAAAAACTGAAATAAAAACAAAAAACTGAAAACATTTAAAATTAAAAATTTAAATTTAAATCATCAATTTGGTTAATTATAATTTTCAATTCAATTTTATCAATTTCAATTTAATTTTTTTAATTTAATATATGATATGGTGATCTTACATGTTATTTTTTTTATTAATTTTTTTGTCGGTGGTATTCAATTATAACTGACGCTGAATGAAAGAAAGACCACATGTGGAATCTGAACTACCCAATGTAAGAAGAAGATGACGACTAGTAATTAATTAACAATTAATTTTTTTATTGATATTAAATTTGTTAACTGGTTAAATAAGCACAAGAGGGATTTGATTAATAATTAAGTATAATTAAAGTGCAATATGACAAAGATTTATGGAAAGTAAGTCTGCATAAAACCAAACATAGCTCCTTTTGATTATATTACTGACTTCATTGTTTAAAAATTTTTCGACTTTATTTCCCCAATTGATTAAGACTAAGATTCCCTCAAGATTTTGTTCTCCCCACACATTCTTTCTTTTTATTTATTTAGTAATTATTTAAATAAAATAATTGCATTTTATTACACTTTATTTTAATAATAAAATTAACCGGTGCAGTTTCACTTTTATCCTAAATATTAAGAGGGTGTTTCTCAAAACTTAAAAGCTGGTCAAAACTGATTATAAGCAGTTTTTAGATTATAAGTTGTTTATTTAAATGTTTCTGAAAACTTAAATAGTAGATTATAATCTGATTTTAATCAGTTTTTTAAAAGTTGGGTTTTGCTACTTTTTTAAAGCAGTTTTAACCAAGTAAAAAATCATACTATCCCTATCTAATCTTCAATATTCTAAATTTGTCCACCCTATACACTTTAGTTCCCATCAAAATTCTTTTACGTTTCTTTTTAAATAAATTTTATTATTATTATTATTATTGCAAAATAAATTTTGAAAAATAAATTTTGAATTGACATTTAAAAAATTATTTTTATATAATAAATAAACTCATGGACAGTTTGGTCATTTTGACAGTTTCTACAATTAAAAACTGATTATAAGCTGATTTTATAGAAACACTTAACTGATTATAAACTGATTATCAGCTGATTATTAACTAGTTTACAGAAACGCTTAACTGCTTATTTTTAATCTGATTATAATCTAAAAATCACTTATTCACAATAAGCTGAAAAGCTCTAGTTTTGAGAAACACCCTCTAAATACTAGAAAGGAAAAAAAATATTTTTCACAAGATTTTTTAAATTTTTAATATTTTTATTAGAGATTTTTTGCTCATATATAATTAATAAATTTAGAATAAAATTATAATAAAATTATAAAAATTATCATGTGTATCCGTAAAAAAAAATCATAAATTATATATATTATATGAATTTAGTAAATTTATAAACTGATAAAAAATTTGAAAAATTTGAAAAAGAATAAATTTTGTAATTTTTTTAAATTATAGCAATTTTGTAAAAAATTCCAACCTAATGCTATTGTAAACTTAATTATTCCTATTATGATTTTTTTTTTATCATTTGAAAAGATTCTCCCACTTCAATTAATTTTTTTTTAATATGAGATAGCAAATTCAACTTTTTTTTTTCATAAAATTTCGAAAAAAAATAGATTTTATTTTATAGCTAAATTGGAATAAATTCCAATGAGAATTGGGACAAAATTAAGAGTCAGGAATGTTAGTAAAAATAAGAAATGATTCTATCCTGTAGGATTGGAAAAGAATAAAAGTTTTCAATTGAATCTGTGAACTATCCAAAAATAATAGAGGCAAAGTGGCTTTTGTTTTCAAGTTGTAATATTTGCCCGTGGATTTTCTCTGAAATGACATTTTTTGGTTTGTATACTGTACTATGGGACTGAATCAATAATTAATTGTTTTAATTCAATCATTAACGCTAGCTTTTTTCTTTTCTTTTTTTTTTTTGTTTTTAATTTTTCTGAAGAACAATCATTAACGCTAGTTAATCGTTATAGACGACATGATAGATTCAATATCGATTTTTACCTCTTCTATATTTCTATTCAATGCCAGCCAGTTAGTTTTCGGTAATCATTATTTAAGGCTTTAAATCAGTGAGTTAAATTGATAACTCAATTATATTCAGATCCGTGCGTTATCGCATAATTTATTTATTTATTTTTTATATTTTTATATCAAAAATATTATTTGTGATTGAAAATTTTTTAACCAATAATATAAATATTAGGTACAAAAACATAAAATAAATACATATATCTTAAAACTATACCAAAAATATCATATTTTTAAGGATATATATATTTTTGATTGGTGACAGAAGAATAAAATCTTTTCAAAGACATATATTTTGTATATTAATTTTAATTTTGATTTGCAAAAGAAGATTGGTATAAATATTTTTATTTTAATTTAAATATTAACATGAATATTTTTAATTTAATTTGAAGATTTTTATTTTAAATTTTGTAGAAAATACACAATTTTTCAAAACAATTGGTTACACTAATTACAAATGTCCTCACAAATTTAATCCTATTATATATGATGATCCGCTATGCATATATAAGAATTCAAAAGTTTATATTAGAGTTTAGGTATTTAAAAAATAAAATATATTTTTAAAATATATTTTTTCTTTTAAAAATATATATTTTTAATTTTCAATTTAAAAAATATTATTTTTATTTTTATTTTTTATTTTTATTAATAATTAGTTAATAATAAATATCTATACAATTATATCATAATCATATTTAAAATTTTCAAATAAATATAATTATTATCAATGTCAAATAAAATATGATAACTCTATTTAAACTCTCTAAATAAATATAATTATTAATAATATTAAATAGAATATTTTAATTTTATTTAAACTCTCTAAATAATATCAAATACACATATTTTTTCTAATAAATAATAAATTTAATTTAAAATTTTAAAAAAATAAAAAATATGGCAAGATGAAAGTAAAACACATGATATAATATTGTGCTAATTATAATAATTTAATATATAGATATATCATGGATGATGTCTTATATAAATAAAATAATTATAAAATTATAATATAAGATTTTTATATTAAACTATTAAATTTTTATGTGGAAAAAAAATAATTATAAGAATCAAATAAATTTTAAAAATTATTATTAAAAAGTTAATAATATTTTTTTATTATATTTAGTACTTGAAAATTATAAAATTTGATTAGTATTTTGTTTAAAACTTTAGAAAAAGTGAAAAATGGCATTATATGATGGGCCAAATCTAATAAAGCCGTATATTATCTTTTATTATTCTCTTATTTTTCATAATTTTATTGCATTTATTATTGTTATATGTAAACTTACACACTAAAAGTAATAAAGCATAAACATATATAAAGTTAATATTAATCGTGAAATAAATATTACATGGCATTATTTTTGGACTGTCTTGAAAAAAAAAAACCTGAATATATAATTTTAAATTCCAATCAATGTTAATAGACCCTCTCATATGAGAAAGACTAAAAGACCTTCAAGATATAAAATTTTAAAAGCATTTTTTGAGGGTAAGACTGACTTTTTAGAAAAGTCCAAAAAGCATAAAATGCAGAGAGTCAATACTAATCCTAAATCAAATATTAAAGGGAGTCTTGAAAAAAAAAAAACGAGACCTGAATATGTAATTTTAAATTCCGATCAATCTAATGGGCCCACTCATAATAAAAAGACCAAAAAACCCTTAAAATGTAAGTTTTAAAAAAGCATTTTTAGAGGGCAATATTGACTTTTTAAAAGTCAAAATTAAATTAGAATTTAGTATTCATAGCAAATAAGCCTTATATAGTATTGTTTATAGATGATGTGAAATGACTATTTATATATATATTAATGTTTATAGTAAATTATATTATTTAAAATAAGATTTTTTTTTATTTTTTCAATCATTAAAAAGACTTATTTAATATGTCGGTTGGGCTAATTAATTAATTGGATTTTTTTTGTCTAAAGCAGATTAACCAAGCAATTGAGCTTATAATTCTGACCAAATTCATTCTAATATAATAAAATATCAAAAATATTTTTTTAGGAGAAAATAAAATCACATTAATCAACAAGCTAACAAAACATAATCTAATAAATAATATAATAATTTAGGAGAAAAATAAAATCACATTAATCAAATGTATTAAGCCCTAAAATATCAATGCCATTGATTTAGCGACATTAGAATTATTTTTAAAGAATTAAAAAAATTAAAATTCAATCAAAATCAAATTTATCTAACAAAATTATTTCAAAATTGATTAATCTAGCCAAAAAGTTTATATAAATTTGAAGCTGAAATTAAATTCAAAAAGAAAGTTATTTAAATTCAATAGTGTAACATCATGTGTTAATACGGGAATAAGAAACAATATGATCTATATTCTAACATGATCACTAAATCATAATGGACAACACAAATATTATAAATTAAAAAAAATTAAAAAATATTTAAGATATAATTTAATAATAAATTTATTATTTTTAAATAATAAATTTATTATCAATTTTTTTTCTCAAATATAATATAATATTAGAAAAAAAACAAACAAAAGGAATAATCATTTACATTTTACTGAAATTTTTTTTTTAAAAGCATTGAAAAGTAATTTTTTTAAACTAGCAATTTAGAAAATTTGACATAGGCAAAACCTATTCAAGGTTTATATATTTTTGCACATGCATTTCCTAGGCCTAACCTATTTCCTTTTTTATGGTCTCCAAGCAAATAGGATACATATAACAATATATTCCTCTCCTCTATGTTAATAATACAAGTAGAAGCTTTTTCATGTACTCATTTTCTCTCTTTTCAATTATAAAAATTAAAACAAGTTTATTTATAAATAGGGATAGCAATGGGTGATTTTTTTTGAGACATTTTATTTTATTTGATGCGATTGAAATTAATATAAATATGATTTTGAAAGAATTTAAATTTATAATTTAATATTCAGATCAAGTTGGGATAGAATTCAATATAGAATCTCGAATACCTTATATTTAAACTTTGCTTATATAATGAGAAGCATACGTAGAGTATTCATATCTCACATTATTGAATTTAAGTAGAAACCACTAGTTTAGTTTGAGAAAATTTGAATCCATAGTTTTCAAATAGTGTGTTATAACTACTATACAAATAAACTATATATGTGTGGATCGAGTTTAAAAAAACAAACCTATTTGGACGGATTCAAATAATATACAAATATTTTCTTAATATAATTTCAGATAAATATGAGCAGGAACATATTTAGAATTTAGTTCCAGTCAGTAGCAGAATCATAAATTAAACGAAGGGAAAGTAAATTTTTCAAGAAAAAAATTTTAGGCGAATTAAAATTAATTAAATATTTAATATTATAATAAAAATTAAATTTTTATTATAAGTTTCTATAAAAAATTTTCAATCAAAATTTTATATTATTTATTAAATTCTAAAATTTTATTAAATTTTTTTGCATTTTTTTATTTTAATTATTGAATCTATTAATTTATTTATATGATTTTAATAAAAGTTAAAAAATTAATATCTAAAAAATTATTAATATTTATTTAGCCGAATTCAATTTATATTTAATTTTATATTCAATCCATGAAATATATGTACTTTTAATTAATATTAATAAAATTCTTTTGGATAAAATATCGTTTTTGGCAGGGACAAAAGAAAATTCATATACAAATGCTCTTGAAAAAAAAAAAGTCAGTTGGGCAAGTACCCTTGCTGCTCACCTTTTATCCACCAATATATGTGAATAATAAAAAAAAAATTTTAATCATGTTTGGAATAGGCGCGAGCATTAACTAACTAAAATTGATTTTTTTTTTTAATTTAGTGAGCATTACGTAACTCAAATTGATTTTTTTTAAAATTTAGTTTAAGAGTGTATTTTTAATCTAGTTAATGTATGGATGCAAACTAAATATTTTATATGGATAAGTTTGAAAATGCACATCCATGCTTAATTTTTGCATTTTGACTTATACTTCAATAATTATTAATCTTTAGAATGAAACTCTAATTAATAAGAAATAAGTATTTTTATTTACCAACCATATTAAAACTCAAAAATAAATTATTTTGATGTTTCTTTATATTTATAGATAGCGAAATATTTGATTTTCTATGGTGCAATTAATAATATTGTCCCTTGGCCCTCGATGGCAAGCATAATACACACACACACACACACATACACACACATATATATATATATATATATACATATACTATAATTATCAAAGAACAAAAAAGAGTTGTAATATTATTATTGCTATTTATTTCTTTTTTACAGTGATAGCAGATATTAATTATAAGTTAATTGTTTGAACAAATATTTGACTTAATAATATTTTTTTTGACTTAATTATTATATATATATATAATTATATTAATTGTATACAAAATTAGGAAACATCATTATTATTAATAATTATTTGATTTTGACGTATGCCATTGAAAAAGACTCTTTCACTCTCAAAATTTATGAATTAAGGACTCAATTATTTTTGTTATTTTTTTAGACATGTCAAATATTCACATTTGATGTGGGACATTTATTTTTGTTTTGTAAGTTCTTAAGACAAATATGTCTAATTCTCCCACTTTATTATTATTATTATTATTATTATTATTATTATTATTCCCATCATTACAACACTCATTGATATAAATATTTTTTTTGTATATATTATTTAAAGGAAAATTGACTTACCGTTAATTAGATTAAATTTCATCCGGTATGCAATATGAAAAAATCTCAAAAGATTAATAATAAAAATTTTATATTATTATTATGATTATAGCTTAAGAATTTCAGCAGAACTTGAAATGAGATATTTTATTATATCTCTTTAGTCGCCATTTGAGTTTAACATTTTATATTATAGTTGAATCGAAATTTTTATGGAGTGACTGAACTAGTAAATTATAATAGAATTGTAATAATAATTATTGTTGAAATAGTGTGCCATAAAATATACGAGTAAAATGCCTTATTGATGATAATGCGAAAGGATTTGTAATTTTATTTGTTGAAAAATTAATTATAATATGTTGATTTAGTGAATTATCCTTTTAAGAAATCATATAAATAAATATATGGAGAAATTGAATAATGTTAAAATTTATTTATATAATTTTTATTTTTTTTGCTATGCTTATAATTCTAATTTTTCTATTATATATCTATGGTAAAGTTTTTTATGTCCAAATATCATATAATGAGAAGATTTTATGGAAAAGCAAGAGTTAATGCCAATTGCCATTTCCAAATGCTCACCATATTATAGCCAGAAAGCTCACAGCTAACTCTAAATCCACAAAAATGGGTCCATTTTATATCTTTCTCAGCTTCAAATGCCTCCATATATTTCATTTTCTACAAATTTCTGCCTTTCTTAAAAATTCACCGTTATTAACACTTTTTGTTTTACTATATATCATTTACCTTTGAATAAAAATAAAAATATAAATAAAAATTAAAATTAAAATAATTGCAAAGGGAACACCAGATGAAGTTTCAAAATAATATATATATATATATATATATATATTTTTTACTAAGTAAAAGTGGTATTGATATTAATTGCTTAAGGAAATAACACACCTTATCAGATTTTTTAAAATTTTTACTTTTTTTGTCACAAGCTTTTTGATTATTTTATAAAATTGTAAAAAAATTCATAATAATTTAATATCATAAATTCAAAAATTATGATAAATTTAATAATATTTTTTCGAGTCGAGAAATTTGTAATATTATAGACTTTTCTGACAATTTTATAAAATACCCTATTGTTTATAAGATTATAAAGTTACAAAAAATAAAATTTCAATCAAAATTAAATTTATTATGAATATTAAAAAATTAAAAATTAAAAAAGGTTACTAAAGTCTTCCCCACTCTTAAAATTTTATTCATTACGAAGTACAGTAAAGCCCAAAAGAGAGAGACATCAAAGAAAGGAAAGGACTAGCATTAATAACAGTACTTAGCAATTGGACCAATCTATATAAAAATATGGCCCAACTCAATCTTATTTGTACAACCCAAGTCCAATAATTTGATCTTATCATAATTCTTGCACACTGGATCATTTCTCCTGTACATTTTGGTAATTTACTCTCTCCAACGGAGATTCCCAAGCCAACTCCTTTATAGAATTACCATAATACCCCTATATGGTTCAGGTCAGTAATCAGAATCTCCAGTGTTTTATCACAACGTAGCGAGTGTCGCTATTAATGTAATCGCGCCGCGTGTAGTTTTCTAGCTCTACATGCCTAAGTGTGTGAAATCGGACGGCCGTGATTTAGAGCTCAGATTTGGTGCTTTTGGTTGTACAGTAGAGTAAATCTGTCCACACAAAATTTAACCGTTAACGGACATCCATCAAGATTCACATTTGTTGATTCTGAAGCCATCCATTGGTCAAATCAAAGAAAAGTCAAATCTGTACTGAATAGAAATTTGGAATCCGTTTCCTCTAATCCAAACCTTTTATTCTATGATTTTCTCATTTGTTTTTGAGTCATGGAAAATGAAAAATTGTAATTGTTGACGTAATTCACAATATAATATTGATGGTTTAACTTCATAGGAATAAAAATTACACATATTATAATTAATTTTTTTTATTTTTTATATGAATTACTATTTTTTTGGAAAAATAAGAATCATTAGTTTTTAATTAGATCATAAAAATAAATTTAATTTAATATTTTAAAATTCATAAGCAATATATTCAGTTGATGAAAAGTAACATTCTCTTGTTTTTTTTATAAAAGAATATTCTCCTGTTAATTTAATATTAATTAAAATTAAATCATTTTTGCAATTAGATATTTTTAATAGATATTATATTTATTTTCATTTATTACTAATATTAAAAATATAATTTACAATTTTAAGACTTAATATTGAAAATATAAGAGATATATAACTATAAAAATACATTAATTTTCTAATTATCAAAAATTAATAAATAATGTTATTAAAAGTATTTAATTATCAACTTTTTGTATATTAAGTATAATTACAGTTATATATATAATTAAATTATATATGTATTTGTGACAATCAAAATTTAACTAATTATAGATAATAAAATAATATATAATTTTTTAATATAAAAAATAATATTAAAGAAATTTAATTTTGATATGTTTAATTTATTTGTTGAGATAATCAGTCTAAAAAGCAAGTTTTGATCAAATTTTATGTCAAAAGACTGTGTAAGTATATACTGACGAGTACAGTGTGAGCGCCATACATGGAGTAATGGCCGGCTCTGCTAAAAGGAATAATTATATACTACAACTGTTGTAGCAATAAATGCCTATAACACACCAATAGAATTCTTACACATAGACGTTTATTACTACAACAGAATTAAATAAATGTCAATAAATGCCTACGTGTAAGAATTCTATTGGTGTGTTGTAGGCATTTATTGCTACAACAGTTGTAGCATATAATTATTCTGCTAAAAGGGGGGACTTTGAGAGAAAAGAAAATTAAAAAGAAAAAAAAAAGGCACAGAAACCAAAGCAGCATTGGCAAAACAGATAGAGATTTGCAGAGAGACTCAGAATATGGGACGAGAAAGCGAAAGAAAGAAAGAAAGCTCTTATAGTTTCAAAAATTTTGAAGTTTGAGCTCTAAACCCAAAAACCCCAAGTCAGAGTTCCACGCTATATACCAAACCCACATCACAGTTTTTCAGAAAATATTACAATTTTTCTTTATTTCTTTTTCTTGGAAAAAAGATGAGTAATTGGTTGGGATTTTCTCTGAGTCCACACTTGAGATTTGATGAAGGGTTCGGTAGAGAAGAAGATGAAAAAGAAGCAGCAGCAGCAGCACATGCACCTTTCTCTTCTTCTTCTCATCATCACCATCATAATGATATCTCTGTTATGCCTTTACGCTCTGATGGTTCTTTGGGTGTTGTTGATCCTTTTAGACGCTCCACTGATGCTTCTCAAGGTATTTCTTGTTCATGCATGTTCTTTCTGTTTCTTTTTCTTTTCTTTTTCTCCACTTTCTTGAGAAAAGGAAAGCTTGATTTTAATTAGAGTTCGAACCTAGAATCTTGTATTGTCAGTTAATTTTGTATTTTCTTTAGATTGGAGATATGAGAACAGCTGCGTGGATGCAACTAGTGCAAGTGAAGAAGGTCCAAAGCTTGAAGATTTTTTAGGCTGCTGTTATTCAAACTCTCCTGATAATGATGCCAAAGTTTATTGTCAAGAAGACCAAATCCAAACCCATAGCCATAGCCAAAACCATATTAATAGAATCAATGTTAACATAGCACCTGCACCTTGTAGCTTCAACAACAATGGAGATCATCCTCATATAGATAATAGTGTTGCAGAAGTACAGAACAATAATAATCTTACAAACCCATCTTCTTTAATCCAATCTTATCATCACCATTACAATGAAAACCCACAAACCCTAATCCCAAATCCCGACAATATTAGTCTCCAACACTGTGATCCAAACCCTAGCAATATGTATCACCATGTAATAGTACCATTTGAGAATAACAGTACTGGTACTAGTTCAGTTTCTGGGTTGAAGTCTTGGCTAAGGCAAACACCATTTTCAAGTAATGATCATAATAATAATAAACTTTCAAGTAGTGAAGCGGAAAATAATAATAATAGTAATTGTGGTTTTCAACCATTATCACTCACTATGAGTCCTGCTACTACTCAAAATGGACTTATTGCAATTTCTCCATTGCAAGTCATTGATGCTCGTAAAAGGCCTGCTGCTACTACTGTTGCTAATAAATCTCTTGCAAGAGAACCTGTTCCTCGTAAATCTATTGACACTTTTGGTCAAAGAACTTCTCAATACAGAGGAGTCACAAGGTATAGTAACTTGTTCTTTTTTCTTTTATAAAAATACTAAGTGAAAATTTATTTATAACTAAACTATTTGTGATTCTATAATATATATTTATAACTCAACTAAGTCTGAATTTCATTAACTCATTAATTAGGTTCGACTATACGAATTCTCTTCTGCCCAACAAAATTAGCTTAAAATAATAATAAAATAATGATTAATTAACTTGAAGTATCATATAAATGTGTACAAGTTTTTTAATGGTGTTATAGGCATAGATGGACTGGAAGATATGAAGCCCATTTGTGGGATAATAGCTGCAGAAAAGAAGGACAAACAAGGAAAGGAAGGCAAGGTAAGTAGAAATTTTAATAAGTTTTGGTATGTATTTTTTTTTAAAAAAAGATTTTTATTTTTTTCCCAAAAGAATATACTAACGGTTGAGTTTTCATGCACTTTTTGGGGGTCCTCTCTTTCACTTTCTCAACATTGTGCAGTTTACCTTGGTAAGTGAAATTCTTTTGTCCAATTTCTTGTTTTTATCTTTAGTTTTTATATATAGGAAAAAAAAATTACATTTCTTTATGTTTATAATTATATATATATGTTTATTTTTGTGAAATTGGATAGTGTGCATGTTCTTTCTCCTTCATTCTTTTTGTTAAATTGTTCTGCTATGATTTATCAGGTGGATATGATAAAGAAGAAAAAGCAGCAAGAGCTTATGACTTAGCTGGCTTGAAATATTGGGGACCAACAACTCATATAAATTTCCCTGTAAGTTTTTTTTTTCATTTCTGCAAAAAAAAAAAAACCATTAATTGATTAATTAGTTTGTTGAATTTATATGATATTTTTAATGGTTATAGTTGAGCACTTATGAGAAGGAGATTGAAGAGATGAAGCACATGACAAGGCAAGAATTTGTAGCCAATTTGAGAAGGTTTTAATTTCTCTCCTGTACTGTTCTTTGATTCAAAATTAAAATTTTACAATAGAAAAATGGAAAATGAGGGTATCAAAGAAAAAGATTGATTGCTTTGTTTTAAAAATTTGGCAGGAAAAGTAGTGGGTTTTCAAGAGGAGCTTCTATGTACAGAGGAGTGACAAGGTGATGCCATGAAAGCGACCTTAAAATGATAAAGTTTTTCCATTATTTACTGCTTTTCTTGCAGCCTTTTCAGTTATCAAACCCAGTAATAGGCAAACATTATTTTATTATATATATTGCATGTGCTTAATGATATGATGATGTTAATTAATATGGATCCTCCATTAATTAATGATACATGTAATTACCACCAGATTTATAAACGAATTGATAAGAAATAATTTTACCGTAATATGAATTCAAATTATGAATATACAAGCAAATTTTGAATATACGATTATTCCTGTGATTCTATTTGTCTCGACTCTCAAAGAAAAAAAAAATAATTACATGTACATATATAAGTTTGAAGATCATCCATCAAAAATCCTATCTTTCCTTTTATTTGCTAAGTTGTTTTCTTTATTCTGGCAGGCACCATCAACACGGGAGATGGCAAGCTAGAATAGGAAGGGTTGCAGGAAACAAGGACTTGTACTTGGGAACATTTAGTAAGCTTATTCACCTCTCTCTCTAAATTCATTTAAATGTTTTAATTTCTCTGCATGCCCTATAGCTATATTTTTATTATTAATTGCTTGTTAGAAAGCCTTTATTGAACTTATAAAACCCCCTGTTGAAGTTGTGATCTTTGATAGATTTAGTGGTCCAGATAATTCATAATCACTACATACATGTTTTAAGGTTATGGGTTTTTTTTTTACATAATTGTGGAATGTTGTAGGTTGGACTGTTTTTGAGTTACGATTTTTATTTGAGTTATGAATTTTTTGCGTAATTGACGTCTCATAATTATGTGTTTTTTTCCCCTATTATTTAATAATGGGGTTAGCCACAAGTATAGGGTTACCCATATATTCTTCTTGTGATAATTAATTTTCATAAGTTTGTATATATTATGAGATAGTATTAATTAAAGGCCATTAATGGTGCAAATTAGTGCAATCAATTAATACCCAAATCTCGGCTCCACTAATATATTGTTAATAGTCACATTTCAAGCTAATTACCTTCCTTCAACCTTGGAATTGTTTTTGGTACTTAATTTTCCTTTCAAAAAAAATTTTAATTTTCTTTAAAAACCTGGGAATGTATATATAGGCACACAAGAAGAAGCTGCTGAAGCGTATGATATCGCGGCGATTAAGTTTAGGGGTACAAATGCTGTTACCAATTTTGATATAGGTAGGTATGATGTGAAGAGAATTTGTTCAAGCTCTACACTCATTGCTAGTGACCTTGCTAAACGTTCATCGAAAGATTTGGCTCCAACCACATCTGCTCTTGAAGATGATAATTCTTGTGCTTCATCAACATCTCCTCAACCCCTTCTTTCCATGACAAGGCGCGAAGCATCCATCGTCTCAGAAGAATTGGCCGATATGATGTGGAATGCAAATGCTGATGAACATAATCAGCAAGAACATAACAATAATGCAACATTTATGGCCTCAAGTAGCAGGAACTCCCGAAACCCTGCGAGTCCAAAATGTTCGGTCGGTTTAGGTAGTGATTTTGGCAATGGTGTTGGAGACTATACTACTAAGCAAGGTTATTCCTCATTGCAGGGTTCAAAGTATGAAGATGGTAATAATGGAAGTAATGATAGAATTGGTAATTTGGGGTTGGTTCATCAAGTCCCCATGTTTGCATTGTTGAACGAGTAAGAAATTACAAATTATTTTCAATAAACAGGGAAGTTATTAATTTAAATTACTAAATTACAGTACTAAGGGCAAAGGAAAAAAGGGTAGATAGATCATGTTAGGAAATGTCACATGGAATTTGAAATTTGAGGGATTTATTAGCTTGAACAATATGTTTTGATTCCTTTCTAGCTATCATTTTTTCAAATATATAGTAGAACTGCTGAAAATGAGGTTATATTAAAATTAATTTCACAGTGAATATTATATATTTAAAATTTATGTTGAATAATATTAATATTAAAAAATTATTCTCAGTGTTTAATTAATAAAAATTATAAATTGAAATTAAATAGCTAAAATATAATATTAATAAAGTTTTTCTGATAATTATGCCGAATGAGTTAAAAAGTTTTTTTTTTTTTTAATTTCAAGCAATATATATTCATGTATTATGTATGTATGAATAAAGTAAATTTTAAGTTTGTATGAATATTTAGATTAAATAATGAAGCATGTCACGGCTTCAACTAGCAATGAAAAGACAACTCAACAGAAAGGTTGGGAGTTTGGTTCTTGTCAAATGGTGAATCTTTTTCAGGAATGAGGGTTGTTGTTGACTCGTTGTCTGATGAAAAATTATATTATGAATCTAGTACATGTTTTCATTTATGTATAAGCCTAATCACAAATTATAATTTAAATTATAATATTTAAAAAAATAATTTAAATTAATTTTTTAAAATCAATTTGTAATTATCATGATCCATGAATGGAGATACCAATGAGGTGCATCTTAAAATTTGTTGTTGTCTGATATATTATTTTCATGTAATTTCAACACCTGAGAGGCATCAGGTCACAATTTCACATCCGCATCGTATATATATATGGTACAGTTGTAACTAGCTCTGTTATATATATATAACAACGGTCTTAGGTTAAAACTAGCTCTCATATTATGTAAAAACTATATGAAGTATTAAGCCAAACATATATTAGTTGTCATATGAATTGTTGGAAGTTCATCTTATACGAAACTAATTATTAGCTTATGTTAAAAATTCTCACAAGCTACCCAAAGATAGGGACCATCATATTCCCATCGATTGGTACGGAATCAGATGCAGTTATGTGGGGTCGCACGACCCTTCTAGTTGACCGATCGAAAATAAATAGGAGGGGAGCGAATATAATAAAAATAAAAAAAAAATTACACCGTCATTTATTTCTTGCCATCAATCACTCCAAAGCCCCCCTTCCGACAACGGTAAATAAAATTTTATCCTCCCTTAATCGGTTGCTAATTTCGCCACTGAATTAGCATTCAATTTCATGTACCTTCCTTCCCTTAAGAGCGACAAAACTAAATTGTTTAATTCTTGGTTTAAATTGTCTACATGTAGTTACCTAAAATATTAAAAGATATTATAATTTAAATTCATAGCTTAAAAGATTTTTTTAATTAATTAGGATTACTTAAACTCGAATTTAAGATTTAAATTTAAAATTTAAAGAAAAATAATATATATTTTTAATTATTAAATTACACCTTCATAATTTAATAGCTTGAAAAATTGTTATAATTATGATAAATAAAAATCAATAGGAAAAATATTTATTTTTAGTATAAAATCATTTAAATCATAATTTATTATTATGCAAATAATAATTAAAACTATTAGCATAATAATATTTTTAAAATTATTTTTATCTATTAAAAGCATGTCATGCATATATATAACAGTAATAATATATATATACATATGAAGAATATTTAATTTCGTTCTCTTTTTTATTATTATTCAATCAGAAAAATAAATAAAAATAGTTTTTGAAATAAAATTTTATGTAATTTTTCAATAAAATATACCTTTTATTTATTTACTCAATTTTTTATCTTTAATTTTAATAAGTTAATTATTCTTTAAAAAATAACAGTGGATAATAACTAACTAAATAAACTTTATTTAATTAATTTAATTATCATATTCCAATTTATTAATTTAAAATTAGGGTTATATTATATCATTTAATTTCTCGAGTGGGAATGGGCAGTGCTTTGCAGGGAGAATCCAAGCCTGCCCTACAAGCGCGAAGGTGTGTCTTAAATTGCGTGCCCTTAATGTCTTTATGTCTGTCAGTCTCTCTCTTGCAGTCATTTTCGGCTTTTATTCAGTGTCTGGCCCAACTTCTTCGAGGCTCGTATTATGCCCTCGCCTTACTATAATTAATTAATTAGTCTTATGCTCTTGGCAAAAATATAAAAAAAAAAATTTAAATATATTATATTTATAAAATATTTATTAAAATATTAAATTTTTATTAATTTTTATAGAGTTTATAACGAGCTTATAATAAATTTATAAATATCACGTAATTTATAATAAATTTATAATAAAATAATTAAAATATTTTTTATGAAAAAGTAAAAAATTTTAAAAATATAATGGAATGTATTATTTTTTCTTAATCTTATTCAAAATTTTCATAAATTTTTTGTGCCATTTTTTTTGAAATTGCATTTTATAATTAATTTTTTATAATATTAAATAAAAATTTTAGTGGAATAATTTTTTTTACTAGAGTGAATGGGGGCGGAGATAGTAATTCTCTTTGAATATAAATATAATTTTCTTATTTAATATTTATGATAAATATAAATAATAACTTTAAATATAATATAATAATATATTACTACTTGATAATAAATTTAGCTATTTTGATAATAAATTTAGCTATACATTGACTACGGAGTCTCAATTAATGATATATATAAAATTAATATATTAAAATTTAAAAAAAATTAATATGTTTCAAAATTAAGCCCGATAATAATGAAGTGTATTTCTTAGAGCAAAACACGTAGGAAGGAAGCTCTAGCGGCAGCGTTAACTGGCAAAAAGAAATTTTAGAGCTGGATTTGAAGCAGAAGATAAAGAAAGAATCCATCGAACACAAAAGTACATATATATTAAAGATACTTCACACAAACACACAATTCTCCAACAAATTATAATATTTTTTTCTTAAAATTAAAAAAAAAGCTACATTAATAGATATATAGGATGATTAGGGTTTAGGGTTTTAGAGGATATTATTGTTGCATGGTTTTGGGATTTTTGTTACTGTCTGATTCACTTTAATGGCTTTGTTTTTTTTTTTTTTGAATAGTAATGGCTTTGTTAGTAGCTATATGCTTTATCACTTTCTTTCTCTGTTTCTGCTTTGTTACTCACGTCATTCATGCAAACAACTTCTCGTATTTGAACTTTTTTTTAATTAATATTTTTTCCATTTTTTTTCAGATAAAAGAGAGCTTTTATAAATCAGCTCGATAAAACATCATCAAGATAAGAACAAAGTCACTTCCCAATAATGATATGATCAAAATCAAATCTATCTTCATTGGAGATTTATACGCTTCTTACAACAAATTGAGAATCAGATTTAAGAACTATACTCTTACAACGTGATGATAAAACTTAATGAAAATATATAATTATCGTTAGACTGTCTCTCAATATGTATTTATTACTAAATTGTGCCTCGGTGTGCCACGATAAAACTTCTCTGATTGCAGCTCTTAATGCTTCTTTTACTACATTTAATTAAAACCCCATTTATCATGATAGTATCAAAACCAACCACAAACTGTCCTCAATGGTCTCCAATAGCAGAGCCAATGCAAACCTTCATCTGATATCTTGAAAATGGCAGCATCAATATTACATTTGTAGTTTTGTACTAAACCCATGCCAGGGCTTTTGCCATTTAACAATCTTTGGGGCAGTTGATGACTCTCATCTACAATACCATTTGATATAGGTAAAGACTTTGCAGTCTTCTATGCCTGCAAATAATCAAAACCTTGCCTAATTATCCTATCTTCTCCGGCTGTTTCTTCATCTCCACTCCAAATCTGCATAACTAAAGAGACCAAAACACCATCTCATATAGCAACACCATCATTTGAAAGATTAAAATTCCTCCAAAACTTCTCAAAAATCGTCACAAAAGATGTTTTATTTTTGGTGGAATATACAATTTTCCATAACTTCGCTCATTCATCTTCAACGCATAATCCTTCTTCGACCCCTTCTCAACATTTACAAAGCCAGTTGATAATAACTAATCTTTTTATCGTATACTGGGCCTGTTTATTAATGGAAATTGCACGCCAGCAGATTATTATCCCATTTTGACTTAACGGGATTTTATTAATTTTTAACATTATGATCAATATATAAAGATATATAAAATGTAAATAATAATAATATTGAATTAAAATGATGATCTAATTCAAAGGCAAAGTAGCTATCCATAAAGCAATTCCTTTTTTGAGTTTGGACAAAGGTTCCTTTGCATAGGTAGCTCGCGTGCCTCAACACAGGCTCTGAGTTTTAACCTCTAAAAGAAAGAAAGCAACAATTTTCGAGGCAAAATTTATAATTTATAATTTTATTTTTATAACAACCCATTTAATCTAAAAAAAAGAAATAAATTATATATATATAAAAGCCTTGATGAATATATATATGCAAGGGGGCTCTGTGCCCATCCCTCCATTTATTCTCTTTTACTGTCCCTGCAATTCCAGCATATCTTGATCCCTTTCTCTCAGTAAAGCACACATTTGAAAATTAAAAAAAAATTAAACAATTTGTAGAACTAGAAAAAAATATCTGAGAATCAGCCGAATCTTTAAAAAATTCTAATTCAAATTCGGCTCATAGCTATATCTAGAGGCAAATAATCTATGTTAAAAAAAAAATAAACATTAATAAAAATAAAAAAGAAAATATCTCTGGTCAAACTGAGTTGGCTATTTCCATTTTCCAACTTTTCCATTGTGAATCATTTAAAATTTAAAAATTCCAATTTAAAAGCAATGTGAAAAAAAATGAAAGGGTGTAGTGGTGTAAGCAAGCAAACAAATGATGGGACAAGAGCAAAGAGAGGGGCAGTTTTAGGGGTTAGATCCTTTATTTATTAGGTTCTGCGGCTAAAAGACAGTTTTGATGCTGACAGTAAAATATAAAAAATGGACAGAGTCGAGGAAGAAGAAGAAGAAGCCAAACAATGCTTCATTTGCTTCATTGCACTGCGACTGCCTACTGCCCACGACACTGTAAGCCCCATATGGGAGAGAGCTGCTTTTTATTTATTTATTTTTCTCTCTCTCTCCATGTGATCTTTTCTTGGCCTTTCTCTGCTCTTTCTTTAATTTTATTTTTTTTATTTATATCCTTCTTATTTTATTTAATCTATTAATAGTTTCTTTCTCTCTCTCTCTCTCCTCTTTTTTTAATAAAATTTTCTCCCAAGAATTTAGAATTTAAGTATATTATATACATGGAACTATACTTCTATTTTGTAATAATCTATTGAGTTATTATATGTATATATATATGGGGAAAATTCAGTACAATTAAATACTAAAAGTACTCTTACAGTATGTTAATTTTCTTTACTTCATTGGTTTTGAAATAATAAATACACTTTTATTTTATAAAATTTAAAAAAATAATTAATTTTATTGAAAATATAAAGTTATACGTAATTTTTATTATATATTTATTTTAATATTGAATATATTTATTAAAATATAAATAACACCAAATATAAGTAAAATAACAAATTAATATATTAATTTACTTATTAAAAATAATAAAATTTTTTAATTTTTAATAAGTAAAAAAATAAAGTGTGTATATAAATTTAAGATTGAAAAAGCATTATTATTAATTGAATCTGAATGTAATTCCAACTTGTCTTATAGCAATTCTAAAAATAATTTCAAAATTATTAAATTATTCTCAAAGACAGAATTCATATTTGACAAAGTTGGTTCTAAACCCAACATGTGGCCATCCCTTACAAATATGCACACATAAACGAAAATTCTTAACTAAGAAGAAGGAGTTTTGGCGCAAGTAAAAGCCCAAAAGCATAAAATAAAAATTAAAAAAAAAAAGATGGATTACACTTAGACTTATATAGACATATACAATACACACACACCATTTTTATTTTTGAAAAATACTCTATTTATTATTTTGATATCTTTAATATATTAAATGTGTATATTTTTAAAACTGGAATATACTTTTAATATAGTAAATATATATAAAAATATATACTTTTGAAAAATAATATTTTCAAAATTAAAACTTCAAAAATAAGTATTTTTTAAATAGAAAAAATAAATAAATATTTTTAAAATATTTTTATTTTTTAAAATATTTTAAAGAAATACCATTTAGTGTATAATAATCTTGTCTTATAAATTAGAGGTGGGCCAACAAACAAAATATGGGCGTTGAGCAAATCCTAATAAAAAATAACACATTTTATCATATTTTTAAATTTTTTTATTTTTATATCAGAAATATTTTAATTATTTTATTATAAATTCATAATAAGTTCATTGTAAACTATATGAAATTTATAAATTAATTATAAATTTTATGTAAATTAATAAAAATTTAATATTTTAATAAATATTTTATAAATTTTAATATTTTAATAAATATTTTATAAATATAATATATTTAAATTTAAATTTATTTTTAATTTTTATTATATTTTTGTCAAAATCCAACTCTAATGATCATGAAATTGTAAGAAATAATATTAATACATTACATTACATGAGAAGAAGAAGAAGATGGCCCCCAAATGGGCATTTTCACTATCCCTAAAAAAAGTCCAAATCCGAAAATAACAAAACCCAAACATAAAGGGCCTACATTATCTTACAGATTGTGTTTTCTTTCATTTTTTACAGCACAGATCACCAAAGCTTCCTCTCCCCTTCTCTTTCTCTCAATCTATCAACGTAGATTTATTTAGTTTATTAACAGCTAACAAAACAGCTCCCTGTTTCTCTCTGTTTTTTTCGATTCCGTTTTCAATTCTCAAATAACTCTAATTAGCTTCTGCCAACGTTTGAAGCCAGCCTGCCCTTTTCATTCCTTTCCCTTTCTTTCTTTCTCTCTCTCTGTTTTCTCTGCAATTTTCTCTAAACAAGATTAACAATGATTATAACGCTCGATCTTTCCCAGTAACTTCTTATTTCACACCCTTTTTCCTCTCTTTGATTTTGACCCATCACCAAGAATGGGATAGGAAAAGGAAAATTTCATTTTCAGGATTAGTATCTTATGCCAAATGCCCAAACCGTAGAACTCTGGCACCAAATCGAGGAAACAAGGATTTGGGGGAAAATTAGTTGATCCATTTGACTAATTTTCTTGATTTTTTTTTTCTTTGACAAGGAGAAATTCTCAAGGATTTTGCCCTAGTTTTTTGGTGCCCAATCTTTCAAGAACCCAAATTCTTGAATTTTAAAACTAAGCGATAGGAATTCAGGAATTTGGGTTCCAAGTTTTTAGATGCAAAAATCCCTTGAATCCTCTGATCAATCTCTTAATTACCCTTGAATTTGTTTTTGTTTCATGGAAATACAGTTCCAAATCTTCATCTTTCTGATTTTAGGGTTTGTATGCAACTTCTGTGTTTTGCTTGTTGAGTCACAGCAACAAAATGTTGTGGCATCACCCGCATTTGTAATTTCATCTCCGCCTCCACCGCCGCCGCCGCCGCCGCCGCCACCTCCACCTCCACCTCCACCTCCTTCTCCTTCTCCGCCGCCTCCACCGCCGCCTCCGCCACCTCTGAAATCACCATCTGATACACCGCCACCTCCACCATCACCATCGTTAGAACCCGCAACCCCTCCCGAATTCTCACCTCCCCCACCACAAGAACAATCTCCACCTCCATCGCCTCAACGTTTGAGCAGTGTACCGCCGCCGCCGCCACCAAGGCATGCCCTACGGGAGAATACCTCAAAGTGGCATCAACCACCCTCATCGTCATCATCATCAACGCAAAATAATCAAGAAATGAACACAGGGAAGAAGATCGGGTTACTATTTGCAGGAATTGCAGCCATTTTGCAGGTTGGCTTTGTTGGGTTCTTGATTTTTAAAAGGAAGCAGCTATGGAAGATTCAAGATAGATATGAAACTTGCTCTTGAATTTTCAGTAATTTCAAGTTCATAGCACAAAGAGGAGGTTTTCGTTAAAATTGAAATTCTTTGTTCATATTCTTTGGTGGGTTGGTGGAGGAGGATACAAAGCAATTGCTTTGTCTATACAAATGGAAGATTGATGAACAACAGCAAGATTGAGGAGGCTGGCTGTTCCTTCCTTTCTGGTTATTGAGTTCTTTTGTAAAAAGGGGTATTTGTTGATTGACATAATTTCTTGATCTGTTCCTTTCTATTGAATTTGATTCTAATGTTAGTTTAATCCACACGGCTTTACAATCCAGAGAAGAGTTAGTCATTTGGAAGGATCGCAATGATAATTTTTAGTTCACATTCTTTCACATTCATCTAAATAAGTTGATAGTTCTTAAAGTTTGTTTCTGTGTTCATTATCTGTTATTGATTTAGCTTTTCGTGCATTTTCCAATCTGGGGTTTTTGCGAATTTTATTAACTAATCGAGCTGTGACTTGTCAAGTTTGTCAATTAGTTCTTTGTTCAGCAGTATAGAGGCTGGTTGAAATTGAAGCTTTGAGTTCAGAGCTGTGAATTAGCAACCAAATTGATTAATCAGAACTCAGTTGCCATTGGAATGGTGCTTGAAATTCTCTGTTTTTCTGAATTAAGGTGTTTGCTAGCTTAATTTTCTATTAGATATTGTACATGCTTCTTTGCATTTCTACATTTTTGGCTCTCTTGATTTATACTCATTGTTAAAACTATTATACACTGTTTTTGAATTTATAGTTTTAAGAATTGGCTGTAATAAGAGTTACAAAAAGATTAGAATTTTAATTTATTCTGCAGTGCTTTTTTGAAATATTGATCAATTTTGCATATTGTGTTTGGCTTAAGATATGATGTTTTCTTGCAAGTTGTGATTGCTAATAATTTTTTTTTGAGAGGTATTATTACTAATAATTAGGGAATTGGGGATTTTAAAAAAAAATCTGTTCTTTTTTTGGTAAAATTGGAATTAATGAGAAAATATCAAATGAGAAATTTCATGTTATTTTTTTGTTGGTGTTTTGCTGGCAATGAGTGTGTAGAATTTGAAGGTTTATGTTAGACCTATCTAATCTTTGAAATTTAGGTGTTTTTGCTTCATCTTAAACATGATTTAGATAGATTTTTTTTTATCTTAAGAAGATAATGGGTTGTTTTTCTGATTTCTGAGTTTCTGACTGTATAACTGTTGTATAGAAAGTTGGTAAAATCAATTAATAAGACTGATAGAACAGTGAAAAATCATCATAAGAGGCTGAACCCAATTTGTGTTGATTTTTTTTTACTATTAGCTTTGAAAGATTGTTGGAGGCATTGACTAAATAGTAAAAAGCTGAATGGATTCTCTTTTTTTTCTTTTGAAAGATTGGAGGCATTGACTAAATAGTAAAAAGCTGAATGGATTCTCTTTTTTTTCTTTTTTTTTCTTTTTTTTAATTTGCAATATTTTCAGAGCCGGACCGGAAATCGGACCGGCATCCCGACTGAGTCATTGATTTTATTAGTTGGACCGATTCAATCGGATTTTTGATTTTTTTAGAACCGGCACTATTACGCATAAAAATATTAAAAATTCTAAAAGGAAGATCAATTTGTATAATATAAAATTAAGGATAAACTAAATTATATTATAAAATTATGTCATGATAATATATAAATTATATAATTAAGTAAAGAAACTAAATACTTAACGTCTTAAACATTAATATTAAGATCAATATCATCTAAATTAACACCGAGATTTTCATCTTGCTCAATGTCATCATCTTCTTCTTCTCCAACTTGAATTGAATTCTCCTCTTGATCTAAAAATTAGTGCAATCAATTAAATAATGCATACTAATATATGTTTTACACAAATTAATTTTTAACTATTAGTATTAGTATGCATTAATTTGTGTAAAATATATATTAGTATGCATTATTTAATTAATTGCACAAACTTTTGGGAAGCGGGAGAGTCTTCTATGGGTATTAAAAATTTAAAACAAACCTAATTAATTTTAAAATAAAAATTCAAACCGGTCCGGTCCGGTTCACCGGTTTTATCCGGTTTCACGGTCCAACCTGATTTTCATCCTATATCCGGGTTAATTTATAAATCGGACTGGATAAGCAGCCGATTTTTAATTTTTTCGGTCCGACCAACCGGTCCGATTCGGTTTTAACAACACTGCTAATTTGTCAGGAAAATGACAAAAGTTTCAGAAAGGGTTTAAAAAAAAGTCTATGTAGTGGAAGGCTGAGATCTGATCTTCCTGATCAGTGAATTGTCGCCAACTTGACCGTTGACTGGGTCTATTACATAAGGAATTATGGAAGTGGACACACCACTAATTCGTGCGAAAACAATTCACATTCAGTAAAAAATTTAATGAGAAATGCATATTTTTTAAATAATAAATTAAAAATTGAATAATATAGATTTTAAGATTGTTTCAGTTGTTTTGGCTCTGAACTAAATTTTGAAAATTTTAAAAATAAAATTTTTAAAATTGAGCCGTAGCAAAAAAAAATCTATAAATTATATTGCTTCCATTTTTCATATCAATTCAATTTAGAGATTCAATTCTTATAGTTTAAATATGGTTCTATTAGGATGCGGATATTTAAAGATTTAATTCCGTTTTTAAAATTTTAAATATTAAAATATTATTTAACTATTTTAATAATAAAAAAATAATTTAAATTTTTATAATTCAAAACATATACAATAAAATTATTATAAATATTCAATATTTGATATCCATAATAAAATAAAATAATACAATATCCAATACTAAATTTATTATAAATTCAAAATAAAAAATTTAAATTCATAAAAAGAAGTAAGATGAATAAATTAAAATTTTTGAAACTCCGTATGCTTATTTTGAATGTTAAAAATAAATCAAAATAACTATATATATAATATTAAATGTTGAAAATAAATCAATATGATAAATATAATTTTATATCATTATTGATCAACTGAATATTTTTTTTCAGATATTTGATTCGGTTTAGTTTAGTTCTTGGTCCGGATATAACTTGATTTTAAAAAAAATCAAAAGTCAATAAAAATGTTCAGTTCCAGATATTTTCAGTCCAATAATTGAAATTAGTTTGAAAATTTTCAATATTCGTACTCAATCCTAGCCTCTACTATAAATTGCCATCAAATTTTAATGTTAGTATTCTCTATAATTTTACAAAGTCAAAAACAAAAATCCAAGGCAAATAATTCTTAAATTCCACAATGGAACACAAATTTTTTAGAAGAGAAAAGTGAAAAAAATAAAATCTTTGATTAGGAACGTTGCTAGATGTCTATAACTTTCATTATCTTAAATGGACACAATTTTTCACTAATGGTCACATATAAACAAACATAATCTTTCATGAATAGTCACAAATAAAAATAACTCTTTATAAATAAACAATTCAACGGTTATTATATTGAATAATCATAACTCAGAGAACGTTCTTTCTAGCCTTGCTGAACCATGTTGCCGATCTTGGCACTATCTCTCTTTAGGATTTTTTGAAGCTTAAGGATTATGGTCATAAAAGTTCTCATTTGGCTGTTGTGGAATCATTCCCATAGCTTTTAAGCTTTGCCCGTTAATGTACAACTGTGGTTCTCTCTAGCCAGAGGCGGAGATAAAGGGGGTCCCATGGGGCCATGTTCCCCCCTCAGTTAAAAATAAAAATTTTTTAGGTATATTTGAGAATGAATATTACATTGGTTGAGATGGAACAGCTTGACCTTACTATGTGAGAGCATGCAACTTCGATCCACGCTCCCAACATTTTTCATCCTTTTTTTTCCAATCTTTAAAACTGGGCCTTTTAATCAAGCCCATTACAAACAAACAAGATTTGTCAATGACTCTGCCCATTACAAACAAACAAGAATAACTTAATTGTGACTCTTTCTCTTCTTTCTCACGTTTCTTCTTCGTTAATTCCTTTTTCTTTCTTTTTTTTTCAGATAACAGTTTCTTCCTTTTTCAATTGAAAGAGATGTATTTGCAAGTATTGACAATGAAACAATTATGAATAGATTTCAATCAATGAAAAATAGGCGAGGAATATTGTAATTTAATGTTTTAAATTTTCTTTGTATCCAACATTTTTCTTGTTTTATTTATTTTATTATAAATGTTATTTTTGTGAATTATAAATTTTAAGTTGAATTGGACCCCCCTTATCTAAAATCCTGGCTACGCCACTGTCTCTAGCTGTCTTTCTTGCACCTGTATATTTGGTGCACTATGCATGTTTGGAGTATCTCTAGACCTCTTGTTCTGGAGATGATGATGGTAAGCTGCCACACCCCTTCGGAGCCTTTCACATATGATCATCTACGGCTCCCATCTTATTGGAGTTCTTCTGAGATTTTAGGGTGTGACTTTACATATTTTTTACTTTCTAGTATTTGTTTTAGGAGAATCATTATAGGTTGTTTTAATTCTCTATTTAACTTAATTTTCCTTTTCTGAATGATTTCAATAGTCTCGTGTTGTTCAATAATTTTGATCGTAAAGTTTCTATCTATTTTGGATGTAAGCTTTAACCCATTCATAATTTTCCTCTCCATGGGTGTGGTTCTATTGTTATATGGGTTTTATGTGTAATCTATAATTCTTTACCGAATAAAAAAAATCATAACTCTTCACATATACTAAATCACTAATTATCTATAATATTATTTTAAAATATATTTTTATTTAATTTAGTTAATTAGACTCTTTATGTTGTTATTTAAATTTAAAAAATTAGATCAATAATTAAATTGAAGATCACACATTGAGATATAATTTAATAATAAATACAAAAATATTATATAAATTAAATTAATTCATATTAAAAATATTTATATATTAATTATATTAAAAAATGATTATTATAATATTATGTGACTATTATAATATTATGTTATACTAATAAATATTTTTAATACGAATTAATTTAATTAATTTAATATTATTTTAATAAATATATATATATATATATTTATTGAGTAATTAATATATGATCAAATTCACTTTCCCCAACCCACACCAATATTCCAAAAAAAATAAAATTGGAGACGGTTTATTAATGTTGACTTTTTATTTTATCTTAAACTTAATGAATTATTATGTAATGGCAAGTTAATCGGGACAATTAAGAAGGGTTTGCAATTTTCAACGACACGACACATAATAAATAAGCTTTTATTACATATATTTAAAGAACTAAAGACTTCTAACATGGATAATAAAAATAAATATAATTAGAGTTTAATCATTTTAATCATTGTAAAAACTACTGAAGGAATTTGAAAATTTTTTATTATCATTATTATTGACATCAATATGAAATAAATAATTTAATTTTATATATATTTTAAAAAAATTCATAAAAAAATTAAAAGAGTCAAACATAAATATATAAATAAATTTTAATAATTTAACATTAAATTTTTTTTAAAAAAAATTATACATTTTGGGGATAATGATTGCCACCTCATAATTAAGCCTGGCACAGTTCCAATTGTTTCCAATTGGTTTTTGGCTAAAACTTATTGATTTTCTGGTCAAAATTGGCTGCAAAATACCTTTTTTTTTTGGGTTTATCAAATTCGATTTGGGCTTGGAAAGTGCCTAATACTGATTTGGAACTTGCCTCCTTTACTGCCCAATTTTGATTTCACCCGCACCAATTTGAGAAAATTACGTTTTTTTTTTTTTTAAATATCATATACTTTTTTAATATATCAAATATATATTAGACTTATATCTCTAAACAGAAGATATTTTTAAAATTAAAAATTAAAAAACAATTCCAAAAAAATAAAAATAATTAATTTTAAAAAAATAAATTTATTTTTTGAAAATATTTTGAAAGAAATCTTAACCAATTTTCGAGTCAGACCCAATCCATGAATAGCGTTGTCATGAAATGTCTCGGAAACTTGTCTTAGATCACGGCCATGAGAAAAAGGCATATATCAAAACATAGATATTTATTTAAAAATATGTTAAAAAATAAAATTATTTTTAAAAATATCTATTTTCTTAAAAATCATTTTTTAACTTTCAATTTTAAAAAATATCTTCTCGACTTCCAATTTCAAAAAATATCCTTTCAAAAGTATAGATATAATATACTTAATATATACTTCAATTCAAAAATAAAAAATAAAAAGTGACATAGTTTATTTTTCACTAATTTATAAAAACTATACGAATATATGAAAAATTGTATTGAAATATCTTAATCACTACTACTTCAAATGCTAAAATACAAACTTTCTTTTCATTTTTTTAATGTTGGTTTTCCCAGCACATCAAAATTTATTAACTAATAGAAATTGATTTTCACTCTAATTATTCTTTTATATACTGGACCCACTAGGAACTGAGCTATTCTTTCTTAATTTCATGAATTTCATAGAGCAACAAATACGACTAAAAGTCTAGGAATTCAGTGTGTTTTAGCAGACAATTCAAAGCCAGCAATGGCAGAATATATATATATATATATATATATATCAGCAAAAGTCTTATGATTTACATGTAGTGAAAACTGTCATGGAGCAGCAGCAGTATTAGAATAATAATACTGTTTTTCCCAGTACCATTAATTAAAAAGATTTAAACATTATAATAACATAAATTAACCTACTGTCGATGCACAGTTAAACACAAGTTAACAATAAATATAAACATAAATGTTGTATATTCTTCTTAATAATAAACTGAAAAATACACGATTTCTTTAAATATTTATAAATACTGAAAAATTAACATATATATTACTAATAAATCTAGTGACAACTAATCAAAGTTCAATTGGCTGTCCTCTTGAAAAGAAAGTAATTTCTTTCACAGATCTTCCCAGCTGAAATTTGGCAGGATTCTTCTTTTATAATGGTGAATGAGCCAAGCCAACTCATTTTCTTGGGGTCCCCAATTTCCCAAATGTATGGACTTTAGTTTCTGCATTATTATTACTATGGAGAAGGTAGCTTAGCCATATATTGAATAAGATGCTTACAGTCAAACAAGCAAGCAACCCAAGTTGTACAAATAACAAACATGTTTCTTTCAAGGGGAAGAGAAATTTTCTTTTTTTTAATCATCAAGAAAGCAAATGAAAAGACAGGAATCCTCCTGGTGTCCCTACGTTAAAATATCAATCAAGCCCGCAAAATTTATGACAAAAGAAAAAGAAAGTTACCCTACCCACAAATTTCAATATCTAAAGCAATCACATTAGACCCACCAACAAGTAGTACTCTTTTGGCAACATTATGAAGAAGTTTCATTATTGAAAAAACTTTCTTCAATTATCTGCAATGAAAAATCATAGCATTTTTAAAGTGATATAATGTGCACAAAAATCTGAATGGTAGATATGGACAAAGATTGTTACCAGTGTGCAATCTTGAGGTATTGCTACTGCTGGATGCAAGATCAAGCCAAGAGTCTGAGTTCTTTGGTGGCCATTCACCAAAGAAGTGGTGCAATGGTTTCGGGGTTTCCGTTTCTTTTTCTAATTTGATTGATTTTGTAGTTGATGATGACTTGAAATCAGTACCCAATACAAAGGAATGCTGCTGGTTTTGATCTTCTTGTTGATTTGTTGAGTAGTTTTTATAGGAATTCGTGGTCAATTGCTGATATGAATCCTGAAAATTTCTCACACTTCCTGAAACTTCTGGGAAGAAAGCTCTTTCATCTACACTCTCTCTCATTCCATGAAAATATCTAAAAATAAAATCTCAAAGACCCAATCAAACAAAACAAAGAAAAAACAAAAAAAAAGATTAAAAAAAAGATTCTAATTTTACACAAACCTGTAGTCCTTATCAGCTTGAGAAGAAGAGGCAGAGTCCAAAAAGAGGGTAGTGCTATTTTGATGTGAAAAAACTGAATCAGGAGGTCTAGAAGATGAAGATTGAGGGTGAAGGAAAGGATTAATGATAGTTCCATGGCTATTATTTTGATTGACATGGAATTCAGATTCAAGAGATGAAGAAATAGGAGAGAAAGAGTGAGAGGAACCAGAAGGTGAATTTGTAGAACTGGAGAAATTTCTATTAATAGATGGTGATAGATTTGTTATTGTATTGTTAGTAACAGTAGATGTTGCTGTTGAAGATGAAGTAAGTCCCACTGGCTTTCTTGAACGATTTCTACCTCTGTGCATGTGTCTTTCACAGTATTTAGAATCTGGGTAAGCCTCCTTTGAGCATCTCCATTTTTTCCCATCTGTTCTTCTGCATCTTCCTGGCTCTGGATCTGCTTTTCTTCCAAAACCCACCTGAAAACAACCCCAACCAACTGCAAAACCCCATCAAAATCCATAGTTTCATCTTCCCTTCTGAAAAATCTATATTATAAACAAGCAATAAAAAAGAAATTATGAAAATATTGCAAAAGATAAGCAATTACTATTTTGATGAGGAAACAGTCTTGATGCCAAATAAGATTCCCAGCTTCTTTTGACAGAATAAATAAGTTCTTGAGGAACTGGTACACCAGAGACCATGTATTTGTAGATGAGTGCTTGGTGTTCAAGTTCTTGCCACTGTGTTGGTGTGAAAGGAGACCTATTTCTTGTACTCGTTGAGCTCAACATCATTGACAAAGACTAAATTAAAAGAAAATAAAAGAAAGTTCAGAAAGATGAAGTAAAAAAGACTTGATTCTTGTTCTTGCAAAGATTTAAGTTTTGAAGGGTATTTTTGCAGGGTCCTTTTGGTTGCTGCAGAATCTTCTTGTTCTTGTATGCATGAATAAAAAGAACTAGCTAATGGCTCTAGCTAGCCATATAAATAAAATTAGAGCTGTGCTGCCAGTGCCACCTCTTCTTCTATCTCTGTCTAGAGAGTAGTAGTACTGAGTGACTCTTCTGCTCTTATAATGACCGCAACTCTTTTGTTTTTTCTGCCGCTCTTCTGCTACTTGCTGCTCTTGTCTCTGACATCTCTACTTACTGTACAAATAAAGTATAGTAAAAAACTGAAAAAGAAAAAATATATAAATACAATAGAAAAAGAAACGTTATGCCTAGTCTTGTTTGCCCTTGGCTTCAAATTATGAACTTGGAAATGAGTGCCATGTCATTATTTGAACCTGCATATAAATATATAAATATATATATATATATATATAATGGAAGTGGATATAGCAATCTTCAACCTTTCCTGCTGCTGCTTCTGAGATAATATTCCAAAACCAGATGCTATGGATTATCAAAAGCATAATTAAAATTTCCTTGTTTATATAAGTTATAAGAAACATATATCAAATATATTTATATATTGATTATTGGGATCTGATTCAAAATTATCAACTTTAAAAGAAAGAATTATTAGTGGCTGGAGAGTAACTTCCAAAAAAACTTGCCTTAAACATGCATCATTTGGATTTGTGATATTTATGATTTTGGAATTCAAGACAGAAATTAAATATATTATGAGAATGGAAAATGGGTTCTTAATTTATTATTTAAAGGAATATATTATATCTCTTGTGAATGTGAATAAATAAAATAAGAATTAAGATTGGATTTTCTTGAAAAATTCAAGAAAATATCATATTTTTTCTCTTTTAAGATTAATTTTTAGTCTTGAAAAATTAAAAACGACAAAAGAAAAAAGGCTGGGTGGATTGGAAGAAGGAATTTGATAAGTATAGTAGTGAAGAGTGTGAGGAGTGACAATGATAATAATATAGCAATAGAAAGACTATTGGGTAGAGAAGGGAGGTGAGGAGGTCAAGAATTGTCTGTTAGCTATTAAAAGCTTTTTTTCTGCCTTCTTTTGTTGAAAGTAGGCAGATGAAGTGTGTCAGAGGAAGTGCACTCTGAGGAGAGCTGGTGAGGTTTTTGGGAGGTTTTGGTAATGGCTTGCCTTCACTTATTTATTTATTTTTTAAATTAACTTAGACAAAATTGACTAAGAATGATGTTTTAATTTTACATCTTTAACTCTATCATAATCATTTTATGGTTTTACATTAATTTAAATTGCATTGAGGAAGAAAAAAAAAATTTATATAACCAATCTAATTACGGCTAGGACTTTGTTGAATTAAATTGAGAGTTTTGAGTCTAAATTTTTTTTATTTTTTTCTCCCTGATAAAGACAAGTAAACAAAACAACAACACGTACCCTTCTTCTCTTCCATTTCTTCATTGATAAACTTTGCTGTAAGGTAATTTTCTTGAAAACATCTCTTTCCATATTAGTCATAGTCTTCTTTCACTGTTAACCATTTTGTTGACAGACCCTTTTCAGTTTCACAGAATCACATCACCTGACTGGGTTTGTTTATCACTGGGAACTTGCTGCATCTTTCTCCCCCCACCTTTCTTTTATTTATTTATTTTTTTTAAAACTTAAATTTATTCATTTATATAATTAATATACCAAAATATATCAAAATAGTAAAATATTAAAAAAAAAGTTAAAAAAATAATGTAATTTTCCCTTTTATTTTTACTGCTTGTTTGCTTTTATTTAGTTTTGGAAAAATATTATGAAGTTCCCCAAGTTATAAGGCCCAATGAGTCAATGCAGTTACTTTCCCAAGTTATATGGGCGAAGCTTAAACTCAATTTCTAAGCCCACTTAAACACTGAGATCCATGGTGAATTGATCAGAGTCAGACTGGTGCAATGAAGCAAAAGCTTAATTTGTTTCCAGTCTCGATATCACATTAAACTGGTGTATGCATAATTTCATTAAAGGAGACTCAAAGATTTTTTGAATGTTACACCTGCAAGAATCAGTGGGTTTCATTTAACAATTATCCTTTGTATGTAAGAGCTGCAATGCATGTTTTGGGTTTTTCAGTAATACCTCTCGGGCAAGTAAGCTCTGCTACTGATTTTACATTTTAAAATTGTTTGTTTAAACAAGTTTTCTGAATCTAAATCCATAGTACTAATGTCATAATATTAAATTATCAATCCGTCCCACACCAAGACATAGTCTGGTCATAAATGTATATTTCATTTGAAATAGATTCAGAATCGATATCTTTTTTTTTTTTTTTGGCTATGGTGCTCAAAGACTACATCATTGGATTTGCTTTCATTTTTTTTTTCTTTCTGCCAACTTTTTCTCCGAATTGTATTCTTCTCAAAATTTATATGTGCTAAAAGGTTCAAACTTAATTTTGCACCATAATAGAAAAAGATTAGAACTTTGCTGCCAAAAATCTGAAAAACTCTTCTAACTAATAACTACCCATAAATTTAAAAAAAATACACCTTCCATTATATATTTTTTAAAAAATTTATTTTTTTATCGGGGTATTTTAGTTATTTTATTATAAATTATGTAAAATGTATAAATTTATTATAAACTCATTATAAAGTCTCTGTAAATTAATGAAAATCTAATATTTTAATAAATATTTTATAAATTTTAATATTTTAATAAATATTTTATAAATATGATAAATTTAGAATTATTTTTAATTTTTTTTTTATATTTTTACTAAAAGCCCAATAAATTTTTGATTCAGCGATGTTGAAGTAATCTCATTTAACAACTATTTTTTTTTTTTATCGATACTAAAAGGCCTCCAATTGAAACCATCATTTTAGCCAAATCCAATTAAAAAGTGTATCCAAAAATAAGGCCAGAAATGATTATCAGATTTCCAATTTCTGCTTTCTTAACTTCCTCGTAGCCAATGACGTTGATAGCCAATAGCGCATTGCTTCTGTTTAAATATTAAATTGGAGTATTAAGTGTTATCTATCTCCCTATATAATTAATAAAAAAAATTCATTTGCCCTTTTTTTAAGAGATAGGTGTATGAAAACAACGGTATTGTCTTATTTGAACTCAAGTGATTCGCAATAAAGTGGAAAGAATTTTAAACAAAGCTAAATTAGCAAGTTTATCTTTGCACATTCTGTGCGGCAGAAAGCTTAGGAGAAAGGGAATTCTTGTGTGTCACACAAAAGTTCTATGGTAGCCATTTGAAGGACAAGCAAGATTGTGATTCTTTCTTCTTTTCTGTTCATAGCTGTCAAATTGTCTCGTTAGTGTCATACTTTCTTTCCTCCCATGTGCTTTTACTGGACCACATATTTTCCTCTTGCCACCAATCAAGCTTTGTACTTGGAAATTATAGACAGTTATAATTGCATATCTAGCATCATATGTTAGAGTCTAAGAGGTAAAATTACTACTCAACTCAATTAAACATTAATCTCAATTTAATGGAGTTGACTGTGTAGTTTTTTTTTTTCCATCATAAACAATTACTTTTCAAGAAATATAGATAATTTTTCAATGCATATTAAAAGTTTTTCAAAAATCTTGACTTTAACCATGATAAGGGTTCTTTGTGAATCGTAGCCTGGACAGTAAATTGTTGATCCATAACATTAGATGGACTGAAACCAAGAGAACCGGGGCCTAAATATATATATATATATATGTATGATTTTTTATTTAAAAATTAAGATTTTAGAATTAATTTTTTTTAAATTTTTTTTCTTATATTGCAATAGTAATATTAAATATTTACAATTATGTATTTAAATACATATATTTGTAATAAAAAAATTATATTTGCAAAAATTTCATTAATAATAATATTTGTATTATAATAGATTAATAATAATAATTATTATTATTTAATAATTAATATTATTTTATTTTATTTTATTTTATTAATATTATTAAATTTATGAGTCAAGAATTTAACCTCATAAAAAATATTAACTATTATAGATAATTTTTTTTAAAAAAAATAAATATGAATTCAAAAAAAAAATATTTTGAACGTTGGTTCAAACCGGAATCAAAACCATAACTGAAATAAAAACCTATTTGTCATTTAAGGGTCTGACCCTTAGCTAACCTAGCTATTGACAGTTAAAATTAAAATTCATGATAACTACGGACTGAAACCGGGCGTTAACCTACCTGTGGCCATAGCTACTTGGCAGGCTAGCGTCACTTAAAAATATACTACTAATTATCAACTTTATTAAGACGGCATTCTTTGCAAGTAAAGCTGAATGTTTGTCTTAGATTAGGAGATTAAATGTTGCTGGTAATGACTTTTCGTTACCTATTCTTAATTAACAAATTAATGCCGATATTGGTTGCTTAATTTTAATAAAAGTTTCTTCTTGTTTTGCTAAATCAAGAAGGGGGGGCCTCGCCAATGGCCCATATTGCTTAAAAGCACCAAAAGTTGTGGTCTTTCTTGTTATTTGCTGTAAATCATTTTTCATAGTCGAGCCGAATAGGATCACGGGACAATAATGCTTTCCTCTTAATGATTTTTAACGCAACGGCAAGCTGTGGTCCTTTAGTGGGTGCTTTCGATGTCAAATTGCACCATATAGCACTTCTATAAAAACTAATGCCACCTTCAAAATATTACACACCAAAACACCGTCAATTCAATAACATTCTAGCAAAAATGCTTTACATTATCTTTCTTGTTGCTCTGTTATTTTCCTCCTCTCATGCGGCAGATTTCTGTGTCGCGAAACTAAAAGGCGCAGGAAGTCCTTCAGGATATGCTTGCAGGAACCCTGCAAATGTAACAGTCCGTGATTTTGTGTTCAGCGGTCTAGGCATTGCTGGTAACACTACAAATATTATCAATGCTGCTGTGACCCCAGCTTTTGTGCAGCAATTTCCAGGTTCAAACGGTCTTGGCTTATCTGCTGCACGGCTAGATCTTGCAGCAGGAGGTGTTGTGCCAATGCACACTCACCCAGCTGCTACTGAACTTCTCTATGTGGTTCATGGGAAAATAACAGCAGGGTTCATTTCCTCTGCAAATGTTCCTTATGTAGAGACTCTTAAGACAGGTGATATTATGTTGTTTCCACAAGGGTTGCTTCATTTTCAGATAAATGCTGGTGGGAAGCCAGCACTTGCTATTGTTAGCTTCAATAGCCCTGAACCTGGTCTTCAAATTCTTGATTTTGCATTGTTTGGAAATTCCTTGCCTTCTCTATTGATTGAGAAGTCCACTTTTCTTGATGATGCTCAAGTGAGGAAGCTCAAGAGTGTTCTTGGTGGTACTGGCTAGACTTGATTTTAAAAAAATAAATAAATAAAATTCTTGCACAAGATCCTTTCTTTGGTGTGTGTTGTAGTTGGAAAAAATGTGGGTCTGTTCTTTGAGCTATGGATTATTCTGATGTATGTTTAGTGAATTTTTATACAATTATTTGTTCCAATTCCTAATGCAAAGCATCAGTTAGTTTTTGTATGAGTCTTCACTCTAAAATTTTGAACACGACAACTGAATCCAATTGCCACTATTTTGAAATTTTTCAACAGGAAATGCTTAAAGAAATATTATTATCCATTTTTCCTTTCTTATCTTATCCATTCTTCCAGTGGTTGAAATTCCTCTCTGTTTTTAAAATATAGCCAAAAAAAGAGAAAAACATATACTGTGAGATTCCTGAAAATTGTTATATATTAAGCAAAGTTGTAACCTTAGCAAGTAACTAACTTAACTTCCACTTCCCTGTACTTTGGAAAAACAAAGAACCTAACTAGTTTTAACAATTATCATCCTTAATAATAACAAGCATAATAGTTAAAAACTTTTTATGACTAATTATTATCCTTAAGGGACGTCTCCTATAGGCTATTGCTTGCATTTGTATAAATGGATGGTCAAGTTTTAACAAGCTTTGATTATTTGCCATCAGGCCTCTACTGGCATATCTCTTAAGGCCCATTCACTGCTGAATTGATTTCCAAACACAACTCTATGAAAGAAAAAGAAAAAACAAGAGACCAAGGTGAAGGTGGTCTTCATTAATTTTGTTGGGTTTAAATTGGGCCCAATCATGTGTTTTGTTGGGCTTAATTGAGCCCAATAGGTTTTTGTTTGCACTATGATTGGACAACCAATATTATGAGGAAATTCATCAAAATAAAAATTCAGGTGCTAGCAAGTCAATCTTGACTGCTTAGGTAAAAGTAGTAAGGGAGGCCATTTCAAAGCAAAGCACTAACAGGCACCTTACTAGTCCTTCGGACTGCTACTAAAATCAATAGGCTCCGGGAATAGGAAGACTTATACTTTACTGGCATAAAAGCAGATTGAGTCTAAGACTAAGGCGTGCGTACCACTTACAGCACTAAGAACACCGACTACGGATCCGGATCAGTTTCTGGGACTGAGGGAGGATTGTTACTGACACCTCCGATAAAGGAAGAAGATCAATTGATTCTACTGACAAGATGGGTGGATTCCCTACATTAGCCAACTGCTTAGATACTAAACCCTACTCGCCACTTGCAACCCTAGCTGCCAATATCATGTGAGTTAAGGTTGTCAATCTTTGAATTCTGAATTTTGAGACAACACAACATAACCCTATTTTTCTTACATTACTTGGCATTCTTTTATTGACCCAAAACAAAACACTATTCACTTGTAAATTTGGATAAATGTTCACATAAACAACATATATATGCATATAAAAATGGATTAAATCTTTAATCAAATCCTAGGAGATATTATTGTCGAAAGTAAAGTATGAAGAGAAAAATAAAAGGAAAAGACGTGATAAGTTACCACGAGACACCAAAATGTTTTTTATTATTAATATAATATCATAAATTTATTATATAAAAATATATATTTATTATTAAATTATATCTCGATATATATATATTAATTCATAAAAAAATAACATTTAGAAAAAAAAAATAAAGTATAGATTGGCATTGGTGTGTAGGTTGGGTCCATTTGGGGGTCTAAAAACAAGAATATCATTATAATAAACTATTTGGATAATATTATTCTTTAAAGAATTGCAATTCCAATATCAAACATGAAACTTGGTTGTAGATATATGTCTATTTCAATGCACTCACAGAGTCTTGAAAAGGCACAAAGCACAAGCACACAAGAACAAATATAATTTTTTCAATTAGTAAACAGAGCATGCCATTGCGGCTTGTTATCAATTCAAATTCAAGTCCATCACATTCCCCTAACTTCTCTCTCCAAACCCTATTTGTAGATCTCAACAACTCATGATGTATAAGGAAATAATAAGTTTAAATATTATAATGCACAGAAAAAATAGATCCTAAATCCATTACTCAACAAAGTTTTACTTAAAACTTAATTAGAATCGATTATATAATTTTTTTTATTTGACGCAATTTAAAGTTAAATTTTGAAAAAATATATAATTTGATTCTAAATCTATTATTTAAGAAAATATATATTTATTATTATGCTATATTCCGGTGTTGGAAATGATAAATTAATTAAAAAAAAAAGGCATAGTTCTCGTTATATAGCCTAAAAAAGGCTTTTAAGAAAAACATCAAATCCTCCAAATGAACAGCACATCAAAATCTTAAAATATGCTCTCTACTGTCTGATACTGATTCTAAAAAGGCTTAGCTATCCAATTCATTTTTTTGAACTCCTTTAAGTCTAAATGCTCTATCATTTTTCTTTTTAGTCAAAGAATAAACAAAAATCTCTATTTATATTTCTCTGAATTTTTTCGTTTCTTTCACAAGAACACACAGAGAAATGACTATTGAAGAATCAGAGCCCAATCAGATGTCTGATCAGATACTAGATTGGTTAGAAGATTCAGTGTCTTTTCTTCCATCTTTCTTGGATGATCCATACAACAACTCTGGTGATATCAATAGCTATCAATGGTGGAATCAAACAGAAGAAATTTCCCAAGACCCAATCATTACTAATACTAATAATCTCACTACTATCAACACCAACACAACCAGTTTAATAGAAGAAAAAAATCCCACCATTTTCTATCATCAACAACCTTCAAATTCTTCAAGAAAACGAGAAGCTCTTGATGACCTAGTTCCTAAAACATCACAGAATCATCATCAGAGAAAGAAACAGAATCAGAAGCAAGAAGGTGAACAAGTAGTTGTTGAAGTGGCGACAGGGAAAAGATCAAATGGGAACAAGAAAAATAGTAATAAAAACTCAGGAAACAATGGAAATAATAATGAAAATAGCAAAGAAGGAAGATGGGCAGAGCATTTACTTAATCCTTGTGGAGCTGCTATAACTACTGGAAATTTGTCTCGTGTTCAACACCTTCTTTATGTTCTTCATGAACTTGCTTCATCAACTGGTGATGCCAATCATCGACTAGCTTTTTATGGTCTCAGAGCTTTAACTCACCATTTATCATCATCTTCAACAATCGCCTCGGCTTCTTCTATTGGGCCTATTTCTTTTGCTTCAACGCAGCCAAAGTTCTTTCAAAGGTCTTTACTGAAATTTTATGAGGTTAGTCCTTGGTTTACTTTCCCTAATAATATTGCGAATTCTTTAATTCTTCAAGTTCTTGGCCAAGAACAAGATCAAAAGCGCAATCTTCATATTCTTGATATTGGGGTCTCTCATGGTATGCAATGGCCTACACTTCTTGAGGCCTTGACTCGCCGGTCCGGTGGACCTCCTCTGTTAGTCCGCATCACAGTCATCGCTGCCTCCTCCATTGAGAATGGTCAAAACACTGAAACCCTATTTTCATTAGGTCCTCCAGGAGATAATTTTTCAACAAGATTACTTAATTTTGCCAAGTCTATGAACATCAATTTGCAAATCAATAGACTTGATAATCACCCATTACAAAATCTCAATTCACAAGTTATTAACACCAATCCTGACGAAACTTTAATAGTTTGTGCTCAATTTAGACTTCATCATCTAAATCACAACAACCCAGATGAAAGGACAGATTTCTTGAAAGTTTTGAGAAGCTTGGAGCCAAAAGAAGTAATACTTAGTGAAAATAATACAGAATGTAGCTGCAACAGTTGTGGGGATTTTGCAACAGGATTTTCGAGAAGAGTGGATTACTTATGGAAGTTTTTGGATTCAACAAGTGCAGCTTTTAAAGGCAGAGAAAGTGAAGAAAGAAGAGTGATGGAAGGAGAAGCAGCCAAGGCATTAACTAATCATGGAGAAATGAATGAAAGAAAAGAGAAATGGTGTGAAAGAATGAGAGGAGCTGGGTTCGTGAGTGAGGCATTTGGAGAGGACGCCATTGATGGAGGTCGAGCTTTGTTAAGGAAGTATGATAATAACTGGGAAATGAGAGTTGAAGAAAAAGATGGGAATGTGGGGTTATGGTGGAAAGGGCAGCCTGTTTCTTTCTGTTCATTGTGGAAGTTGGATATGAAAATCAAAGGAAATGACAGTTAAAAAACAGTTGCAGTTCCCCAGTTTTTATCTTCTCTTATGTAAATTCAAGTGAGTTGAAAAGTTTGAAGTGTAGAGGCTGGTTTTGGCCGTCTCTTTTTATTAAATGCTTGATTTTGTTTGATAGATCTTTTTGGTTGAAACAGGAAAATTTTTAGCTTTAATTTCATAAAAAAATAATTTCTAATTTACATTTGTTCATGGATTCATAGCCAATGAACAAAATCTTAATTGGCTTGGCTCAGAGGCAAAATTGCAAAAGTACAGTGCAGCAGTGCTGGTTTGCAAAATGCAAACCACCATAGCTTAGATAAAAACTAAAAGATACCAACAGTTTTAGTTAGCAACGCCAAGATTTGGAATTTTCAGTCAGATATTACCAAGGGAACCGAAAACCAACCATTTGTAAATTCAAGTAAGCAACTTCAAGTTGCAAAAATTAGTGATTATCAATCAGTAATCAATAATCATCCTAGGTTATATACAAATACACTTTCGATTCTACTTCAGTATCTATCCTTATAAAAAACATTTACTTTTCATTAATCAACATTCAAATATCCTCATAGAACTTCGAGCAGCCTGACGACAGAGAGGACACTTAGGTGATACCTCGCGTTCAACTGATATTGCACAAAGTTGGCAACAGACAAGATGCCCGCATGGGACGAATGCAGAACGTCTTCTTCTCATCAAGCAGATCACACATAACTGTCCATCCGGCACGTCTCCCGTCTCCTCCTCCACATCAATTTGACTGAGATCCTCATCAATGGGAATATGGCTTCGTTGCTCAGACCGTCTCTGTTGCCTCCATTCTTTCCATTTATTCCAGTTCCTGAAGACAAATTTGCTGATTAATGGAAATAGAACTGAATAATTTTTTTTATTCAATGAAGTGAATAATGTTTACTGTTATATACTGATTCATTCTTTCTCTCCATAATCAGTTCAGATAGATTGTCTAAAATGGACCAACTTTGATTGCCACAGTTGTCTGAAGTAGAAATGCATTCCCAAGCATATCTAATTCACAGCATTTAGTAAATGCATTCTACGGGGAAAAGAAACTACCTGACAATAGCATAGCCAAGAATACCAATTGACAGCGAACCAAGAACAACACCACTCCACAACAGAACTTTCGCCTTGAAGGCAAGATCTGCCACCATTTGGTCTTTAGTCATATCTGACCTGCAACAACCCAGAAAATTGAATTTCACTGTGGATATTTTTCACACTTGAATTGCATGTGCAAAATATGCTTCTAAAGTGATGCACAATAACCTTCTTACTAATGCAATAATGTATATCAGTGGTAGGAGTAAAATACTGGTAAATATTAAGCTATTCCATGAAAACAAGGGCTCATGAAATTATATGGTAAAAATTTCAAAACCAGATATTGGATGTATAACACAACTAAGCAAAAAATGATTTCTATATAATATAAATGGAACATACTATGTGCCTATCCAGTATATGCAGATTCATGAAATTACAAATTTTGTGCTCCATGAAACATAGGCCATAAAATGAACGTGGTTCTTCAAAAAATTGTAAGTTATCAGGCATTATTTATATGGTCCAGATATGATTATTGGGGGCAGCCCACATGATATCCTATGCTTCATCTTTGAAAAGCTGCCTTCCAGTCAGATCATCAAGAGTATTTAGTACTTCATAGAAGTCTCAGATGTAGAGAAGAGAATAAATTAAGAAGTATACGTTCCATTATTTTGTAGATAGAGCCCCACATTCATGCAGAAGATAATGACAAGTCAGACAAAAAAATCAACAGAAACTGAAAGTTGATGAACCCAGCTTGGTCCCATAGGACAAAACCTAGAATAATTTATGAGAAACCTACCATTTAACAATTTAAATGGCGTTTTTCAGACTGCCATCATGAGTAATAACAGCGTAAATTCAAGTATAGAAATTGTAAATCCTATATGCCGCAAGGAAGACATACAGCAGATTTGTTAAATTTTGCCTGTCTGACTACAAGACCTACAGAATGCTCAAGAAGAAGCCATCTTACAGGAAATAGGGAAGATCCTTGGAAGATTTTATCTCAGGAATTCCATCTTTAGAAGTGTAAATGCCAACAGCATTTATCTCCTTCCCTAATGGGAGGATTTTCTCCTCATCAAGCAGACCAACCTTTTAAACCAAAACAAATTAGTGATGTCAAGCTCAACAAAGATAAATGCATAAAAAGAATAAAACTTCAGTATTAGGAGAATATGGAAAGGATAAAACGTTCACCATGTATTGAAATCATTTAAGGACATAAATATGCAGACTATTAGGATTTACTACTTTGTAGCTTACAGGATATTCATGACCAAAAAGTGCCTGAAGGAATGTATATGGAGAAGCATCAACGGGTTGCAACTGATGATAAACTGTGGTAAGAGGTAAAGGATGCCTTGAACCATCCATATTTATAATAACATAACATGATTGTGGCCATCAACCACCTTCAACAAGAACAAAAGGGACCTGTAAAATAAGCACAAACAGACGAGTCAAGTTCCCCTATCACATATATCAACAGAAATTCACTTGAAAGGCCCTCGGCTTTATAGAAGAAATCAAATACTAACAACTCGAATTAAACCATTGCCGTCTTAACAAAAGACGATCGGTTTTAATGAAAGAGCATTGCTAACTTTTTTTAAAAAAATAATAATAACATTCAACAGCAGCAGCAACTGGAATAGATGTGATGCTCCCTCTCTTCTTCTCATAAACAATTCAAATCAATAGAGCCATAGCTCATATTATGGAATCATGGCCTTAAAATGGCACTAAAGATTTGTAATCATATTACAGTGATAGATTCCAATATACATTGCATCTAATTAACAGTAAAAAACTAAAAGTTCTAACATAAGTACTTGGTAGATTGCAGAGCCTCAAATGTCTAAGCAGAGTCATTTCATCCTCAAAAAAATGTATAGCCTCCAGATCAAATATCAATTGATATTACACAGGACCCTTATAACAATGAAAACTGGCATTGCTAAGGCATTTAATCACTAACATTAAATAAGATCTATTTCCATACCATTTCTTTGGCTGAGAATAATGTAAAGAGTAAGAATATCAATTAAATTAACAAAAAGGAGAATTAGTCACCGTTTGCAATGAGGTTGTTTCTTGTTCTCTCCAAGATCTACCAAAGATAGCTCGTAGATCAGAAGTCCATCCAAAGAAGCCCTTCCATTCATTGTATATACACTTCACAGCACGTAAAACCACAAAATTCATATTAGATTTCTTCAGAACTTTAGACTAATGACAGAGCAGTAAGATAGATTTAAATGATAAATCAGCAAAGAAAAATCAGTTCAACCACTTCAAACAGAAGCTATTTCCGACAAAATTCATGATTTTATAACATATAATGTTTTCAAAGAGCCTCATGTTTCTATGTTGATTTCATTCATTAAGACCATATCAATAAAATACCTAAGTAGTTTTAATTTTCTGATCAGATTTTTATAGATATACTGTAAGCAACCTCATAAAAGCACTAACATCTTCATATTGATGGCCATTATTTGTTTGCTTCTCAAGCAATCAAAATTATTTATCCCATCAACTAATAACTCTAAAACCTGAAGAATCCCACACAAAACTACTCAGGCACCATCTAACAACCTCCGAAGTCAGAATATTCCTGCCTAAGAAAAGGCTTCAAATGCACCTTATAATTCATTTTAGAAGCTCACTGCTTGCAAATTTTGTTGAGCTTTAATTTAACCATTTGTGATCAACCCTAAACAACCCTATTAGTTGCTAACATGCTATTTACAAAATTCCTACAAGATCAACATTTTAATAATGCTGCAGCCCTGAAGATGTTCACAACACCGCTACATGCCCCGTAATTAAATCCATATCCTGTTTTTACAGTGTAATGAAATTATTTTTCCAAGAAGCCTTTGCTGATAACACCATATCATTACAAATACTCTCAACAATTTCCTCAAACAAAATCTCCTTATACAATATCCTTTGCCATTACATAATGAACTTAAAAAAAATGCAAAACACCAATTGCAATCAGACACTCAAACACTTTAAGGTTTACCATAATACACTGGCACAAGCATAAATATTTAATCAAAACAGTCATAAAAGATCAAAATTGAATAATTACAACAAAAATAAACCTATAGCAATTATGATTCAAATTCCAAATTAGCAATTCAGTAATTAGATACAAATATTCATATACATACCGTTTGAGTTCTCTGTACAATAACGGCTTTATAACCAGAATCACGAGCAACCAATACATTAGGCCTCAAGCTCCAGTTACCATCCACGGAAGATTTGGCCTCCACCTGGCCGCGTACAATCACGAGCTTCTGAGTTTGGTCTTGGTCAACATTCCGGGTTTGGTTTTCATCTGACGGCTGAGGAAGATCGAGCAGGGAGCGGAGATCACTGACCTTGAACGTAGGAGCTTTGCGGATTTTGAGGAGGCCTTTGGAGTTGGAAGTGAATTTGAGGAAGGAACGGACCGCCGTGTAAGCAAGTACGACGCCGAGAATAGCTCCGTCGAAGGAGAAGGCGAGTTGGGAGACCAACGAGGCTAGGGCTTGCTCGTGAGAAGACATTTTCTGTTTATGGAATTTAATTTAATTCTGCGTTTTAGACATTAGAGGCAGATGGCGTATGAGTTCGATCGAGCGAGCGAACTGAGGAGGGAACAAGGCAAAACTAAAAAGCATAAAACCAGAAGACATGGGTACGCATGAGAAATTTGGGACAAATTTATGACGGTATTGGTATTTTACACTTTCTGTTCCGGTTAATAATCCGACATCGTTTCCTTAACTTTATTTTGTAAGGAGGAGAAAATTACCATGTTGGCATAGAATTTTTTTTTTTAAATACAAAATAAATTCTGATTGATAAATTAAAAAATATATCTGCATTATATAAATAAAATTATAAAATTATAAAATACATAAAATCTATATATATAATAATAAAATTATTAAAATTAAATTTTATTAAATTTTTTTAATGCAAACAGTGGATAATATAACATAACACGGGCAATTTAATTTTTAGTATGATACTTATTTTATCTATCATCTGCTATATTTTATACGATAAAGACACTTTTATTTATAAAGAATAAACAACCATCTTCGTTAGAGAATAACAAATAATCTCCATTTAAAGAGAATATATAAATTTGAATAAAGAAAATTAAAATTTCATAATAAAAATTTAAATAACATTCAATTTTATTATAAAAATAAAAAAAGATAAAAATAAAATATAAATATTAGATTTCATATCTATATTGATCTGAAATTATTTAAGAACAAATCATATAAAAATACATAAAATTAAAAAAAATATAAAAATTAAATAATAGATATAAAAAAGATAAATAAAGACGTCTATCAATAAACTGACAGCAACTCTAGTTTCATATAAAAAAAAGAAAAATTTATGAGAATTTAGAAAGAAATAAGGTGGCTATAAATTTTTTAATATTTTTTTTTTGGTATTTTATTTTTTTTATTAGTTCAGTATTTCAATTTTAATGTAAACTAGTAAATGACTTGTTCTAACTATAATCAGAATAAAAAATATTGATGAATATAACTCATTTGCAAGTATTTTTTAAAGTTAAAATATTAAATTAAAAAAAATGAGATATCAAAATAAAAAATATTAAAAAATTCACACGAACAACGTAATTTAAAAAAAATCTTTAATTATTATGTTATCAAATTTCATAGAATTGGATAAAATTAATTCACAAATTTATACATTTCATTTATGAAACATTGAAATTTCACTTGGAATGAAGTGTCATTACCAAATATAATGGGAATATAAATACAAATTTATATGTCTTATTATTTTATTATTTTATATTTTTTAAACACAATAGAGACATATATAGGACACGACGAATATATATTTTATGATATTTTAATATATTTTAAGATATATTTTAACATAAAATTATATATATATATAATATTAGTAAATCGTTAATTAGATAATTACAATCAATTTTAATTATAAAATTTATTTTTTTACAAAAAAAAATATTTTTTATTATAATTACATTTATATATAAATAAACTAATATATATTTATTTTGAGTATATGTTTATCTCTTATTATATTTTTATAACATATATATATGTATAATTATTTTGAATACATATTTATCTCTTATTGTATTTTTATAATTTAAAAAATATATATACACATATATGTATATATATATATATAAATGTATCACGTCCGTATTATGTTTATATTTATTAAAAATTATCGTATTGATGTATTCATATCGTATTGTGTCTGTGTCCATACTTTATAACATTTTATTTTTATATGTATTTAATAATTCATTTGAAAATTATTTTGAAAAATTAAATTATGTGTTTAAAATGAAAATTTATTAGTAGATCCAGAGGAAGTTTCATAGAATTAAATTATATTTGATATAAAACTTATCAAATTGATGAAATCAATAAAAGATTGTAAAATTTTAATGTTAAAAATTCATTAACATTTGAATAAGACAAAAAGTGCAATTGATTTCTCAAAAAAAAAAAGACAATAATTTCTTTTGCGTCTTCATGTGTAAAACATAGATTATTTGGTATACCATGAAAAGAGCAGGAAGCCAGGAAATATAACGAACAAACAATAAAAAACAAATGGAGATTTCAAAATTTTACTATTTTGTTTTTAATTTTCTGCCAATAAGACCACAACTTAATTTGGTAGAAACATATAAGAGATTTAAAAAAAAAATAATGGCATTTAATCACTTATTTATCCTACTTAATGTCTTGTAAAATTATTGGTACATTATCTGTACTATATTATAGTTATATATATTTTTTAAATAGTGATCATGACTCAGTTCAACAAAATTTTAATTTTAAATCAAATAATCAATTGAAATCGAATATATAAACTCTCTTCTTTATTCAAAGCAATTATGGGCTACATCTAAAATTTATTCATAAAATCTTACAACAAATTTTAATTTATGAAAAAAATATATATAGATGAAGCACTTTTTTATCAGAATTTTTTTAAAAAATTAAAAAAGTTAACATTTTAATCTCTTATCTTAAATTTTTTACATGAATCCAACTTGAATTCGCATAAGTGGAAATAACTCAGCACTAAGAGTGACCTAAAACAAATGAAGTAATCAAACTATTAACGATATCAGGGGATTCAATATTTGCAGCATGGCCGGTGTCCTTGATTATTTCTACTCTTGATTTTGGTCCCAGGTACCTGTCATCAAACAATTTTTCTTTTTCTAATCCCTTCAAACTGGTAATTAATTAATTGATGAATTGAGAAATTACTGGAGAAGAACATAATCTCTGCAACTGATAAGCCAAGTATACTGGAAATACATTACCCTGATCACCTCATATTAGCAGAGTTTCCTTCGCTCAAATGTAGTAATTTTTATTGGATACACAAAATACACAAGCAATATCATAATCATTTACGTATATATAACTAATAATTAATTGCTGAAATCTAATTAATGCCTACTTAGAAATATAATTAAAATAACTTTCAAGTTCAAAAGATTGCATGCTCAGATTAATGGCTTTGCCATATTGAGTTAAATATAGAACATCATAAAATAATAAGAGAAAAGCTTGGAAAATTTGGATAACAATGGATGTTTTAAAACAAACATATATATTATATACATATACCTGGGTTATATTAATGGGAAGCTGTGTATATGCTTTTTTAGTCAACAAGTGCTCCGCCAACTTCTTCTCCTTCCTATGTTTATCACCCATCACCTAGAGAGGCAACAAAATTTAGAACGTTTAGTTCACTTTTATTTGGCTGAGTAAATGCTATTCTCTCTTTATCCGTTATTCAATGTATGATTTTTATAGAATCTTTTCAAATTTAGTACTCCATCAGTCTTAAATTAATATTTTTGTTTTCCCTAAATTATCCACTTACATTAAATGTATTAACGATATTAAAAATATTCAATAAATATATTTTATATTAAAATAAAAATTTATTAGAAAAGTTACATATAAATTTATTTTTTAATAAAAATAAATATAAATTCAAAAAACAAACAAAACCAATAATATTGAATAAAAAAAGATAGTGAAAGATTGATGTTATTCTAAATAGTATTTTTTTCGTTTTATTTTAGATATCGTATAAAAAAATTTATTTTATTTTAAACATTACTTTTAAAAATTTTAAAAAAATTAATTAAAAAATTTTAATATTATTTCTATTAATTAATGAAAAAAAAAGAAATATGATGAGAGATAAAAAAATAATTAGATAAATTATAATAAATTTTTTATAAATTTATAATTATTAATTATTTTTTTGATATGACTATTGTTTTTACGTGATATTTAAGTAAAATGAAGGGAGCAGTATTAAAGAAATAATAGCAACTTTGTGGGTATCGATATAATGTTACAATAATTAATAAATCACTAAATTATAAAAATTGTGAATTTGAAGGTGGGTCCAAACTTAATTGATTAATAACCTGCAATAACACCAAGTCTTTTTTTTATATATATATTCAATACATTCTAAAAAGAGTTTTTTATATTCAATACATTCTAAAAAGAGAGAATCGATTTTGAATATGAAATTGATTCACCAACAATTTCAGAAATGGTAGCCTTGCAAAGATGTTTCTGAAGCAAAACTGATTGGAAATTTAAGCTTTGTTCTGGTATAAATTATTATGAGTTTTGATTTATAAATCAACTAAGTTAGAAACTTGGAATTCAAAACCTGAGCTAAGAAACCATTAAAATCCCATCTAATCAAAACTAATTGGTAAAGTGATTTTGTTTTACTTACAAGCGTAATGTTTGATATGAATAAAAAATTATTTATTAATTTTGTATTTTTAATTCAATTTCACAGACAGGTTACCTGGCCGTTCTACGAGAATTCCACCGCTTGTCGTATGAAAATCCTGTAATGAATACGACATTGTTTTAGACCTTTTTTCAATTAAGAGAAGAGCCAAGTTCAAAACTACGTAGTTTTGGTCAAAACAATAGTTTAGCCCTAAAACCAATTTTCTCTCGCTCTCTCACGTGTTCTCGGACCTCCTCATTGAAATCCTTTTTTCTCACCGATTTAAGGGTAACTCGTCGCCAGACTGCTCTTCTACCATCCCTTAGCTTGGTAACTTTCCGAAGAGCCACGAAAACGAACACACCGGAGCCACCACTCGCCGTTTCTTCTAAGTAGGTGAGGTATCTGATTCCCACTTTCAAATCGAAGACTTGATAAGATTATATTGAGTGAATATTCAATAAATTATCATCTCAAAGAATTCTGATTTCGTGTTTTTTGGTCTCAATATTTTTTATAATGGAGTTGTTGGATTTTGAATGGCAAAAATTTGTGCCTTTTGAGAAAATTTCTATTACAATTTGGTCCTTTATGGGAACTGTTGAATATTGAATTTATTTAATCTGAGAAGAACTTCTAAATTTATGTTTGAAGAATATGAGTATGTAAAACTTTTATGAACTAATTTTATGTTCTTATAAGATTAGATTTTTTTTTGCTGTTAGTATGAAATAAAATTTGTTTGATTTTGCATAATAATCACCATTTATTATATAGCAGCCATCAATTAGAAGCTTTTTCGTGGTATTTTGCATCTTTGTATTTTGTAATCCAGCATAATTTTCTATGCTATTGCTATATATTCTTGTTTTCTGCTCAAGCCCCCTGTGAACAACCCAATTTAGTTAATACCTCTTTTTTTTTCTTTTCTTCTTTGGTTTGGATTTTGGCTTTAGAAATGTTGTGCTAGAAATAGCCTATGTTTCTAGGCCTGGTTTGGGCATTTGAGATGTCTAACGTTGGCTTTTGATTTAGGCTTTTGATCTTGTTTAGAGAATGGCGGAGGGAGATGAGGACTTGCCAAGAGATGCAAAGATTGTCAAATCACTACTGAAATCAATGGGTGTTGAGGACTATGAGCCTTGCGTTATTCACCAGTTTCTGGAGCTATGGTATCGATATGTTGTTGATGTATTGACAGATGCTCAGGTTTACTCAGAGCATGCTGGCAAATCTGCAATTGACTGTGATGATGTTAAGCTTGCTATTCAGTCAAAAGTAAATTTCAGCTTCTCACAACCACCACCAAGAGAGGTAAGCAGCTACCATATATAATGTCTTATTCTTCTTCATTTTCAATGCAGACATGAAGAGTTGGAAATTTTGGTTAAGAAATATGTTAACAGGTGCCATATTGGCATTTTTTTTTGAAGTCATATTGGCATTCTTTAAGCAGTAATAAATGCCCTATTTTTATTAAGGTGTGTTTCATTTGTATTAAAATTTGTTGCAATAATATTCAAGAGGGGTAGCTCAGTTGGTTAAAATAGGACCGAGCAAGTGGGAGAAGACAAGAGTTCGAATCTGTTAGAGAATAAGGAATATTGCCACAAGTATAAAATAAATGCAGAGAATTAAAGAGTAAAATTGGGAGAATAGGAAATCTGTTTGTATTGATAGAATGAGAGGTTATAGCGATTGATGGAATAACAAAGAAAGATAAAGGATGGAATGATTGGAAACCAATCCCCAGGCTGAGCCCCTTGGCAGAACAAACTGCTGAGTACGTAACAAAAAAAATAATGATCCCTCCCCTCTGCACAATCTCCTAATTATATACAAAAGGTGTAACTAACTATGCTGAGCTATCCCTTGTCTTATCTTCCTTCCCAAGACTGATTCTCTTGGCAGCCTTTCCCTGCCTAGTGTATACCCAGAATGCCCTTGGAGAACTAGCTGGTTTCCTAACATTTCCATCCCCATGAAGAACAGCCTTGTCCTCAAGGCTGAAGTTGGAAAATTGAGCCTGAAAGTCTGCCTCGTTCACCCATGTAGCATTCTCCTCTGTTTGGCCTTGCCACTGAACCAGGATCTGAGCAACTAAACGACCGTCTTGTTTGCCGGTTTTCCTAGCACATACCTTGAGCGGCTCAAGCATAGGTTCTGCTTCGGTCTCCAATGCTTTTGGCAGCGAGTCTGTCACCTCATGATCCCCTATCTCCCTCTTTAACTGAGAAACATGAAAGAAGGGATGGATTCTCGCAGCTGGAGGCAATTTCAGCTTGTAGGCCACTTCCCCAACCCTTCCTAAAACCTCAAATGGTCCATAATAGCGCGCTGCCATCTTGGCATTGATGCGATTGGCAGCCGATTGTTGCTTGTAAGGTCGGAGCTTGAGGAAAACCTTATCCCCTGGTGAAAAATAGACCTCGCGCCTGTGCTTGTTGGCGAATTTGGACATCGACTGTTGGGCTCGCAACAAGTTATGGCGTAGTTGCCTTAGCACCTCATCCCTATCTTGCAAATGTTGAGAAAGTGCTTCAACACTAGTTTCCCCCGGCAAATAGTGTTGAAGAGTAGGTGGTGTTCTCCCATATACCACTTCAAATGGTGTTCTCTTTGTAGCTCCATGGTAGTTAGTGTTGTACCAATACTCAGCCCAAGGAAGCCATTTGGCCCAATTTTTAGGTTGCTCGGATGAGAAACATCTGAGGTAGCACTCTAAACTCCGGTTGGTGACTTCGGTTTGCCCATCCGTTTGGGGATGGTAGGATGAACTAAAGGAAAGGGTAGATCCCTGAAGCTTGAATAATTCTGTCCAAAAATGGCCGAGGAAGATTGGGTCCCTATCACTAACAATGGTCCTTGGGATGCCATGGAGACGGACAATCTCTCTTGCAAACTCTTCTGCCACTTTTAATGCTGTGAACGGATGTTTTAAGGGAATGAAGTGGGCATACTTGGACAGCCTGTCTACCACCACTAAGATGCAATTGACTCCCTTGGACTTAGGCAGCCCGGATATGAAGTCTAAAGAGATATCTTCCCACACATTTTGAGGAATTGGAAGTGGTTGAAGTAGCCCCCCGGGGATTTAGCTTCATACTTTTGTGTTTGACAAATCAAGCAAGTCGCCACGAACTGCTTTATGGCATCCATCATCCTTGGCCAATAGAAATTTTCTGCAATCCTCTTGTAAGTTCTAAGAGCTCCTGAGTGGCCCCCAACTGATGTTGTGTGGAATTCAGCAATAAGCTTTGGTACCCATTTAGAAGAGGAGGGGAGGACTAACCTTCCCTTGTAAAAGAGCCGCCCGTGGATGAGCGAGTAAGGTGGTTGACAGTCAGGCTGCGAAGTTAAAGCTGAAATGATCTTGGACAACTGCCGATCTTGGTTAACCTCAGCCTGTATTTTATCCCAGTCCAACCAATGAGCTCTAGATAAAACACATATTTCCATATCTTCACCGAATCTAGATAAGGCATCTGCTGCCCTATTGGTTTTCCCGGTCTTGTATTCGATTGAAAAGTCATAGCCCATAATCTTAGCTGCCCAATATTGTTGCGCCGGTGTAGACACCTCTTGGTGCAATAAGTGCCTCAAACTCCTCTGATTCGTCCTAACTATGAACTTCCTTCCTATCAAGTATGGACGCCAATGTTTAATGGCCAAGACCAAAGCCATCAATTCGTTCTCATAGGCCGATCTAGATAAGGCCGGATTCCCTGTTGCTTTACTGAAGAATGCTATGGGCTTGCCTTGTTGCATCAATATTGCTCCGATTCCGGACTTAGATGCATCTGTTTCTACTACAAATTCCTTGGAAAAATCAGGCATGGCAAGTACCGGAGAGGAGGTGACTGCCGCCTTTAGCCTTTCAAAAGCCTCTTGCGCTTTAGTTTCCCAAGCAAAACCACTCGCCTCCTTCTTGAGAAGGTCTGTCATTGGCTTTGCAATGTGGCCATAATTTGCAATGAAGCGCCGGTAATACCCTGTTAAGCCTAAGAATCCCCTCACTCCCTTATAATTGACCGGGGTTGGCCAATTAAGGATACTAGATACCTTACCAGGATCCATGGAAACACCAGTAGCTGAAATGACATGGCCTAAATATTCCACCGAACTTTTGCTGAAAGAGCATTTTTTACTATTGAGATGGAGAGAATGGTCTTTGAGAAGTTGTAGAACCAACCTGAGGTGTTTCAAGTGTTCAGTCTAGCTTGCACTATATACCAAGATGTCGTCGAAGAATACAAGAACGAACTTCCTTAAGTGAGGACGGAAGACATCGTTCATTACTGCTTGGAAGGTGGCCGGAGCATTAGTTAGGCCAAAAGGCATAACGAGAAACTCATAATGCCCTGTGTGAGTCCGGAATGTCGTCTTCTCAATGTCAGGTTTTGCCACTCGGATTTGAAAGAAACCACTCTTCAAGTCAAGCTTAGAGAAGTATTTAGCTCCGTGTAACTCATCGAGAAGCTCTTGGATTACAGGAATGGGATATTTGTGGGGTCTTGTCACCCGGTTAAGCTGCCTGTAATCCACACAGAACCTCCAGCTTCCATCTTTTTTCTTAACCAATAATACCGGGCTTGAGTAGGGACTGGAGCTAGGCTGAATTACCCCCGCAGTCAACATCTCCTAAACCAGCTTTTCAATCTCATCCTTCTGGTGATGTCCATACCTATAGGGCTTGACAGAAACCGGTCCTTGATTGGGCTGGAGAATGATACGATGGTCAGCTGAACGCTTAGGGGGAAGAGAGCCTATTTCAGCAAAAACCACCCCAAATTCATCAAGCACCTTCTGAAGTTCTTCTTGCCGATTTGGCTCTAGTGTAGTTCCCGGCTCTGCTGATTCTGTATCTGTACCAACAGCGAATAACAAGGCAGAAAACTCAGTATTAATGAGCTTAAGAAGAGACCTGTTAGTGACCTGTTGCCTCACAAGAGATGGATCTCCGGTAATGGTGACCTCCCCTTCAGGTTGAGGAATCTTCATCGTTAATTTTCCCCAATCTACCTTGTCTTCCCCAAGTGTCTCCAACCAAGCTACTCCCAATATGATATCCACACCACTAAGAGGAAATAAATAGAAATCCCCAGTGACTCTCAAGGAATCCACATCTAGCACAATACGTCTGCATACACCTGATGATTTCATCCTGTGCCCATCTCCCAATCTAACCCAGAAGGGTGGTGTGTGGTCCACTATCAAACCCAAGGCAAAGGCTAGCTGAATTGAAATGAAGTTGTGGCTGGCACCGCTGTCCACCATGATAACCACCGCCTGCATGCTTAATAATCCCATGAACTTCATTGTTTTAGGTTGAGAAAGCCCACCGGCTGAGAAAAGAGGGAGGTCAAACATAGCAAGGTGTGCTTCATCAATATCTATGGGAGAATCGGCTCCTACTTCACATTCCAACTCAAGGAGCTCCCCTTTGTTTTCCGGCAGTTCTTCATCCTCCCCAGCTATGATTGCTCGCAGGGATTTTAGAGGGCAGACATGGAGGGGGGAGTAGGGTTGCTTACAACGGAAACATTGGCCTTTCTCTCTCATCTCCTGGTAATCTTTGTGGGAGTAATGGCGGGCTCCTCTGTTTCTAGGAGTTTCTGAAGTCGCTTTTGAGTAGGGTGCAGGTAGGGCTTGAGGTTTGGGATTATTTCCAAGGAATCGGGTTGCTGCATGGGTAGAGATGGTGGGTCGGTTTAATGGGCGTTGGGTCAAAACTGCTGGTTGGGTTTGGGTGAAGAGTGGCGTGACTGCTTTCAGGCCTGGGCTTGGCCTACTCCCTGAATAGGAGTCACCGACGGAGGAACGGCCATAAAGGAATTTAGGAACAGAAAGTTCTTGTTCGATTTCTTTCGCTGTTTTCATCGCACGGTAGAGATCGTTAGTATCGGTCGATCTTATCCGCACCCTGACATCACGCTGAAGACCGTTCAAGAAGATTCCGATTAACTGAGCATCAGGAATCTCTGGAGTTTGGGCAGCATGGGATATAAAATCATTGATATAATCGGTCATCGTACCTTCCTGTTTCGTAGCTACCAGGACTTCAAATGGGTTTGTGGCCATATCCCCATATTGCTGGAACAATTCTGCTTTCATCATTATCCAATCGAGTTCTGGGTTCCTGTGCCTGATGAACCGTAGCAAATGGAGGGGGTGACCCTGCATCCCAATGAAAGCTTGAGTGATCTGCTCAGATGGAGGTATGCAGTGTAGCTCAAAATACTGTTCAGCCTTTGCCGTCCATCCGACCGGGTCAGTACCGTCGAAGGTAGGCATATCTGTTCTCTTATGGAAATATGTGTTTGTGGGTGTTGGGTTTTGGGTAGTGGGCTGGGATCCTGATTGTTGCGAAGTGGTGTGAGAGCTGTTGTCGTTCTGTTGGTTGGTTTGGTTGTGAGAGTTTGGTGTTTCATGGGTAGGTGTTGCTGGTGGTGATGTGGATGTAGAGGGGGGCGTGTTTTTGCTTGTGAGGGTGAGAAGGAGATGTTTGATGTCATTAAGGCTTTGATGGATATCTGCTATGCTTTGGTCATTTTTCTGGAGGTGGGTCTGTGTATTGAGTTGGAATGTAGAGAGTTGTTGGTTTTGGGTTTGCAACTGTTCAGAAATTCCGGCAACATTCTTCTCTAATGCTTCTATTCGTTGTTCCATTCTGGTTGAGGGCATTGACAATCCGGCAGGTCGGACCAATGTTAGAGAATAAGGAATATTGCCACAAGTATAAAATAAATGCAGAGAATTAAAGAGTAAAATTGGGAGAATAGGAAATCTGTTTGTATTGATAGAATGAGAGGTTACAGCGATTGATGGAATAACAAAGAAAGATAAAGGACGGAATGATTGGAAACCAATCCCCAGGCTGAGCCCCTTGGCAGAACAAACTGCTGAGTACGTAACAAAAAAAACAAAAAAAATAATGATCCCTCCCCTCTGCACAATCTCCTAATTATATACAAAAGGTGTAACTAACTATGCTGAGCTGTCCCTTGTCTCATCTTCCTTCCCAAGACTGATTCTCTTGGCAGCCTTTCCCTGCCTAGTGTATACCCAGAATGCCCTTGGAGAACTAGCTGGTTTCCTAACAGAATCCCACTAATTACACTTTTGGAGAGGGACAAAGGGGCCTTAACCTGCAAGCTACGCCCCAAATAAGATTAATCTTATACCTAAACAGTTAAACACTTAGGAGTAGGGAAATCTGTGGGATAACAAAAAAAATTTTGTTGCAATAATTTTGTAACTTGTACACCTGTTGGAAAAAGTATAATTTTTCATTAATCCAGTTGGAAAAGTTATTACAACAAATTTCAATAGAACTGAAACATTTTCCAATAAAATTTCAAATTTTTACTGTTATGAAAAAGGCGTTAATATTGCACCCGTTAAAAGAATGCCTCTTTTAACCACTATCATAGAGGTTTGACTGCCCTCAGTTTTACTTAGTTTTACTTTGATGTGGTGTTGCAGTCGGGTGAAATGTATCAACTTAGTAATGTAGGTGAATTATCTTTCTATTGTCTTCCTCACAAGTCACAGCCTGTTCTTTTAAGTCTTTAAATTGATTTAAATTCTGGACGTAGACATTATTTTTGTTTTGATTGGATATAGTTTGTTTCTCCTGCCTCTCCGAAAGAGTTATAATAAATTATTCCTAACATCTTTAAATTACAATTCATCAGATTTTACTAGAGTTGGCTAGAAACAGGAACAAAATTCCATTGCCCAAGTCAATAGCCGGACCTGGTATTCCACTTCCACCAGAGCAGGACACCTTGATTAGCCCGAACTACCAACTAGCTATCCCAAAGAAGCAGCCTGCCCAGGCAGTAGAAGAAACAGAGGATGATGAAGAAAGTGCTGATCCCAATCCATCTCAAGAACTAAAGACAGATGTCCAGCATAATACTCCACAAAGGGTATCTTTTCCCCTTACCAAACGACCCAAGTGAGAATTCCACTCACATGAGAACATTATTGACCCTTATTAATGTCCTGAATCAGTATTCAGAGAAACTAAGAGGTGTATGTATCAATTTCAGACTCCCTTTCTGTTCATGTAATAGCTTTATATATGCAATCATTTTCACTTTTATGAAAACTTGTTACACTTGTAATGTTGTTCATTTTTCCCCACAGATCTGATTTGTTCTTGGTTGCCTCGTTAAAAAGATTAAAGCTTGATGCAAATCACATTTCAAATCTATAGGCCAAGTTCCAAATAATATTAATTCAGACATCCACAGAGCAATGCATGGAGAGGCCAATACATTAGCCAACATTCAACGTTATAACTTTAAATTCAATCATTTGGCCCTTTTTTTTAATACAGTCAAGTCATTGTGTCCCATTAACAGAACCATTTTTAGCTGTTCTGTGCAAATGTATGTACAAGAATAACCAATTGTCATTAAATGGTATGCTATTTAAGGGACGATCAATTAGCAGTTAACTTCTCCTCCCAGCCATCCCACTAGCAGCTGTTGCTGTGTGTGTGATGGTAGTCGATTCCCGGTCATACATGCGCTGGATCTCTTCCCTGCATTCTGTCAATGATTTGTCTGGTATAGCTGGAGTGAGCTCCACCACATCCCCCATATTCAACTTGCATGTGGGATCACTTAATGGCTTATAATTTAACCTTGGCCTCAATTCTTCCTTCACAGGGAACCCATATGGGGACCATCTTGAGCTTCCCCGCCCAGCCCTTTGCAGCAAATCCATCACAGTTGAGTTTGCAGGAAACTCTTGCACCGACATCTGCAACATTCACGAAAATACACATTAGTACGTCGCTCAAAGAACTGCCATAAATTGGGTTAAAAGATAAAAAGGACACAGGACTGCTTAATAAACATTGGCTCTCTCAAGTACAAAATGAAACAAATTGCCTAATACAACACTGCATTTTGCCTTTACTATGTATTGACAGTCACATTAATAATCATTGTCCAAGTTTAAATGCCAAAAACTTCAATTAATTATTGCCCGAAAGTAGGAAGAAAATTGACAGGTACTCCCGGCTTAAATTAGGTTGCATTGGCCTGGAACCAATAAGTATCATTAAATTAAGCCAGTGGAAATGAAGGAATCAAACCTTATCATTCTCAATCATAATGACGAAGACAGGTCCATCCAGGCCACAGTTAGGCTTGTAAGAATATGGGCAATCATCAGAATGATTAGGGAATTTACAGGGAGGCTTTATGGAATCAGCATAGTCAATGCAAGATTGATCTTTGCTCATTGTCTCACAGTGCCAGGTGACAACCCATCGTGCCCACTCAACCATCTGAAGCACAAATGAGGAGTGTTTGCGATCACCTTCCTTGTATCTCCAATGGGCTGCAAACCCAAACTCGGATTGCAAATGCATCTCTTTTGTCCGAATTTGAACTTCAAGTGGCACCATACCTTCAGCCTTTACCACCATATGAAGAGATCGATACCTACAGATTCAAAATTAAAGTGAGAAAAAGCAAAAAAAGAACAACATATTCTGCAGCACACTATAATAAGCCAAAGCATACCCATTAAATTTGGGGTGATTTATATAGTCTTTAAATTTTCCAGGTACTTCAGACCATAACTTGTGAACAACTCTTAATGCCTTATAGCAATCTTCCTCATTTTGAACAATCAGACGCAGTCCATGAATATCATGAATGTCATCCATGTTCAGCTTCTTCCTGCACAAAATTAAAAACCATCATGTCATCATGCAAATTATAAATGCTTAACAAAATTTGCACATAAAAGCTCTTGATGAGTTCATGGTATGATATGTTCTTTCCATCTTAAGTATGTCCGAAAAAATGTAATATGGTTAGAATATCACTTTAATCAAATCACCCTAGGGCCAGCCAATTATTTGCATAATCTAGCATTTATTCAGAAGCTGCAGCACCAGCAATAATTTCTCATCCAATTCAAAGGTGTGTTAATTCTAAATCCCTGCTTGATTGAATGTAACAGTCGAGCAGAATACCTAGTGATTCTTTCAAGCAACATTTATTCCTATTTTTTCTTTCTTATCAGACACTGCCAAATTAAGATGCATCTCTTAAAAGACATGTTCCCCGTTCCCGAGAAAACCTGTGAGTGAATAGATGCAGAGGAAGAAGGAAGAGAGAGAGAGAGAGAGAGAGAGAGCATACTTCAACATTTTGCAATAGATGCTATACAAGCTTTTATGCCTTCCAGACAGAAAATGGTACGAAATGGCTTCATCATTAAGAGCTTGCTCTAATTTCTTTGTTGCAGAAGTAATCATCGCCTCATCAAAAGACTCTTCGAGTCTAGCGGACAAATCTCTATGCTGATCAGGGTTGAGATACTTAAAACAGAGATTCTCTAGTTGCTCTTTCCAACTAGAGATTCCTAAACGGTTAGCCAGTGGTGCAAATATCTCCAGAGTCTCTTTGGCAAATCTCTGTTGCTTGATCAAAGGCAAGGCATCTAAAGTCATCATATTATGCAATCGATCTGCTAACTTTATAAGGACAGCCCTGGCATCTGCCATGGCAAGAAACATGGTATGCAAGCGATCTGCTTCAACCGTCTTGTTTGCTGTATTGTTCTCACGTGCAAGCTTACTCAAGTGACTAAGCTTAGAGACCTGATTGAACGCCACAGATAAATCACATTACAAGATTATAAGATAATCAATAATTACATCAACAATAACGATGCAAAAAAGTTCATTCAATTTTTTTTTTAATGTTTCATTGGATAGGTTTTAAAAAGACAAGTGAAACAAAAGCTCTGAGATTTATCAACCTCAAGCTTCTGTGACTTTCCAGAAAACTATCAGCATTCCTTTTAGGAAGTACTGTTTAGACCAATTTCAACATGTTGGCAAAGTAACATCTACAATGCTTAGAGACAACAAGCAGCAAACTGAAAAGGCCATTTTAAGTGGAAGCCAAGTCTAGCCCAATTTGAAGTGTAATGGAGTTCCAAACAGAAAGAATATCCTTACTAGTACAGCTAATTTAGACTACAAAAAATTTCAAAGCACAGCGTAATAGCCACAACCATGCCTAGTTTAGACAAGTTTTTAATGGTATGAAGGGTAAAAAACAGCTCTTCTATTCACAAAGTACTGGATTACAAGCAACCAACCAAACCTCTTATATTTATTAGCTGTAAATTTCTTGATCTGACTAAACAAGGCATTCTAGTCTAAATAAAATACCAAATTTCAACTCCGTAATTAAATTCTGGACTAACTATTCGATTCCACGATTAATTAACTAGAACGCGAACTCCGTATACTGGTTCTATGCAGATCATATTGAAAAGAATGAAGTAATTTGCATGGCTTGGCATGCAAACATTCAGATTGAAGTACAGAACTGCTTGGAGGATGAATGATTATGTATCATCTATTTTTATCTAAATTAAAAAAATAATAATAATAATAATAACAAATAGCAACTTTTTTCACAACAGATTAAATAACAAGAGCTGTGCCCCTTACCCCTTCCACCAAATCGGCTACCCCTGCTCCAAATGTCCTAAATATATAGTCACAGCTTAAAAAAGAATCATCAAGAGTGTCATGCAAAAGCCCTGCAGCAACCACGGCAGAGTTAGCCCCAATCATTGCGAGCAAGACCGCAGTCTCCACACAATGCTGCAAATATGGATCTCCACTTGCCCGCATCTATAAGAAGACATCAAATAAATATTCTCAAGCCCACAAAACTACCATGAAACAACAAAATCCAATCAAGGTCAAAATTTAACTCCAATTTTACCTGTCCTCTATGTGCTTTCTCAGCTTCATAAAAAGCCTTAATCACAAGATCTTCATAGAAGATTTTGTGCCTCAATTGTGCACCTAACAACAATTCTTTGGCATAAGAATCCTCCACAACAGTATCCTCCATATTAAATGTTAATTCATCCACAGCGACTGATGAAGAACCAACATCAGCTCCAGTTTTATGAACCTCAAAAGTTGGCGAATCATAATCAACACAGGATCCCAGTGCATGCCTCACAAACCCATTAAACAACCCACTAGCCCCACCGCGAAATGAGCCATGAATTGAGCTCTGAAAACCCACATCAGCAGTCCTTTCACGACCAATCCTCATGGGAGGACTACTAGAACACGAGACTGGACTTTGCAATACCGAAATTGGACTCTGATCCTTCTTTAAAGAAGACCCACCGTGATATTTACTCGGTGAAAATCGAAATGAACTGCTCAATTCCTTCAAATCCTCTCCTCTATCATGCCACAAAGACCCTAACTCTTCTCTATCACCCGAAAATGACGAATGTTTTACTGTTGAAGACGAAAACAAACACGACAAGCCACCAATCACAGATTTCTGTGAAGAAGATGCACTAGACGATGCTGTCGATGAAGATCTCGAGTTCAAGTCAAAATCATACGTCGAGTGAGCATTGATTTGGCATGGGTGTGGTACTGAACACACACTGCTAGGTGGGCTTGCGTATAAAGCTATTGTTGAGACAGCCATAGCTCTAAAGAAACCAGATTTATTGGTTCAGATCACAAACCCAAAATAACCCCAAACCAAGCAAATTGTTCGCTTATATCAAATTTTAACAAAGACCCACTAATTTTCCCCTAAAACCCACAAAATATTTATCAACAAATTCTATGATTTTAACAAAGAGCAACTGATTTTGTTGAGAGATCGAATTAGATCCTGATGGGGGAAAAAACCCCAGGAAACCCAACACAGTCTTATACGTTTTTTATATATATGTATACCAACACCAGCAAAGAAGTAAAGATATAAAAGAATTGGAGAGAAATTATTAGTTTGGAGAAGAAAAAGAAGAAGAAGAGCAACTGTATGTACAAATTTATAGAGAATTTTTTGTTTTGACTTCAGAAATTAACCCAGAAAGAGATGTAAACTAGAGAGAAAATCACTAGAGGGAATTTACAGAAAATTAACCCTAAAACTAAAATCCAAAGAAAAGTCTACAAAGGGCCAGAAAGACAGAGAGAAAGAGCAAGGAAAGGAGCTTCCTTTTTATTTGATTTTCTGTGACAAATCTCTAAATCTCCCTCTTTCTCTCTCTCGATTGCTTAGCGGCCATGGAAAGCAATAGTAAAAGTACAGGAATGTCCTCGATCAATAACAGAAATAACGGTATTGTTCAACAGGATTTTTTTTATTATTAAGTAATTATTATTTCAAAAAAAGTAATTATTTTGTTATTAGGATAATAATAGATTTTATTTTCCCTTATTTTTATCAATTTTTTGTTCCCATGTTTATTAAAAGTAATTTTTTACCAAAACAGCCCTTTTATTTTTTAATTTTATAATAATTGTAATTTAGAGGGTGTTTCTTAAAACTAGAGCTTTTCAGCTTATTATGAATAAGTGATTTTTAGATTATAATCAGATTAAAAATAAGCAGTTAAGCGTTTCTGTAAACTAGCTAATAATCAGCTGATAATCAGTTTATAATCAGTTAAGTGTTTCTGTAAAATCAGCTTATAATCAGTTTTTAATTGTAGAAACTGTCAAAATGACTAAACTGTCCATGAGTTTATTTATTGTATAAAAATAATTTTTTAAATGTCAATTCAAAATTTATTTTGCAATAATAATAATAATAATAATAAAATTTAATAATAATAATAATAATAAAATTTCTTTGATGGGAACTAAAGTGTATAAGGTAGGCAAATTTGGAATATTGAAGATTAGGTAGGGATAGTATGGTCTTTTACTTGGTCAAAACTGCTTAAAAAATAAGTGCTTAAAAAAAAGTAGCAAAACCCAACTTTTAAAAAACTGATTAAAATCAGATTATAATCTACTATTTAAGTTTTCAGAAACACTTAAATAAACAACTTATAATCTAAAAACAACTTATAAGCAGTTTTGACCAGCTTTTAAGTTTTGAGAAACACCCTCTTAGTAGTTGTATTGTTTTAAAAATTGCCGTCCATGCCTAATGCATTTCCTTAATATAAGCTAATAATCAAACAGATTTTTGCTTTTTGGATATTATTTTTTTTAATATTTGGTAAGATTAATCCGCAATTAAGGGTTTCATGTAATTAAGTCAGTTTAATTTTTTATTTTTATATAAAAATAATAATTTTTTTCGAATTGAAACTACCTCCTATGTTATAAAATTGATAAATTACATTAAATAGTAAATTTTTTTGAATTATATATATATGTATCTCTTTAAGACTTCCAAAACTCCTTTAACTGAATTTCAATGTAAGAAAGTATATGCATAGAAAATTTATTATTACATTTTATATTTATATTTTATATTTATAGGGATTAAAATTAAATTAGAGCAAATTAATAAAAACTTATTAGAACGGAATCAAATTTTATCAAGATTTTTTAAATAATAAAAATTGATATATGTTTATTAAAATCAAATCAGATTAAATTAGTTGGTGCTTATTAAAATAAAGTCGTAATAGATCAATATTTTCAAATAAAAATATTTATAATTACTGTTATTAAGACATTTTTTATAAATTTTTTAAAAATATAATTAATGTATGAATAATTTATGTATTTTTTTATTCTTATTTATAAAATAAATATAAATTATTACTCTTTTTGTTTTACTAAAATCATCATCTTCAATTTATGTACACCTGTTAAAAAGTCATTAAAATTTTTAGGTATTATATAAAATTATTTTAAATTTAATAAAATATTTTATATTAATTAATTAATATTATATTATCACTTTATCAATTAAATCATTAATGATAAGGGTATATTTAAAAAAATAATTATTTTTTCTTGACTATATAAAGTGATAATTAAATAGTGATAAATTTTTATTGTAAATTTTCTTGAGACGTAATAGAAAAAAAATACTTTAAATATATACCATAAATAAAAATAAATAATTATTTTAAAATAAAAAAGTGGATAATTTTGATAGGATTGAGAGAATACATGAAATTATATAGAGATCTTTAAATAATAAATTTTAATTTTATATATTTATTAAAGTCTAGATTTGTTGAAACTTGAAAAATGAATCAAATGAATGAAATTTTTAAGTAATAAATATTCATATTTGATTTGATCTTATTTGTTTAATTTCAGCTTAAAGATGAATGAAATTTTTAAGTAATAAATATTCATATTTGATTTGATCTTACTTGTCTAATTTCAGCTTAAAGTTAAAAATTAATATTTTATTTTATTTTATTCAAAAAAATTATTTTTTTATTTTTTTAAAATAAAATATTGACGTTTATAATTAAAATAAAACTTCTAGATTAATAGTTGAATAAAATAATTTAATAATTAATTCTGTAAAAAATTTTAAAAAACTAAAAAAATATATAAATTATGCCATGACCACATAAAGTAACCGTTCTGATTTGCAAAAAGCCATACTAATTTGATGATCACAGCATAACAATTATTTGTTTATTACAGTAGTATAAATTTAATCTAATCAATTATTGATTTTTGAATAAAGCCACCTTCTGAGGAGGAAAAAATAAAATACATGACTTCCTTAAACAAAATATAATTTCAGTGTCGGCAAATCAGACTTATTATGAGCTTCACAGCACCATCAAATTCTATTTAAATAATTGAGTATGATTGAATTAATTGTTCTTATTTTCTAGTATTTTTGTAACTAATTTTAATGCAATAATTATAAATTATTTTTATTATTTTATTTTTTTTTATTATATCACTAAATATATATTATATTCGTCCTACTAAAATTAATATTTTTATAAAATATATTCAATTAAAGGATTACAAAAATTAATTAATTTTTTAATTATATATTTATTATTAATGAATTAAATAACAAATTAAAAGCGTAATAATCTTAATAATAATAAGTTAATAAATAATATTTTAGCCAATTTAGAAGTTTATTTTTATAAAATTAATAGAATATAATAATTATTTTAATATATTATATGAGTTAAAAGTATCAAATCTAATATGATAAGAAAATAATTTTATATTACTTTAAATGTGTAGTCGATAAAAAAGATAATCAATAATTAATATAAAATTAAAATTAAAATTAAAATTAAAATTAAATTAAGGTGATTTTTTTTTTAGCAAAATTAAGGTGAGTTGGATAAATGATCTTAGTCTCTTAATCATATCCTACATTATCTAAATAAAGTTGTCTTAATTCTTAATCCACAATTAATCATTTAATAATGTGTTGTTGGAATGGCAATAGCATTGGAACTCAAAAAATAAATTATTATTATTTTTACAAGTTAAAAGATTTGTCTCCCGATTAGATTTTGCTTTTAGACGACATCCTAGCTGGATTGGGGTCTACACGTTGACATTTCTTACTTTTATTTTTATTTTTTGGCTATTTTATTTTTATAATATAAATAAAATATTTGATTCCTCGAGCACTAAAAGATTTTATTCGAGTTTGGTTCCTGAAATAAGAAAAATTATGTACATTCAAGTTTGATTTTTTTTAATGCAATCAATAAGCTTTTAATTGATAGCATTAATTGAAATTAGTGTTATTTTAATTTATTACTCATTAAAATTATACAAACTTGATAATCTTAAAGTTTTAAACTTGTTTTTTTTTTTAATTATAGAGGGGTAAATTTAAAATAGATTAAAAAATAATTTTAATTTTTATAAAATGATAATTATTTGTAAATAAATTTTATCATTTTAAAGTGGATTATACTTATAAATAGAGAGAGTATTAACAAAATTAAATTCTGATTTAGTATAAATTTAATGTCTTCGGAATGTTAATCTTAAGACTCTACACTATAATAATTTTATTATTTATATATTGTTTAGACGATTTTTTAAAGTATTATTGGATCATTTACACATCAAATGAGATTAATTTTTTTCTTTTTTTTATTTATTTAGATAAGTTTAAAATTCTTTATTATTTTGATACTAACGTCTTTCACTTTCTTATTTTGTAAAATAATTATTCAACAATTATTTTTATTAAATTGAATAATTGATCGTGATGTTCGTCTATGTTTAAATCGGCTAGTTTGTGTTTTGTATTTGAGTTAGTTAATACAAAATCAAACGCAATTGTCAAAATTTGTTAAAAGAAATGAGCTACAAAATAATCAATAATTATTTTATCAATTTTCTTGAAAATAAGTTTAATTTTTATATTTATAGAGAGGAAAGAATAGTCAAATTTAATTTATTGTTTGAAAAATATAAACTATTTTCTTTTCATCAGAACCGTCCTCTTTAACTTTGCACAATTATTAAAATATTTATTATAATTTTTAATTTTATAAAATTATTTTAAATTAATTAAAATATCCTCTATTAAATTATTAGCGAAATTATATTTTTACTTTACAAAATTAATTCACAAATGATATGAATATTTTTCAAAAAAATATTTTTAAAATTTTATAAAGTGATATTTTTAATTAAATAATTTTTAAAAAAATATTTTTTCTATTTCATTGAAATTGCCACTTTTATAAAAAAAAATTATTATTCTTAAATTGTAATTTTATACAATTAAGAAAAATCAATTAACTTTATTTTAATATATTCTTATTAGTAATAAATCAGCTAATAAAATAAGATTATAGTATTAATGAATTAATAAAGGATATTTTAGTAAATTTAAAATAATTTTATATATTTAAAATTTTTAATAATTTTTTAATGGGCATACATGAGTTAAAAATCATGATTTTAGCATAGAGAGTAGTAATTTTAATAAGATAGATTGATGAAAAAAATATTTATTATTAGACTATATTTTAATATACAAAATAAATTAAATTTTAATTTCAAAAAATGTAACTTTTAGGTTTTTGAAAACTAATGTAAACGATAAATGGGCTTTTGTTAAAAAAAAAAAACAAATCAAAGTTTCATTGAACATTCTTTTGTTTTTATGTGGTTTATATATTTTGCGATATTGAAATAAAAGGGCATCATCGAGAATTCAAATGGAGAAGGGCGAGAGCTCACTCCACTCCGCCATCTTGGAGAAGCGCTCTAGAAGTAGAACTTGGCAACTTCATTCATATGATATTGGCTTCTCTCTCTCTTTTAATTTCTTCATTCTTTTATTGTTTTTTTTTAGTGAAAATTCAGGTTCCGTGAAGCACAGTGCTCTCCACGTGGTGTGACTTGAGCAGCCATCAATGCCACATGTCAACTCGTGCTACCTACACTTGTCTGTATCGGACGACTACTAGGTGCGGGTTTTGTTGGCCACTGTCACGGCATGTCACGCTCCCCGCACGAGTTAAATGCATGCCAACTCGGCTTAACACCGCCGCCGCAACTTGACGATTTCAGTAGCCTACAACTACACCGTTTTGATGGTGTCATTGGGCCCCAACAGAGCAAGTCAATGTATGGCTTGGTCAAAAGTATATGTTGAATCAAATAAATATGAAATAATATTTAAATGCTCAATTAAACTAGGTTAATTTTGCGAATCACACAATTAAAAACTTTATAATATTTAAAATTTAAATTCAACTTGATTTATTAAATGAGTTGCTCAAATACAAATCAACTCAATTAAAATTAAATTAAATTTGAATTTTTTTTTCAATTTAATACGAGTAATCTAATTCATTTATTAAAAAATTTAAAATTTAATTTTAGATCTAATTTTGTATCGAGTATGGAAATAAGAAGTGTAGATAATAAGAAATTTTATCGATTGTATATATTATACAACATAGTTTTATTAATTTATTATAAATATTTTATTTTATATTACATTTATGCAAATATATACTCATCAAATGATGTAAAATTATATTAAAAACTACAAATTCTAAAATACTTTTTGAAAATGTATTTTTATACATTTTGTTATACAATGTGATTCAATAGTTGAATAAAAATTTATATTTTATTTAAATTTAAATTTTTATAGGTTAATTAAGAAATTTTGTAAAATTTGAAAATTACAATTCTTATTAAAAATAATAAAATAAAATGTAATTCTCTAAATTTTTAAAAATTCTTAAAACCTTCTAAATTTTTTTGGTAAATTGAATGATATTTTTTAATTAAAAATAATTTTTATTTTTTAATAAAATAACTGTTTATTCTGACAAAAATATTTTACAGCTTTAATATAAAATCTTACTTTACTATATTTTTGTAATCATTCTCTCTTTCAATTAAAATAAAAATATCCGAGTTATCAAAAAAAAAATATCCGAAAATATAATTCTTTACTATATTTCCATCCAATAAGAGTGTTATTCTAATGGGGCAGTGTTCGCGTTATCTAAGAACCGGATCCTTACCCGCCGTTAATCCTATGCGTGTACTGTTATGCTTGGTAACACTAACAGAAAGAATCTGAGCCGTTCAATTATTGGGAATCTATGCAAGACCCACATGAACCAATGACTTCAACGGTTTAGATTTGCGTGTCTTATATGACATAGTCACTGAATGAATCTGGATGGTAAAAGAACAGTGCAAGGAAATTTAAAAATATATAATAAAAAATTAGTGAAAATAAAAATATTATTTCAATAAAATTAAAATTTAATGAATTTTCTCCACTTTTTTTTTTTTGTAAATTTGAAAAAAATGAATAAGTATTCTCTTTGGTGATGATAACTTCAATGGTCTATATATATTTTATACTTTAATTTTAAATATGGTAATATATTAAATAATATTTAAAAATATATTATTAACTAATAATAAGATATATTTATTTTTTCTTAATATATTTTAAAAAATAGCCAAGACGATAAAATGACATGTAATTATGTATAAAAGTATACTTGTTCTTTTTAAATTCAATGCATGTTATTAATTCAATGATAATAACATTAATTTTCCATTTTTGGCCCATTGACTATGATTTGAAGATCATGTTATTTAACTTTGAACATTCTATTTTTATGAATTAAATCTCCTATTTTTCAAGTACATGACTCAATTTAGATGAACTCTTCCAATTGAAAAAACGAGTTGTATAGCAGAATAATTAATTTACAAGTATATATTTCATATATATTTATTAATTAAATTGTTGATTGAAAAGCTTAATTAAAAAAAAAGCGTAAAAGAAAAAGAGGAACACCTATGCTAAAAAAAGTAGCTCTTGGTCTTGGGCCATTGTCATTTGCATCAAGTTGCGTATTTTGAAGTTTCTTTATGAAAAATCTATCTAGCTGTCTTAATTCCCCAATTCCCATGTTTTTAATATTTAATTTAACGGAAAATATTTAATATATATTGTTAAAGAGAATTTTTTTTAATCAATTATTTAAGAAAATATTTAAATTATACCCATCGCGGTCCGAAATATGCCAAGTTCGATCCGTGAAGTAATGATTATCCACTCTTCAACAGCGTAATGCACGAAAATTTCAGGTGTAAAACTCTTCAATAAGCTCGTATTTAAGCAGAGGACTAGGGCGGTGGAATCAGGGCCGGTGAAGGCCCTGTGCAAAGTGGGCTATTGCACAGGACCCCCAGCTTGCACAGGGCCCCAATTTTTTTTTTTAATTTTTGAAAATAATTTGGTTCAAGTTAGGAATAAGGTCTAATTTATTCTGTTTTTCTCTAAGAACAGGGCCCCTTAAATATTTAAGACGGCCCTGGGTGAAATACTGAACTAACTCTCTTCTAATTTGAGCTGTTTGGTGGATTGGCCTAATTTTAAAGTAGTGATTATCCCACTAAACAATAGTTACCGGTTACCAAAAAAAAATTAAACTATGCTTCGATGCATACTCCATTTTCATATTTATGTATGACTTCGTTTTGCAGTAAAATGGAGTATAAATAATTTTTAGATTGATACCCTCTGAACAATACTCCATTATAGGTTATTTTCAAAAAAAAAAAACTCCATTATAGGTTCTTCATTTTTTATTAAATAATACCCCAGAAATGTACTAAAAGCAATGCAAGATTATCTTTAGGGTTATAAGATCGCCTAAATTATGGGAAAAAAATAGCACCGTATAATCTGCAAACTATAAAAAAGAGAGAGAGAAAGATCTATTTTTTACAGGAATTTCCTTCAACAAACTCAGTTCAATTGCTTTATTTAGAATGACTCCTAAAACCCTCGGTTGCTATAACAAACAAGAATAGAGAGAGCGGATTACCCTGTATGCTATTATACCAATATATATATATGCAAAAGAAAAAATTTATGGGGTATAAAAATCTCAATCCAATTTAGTTATATACTTTACTAATTTAACCTAACTTTCAAAATATTACCGGATTAAAATAAAATTGTGAGATGTGTATATCTCAATTCAATTGTATTTATATAACTTATTGATTAATTATTTAACCTAACTCTCAAAATATCACCCACAAAAAGAAGAAGTTTGGGGGATATAAACATCCCTGCCCATTTTTAGTTGAGGCCAAACCCTTACGGCGTTAGAATAAGCAATGGAAATGTGTAGGCAAGATAAAGATCACTTCACATCACATGCATACTAATTGCTGAGATAAAAAAAAAAAAAAAAAAAGGCAAGCATGTTTTGCGTAAAGGAATTAAATTTGCATTCTTGAAACGTGCAAGCTAAATCCATGCATTATATTTTGTACTTTGCGGCCACGCCACACTTCAATTACCATATTCTTTCATAAATGTATCTCATCAATATTAAATGCTTTTTAATATTAAAAAATATTTAATCTTTATTTTCCAGATATTTTATTTATAATTTTTATAATTTTAATATAAATAATTTGATTTTTATTAAATTAAAAAATATAGGTTTAATATAATGTATGTAAACTATATTTGTTTAAAAATTGAGTATGAATTAGAAAAATTCAAATTTTACAATAATTTAATTTATTCAACCAATATTTTTCTTCATCATTTAGTAATTTGTACTTTCACCTCCAAATAGGTATAAAAATTAGAATGTAATATCACTTTTATTCTTAAATAGAAAATTACTTTGATTAGTTCATAAAATATTTAAATTTTTTTATCACAAATAAAAGAAAAAATAAAGTTCAATTGAAAAATGCTATAATTCAAATTAGCAGAATTTAATTTAAAATGCCGAAAATCATATGGTTTGTAATTTTTATTTTTTAATAGCTATATAATTTTCAAGAGATTTATTTTCAATTGAATTGAATATAAAATTTATATATACTTTATATTGATATATATTAAATGTATAAGTTTTAAAATTAAAAATTAAAAGTGGATATGTCAAAAAAAAATATTTTTACACAAATCCTTTTTAAATAGGCGTCTTTACAAAAATACCAGAAAAAATAAAAAAAATTCAAATTTATCAAGTTTTTAAAATATTTTCAAATTTAAAAAAATTTATAATTTTTTTTATAAAAATATCAGATTTAGATAATTTATTATGAGTTTATTTTTGGTTTATTATGCTTTTATTATATATTTATTATAATTTTATGATTTATTATGAGTTTATTTTGGGTTTATTATGATTTTATTATATATTTATTATAATTTTATAAATTTATATAGTTTATTATGAGTTTATTGAAAAATAATTAAAATAATTTTGGTAATTTTCTCTTTAAAATATGATATTATCCAAATGGCTGGGCTTGCATACTGATGATAAAGATAGGACATTTACAAGGCCCAAATAAAATATGGCGAAAAATTGGACTGGGCATTTGGATTGAGCGGTACGGTGTACAACACAAATCTAGTTGCTGCCTTAGTATGGTTAAAAACAAGATCACTACCAATCAAGTGTGTTTGAGATCGTTTTTAATTTTTAATTTTAATTTTAATTTATAAAAAATTAAATATTTTTATTAATACTGCTAAATTTTAATTTTTTTTTGTTAAAAAAGCAATTTTTAAAATTTTAAATTTTTTTACTAAAAAAACCATTTTTACGCTAATACATAATTTATAAAAAAATGATATTTTATAATAATAAAACTTTTGTTTTCTTTACCACAAAGATAATTTTTTTTCATATTTTTTTCTTTTTATTATAATTTACGTAAATTTTTCTTTCTAATATTTTTATATTTTAAAAATATAAATTAAAAATTAAAAATTATTTTTTGATTAAAAAAAATAAAAACCTATAAATACATATGCCAATTTTTTAAAATAGAGAAGTAATAAATATAATATTTTTTTATTAACAATTTTTTTTACTGATTATAAAATATTTATTATATATCCATTGATTTGAAGAGATATTAAAATAAATATATTTTAATAATAAAAAGAGATTATTAAATAACCGCTATTTAGCATTTTTCTCTATTAAATATAATTTTAATTTTAATTAATTAATTATTTTTAATTTAATATATATAAAGAGAATTTGATCTTAAAATTATTTTTAAAAAATATGCATTCAGTGGATCAATAAAATTAATTAATAAACTAATATATAAATCTTTTAAATGCATTTTAGAAACCTTTCACGTGTTACTGATTTGGATAATTGATCAATTCTGACAACGAATCCAATCCCATTGATTAATTAAATCTAAAACGATTGGATAAAAAAAAAATCTAAAACGATATTATTGAGAATTTTTAAGACTGAAAAAAAATTTAAAAACTGATCTCTGAATTTTGCCTGAATTTTCCATTTTCTAACGCATAGGCCGTTCCTTCGAAATACAGAACTCAGGCACCTTATTTTTTTTAAATAAATAAATTAATAATTTAATTTCATCAATTAAATTATTATTCTCTCCAATCCCATTTAAATAACGCCATAAAAAGTTCCATTATTTATTAATAAATTGAAGAGTATTACCAATTTATTCTTAGTTAATATTTTTTTTAATACATACATCCTATATTACAAAAATAACCATTAATAATGATATTAAATATAAAAGATAAATTAATAAATTATTTTAAAATTTTATCTAAATTAATAAACTGTTTCAAAATTTTATCTTAATATTATTAAATATCAAATATTCTAGATAAAAATTAAAATTCTGAAATGTCATATAAAGAAAATCGGAGAGGGTGTGATATATTAATTCTGTCAAAATATACATAAAATAAAAACAAATAAATTCTAATATCTGAATTAACCATGCAATATAGGCCAAGACATAATTTTATAATAAATTTATATTTTATAAAAAAATTCAAAATTGATACTTCTTCTTTATTTCTATATAAAGGATTGATGTCAAATGAACCAATTCAGAATATATTTATTTTTTCAAATCATTGTAGTTTGTGAATGAAATTATTCTTTGTTGTCTCCAAAACTCCAAACTCGCTCATCAACTTCATAATAATAATTTATTTATTTCATTTTTTAAAAGCTTAAAGATTAAAGCTGGAAAATCCACTCTTACCCTTTCTTGGAAAATTTTAAAGCTTTTCGCAGTTCTTTTGGTACCAAAGTCGTGTAAGTGGGTTCTCCCTTACCTCTTTTTTTTTTTTTTTTTTCCTTTTCTTATTTAGTTATTTTCTTCATTTGTATTCTCATTATTTATTTATTATGTGATTTTAATATATAATTTAATTTTTTTAGAGTATATTTGAGAATAGCGGCGGAACCAAAAATTTACTAAAAGGGTCAGATTAGCGGCTGCTCCGAGCGGCGGTCGATGGGCAGACGGTGGTGAAGCTGCCTGCTGCTAACTGCTGTTGGCTTGGCTTGGGGAGGAAAGGAGGTGAGAAAAAGAGAAAAAACACAACTCTTTTTTTATTTTTGAACCGCCCCTTTTTACTTTTCAAAGCTTTTTAAATTGTAATAAGATTCTTAAAATAAAATTAAGGGATTTCTTTAAAAATGTTTTTAAAATAAAAATATTTTTTTTTACAAATTTTCACTTTTCAATTTTTAATTTCAAAATAACACATTAGCTTACATTTATCTATACAATATATTAAAAATATATAAATATTTTTTTAACAAAATTTAAAAAGTGATATATAGTATAATTTAAAAAAAATTAATTATTCCCAATTTGCTGTGTTGGGTTGTTATATTATGGGCCTCCACAAAAAAGCCATCAGGTCCAATAGTGTTCCAACAAGGGTTTTAGAAAAACACGAGGCTATTTTAGTAATTTAAAAATCACAGAATGGCAAAGACTCCTGCCTCTCTTCTTCTCCGTTCTCTCTGTTATTTCCACATGTTTTCTTCTTCTGTCAATTTGATAAACTATAAATAAATTTATCGCAGTCCAAACACTCTTTAAAAAGGGTTTTCGCTTTCTCTTTCTCTCTTTCTAAAACCCTAACTCTAAATTCCTAATTACAATCCCCCATTCACATTCAGTATATAATCATCTATCTATCAATCAATTTAACCCTCTTTAATTCCCCCCAAAACGGGAATTAATAGAAATCAGTTCACTGGGTTTTGTGTTTTCCAATGGATGATCTTGAGAAAGCAATACTTATAAGTTTTGATGAATCGGGGACTATTGATACGGCGTTAAAATTACAAGCAGTTTCTTTTTGTCAGCAAATTAAGGAAACCCAAACAGTTTGTAGGATATGTATTGAGAAGTTGTATTTTTGCAATCTTATTCAAGTTCAGTTTTGGTGTTTACAGACTCTACATGAGGTTATTAAGGTTAAATATGCCGTTTTAAGTTTAAAAGAGAGAGATTTTGTTAGGAAATCGGTTTTTTCCATGTGCTGCTTTGATTTGATTGATGATAATAGCAATGCTGTTAGGGTTTTAGAAGGTGGTTCTGCTTTTATAAAGAATAAACTTGCTCAGGTTTTGGTTACTTTGATTTATTTTGAATATCCATTAATTTGGTCTTCAGTTTTTATTGATTTTTTGCATCATTTAAGTAAAGGGGCTGTTATTATTGACATGTTTTGTCGGGTTTTAAATGCATTGGATGATGAATTAATTAGTTTGGATTATCCTCGGTCTCCTGAAGAATTGGGAGTGGCAGGGCGGGTTAAGGACGCTATGAGGCAGCAATGCGTGGGTCAAATTGTAAGGGCATGGTATGACATTATAACTGTGTATAGGAATTCTGATCCTGACCTATGTTCTAGTGTTTTAGGTTCAATGAGGAGGTATATTTCATGGATTGATATTGGATTGATCGTGAATGATGCTTTTATTCCGTTGTTATTTGAATTGATACTGGTTGATGGGGAATTCGAGCAGCTTCAGGGTGCTGCTGCTGGGTGTGTTTTGGCAGTAGTTTCTAAGCGGATGGACCCGCAATCAAAGTTAACAATATTGCAGTCCCTTCAAATCAGTAGGGTTTTTGCTTTGGTCACTGGGGATAGTGACTCTGAGTTAGTATCAAAAATAGCTGCATTAATTACTGGCTATGCTTCAGAGGTTTTGGAGTGCTATAAGCGGGGGACTACAGAAGATGCAAAGGGGATTTCACTGGAGCTTTTGAATGAGGTTTTGCTCTCAGTTTTTTATGTGATGCAGAACTGCGAAGTGGATACAGCATTTAGTATTGTGCAATTTCTTTCAGGTTATGTTGCCACTATGAAGAGCCTTTCTCCATTAAGAGAGAAACAAGCGCATTATGTGGGTCAGATCTTGGAAGCTATTCGTACACAAATTCATTATGATCCTACATACCGCAATAATCTTGATGTGGTGGATAAGATTGGAAGAGAAGAGGAAGATAGGATGGTTGAATTTAGAAAGGACTTGTTTGTGCTGCTACGAAGTGTTGGTCGTGTGGCACCTGAGGTCACTCAGATATTTATCAGAAACTCTTTAGCTAGTGCTGTTGCATCTTCATCAGAAAGAAATGTTGAAGAGGTGGAAGCTGCTCTTTCTCTTTTGTATGCACTTGGAGAATCATTAAGCGATGAAGCCATGAGAAGTGGAAGTGGACTCTTAGGTGAATTGGTGCCTATGCTTCTTTCTGCAAGGTTTCCTTGCCATTCTAATAGGTTAGTTGCCCTTGTGTATTTGGAGACAATGACTAGATATATGAAGTTTGTTCAGGAGAACACGCAATATATCCCCATGGTTCTGGCTGCCTTTCTAGACGAGAGAGGTATACACCATCCAAACGTCCATGTGAGTCGTAGAGCAAGTTATTTGTTCATGAGGGTTGTGAAATTTTTGAAAGCGAAGCTTGTGCCTTTCATAGAGACAATTTTGCAGGTACTGAACAAATCATCTGTTCTTCTTTTGATAATGGATCATGTAGCAAAGTCATATTTAAACTTGAAGTTTTTGAATTGTTGCTATCTATTGACAGAGTCTGCAAGATACAGTTGCTCGGTTTACAAGTATGGATTATACTGCGAATGAATTTTCAGGATCTGAAGATGGTAGCCACATTTTTGAGGTTCCTACTCACTTCTTCTTTTTGTTTTCTTTTTTCCTGAACATGCACAATCACTCCGAAATATGGAGCCTCTGTTGCATGAATAGACATGCAAATGTTGAGTCTGTTAAAAAAATAAGTTGGTACAAAATTTCATGAGGTTGCTTTGTTGTGATGATTGTGGCAACTGTTCACAGGCAATCGGTTTGTTGATTGGTATGGAAGATGTTCCGCAGCAAAAACAAGCAGATTACTTATCTTCATTGCTCACACCTCTTTGTCGTCAGGTTTAAACTAACTTTTTGAAGCTTATTGAAATTTTATTGTTGTTTGATAGTACAATCATTCTTGTTTCGTTCTGATTGTGTGTTTCATTCAGGTTGAGATTTTACTAATGGATTCCAAAATGCTACACTCAGAAGAATCTCCTGCAAAAATTGTAAATATTCAGCAAATAACCATGGCTATTAATGCTCTTAGCAAGGTTCTTTCCTGTACTTTAGTCTTTTAAAATGCTACATTGGTGCAAACTTTCCATTTTGACATTTTTTCTTTCAATTTCAGATTAACTCATTTTATTTATTTTAGTAGACCGAATCACTAAATTATGATATGATATGTCTTCATCTTATCTTAATTATTGTAGTCTACTTTGTTTTAGGTTCTGCTGAGTTTTCTGCATTAATTTTTTCAGTTAACACAAATAAACATATCAATCATGTAACTGAAGCTTCTTTACCAAGCTCTTTAACTGCTTATGGGAAATTTTGATACCATACTATGCCGTTCATCTTCATAGTTTCAATTTGTAATCCAGGGTTTCAGTGAGCGTCTTGTCAATGCTAGTCGTCCTTCATTAGGCCTCATGTTTAAGCAGGTTGGTGTACAATATCATTTATTTTATGTTGCATCACATTCTGCATGTGTATCCCTGCTGAAAATTGTAAAATGCTTAGTTGATGAATTCATTTTTACATCATATCATCTTTTTTATGATTCAGAATCTTGGTCATATTTGTTATTTATCGTAGATTTGCATTTGTTTTTTATTATTCCTTTAAAGTGGTGGCCTGAAGGTTTTTCTTATTAATTGGTCTATTTGATCATTCTTCTTCTCTTAATTTTAATCTTATCCTGCACTCTGAATAGCTAATTTAAGTTTACTAGATTATCAACTTGTACTTTTGGTGAGAAGTATGCAGCTTCTAGAAATGATACCTGCATAAAGCCTTGTCATTTCTCTAAAATTTGCATGTTAAATTTTGGTTTCCTTCCTATATAAAATTTTGGTTTATTTCCTATGATCCAGACATTGGATGTTCTTCTACAAATTCTCATTGTATTTCCAAAGATAGAGCCTCTCCGGGTTAAGGTGCGTAACATTTGCTGCAATGGATGCACTTACTTTTTTCTTTTTATAGAGTACTTATAAAGCCTAAAGCTAGCATCCTGGCGTTCAGGTTACATCCTTTATACATCGGATGGTGGACACTTTAGGAACATCGGTATTTCCTTACCTTCCAAAGGCATTGGAACAATTGCTTGCAGAATGTGAGGTAAATATAAACCTATCCCTATTAAATTGTTCTACAATTTCCGATCCAACACACTTAAAACGACTTCTCTGATGTTTTCTTGATCACAATTAATGGCTTTCTTTACTTAAAGTAATGCTCTGTAGTCTTCGGAGTGATAATGGGATGGGATTGCTACTCTGCCTCTCCTGGCCTTATTCTGGAATTGGAGTTAGTGCACATGGGTTGGATGAATGGAAAATAAAAATAAAAAAAAAACCCACATCAAGTCTTGGGCAAGTTTTGGTTGTGATGTACTGTCTACATGCAGCTCAATAATTTTGGTTGGTCATAGCTTATGGATGTGTCTGCATAATTCTCTAGCATTGTAGATCCTCGTCTTCTTCTTTTATTTTCTTTAAAAAAATTATGATTTCAAAAGTGCAACAAATTTTTTAAAGTAACAGTATTTTTATAAATAATAGCAATTCAAAGTTCTACAATCTTTGGAATATGTGACTTACAGTTTGCAACAGTTGCTGAATTCTTGGTTTCCATTTCTATTGTAGTGAGGTAACATCTGTTATGGGCATATATTTCATAGATCTTGACGGCTTTAGTATTCTTTGATAGGATTCTGGCCTTCACTGTGCCTTTGATTTGTTACGGAGGGTAGGTGTAGTATCGATTTCTTTAGGAGTGTCTGGCAATGGAAACATAATTTGACTCCCTTATTGTTGTGGTCCTTATGATTGCTTATGCATTTGAGAATATATACATCATGGCACTGCAATACATGGCAAGTTTCTGCTCATTAAAGGTGCTTGTATGGTTAGATTTGAATTGCAATACTTCTATTGATGGCTGTGAGTGCAACTTTGTAGGATTATAGTGGATCTTTGCAGCTATTATGGGCCTTTCTGGCATTTTATCTGAAACAGACTTTTAGCATTTTTCGGCAAAGCACTCTTCTATGTCCTTGTGCTGAATCAATTAGAAAATGCTCTTGATTGTGTTGGAGTTCCTTCGCCAAAATGTTTCAAATGTACTGAAAGGGAAACTCTAGTTTATCATAGTCAAAATACTGGTGCTTTTCTGAGCAATAATTGTGACAACAATGCCAAAGAAATCCTAGTTAAATTTTTTTAGTCAGGTTGCCCTTGGCTCTGGGATATTGGACATAACCTCTTTACCTGTTCTTTCTATAACATCCTTCTCTTGAGATATGAGATTTTTGAAGCTAATTTGGTTCCATCGTGATATATTTTGCATGATAATGAAATATTTGCCTTTTTGCCAAGGCAGGGTGTGAGACTTTATGGATTTTTCTCTAGACATTTTGCAAATCATTATAACCATGCTAATTTCCTTTTCTCTCATAATTCCTAATGTGACAAACTGATAATACATGCAGATCTGATTTTGAAATATTTTCTATTGCAGCCAAAGGAAATGGTTAGTTTTCTTTTACTACTAAATCAACTTATTTGCAAATTCAACACCTCAGTTCGTGACATATTAGAGGAAGTTTTTCCAGCCATTGCTGGCAGGATATTTAATGTCATCCCAAATGATGCATTTCATTCAGGACCTGGAACTAACACCGAGGTATGGAATTGCTGCTTCATCACTATTTCTTAATCTATAGCTTCTAATCAACTAGATCTCTTGCTAGAAGCATCTGCATTGCACAGACATAAGTTATAACATGAATATATGTTACATTAATGTGCCATCAGATTTTAACTGTTAATTGCACATGGTTATTTCTCTGTTATTACATGAATATATGTTGTTATACCATTAATTATGCTGTTAATTTTTTCTTTCTCGTCATTCCTTGCCTTTCTTGCAGGAAGTCCGTGAACTACAAGAACTTCAGAAAACAGTGTATACATTCCTTCATGTGATAACTACACATGATCTATCTTCAGTCTTCCTTTCGCCCAAAAGTAGGGGTTACTTGGATTCATTGATGCAGTTGCTACTGTACACAGCTTGCCATCACAAGGATATTCTTGTAAGAAAGGTGTGTCTGGCACTTCATTTTAACCATTTTTAGGATTGGTTCTTCTGAAACATTAAAATTGTCATGAACTAGATGTAACGTTCTTGTACCTTTGTAATTCAGGCATGTGTACAGATTTTCATTAGATTAATTAAAGATTGGTGTGCCAAACGTTATGGTGAAGAAAAGGTATGTATGCTCCTTAATATCTAATTCTTAGTGGTGTTTTATTTTGAGATTTTATTGCTCTAATGGGATTAAATGCATTCAGGTGCCTGGTTTTCAAAGTTTCATAATTGAGGCCTTTGCCATGAATTGTTGCCTGTATAGTGTGCTTGACAAGTCCTTTGAGTTTCAGGATGCAAATACGGTGAGTGTGTGCATCAAATCTTTTTCTTCTCATTGGAATTCGTATTCCATAGTTTATTTCTTTGCTTTGTCAAATAATGCTGTGTGGTATGTTCTACTGATTCATGGTTCTCTGTCATTTGCATCATATACTCCATTTAAATCTGGATTCTTAAATTATTGAGCAAATATTTTTATAATTATTCTTCTTTTATTGCCTCCATTTTACAATTCTCCTTGATGGAGAGCACCACAACAAGATAAGAAATATGGATCTGTAACTGAGAACTTCAGCTTGCAAAAGGTTACCAGATAAAAGTTTGTATTTATTTTCCAAATGCTTTGCACTTACTGTTGTATTATATATGTGTGGCAGCTTGTTTTGTTTGGAGAAATTGTACAGGCACAGAAGGTCATGTATGAGAAGTTTGGTGATGATTTTCTTGTTCATTTTGTATCAAAAGGTTTTCCATCTGCACATTGCCCTCAAGATTTGGCACAGGAATATTGCCAAAAGTTGCAGGTAAGAAGTTCAAGTTAAACTGTATGGAGAGGTGGCAGTGGAGCGTTGGAGTTGGTCATTTAACATTTGAGATGTTTGGAATGTAATTTTGTTGCCAACTCTGGTTACAGAATTTCTCGAGCTATTTTATTTGGTTTTAAGTAGATGCGCGTGACTTATTCAGATAAATTCTGGATTTCTGCTCTCTGGTTTCCCATTAATATCGGGAGCTAGGTTTTCTAATACCAATCTCTTTTCAATCTATATGTAGTATAGATGGAAGGCTAATTTAGTTCTCAATGTCTTGGTTTGATATAAAAACTTCATTCTTCCTATATGACTTGGGCTGAGTAACAATTTAGCTTTGGAGCATTCAAGATGGAATACTTTATAGTCTGTGCTTTGGAAATCTTAGATCTAGAATCTCGATATGCTGCATAGATATGAACTGTTTTTACGTGCTCTAATTTCTCTGGTCTATGCTTTTGATGTTTGTTTATGCAGGGTAGTGATTTCAAGGCATTGAAATCTTTCTACCAGTCACTAGTTGAAAATCTAAGGCTCCAACAGAATGGAAGCCTTGTTTTCAGATAGCAGCATCAAAGATTAACCAACCGGGTTGTATTCTGCAAACAAATGTCATAGTTATACGTAAATGTTGCTTTGATTTTTATTTTATGTGGCAATCTACTCTGATTGAGCTAAGGTGTGTAAGCGCTCAAGATCTTCTTTTTATCTTATCAGAACCTATCCTTTGTATATTGTGTTCTTATAGAAGTCAATGCTGCAGGATTTCCGTATGTAAATATCATGTGTCTTTTATTTTGTGGACGATGAGGTATTTATTTTCTGATCTTCTCTATTAAGTTAATTAAAACTATAGTTATATATCTTCCTTCGAATTAATCGATTGATGTATGATGACTAATTTGGTTCTTATTAATTTTCTTGCAGTTGTATATTTCCGGCAACAGGTTTCTTTATCGCAAAAAAGTTGGTTTGAAAGAAGCCATAATCTTTTTCAATTTAAAAAAAAAAAAAATTTTTTTGCCATTTTTTGTGGATGTATGTAATCAAACATTTATTGTAGTTGGCAGAGTACATTAAAAGAAAATGGCTGGAGATTTTATCGGGCCATATTTTGGATAAAGACGCATTTATGTTATAATGGGCTGTCTGGCTTTACTATCCAAATATATTTCATTGAAGCATAATGCTAAATCTTAACAATGCAAATAAAAATTGCTTGAATTTTTGATGTGTTACTTGAAATTGCTGTTAATTATTGAATAGTATGTTTAAGTTATTAGACAAATTGTTGAATATGTCTAAATGGAAATATTATGGAAAATATAATTACAAAAATAAAGGGCTAATATGAATTTTGGTGAAAGGTTTGAGAAGCTCAAGCATTAAGGATTAAAGGATCAAAGACTAAATGCATGAATAATTACGATTTAAAAAATGTTATTAATTGAGAAATTTATAATTAATAAGTGAAAATTTTAAGAGTCAATAATTTTTGCTTATTTTAGCTCATAAAATTACGTATATAACAACAATTAGTTTGGATTGAAAGAATAAGGTTAGATTTTTCTTTGCTCTTTTTTTAGTGGCAACAATGATTTATTTTGCTCTCACTAAAATGTAGATTAAAAAAAAAACTTTAAAAGGGATTATTTTGATTCAACCTTTTTTTTATATACTTCGCTTAAATTATATATTTTTAAATTTTAAATGAATAATTTTAGATACCAACAATCACATAATATATATATATATAACTGAGAAATAATAAATATTATATATGCATCTGAAATTAATTCAAATTTAAATTTTTTTTCTTCTGTGATTAGGAAAAAAAAGAAAGAAAGAAAGAAAGAAAGATTGATGGTTGCATTTGAAAGCGAAGAAAATGAGAGAAAGGACTTGCAGACTTTGAATTTGAAGAAGTCTATAATTCTACATGTAAATGTAATCTGCCCACTTTTGTGTTATAGTCTCTATTGGTCCTTTCCCCCCACTATCTTCATCCTCATCCATAACTCTTTTTCCTCCAAATACTATAAATAATAACCAAATTAATTTTAAATAACTATTAAATATACAATCTTCTAACCATTTTATTTATTAAAAATTTAATATTTTATAATTAAATTTTATTTGAAACAACTATTTTTAATATAGATACAGGAAAAGAAAAAATAATTCTCAATTTATTATTAAAAAATATATATTTATTATTAAATTGTATCTCTATTTAAAATAATTGTTGTTGATTAAGATTTATTATGATATGAATTCATAAAAAGAAAATCTTAATAATAATAATAATAATAATAATAATAATAATAATAATAATAATAATACTCAACAGAAACAGGCAAGAAACTCTTTAAACATCAATTACTATCTTTTTAATTTTTTTTCATAATTTTCGGCCTTCAGCATTTTAATTTGTCAAAAACCCATCATTATAATTTGCTTTTCTGACATTTGTGAATATATATGAAGTTATATGGTGCAATGCATTATTATTATTATTATTATTATTATTATTATGTCATCTTGCTTAGGTATATAAATTGTCGTCAGCAAAATAATAGTTTTGAAATATATGGAAGAATGAGTGATAGAGGTTTTTTTTTGTTATGTTACCAAAAGTTAGCACCAGCTGAAGACTTGATGAAATTAATTAGAAAAACTTTAGATAAAAGGATAAAAAATAAAAAATTAACTGCATAGTCTTTATAATATAACATATATATTATCCCGTCAAGCAAGGATTACTGTTTGAATTTCTTGCCAATTGCCAAATAATATTTATATAATTATTTTGCATGAGTTGACCTATATTTCATTTCTTTCCTAATTAATATATAGTTTCTTTTTCATTATTATCTTTACTTTGGCCTTAAGCATTTGCCAATGTGTTTCTTTCTTCATGAGATATTACTATGCCCCCCAAAAAAAATTATAAAAATTATATAAAATATTATAAAAGTAAATGTTCATGGGAATTTCTTTGTAATACATAAGAACTTGAAATATCAAATATATATTTTATATACGTATGTGGGACTGATAACATGGCAATTTCTTCTCTTATGAAATTTTGTTTGAAGTGGAAAAATTTGTATGTTTTTGGAATTGATAACATGAATTCTTGTTTTTTCCCCCTTAATTAAAAGAATATTTATTGGGCATATTTAGTTGATTTTGAAATTCAAACTGAAACGGAATTTTCAGTATACAATTTTTATTTTTATTTATTTTTTGCTTTTGTTTCATAGGAAATTCATTTTTTTTACATTCTATTACTTAAATAACACTAATAGATTTATATAACTCTTATATTTTTAATGTTTTGGTTTTTCACTTTTAAGTATATGGTTTTTTTTTATATATAATAAGAATATGATGTAGAAATTTTTTTCAAAAAATATCAAATAATTTTCTCAAAAATTAAACTTATATAAAATCATTTTATATTATTTATATTATAATAGGTTCCACTTAAAAATTTATACAAACAAACAATAGGGAAAAATGCTTAGGATATATATAGATAGTGATGAGTTAATAATTACTATTTCTAGAACGTCTTGTCTTGGCGACTTAACATTATGTAGGAATATCACTAACTATTTAATTATTTTTTTAATATTAAAAGGATAATAAAATTTGAATTATTTATTGTGTATTTATTTACTAATAAATTTTGTTTAGGTATGCTACTATTTATTTTGTCATTTGTCATGCTTATTAATAATTTATTTAATTGAAAAAGAAATTCCATTTAAATCAAAGATATATTGATTGTGATAATTTTTTTTTTGAAAATGCACGTAAGTGTGATAGAACTTATGGATTTAGCCTAATCATAATGAATTCATTTGAAAATTAATAAATTTAAATATGAATTCCAAGTAAATTTATTCAATAAAGACTTCATAAAGAGTTGAAAAAAAATTAATTAAGGTAAAAATCCATTATGAAACCTAACAATTCTAGTGTTGGTTGATATAAATTGCAATACAAAATCAAATGACTTTGTGCCATTTCTAATTTTACTTTATCCTTTTTTTTTGTTTAGTCATGATAAGGTTTTAGCATTTATGAATAATTAAAAAATATATAAACAACAAAAATCGATTTTAAAACCAAAACTATATATATATATATATATATATTTACAAAAAAAGAGAGGCAGAGACTTCAACAACTACTATGTCATGGACATTGTATTTGCCATCATTCGATGATACGTACCCTCAACTATATCATGATGAATTCAGTAGCTAATACCAAATAGTATTCTTTTTTTTTTTCACATCTGTTATGTTTCTAACACATGGCATGAAGGGGGGAAAAAAAAGGAAGAAAGAGCAAAGGGGGAGGAAGATTATGAATTTTTTTAATGTAATTTTATAAATAAAAAATTTATAAGTCTGTATTGGATGAGATTTCTTATTTTACGTGAGAATTATCTTATAAAGATATTTAAATTGACTATTTTTTTTTTGAAACAATTTATGTTGACCAATTAAAAAAAATAAAAATTTAGTTCCGAGGAAGCAAGGGGAGACGAGATTTCTCCGGGGCCGTAGCAGCTACTGGTGGCCGGTGGGAGGACCCCACGTTGGGCAGCGTTGGAATCTTCTTTTTCAAATATAAGGAGAAATCAGGCTCCAAATATATATATATATATATATACATAAAGAGAAACACATAAACAATTTTAACATTATAACCAAACCGAGTAGTGACTTATTCAACAAAGTAATGAGTTGAAAAAGATTATTATCATGACATGAGAAAGCTATACATGAGAAAGCTATACACGTGCTTTCCGCACTCTGCCTCTCTCTATATAATAATAATAATTTTTTAAAAATTTCCATATATATAATAATTTTTTAAAAAATTATTACAATTATTTTTTCAAAATAATTAATAAAAAAATTGCACTCATTATAAAACTATTATAACAAATTTCAGTCATATAATACAAAGAATTGAAGTGATGGGCTCGACCAATGCTGCCCTATTGTCTCGAATCAAAGAGCTTTTGAATTTAGAATGAGAGGTGAAGGACCAAAGGTCACCTATGTCTCTGTGTATAAAGAGTTTATGTTTTCTGTTGATTGGTTAGTTTCTCATGCTTTTGGATTTTCTTTAGGTGTGTATATTCTTTTACAAGCTCCCTCCGGTGTTGTATCAAGACTCAAAGATAGAGATGAACAGTTGTGGGTTTAGTCGGAATTTAAAAGCATGTAAATTTGACCGCTATCAATTTTCTTGGAGAATTCATCCTCTTAAGCCGATTACTCAAAAATAGAAAGTTTACAAAATCGACCATCACACGTCAAATTCAATAGATTCATCGGATTCAGTTAGTTTCAACTTATAAAAAATATGCAAACCAAAACTAAATTGATAAAAATGATTTATCAAAATTTTAAATTAAAGCCGACTAATTCGATCAATTTAAACTGATATGATCGATTAAATTTGTAGAAATAATAGTTAAATTGGATTGATTCAACCTATTTGCTTAAAATAATTTGGTCGGAGTAATTTATCTTAGATAAGTTGCATTGTAATTCCAAGGTTTGCCTTTTTTATATTAAAAAAATATAATAAAACATATCGAATAAAATAATAATAAAACATATGAAATAAAAATAAAAATATACATTATTGCTTAATATATGTACTAGAGAACATATTAAGAAAAATCTCATGTATAATACAAATAGTGAACAAATGCTTTCATATTTTCCCGTGAAGGTTAAGTGTGTAATTAGAAATATTAATAAGATAAGACCTTTGGGAAATCACCTAAAATATACTCATTTCTAAAGTATTAATATTTTTTAGGCCCATATTACCTTAAATAAACTGAAAAAGACTAAAATACCCTTATACCTAATAAACTAATATTAAAAAAAACTCTCATATGTTGCATTCTTTCTTTCCAAAACACTAATATGCCTTTTTCAACTTTTTGTCTTTTTTCTTTCCAAAATACGAATCTGCCACTAGTAGATCGATGACATCTGCCTCTTTCAATTATCTTTTTCTAATTTTACGAAGTATGTTTTTATATTTTATTCATTTAGTCGAATTTGCAGATAAATGTCTGATCTTGATTTTATGCAATACAGTTGTATATAAGTTATTTTGTCTGTGAAATGATAACTATTTAAAGAGAAAATGGTTCAATTTATTAAATTTATTCTATATTAGCATCTATGTCTGGCTTACATTCCTTCTGCAAAAATAAGAATAGATATGAGCAGCTATCGTAGCCCTAACTATCTATAACTTGCCATAATCTCCATTACAATGTTTATATCTGCTATAAAGAATGCTTTTGGATACTTTCTGAGAGTCCCTTCATTATTTAGTCTAAACATTATGTCCGTCCAATTTATTTTAATTTTTTTGATGGGAAAAAAGGATTACCGAAATGCCTTAACTATCCATAACTCGCTCTAACTCCCATCACAATGCTTATATTTGATATAGAGAATGCTCCAAGATACTTTCTGAGAGTCCCTTCATTGTTTAGTCTGAAAATGATGTCCGTCCGATTTGTTTTATTTTTTTTCTGTGAAAAAAGGATTACTGAAATATCCTAACTATCCATAACTTGCCCTAACCATCATCACAATGCTTATATATGCTATAGAGAATACTCTTGGATACTTTCTGAGAGTCCCTGCATTGCTTAGTCTAAAAATTATGTCCGTCTGATTTATTTTAATTTTTTTGATGAGAAAAAATAGTTACTGAACTGCCTTAACTATCCATAACTCGCCCTAACTATCACAATGCTTATATATGATATAGAGAATGCTCCTGAATACTTTCTAAGAGTCCCTTTATTGTTTAGTTTGAAAATGATATTCGTCCGATTTATTTTAATTTTTTTGATGGGAAAAAATGGTTACTGAACTGCCCTAACTATCCATAACTCGCTCCACTACATAGAATAATGTTGGACACTTTCTGAGATTCCTTTCATTATTTAGTCTAAAAATGACGTCCATCCGATTTATTTTAATTTTTTTTATATAAAAAAGGATTACTAAACTATCCTAAATATCTATAACTTGCCATAACCCTCATCACAATGCTTATATCTACTATATAGAATGCTCCTAGATATTTTATGAGAGTCTCTTCATTATTTAGTCTGAAAATGATATCCGTCTAATTTGTTTTAATTTTTTAATGAAAAAAATGTTACTGAAATGCCCTTATTGTTCATAACCTAACCCTCATCACAATACTTATATATGCTATATAGAATGCTTATGTGGATTTAATAGTTTTGGTTTTATTTATTATTTATGACTGTAGGATATTGATAATTTACCTTCAAAATCAAATATCGAAAAGTAATGTTGTTATCCCAATCCGTTATAGAGGAAACTTTAATGTGGAGACATTAAAATATGTAGGGGGTGTACTGAATTCCTTGTATGGATAGAACAAGCTGATTTTAATAAACTAAAAAAAGTAGTATCGGACATGCTTAATATTGACGGTATTTCGAATATTGGGTTTAACTTTTTTACTGGATATGATGAAGTATCACTTTATGATGTTGTAGATAATAAGACATTTAGCGTGTTTCTTACATTTGTGGCTGAGAATAGACTGAAGCATCCACTTTATATTAATATTGAAGAATGTATCTTTAAATCTGGATATGGCAATAGTGATCCATCATATATGAAAAAAATTATCGAAGGAGAAGTTCTTGATCTTAAAATAATTTATGAAGATTAATATCATAATCAATATAAAGATGAAGACTCACTTATGTCTCCGATGGTAGAAGGCATCTATGCAATTCCTGAGGTTTCTGTCCATTTGGATACTGCCCATGTCATTCTGCATTCACACACCATTGACCATTTGACCGAAGGAAATAAAATTTATAATATTGGTGTCGAGCATACTACCGAAGTTCATGTAAATTGGATAGATGGAATAGAACAGTGCAATGACACTGAGGATACGAATTTAGGATTACATGAATCAAGAAATGATTTTGATTTAAATCTATTGGGTGAAAGTTCAATTGAATATTCTATTGGAGAGGGTAAAATATTTAGAACAAAGAGAGATTTGACTACGACATTATCAATTGCAGCAATGAGGGACCAACTTCAATTTAAGATTTTCAAGTCAAATCCATCTTTCATCATTGTTCGTTGTATTGATAAATCAAGTAAACGGAGACTGAGGGCAAAAAGTTTAGCTAAAGGAAATCAAGCATGTTGGATGGTAACGAAATATGCGGCGGAGCATTCATGCCGGTGATTTTGTTTAAAGTAGACATAGGCAAGCTACAAGTTGGGTTGTAGCAGAGTGTGTTAAAATAAGAGTGATAAATTTGGAAAGAGTATTCAAACTTAGAGATGTGATCGACGATATGCCTCAGCAATTTAGGATGGAGGTTAGATATTATGTTGCATGGAGAGGGCGAAAGCGTGCTTAAGAGAATATCATATTAGGTACTCCTGAATAGTCTTCCTCTATTCTTCCTGGATACTTACACATGCTGCATGAAACAAATCCAGGTTCAGTTATTTATGTGCATTATGATGATGATCATTAATTTTTTTACCTCTTCTTAGTATTTGATGCTTTAATTCAAGGTTTCAAATACTGTAGACCTGTAATATCCATTGAGAGAACTCATTTAAAAGGGAAATACCGAAGAGTACTTCTTACTGTCGTATGTCATGATGCTAATCAACAAATTTTTTCATTGGCCTTTGGGATTACTGATTCCGAAAATAATGCATCATGGACATGGTTCTTGGGAAGGTTCAAGGCAACTTTTGGTGAAAGACTGGATCATGTTATTATTTCAGACCAACATCGAAGCACCTAGAAGGCAGTATCAAACGTCTTTCCGAATGCATTTTATGGGATTTGTATGTACCACCTTCTTAATAATCTCAAATGCAAATTCCGACATATAACAAAGGATCTTGAAAAGCATTATTATAAAATGACCAAATCATATAAAATTCATGATTTCAGTTTACTCTTTGGTTCGTTTGATATTGCTGTTCCTGGTGCAAAATAGTATCTCGAAGGGGTTGGTCTTGATAGATGGACACGTTCTCATATGAATGAAAGGAGATACAATATCATGATGACTAACATATCAGAATCTATGAATGCTGCACTTGTCAAGGCACGAGAGCTTTCCATAACTGCATTTGTGAGCGAGGTGCGAAAGATGTTACAAAGATGATTTTTCGAACATCGAAGTAAGGCAGAAAAATGTACTATAAAGATGGCACCTGCTATTGAGAGAAGGCTAAAAAAAGAGGATAATGTATGCTTTGAAATTGAATGTAAGTGCATTATATCAGTTTCATGCAATTACTACAATATGAATCAATTACATATTAATTTTACTAATATGTTTTTAATGACAGATTGAACCTGCTAGTAATATGAGGTATGACGTGTACGATGTTGATTAGAACTATGTGGTGGATATGACTCTTAGGAATTGTTGTTGTAGAAGGTTTCAATTAGATCACATTACATGCATGCATGCTCTTACAGTTGTAAAAAGTGATGAATATAATGTTTACAACTTGTGTTTTCTATATTATTCCCGAGATTATTGGTACGAAACATATAAAGGAGTCATAAATCCTTTACCTTACATAACATATTGGACTTTGCTAGATAATGTGAGACAAATGACCCTTCTATCTTCAGATGTTCGAACCTCAACTGGCAGAAGTGAAAAATACAAAATTTCTTCCTTGGGTGAGGATAAAATATTTATGAAGTATAGCCATTGCCGAGAGCAAGATCATAATAAACTCACTTGTCAAAATCTCATATCACTTTATTCTGCTTCACAAGCTGCAAGTACCCAGAGTACAAAGAAATAAAATTATATTTTTTTTCTTCCCTCGTCTGTATAAACTATGTAATAAATATTACAAACTGATTGATATATTGTTCTGCAAAAATATTATTATTACTGTTCACGCACTTTTTTCAAAATTAATTGTCCAAATCATGCCAGATGGTTCAGGGTGGTCCAGGATTGTATACATTTGGGGTTATAGCAAGTTAGGATATTTCTGTCAGTTGTTTTATAATCATACATTTGTTACTATTTATAAACATTTTTCAAAATTAATTATCCAAATTATGCCAGATGGAGTGGATATTTGTGCTGAGTTATCCTCACTGGTCTAGGGTTGCATACGTTAGGGGTTAGGGCAAGTTAAAGCATTCCTGCCTGTTGGTTTATAATCATTAATTTATTATTGTTCATGCAATTTTTTCAAAATTAATTATCCAAATCATGTCAGATAGAGTGGTTATTTATGCTGGTTGATACCGGGTGATCTAGTGTTATATACATTTGGAGTTAGGGCATTCCTGCCAGTTGGTTTATAATCACACATTAGTTACAATTCATGCACTTTTTTCAAAATTATTTATCCAATTCATGCTAGATGGAGTGGATATTTATGTTGGGTAATCCCCCATAGGTCCAGGGTTGCATAATTGGGGTTAGAGCAAGTTAGGACATTCATGTCAGGTGGTTTATAATCACATTTGTTACTATTCACAAACTTTTTTCAAAATTAATTATCCAAATCACACCAGATGGAGTGGATACTTATATTGGGTGGTCTCCCATTGGTCCAAGGTTGCATCCATTGAGGTTAGGGCAAGTTAGAGTATTCCTGTATGTTGATTTATAATCATTAATATGTTATTGTTCACGTATTTTTTTTTTAAAATTAACTGTCTAAATCATGCCAGATGGAGTGGATATTTATGCTCGGTGATTCTTCACTGGTTCAGGGTTGCATACATTAGGGATTAGGGCAAGTTAGGGTAAGTTAAGACACTTCTACCTGTTGGTTTATAATCATTAATTTGTTACTGTTCAAGCACTTTTTTTAAAATTAATTATCCAAATCATGGCAGATGGGGTAGATATTTGTGCTGGTTGATACCAGGTGGTCTAAGATTATATACATTTGAGGTTAGGGCAAGTTAGGATATTCCTGTTAGTTAGTTTATAATCACACATTTGTTATTGTTCACGAACTTTTTCAAAATTAATTATCTAAATCATGCCAAATGGAGTTGATATTTGTGTTGGGTGATCCCTTACTAGTCCAGGGTTGTATATATTAGGGGTTAGGGCAAGTTAGAACATTCCTAGTAGTTGGTTTATAATAACAATTTTATTACTATTCACGCACTTTTTTTTTCAAATTTAATTATCTAAATCATATTAGATGGAGTGAATATTTGTGTTGGTTGACACCAAGTGGTCCAGGGCTGCATACATTTGGAGTTAGGATAAGTTAGGGCAAATTAGGGTATTCCTGCCAGTTAATTTATAATCACAAATTTATATAGCTTTAAATTTATACCAGGTATTTAGGTTAGTCACTTCTTATCAGCAGTGTTTGATACAAAATATAAATAATTTATATCATGTATTAAAATATTCACTAATCATCATCATTGTGATATAATCCAGCGTGCTTCTGTACTGCATGGTACCGTAAGTAGCATGTGGTAGTGTATCTCATTTGCTTCATATTTTTATGGTTGCATTGCCAGATATCACAATTTGGGAAGATTAAAAACTCAATGATAAAATAGAAATTAAATAAAACAGAAATTAAATCCCATATTTAACAAATGGTTCAATTATGGAATATCAAATTAATAATTTGGTAAGTTACTTACCCAATCTGCTGTGGAATTTGATTCTTTTCATATTTGACATTAAGCTTAAGCTTCTTGCCTTGATATTTTTTAAGTTTTAGGCGAAAATTGAAAAACCCAACATGCTCTAACTCAACTGATAGCATTTTTTTAAAATTGGAGTCACAAAATGCATTCTTTCATTAACATACTTTTTTCTGAACATTGAATCATAAACAATGTTTATCTAATACATAAGTGATATCTCCATTATAAACCAGTGGTTGCTTCTGTGGTTTACTAGCAAATAAATAGTGTCAACATCTCATAATGCTTTGTCATAACGAAGATCCCCTCTCAAAAATATTTTGATACTCGACGTGGGAACCCTTTTTTTATTTTCAACAACAGACTGAACGAACAATCTATGTTTCCACACAAAGCTCTGGTTAATGATATATCCCCCACACATTATTCTCTGATCAAAACTACTAGAAAGAAAATTTTGCTTTTGTCTTACATAGTATAACACTATATCTATATCCTGCAACGCGATTTGTAGTCAACATATGTTACTTGCAGAGTATTGCTTCACATATATAAGTTTTTTAAACATATGATATCGATAATTGACACTTACGTCATTAATAAGCCATTAATCAGAGTTCCTCATGCCCCAAAAAAAATCTAAAGACTTCACCTTATATACTGTAAAATCATATACAATACCATCTGGCAGCATTTGATCCGCAAGTGCATCACTAAGGAAAAGAAAAAAAAATACAAAATAACATGTATTAAATCTCCTAATTGTATATTATTTGTCATAACTATTACTTCAATCATATTGTATTGAGATCATTGTTCATAACTTACTATTTATAATTAGTGAATTTCATATTCCACCATTCGATGAATGCAGACTCTTCATCAAAAGTAAGCCTCTGAATAGGATTCGAGGGAAGAACTGATGAATACTCGTCTGAATTATCCAATCTTCTTTCATGAAATTGTGATTTATTATCTCTGTGTCTTCACAAATCATTCTTTCCGCATGATGTCCAATCACCACCAATGTACTTTGGATTGTGAATGATCTTTCTTTTTTCAGCAACCAACTCAAATGCATGCTCGGAGATAGTCATGAGAGAGGGAATGCCTCTATGTATTTCATTCTTAGTTGGTTCACTAATAGATGCAAGTTCATACCATTGCAATGTAGTCTGAAAATCAAATAGTTCCTTCTCTTCAATATTGTGCTCAATGAAAGCGATTTTATTATTTAACTGTTATATCAATTCATGATTTTTTTTTATTTTGTGTACCAACCATTATATGTAGTTCATTATTTTTAGCTCTTAAAGTCTTCATCTCCTTTTTCTTTTCTTCTACTATTCTTATGAGTTCTTTATTTTAATTTTTAAGAGAAGACAACCGTCTCTCAAAATTTGTAGAAAGTGTTGTCTTCTCTCTCTCCAATTGAGAAACCATTTTTCATGATATTTTCAATATCCAAAGATTGAAAACCATATTGAGAAATGTTTTGATCTTTGGTTATATGGCTTAGTTCAGGAGGAGGCAGCATAAAATATTCAATAATCCCCCCTTCTCTGCTGAGAGGTATATCATAGAAAGTTGGATCTTGTGACTCTTCTATGGTCATGGTAAATAAAATAATTTGTAGATCCTGTACACAACATATTAATGTGAGAAATGCCATGATATAGCGAATAAAACAGAGATTTGACATAACGGGGATCAACCAGCACAAATATTCACTTCATCTGAAATGATTTAGATAATTTATATTGAAAAAAGTGTGTGAACGATAAACCAACTGGAAGAAATATTCTAACTTGCCTTAACTCCTAATGTATGCAATTTTGGACCAGTGAGGGATCACCCAGCATAAATATCCACTCTATCTAGCATGAATTGGATAATTAATTTTGAAAAAACTTGTGTGATCAGTAACAAATGTGTGATTATAAACTAACTGGTCGGAATGTCCTAACTTGCCCTAACCGTCAATGTATGCAACCCTGGACCAGTGGGAGGTCACTCAGCAAAAATATCCACTCTATCTGACATGAATTAGACAAATAATTTTGAAAAAAATGCGTGAATAATAATAAATGTGTGATTATAAATTAACTGGCAATAATGTCCTAACTTGCCGTAACCACCAATGTATACAATCTTGGACTTGTGGAGAATCACCCAGCACAAATATCCAATCCATCTGACATGAATTGGACAATTAATTTTTAAAAAAAATGCATGAACAGCAATAAATTTATGATTATAAACCAACTGGCAGGGATGCCCTAACCTGCCCTAACCCTAAATGTAAGTAATCCTTGACTACCTAATATCAATCAGCATAAATATTCACTCCATCTGGCATGAATTGAACAATTAATTTTGAAAAAAGTGCATAAACAATAACTAATTTATGATTATAAACTAACTGATAGGAATACCCTAACTTGCCATAATTTATCCTGACCCCCAACGTATGTAATCCTGGACTAGTGGGAGATCAGCCATGATAAATATTCACTCCATCTGGCATGATTTAGATAATTAAATTTAAAAAATTTTGTAAACAGTAACAAATTGATGATTATAAACCAACAGGCAGGAATGCCCTAACTTGTCTTAACCCCCAATGTATGCAATTCTGGACCAGTGAGAGATCACCCGGTATAAATATTCACTCCATCTGGCATGAATCGGATAATTAATTTAAAAAAAAATACTTGAGCAGTAACAAATGTGTGATTATAAATCATTTGATAGGAATGCCCTAACTTGCCCTAACAGTCAATGTATGTAACCCTGGACTAGTGGGGGATCACTTAGCAAAAATATTTACTCCATCTGGCATGAATTAGATAATTAATTTTGAAAAAAAGTGCATAAACAGTAATAAATTTGTGATTATAAATCAACTGGCTGGGATGCCCTAACTTACTCTAACCCTAAATGTAAGCAACCTTGGACCACCTGGTATCAACCAACACAAATATCTACTTCATCTGGCATGAATTGGACAATTAATTTTGAAAAAATTGAGTAAACAGTAATAAATTTGTAATTATAAATCAACTGGCAGGAATACTCTAACTTGCCCTAACTTGTCCTAACCCCTAATATATGTAATCTTGGACTAGTGAGGGATCACCCATCATAAATATCTACTCTATATGTCATGAATTGGATAATTAATTTTGATAAAAGTGCATAAACAATAATAAATGTGTGAATATAAACCAACTGGCAAGAATGTCCTAACTTGCCCTAACCCCCAATGTATGCAACCCTAGATCAGTGGGGGATCAACCATCACAAATATCCACTCAAGCTGGCATGATTTGAAAATTGTTATTGAAAAAAGTGTTTGAATAGTAATAAATTTATAATTATAAACAAACAATGAATGCGATATACCGATTCATAAATTTTTGCTTGGATTTTGTGATAAGAGACTTTTGACTCCATGCTCCAATTCATGATCCTAGGAATCTGATTACTAATTCACTTAACCTTGATCATATCTAAAGATGGCAATATCTCTATTGCAAAAATTATTATGGTATCAAAAAAATTCACTTAAAGAGTATCCACCAACTTTTTGCTTATTCTTCAAGCTGCAAATAACATCTTTCACATTAGAACAAATAAACTTCCAACTTAGTTTTCCCTACGTAATGTTGTTAAAAGTGTCAACATCATCAATAAGTGACAAAATCCAAGAATCAACTTTAGCTTTTGTAACTTTGCCCAAAACCATAAGGTCAATCAGGCATGCAACTCCTAACTTAACCTCAACATTCATGTCATTGCAACATTTAAATGTTGCAAGCATCTCCTTGTGAGTCATGTTTCCATACTCATGCACAAGAGGACTACTGGCAGCAACCAAATCCTCATTGTCATTATATTTTAGCCCATAAATTAGACAAAATTTTCTTATTCCCACGGTGACCATTTCGCTATTGAACTTAAATGATAGCTCATTTGCCTTGGATTGTGAACTTGGTGCAAAAACTTATTGTTTATCAATTCAGGTCAATGGAAAATATTTTTTTTCATCCACGTTCAATGAGTGGCTGATATTATACTTTGAAAAGGCGTCAATGGGCATAAATTTGAAAATAAAATTAAAAATAACTACTTCATAACCAGAAACATAAGTCACTTGTAAGTTAAATATATTACAATTGCTTTTTCATTATTATCAACAAATGCATTTCAAATTTCACTTATAATATTCAAGTCACGACCAATAGTGTTAACCTGGTTGTATCTCCACATTCATTGGTCAATTATATAATTAGATTGAAGTATATCAACATTTATCATTTATTAGAGATTTTTTTCATCGCTTCGAAATTCAACAGATCGCTTCCTCTTGTTGGCTGCAGTTGATTGACTAACTTTTCTTCTTTTGAAGACGTAACGATGGCCAGATGATGATATTTCCCCAGGACTTACCATTTTCCTATCAGGTACGGTGGGTGTTACTTTGCTAGGAGAAGATGATGCAGAACCTGACGCCATTTACCTGAAAAATTTGAGTTAGGGTAAGTTATGAATAGTTAGGGCAGTTCATTACAAACTAAATTCCCTCTGAAAAAATTAAAATAAATCAAACAGATACCATAAATATGAATAAGTATTCATATTGAATTAGAAAGTTCATTGGAGAATTTTAGATAGCAGAAACATGCAACTTCACTATAATTAGGAAAAACTATGGTAAGTTAGGGTAGATCAGTTCACTAAATTCCTCCTAAAAAAATCATAAAATATCAAACAGATACCAATTTCATAATCAAGTGTGCAGATTGACTTAGGAATCACAGTTGAGATTTTCATATGAAAAATACATGCAACTACAGTAGAGTCAAGGCAAGTTATGGATAGTTAAGGTATTTCAGTTCACTAAATTTCCACTAAAAAACTTAAAAAAAAAATCAAACATATACCATTGAACAAATCTATTGTGAATATTGACTTAGAAATTGCATTGGACTGTTTTAGATGATAGAAACAAGCAACTTCTCCAGAGTTAGGACAAGTTAGGGCAATTAACAGTGATACCCTAACAGTCCATAACTTTCCCTAACTCTATCTAACTTCATTTATATAAATAATACATCTTAAAAAAAAACCAAAAAAAACTGAAAACATATACTTCAAATAGGCAAAAAATTGATCGTTGAAGAAAACACATCAATAAATAACATATATTGCCACCCATCAAGACATCGACTCTCACATATGCATCTGTTTTTTTATATATTCACACATTTCGCATCCAATGTTTTTTTTATTTTTGAAGTAAAAAAAAATTAAATCAAAAACCCTAGAACACAAACTTACTGTAGATATTGAAGAAAATGATGAAACTTTACCAAATGATAATAAAAATAAATGTTTCAGACGTTGAGTGTAAGAAAGTTACAGACGATGAGAGAAAGGGTAAACGACGGTGAAAGAGAGAGAGAGAGATGGCGACAGAGAGAGATCAACGAAAACTATTCGGTTTTGCTCTAATTTCAAATGAAAGAAGATAATTCAATTTAGGCACAATTCGTATAGAAAGTGTATTCTAGTATTTTTAAGTATATTTAAGGTGATATGGGTCTAAAAATATTAATACTTTAGAGATTGATATATTTTAAATGATTTCCCAAAACCTTTTCATTTTCATTTTTAATTTCGGACTCTACAAAAGACCAGCAAATGAACCTACAAAGAAATTTCACCATACAATTTTACAACCCTTAGCCTTAATTGATAGTACATATAAAATTATCATTACATCCTTCTCAAAAAAACATGACCTTTTTTTTTTTCAAAATTTCGAATGTTCTAAAAAAATTGATATATTTTTAATATTATATTTTTTTTATCTCATCTTTAAAAAATATATTTAATGTCTTAATAATATCAAAGTAAGTGATTTATTATATCATTAGGGATGTATCATGCATATAAAATAAACAATATCATTTTATTTATTAAATTTTTAATTTTTGTGTAAAGAAAAAAAGAAATATGTCAATCATTTTGAAATGGAGCTAATGTAAATTTATATTAAAAAAAGTAAATGAAGGAAAAAAATAAAATTATAATCTATTATTTTAAAATTTAAAAATTCTATTAAATATCTATTGATAATGATATTCTTACCTTAGACAACTAACAACAAAAATAATAAAACAAAACCACAATCTGAAAAATAATTAATTTTGCTTTTCATAATATTATAATATATTTGAAGTTATGAACCATTCCAAAAGTAATATATTTACTCTAATTTCCTGCTTTCAAAGTTCGAGAAGAAGCCATGAAGATTCTAACTCTGTTGTCTCTAACCAGTGGAGGGATGACTTGAGAATTTTAAATATACGTAAATAATTAATAATTAAAAACTTGGCCCAGAGTCAGAAAGATTTCCTTGTACTTAACCCCTGAATATTTTTCCCGGAAGGAAAGACATCTGATTGGTTATCACTGATCATATACTTTCTTTCTTCTTTTTTTTTTTTAATTACGAATGCAAATATTCAGAATACTAAAATTTAATATTTAGGTGAAAGCAACGTATATTTTTAGGCACTAACTTATATTATGATAATTATAGACTTTTTTTTAGTATTTATATATTAAAAAAATAATCAATTTTAATTTTATTATTTAAATAAAATATATATTTATTATTAATTTATGTCTCGGTATATAAATTTTTTTTAATATTTATATTTAAAAAAGAATTCATTTTTTTCCTAAAGAAAATAGAATCGATTTAAAATTTATTTTATAAACGTAATATATGTTTATAATTAGTCTGTGTCTTGATATTCAGAGACTTTTTTTTTATAATTATTATTTAAATTCTTAAAATTAGCACACATTTTAACTATCAAACCTTTTTGTCTTCCATCCCTTTTCTCATTAAATGGGGACAAGATTTTACACGGACTCAAAGACTCTCTCTTCCTCTGTGTGTGTATATATGTGTATATATATATATATATATATATATTAATAGACTTGGGGTAGAATAAGCCTACAGCAAATAGCGTGTGCATTGCAGTTGTTTTTCTGCAGAAAATGGCTTCAAAGAAGATCACTTTCAAGTTACTTTTCTCTTCTTGTTTCAAATTTGAGAACCCATTTTCAGAACCAAGAATTCAAGTTTGTAATAATAATCAAATTACTTCCCAAAGATTGTCTCTTTCTGAGTTGAGTTACCCAGGTTCACCATTATCAGTTTGTGATTTATCATCAAGTTCTATCTTCAATCTCCATGTTTTTAGTCACAAAGAGTTGGAAAAACTAACCCATCAATTCTCCATAAGTAATTTTCTTGGTGAAGGTGGATTTGGAACTGTTTACAAAGGGTTTATTTCTGATAAACTGAGGCCTGGTTTAGAGGCTCAGCCTGTAGCTGTCAAGGTTTTGAATTTAGATGGCTCTCAAGGTCATAGAGAGTGGCTGGTAAGTGATTAATCAAGTAAAGTCATTTCAAGAACTGTTGTTAATCAAAATTATTAGTGAACTAACAAGAAGTTTATATCATTTTTATAGGCTGAAGTGATCTTTCTTGGGCAATTAAAGCATCCCCATCTTGTGAATTTGATTGGTTACTGCTGTGAAGATGAGCACAGGCATTTAGTCTATGAATACATGGAAAGAGGCAATTTAGAGACCCAACTATTCAAAAGTATGTATTTTCTAAACAAGATTCTCATCTTTGAATTCAAGTTCTTGAAAGAACAATTATAGAAAAAGTGTTTCGTTAGTCTAATTTGGTGAAAATTTTATGTTCTTGTTTAAATGCAGGGTACTCTGCAGCTTTGCCTTGGTTAACAAGACTAAAAATTGCAATTGGAGCAGCAAAAGGACTAGCTTTTCTCCATGAAGAAGAAAAACCAGTCATATACAGAGATTTCAAGACTTCTAATATCCTTTTAGACTCGGTAATCATTTTATTTGTCTCATCATTCAGTAATTTTGTTGAATTGTTGTTAAGGGTCAATGAAATTTGTATTAAAAGTGAGTTAAAGCAGATAAAAACAGTATCTAAACAGGTGTTTTTCTGTCAGAAAACAGAACAAACAAATAATCTAAGATCTCAATGTTTTATCATTTTCAGGACTATAATGCAAAGCTTTCAGATTTTGGGTTAGCAACTGATGGTCCACAAGGAGATGACACTCACATTACAACTCAAGTAATGGGCACTGAAGGTTATGCAGCTCCTGAATATATAATGACTGGTAAATGCAAAATTTAAGTACTAAATTTCATTAATTAACATAATGGGTTTTTAATATTATATACAATAACTATTAAGACTACATTAATTAATTGGTGCAGGTCACTTAACAACGATGAGTGATGTGTTCAGTTTTGGAGTGGTACTTTTAGAGCTATTAACAGGCAGAAGATCAGTTGACAAGTGCCGTCCATCAAGAGAACAAAACCTTGTAAAATGGGCGAGACCATTGTTAAGGAACCATCATAAACTTGACCAAATAATGGACCCAAGATTAGAAGGGCAGTACTCAACAGAAGGGGCTAGAAAAGCAGCTGCATTGGCTTACCAATGCTTGAGCCATCACTGCAAAACTAGGCCAACAATGAGCACTGTGGTCAAGACCTTAGAGTCTTTATTGGTGTTAAATGACATACCAATTGGACCTTTTGTTTATGTTGTTCCTAGTGAAAATAATAAAGAACAACATAATGAAAAAGAAAAAGAAAAATGTGAAGAAAAGGGCATCGGAATTAATCGTCGCCAAAAGGGTCTACGACATAGGCGACGAATTAAGACATTGAGATCAAGAGTTGTTTGTTCTGATACTGCTCTTTATAAAACTTTAGGATCCGGCTTGTATTCCATGAAACATTAGAAAAAAATGCAATTATTATTGTACATTTGTTACCTTGATTTTTTTTTTTCATTTTTAAGAAAAAAATTGTCAATTTTAGCGGTTGAGATATCAAATATAGTTGTAACTATTACATGCTAGTTGCCATAAATAATAAATATGATTTTATCTTATTTTATTTTTATTAAAATTTTCTTCCTAAAAATTTCAGATATAAATTATAGAATATAGTTTTTAGCCAAAATTGTGGACTTGGGATTTTGGCAAATTGGCATGATTCTTTATCATTTTACATCTAATTCAATTCACAGCTACCTACTGTGTTGATATTTCTAAGAATGATTTTTTTTTAAATTGTGATTATTGTTTGATATCTCATAATATTGATGCTTAACCACAACATTTTCAAATATAAGAAGTGTTTTTTCTGAATATAAATTAACTATAATTATATATTGAAATATAATCTAACAATAAATATTTAATTTTTAAACAATAAATTCAAAATTAATTTTTCTAACAGCAATTAATTAAAAGATAGAAAGTCTATATAAATAAGTGCAATTATGCCTACATTATTTTTGGAAAATGTAGTAAAATTAATTGATCAATTAAATCCATTTTTCTGTGCTTCACATTTCTTTCTACATTAAAAAATTCATAGTCAATATTCCATGTTCAACAGGACTAGCTAGCTAGCATGTGTCTAAATTGATCATTTTCAAGTTCTTAAGCATATAGAAGAAGAAGATGTAGTGATTATCATTCTAAAAACTTCAATTTTTTAAATTTAAGCAACATTAATATATATAAATCCCAAATCATATGAAAGCAAAATATTTATTTTTTTCCCTCAATTAAAGTCACAAATTCACCAACCCCCCAAAAATTTTAGTCAGATATATATAACAAGGCATTGATTGATAAACTAACATTGAATAATAATAATTTCAATTTAAAGATTTTAATTATGTCAAAGATATGAATAATGATATATATTCATAGCTTAATATTAACGTCAAAACCTAAGCCACATAAAATGATTCTTAATGCATGCATAAAATTTATTTGGATGACAAAGTCATATGCCAACTTACTTTGAAAATAACTTCTTTTGAATTAAACGCAAGCAGTAAAATTCATAATAGCTACTTAACTTTTAGTAAACATATAAAATATCAGTGACAAATTAACTAATTGATTTTTATAATAATTTAAACAAATTATCATATAAGAGTTTTGGTTTGAATCAATTTTAAGTCTATAAAAAATGCCATACATAAATCAAATTTTCTTTTTAAATAACTCATTACAGCTGAATTCACAACTGGTTCAAGATGATAGATGCTTAGCAACTACGAGCCCAAATTTTTGTCAAATAGGTAGGTTCTATACATTTTGTTAGCCCATATCCAGCCCATTTATCCAGTTAGGCCCTTAAATATTAGGTTTTGACAAAAATAAAAATAATTTTAAATTTACCATATTTATAAAATATTTATCAATAACATAATTTATAAAATATTTACTAAAATATCATATTTTTATTAGTTTACAGAGAGTTTACAATGAGTTTATAATTAGTTCATAATTAGTTTATAATGAGTTTATAAATTTTATACAATTTATAATGAATTTATAATAAAATAATTAAAATACCAATCATAAAAAAATATGCAACCCAATTACAGCATAAAAACATTTGGAAAAAAAAATATGCAACCCAATTATAGCATAAAAACATTTGGAAAAATTATGCTCCTCGCCAAGTTTATTAAGATTTTTACATATTTTGTCATATATTTTAGTTATTTTATAAAAATTATATAATAAAAATATAATAAAATTATTAAAATTATTATATGTATAATAAATTCATAATAAATAAAAAAATTGGAATAGCATTTATTAATAGGGATGATAACGAGTCGGATATTTTTGGCTATCCGATCTATTTCGATCTGTTTATATAGGTTGTGTGTAGTTTATAAATAGATTTGAATGGATAAAAATATTATTTTTATTATCCGTAACTAGTTCGAATCAAGTTTTTGTATGGATTCTTAGATATTCGTTACCTGAATCCGATTATATATTAATTATATTTTATTAAAATTTTAATTATATATTTATTATATTTTATTTTAATTATAAAATTATGTGTTATGAAATTATGTTTTATAAAATTATGTTAATATTAAATATTTATTTATAATTATTTAATTATAAATTTCTAATTTATATTTTAAATTTTATAATATTTTTAAATTTTTATATTTAAACGGATAATTAAACGGTTCAGTAAATAAATAATATTAAACGAATTTAGAATGAGTATGGACATAACTATAATTGGGTTTAAACATGTTCAGATAATTTAAAAATTAAACAAGTTCAATTTGAAAATGATAATTTTTGCGGGTACCTTACCCGTTTCTACTCTTATGATAAAATAAACGAGTATATATTAAAATGGTTTGGTCTTGTAAAATAAAGATTTAGTGAGACATCATTCAAAAAAACTGAATAAGTTAAATTAAATATAGCTATGAGAGACGAAAATAGATTTATGCTAATTTGGACAAGAATGATTCAAAATAATTTTATTATTTTATATTTATTGAAAGAGGTTGTCCTAAATTGAACCGAGTTAAAAAAATCATATAACTAACCCTAATTAACTTTGAATTAAAGCTTTGATGAGTTGAGTATAATAAATTCATAATAAATTATATGTATATGGTAAAATTTATAAACTAATCGCAAATTCTGATACATTTAAAATATTTTAAAATTTAATAATTTTTATTTTTTCTCACAATTTTATGAAAAAAAACCCTTGACATTAATAAAGATAGATAATGCAGAGCCATGTGATTAAATTTTTCTTTATCAAAACAATAAACCTTATTAATAAGTGGTTATATCCATCTTAACTAAGAAATCAAGTCAATGAAAGATAAGCATCTATATTTATAATACTCATGACATAATATTATACCATGAGAGTTCTAATCAATTTTTTAAAAAATAATTTATTATTTATTTTTAATTAATTTATTATAATAAATATTAATTTATTTAAATATAAATATCTAAATAGATAAAAGATAAGATGATGGATATTTAGCAACTATGAGGCCAATCTTTGTCAAAAAGATAGGACATGTTATTGGCCCATATATCCAGTTAGGCCCTTAAAAATTGCAACCCAATTAGGGCAAATAAACATTTTGATAGATTATGCTGCTTGCCAAGTTCATTAAAATTTTTACATATTTTATTTTGATATTATAAAAATATATAATAAAGCCATAAAATTATTATGTATATAATAAATTCATAATAAATTATATGAATTTGGTAAATTTATATGCTAATCACAAATTACCATACATTTAAAAATATTTAAAAATTTAAAAATTTTTTTATTTTTGTTTTATTTTTTCACAATTTTTTAAAAAACTCTTGACATTAATAAAGATAGATAACTCAGAGCCATTTGATTAAATTTTTTATTATCAAAACAATAAACCTTATTAACAAGTGATTATATCTGTCTTAACTAAGAAATCAAGTCAATGAAAGGTAAGTCATTATGCTTTAAATGATTTTTTTTATATTGGGTAAAAAAAAATATATATTTAATCTCATAAAATATTTAATATTGATTGACATCTAAATTGTTTTGGTAATGTCTTTAAAATTATGTAGAATAATTTAATTATTTGGTCTGATATGTATGAGACTCCACAAATTTGTCAATTATTTATAAAGTAGGCCCAACCTAAAATTATTGTAAGTTGGGCATTGTCTGCCATAATTTAAAATTTTAGTACCCAACAAGAAAGCAGAAATTGTTGGGCTACTTATTAATCGCCAGTGGATTTAACAGAAAATGATTTTTAAAAATATTTATAAGCAAGAATATAAATATAAAAAATAATTATTTATTTATTTCCATATAAATAATTATTATTATCCTAATAATTTTTTTAAAAATATATTATATTAGAAAAAAAGAGAATTGATCCAGAAATCGTTGGGCTATATTTTAATATACAATAAAGATAAATAATTAAAATATATTAAAAATATTATCCTATCATACTTCTTATTTTTCTTTCTTTATTTATTTTTTTATAAGTTGCTTTCTTTAGTTTATTTAATAATTCTTTTATAAGCAAAAAAATTTTAAACTCTTTCGTATTAGATTTTTTTACTAATCATATTATATTTATTAATCATTTTAAATACTAAAAATTATATAAAAAATAAATATATATATATAAGAAAAAATATAAATATAGAGCGTGCCTTTCTTTATCCTCATACTCATACAAATATTTTAGATTATGTTAAATTAGATTATACTCAATTCATAATTTATTTAACTAGTTAAACTGATAATAAATTAAACTTATTTTTAACATAAAATAATTTAAATTATAGCCTAAATTCTAAAGTTTGAACTATTTTGATTTGATATATCTTTTCGATTGCAAATATTTCATAATAATTCATCGCTGTTATTTATTATAAATCAGATTTTCCCACATCTTACACTGCGACAGTATCACGTAAACAAAGTGGAATAGATCCTTAAAAAAAAGAGGATCTATTATAATTAATTAATTTGTACCAAATTCTTATTAATTAATGTCTCCACGTATTGCCAATCTAAGTAAAACCAGGTCCAAATCTCCACCCAATCATAATGTAAAACCAACTTAATTAATCAATAATGAACACAAATAAAATAACAACAGATATTAACATAAATATAAAAGTTCTTTACTCTTTACTCTTTATTAGTGAAATAGCAAGCTTTCATACATCATTTTAAGTTCACTTTTTTTTTTTTTAATTTAAACTAGTTACTGATCCGCGTATTTGTGAATGCAATTTTTAGTTGATTACAAGTGTGATTAATTTTTTTAATTTAAATAGATTTAAAGTTTAAAATATAATTTAATAATTAATTTCATATTTTTATTGTGATATTACACCCACAAAACCTTTTCTCATCACAAGAAAAAAATAATAATAATACTAACTAAGTTTTTAAGTAATTTTTTCCCCTCTTTCTCGTATCACACTAATACAATAGTATTGCAATATTAAACCTCACACTATTTTTCTCTTATTCAAGAAAAATAAAATGAGCCAATAAAGGTTTAACTTTTTAACTAATTATTATAACTACAAGATGATTATTTAATTTTAACCACTAATTATACATTAAGCAATTTAAAACCCCACAAAACATCACCCACTAGAAGGTTCAGAAAAACAAAAATTACAGAGAGTAAACATGAGAAGGAAGACGAGGCTCTGCAACAGCAACAAGTGGGTATTTTTTAGGAGTAGAAAGCCCAAAAATTTCCTCCATATTCAACTCTTCTTTCTTCATATTTCCAGGCAATTTCCACAGAAACCCATGTAAAAGATTTGCCAAACTTGCTAAAATCACCTTGATTCCAAGTGGGTAACCAGGGCACATTCTTCTTCCAGCACCAAATGGTAATAGCTCAAAATCATGTCCTTTAACATCAATTTCCTTACCAATGAACCTTTCAGGACAAAACTCATCTGGGTTTTCCCAGATTGTTGGGTCTCTTCCTATTGTCCAGACATTGACAAGAACTCGAGTTCCTTCAACAATGTCGTAACCTTCTATTTGGGTGTCTTCTCGACATTGTCTCGGTACTAACATTGGTGCTACTGGGTGTAATCGCATTGTCTCCTTCATAATTGCTGTAATAAATGGTAGATTAACTATATCTTTCTCGTCTACCCATCTTTCTCTTCCAATTACTTTATCTAATTCTTCTGTTGCTTTGTTGAAAATATCTGGTTTTTTCAGTAGTTCTGAAATTGCCCATTCTACTGTCACTGCCGAACTCTCAGTCCCGCCGGCAATCATGTCCTAAAAAATTCAGTAGCAAACAAAATAAAATCAATTATATTCATTTATTGGTTTGATAATTGTAATTGCAATAATTAATTCAACTAAATCAATTATATTCGAGTTGGTTACTAACTATTAAAAAGTATTATTATTATTATTATTATTATTATTATTATTATTATTATTATATCTACATGAGTTGTGATAATGTTATTGTGAGTGTGAAGTTCAGACAATAACAAATATTTAAAAAATAAATAAATAAAACAGATTGACAATCAAAAACATAATTTGAAATATATAATTTTTTTCATGGTATAAATTTATAAAATTTGAAAATAAATATTCTTTTATTATTATAAATTTATAAGAGATTCCACATGTTTGAGTCAGATTTTTTTTTATTAATAATAAAGTGACATCGCAAATTATTTTTTTTATACATCATATTAAATTTAATAATCGAATTTTGATTAATAATTGAATGAACAATTTTTTTTATCTTAACCTCTAGGATTGAATCGATTTTTATATATGTAAGGATGATTTTTATTAAAGACTTTAATATATAAAGTCATTGATTTGTGTATTTCAACAAAAATAAAAAAAATCATTATCAATTTACAAAAATTCTTCCAAAAATGTCATAAAAAATTTCAAGAAAACAAAATAGTAGATGGAATTGAAAAGCGTAACAACTCTAAATTAATTTGGTCAAAAATTCAGTCACCGTCCCGTGTGTTGTTTATTATTTCTCAAAAAAAATGGTCAAAAATCAAAATTTGACAGTGGACGTAGAAACAAGCAAATTTCTTTATCAAGAACAGTTGATAGGCATTAATTAAACTAAACAATATGTTAATCTTAATTATTATTATTATTTTCAGAAAAAATCAAATCTAATCGATTAATCAAGAACTGTTCATACCTGCGTAAATCCCTTGACTCCATTTCTTTCAAGCTTAACTTCAAGCTCAGGATCATCAGCAAGCTGCAAAAGAACATCAACCATATCTTTAGCAACATAATTTTCAACAGCTTTTCTTCTTGCATCATGTTCATCAAGAACATGTTCTAAAAATCTATCAAATTTCTTGCTCAATTTCTTCATTCTCTTAATATTCCCTTGAAAATCCAAGAAAGCAAGCCAAGGAATCGAATCCCCAATATCCAAAACTCCATTAAGCAAGAAAAGCTCATCAAGCATCTCTTTAAACTCTTCTGGAGTCACAATTTCATTCTCATTTTCACTCTTTACTGTGTACTTCTTCCCCAATACCATTCTACTTATGACATTCAAACTCAAATCTGAAAGATGATTTTTCACATTAATGGGTTCCCCATTTGATAAAAATAACTCTTTAAGCAACGCTTTAAGCTCTTCTACTCTTATATATTCATATGATTCGATCCTTTTTGCGCTAAAAAGCTCCATTACACACATTTTTCTTGCTTGACGCCAGTAAGCTCCATAAGGAGACCATGTAATATCTGAGTAATTATAAGTTGTGTACTTTCCAGCGGCGGTTTTTGGCCTGCCGGCAAAAGTTACATCATGGGTTTTTAAGATAGTTTTGGCCACTTCGACGGAGGAGCCTACGAGTACAGGGAATGACCCGAATTTGAGTTGCATAATTGATCCATATTTTTGGGAGAGAGTGTGGAGAGAACGATGAGGGAGTGGGCCTATTAGATTAAGGTTTCCGATTATGGGCCATGATTTTGGGCCTGGTGGTGGATTCAGTTTACGACGACGGAGACGACGGGAGAGAAGAATTAGAGCTACGGTGGCAACCCAAGCAGCCGCGTAAGCAACCCAAGTAGGAGCTTCCATTTCTGTGTTATGGAGTGGCTTTGCGTGTTCGGAGGTGATGAGAAGCCCAAGAAGTGATGGGTATTTGTAGGAGGAAAAAGTCACAAATTTGGAGGTTAAAAAAAAATTATTTTATTGTTGGTTGTTGGCTTGTTGCCATTGATTTGTAATTTTCTATTCATTTGCTATGTAATGGAGCTTATAGTCATATGGAAATTGAGTTTGTCTTATTATCTTTTTTTTGGCAAAATATCTAAGTTTTTCTTAGTATAAAATAAAATTTAAACAGGAGTTCACATGAGAAAATTTAATATTAAAATATTTTAAGTTTGCAATTTACTTGAAAGAAACCTAATTTTATTATTATTGAGGTGTGATCACAAAATATTTAATTATAGAACTCTTTTTATTTATTTATTTATTTATGGGTATTAAAAAAAAGTTGTTGAAACGAGATTGGAGTATATAATAACTTCATTATGTCTGGAAATAAATTTTGTCAGTGATCATATTGCTTTTTATGTTGCAACTTAGAAATTATATATTTTGCATTAAATGATTTCTCTCTATTGGTGTTGACTATTTTAAATGGATTAGTTTTTCGTTTTCACATATTTTTTCCCTTGCAATTTCATTAAAAATATATATATTTTAGAATTGAGTTCGGTGACATATTATATTTTTGCACTTAAGATTTTATTTTTTGTCAAGTGTTAGAGTCTTGAAAATCGAATTTTAATTAATAAGAAAAAATAATTTTTTTTAAAGAAACCCACAAGTATACATATTATATCTCCAGTTGTTATTTAAAAAACAAACTCGTGCTTTTGACTGTTCAATAATTAATTAGTTTCTAGCATAGTTTACTTGGAAATTTGTTGATTTTTTACAAGAAATTGTAAATGGCGTTGCCTGGAAAATCATGGGAGAGTGGCAAGCTTCTTCCTGGGAAGTTCATAATCACACACGCCGAAACGCAGGGCTGAAAAACTTACTCGAAACAATATTTAAAAAATAAAATATAAGTGAAATTGTGATTTATAGGATTGTTATTAGTAGGTGTAAAAACGAATTCGTATGCGTATCATATTGATTTATTTTAGTGATATAATTAGAATCACTATAAACATAATCTATTTATTATTGATGTTAATATTTTAATCATAACAAGGAATATAAACGGGTTATATAAAAATAAAATATATAGTATATTTATTTAAATAAATTACATATAAATCATATAATTAGACATAATTAAAATCTGATGTGATATGTTTAACTTGAATATCGTATAATATTTATTATTTAAAATAATATTATATTTTTATATAATTAATTAAAATATTATTTATAAAATAAAATTATGATGAAAATAATATTAAAATATAAATATATTAAAGAAATATATTTTTCAAAATACACAAAAAATTTAAAAAAATCTAAAGTGACGTAGATTATGAGCGAAAAACCAACATTCTTTCAAAAAATTAGGTATAAAATTTATTTTTACTGTTTTAGATTAAACAATAATAAAAATATATAATTTTATATTTTATTAAAATTTCATCATTTTAATTAAATAAATTATAATAAATTTACATATTAATTCACTGTATGATCCGTGTTTTAACTTGTGTTATAAATATATTAATCCGTTTATAACTTTAATTTGTTAAAAATTAATTTTAATTTGTTAATTTTATATGTAAATTTATTTTAATTCATTAAACTAAAATGGTGAAATTATAAAGAAAAAGGAAAATTATAAATACTTTGGTTGCTTTGGTGGCTATAAAAAAAGGAGTGAGAACAAAGAATAAAATAGTATAAATTGAACAACGACCATTGACTTAGAACCAACTGATATTGTAAATGGAAAATTCGTCTTCATTTTCTCGGAAAATAAGAAATCGAAAGAAAGTTGACTAGAGTCTTCGCAGCCGGTTGTTGCACGGTGAATGAATGGCTGAGATTTAAGTGTCTTTCTTTTTGCCTTCAGTATGTTCCATGACTTTGTAACTTTAACTACTTTTGTACATTATTTCTTTTTTCTTTTTTAAAAAATTATCTAAATTTTATAATAATTTATTATATTAAGGTGGAGACTCAATTATTAAATGATAAATTATTCTATATATATCTCTGAAAATAAATTGTACTTTTAATATATTAAATATTTATTAGATATATCTTGAAAATAAGATATTTTTAAAATAAAAATTGAAAAGTAAATATTAAAAAAAAGTATTTTTTAAAATATTTTTATATTTTTATTTAATGTTTTTAAAGAAATTCTTAGATATTGTCTTTTTCTCGATTTGAAAAATGTCTACAAACAATTTTCACATTAATACGCGACATGTCTATTATGAAGCAAATTTTACTAAATATTTTGGCTGAAATACCAAATTTAGTTTTCATATTCTAAAAGAGTCATTGAAGACTCAGCCACTATTTTTGTAACAAACAAACAAACAAACAAACAAGCAAACGTGAGTCTTGTGTTGGTGTGTTCACAAAATTTGTTTAATGTGTCCAAAACAAAATCAATCCCAAGCCCCACCATAAAGATTCTTTATACGTATATACATTCATAAATATAGCACAATGGTAGTTAAGTGATTGCATATTTTAGATTTTTTTAATCTTATTTCTTAAATTTTCTTTTCAATATTGATTTTTTATTAAATTTTTGTTAATATAAATTTTAGATTATTCACACTTTTATTATTATAGGGTAATTTTAAAACATATTTCAATGCTCATTATTCGTATAAACATACTGGTTATGATATTATATTAATTTTTTTAATAGTAATTTTGAATTAAATTCCTTTTTAATATAAAAGTAGGAGTATTAATTTTAAAAATTAACTATTAAAAATTAAAGAGTTAATTTTTTTATTAAACATATTATATTCTTATTTTGCACAATGTAAGATTATTCATATTTCTATCATTATATGATAGTTTTAACGATCATGAATTAAATTATTATATTATATTATATTTATTTTTTAAATAATTAAATAAATACTTAATAATAGTATTTATAGTTTTCAATATAAATGGAAAGTATTTAAATAAAAAAAAGTTAAAGAAAGTTAAATTTCTTAAAGTAAAAAACTTGTTCAAAAGCCACAATGCGGTCCTTTTTTTTTTTTCCCATTGTATGATTATGTAATAAATCAATATTTTAATTAATTACAACTAGAGTTGTTGGCTTTTATTTTACCTCTCACAAGCATCTTCCCATTTCCTTTTTTTTTTTTTTTTGAATCTGAATTTGTAACAATAATTGTTTCGATGGCTCCACAAAATGTCCATTCAACAAAAAAAAATGATGCAATCCATAAAACACCAATCTGACATCACTATGCTTTATTTAATCTAATTATATAATATACTAAAACACCCATACAAATAAATACTACATTTTCAATTTTACCCCTACTTTCTCTTATTTTATTTTTTAGTTTTTTTTTAACTTTTTTTTTTACATTACTTGTTTTTCCTTCATTTTTTTAATTTTTTTTGGGCACTATCCTTATACATTAAATTTAAATTATAATAATAATAATTGTATATTTATTTAAATGTGAAATTAAAATTAATTTTAAAATTAAAATAAAACATTATAAATTTAATTTTAAAATGTCAATACAAATTAATTGAATTTATAATATTGTGAAGTGATAAATTATTGAGTAATTAATTTAATAATTAAATTTATAATTTAATAGTGTAATAACAATTACTATATTTATTTTAATATGCGTATTAAATGCTAAATTAATAGACTAAATTTAATAATCAATTTTTTATAATAATTTTATCTATCATCAATTCACATTAATATTAGTTATTTGTATAAAAATAAAAATAAATATATTAAACTTTTTCATGATAACTTGATGAACATTTTAATAAAAATTATATAAGATTTAAATTTAATTTTATAAGATAAATTATGTTAATAAATAATAAATTAACATATATATCTAGGATTGATTTTATTAATAAAAAATAAATATAAAATTAAATAGACAATAAAAAAATTATATACCAAATATAGTTATACCTAGAACACAATAATATACTTAAATGAAAATCAATTAAAAAAATACATGGCTAAAATTAAAACACAAATGAAATATCATAATTATAATTCTTAAATAATTTATAAATTTTTTATAATATATTATAACATAATATAATTATATAAAATAAGGATCAATATTTAAAAATTATAATTTAAAATAATAAAAAAATATAAAGTCATAATTTTCTATCATTATAATATATAATCAACTTAAATTATGAAATATATATTATGTTTGAATTTAAATGACAATAATATATAAAAAATATATAATTTTTTATATGTCCAAAAAATCAGTGAGTAATAAATTTTTACTTTTTTTATTTAAAATATTTTTTTCTAATTTTTCTTTTTAATTAAAGCAATAAAATAAAAAAATCAATATTTTGATCAAATTTTAAATAAATTTAAAAATTATTTTAATATATTAGACATATCTTATTATAAATATTTTTATAATATGTAAATATGAAAATTTTAATATTATATGCGTTTATATATACAATAATATCTTTTATATGCTAATTATATACTAATGCAGAAATTATTTCTTTGTTTTAAATAATGTAAAATATTATGGATCGCAGCACAGCGTGCGAGAAAAAAAAATATTTAGTTGCATATACTAAAACTACTCCCTATAATGAATAGTTAATTTTCCAAAATTCTTTCTATTTATGTCTTCTCTTCTCGTTTTTTTATTTCCTTTTTTATTTATCAATTTTTAACCTTTTTATAACTTAATAAAATTATATTATATTATATATATACTAAAACTCCTGCACCTAATAAATAGTAAAATTTTAATTTTACCCTATTTTCTCCTATTTCTTTTTTTTTCCTCACTTTTTCTCACTTTATTTTTTTTATTTTGCCTTTATTATCATTATCATTATTATTATTATTATTAGTAGTAGTGGTAGTGTTAGCATTATTGGTATTAGTATCAGTATTAGTATTATTAGTACTACTACAACTTTATAAATTATTATTTTAAATTAAAGTGACTTTTCCATTTTTTATTTTTTATTTTAACTTTTAATATATTTTATGAATTAATTCATAAAACAATTAGTTTTAAATTTTTAAAATTTATTATTATTCTTATATTTTAATTTTTTTTATGAGCAATATAAATTTAATTATTTTAAATATAATTCAAAATAAACATGTTATTATTATAATTGAATTTATATTTTTTATTATTTCACTTTATTTTGAATAGGTTTTTACTTATTTAAAAATATTTTTATTATATCAACTTAATATAAATTTTAATATAATTAATTATTCTTCTACCATTCTTATATTTATTTTTAATCATATAATTTCTAGTTAAGTTTTATAATTTTTTTATTTTTTTCCAAAAAAAATTAATGAGTAATAAATTTTTACTTATTTTTTATACTAAAAATATTATTTTTATTTTTTAATTTTTAACTAAAGCAATAAAATTAAAAATTAATATTTTAATTATTATTTTATCATCTCAAATCAATTCAAAAAATATCTGAATATATTAGACATACCTTATTATAAATATTTTTATAATATAAAAATATATAAATAAAATTTTAATATTATATATATTTATATATAATATTATCTTTTATATCTTAATTATATATTAATATATAAATTATTTCTTTATTTAAATATAATGTAAAATATATAGACAGCAGAATAACACGGATAAAATTACATGTTCGTAATTATCTAAAAACTAATCAAAATTATTGCTTTGGTGCTATTTCAAAAAATTCATTAGAAAAATTTAATTCAACTTAATTTTGTTATACTCAAAAAATATTTTAAAAAATATTATGTATATCAATAATTTTATAAATTCATTTAATTATTTTTTCAAAGCATGAAGTAAAGCTAATTTTTTTAAATTAAAGTTTTACAAATCTCAATTTGCAAACATGAAATTAAGGTTCTGAAATCTTGAGGAACCCTTGAGGAAATCTAAACAAATGCAAAATCTACAACTAATTAACAACTAGTAAATTTTAATATAATATGGGTTTTTGAGATTTTTTTTTTAGTTTTAAAGAAAGAGAATTAAAATTATATATTTATACAATTTTTTAAGAATTAAAAAACGATGAGTTAAGTTATTATTTGATTTATATATTGAAAAATTAATATATAATTTGTAAGACTTTTAATCAATTAAAAAAATTTAAATAAGAAAAATGTTCATTTTGATTTTTTTTTAAGTTGAGAGGACCATCTAATAATATTTTAAATTATTTAAGCCTTAATCATATATTGAGAATTATCATTAAGAAAATTATATGATTTAACACTTTTTAATTTTTTAAATATTTTATAAATTTTAAAAAAATCAATATTGTTATTTTTTTAATGTAATAAAAGATATATTTTATTTATATTTCTTGTGTATTGTATATCATGCAGTTATATTGACATATTTTTGATAAACCAATTATTGCAAATTAAAGACAAATATATTGAAATTGAAAGAAAGATAGTGAGCATTTTTGAAAGGAATTCACATAAGTAATTGGAAAAAAGGAAATATATATGAAAGAAAGAAAAAGAAAAATGTATATTTTCACATTTAGAATATTTTTATGCAAATCCCATTATCTTTTCCTTCACAAGTTGAGAGCCAAGGCCCAAAAGTCATAATTTCTGAGCCCAACATAAGAAAATCCACAAAATATATATTTCTTTTAAGAAAATATTTATATATTTTTACTTTATGAGATAAAAATTAATTACAAAATATATTAATATTACATACAAAGCTTAGGACTAGTTAATTTGAATCAATAAAAATAATATATCCTCAATTCGAATACTAATGGATGGAATTATTTGTCGTGTTAGAATTTTAATTTTCTAAGACATTAACATAACTTTATATATTTATTACTATGAAAAAGAATTTTAAAAGAAAAAAAAAAGAATAAATTTTAATAGAATCAAGTTTAATTGAAATAATTAAAATAACCAATAGGAACAGTCATATGAAGTTAGTCTGCTAACTATAGAACTCAGTTCTTTACTTTGATTCCTTTTATTCTTGTGTTTGTTTTAATGAATCTTCTTTATTAAAAAAAATATATAATTCCAATTGGCTTAACATTCTTGAGAAAAAAAATAGCATATTAGCAGAAGATTATTATACAAAGCTATGTTTATTGCACTCTATTTGCATATACAATTTTATATCAAAAGTCTCACAATCATATCAGAATAGTTCCTATGCCCTGATGAACAGACTTCATTCTACAGCCAATTCAAAGGCCTAATAAGCTAAAAGAAGCAACTGAATTTGATGATTTCAAGCAACATTTTTTACTTATATGGACACACTATTTGGTACTCCTCTACATGTTACCCCAGGTTCTGAGCTAGGTGCAAGCAATTCATATGGCAAAACTCCTGCACCACACCTGTTTCTAAGGTTAGGATCACCGTTCCTTCTGTCTATCTCCTTCTCTATCCGTCTCATCTCCGCGGAGAACTCATAAAATGATTCAACTATTTCTGCATCACCTGTCCAAATTGATGGTTGCTGTCGTTCACCTATGTATTCCTCATCTGGTGAGTGTGTCGATAAGGTGTCTACCACAGCCATGAACTTTGTTGCTTGTAACGTACTTGGCAATGCTGACAGGAAATGTTTTTGCGGATCAGCTACGAAACTTTCGTATTCGAGATCATTTTCTTCTGGGATTAATCTTCTCATTAGTGGTGGTCTATTAGGAATATAACCACCATATGGATACTGCCCAAAGTTGAGAGCAGCATGTTGTGCCGACGCAAGCCAAATGATGATGGTGAGAATTGAGACAAGATCATCAACACTGGCTAATGTGGGCCACCAATCCGCATGGCGGAGATCAGCATGGCCAACATTGACAGACTCAGCATACCAACATTGTAACTCTTTGTCGTTACAAATTAGGCTTGAATCTGGATAATACCGATTCACATAGCTGCGAACCCAGTTTTCTATTGCATTCCAGATTAGAAGCCCATCTTGAGCATATGGATAGTCTTCAATTAGAAGCTTTAGGCCATGTGGTTGTGTTGGGTCAGGTACAGCCATTCCTCTGCAAGATAACGAGTAAAATTATTAGATTCACTTAAGATTTCAATACACCAAAATGATCAAAACATAATTTCATACGAAGAAAGAACGAAGATCCTCATCGAATCATTTAATTTTGCTCTTTATTTTCCTGTCCTTCACTCCACAATGTAATAAAATTTTATTGCATAGAGATGACTTTGTTTTCCCAGTTCAAGAAACTACAAGAATAGGAACTAATTGCTGATATTTTCACAAGATGGTTACTTGAAAGATACCTGCGAATGAGATCAGCAGGAAGGCCTTCCTTGTCAAATTGCCAAAAGTTCTTATATGCAGCTGCACTAATCTCCATGCAGTAGCAGCCAGGAGTGAAGCAAGATTCAATAACACCTTCAGCATTAATTAAGCTTTGGCGGGCAAGGGCATTAATCTCAAGGGTATATCTCATGTGTGGATCCAAAAGCTTAAATATGGGGTGCATTGCACTCAATTGCCTATGTGCCGCTAGTATAAATGGCTCCAGGGAAGCATGTGTGCGTAGCCTACAATCACCATTTCAATTAATTTAGTTAAATAAAATGGAAAAAAATAAATAACTGTAATTATCAACTTTCTAGATTCAGTTGAGAGTTTGAAATTTCATTCTCACCAATGGTTAACCAACTGATGAACCCCAGCATCGTTGGAGCAAACATGAGCCTTGGCAAGTTGCCACATCCAATTGGTAGTTGCATCAACAGGTGGTGTAACTACCCGCTTTGATCGGGAATTTGGTCGAGCTGGTGGCAGACTAAGCTCTATAGCAATGGGTTTAAGTGTCCCAAGAGTGGTCAGAAAAAATATGGTACGAGTTGCATAAGCTTTTCTACCATCAAGGGCATTTATGCGGTCCAAAAATGGAAGATATATATCATGATAATCCACTATAAAAAGTTTATTTTCCTCCAACGCCTGCATTAATATTCACAAAACAAACTATTATGTTTAGCCTTACCTCGTAAGTCATTTTTAATACCAATAGTATTTTACTAGGAAGAAAAAAAAAAGGTCATAATTACCTCTTGAACAGACATGCCATTCAGATGACCTATAATGTGCTCTTCTTTGAGAGCAGAGTCCAATGGACCATAGATTTCAGGATCTAGATTGCTTTTTGGAGGAAAAACCTTAAGCTTCTCAATTGTGACAGGATTAACTCCTGAGATTGCTTGACGGGCAAATTCATCATCTCTTAACCAGGCAAACTTGTCCTCTGCACGTGGGAAAATATCCATATTAGGAAAAGTAACTCAGATTTTGGTTGACTAATTATTTGATTATGCCCACATGAGAAATGTGTTGATATACATGTCATTAATGGAAATGAAACTGCACAGGGTACAGAAGACGCGATACAAAAAATTATTACAAAAATCAAGTCTTGGCTCACATTGTGCAACAAGTAGTTGGGGGAAAGCGACAAGAAAAAGCAAATGTTTCACACCCTGGTATTCAGATATAGATAGACATGCATATTCCTCTTATCAAGAGTTGTAAAAGTGGCACAGATTTTTATTCTGAAATTTTTATGTGACTTGGCCCCCACTACAGATAAATGGGCAGTGGACCAACAGATTCTGTACCATGACTTTAACAAGTGAATCTCATCACCATACTTTTGTCTAGGCAATGTTCTGATCAGTTTAAGTCTAACTAGAAACATGCAACTAGTTGATCAGTTGAAGTTAATGGTACTAGTTGCTTATTTGGCAGGTTGAATCTTTAGCATGCCACCAAAATAACATTCGACACAGAAAAAAGGAAAAAATTAGAAATAGTACTCACTAGAAAGAATCTTGGGTGTATCATATCTGAGAAGTCCCTCACTAGACTCTTGAATCTGAGTAACTACCTTTGGCAATGGTAGTCTTCTCCAGATTTCATCTTGAATCCCCACCTTAAGAAGCAAACCCTCTTTGTAGAGAATATCAATATCTGAAAATGCACTAAAATCATGATTCTCAGCAGAAATGCTGGCCTTTAAGGATGGGATTAAAGTATGAAGCACCGCCTTGAGCCTCCCAGCTGAGAATGTTTTTTGCTTAGACTCCTCAAATTGTTCATCTCGAGGCACATACATTGGAATGGGCTTTTCTACTCGGCTCTCTGCATTTACATCTGTGGCAATGAATGTGTTAAAGAATTAGTACATTCACATTATTACACAAAAATTCCAAGCAATGCAGTGAAAAGAAATGGGAATCGTTGCACTGACCTGTATCAGTAGGTTTGCGGCCAGTGCGACACCTTCTTGGATATGGCTTAGTTTCACTGCCAAGTTTCGGTCTAGCAAACTCAATACCCTTGTCAGGGTTCCCCAAATCATTATACACATCAAAGTCATAAATTCTGTCGGATAACTTTCTTTCTCCGATGCCATCTCCTCTAATCTCTCTTAGTTCTTTTTCTCTTAATGCTCTTAGACCAGCTGGTGTCTCACTCGGTAAATAAGGCTGCTCAAATTAAAAATAGTCACAAATTAAAGTTCAAAGGCAGATGTCCCTAACCAGCTACAGAGCAGTTGTTTCTTTAAAACTGTCATGCAAGTTGATTTACAATAAAACTTTAATTATCGCAACAAGAAAATCAAATTAAGCCATTCATATTCTAGTTGCTTTAAGCCGATGGGTGATGGTGAATTACGGAGAGATGGTCCATCCAATTATAGAGGAATCTCAATAAAGACATACTGTTGTCAATAAAAGGTCCTTTTCATTTTCTTTTCTTTGTCAATTGTCATGTTCCTTTAAAGTGAGTATTCCATTACAAGTCACCATCTTTATATTGACACAAGACGCAGTTAAACTTTATTTCAGTAAATATCAACTTCCAGTTATAAAATCTAAATTTACCCAGTGGAAATTCTTAATCAAATACCACCAAGTGAAAAAAAAAATTATATATATATATATAGATAGCAATGACAAATCAAGAGAAGAAAAAAAAATTGGAACCAAGTGTGTCAATAAAATCAGGCTTTGAATTGTTCCAACTTTATTTTTGTCATTTGCAAAAAATTTAAAGTCTAAAATATTTCAAGTTTGACCTTTTGTAAAATATTTTGTTGAACAACAATATACAAAAATAATCTGACTGGCATTTTTCTGAAAGTCTTAAAGGTGACAGAAATCTTTCAAAAGCATAACAAATGATAAGTTGACACACATTAAAAAATAAACAAAAATGAAGAAAAACCAATGATTAGTACCTCATTAGAGAAAAATATCCGTTTTCCAGGATGGTTTTTCTTAGATTGTACCCAGGAGTTGCAAGGGAAATGCACTGGACCACAAGCAAAACCTTCAAGGGTGATTGTCTCCAAGAAAAACTCTTTTTGGTGCTTGTTGCTCACTGTAATTGCTCCAGGCACTCCAAAATTGGAATCCACTAAAAATTCAGCAGTGTAATGGACCCTCTCGGCTTTAACATTTGATTTTTTGGACCAGTCTTGTAACACAGCTTCCTTGCTTTTCTTTGGTTTCTTGGTTTCTGGAAGAAAAATTTTTCAATATCAATATTCATATTCATCCATTCAAGCAAGGTCAATTTGCCAAACAAATACTGATTAGACATGAATTAATAATTTTTCCCTCATTTTTGCACACAATTTTGAGAACCCAGAAGAGGAAATCTGAAACCCAACTGAGAATTAGGTTCTTTACCCAAAAAAAAAAAAAGCAAATAGAGAACAGAAAAGAGAATGACCCAGAAGTAAAGAACCCAAAAGAAGTATAAAACAGGCAGTCAACAAACAAAACAACCAAAACCTTAACATCAATCATTCTAAAATACCCATTACACAAAGAAATAAAAAGACTTACTTGGGTCGATTTCAGTACTAATGAGCTCCAAAACAACATTTCTTCCAATCTTATCAGCAAAAGCATCCAAATGTTTGGCAATAGTCTCCTTCAAATCCTCCTTATGTTTATTTCTAACGGTAACAACAGCACTCACCTTAAACTGCACTGCTTTTTCAGGCACAATCTCACTATTGTTACTATTAGCTCTGATCAAATATTCACTAATTGCAGCCACAGGACCTCTCACAACTCTCTGTACTATCATCTTTCTCTGTTGCAAAGGAACCGAAATTGGACTGAACAAAAACTGATTCTTTTGATGAAAACTAAACACTTTAGAAGATGATACGAATGATGATTTATCAATCAAGGAACAACCCATGATTTCTTTACAGAGTGCCATCTTATTTTCCTCTCTTTTTTTATGAAGATTAAAACTTTAATATTTTTTGCAGAGATGAGAGGAATGAGAGTATCTATTAATTTTCTTCTCTCTGTCTCCCTCTCTGATTAAAGATTAAAAATTAGATCTTTTTGCAGAGATGGGAGGAATGGTAGTTCAAGAAACGAGGAAAAAAAATAAAAAAAAAAGGTGAAAATATGTTTGAGCAAGAGATCCGGTGCTGGTCTATTTCCGAAGAGTAATGTGGCCACTTCATCTGTGTTAATACATACATATATATATAAAGAGGTCTTCACCGGCCACACGTTTTTCAAATTGTGCATTCTGTTTTTTTTTTTTTTTTTAAATTAAATTAATTTAACTTGTTTTTTGTATTTTTTCTTTTTTAAAACGTAATTTAGTTAATGAAAAAAAAGGGCTGCCGAGTCAAACCGAGTTTCCTGGTTTATGACCAAGCGAGTACATGACGCGGTTATAGGAAAGGCAAAAGGAAAGTGAGAAAGGAAAACTACTAGTATTTTTTTTTTATTTTTCTAATATTTGTTCTCAAATCACAGTTTAAATGATACTCCGTTCCTTCTATTTTAGGTGTTATTTTAAAAATAATTATATATATTAAATAATTATTAATGATAATAAATTTTTTATAATATTTTATTTAATTATTTTTTTAATTTTTTTACTATTAATTATTAATCTTATAAGTATTTAATATTTAATAGTAACATTCAAAATTTTATAATTAATATCACTTTAAATTTATAAAGTAATAATTAAAGTAAAAAAAAATCTTACATCATATTTAAAGTGAAACGAAAAAAGTAATAAATAATTTAATTTTTATTAAAATATATTTAATTTTTATTAAATTTTTAAGAAAATTCTCATTAAAATATATTTTATTAAAAAACATATGACTATATGGTTAAGAAATTTTTTTTAGTTTAAATAAGTGTTTGGCGAATATATTAGTTAACGTGTTTTAATAAAATTATTATGATAATTTTATTGTAAAATATATTTAATTATTATTTTTTTTGTGATGTGTGTGTTATTTTGTATATTATTTATTAAAAAAAAGTCCTTGGAGTTTACTGAAATGGCAATAATGTCCCTGTACATTGAAAAATAGCAAATGATTGATTGTGAATCTTAGTTCTCAGATACAGAAAATTAAATGAAAAAGTTACTCCGAAATTTTTATTGTTGGAAATATTAATTTTTAAAAAAGTTTTATTGTTGGAAATTTTATTATTATTATTTTTGAACAGTTTTATTCATGGGTGTTTTTTGCGGGCAAATTGCTTCTGTCATGTGCTCTCTTACCAACTGGATCTGATATAAATGTTTTTTGACCTTTTTTTGGGATATGGGTATTTAATTTTATTAGTCTCCCATTCATTTTTCAAGATTATCTGTAATTAATGAATTTCATTGTGGATTTTTTTCCTTCTAATTAACTAACTAAAATTAATTCCCATGTACATCTAAAAAAATATATTTTTTCACTTCTTAAATTATATGATATTACCTATTTAATAATTTTATACCAGAATTGCTGCTTTCACTTAAATTTTATATTTAAATTTTAAATATTCTTTCTCTATACATATAATTAATAAAAAATATATTACAAAATTAATAAGTGTATAAATTTATACAACTAAAAAAATTTTAAAATATATATATGGAAACGTAATCTAATTTTTCTATACAATAAATTTATGGTCATTTTTTTTCTTTAACATATATTAAATGAAAAAAATAAAATATAACTGAAATTGAATGGAAAGATAATAAATATGAAGAATGAAAAATTAATCCGTGGGGACAAAAAACCACAAAAATTACCTCTTTAACAATATATATTTTTTTGTTTTATAAAAATAAATCTCATTGTATATTAATTTATTCCAGAGGAGTACTAACATGGACAGAGTGTATGATCCAAGCTATAAATCCAATTAATAATTTTTTAATTTAAAAATAAAAATTAAATAAAATTAATTTTTTTTGTTATTATTCAATTGGTAATTTATTATTAATTGGGTTTATAAATGAAAACGCGTATACAATCCATATTAGAATTTTTTTTCCTTATTCGAATATAGAAAATCTAATAATATAAAGAAATTTGTTCGTCCATCTATAGTCATATAATATAGGATAATGTGCACATTTTTCTGTATATTATTGGATGTACATTTCTAAATTAAATATTTTTGCAAAATAAAAAGCTTAATCTAATGATAAATTACCTAAAAATTAATTTCTAATTCGACCCGACATATATGTACGTGTATGTATATGTCCAAATGATGTCAGATGGAATTTTTATATTTGACTAATAATTTCTTTATATTATAAAAACATAAGTAATCGTATAAAAAAAGTTAAACTCTTATTTTTTTTATACTGAAAAAAGGAAAAAAAAATTCAATAATTCAAACATGAGACATGGGTTACACATAAACTAGAGAGCACTTGTCATATTCTTGGTCTATGCATTATCATCTAAGTAACGGATGTCGACCACTAGGATTAAATTTGATATAAACTTGATTATCAATGAGATTAACTTTTGAATTTGTACAAAAAATAAAAATAAAAAATGAGATTAACTTTTAAAAAATATGCACTTGTCAAAACTCTTCAATTGATTTTCTTGAAATATTCATATGATTAGTCTATATATTTTAAAATTACTTTTCAAATATTGATCCAAATAACATTAAATTTTAAAAAACAACTCTTATTTTACTATTGGTTTAAATAAAGCTCAAAAGCGGCATAATTTTGAACTTAACCTTCATGTACTACTAATACTATATTATTTTTTTATCATTTATTTTCCTAATATCTAAATTAACATTCATCAATTATATTTATTTATTTAAATACTAAAAGACTGTTTTGTGATAAATATTATCCATTTTCATTTTATAGTTTTTTTGTTTATTAATTTTTCAAATAAAAAAAATAAAAAATGAGTTTATAAGAATTGAAGTAAAAAGTATACTGTTATATTTTTTTTAAGAGTGCGTTTTCTATTTAGAAAATAATTAAAATTACTTTTCTTAAATTTAAGTATTAGTTAATTTATTTTCTAATTTTTAAATGAAAAATATTTTCAACTAAAGGATAATTTCTATTTTTTATTTTTCTTTATAAAATTTTATAAAAAACTAAATTAGCTTTTTTTTTTATAACTAAACAGCTCCTAAAATTTTCAATTTAAATTCCAAATTACAACTACTATAAACTAAAAAAAGGCATAGATGAGTGTTAAAAAAAGCTTAATTACAGACGTAAATGCTAATAAAAGGAAAAAAAAATATGGAGTTTAAATCGGTGAAATCTTACCAAACCCAGAAATTTCAAGGGGGGGGGGGGGGGGTCAGCAATTCTTTTTGCACGTGTTAGCGCATACAAGATTATATTATTTCACGTGCCGCCAGTTTGGCAGCCATAAAAAAAATTGTTAATTAACATTCTATATATGCATATATTATATATAAAATTAGTAATCTTTTCATTGAATATTATTGAAATTATTTTTAAGTTTATAATGGAATTTAAAAGTATTATAAATTTAGAAAAAATAGTGGCTTTATTTTTTTCTTTTCGCAAAATGGCTCGTACAATTTTTTTACATATTAAGCAGAAATCTTGAGTATTTTTCTAATAAAAATAAAAGAATATTATAAGTATTTGCAAATTAATAATATTAAAGTGAAATATTGTTAAATTTTATGGGAATACAAATTTTAGAAACTAGCTGTGAGTATTGAAGAGTCCATTTTTATGTTAAATAAATTATATTTTTGTATTTAACTAATCTAAAATTTAATAAATATGACATAAGTAACTAATCTTAAATTTCTAAATATTCATTAATTAAAAATAATATATATATATAGTGCAAAAAAGTCAATTATATATATATATATTTATTTATATAAATATAAATATATAAATATATATATAATTATATATAAAATATACATATGTATAAAGGAGGGGAGGGAGTTTATTGCCCCCTTATAACCATCATATATAAAACTTAATTATTAAATTTTGTGAAGAACTTTCTTGGATAAGAAGAGTTTTATCAGTCAATTGTAACTTTAGTATTAGACTATTATATATATACTATTATTCAATGTTAGGCAAGCAAAAAGTCAAAATAAGGAAAGTAATTTGAACATATTTCAAATGTATAAAGCCATCAATATTTAACGTACGATACTATAGCAAGATTTGCATATACCATTCTCTCTCTTTGGGACCATTTTATTTTTTTAATCGTAAATTTATAGATTTTAATCATACATAAATATATTTAATGAATATATTAAAATAAAATTATTTTACAGAAATATATATTAGTAAATTAAAACAAGTAAAGTTGGTAGCTTCAAGTCTACAACATAATAATAATAATAATAATAATAATAATAATAATAATAATAATAATAATAATAATAATAGTGCATTTATAGTTGTTGCTATGAAACGAGACATTAAATTACATGCTAGTATTGAATGAAAGAAACAAAATCATAGGTTGATGTCATGGATTTTCTTGCATATCAAACTAAATAATAATATATTTTTTTCCTTCAGATATTAGAAAAATGGACAAAAAAGAAAAAAGGGTTTATTTTCTAGAAAAAAACATGGGTTTTAAATCTTATAATATTCAATGTATATATAAATATATATTATATATAATAGTAAAGGAAAATTTTGATAGCAAAGGTTGAAAATTTATGTTAATTTGGTTAGAGTTCAAGCAATAAATAATTTAATAAGATTATACGAAATATGGAGTAAATTCAACAAAATTGTAACAACTTATTAATATTGAATTTTGATTATGAAACTGCCTCTTCTTTCATTTGAGTTCCTGGACCAATATATTGTCCATTCATTTGAGTGTCGTAGCTTGCTATTGACCACCCCTTATATTCACATTATAAAATTAAACAAAGGAATGTATTATGCTTTAAATAGAAATAAATATTTTATTTTTTATTAAATTATATTTTATATTTTATTATAATTTATTATAGTAATTTATAATGTGTTCTTTTACCAATTACTTAAAAAATATTACAATAAATTTAAATAAAAATAAAATATATTTAAATAAAAATTAGATTATTTATTGTTATTTAATAAATATGTCAATTTGGCACCACTAAAAGGATCCAAATTAAAATACTCCCTCTGTTGAGAACAATTTTTTTATTTTTAAAAATTAAAAAATTAATTATTTTAACTAAAATATATAATATTCTTTATATATTTGTATTTTAATATGTAATATTCTTATTAAATATTACTTAAATTTAATAAAAATAAAATATAATTTAATATTTTATTATTTTAATATTTTATATTTTAATATTACTTATTAAATATTAAATATAAATATAATAAAAAAGTAATATATTAATTAACTTATTAAAATAATAAATAAATTATAATTTAAATAAATAAAAAAGTTACATTTCAATTTAGAACGAGTGAATATTTTTTTAATATAGTTAATTGTATACACGATTAAAATTAAAAAAATATTATTTTTTTAGAAAATATTCAAAATAAATTTTAAAAAAATTGAAAAAATAATATGGTATTATTTTTTTTTGTGTCCGTTTGATATTTGAGGGTTCACCCCGATTAATTTGGATTTAATTAGATTCGCGTAATTAACAAGGGTAGATGAATTTTTTAACTAAATAGCTGGATATATAAAATTATAAATTTAAAACTCGAATTTATAATTTATTTAAGTGATATCAAATTATTTATTACTAAATCAACTCCATTAATATATAGTATTATTTAATAACTGCGTTCGATAACTTAAAAAAAGAGTCATATTCTAGTAATTTGACGTGGATTTTTTCAATTGGACTGACGGGGAAAGTTAAATATATCAAAAACAAATCAACCAAACTCGACACCGTCCGGCGAAAATGAATAACGGCTGAACACGTGTCAGGAAACTACACGTAACGCTCAGAAATGGAAATTTGATATGGTGTGGGAAGCTCCGCGACGGCCCAAACTGTGGCCTAGCTCTTACCCACCGGCCTCCGCATTACTAGTTGTACATAACTGAGCAGTGAGCGCCTTTTATTCAATTATTTGTGGAACCCACCATTATTTTATTGGGACCCAGAATAGATTAATCGAAATTTATGGATAAAATATCAGAAAAATACTACTAGAGATCGATGTGTATCAGTATATAATTTCACCTATAATTCTAATTAATAATAATTTTTTAAATTTAAAAATAAAAAATAAGTAAAATTAATTTTTTATATTTTCTAAAACATGTAAATTGTTTCAATTCTTCATCCTTTTTTTTATTTGATAAGTTATGAAAAAAAAAATAATTACGAATCAATTATAGATATTGTTTCAATATACTTTCAAATAATTATTTTAATTTAATAATTTTGAAGTTTCATGTTAGATATGCTATTTTCAATAACATAGAACACCTAGCAATTTTTTTAGCATGAAATAATTATAATAATTAAAATATGCGAATGCATTTGGGTTTTTCTAAAGTCTAGAAAATACTATTAGTCTTTGAATGTTAGATGTGTATAAACACTTAAATGAAAGAATATTTTCAGTGGAGTCTCCAAATAATTGTAATTTCAAATTTCTCGGCAACAATTTATTTGAATTTCACAACCATGCCTATATCATTTGAAACAAAAAAAAAGTTAAAAAATGGAATAATAAGGATGAAAATATATATTGAGACAATTCACTGGTAAATTAATAAAAGTATTCAGAACAAAGTGTTGATAAATCCACAGAGAAATAGTGAGCTTTCATAAAAAAATTATATTATTACATATTAAAAAGTGTTGGTAAATTAAACGACATGAAAGTCTGTCATTGGCTTTTATGTTTTTTTGGGTTCATCTCCTATTTTATGGAAGACTAAAAAGCAAAACACTAAACAGAAGTTCAGCTGAAGCTGAATACCGTGCCATGGCCTCCGCAGTTTGTGAGCTTCAATGGATAAGCTACATTCTTAAGGATCTTCATGCTTCAGTTTCTGTTTCTATTGCTCTCCATTGTGATAATTAAGCTGCTATACACGTTGCTTCTAATCCCATTTTTCATAAGAGAACGAAGCATATTGATATAGATTGTCACATTGTTAGAGCTAAGATGAAAGATGGATGCATACGAGCAGTGCATGTGCCTTATGCGGTTTAAATTGCTGATTTGTTTACTAAGGCATTATCCGCTCCTTCATTCTCTAATCTTGCTTCCAATTTGGCTTTGGTTGATGTCTATCAAAGTTCAACTTGAGGGGGGGAATGCAGAGAATAACAGTTTGAGATAATTTATAGTTTTGTTAGTTGTATTTCAGTTGTTAGCTTAGCTGGAGTTAGTAAGAGGAAAGCTGAGCTGGATTACTCTTTTGTTTTTTTCCCCTTATTCGAGAAGCTACTGCAGTGTATATAATTGGATATTGTACAGTGAGTACTATATACCGAAAATACTTCATTCATTCTCTCATTTGTTCTTTGTCTTTGTTCTGCCAGATTTGTTCAAAATTCACGAACTTAACCTATTGATAAACTAATTAAAACAGTTTTGATCACAACTTAGATGACAATCTAAAGAAATAGATTCGATTTCTATAACAAAAGGCAGTATTTTCCTAAACTAGTTTCAAAGAGCTTGAGTTTTGCTTGTTTCAGGTTGATGGTTATATCCGTTGATGGTCATTCTTTCTCTTTTTCATTTCTCTTAAAATTGTCGGTTCCATTAGCATAGCTGCTGGTACTCAAACTCCTCAAAGTTTTTCATCAACCATAGGTGTTGGACTGTCATTGGGCAATCTCATTCTCACTGGGCTTTTTCATTTTTCGCTGGCACATTTTGGTATGCAAACAATTGATAACAACTTATGTTTTATATTTTCAATACTTAAAAAAGATTAGATAAAATCAATTTATGCATGAATCAATATGCAAACCAAATTTATTGCTTTGTTTGACTTCAGAAAAATTATATGCTACAACTGTTATAGCATTAAATGTCTACAACAGATCAATGAGATTCTTACACGTAGATTAAATGAAACATTTTATTTAATCCACGTATCATATTTAATCTACGTGTAAAAATTTCATTGATCTATTGTAGGCATTTAATGCTACAACAGTTGTAGCATATAATTTTTCTTGACTTCAAAATAACAACTAACATCAACAAGCTGGTGTTGGACTTGATATCTAATTACAGACTTGCTTCACCGTCCAATTTCAATAAATCCATTTATAAATATTTTTTTAAATCACATTTATAAATAAATAACTTGATCACCTAGCCAAGTGATTAATTAATGTATTATTTTACAACGAGCATAATTAATTCAATTTTTTTATCGTATTTTATAATAAATTTCTCTTTTAATTAGATTGATAATTAAATGTTATTATATTATTATTAATTTAATTTGAATTACTAATCTATTTAAATTTATATGAAATTTAAAATTACATATAAATTTAAAATTACCATAATAGATTAAATATCAATTTGATTCAATAAAGGATGTTTTATGTGGGTGATTAAAGTTATATGGTCAACTGTGGGAGAATTTTAATTAGGTGGGGTTTTGATTTAAGATTAATTTATGGAAGCATTTAGCAATGCTAATTACTTATTCCGTCCAAAATTATAATATGCTCATTTTCTTTTTTTATTCATTTTAAATTATAGTCCGTTTATCATTTTAATAAATTAATTAGTATGTTAAATCTTTATAATATCTTTATTTACTGTTATTTATTAAATATATCTCATGTTAAAATAAGAATATAATAAAAAAATACATATAAATTTATATTTATAATAAAAAATAATTATTTTTTAATTTTTATGTCATGAAAAATGAGTCTATTAATTTAAAACGGAGAGAGTGATAATTTACTACTCCTTTTGATTTCAATTTAAATATTGTTTTAAAAGATTTTACTCATATTGAGAAATTGATTAGAGCTATTAATTTATCTTTAATTAATAATCTTTTTTCTTTAATATTTATATTTTATTAACTTTTTTACTTATTAATAACAACATTAAATATAAATGATAAATTAGTAAATAATATTAAAATTTTATTTTAATATTATTGAATGTCAAATATTTTAAAATAAAATTATAACTCAAAAAAATCTTAATATTAAAATATTTAAAAAGCTTCCTAAACGTCTTATTATCAATATACCAATTATAACAAAAAAAAAATTAATTATTTTTCAAAAAAACTAAAAATTATCCTCTTTTTTTTCATGCATTTTAAGGTACAAAAATGCCATTTGCCTAGCTTTCTTAACATGATTATTAATTTATTTCATTAATTATATATAGTTTTCAAATATATGACTTTTTCCATGTGCATAGTCTTCTTCAAAACATCTTATTATATTGATTAACAAAATCATAATTAATAAAATATGTTGGGAAATAAAATCAAAATTAAATATATTATCAAATCAAGAAATAAACAGTCACCAATATTAATAGACTCAATTTATGAATGTGTTTACTTGCTTCAATTCAAGAAATAATTTTATTTTTATTTTGAAAACTCCTATTAATATAAACAAATAATTTTATTTGTATGAAACCAAACATATATGTAACTTAATAGATTGGAAAAAAGTAAGGCATTCTAAAAAGTAAAATTATTCAGAAACATAAAAAAATAAAATTATTCAGAAACATGAAAATTATAGTATTAATTTTATTTATAAAAAAATAACGTTATTAATTTTATATTTTTGATAATATATTTTTCTTAAATATAATCAAAGTAAAGTTTTCCCTTTTCTTGTGGCCGATTTGTATTTGCCTTTTTTATGTTTGGCTGATTTCTCCGTTGTTATTTGTTCTCATGAGTTTCTCTTTGATACTTTTTGTTTATCCAAAGACTTTCCTTCTAAATTTAACAAAATCATCACGTGTGGAAAAGAACTCAAAAACCATTAATTCTTTACAATTTTTAAATAAAATTATATTTTCTTGTTATTTAATTTTTCACAATAATTTTTAACATTTTATAACTTTTTTTTAAAATATAATTTTCAATTTTTTAAATATTTGTTTAGCTAAATCTATTTATAATATATACATTATAAATATAATATATGAAAAAAAATTATCACTGAGAAAGTCTAAAATATTCAGTAATTAAATATTTATCTAAAAATGTAAAATTGTAATAATAATCTCACATTTTTAAAATTTTTAATGTGAAAAAACCATAAGAGAAATGCTCATAAATATAAAAGTAAATATCATACCAATTTTATTTATATCCACATACCTCAAAACTTTAATATTTTCCCATTATTTTTTTTATTAAAAGGGAAGCAACAAATAAGGCTTAATTCAAAACATTTCTAGGATAAGTCACTCCATACGATCTTTGTTGAGAAACTCCAAGAGTATATTAGGGGTGCTGTCAAACCGGGGGCGAAGCCAGAATTGTATTATAAGAAAGACAATTTTTTTTTAAATTCTTTCTATATAATAATTATTTAATAAATTTGTTAATCTATTAATAAAACGTCTTCATTTATTAACAAAAAAAAGAATCAAAAAAAGTATAAAAATAATTTTTTAATTAATATAATTGATTCAAAAATTATTAAAGAATATTAGAAGAATAAAAAATAAAATAAAATTTTAAAAAAAAATTAAATAAAAAAAATAAAGATATTAATTTTATATTTTTTCTTAATTTTCTTTTTTTTATTATGCTTTCAATTTATTTTTAATCTTTTAATTAATTGGATAAGATTAAATTAATTTGGTTAAAAATTTAATTAATTTTATTAAAAATTTTAAAATTTATATATTTTTCTCTTTTTAGATAGAAAAATAATTTGAAATTTTAAGAGGGATAAATAAAAAATTTTAAAAATTTTAATATATATATATATGTTTATTTTATTTTTTTTTAAGTGAAGGGGCAGTTGCCCCCTTCCCCCTTCACGGCTTCGCCACTGGTCCAAACCATGAAAGTCAGGAGAGAAGGATCGAGCTAAAAATCCAGTGCATCAGCAGATTGGTTTGCCTCTTTAAAAATATGGTAGATTTTCACAGTCCACTGCCAATGAAGCATGTCTCTAATCTGCTCAGCCAGAGGCATATTCGAAGAAGGGACCACAGTCTCACTGTTGATAAAATTAACTGAGGTCAGGCTATCTACCTCCACGGATGCCAAGCTGCCAAGCAAGATTCATTCCATGAAATATCCCAAGCAATTCAGCCCTAGTGATAGTGCAATGCCGAATATTGACCACAAAACCCTTGAACCAGTTTCCTTTAAAATCCCTGATTAGACCACCGGCAGAGGCAAAACCAGTCGAGCTTAAGACGGAGCCATCAGAATTAAGTTTATACCAGCCAACATCAGGAGGATTCCATGCCACCATGCTTCTTTCAATTCGTTGATGGCTTGGTGAGCTAGTGCCATTCAGAAACTCATGGGCTCCTGCTCCAAATGTCCAAAACCAATTCATGTGACCGTGAACAAGTATTGTTGAAAATCAAAGAGTTCCTGTTCATCCAGAGCTTCCAACAGGTTAACCCAAAAACCAACCTCCAATCGAGACTGTCGGTTAGAACAATATCGCTATCAAGGTTACCGACCAGCCATGTGTTAAAATCAAGATCGAAAAAGGACAATCTAAGAGAGTCTGGAATGAGAGATTGCCAAGTCCTACGAGCAATCACACAATGACGAAGAACATGGACCGTGTCTTTTATCTCAATCTGACAATATTGGCATATTAATTCAGTCGAAAGGTGTCTCCTCCAACGCTCCTTATTAGTAAGAAGCCTACCTCTAAGAGCAAACCACAGAAATGTGTTTACTCGAAGTGGCCCTTTCCAAGACCAAATCTTCTTCCAACGGGTGTCGGGGGTTCCAATCAACTTCCTTAAGAGCTTTATAAGCACTATTAACTGAGAAATGACCAAAAGGGGAAAGGTACCAAAAAAACTCATCTGGTCTAGCCATAGGTCTAGGAGGGAGGAGAGAGGCAATGGATAACACAATATTGTTAGGCAGCCAACCAGAGAAGGCCATCCAGATCCAAGATCCATCCTCACAAACGTAGTCACAAACTCTACGATGTAAATGATCAAATGGGATAATAGAGTTTGCATGCAAAATAAGAGGACCCACATCATCAAGCCATTTATCTAGCCATAACCAAACTGTTTCACCATTATAGATAATCCACTGAACACCCTTCCAAGTCGGAGCCCAAAATTTACTCATTGCTTTCCAAAGAGGGGATGCGTTGGAACCTTTTAATGTCATTGGAAACGGATGCCCAAAATTTTATATTTCACCTTAAGGACCCGAACCCAAAGCTGATCAGGATGTGTGATCATAGACCAGCTGAGTTTCATGAAAAAAGCTGCATTCAGTGGAGCTAAATGTCGAAGACCAAGTCCCCCCCTCTATCCTTAAGTTGGCAAATCTGATCCCACTTGACAAGATTGATAGCTTTACGATCACCACCACTACCCCAAAGAAAGGAGCAATATTGTTTTTCTACCTCATTGCATACTGAAGCTGGTAAGGGGGTGGTCTGCATAGCAAAACAAGGAATGCTCTGAATGACATGCTTAGCAAGGGTAATACGCCCAGCTAAAGCAAGAGAACCTGAAGACCAACTGTGCATCCGAGATCGAACTCTGTCTAAAATGTTGGAATAGGTAGCTCTTTTGATTCTTGAGTGTAGCATGGGCATACCCAGATATGTTCCTAAATCATCCGTACATTTAAAACCAAAGAACTCACTGATTTGTCTCCCTATAGCTACTGAAACATTTTTAGAGAAGCAGATTTTTGTTTTTGATGCACTAACTACCTGGCCGGAGCTTGCACAAAACTTGTCTAAGATCCCTTTAACTACCTTGGCCTGCCTTAAAGAAGCTTCAGCAAATAGAAGGATATCATCGGCAAAAAACAAGTGAGTTAGAGGGGGACCCTGTCTACCCAATTTAATTGCTTTCCAATCTCCATCCATTAGAGAGCGACTGATAGCATGGGCAAGCCTCTATATACACATAACAAATAGGTACGGGGAGAGAGGATCTCCTTGATGCATACCTTGAGTCGAATGAAAAGAGTCGGAAAGATCATTATTCCAAATAAGTTGCATGAAGGTAGAATATAGACTTTTCAGAATAACCTCCTGTAAAAAAAGTGGGATGCCAACTTCATGGAGAGTTTCAGCAATGAACTGCCAATTAGCTTTATCATAGGCTTTCTCCAAATCTATCTTGATAACCATATAGCCTTTCTTCCCCTTCTTATTTCTCATGGAATGAATTACTTCTTGAGCTATGATAATGTTATCAGTAATATGCCTCTGAGGGGATAAAACTAGACTGGTTTGGACTAATCAGCTTTGGCATAATGGGCTATAACCGGTTAGCAATAAGCTTGGTGATCATCTTTATAACTACATAACACAAATTGATGGGTCTGAAATGAGAGATATACTCTGGGGAGTCAACCTTTGGGATAAGCACAATCAGTGTTTTGTTCAAATTCCTAGGGATATCACCACCCTGAAATATATCTCTAATTAGTGAACAGACGGAGTGCCCAACTATACTCCATTTTGCTGAAAGAATGTTGCATGTAAACCATCACAACCTGGAGCTTTGAAGGGCTTCATACTGAATAGGGCTGCCCGGATTTCATCATTAGACACAGGTTTGCAAAGCCTAGCCTAGTTAGCTAAATCAAGAGTTGGAAAGAATCATGTTAGGTGATAAGGAATACACTGGTTGTCAGCTAAGGAGTAAAGATTCTTGAAGTAGGTAACAACAAGCATCTTAAGTTCCATGGGATCATTACTCCAGTTGCCTGAGCTATCCCTTAAGAATTCAATTCGGTTGTGCCGTTTCCTTTGAGAGCTGGTCTTGTGAAAGTAAGAGGAATTGCGATCCCCAAATGCAATCCACTCAGATCTGGATCATTGGAAGGCAAGTAGCCCCTCTTGGCTCAAAATAATTTCCAGCTCAGATTTTAACTCAGTTTCCAGATTATGAAGGAAAGGAGAATTGCTCCATTCAAGAGCTCGCTGGACACCTTGAATTCTAGCCAAAACTCTCTGCTTCCTCTTCCCAATATGGCCAAATACATTAAAATTCCAATGCCGACTTCTTCAGCAAACTTGCTGGCAAGATTGACATAATCACCACCAATATCCCAGACATGTTGAACCAGATTATGAAAATCATTATGAAGCAGCCAAGGGGCTAAAAATCTGAAAGTCTTAAGTGGAGAAGAGATACAAGGATTAAAACGAATCAATAATGGACAGTGATTGGAGCTGACCTTTGGGAGACTGTGTATGGTTACATTACTGAACTGATCCTCCCAAGCATGATTGCCAATGGTTCTATCGAGATGCTCTCTAAGAGTACCTCTTTGCCATGTATATTTCTTCCCTTGCCAACCAAGATCAACAAGTTGATGATTCTCCATTATTACGCCTATTTGATCCACCACATCTTTCTGAGCTAGAGAGAATGGCATCAAAGTCACCAGCAAGAGCCCAAGGAGAAGAAATTGCAGTAGCTAGTCTGCCAAGCTCAACCTAAAGATGTCTCCTCAAGTAAGGTGAAGGACTACCATAGACCGCAGTAAAAAAGCAACAAGTATTGTTCCCTCATTGAATGAAGGTATGAATGAACTGGTTATGGACTTCTATCACTCTGACCTGAGTCGTAGAATCCCTAAAAATCCATATCCCTCTTGAAAAACCGAGAGCTCCAATTCTGAAGGAGTTATTAAATTTGGTCTTGGATATGAAGCGATCTGCTTTGGTATCGCTAATTCTTGATTCCAACAGGACCACAATAGAAGGTCTATATATGTCCATAAAGCATTTAAAACTGCGAAAGAATCCACTTGAACATGCTCCCTGACAATTCCAAATAAAAATTGATAAATCCATAAATAAGGAAAAGAAAAATGAAGGAAACATACTGATCAACAGTTAGTCGTGTCAACTAAAACTTCATCCACTCCAATATTAGGATTTAGATTCTCTTTAGCTTAATTTCAAAAAAAAAAAAGATTCTCTTTAGCTTCAATTTCCATAACCTCAATGGAAGGCTGATTTATGGCTGGGGAATCAGGAGGCTTCTCTAGGATGTGATGATCCTCAATTGATTTAGGCGTAATATCATCATGACAATCAGATATTCTAATTGCCCTATGGTGTTCATGTTGAAGAGAGGAGCATTAGGAACATTTTCAAAAATTTCCTTTTATAAATGAAGTGGACTGGCATGAGGAATTAGCTCCATCTGTATTTGCCATCAACGATGTAGGTTGGGAGGGGTGAATTTTATGAGTGGCTAGGGAGTTGTCTTGAGGCAAAGGGTTCTGAGAAGTTTTACGTTGTAGATTTTGCATGGGACTTCCACTAGAGACATTAGTGTGAACAGCCAGAACCTTCTCTTTCACCCCACTGGCTACTTTTCTTTTTAGGCTTAAAATTATTTTTTGAAGGAGCTATAGACGTAGATACGTGGTCTGCATGGGCACTATCAGTTACTTGCCCAAAAGTGAAGGGAGAGTTCAAAGAATAATCATTTGCTTGGTGATTCTCTTCTTCCGAGTTAATAAGTACTTGAAAACGTGAGCCTCCAGCTCCTGCAGAGTTATTGGAAATAACATTCTTACCCTTTCCCATTGTCTCTTGTAGGTACTATCCTCCTTCCTTGACATGTAGCCAGCATCCAAGGGCTATAGGCATCAGTGGAGGCTCAGATGTTTCAGAAGCCACCTCAACCTGATCTACTACTTCCTTCTCTTTACTCATCATCATCATCCTGGCAGGGCATAGAGAAGACACATGACCATATTTACCACACGAAAAGCATATTTGAGGAAGCCCCTCATATTCAACTAATTGCAATTTACCATCCACCAACATCCTTGAGACTAATGGCTTGTTCAAGTCAACCTCTATAGCCAGTCTTGCGAAATGACCCCTAGCAATGGATTTCGTGTTATAGTCAATCTTGATTACTTTCCCAATCACACTACCAATTTCCCGTAAGATTTTCTTGTGATAGAATTGAAGAGGTAGGCCAAGTAAATGAACCCAAGCAATCAGTGACTGAATGAGATCAGAAGAGCTTTTGAACTCAGGAAACCATGATTTCATAACTAAATAATGACCTAATATCACCCAAGGTCCTCCAGTCATGATTTTCTCTGCATCAGAGGGAGATCCGAGATTCCGAATTGAACCAGGTAATAATTGTTATCAATGTCAATTAAATTGAACCGGCCAATACGGTTCCAAAGGAGATTCAATTTTGCAGATAGTCTTATACCCTATTGTTTTTCCCAATAATTTAACAATCACAGTTGACTGCCAAGGTTTGTATAAAGCTTCTTTAGCCTTATTCGATATAAGAACAGAGGGAAAGTCGCAGTCCAAGTCTATTTTCACATCCGTTTCATCAAAGATGAAGTCATCCTCTACATCCAACATCATTCCCTGCAGATCCGTAGAATCCTCCAGCAACTTGTCTATAAAGGAAACAGAAGAGATCCCAGTGAAGTCACATGGGATATCATCCCGCTTGCGTGGTTTTTTCCGAGATCTGTCATCCGGTGGTAGAGGAGGCTTTGGGGCTTTCGCTAGGGTTTCTATACTTTCAGAGGCCATAAAGGAAGTCCCATAACTATATAATATTTTCCCATTATTATCAAATCATAGAGATTTTTTAATTTTGGTGTATAGATTTTGGATATTGTATTGCATTTGTTTTTGCTGGAACCATATAATATAATGGACCATTTTAAACCATATTAAAAAAAAAATCTAAGGTTCATATAAGCATGCAATTAAACTATAGTTATTTTATCTATTCATGGCCACATCAACTTTTTGTTGAGTGGAAGAATGTTTTATTACCAGAAAGTGACAATTTTGAAAATCTTCTTGTTCCACTATGTCCAAGTAGAAAAGCATGGCCTCCATTATAAAGATTTTTTCTAATATATATATATATATATATATATATTAAAATTTTAATTAATAATTAATTAACTTTGTGATTCAATATTGTATATGTAATATTTCTTCAATCTCAAATTACTGCCTCATTTTTATTTAATTCAAGTTTTATTCACTTTCTATATTATATTTTTTTGTTGTATTATTCTTTGTATAATTAATTAATACATATTAGAAAAATTGTATATAAACTTAATATATATATTATTATTAATAAGTATATTTAAAAAATTACACTATTAATAATTTTCTTAATATGTGTATAAAGACAAAGTGAACACTTATAGTAGATTCCATATCTATAATAAGTACATATAATAGGTTTTGTATAGAATATTAGGTATGTATGTGTATATATATATATATATATTATAAGTAATGAAGCTTTCATTATAATAAAGAAAATAGATCATCAAACATGGTCATAGATTTTTTGAAGAACTTTCTCAATCCAGACCAGTTCATTATAAGATAAAAAAACTCAATTTAGCTAATTCATGTGCTGCTCTATTACAAACTCTAATAACAAAAGACTACGAACAAGCTTTAGAGAATGGCATTTTTGAAGAAACAAATCCAATTCACTTCTAGAAGAATAACCTAATTGGAGATAGTCAATGAGGCTTTTGTAGTTAGACTCGTCAATGATTAAATGAAAAGAGAGTTTAAGTGCCAATTCCAATCCATAAATTAAAGCCTCTGTTTTAGCAATTAAAGGACTCCAAGAACCACAAACAGATTTGTGAGAACAAACCAATACTTCCCTATTTGTTGCCCTATAGACTGCAAGTTTTGTTGTTCCACCTCACATGGATTTGATAAGAGAATGCTTTTTTGGAGATTAACTATTTCTCTTTTCAAAATAACATTATTTCTTTGCTGTCAGATAAAATATCAGATTGTACCCACCATTGCTAAATCATCTTTTGAACATTTTCCCATAACATTTGCAAACCAAAATTTGAAGTTATGACCTGTTACATTCTTCATTTGCGGTAAGGAGACAGCTTGCCAAATATCGTTGAAACTCAAACAATCTCGACAGAGGTGAAGTATTGATTAATTTGAGATGCAGAAAAAACATGAATCACTGTTATCTTGCATTCTCCTTTTGAGGATGGACTTGGTATGCAGAATATTTAATGAAGCTTTCTATAGGAAATTTATGATACGGGGTATGACATTGATTTTCCATAACTTGCTCTAGATTTGAGATCAATCCAAGCTTGAAGATGGAGTTTGTAACTAAGAGTGTATATAATTGGAACTCAATCTATTTTCGCTTTTAACCAAATAATCTCCAGAGGAGTGATAGTGCCATATTAATTAGTCTTTATCTTCACAGTTTCCCAATGGGATCTTCAATATTCTCTCAACATCTACAGGTAGGAATGTATCATTTATCAACTCCCAATTCCAACACTTGTTCTCTATATCTAAATGTTCTGCAACTTTTGCTTGAATTGACATCTCATTTAGGCGGGTAATTATTCTAAAACTTGCCAGTTTCGGAATCCACGTATCCATCCATATCCGAGTAGACTTTCTATCGCCAATTCTCATTCTAGTTCCCTGAATGACCACCTCTCTACCATGTAAAATACTTCTCCAAGTGAAGCTTAGTGAAGATCCCAATTCAACATGCATGAACCGCAATTGGGGTAGTACTTAACTTTTAAAAGTCTTGTCATATGAGACTCTGGTTTTATAATTAAATGCCACCATTGCTTGACAAGTAAGACATTGTTAAAACATTCAAAGTCTCGAAATCCCAATCTTCCATTCTCCTTTGGTTTGCATAGCTTCTCCCAACTGCATAAGTGTAAGCACCTACCATGAAGTTTTTGACTCCACCAGAATTTACTAATAATACTTCGCAACTCATGACAAATACCAATAAGTATTTTGAAACATTGCATCACATACTTTAGGATAGCTTGTGCCACCGATTTAATAAGGATATCTTTCCTTAATCGACCCACCGTCGTTGGCATGCCTAAGTAGAAAGCATGGTTGGTTATCTTCCTTACTCCTAATGAGCTGACAATGTTATTTTGGTCTCCTTTACCTATGTTTCTCCCAAAAGCAAATCTTTGACTTTTGCATATTTACCTTTTGGCCAGATAATCTCTCATATTTGCCCAATAATGATTAAATAGTATTTTCTTCCTGCGTTGAAGCTATAGTGAAGATGATACAATCATAAGATGAGAGATTATAGGAGCGCCATTGCAAATCTTAACCCCATGAATCAGCCCATTTCTCCATGCCTCATTCAATAAGCCAATCAATCCTTCCGTGCATAGCAAGAATAGGTAGGGGGATAGTGGATCCCCCTGCCTAAGTCCTCTAGACGACGAGAAATTTTCACATTATTCACTATTTATTAGGATATAATAAGAAGAAGAGGTAACAAATCTCATAACTTTTGATACCCATATGCTCGAGAAACCCAACCTGATCATGATTACTTCCAAGAAATGTCATTCAACTCAATCGTAAGCTTTCGCCATATCCAGCTTTAAACTCATAAATTCCTTCTGCCTTCACTCGCCGTTCTCATGCAGTAAAATACTTCAAAGGCTGCTCAGATATTATCAGTGATCAATTGACCTAGTACAAAGGCACTCTAAGTCTCATCAATGACCTCTCTAAGAATACACTTTAGTCTATTCCCTAATACCTTTTTAGCAATCCGATAAACAACATTTAACAAGCTGATTTGCCTGAATTCAATAATTATCTTTGGATTTTTTACCTTTGGTATTAGGCATATATTTGTATGATTAAAACTATGTGGAAAACTCTCTCCTTCGAGAACATTTCTGACCACTTTAACTACGTCATCTCCTACAATATGCCAAAAGTTTTAGTAAAAGGATGGTGGATATCCATCAGGGCCAGAGGCCTTTATTGGATGCATCATTTTTAAAGCACTTTAAATCTCTTCTCTTGTGACAGGTAGCTCCAGTGCTTGATTCATCTTAGGAGTAATTTCTGGTACTATAAAATGAAGGTCATGGGCTACCATATTACCATACTTGGAACTAAATAATTCCTCGTAGAATTGGATGATATGATTCTTGAGATGTATCCTTGTGAGTTCATCACTTTCTGCATTTTTCAAGCTGTGAATTTGATTAACTTTTCTCCTCTTGGATGTCGTTGCATGGAAGAACCTTGTATTTCAGTCACTCTCTGCCAACTAATGAATTTTTTACCTTTGGCACCACATTGTTTCCTTCTTGGAGTGAATCCTACATAACTCTACCTTTAAATTTTTTCTTTTACATAGTTGGTCATCACTACTGCTTGAAACTAGATTTTGAAGTCTCTCACAATCTCTTTCTTTTGCGTCTTAAAATTGTCGATTTTAATTTGCCCCCATTTTTATAGGATAGTAGTGCACGTGTTGGTTTTGCCACTCCAAGATTCTTCATTACTCGCCACCATGCTTCCCGAATGACTTCATTTACTGTTGGATCCTACAGCCACATATTCTCAAAAGAAATCTTCATTTTTTTTATTATAAGAGACTAGATTACCAGTTAAATTCATCACTATTAGTAGATGATCTGAGCCAAGAAAAAGTACATGTCGAAGCTAATAATTCTGGTATAGAATGATCTAATATGATATAGCAACTCCCCTGTTAGTTCTCTCTTCGATGAAATGTGGATGATCTCTCCCATTATCTCAGGTGAATTTATATCCTAGGTATGTATATATAATAATAATATACATGTGAGTTTTATTTTATTAAAAAAATAAAAAAAAATAAAAAAAAATCTATTATTCTAAGTGTCTATACATTTATTATTGAAATTAAGCTTCATCGTTGATTTTTTTTTAATTGTCTATCGAATCATATTTATTCAAGGTGGAAGAACTATAAAAAAGAAAAAAAAATGGGAATAAATAATTTGCATGGACTCACGTTTTGAATGAATATGATTAGTTCAAATTTAGATATACAATTAACTTATATATATATATTTTATTTAGTGGTAGATTATCAAAGAAATGGTGGATGGATATGATTATAATTAAGTGCAACTAATTACATTTTAAAAATTTAATGCCTAATACATCTGTAGCGCCTTCAACTTAGCAGCATTTGTCACTTAGCCCCTTATATTTGTCGAGTAACCACTTTGTCCCTTTAACTCTCATTTTTGTTAACTAATAGACCATTCGTTGTTGAGGTATCAATATATGTGTAGTACACTCTCTTATAATGTGTGAATACATTAAAATATACTGTATTTATTATAAAATAACAATGAAACCCTTGATTTATATGCCCTTTACCTATTTCTTTTTAATTTTTCATGGCTTTAAATGTAACAGGGTATAATATTAAAAATTAATTATATTTAATATTATTAAAATCACCTATATTTAAATTTATTTTATATAATTATATTAAATTATTTAAAAATTATTTAATTAAATAATTAATTTAATTTTGTGTAGTTTAATTACAAATTAAAAATTAATAACAAAAATTAAAACTAAAAAAATTAATTTAAATAAAAAAATAAAAAAAGAAAAAACCAAGAGCATAAGAATATTTCGCCGTTGATCACCGGAAACAACTTCCAGTTCTTGTTTATGGTTGACATCGATGGAAATCTCCTCACCTGGAATCTAAATTCAAATCACAAACAACTGATTCTTCCACCTTGGCTATCAATTCTGATTGGGTTGCTGAGCACACCCGCCATGTATCCCTCACCTGTGGCAGCGGATTAACAAATTATTTATAAAATGGAAGCAAGATTTCAGTTCACCGTCAAATTGTCAATTTTAATTATCAAAATATCACACAATTTGCTAATTTTTTCAGTGTTCAGCATCAATAGCAATGGTATTTGTAAATGATTTCTATAAATTTGAGTGGTTATTGATCTCCAAGAAGACAGAGAACTGAAAAACATTTATAGGATTATGAATTAAGATTTTCTGCAGAAGGTTTTTTTTGGTAGAATGGACCAAGCAAAAAAAAATAAAAAAAAGAAGAAGAAAATGCCATTAATAATAACAAAGCAAGCTCTGCTCTCAAGAATAGAAAATAAGGGATTTTAAACTCATACATTCTACACCAAAGTAACAATCCACAAATCAATTGATTTTATTTTCAAATAATTCATTGTTATTTTTATCCAAATTTGTATAATTAATAGTTAATATACTTCTCAATAACGTTAACGTAATCAAGTAAATTTTTTATCCATAACCCATTAATTGGTATATACCTCCCATCTTGTTCTTGTGCTTCTATTTTGATTGGTGTCAAGTCCATGGAAATCATCAAAATAATCAAACTTAAGCTAAACAATCTTGCAAATTTCAAGAATTGTTTCTATCTCTTTTTTCTCCTCTCTATTTTTCTATAATTAATTCAAGAGATATGATTGCAGGTTGTAAATTAATATGATGTTCTTTATAAGATGATAAAGAAACAGAGGGCAAAAGTTTTGAACTGGTGATGCTTGTAGCAGCGGCAATGGAATGGCCGAAGGTCTTCCATGGTGGCTTAAGAGTTTTTTTTACTGTTTTTTGATAAATTGTTGTAAAAGAAGAAAAGTTTAATATTATTATTATTATTAAAAAGATGAGGCATATGTACGCTTTTGACGTGTCAAGATAAGGCCTATGTATGCTTTTGACGTGTAAAATTGTCGTTGATATATAATTATTATTAGTGAGTTTGTATTCTACGCAATATAAGTTTATTTTATATTCTTAACTTAAGGGTTAAATAGTTATAAATTAATAAGTTGAAGGGGCTAATTAATTTTTTAAAAAATATAAGAAATTAAGTAATAAATACTGTCAAGTTAAAATAGCCACATATATATTAAGCCAAAACTTAATTAAAATAATATCTATGAGATGGAATTATACGAGCATGTGTTTCAAATACTATTACCATGTGCTAGAAAAAAGTGGTAAATAAACTAATATTATTCAATGGGTTTTACGAAGATATTTTAATATTTTTATAAAAAAAATATGTAATAAACTTATAATAAATTTAAAGAAATAATTATATATATAATAAATTCATAATAAATTAATAATAAATTTATAATAAACTATACGAATATGATAAATTTGTAAAGTAACCATAAATTATAATAAATTTTAAAATATTTTGAAATTCTTGTAAAGTTTATAATTTTTTTATTTATTTTGTCAATTTTGTAAAAAAGCATATGAAGAATGAGATGTAATTCTTTTTCTCTCTAAGAAAAATCCCATATAATACACATACAATGGATATCACTTTTATTTTATTTTTATAAGTTTATTCACAAATTCAAAAACGAATTATCACTAAATTAAGTTTGCCACTACATTTATATTTTATTTAGATATTTTTTCCAATTTAATTGCACATAAGTTATGCTTTTATTTATCTATTTACAATGATAAGTCAATTAATTTTATTTACATAATTATAATGACAAATTGTTAAGTTAGGGATTCAGTTTCTCATATTTAAATTTTTCATCAAATTAATATAAAATCTATTAAACCACAAATCAGTCAAGTCTTGGGAATAAAATATAGTTAGGAGACAATGTTTATTTCTTTTGGGCTTGGATATATACTCAGAGTCCATCATATATATCTTTTAATGGCCCAGAGAGATGTACATGGGCCATGTCTCAAAACAATTATATGGGTAAGAGGTTGAAACTTTAAACCCACTGCTCAATCTTATATTTTATTCTTCATTTGTTTGTTTTTTCAAAAGAAATTTCTTCTTCGTTGTTACTTTTTTTTTAAAGGAAAATTAAAATTTTGAATATTATTGATCATGAATTAACTCATAAGCAATAAAAAAAAAGAGGACGATTCACCTATTTTTCACATTTTGACATAGAATATGCAATTTTTATTAATAGCTGGGTCATTGCATTAAGCAGCGGAACAATGAATCGTCCTTTTTTTTAATATTTAGTATTTTCTTATTAAATATTTAAATATTAAATTTTTATCAGTTTTTTAATATTTTAAAGTTACTTTAAAAAATCATATAATATGTGCTATTTTTTAAATAATATTTATATATTTTTTGAGATATTTTTAAAAAATATTTAAACTAGTTATTTTTTATTTGTCAAAAAATTAATTATTTTTTAATAAATTTATTAGATAGAATATTTTTTTGCAAAATCAAAACCTCAAATTTCAATTTATAATAAAATTTCAAAATAATTAACCTTATCATTAAAACTCCAAATCTCAATTCATAATCAAATTTTAAAATTATTAATCTAATAATCAAAACTTCAAATCCAAATTCATAATCAAATTTTAAAATATAATTAATCTAATCATCAAAAAATAAATTAGAATATATAAATTAAACTTTAAATTAAGTGTGCGTATGTTGGGATATATAGGTTAGTACGTCGCTGTAAAATTATCTTGATTTTATGGTAAAATGTGTTCTGTCTTTGTCTTTTTATAACATCAAAAAAAAATTAGCCATATATATAGAGTGTGGCTGACTTGATCAGTTGGGCTCAGCACCTGACTGAACTCAATGAGTTTGACTTGTGCTTATGACCAGTGAGGAGGGATCGGGGATTCGGCCCTCCTCGTATCATTTCGGTAAGTTAAGTGTGTATGTGTGTTAGAATATATGTTAGTATATCACTATAAAATTGACATATTTTTATAATGAAGTATGTCATATCTCTATTTCTTTATTACATAAAAAAAATTAAATTAAATAATAATTAATTTTTTTTATTATACTCAATAATATTATCAATGGGAGAGGGAAGGGATCAATTGACCCTCCAAAGCCCCTCGCAAAATGATAAATAAAAATAATTTATGCAACAATTAAAAATTTTATTTTTATTAGCCCCTCTTAGCTCTACATCTTCTTGAACGAAAAACTCATTTTTTTAATTTACCAAAGTGAATATTAAAAAAATAAAAAAGAGGTCAAGTTTGAATCATATAATTCAATGTTTGCTAAGGAAATGTGGGATTTATGACAACTAAATAATTTCACATTTTATTTCTTATTTTAAGTTCACTTAAAAAAAATCTTATCATCACAAGATTAAGTAAAATAGTGTAATGAATATAAGTAATAATAAATTAAATAATTGCGATTAGTATATGTCATTTAGGTATATATTATATTGTTTTAGTTAAGGAATGTTAAGATGTAGTAATCAAACAAACTCATATTCTCAGCAATTTTGTTTTATTTTATTCAACATGACAAATTCAGTAATCTTTACACATCATATTATATAATTAATTAACAATACCAATTATATATATATATATATACATGGATCTCAAACTCATGAGATGGCATCGATCTGTAATTAGATCTATCCTTGTGATATATTTTAATTTCAAATTTTCGATAGTTAGCACATGAGGTTTCTGTCTTTTTTGCATGTTTGTTAACTGTCCTTATTCAATAGTTAGCTGTTTTATTAAAATTATTTAAACTGTTGGCTATTATTTATATATATATATATATAAATATTTATCTTATTATTAAATTAAAAATTATAAAAGTAGTAAGTTTTTCGATTACAATAAATACTCAGATAATTTAGTGGTTAGTATGATAAATACATATTTTTTAAGTAATAATAATTTAAAATCGTTTTACTTTTAGCTCATATTAAATTTTTTTAAAAAAAATCAATTTTAGCAAATTTAACAAAAGGAGATATTCCAACAAAAAGGGTTTAAAAATTTGTCGGTGATCAAATACAATATCCATAATACAATTATTTTACTTAAATAATTAAGGTATGAATTAGTGAGGAGCTTGCACAAAAAAAAAATTAGTGAGGAAAAATTAAGCATTTTGACCCAACTTATTAATTAGAATGACAATTAACAATATAATTATTTTATTATAAAATATATTTGAAAAATAAAAAATTGCAAATGAAATATATATGATTCGTATATATTATTATGTATGCCATATATACAGATAGATAAGATTAGCTTATTACTTAATCTTGCTAGTCAACTATATTGAATTTAATGATTGTAACCTTCAACAGCACGAAATTAGTCAGTTTGTTTATTAAGTATGGTATAATTAATAGTATGACAGTAATAAAAAAAAATAGTACTACTTCAATGCTTATAAATTTGTTTATGTTGCTTTTCAATTAAAATTTCACTTGAAAATGTAACCTCCTCATAAATCGCAATTAACCATTACAAATTAATTAATCTTGTTAAATTGTTACATGCATCAAAAACACCCTAAGAATAAATAATTACAAAAAAAAACATATAATACAATATTTATCAAAAATAATCCAATGCCAATAACACTTCACCCATCTCAATATTGCAGTCTTAATTCATTGGAGATTAATTAATTTAATCAACATTTGAATCCATTCTATAACAAGTTTTAATTAATTGCTTGATTTCCAAGAACTTTTAATAAAGAATAATTAAGATTAGAAAATAAGAAATAACAATCCGAAGGAGTAAAATGTGATTGTTTAGATTTTTTCTTCAAATTCAAGTTCTGAGCACAAAGCTCTTAACTTAATGAATCTATTAGGCGTAAATTCAGATTAATATGCAATATCTCTTATAAGATACTAAACGACTAATACCAATAAGAAATAACAACTCTAACCTCATTCAATTATTTAACAGATTCTAAGTTATCAAATTTTCATAAATATTTTCCAACCATAGAAAATATTAACATCAATGAAATTTTCTTTTGTACATATGCATTTCTTCTTAACTATACATATTCAAATAAACTTAAATAAAATAGAGTGGAAAAGTGAAGAAGAGAAAACAAACAAACGGGAACTCGAAAACAAAGAAAACTTGAAATTATTACATGAAAATGGATCGAGGACGATCTGATCCAGCCATGGAAGGGTAGCTAGAGAAAGAAATACCCATAACAGGAACAGCAAAACTAGCCTCCATTACAAGCCTTTGTTGATAACACTCAATAGTAGCTCCACCTTCCATTACATCTTTTATCAAATTTCCATAATATTCTTTCAGCTTTCTTAACATACATGTATACTGTAATTTTAGCCACCTTAGTTTCACCTTCCTTAGCATTCTCAGTAAAAAATATCCCCTTCTGGTTCTCTTTCTCCCTCCTAACCTCACCGACGGTAGTTTTCGCCTTCGTGATGAAATTCTCCGGTGAGTAATCGGCCATCGAAAGGCGGTGGTGAGATGGGTTTGGTTGGAGGTTTCATCATGTTCTGGTAGAAGAGAAGTCATTAGAGTATGGTGGAGGAGTGAAGGTGATGTAATGAGAAATAAAAATTATAAGAGATTTTAATTATATATATTTATATTTATATATGTTAAGATGTATAGAGTTGACTATATTGAGACAAAGGCATCTTTGGGTAATTGGAAAAATTGTGGGGTTGAGAATTTAATTTTTTGATTAGGTCCACATGGGTATGGGAAGTTTTTAACTTTTTAATTTTTATTTTGTTGGCATTATGATCCCTCTCAATTTTTAAAATTTTTAAGGAATTTTTTAAAAATATTTTTAATATATTTACTTTTTATTTTCAGAAATACAAATTTTCAACTTAAAATTTTAAAATATCACATTTTCAGAGATATACTAAACTAATATATTAAAAATATACTTCATTTTCTTATGTATATTGTATATTAAAGATATACTAAACTAATTAATATACTAAATATATTCTTTTTTACATAGTGTATATAGTTGGATTTCAATTTTGGCTTTTCCATTGATTTTTTTTTAAATTTTGCTTACCTTTTTATATCAAAAATAAATATATAAGAACTATATGGTATTTTTGAAGAAAAAAAAAGTGAAGTATATATACAGTATAATTTCCCATTCTTTTAAATATGAAGGAAAAATATTTATACGGGTATATCAAAATATAGAAATTATGTAAATATATATAACCAAGATTCTAAGTTTTTCGATCCTGGGGATGTATATGGAGCATCCTTAAATTTTGGGGCCAGTCATCCTACCCTTTGAAGCACCCACAAACTGGCGAACAAAAATTAAACTGGATGTATCCAGGATACCTCGTGGTTAATCCAAAAAAAAAGATTCTAAGTTTTTGATTTTATGAACTCTAGTAAAATTCAATGTAAATGTAGCCTTAAGGATTTATTTAATTAACCATTATACTTGACAAAAATACTGCATCAAGTATATAAAAAAATTAAAAATAAAATGCTTGCATAGAATATTTTTCGCAAGCAATGATGAAAACATGTTTAAGAATAAAATTTGTACTTAATTAAGAAATTAAGATCATGATTCATGAGGTTACTGATACTGTCTTCCCGGCAACAAACTTCACTTTTTTATTTTTAATTTTCAATTCACATGTATATTTATCTTCATAATTGGTTGATAATCATTATTAATTTTAGAATTTTTTTCTCCATATATTAAAGTTTTTTTAAAAGAAGAGATAGGAAAATTTTAAATTTCATGATTAATTAAAATGAATATAAATTTAATTATAACATAATGTTAAATAATTTTTAAATATTTAGTTATTTTAATTTATTGGCCATTTAAATCAGTAAATAAAATTCAAATAAAAAGTCATTGACAGAGTCATAAATACAAAAATTAATTCAAATCATATTATATGTGTAAAAATGCTGGCTGGGCATGGCATGTGAAGATTTGAAGCATTGAAGTAGATTATAAGTATCCTTTTTTTTTTCTTTGGTTATCAGTATCCATCATTTATTTATTAATTTTAATCACATTGATCAAGAGGTATAACATAATCTTTCTGGTCCGGAATTCAGAAGAAAATGGTCCAACAGCTGCAAAGCTTAATAAAAATTAAATGTTGATTCAGAATATTTAGTAGAGAAAAAAAATAAGTGTCAAAAAATGTATTTTTAAATGTTATTTTTTAAAATTACAATTAAAAATTAATTTTTCAATAAACAATTACAATTAATAAAATCAATGAAGGTTAAATAAAATAAATATTTTTTTGAAATAATGTAATTACCAATCTATCCTACACTAGTTAACAAGACAATAAATATAAAGTGTAAATATAAAAGTCTCTAGCAAATATTGCATTATTCTAGAAAAAAAATTTCAATACCATCCAATTTAATTATATAAATAAAAATAAAAAATTATTCCTTTTATTTCAGACTGATAAATATATTATTTTTTATTTTAAATTATAATTTATTTATTATTTTAAAAAATTAGTTAATATATTAATTTTTTTATTATTTTTATATGTTATTTGTTAAAAATAATTTAATAGTTATATTTTATATAAAATAAAATTATAATATATTATTTTTATCAATTAATTAATTTAATTTAAGTCTGAGTAAGGTTTGATTTACCAATTTTAGTGCTCCCAAAAGAATTAAAACTGAGACCGAAAGTTAATTTTTATTATTATTTAAACATTAAATTTTAGAATTCCCATATTACCCCTCGCATTTGCTCTTCTTTCGGGTCACAAAGCTCCTCTCTCTCTAAAAAGTACCCATTTCGACTCTCTCGAATCTGAACCGTGATGGATACAGACGTAACCATGGTCCCAGCCGGCGAGCCCAGCTACAGTGCCGCCGGACCATCATCCTCCACCAAGAAACCCAAGAGATTCGAAATTAAGAAGTGGAATGCTGTCGCCCTTTGGGCTTGGGGTGTGTGTCTACACTTCTAAAACCCTAATTTTGAATTCATTTTTATAATTTATTATATCGGTTTCGTTTATGAATTAATTCATATTTGATGATTTACAGATATTGTTGTGGATAACTGTGCAATTTGTAGGAACCATATTATGGATCTCTGTGAGTCATATGTTCTCTTTCGATTTACTCTCTTTTTTTTAAATTTTTATTGTTTAATTTGTATATCATTATAAATTTATAATTGGGTTTGGTGATTTGATTGCGGTATATATTTGGTGTGGCTAGGCATCGAATGCCAAGCGAATCAAGCGAGTGCTACAAGCGAGGAGTGCACTGTCGCCTGGGGTTTGACACCTTGCTTCTTTAAAACCTTAATCTTATCTCTTTGAATTTGGGGGTTTTCTTTTTATGATGCTTATGAATTTCTTTGAACTTGGACTTTTGATTTTATATTGGATGTTGATCGCTGGGTAACTTTTGACAATATTTTGCATTAAGCATGCTTTCATTATTATCTGTAACTCTCTCTTTTTTTTTAAAAAAAAATGGTGCAACATAGTTGAGTGAGAATTTATTGTACTTAGTACAGTGCATTTTCGGTTTTTGTGTTCAAAGAATTTCTTGAAGATAGGTTAACGCCTTGATGTTAGGTACATTTAATCCAATCAGTGCTTTGTATATTGGAGTTTAATATCAAATGAAGAATAAGTTCATTGCTCAATCAGATTTGAAAATTGTTTTTCATGAGTGCGACATAGGTTCAATATATAGAGTAATAATTGAGAGAGGCCAAGATGGATTTTGGAGTATGGTTGTGAATTTGGATCAACCTGCGCGGAATGAGCCAAGCTACTCGAGCTTGACTTGGGTGTCGATTTAGTAAAAGTTCGTTCAGGCTTGAGTTCGAACTGTTCGTTTGTTAAATGAGCCAAACTCAAACTAAAAAATACTTGACTCGCTAGCTTGTGAGTTGACTCATTTAAAAAGCTCGTTTATTATGTCTGATTAAAAATATATATAATTTAATTTATATATATTAAATTATATATATGAATATATTAATTTTTGACTAATTTAATTTACATAATTTATTAATATATAGTATATATGATAATTAAATTAAATAATATAAAATATAATATAACTTAGTAATTTATAATAAAATATATAATTATAGTAATGCAATATTTTATTTTGTTAATTTATAATTATATTATTTATTTTTCATAAAAATATTAATTTTAGTATATTTTCTATGAAAATATAGAAAAAATAAATGAAAATTGAAAATTGAAAAAAGTTTGTTAAATTCGTTAGACTTATTTAAATCAAGCTCGAGTTCAGGCTCGAGATACATGATAAATGAGCTAGCTTGATATATGCTCGGCTCGGGCTTGGGCTCGATTCGAGTTCAAGTTTGAACTTGACTATTTTATAATGAGTCAAGCTTGAGCTTTTCAAATCTCGACTCCTCAGCTCGATTACGGGCTGAGAAATCACTATTTCATTTTCCTTAGATGACCTTAAGTTTCTGTTCTGCATAGGGGTGGACATTGGTCGGGTTCGGTAAGTATATTTCAACTTGACCGAATCCGTTTATATACTAAAAAATCAAAAACCGAATTCGACCAAAATTATATATATTTTCAACCAACTCGCGTATTTTCGGTTTCGGTTGAGTTCGGTCAGATTAAATCGGATTATAATATATATAATATATATTATATATGTCTAATATATATAATGTTATATATAAAAATTTATAGGTCGAGTCGGGTTGGTTTGGGTTATGTAATATATATTATAATTTATAAATATATATGTATAATATATATGTGCGTCGGTTGGGTTTGGGTTTAATCGAAAAAATAAATCTTAATCCTACCACCTGACCGAACTCGAATTTTTTTAAAATATAAATCCGATTTTACCCATTTATACAATATAAACCGATTGAATCCGACTAAAATATGTTCGGTTTTGTTGGGTTCGATTGGATTCAAAAAATTTGCACACCCATAGCTCTGCATAGGAAAGTTTCTCATGGATCAGAGGAACAATGAATTGGTAAATGTCTCCTCATATGATTTTTATATATGCCCAAGAATTTATTGGTATCATGGTGATTAGAGTGTAGCTAATTTTAGTTGTCAAACATAAGGTAGAGGTTGTAATTCCTAGATTGCTGCGGTTGAGAACCTTCTTGTGGGTAGTCAATAGCTGGGAAATTTGTTTGTCTGTCTGTTTTGGATTTTTAAGTTTTTGATTTTTACTTGGTTATTCGGGTTTTACTCTGTTATCATGGGTTTTTAATCAATGCTTTAGATGCTTGCATGCTATATTGTGCCAGTTACTTTACTCTCAATTTTACATGTAGCTTTTTCATTGGATTATTCAATACCACTTAATATCGTGTGATTCAGTGATTGGATTTGAACTTGATCCATTATTATGTGTGTAATGCTGATAAACTAGTTTGTTTCGTGTTATATGGTTAGTTACTTTCTTTGTTTTTTTCCAATCTACTTACATGATTGAAAAAACTTGGTTTCTGCTTGGATAGGTGTCTGCAACCATGCCTTCCATTTCCACTGCATTAGCCGATGGCTCAAAACCCGCCAAGTTTGCCCTCTCGGTATGATTTCACAAATTCAATTTACATAGTTCATGTTTTAGCCTGACAGTGCAGTTCCTCTTATGCAGCTGTCTCATTCTTGCAGATAATAGTGAGTGGGAGTTCCAAAAGTATGGCCACTAGGATCTATGGCGGCAACTGGAGCAGCTGGGTCAAATTTTTGAAGTTGTTTAAATCAACTCCTGGAAGTTCAAAGAGGTTGCTCAAATTGTATTCGGTATTTGTTAGTAGCATATTAGTGCAACAATATGTTTATTTCTGAATTTTCCTTACCAGTCTTTGGACCCAATTAAGGTCAGATGTGCAGTGTTTCCTTGTGACCGAGAAAAATCGTTTTGTGATGCGACGTTATGATTTGGATTTGTGATTGCTTAAAGCACAAACTGGAGTTGTGATCACCATGATTGCTAATCTTAAACTATGAAGGTGCTTATGAGAGGTTCTCTTGTTACTTGTTTGGGATGATATTATTATTTTGACCAGTCATGATGGTTTTCTGGTTCCTGTTCGAGTATGCCATTGGTATTATAGAAATATGTATGCCTGATATGAGAGCTTGAAAGCTTATATTGCACAGAATGGAGCTGTGGTTGGTTTTTTATTACAAAAATGGTATCGTTATCTTTTAGAATATTTATTGATGTGGGCAATTAAATTTGCATAAATTAAGAAGTGATTTTGAACTGCAATAATTCAAATATATTGAGAATTTGAGATCCATTTACTCGGGTTTGAATTTTCTCTGTCAGTCTGATGTACACAACCTGAATAATGTGTCAATCTGTGGATTATATGAGGCAACTGTTCTGAATTTTTTCCGTGCCAACCTGATGCACTATCTAATTATTTCTACAAGCTATATAATCCGTTCTTTTATATGTCAATATGATTTTCCCGTAATTTGGAGTGACTGGACATAAATTAGTTAAAGACTTGAATTAACGTTTTAGATTTCTTAAATCTCTCAAATAGAAAATATCTTAAGAATAAAAAAATAAAAAATTACGCTAAAATAGACATATACCTCTAAAAATGGAACACTTAAAAAATTGTATGTTGATAAATGAATATTAAAAAATCAATATTTTCAAAAATGTGTTTATTTTTTGAAATATTTTGAAGATATTCTAATGTAAAATATGGACTGGTTCAAATTGGTTGAATGTTTTTATTAGATTGTCTTAAATGGAAGCATTTAACCTGAAGATGGAGAATATGGACTGGTTTGCGGGCTTCACAGCACGAAATATGGACTGATTTGTAGGTTTGAATGGAAGTTTGCCGTAAAAAAGACTTAACGTCGCCTGGAACTCTCGCGGGAAAATCCCATGTACTTAGCATGGCATACGCCTTATCTACTCGGCCAAAGCGACTTAGTTCTTTTACATGTAACCAAATATTTAAAAAAAAAATATTTAAAAAATTAACCCAACACACACAGCTAATTTTATAATTTGATATTTTTAACCATTATTAATTAATGAATAATAGAGGAGTTTAATAACAGTAATTATATACTTGTTTATTTATAGACTCAGAAGTATACATAATAGATGTTTCAAACCAAAATAATAGTTTTATTTAAACTTGAAATTAAATTTTAATTAAATACTTTTTTCGTCCCATAAAGATAAATATACTTCTCATTTTATAAGAATTAAAAAATATTAATTATTTTTTATTAAAAATATAAATTTATATGTATTTTTTTATTATAATCTTATTTTAATATATGATATATTTAATAAGTAATATTCTCCCTGTTTTATTTTAATTGACGTTTTAGAAGATTTTACACATTTTAAGAAATTAACTAAAATTACTAATTTACTTTTAATCTTTAATTAATTATTTCTCTTTTCAACATGTCATTTTAAATTGTTGAAAAAGTAATTATTAATAATTATTAATAACAACATTAAATACAAAAGGTAAAATAGTAAATAATATTAAAATTTTATCTCGATATTATTAAATGTCAAATATTTTTAGAATAAAATTAAAACTCTAAAATAATATATTTTAAAATGAATGAAATATTAAATAAGAATATTATGTGAAATTTATATAATAACTAATTTATTAAAATGACAAGTTAGCTATAATTTGAAATAAACAAAAGTAAACCTATTTATGGATAACAAGGAGTATATATTTATTGTTAAGGTTGACTAATTATATATGAGAAATATTATTTTTAAATTTTTAATTGATTAAAATTTTAACTTTTTTCATGTATATATGTTTCTTCTCTCTCTCAAAATATACATCTCTAAATCAATTATGAAAAAAATGAAAAAATGTAAAATTAAATAAATAATAATATAATATTTAGGCAAGCTAATTTAGTTTATTTATAATACTAAATAGTTTTAATTATTTATAAATGCAATTTCCCATCATGATGAAGAACAAACAACCTTTGGAAGCGGATGCCTAGTTGCCTAAACTGCTACACTTAAAACTTGGAATTGAAAATTTATGAATTGAAAAGACATGTAAGAGATTTAATGTTCTTGTTTGCATTAAACTAGCAGAGAATATCCTAAAATTGAAGTTCTATTTTCAACTAAGAAAGAAGAAAGAAAATTTTATTGCATTCCAATACATTTAACTGTAACTCTTCCTACATTCATAGCTAACACCATTGAAATCTTGGTGAAGTAAAAGAGAAACTAAACAAGGATAATTTAATTTTGTACAAAAAAGCTGATACATTGCATATATATTAAGAGAACCACATAAATTCAATCCAAATTCAGGTTCCTATTATAATCCAATGTTTTTAAGACGAGAACGCAAATCCCCATCTGTCTGAAACTCAAATGGAAGCCATGGATGATCCTCCTTGTAGCCACTTAACAGCAATGGGACTTCTAACTCTGTGAGTTCCATCACTCCACTCAACTGATCCAAAACTTTGTGAACCAGTGCTAGACCAACCCAAGTTAGCACTAAAGAATGCAATCTCATATGACAAGCTCTGGTTCTCTGCACTAAACAAAAGCTTACTTGGTGAGATCTTGACATCTACATTTGCAGGAGCATTCACCTTAGCTTCATAAGTTGCATCAGCAGAACTTCCAACATTTTTCACCACCCTCTTGTAGGTGACAACATCAGAGTTGGATTTGAAAACAACAGAAAATGATGGGTAGTTGAGATTGCCCGGACTATCCAATTTTTTATCACATACATCTAAACTTGCAGGCTCTCCAACAAAAACTGCAATCCGATTCGAATTGTACCCAATTGAGCAAAGAAATGTAATATAATCACTATGTTCAATGTCATACACTAAACCAGGATCAACAGCACTATTGGGATCCACATGACCAGCTCCATGAATAAAGGGTGTTGATTCTTTGCCACTAGCAAGATCAAGAATGCCCTGGCCGGAATTATCCAAGCTATAAGCAGCAGTTACTAGAGCAGATTTTATAGCAGCAGGTGACCAATTTGGGTATGCCTTTCGAAGCAAAGCAGCAATTCCACTTACATGGGGACAGGACATTGAAGTACCTGAGATTATGTTAAATTGAACTCTTCTAGGATCAATGTCCAAATCTGTTGGTGAGGAAGCTCCAGTCCAGCCAGCCAAGATATTAACACCAGGGGCTATAACATCTGGTTTAAGAATCTCTGGTGTCAAATGGTTTGGACCACGGCTAGAAAAGGCTGCAACTTTAGGAGCTGGAGGTGAACTTCCAATTACTGTTCCCTGGAAAACAACTGTTGCAGTAGGATATTGTCCCAATTTGATATATTCTTTAATCTGATTGCCAGCAATTTCTCCAACCATAGTAGCAGGGATAAGATGAGAATCAGCAATGAGCTCCTCACCACTATCTGCTGTATTTGCCATGATCATTCCAAGCCCACCTGCAAGCTTCACTGCTGCTCCTTTCTCTACTCTTGCATTCCCTCCACGATCACATACCACAATTTTCCCCTTAACTTTTGATGGACTGAGACTCCCCATAAAGCAATACCTATTTCCACAATCACCGGCATATACTAAAGGCAGCTTGTAATCTACTAGTGGCTCACCGGAGTAGAGCGAAACCCCACCAAAAATCCTTCCATTACCCAGAACAACATCAGCAGGAAACTCTCTATCAATGGTGGAAGCACCAACAGTAAGAATCCAAGGAGCAATATTAACAGCAGTAAATGGATCTGGACCTGAATTCCCAGCAGAGCAAGACACAACAATACCATGTTGGGTTGCTCCAAATGCCCCAATAGCAATCGAATCACGATCATATTGAGGAGCATAACCAGTGGCACCAACGGATAATGAAATCACATGAACACCATCTGAAATTGCTTGATCCATGGCTGCAAGAATGTCAGAGTCAAAGCAACCCAGACTCCAACAAATCTTATAAGCAGCAATTCTTGCCTTTGAAGCCATACCTCGAGCTTCACCTCTCGCATATTGGTAAAAGCTCGCATTATGAACTAAAGACCCAGCTGCAGTAGACGCTGTATGGGTTCCATGACCTTCTGTGTCTCGAGGAGAAGCTGAATCTCTCGATTCATCAATGGGTTTCCCTTGATACGACACCAGCCCTTTATAAAACGCTCTTGCACCTATTACTTTCCTATTACAAGAAGCAGCAGGAAAATCGGACGATGTCTCACAAACACCCTTCCAACTAGCCGGAACAGGGGATAAACCAGAATCGGAAAAACTCGGATGTTCCGGCCAAACCCCAGTATCCAAAACACCAATAATCACGTCCTCACCGTAAGCACCATTAGGCCAAAGCCCAGACCCATTAGTAAGGCCTAAAAAGTGAGGAGTACGAGTGGTATGGAGCTGACGAATTTGGTCTGGGATAACAGAGAGGACACCATGAATCTGCCGGATTTTCGCTGCCTGATAGACAGTGAGGTGGACAGAGAACCCATTAATGGCTCGAGTATATGTGTAGAGAATCTTGGTGGGGTGAGGGGAAGGAGGAAGTGATTGGACGATGGAGGTGTACCAGTCACGATGGGTGGAGAAGAGCAATGGCTTGTGGGATTTGGACACGTGGACGATGAATGTCTGGGGAGGGTCCGATGACGGTGAAGAGAAGATTCGAGGAGCAAGAGAAAGGAAGAGAAAGAGAGGAAGGTGAAGGAAGGAGAAAGAGGAAATAGCCATGAAACTGGAGATTTTCTGTTTGGTTCCTGAGAAAGTGGTGGAAACTCTTCTTGCATGGGGTCGGAAATTCGAATCTTTATTGTGATAAAGCTGCTAAAGTAAGTAAAAAGGGGTAAAATCTTTAACTTTATTGGTCCACGTCAGAATAAAGTCAAAATTTTGCTCTCTCCCTCTTATTTCTTTACTAAAAAATATCATCAACACAGCTTTGATCGCATATTTTGGAGATAATAATTTATTAATTAAGAAAAAACTAAAAAATTTATTTTTCCCCTTTTATTGGTTCTAGATAATGCATCTAATCGAGACTTCGACTAATTCTCCTACTGATTTATAGACCGTTCAAAAAATAGAATAATTAATTTAAAATTTTAAAACGGCTCTATATTCAATGCTAAATATTAAATTTTTGACATTTAATTAAAGATAAATAAATTCCTATCATCAACCACAGTCCTCAAAATTATATTTTATTCTTTTATTTAATAGAATTATTAATATATTCTCTCACAATCACCACTTTATATTTATAAATAGTATATTAAATGCAATTTATTTATTCTATTAAAAGAAAATTTATTAATTTTAAAATTAAAAAGTTTATAAATCAAATAAATTATTTATTAATTAAGTCAATTATTGTGTTGCTAAATTTAAATTTATAAGTTCAGAATTTATTAAATATTTATAAATATTATTTCAATGTTACTAAATAAGATTTTAATTTTACAAGCTTACATTGAAGATAATTACTAATATCATTGAATTTAAAAGTTTATTATTTTTAATGATATATTTTTAAGAGCTTAGTTAAGTGATAAGGAATTTTATTTTTTCAATAGAGATTTTGGATTTGAGTTCATATTTAATTCACTAAAATATTAGAAGAAATTACTCCATTTTCAATTTCGTATAAGATTTTAAATGTTGAGGATCGGTAGATGGGTTCCATAAAATAATTTTGGTTGTTATAGTTTCTATTTTATTTTTTGAACAACTTGCATTATTTCCAATTTCAAGATATTATTAATTTTTCAGGGAAAAAATGATGATATATTTTTTAAATGTTTTCTTCTAAAATTTGAATTCTTCATATGAATGCCAATGGAGATGGGTCCCTCCCAAGGAACAACCGTGATTAGATAAAATTCCAATAAATATTCCAAAGATGCTTCAAATAATTATCTCTCCACTCTTTTCTATATAAGACCCATGCTGACAACCTCATTGCTCTTTTATTTATTTATTTATTTTATTAATTAAAATTTTAGTTGAAATTTCAGCTTATGACGTTTAAATTAATTTTTGTTGGAAAAAAATTAATAAGCACAAAAATCTGAACAAGAAATAGTTGAAAGCTACACCACCATAAATTGTGTCAATTTGTGATAATTATAAATTCAAACTCAAAATCTTCATTTGAGAAAAATGAAAAAAAGTTAGAAATTAATAATTATAATTAGATTTAGACCCGTTTAATTTAGCGATTTTTGGCTGCTAATAATTGTTAATTTTATAAATATTATCATTAGGCGTTTGATACTAAAACTTAATAAATTTTAAATGCAACTTAAACATAATTTAATAATAAAATACATATTTAATTTGGGTATTATAGATTTTAGTATTCTTTCTTTTATATATATATATATATATATGTGTGTGTATTAAATAAAGAGAAAAAAATTGATTTGAATATATTATTCCATATTTTTTCTTTTTTTAATAACAAAAAATATGTTGATGGTTAATTCTGTAGTAGCTCGTTGATGATGATTGATATTTTGCTCAATTGAGATTTCATATTTCTTGAATTATCAATAACCAAATTGCATTTCAAGGAAATATTTTAAAAATAATAAAGAAATTAAGTTAGCATAACACGTTTTGATTATGGTATTAATTTATTTATCACACCTAACAGGCTAAAAACGATCTAAATCCAATCATAACGTGACCGTGCCAATGGCAATATATATTTGAGCTCTTAAGAAATTCAAACCAATAGATTTAATTGGCTGATTTGCACCAATTTTTTTGTTTTTTCAATAACAAATTTATCACATCACCAAGATTATGATCGCAATGTTGGATTGCTATACAAAATTTACCTTTTTTACGTAGTAATTATTTTAATTTAACATTTTTGATAACTCAACTCAATTAAATATTAATTTTAAATTAATTAAAATCGACGTTAATTTTTCACATTTTAACTGTTTCTTACATCTTCAAAGAAATAATAAAATTATAACATCATTTTAAACCATTATTTACCATATTAATTTAAATCTATCTCTATCCTTTTTTTATTTTTTTAATATTGCATTGGGAAGAAAAATTGATTCTGAGTTTATTGACTTCAGTAGAAATACATTTACTACTAGACTATTTGCGTGCAATCTATCACTCTCCTTGCTATCTAAATTCTTTTTGACAAAAATATCACTATTTATTTGTCTCAAATAATCAAACCATCTCAATTTATATTTTTTATTTATTATAAGATAAAGGTAATATAAATTGAGGGCACTGGGCTATGTTAAGCAAAAAATCTGATGATGTAGCTATCAGAAAGTATATGTTTATAGGAGGAATAAGAATATGCCTATATTAAATTGGGGAGACATTTAATTTAATTTCTATATTATGTTGGAGTTTTTTGTGGGTATGGAGGAATAACTCACATAATTAACAATAACTCAAAACATGTACTGGAAAAAAGATTATATGATTTCATTACTATGAGTATATGAGTCTACCTTAATTTATAGCTCAAAGATACCATTACATATCAGACTAATTTTTAACCCAATGAGACTGAAGAAGGTTACAGTTTAAGAAACTGCAAGATTATCAACAACATGAACTATTACAAGTTCTAAAGCAAGAACAGTCAAGACTCATCTTTGTACAATTACACAGGGATGAACTGAAACATCAACAACCAAAGCATGGACATGAACTTCCTGAAAATTTGCAACAATTTTCACAGTCTATTTTATGCAAGCCGCTGCATATGTGCAGCTCGGAGCTGCAAGGTAGACGGCAAACACAGCAGTTTGGCATTTGTAAATGAGGTTGACAGCCTTTCAAGCAGCAAGTCCATGGAAAACTGGAAACAAAATTTTCACCTAGTTAGCATCAGGAAAGTAATTTTCTCCTTTATTTTCTACACAGGTGGGAAAGTAATTGAAAATTAAACAAACAGGAAGAGATTTTATTCAAGGATCAGCAACAACAATATGTTTTCATTGTTGAACTAGAACTTATTTGCAAGTGAATTCAGTCTGTCAAGTAAAACGATATTCAGTCTGTCAAGATGCATATTCGATATATGCATCTTTTCACAATCTGAATATATAATTTAAGGTCAGCTAAAAAAAAATTGTGAAACCCTGAGCGAGTACGATGGTGGTCAATGTCAATGATATCGGTTCTCTTGCTATTCTTAACTTCGGCTCTTTGCCAAGCACATACAGTGATCAATGCTCAAGGAATGCACTAACAACAAAGCAATGAGCCCAAAAATTAGACTACTGTGATTTTTACCCCCAAAAGTCACAGGTTTTTGAAACTAATATATAAGAAGAACATGGCATAATTGAAAAAATAGCTATTGTTCAGTTTATTGGCTGTGAAAAATTCATATTAACTTGTAGCATACTAGTTACGGATAAAGAAAGTGAATAAGCTCATTTCGCCAGAAGCATAGATGTAAATGAAACTACCATTTAATAGGCTAATCACCGAAAGGAGAGGGGATCCGAAAAAAAAAGAATGTCAAAGTACCAGAGCCTTTTCCACCGAGTTCAAGATTTATGTGCCTCCTCATTTCTGCATCAAAGAAAATGATAGTGCAATTTTAGTGAACGAAACTTGGCATAAGAAATCATATTTTAAAGAAATAATCATTAAAATAGGTTGATGAACAAGAGATACATTGCCACAAGAGGATCCTGCTTAGTGCCAACGAAGTCATTAAGCCTGCAAATTAAATGTTAGGGGTCTGATTGGAGCATACAAACACATGGATTAAGCAATATACAAGAATAAGCATATTATGATGGTTCAGCTAACTCTTTGTAATAAAGAAGCCATACTCTTTGAAGCATGCGGAAGCGGGTTGAAGGCCTTCAATAGTTTTTAACTCTTCTTGCTCATAAAAAAAAAAGAAAAAATCTTTTGTGAGTGCATAATTTATACCAATCTTCTATGAAGAAATTGATCGTTGCATTTCGTTCAAGATTAGGTTTGAAAAAAAGGAAAGGGAGCAGTAATAGATACCTCTACCATAGTTATTGAGATATCATTGTTTCTACGTCTTGATCAATACCTGACTTAATATATTATGGAGCGCGAAGAATTGATCCTCAGTGTATAGTGCCAGGAAATATGCACTTACCACTGTATTATGCCTCGGTGTGCAACTTAATAAATTACTTAATAACATAGAAATTCATCCATTTTATGAATGCCTCCACGATAAACAAAGAACTGCCATCAAACTCGTCGAACATTGTACAGCAGAACAGATGACGCTAGGTAATCAGGTTATACTGTCTGCTCTTTCATATTTAAAAATAAACAAGATTTACACTGGATTCATGGTGCATAGATTTCACAAAATATGAAATAGTGACAAAATTTAGTAATGCAATCTTCAGAACTCACTGGTTAAAACCCTTAAGTAAAGAGAGTACATACATAACCAAAACAAAACATATGATTTCAATGAATATGCATAAATTCATGGCAAAATTGAAAAAGTGGAATAAAGTAGAACTTGAATCACAGTTTAGGAACATATACAAGAACAAAGGATCATACAATTCAACATGTAATGGCGCCTTGGAATCAATATGACTAATGGAGATGGCTAAGTGACAAGTATAATGTCTGGTATGTGTTTAGAAGACTGTATAGAAAAAAGAGTCAATTTGAACCACTAAAATTTGGGTAAAAAGACATTATTGGTACAAACCCAAATCAATTCTCTGTTTCTCCAATGAGCAACATTTCAGCAATATAAAGCATAGAGCAATTGATTCATATAATTATTGAGCTAAAATTACATTACACATATATTTATCGTGAAAACTGAACTGAGTTGGGCATGAAACTAAATAATGGAGTTTGTAATTTTCACTAATCATAGCAATATATAGCAAAAATCTGCAAAGATTCTGATTTTTCTTTAGAACAATGCTTTTTCTATATGAAGACAGAACTATTACTAGTTGAAAAATTAAGCCATTAGCCATCCCTATCAAGTAACTTTATCAGGAAAATCACTGAAAGTGAAGTAACCAACAAACCTGAAGCAAGCCGATCTCTCTTTCCAATATTTGCACTTTAACCAACTGCCTTCTTTTCCCAAACAAATCCAAACCTCCAGGCGGCGACTTTGGACAAACTGACGGCTGCGGCGTCAAAGAAGAAGAAGACCTACATGACGAAGATGAAGAACAAGAATTGAACCCACCATCCATAATCATCTAATCAACAACAAGAAGAACAAGAACAAGAAAAAATGGAGAGAAAAACATTGAGATTGAAGAGGACAGAGTTATTGTTAATGCCGTTTGATACGTTAAAAGACATTGCACTAACTAAATAAAGAGAAAGAGAAGAGAAGAGGAGAGTGTGAGCGGGTGTTTATTGGGCTCTCTGTGAGAAAAACTTGGGAACAACAACGTGGGTTGACAGAGAGGATATAAAAGTGAGACGCTGCCATTGTTGCAGATTACACGTGACCGTCAATTAGCATACACACACAAAATTGTTTTTGTTTTGGTTTTGTTTTGGTTTGGTTTGTACTTTTGGATTTTGTTCTTTCTGGCAAACAAACGGACCCTTGGTAAAATTGGAAACTTCAAATTTAAAATTATTACTGCATTCGTCAATTTAATAAGGATTAAAAATTTTTTATATATTAAATATATTAAAAAAATAATTATTCTAACTTTGTATTTATTAAAAAAAAGTCTAATTTAATATATAAAGAGCTTTAAATTAAATCAATTTGATCTATTTAGCATTACTCAAAAAAATATTTAAAATCTATTAAATAAAATATTTAGGGATGTACATTCTTTTATTTTTTCTAAAAGTCTATTAAACCAATTATTATTAATTTGGAACCGGCTACTTATAATAAAAATAAAGTTTACAAAACTTATCATTATATTAATTAAGTTTGGTTGATTTTTGTCAATTTCACCATTATACAAATTGAAATTAAATCAATACCATCATTTAGTTAATTTAAATCGATATGATTAATAAATTGATTGGAATAGTGATAGGACCGAGTTGATTCAATTTATTATACTATTTTTTTAAATAAATTGTAATAACTAGAGATATTCTCACATAATTAGATTTTTCATTCAAATAGATTCAGTGAAAAAGTTAACTTATAAACATTTGGAAATTAAATTTTCTAAACATTTGGAAATTAAATTTTCTCATGAGATTAATCAAAAAATATACACTTTACGTATTTTATTTATATCTTCCAAATATTATTTATTAGATATTAATTATATTTTTTAAATTTGATATAATTGTAATGGTGTTGAAATTGAAGTTATTTTATTAAAAATATTATTTTTGTATATTAATGAGAAAAATAAGTTTAAGGTGTTATTTATTTTTTTTAAACTTTTATGGATGTAGCATATAAAATTATTATCAGTTGGATTATAGTTTATGAATATAATGTAGTTGCATTAATGCATATGATTATTAGGAAAATTATACTTTTGGTGTTTTAACTTTTCATAATTTATATTCTAATATCTTAATTATCAATAACCAAATTGCATTTCAAGGAAATATTTTAAAAATAATAAAGAAATTAAGTTAGCATAACACGTTTTGATTATGTTATTAATTTATTTATCAGACCTAACAGGCTAAAAACGATCTAAATCCAATCATAACGTGACCGTGCCAATGGCAATATATATTTGAGCTCTTAAGAAATTCAAACCAATAGATTTAATTGGCTGATTTGCACCAATTTTTTGTTTTTAATACCAAATTTATCACATCCCCAAGATTATGATCGCAATGTTGGATTGCTATACAAAATTTACCTTTTTTACGTAGTAATTATTTTAATTTAATATTTTTGATAATTCAACTCGATTAAATATTAATTTTAAATTAATTAAAATCGATATTAATTTTTCACATTTTAACTGTTTCTTACGTCTTCGAAGAAATAATAAAATTATAACATCATTTTAAACAATTATTTAGCATGTTAATTTAAATTTATCTCTATCTTTTTTTTATTTTTTTAATATTACATTTAGAAAGAAAATTGATTCTGAGTTTATTAATTTCAATAGAGGTACACTTACCACTAGACTATATCTTGACGTACAATCTATCACTATCCTTGCTATTGAAATTCTTTTTGACAAAAATATCACTATTTATTTGTGTCAATTAATCAAATCATCTCAATTTATATTTTTTATTTATTTATAAGATAAAGGTAATATAAATTGAGGGCACTTGGCTATGTTAAGCGAAAAATCTGATGATGTAGTTATCAGAAAGTATATGTTTATAGGAGGAATAAGAATATGGCTAAATTAAATTGGGGAGACATTTAATTTAATTTCTATATTATGTTAGAGTTTTTTGTGGGTATGGAAGAATAACTCACATAACTAACAATAACTCAAAACATGTACTGGAAAAAAGATTATATGATTTCATTACTATGAGTATACGAGTCTACCTTAATTTATAGCTCAAAGATACTATTACATATCAGACTAATTTTTAACCCAACGAGACTGAAGAAGGTTACAGTTTAAGAAACTGCAAGATTATCAACAACATGAACTATTACAAGTTCTAAAGCAAGAACAGTCAAGACTCATCTTTGTACAATTACACAGGGATGAACTGAAACATCAACAACCAAAGCATGGACATGAACTTCCTGAAAATTTGCAACAATTTTCACAGTCTATTTTATGCAAGCCGCTGCATATGTGCAGCTCGGAGCTGCAAGGTAGACGGCAAACACAGCAGTTTGGCATTTGTAAATGAGGTTGACAGCCTTTCAAGTAGCAAGTCCATGGAAAACTGGAAACAAAATTTTCACCTAGTTAGCATCAGGAAAGTAATTTTTCTCCTTTATTCTCTACACAAAGGTGGGAAAGTAATTGAAAATTAAACAAACAGGAAGAGATTTTATTCATGGATCAGCAACAACAATATGTTTTCATTGTTGAACTAGAACTTATTTACAAGTGAATTCAGTCTGTCAAGTAAAACGATATTCGATATATGCATCTTTTCACAATCTAAATATATAATTTAAGGTCAGCTAAAAAAAATTGTGAAACCCTGAGCGAGTACGATGGTGGTCAATGTCAATGATATCGGTTCTCTTGCTGTTCTTAACTTCGGCTCTTTGCCAAGCACATACAGTGATCAATGCTCAAGCAATGCACTAACAACAAAGCAATAAGCCCAAAAATTAGACTACTGTGATTTTTACCCCTAAAGTCACAGGTTTTTGAAACTAATATATAAGAAGAACATGGCATAATTGAAAAAATAGCTATTGTTCAGTTTATTGGCTGTGAAAAATTCATATTAACTTGTAGCATACTAGTTACGTATAACGAAAGTGAATAAGCTCATTTCGCCAGAAGCATAGATGTAAATGAATCTACCATTTAGTAATAGGCTAATCACAGAAAGGAGAGGGGATCCGAAAAAAAAAAAGAATGTCAAAGTACCAGAGCCTTTTCCACCAAGTTCGAGATTTATGTGCCTCCTCATTTCTGCATCAAAGAAAATGATAGTGCAATTTTAGTGAATGAAAACTTGGCATAAGAAATCATATTTTAAAGAAATAATAATAAAAATAGGTTGATGAACAAGAGATACATTGCCACAAGAGGATCCTGCTTAGTGCCAACGAAGTCATTAAGCCTGCAAATTAAATGTTAGGGGTCTGATTGGAGCATACAAACACATGGATTAAGCAATATACAAGAATAAGCATATTATGATGGATCAGCTAACTCTTTGTAATAAAGAAGCCATACTCTTTGCAGCATGTGGAAGCAGGTTGAAGGCCTTCAATAGTTTTTAACTCTTCCTGCTCATAAAAAAAAAAGAAAAAATCTTTTGTGAGTGCATCATTTATACCAATCTTATATGAAGAAATTGATCGTTGCATTTAGTTCAAGATTAGGTTTGAAAAAAAAGGAAAGGGAGCAGTAATAGATACCTCTACCATAGTTATTCAGATATCATTGTTTCTACGTCTTGATCAATACCCGACTTACTATATTATGGAGCGCAAAGAATTGATCCTCAGTGTATTGTGCAAGGAAATATGCACTTACCACGGTATTATGCCTCGGTGTGCAACTTAATAAATTACTTAATAGTATAGAAATGCAGCCATTTTATGAATGCCTCCACCATAAACAAAGAACTGCCATCAAACTCGCCGAACATTGTACAGCAGAACAGATGATGCTAGGTAATCAGGTTATACCGTCTGCTCTTACATATTTAAAAATAAACAAGATTTACACTGGATTCATGGTGCTTAGATTACACAAGATATGAAATAGTGACAAAATTTAGTAATGCAATCTTCAGAACTCAATGGTTAAAACCCTTCAATAAAGAGAGTACATACATAACCAAAACAAAACATATGATTTCATTGAATATGCATAAATTCATGGAAAAATTGAAAAAGTGGAATAAAGTAGAACTTGAATCACAGTTTAGGAACATATACAAGAACAAAGGATCATACAATTCAACATGTAATGGCGCCTTGGAACCAATATGACTAATGGGGATGGCTAAGTGACAAGTATAATGTCTGGTATGTGTTTAGAAGACTGTATAGAAAAAAGAGCCAATTTGAACCACTAAAATTTGGGTAAAAAGACATTATTGGTACAAACCCAAACCAATTCTCTGTTTCTTCAATGAGCAACATTTCAGCAATATAAAGCATAGAGCAATTGATTCATTTAATTATTGAGCTAAAATTACATTACACATATATTTATCGTGAAAATTGAACTGAGCTGGGCAAGAAACTAAATAATGGAGTTTGTAATTTTCACTAATCATAGCAATATATAGCAAAACTCTGCAAAGATTCTGATTTTTCTTTAGAACAATGCTTTTTCTATAATGAAGACAGTACTATTACTAGTTGAAAAATTAAGCCATTAGCCATCCCTATCAAGTAACTTTATCAGGAAAATCATTGAAAGTGAAGTAACTAACAAACCTGAAGCAAGCCAATCTCTCTTTCCAATATTTGCACTTTAACCAACTGCCTTCTTTTCCCAAACAAATCCAAACCTCCAGACGGCGACTTTGGACAAACTGACGGCTGCGGCGTCAACGAATAAGAAGACCTACATGACGAAGATGAAGAACAAGAATTGAACCCACCATCCATAATCATCTAATCAACAACAAGAAGAACAAGAACAAGAACAAGAAAAAATGGAGAGAAAAACATTGAGATTGAAGAGGACAGAGTTATTGTTAATGCCGTTTGATACGTTAAAAGACATTGCACTAACTAAATAAAGAGAAAGAGAAGAGAAGAGGAGTGTGAGCGAGTGTTTATTGGGCTCTCTGTGAAAAAAACTTGGGAACAACAACGTGGGTAGACAGAGAGGATACAAAAGTTAGACGCTGCCATTGTTGCAGATCACAAGTGACTGTCAATTAGCACACACACACATAAAATTGTTTTTGTTTTGGTTTAGTTTTGGTTTGGTTTGTACTTTTGGATTTTGTTCTTTCTGGCAAACAAATGGACCCTTAGTAAAATTGGAAACTTCAAATTTAAAATTATTACTACATACGATACAAAAATAAAAATATTACGTGAATCAATTGATATGAATTAAAATTTTTTTATACATTAATATATTAAAAAAATAATTATCCTAACTTTACATTTATTAAAAAAAATCTAATTTGATATATAAAGAGCTTTTAAATTGGATCAATTTGATCCATTTAGCATTACTCAAAAAAATATTTAAAATCTATTGAATAAAATATTTAGAGATATAAATTCTTCTATAGTTTTTTTAGGAGTCTATTAAACCAATTATCATTAATTTGGAACGGGCTACTTATAATAAAAACAAAGTTTACAAAACTTATCACTATATTAATTAAGTTTGGTTAATTTTTGTCAATTTCACCGTTATACAAATTAAAATTAAATCAATAATATTAATTTATTAAAATTTTAAATTAAAGTCAATTAATTCAATTAATTTAAATTGATATGATCAATAAAATTGATTGAAACAGTAATAGGATTGAGTTGATTCAACTTATTATACTATTTTTTAAATAAATTGTAATAACTAGAGATATTCTCACATAATTAGAATTTTTATTCAAATGGATTCAGGGAAAAAGTTAACTTATAAACATTCGGAAATTAAATTTTCTCATGAGATTAATCAAACAATATACACTTTACGTATTTTATTTATATCTTCCAAATATTATTTATTAGATATTAATTATAATTTTAAATTTGATATAATTGTAATGGTGTTGAAATTGAAGTTATTTTATTAAAAATATTATTTTTGTATATTAATGAGAAAAATAAATTTAAGGTGTTATTTATTTTTTAAAAACTTTTATGAATGTAGCATATAAAATTATTATCAGTTGGATTATAGTTTATGAATATAATGTAGTTGCATTAATGCATATGATTATTAGGAAAATTACACTTTTGGTGTTTTAACTTTTCATAATTTGTATTCTAATATCTTAATTTTTTAAGTTAATTCAATATTTCAATTTTAACTAATATTTATAAATTAATTATTTCAATCAGTATCAATTATGACTAAAATAATAAAAAATATATATCGGAATAAGTCATTTATAGGTATTTATTAAAGTTGAGTGTTAATTAATAAAAAAAATTAAAAATACTAAAATAAAAATATTAAAAGTTCATGAATAATAATGATGTAATTTTTTGTGATTATTTAGCTATTTAGTTCATAATTATAATTTGCTTAAGGTAGGAGTGTGAATAAAGATGTGGAAAAGGGCCAAAAAGGTTAAAAAAAAAAAAAATCGGCACAACTGCATAACGATCGTCTATCAGCAATGAGCATTTTAGCAGCGCTTAGCTCGGTCAACCACATGTGCGCCGTTTGATTGCCACATGGGACTGTGGCTGCCACAGTCTACGGCCATAGAGACTGAGATTCAAAGCCTGAAACGGTCGATTGGGTAGCTCCGATCAGGATATGGGCTTTAGTTGCATATTTACATAGGCATAGCCCATATCCTTCATTTCAATTTTCATTATTTTAGCCCATATTGTAGGATGGAGTTGAAAATCTACATTAATATTCTTTTTTTAAAATAATACCTCAGATAAAATTATCACTCACAAAAAAAAATTATTTGAAATTAATATTTTATATAACTAAAAAAAATCAATTTATTTATTTAACTATACTCTTATTATTAATAAGATAATTAATAAAATAAGAGTATAATAATTTTTATATTAATAAATTAATAAAAAAATATTTTAGTCCATTAAAAAAAATTCAATATAATAGCTAGAAAATTTAATTACTTTTTTAATAGACATGTATGAGCTGAATTTCAGTAGTATAAAATAATATATTTTGAATATTTTTATTTATATTTATTGTTATTCTCTATCATTAATTTATCATATTATAAAAATATGCATTGTTTATTAAAAATGTCCAAAAATAAAATAATTTTTAAGAATATTTATTTTTTTTATCTTTTATAAATATTATTTTTTAATTTTAAAAATATTATTTTTTAGTCATACATTTATTATATATTATATATTTTAAAACTATATTTTATGTCTAGATATATATTTAATGTGTAATTAATATATTAAATATATATTAAATAAGTGCAATATAAAAAAGAAATAGTATTAAATATTTTACTTTTTATTATAACGTGCCATTTTTATTAAATTTTATTATAATTATTTTATAATGTTTATGTTTTTATTATCTTCATTCTCGTGAAATTGTTTCTTTTATAAAAAAATTTGCACAAAATTAATATTTTATGTAATAAAAAAATTATTAACTTTTTTATAATTATATCTTTATTATTAATATTAATTAATAAAATAAAAATATAATAATTTTAATATTAACGAATTAATGAATGAATGATATTTTAATTTATTTAAAATAATTTTATATAATATTTAAAATATTTAATAATTTTTTTAATATACATATATTAAAAGCGATATTTTATTGAGACAGAGACTTTTTTTAACTCAAAATAAATTATCATTAATAAATTAAAAAATATATCTGTAATGTATAAATAAAATTATATAATTTTAAATTACACAAGGTGTATATAACTAATAAAGTTATTAGATCTTTTTAAATTTTTTTATATAAACAGTGAATAATAATAACGTAGCATAAATAAGTTAATTTTGAACGAGACACTTATTTATCTGTCATCCGTTACCTCACATACGAAAAAAATATTTTTATTAGAAAATGATAAATATTTATTAAAAATAACAAATAACCTTTAATAGAGAAAAATAAATAATATTTAATAGAAATAGATAAATAATTTTCATTAGAAAAAAATAAATAATCTTCAAATAAGAAAAAATAAAATTTTATAATAAAAATTTAAATTGCATTCAGTTTTATTTTTAAAAAGTAAAAAAATAAAATATAATTATTAAATTTTAAAATTATATTAATCTAAAAATTATTTTAAAAATAAATTATATAAATAAATATATAATATTAAAAAATAATATTAAAATTTAATAATAATAGTTTTGGGAAAAAATGAAAGGGAGACGGAGACTACTAATCACTGAAAAATAAAAATGATAAATCTCAATAAAAAAATATTTAATTTGGTTTACATGTTAGAAAAATCCAAAAAATTAAAAAACAAAACAAAGTAAGATAAATATAATTTTCCATAAAAACCTGAAAAGCAATAATGCAACGACAAATGTTCACTTCGCATACTAATCCAAACAGTTCGCTTATTACTCCACGTCTCTCTGTCTGTTCGGACTCTCACTCTCTTCTAATTTAAATTCTCTCTATTCTCCGATCAAACCACCAAACTTTAGTTCACAGGCAAAATCGGAGCAAATTTATCATTTTAATTTATCTTTAAATAAGCATTTTTATATAGGTAATTTTTATTTAATTCATCAGCTTAGACAAAACACGATTGATCTGTTTGGTTGCTTGGAAAATATTTAAGCTCTCTTCGACTTTATTTTTGTTTTCCTTTTTTCTGATGCTAATTGTTCATAGAACACTGATGTTTGAATTGTTTTTATACATTTTTGTTTGCAGAAATGGGTTTTGAATATGAATTCTTGAACGAGATCGGGTTAAGCTCGCGCAATTTAGGTTGTTATGTGAATGGCACGTGGAAAGCACGTGGTCCTGTGATCACTACTTTGAATCCTGCAAATAATCAGGTTATAGCTGAAGTTGTGGAGGGTTCCATTGAAGATTATGAAGAAGGAATGCGAGCTTGTAGTGACGCGGCTGAGATTTGGATGCAGGTGAGATAGAGTATGATGCATCTTATTTTTTATGCCTATTCTGCTTGAGATTTAATACTTATTTTGTTATGGAAATTTGTAGGTTCCTGCACCAAAGAGAGGTGAGATTGTTAGACAGATTGGTGATGCATTGCGACTGAAGCTTCAGCAGCTTGGTCGACTTGTCTCACTTGAGATGGGTAAAATACTTCCTGAAGGCATTGGAGAAGTTCAGGTATGTTATCGTAATTCAAAGTTTTATGCTTTTGAAATTGGAATTGTCATGTCATTTGAAGAACACCCATATAATGTTTGCTACGTATGTTGTTATTGTTATATGAATACTATAATGTGTTTGCTATCTGCTTATATAACTCCACAAGCACAATTGCAGGAAATAATTGACATGTGTGATTTTGCTGTTGGATTAAGCCGGCAACTGAATGGATCAATAATACCTTCAGAACGTGAGATTAACATTAGTCTTTCTTTTTGTTTGGATTTTTCATATTTTTCATTTGTCTTGTTAAAATATTATTCTTTCTCTCCCTCTCACCCTCCTTAATATGCATCTCAAATTTGTGTATAATTTTTGAACATGTTGGAATTTGATTATCATCTCAGTAAATATTTCCTTGTGGTTTTAAAGCTTGATGTTCAATAATGGATTTTCCCCCTTTTCCTCCTGTTTTATAGAATAACTATGTTTGTTCTTTTAACAGGTCCAAATCATGTGATGTTGGAGGTATCCTGCTTTTCTGTGCTCTTACTTGGTATTGCTTCATTACTTCTTTTTAATATTTTATACATTTTTACATGCTTGCTTTGTGTGCAGACCTGGAATCCTTTGGGAATAGTTGGTGTCATCACAGCTTTCAACTTCCCATGTGCCGTACTCGGTGAGTGTTTTACCTTGTTTTGGTATGGCAGTTATAGTTTTTGCGAGCTTCCTTTTTTTCTGATTACTGCTTTAGATCCTCTCTCCTATCTCTCCTATGACTTACTATTTTGTAAATGTCCGTTTGCATATCGTGGCTCAGAATTATTCTGGCAGCAATAGTTTTTGGTTTCAGCTAGGCAAAAGTGAAGTAAATGCTACTTGAAATCAACAATCTTGCAGTACATATTTTAATCTACCATGTGCTTGTATTAAGTGTTTGTGTATTGAAGTTCAAATTATTTTTCTTGCAGTTTTGTCCTGAAATTATGTCTGATATTGTTTTGTAGGATGGAATGCATGCATTGCTTTGGTCTGTGGCAATTGTGTTGTTTGGTAAGTTGCAATTAATCTGGGATGGGATTAAATTTCTTTATAAATTACATGCAGTCGTAACCGTGTCTTAAAGTTTTAGATAAATATTATTTGTTATTTTTGTTGACACATTCATTTACACATTAAGTGTTACCAAACAACATGCAGTTCATTTAACACTGCACTAGAACAAGTATAATGTCAACATTCAGATTTCCTTTTTCTAGATATTCAGGTAAAAGATAAGGAATATCATTATTTTTGATTTTTTGAATTTTATTCTTAAATATTATTATAGGAAAGGTGCTCCAACAACTCCTTTGGTAACCATAGCAGTGACAAAGCTGATAGCTAGTGTGTTAGAGAGGAACAACTTATCTCCTGCGATTTTCACATCCTTTTGTGGTGGTGCCGATATTGGTCAAGCAATAGCAGGAGACACTCGCATTCCTCTGGTTTCATTCACTGGGAGTTCCAAGGTATTAGTCTTGAGCCTACTAGTTATTACCTTACTGTTTGTCTTCTGTGAGAGACACATTTGTGCTTGTCATTTTATTTATGCAACTCGTCCTGTATGGTAAGTACTTCTTTCTGGATATTTTAAGGCACTGAAATTATACATGTCTTTTTTATCCATGAAATTGTGGTATAAATATCCCATAAATAATGCATGTGTTCAACAATACATTTGGGATATGAATTGTTTATGGTATTATCAACTTGTTAACTGACTTTGAGTTTCCTGTATGCTATGATTGTTGACTTAAATTTGTGAAGTATTACTTGAGAAATTTCTTTTTCCATTCTCTTTTCATCTTGTCCACTCTAACTCTAGAATATAATTATCATACTTGGGATAATTATCATACTTGGGCAACACTTATGCATTAACTATACAAACGCAACAAGATAAAAGTTCTTAGTAGAAGGGTAGTATGATCTGGATAGTCTATCTTATAACACATTTTCTTAAAGAAATTATGCAAATTCTACAGGTTGGCCTGATGGTACAACAAACAGTGAATCGAAGATATGGTAAATGCTTGCTTGAATTAAGTGGAAACAATGCTATAATAGTAATGGATGATGCTGACATCAAGCTAGCTGTTCGTTCAATTCTGTTTGCTGCTGTTGGGACAGCTGGTCAACGGTGTACAACATGTCGTAGGCTGGTATTAATAGATCTGCTTTTTTTTTTTCTGAATTCTTATGCTGACAGCTGCCTAAGTTTGTGCTCACTTAACTTTTGTTGCTCATGGATGAAGATTCTTCATGAGAGCATATATCAGATAGTGCTTGATCAGCTACTTAATGTCTACAATCAAGTTAAAATTGGGGATCCATTGGAGAAAGGTACATTACTTGGGCCATTGCATACTTCTGAATCAAGGAAGAATTTTGAAAAGGGAATGGAGGTCATCAAGTCCCAGGTATGTTCTTCAATTTTAAGGAACCTATATGTCAAATATTTCAGACATAAATTTTCCTCTCAGGGGTATAAGCTTTCTACACCATTAAAATTCGTTATATTTGCAGAGATTTAAATTGTTAGATTTTCCTCGTGTCATTGCAAAAATTGGACCAATTGATATGTAATCAAAGAAGAATTTGTGAACGAGTTCCTATCGCTTTTCCTTTGGCTGTATGTGTAAACTAATTGATCAATGGGTCATCTGATAACCAATTGATGTATAAATCGATTGATTAGTGGGTCATGTGATAACCAATTGGTTAGTTTGTCTTTGTCATCTGATAACCTTGTCAGTTTCTTTTTCTTCCTGCCATTCTGTTGAGAGGTCTCTTAGTTTGTCATTTTCTTATGGTTAAGATTTAGTCATGAATCTTTTAGTAGTACTTTGAAGATCTTGTATTAGTGAACTCCATTTGTTGTTGCTTGTTGCTTTTCATGGGATTGGGCTATGGCTTGACATTAAGGTTTAATCTACTGTTGTATACTTTTACAGGGAGGGAAGATTCTAACAGGTGGTTCAACTATAGGATCTGAAGGGAATTTTGTGCAGCCCACAATAGTTGAGATTTCTCCTAAAACAGATGTTGTCAAGGAAGAGTTATTTGCTCCTGTGCTTTATGTTATGAAATTTCAGGTAACTTCTTCATTGAGGTCTTTTCTTTGGTGAGCTCCGGTCAATATATATGAGATTCTTCCTTCTATGATTTTTAAAAGTTGTTAACTGATAGAGAGGGCATCATATAATTGTTCTTAAATATTTGCTGTCACTTTACTGGGTTTTGGTTCGAATTGATTCCTGAACATCGAGTAATTGTACAGACTCTACGAGAAGCCATTGAAATAAACAATTCAGTGCCTCAAGGATTAAGTAGTTCTATCTTTACTCGCAAACCTGAGGCTATCTTCAAGTGGATTGGGCAAGTTTTTCTTTGAATGATCAATATTACGTTCAAAATCCTTGAATTGGGATTTTACATATCAGCTTTTCTCCAAAATATTAATTTTGTTTCTTACTTGGTTCAACATTTTGCAGGCCACAAGGAAGTGACTGTGGCATTGTGAATGTAAATATTCCAACAAATGGTGCTGAGATTGGTGGTGCTTTTGGCGGTGAAAAGGCTACGGGTGGTGGCCGTGAAGCAGGAAGCGATTCTTGGAAGCAGTACATGCGACGCTCCACTTGGTAAACTATATTGTTAAATTTGGCTCCTTTAATGAAACACGTTTACCTTATTGGCTTAGTTAGATTGCTTTTACATACACTCCGCAAAAATTTAAAATAGGACTGAGAACTGGGTTTCACACTTTCTACATCTTGAAAATCAAACTATATAGCAACTTCCATTGAAAAAATTTCCTACTAATCTTCTTCGTTAATCATCCACAGTACGATCAATTATGGTAATGAATTACCACTGGCACAAGGCATTAACTTTGGCTAGCAGATTTGCATTAAGGTAAGTATGTTGACTTTATAGTATATCTGAATTTCCTGTATCAATTCTATTTTCTCCATTGGTCTGCCAATTGAGAGTTCAATTTTTTTTGTTGCTTATTTTTGCAGAACCTTGCCTTTTTACTAAATGTTGGCAGCAAAGCTCTAGCCAGAGAATGGGAAATTCTGATTTTTAGTACGAGGGAGATCTAATACATATTCACATGTATGCAAAATAATATAGTACAAGCTGCTGTTTTGGTGCTTGAAATAATTTTTCTGTTTGATCTAATGATATGTAGGCTGTCAACAAAATATAAAATTTAAGGTGCATGATATAGTTGGTTCTTTTTTTCTTTTTTTTTTTTTGCTGAATTACTTGAAAAATTTTGAGCTTCTAGTGTTTGATTTAGTCTTTCTTTTTTTTTAAAAAAAAAAATCAATGTTAAATTTATGAATTTAAAATTTAGTCTTCAAATGACTAGCGAAAAGTAAGAATATAAATATTCAAAAAAAAATATTAAGGATACAAATATCAAAAAATCATAGTAAGATACAAGTATACAAAAAACATGATAGGTACACGAACAAAAAGAAAACATGATAGGTACGCGAACAACAAACGAAGTGATTATATAATATATAAATTCCTTTTAATTGAATTATATTTTGGGTTGTGTTTGTTAAAGCCTTACAACGAAGGTTTTTTTTAAAATAGAAAATAACACCCTTAACAATATTTTTAAAAAAATTTATTTTTTATCAAGAGTATTTTGATCATTTTATTATAAATCTATAATAAATTTATTATAAATTATGTAAAATTTATAAATTCATAATAAATTCGTAATAAATTCATTATAAATTTATTATAAATTCTTTTTAAACTAGTAAAAATCTGTTATTATATAAATATTTTATAAATTTTGATATTTTAGTAAATAATTTGCTAATATAATAAATTTAAAATTATTTTTTATTTTATTTTTATATTTTTGTTCAAAGCCCTTTTTTTTCTCATAACCATGTGTACAATTCAGTCCAATTTAGAGATTTGTAATCCATAATGGTATTAAAAGTGGGGGATTTTGAAAATTCAATATCCAAAATCGTATTAAAAATAAAAATGTATGTTTTGTATTGTCTTAATTTTTTGAAATAATATAGAATATAGATTTGATTATTTTAGGATAATCTAATTCAATTTGATTCAATGTGAATATTCGGAGTATTTCAAATACTCATAATATTTATAATTTAATTTTAAAATTAAAAATAAAATATTTACAAAATTCAAAAATAAAAATATTTTAAAAAAATTGACAATAATGATTTTTTCCATTATCACCATCTTAAGTTGTATAGTTTACAATTTACTTAAAAATTATTACTTCAAATGATGAAACTCATACAATTTATATTTTTTTCAAATTTCAAGATAATATTTAGTATTAATAAAATAAATTATTTTAATTGGCACACAAATTTTACACACATATTTTAAAAATTATAGTTTTAAATTATATATATTAATAAAATATATTTAAGAATTTGATTAGATACTAAGTAATATTTAATTATAATATATTATATTTTATTAAAAGTAGTAAGTGGATTTAATTTCTATTACTTAAAATATATAAGATAAATTGTTAAAATATAATCAATTCTTACAGTTTAAAATAATTAAATATGGTTCAATACAGTTTTGTATAGTTTTCAATTTAAATATTATCTAATTTTTATAATTGTACCAATTAAAGTCAATGATACAAATTAATTTTTAAATTTTTTCTTCAGTACTGCAGTACGGTTTAGAAATACTCAATATACATGCATTGACAGATAGTTCAAAATATTAATCATTTATATTATTAAAATGTTTAAAAGCAACTGATTAAAAATTTAAAATTAAACAATAAAATTAGATATTCTGAAAAATCAAGATAATTTTTGTGAACAATAAGATTATATATGATGAAAAATTAAGATAATTTTTGTATTGAACAATAAGATTATATATGATGAAAAATCAAGATAATTTTTGTGCAGTTTAGAGTTTTTTTGTAGAATTTTTTTCTATTTATGATATTAATAAAAGTTAAACTGGAATTTGGTAGGTCTGGTCCAAGTGCGTGAGGGAATTTGGATAAAAATTTTAGTTTCACATATTAAAAAAAAATATATATGTTTTTAGAAAATATATTGGTTAACATATCATAATAAAATTATTATTATTTTGATGTGAAATATATCAAATTATTTTTTGTGTGTATATATTGTGTTATTCTTAAAAAAAAAATGGTTAAACAGGAATTTAACCTTTCCTCTTTTCAGATTTGGAGGAGTTTGATCTATCTGCAGTTCTTTTACATAAGATTTGAGAAGATTGAATCCGCTGTATTATGTCCACGTTGCATTTATTATTTTTATTCACTATAATAAAACATAACATTAATTACTAAAATTTCTTTTACTTCTAATATCTCAATACATATATTTTTTAAATTCAGTAATATAATAAAATTTTCAAAGCATATTATAAATTAATAGAATATTTTAAATATATAGTCAAACAAGGTGAATATAACATGAATGTAAAATAAATTAATTTCAATCTAAATTTGTGATATTTTTTAATCATTCGCAATTAGTTTTTTTAGTAAAGTTTAGATGACAAATTCATGCAAATTTTGATTAAAAATAGTATTAATAGGAGAAAATAAATGTGACTAGAGAGATCTAAGATTAAAATTAAGGAAGTAAAAAAGTACAAGTGTATGGTTTTATAATATAATGAAGAAAATGAGAAATGTATAAATAAAATTATAGATAAATAGTGACAGAATGTGTGTGCGTACCAATAATTGCCAAATCATTAAATTAGTAAATTAAATTCAGTATTATTTTTTATGCATTATTTCTTATACATTGAAATAATACAAAGTTTTTTTTTTGAGCATTCGATAAAAATATAAAAAATAATTTTAAATTTACTATGTTTATAAATTATTTATCAAAATACTAAAATTTATAAAATAGTTCAAAATATTAAATTTTTATTAGTTTATAATGAGTTTACATGAGTTTATTATAAAAAAAATAACTAAAATATTTTTATTAAAAAGAAAAAATTAAAAAAAAATGATAAAGGGTGTTATTTTTTTTAAATCTTATTGAATTTTGGAAAAATCGGATAAAAAACGTATTTCCCTCATTATAATACACTGCCTATGATCCATGATGGGCTATTATGGGCCTACTTTCATTTTGGACTTAGCCTGGATATTTAGGCTTTGGTTAGCACAATTTCAGCCCAAGAAGAATATCCAATCGTCGTCTTACATATGATTAATATATTGGGCTCAACTTCAAAATGGGATTAATACGCAAAATATCCTAATGAGGAAATTACATTATATGGCACCATTATATATATATATATATATATATATATATATATAAGTTGATATTTTTTAAAATAATATTATCTTTAGGTAATTTTAAAAAAATCATATCTTATTCATTTGGTTAAGGGTGAAAATAAAAATAGAAATAAACTATTTTTATTGATGTTGTTTGGTTAGATAAAATATATAAGAAAAGGGATCGAGTGATTCTCTATCCTTCCTATATTAATCAATATTAATTTATGATCGGAATCTAAAATTAAAAAATATTATTTTTTATTTTTAAAACAAAATAATATAATTTATTTTTTTTCTAGTTATGAATTATATTGCTAAAATTTTTAAATAAAATTGATTTTTCTTTTTTAATAAAATTAAATAAAAATTTTAAAATAAAATATAATCAATTTAATTTCAATTTTAGAGTAAACTAAATAAAAAAATAAATAGTCATTTCAATTTCAATTTCAAATTTTCTTTTTTTTTTTGTCTGCTAATAACAGCTTAGATTTGAAATTAAATTTTAGGGATTTTACTTCCCTAATACCTTCATTTTCTAGAACTTTGATTTGTGTATATCTTATTGTTTAGCTCATTCATTCTTTTTTAAATTTTTTTATTATCCCATCGTCTTATCCATAGTATAAATAATTTTGACATTAATATAAAATTTGTTCACAACGTATATAATTATATATCAAATTCCACAAAATTAAATCCATGATATTAAAATGAATATTTTTATTGATAAATATGAAAACGTTAAATTTTTTAGATAATTTTTATAAATAATAAAATTATTTTATATCAAACCATTTTTATAAATTTTATTTTTAATTGCACGTCAAACAATTTCAATCGCATTTCATAGTAATCATATAATAAATAATTATCATTAACAAATAGGGAATAATTTAGTTAATTACATTCAATGTGAAAATTACAAAAAGGTATTACATATTCAATTATATGGACACCAATATAATGATAGACCTTTTCTAATTCCTATATATCCAGCAAAGTTGTTTGAAATAGTTATTAAAAAAAAGTTGTTTGAAATAATGGGATTTTTTTTTATCTAATAATGATCAATTATTATTATTAAGCATATAAAATATATTAGGCCTAATATATTTGTAATTCTTTAAATATGACAGCTTTGATTATTTTATTTTTTATATTGATATATTTACGAGATTACTATTTATATTTGTCTATTTTATTTCAATAAATATTTATATAATCACATATTAATCACTTTAACATTGTACTTGTGTATTTTATATTCAACAGACACTTAAATAAAGATAGTGCTATAAACATATATAAGTGTTTATTTAATATAAAATATACAAATATAAAGGCCAAAGTTATGTAATTATATAAGTAACTATTGAAACAAAATAGACAAGTACAATGGGTAATTTAAAAAATACAAAAATATATTAGGTAAAATGACCAAACCTGTTAAGTTTATAGGACAATTAATATATTAAACCAATATATTTAGCTATATATATATATATATATATGTATATCTAGGGGCTAAATCATGCATTCCATTCCATTATATATTAATAACATTTTTTAGAAAAATATCATGTTAATTTTTTAATATAAATTTAAAAATATTAATATTAAAAACTAATTATTAAAGTTAAAAAATTATATATATATATATTGATTAAATAATATTTTTATAGTTAATACGTGTGGAATTTAATTACATGTGGAATTTAACAAGCAGTTTCAACATATAATTTAACATTTTTTATGCTAGGTTTCATTAAACAATTGTTTAGCCCATTTTGACATTAATGGTTGCAGTTGGTGCTAAATAAAATTTTTTTTGAGCATAAGTTGGTGCTAAATAATGATTCTTATGAAAAGACGATAATAATAATAATAATAATAATAAAAAGAATGAATCATGTAGGCTTATAAATCCTGCATGCAATTAAGTACTAATTAATAATGATTATAGAGCAAAGTGAAAGGCATAAATAAAACAAAAATATTAGGTAAATTTATACCAAAGAGAGAAAAAGACAGAGAAGTTTGGTAAACTAATCAAATAGACATAATTATTAATATTAAGAGAAGAAAACAAGAGCGATAATTAATTGGGAGAGCAATGCATGTTCTTGATGCTGTTTTCTTGCCATCTATGGAAACTTATTACCATTATTTGCAGGCAATCAATTCGGTGTTTCTTTTATTATATTCATTAACTATCGACAATGCATTAGGATCACTGTATAAGCATTAGTTAGAATTTATCATTTAAAAAATATATATTTTTACTATTAAATTGTATTTCGATTGCATTATATAATTACGATTTATCTCTCTGGGTCATGTAATATTAAAAAGAGTTTATACCAAAAATCAGCTTATCAAAATCAATTACTGATGTGGATTTTTGGGAAATGAAATCTTTGGATTTACATTAATTAGGTACTGCATAGGGTTTTTATAAAATTACTTGAAAATTTAAAAAAAAAAATTATAAGTTCATCATATTTTAAAATATTTTTAAATTTATTAGAATTTTTTGATTAATTTATAAATTTATCAGGTTGATATAATATATATAAATTTTATTATGAATTTAACATACACATAATGATAATTTATTATAAATTTATTACAAGTTTATAATATATTTTTATAAAATGGTTAAAAAATCTCTAATAAAAATATAAAAATCTTAAAAAATCGTGTTGAAGGACTTCATCACCTCTCTCTCTCTCTCTCTCTCTCTCTATATGTGTGTGTGTGTGTGTGTGTCACTACTTGATGAGTACTGGGATTTGGATTCTGTATATTGCTAAGCGTAGAAAATTAAAGCATACAGTATAAGGAATGAAATTTTTGTATTTTGCATAATAACCAAGGGAAGCTTTAAAAAATAAAATCTATATATTTGTAATTTTCTCATTGGAAGTACTTTTAATTTGACAGGCTTTGTCCAGTTCCTTCCATTGTACTGCTAAAAAAAAAGCAGCAGTCATATTTTTTTGCTTTTTTTTATGAGAAAAAATAATTAAATTAATTTAAAAATTAATTAGTAAATAAATTAAAATTTTAATATATCAAAAGGAAATTATTTTCACTCATTTGATTTATTTTAAAATTTATTTATTTAATTTTATTTATGTTATTATTTGTTTAACTTAATATTCTCAGAACACGTATTAGAAAAATATTGTTCATTTTAATGTATTATTAGTTGATCCAATTAATTGTGTATTTGTAAAGAAATATATTTTCATTTTAAGTATATATTTAAGTTGCTTTTCTAAGTAAATACTCAGAAATATTCGGCGGGCGTATATTGCTTATGCTTAATTGCTCATATTATTGTCATTTGTTACATTGGCTTGTATATAATTTACTTAATTAATTTAATTAATAATATAATAGTCTTGAGATTTTGCTTAGTTGTCGATTAGCAATTTCATATATTATATAATAACAATAATTATTATTATACATACAGTTTGATCTCCCACAACTTGGAATTATAATTTGTTGCTTAATTAGCTTATTGCGTGTATTCATCACCTTTTAATACTCTTCTTAAGCAAAATAAACTATTAAAAATATATTATGGAAAAAAATCCTACATCATTTAAATACAATCACATAAAGTAATTAATATAAAAATAAAATTTTAATTTTTATAGCTAATTTTTGAAATTGACTTGATGAATTTCTTCCGTTATATTACTTTTTAAAAGCTATTAAAAATATGTTATTGGAAAACGTCAAAAATCGATTAAATACAAACATGTTTGAAAATTTTATTTAATATATGATGTGTAAAAGATCAAAAATATTTTTTTAACATAGTGATGGGATAACCCAACTTAATTATCCTCCATTTTTTTATGAAAAAAAGGTCAAAAATAGCATACTGTATATGTATTATAATCCCAAATAATAATTGGGCAAATAATTATTACAAAGTGATGGGGGGTGATAAAGCAAAAGCTTCCAAGTAGAAACCACATTTCTTTCTTTCTTTCTAAGTATGACCTTATAGTAGTTCCTTACCACAATAATTAACCTTCACAAATCTCAATCTAATGTGAGTCATCATTGAAGTGGAATTTAAGCTTATCAACTATCTAATAATTAACTATATCTAATTAATGTCATTTCTTGACTATCCTTAATTAATCCCATAATTAATTACTTTGATGTACTAACTAGTTGCCAAATCACTCTCTTAAAAGCAATAGAATGATGATAAAACATCATGGGAAATTTTCACTTTAACTATTTTTTTTTTTAAATTACATAAAATAATTTTTTTTCAAAATTTTATTTTATTATGTTTATTTCAGTTTTTAAAAATACATTTTTTTTATATTTTTATGACATATATTAAAAAATAATATATTTTTGAAATTTTGATATATGCACAGTATTTTTATAAATTTTTAGTTGCATAATATTTTTATAATAATTCTTTTGGTTTTTAACTTATATTTGTAAATTTTGTTTGGTAAGTTTCATCTAATTAATTATGTCAAAATCCCACTTATTGGGCAGGGTTTTAATCATTGCAATTTATAGACTCCAATTAATTAAAAAATGATATTAAGAAGAAGATTATGATAAAGAAATTAAAGGGAATTAATGAATCATTTGACCCTTTGAGCTATATCAATTCAAGTGATCAATAATTTGATAAAGAGAAAGATATAAAATCTGTTATTATATAATATATATATATATATATAAAAGAGATAAGAAATAAGATATATATTAGGTAAATTAGATATTGGTGGAAGAGTATAGATGCTTGTAAGGGTTAGTTTTGATGCTTGGATTAAATTTATAGGAAATTAATCACCATTTTCAAAGAAAAAGGCAATAATTATATAAGATATAAGATATACATTAGGTAAATTAGATATTGGTGGAAGAGTATAGATGCTTGTAAGGGTTGGTTTTGATGCTTTGATTAAATTTATAGGACATATATTAATCACCATTTTCAAAGGAAAAGACAATTGTTATATATATATATATATATATATATATATATATATCACAAAATTAATCACCTGGCAATTTGGCTCTATCATTCGATGTTATATCACAAATTCATAATTCAAGACTAAGAAAAAAAAAGAAATAAAAATAATCCAAAAGAAGTCAATAAATTATAATAGGAAAATGTAATATCATAGTATTATATTAAAAATTAATATGTATACATATATACACACACTAAAATATATAGAATCATTAATTAATATACAAACTAATTTTTCAGTTAATCTAAAGTTATATTAATAATAATGCACTTTAATTTATGAATTGTGCATATATAATTATAAATAACTTTATTTATATATTAACTACTTAATTTATAAATTTCGTCTCTTACATCATTTATTGTATATATAATGATATAAGTAGACTTTAAATGAGAATATATAATTAATTAAAAGATCACAACTATCATATAGATAAGATAAAGTTAATCATAATTTGAATAAGATAAAATTAATCATAATCATAATAATATCATAATTTTATTGAATTTTTCAAATAAATATAAATCAATATAATATCTTAATTCAATTTAAACTCTACAAATAAATATATATTAATGTAATAAAATAAAATAATTATTTATCTTATACAAGGTAAATTTTATCTTATAATAAATAAATATTTATTTAAATTTATACATTATTACATTAATCTTAAAATTTATTATTAAATTTGGGTCAAGTGATGGTCACATAATTAGAAAATAAATATTAAATTTATTATTTATTAGAATAAATAATTAATTTTTAATATATATAATTATAATATTATAGATAAATATTAAAATTATTATTTATTACAATAGATAATAAATTAGTCATTAGATGTATTCATTTAGAAAATTTAATTATGGTTATAATATTATATATATTTGATATTAATAATAAATAGTTATTATTTAATAAAATAATAAATTATTAAAAACTGATCTCTTATTTATTTAAATATTTATATTTAAATAAATAAATATCTATTATAACAAATAATAAATTAATTTTTAAAATTTTAATTAGAACTCGTGATACATTAGTTAAAGAGGAGATAATCGATTATTCAATACCTTCACAATAACTCATTTTAAAAAATTAAAAAAAATTTAAATACATATTTAAATAACGATATTAGATGTATTTATTTAAAAAATTTAAATATGATTATAATCTTATATATATTTAATATTAATAATAAATAATTATTATTTAATAAGATAATAAGCTGTTAAAATTTTATTTCTTATCTTTTTATATATTTATATTTAGATAAATAAATATCTATTATAATGAATAATAAATTAATTAAAAAATAATTAATTAATTTTTTTAAAAAATTAATTGAAACTTGTGATATAATATTATTTCAATGATAATCATTTTAATATTATATATATATAGATATATATATTAAATTAGCAACAAATTGACTTATCTCGTATAATACCTATTTCATTATATAAATCATGTATTAGAGATAATACATTCATAAATTAGAAGTTAGATTGATCATAATATTGTAAGAGAAAGGTATTGTCAAATAATTATTGGAGATTATTGAGATTTTTGTTTCTTTTTATTCAACTCAATAAAATTTTAATTTTAAGTTAATTAAGATCAGTTATATATTCTTTTTTTCATTTAGAATAATTATAGAATATATTTTTGAAGAGATATAGAATCGTTCATTCTGAATTTTTTTTTAATCTTATTTCTTTTTACAGGAATAAAAAAAATCAAATTCAAATTCTAATAGGAATTAAAGTATATGTATATATATATATAAGAAAACAACATAATCATAATCAAAATTGGTTAAGTGGATCTAAGCCTGGTTGAGATGACTTGTCCTCGTGGTGATCCAAGTAGAGGCAAATAAGACCCATTTGATCCATACAAATTATAAGACATTTTACCAACCAAGCAGTGATGGCTGATGCCCAATTTCCCCAATGGTCCAGAATCTTCTGTCTGGCAATTCACTTAACAGCAGAGATGTGTGGTTCTGCCACTGCTCTCTAGTGTTGTTGCTGTCTGAGTTGTCACTGCTCTGGGCTTTGCTGGTGAGATATTGCCAGCATTTCTCTCATAGCACAGGTCACCTTATGCAAATCCCATCGCATATTTGCCAACAAATGGTGCAGTATTTGTTATAATTGGTGTTTCTTTGTTATTGTTGAAAATGAACTATAATTAGATGCTCCTGCATTATACAATAATTCTGCTAACTAAAAAAAATTATTCTTTCCTATAAAATAACCTCCTTTTAACCCTTTTATCATCATCAAACACTACTTATATTATATCAATTTAGTCTACTTTATATTTTTTACTATTAATAAAAAAATCGGTTCTAGGTTCATTACCGACATAATATATTCATTATTTTCATATTTATTTTAGTATTAATATAAAAAGAAAAATGGATTTTGAATCAATTCATAATGATAAATCATATGTATATCCACATTCTATTTTTATCTTAAAGAATCAACAAAAAATTTATTCTTTTTAGACACAATCCTTTTTATCAATTGGGTAGGACCAAGAAAACTAAAATAAAGCTCAAATTTCAAGTGGGATTATCAGTATGCTTATGTGGAGTTCTTGAAACGAGATCTTTCGATATACATGAACTTAGCATAATACATAGAGAATTTCCACTTGCTTAGATTCTTTAAATTATATTTTCTAGGCTAAGAAAGAAAAGAAAAGAAAAAGAACATTAACAGATTCCATAGTGATAGATTTCTAAATTTTCTTTTGTCATTCCAATGCAAAACCATCATATGAAACTCATTGCTAGTGCAATTCTTTAACTCTTCCAATCTAAACAAAAGCAAAAAAAGCAAAGGTTCCTCGTTAAAAAAAAATTCTTATATCAAACATAATCTAACAATAAATACATATTTTTACTGGCCAGACTCTGCTTTATTCTCCCTCGTCGTACCAATACTAAAAAACCACAAGAGAAAAAAGAACAAAACAAAACAAAAAGCATAAAAACTACAAGTCGTTTCACATCCAATACAGCCCAGATCTGGAAAGTTTAACAACTCAGTAAAATTTGTCATATTATATCTTCCCTTCTATGAGAATCAAAATAAAGAAATATACCCATACTTAATGGCATCTACACACTTAAAGAGAATACTCCAAAGGTCGGTCTCCACCATTAAACAATTCCATTCTAGCTCAAACCCTTCTCTGGATCTCTTATTATCAATAGAAATAAATATCTACAAATCATTTAGATTCTTCAAATAAATTTGTTGCCAAATACCAACAAATTTTTGTTCAATTTTAACCAGTTTCAGCCTGCCTTGCTGTCATAACCCCACAAAAATTTACCAAAAATTGTTAGGCATATCACTAAAATTTTGATTTCTTGTTGCCTCCTCTGTAAATAAAAAATTCAAAGGCTACTAGTCTATATATCAAAGATTGAGCAATACATACACATAAATATATATATATATATATATATGTATTTATTTTTATATATTAATAACAAACAAAAAGCTAGAATTTAAATAAGACAATTATGCAGAAACAACTGAAACATAAAGTTCCAGGAAAAATTGGGAATTTCATATTCTGATAAAAAAAAAAGTTCTGTATTAACAACTAATTTGAAAACTACATTAAGCACCTAAATTCCAAATTTTTTTCCCTTTTCTTTTTTCTTCTTGTTCTTATTTGCACCAAATGTTCTGTTTTTTTTTTTTTTAAATTAATTCACCATTAAACAATATCAACCAGACAAAGTAGGGAAGCAACTTTCAGACCTAGTAAGAGTAGGAGCTCTTAATTGGCCATTATTGGTAGGACTAGTTGGGGTTGATCTTAACCCTCTTGGTGAATCCAAACTTCTTCTAAGAATTTTTCTCATTGCAGAAATCAAATCAACAGTTGGGTCAGGAGGCCCAGAAGATACAAATTTTTTGCAAAAATTCATATGACTTACCATAGCTTCTTCTGTGCTAATAAGCCTCTCTGTTGTTCTCACAATCTCATCTTTTACAGCTTCTGCACATAACCCACATATCCATTTTCCATGATATCTTTCTCTTATTCTTTCTATGTAAGCTGGAGTGCACTCTTCTGTTAAGCCACAGCAATCACATTTAGCAAACTCCACTTCTGTGCTCTGAGTTGCTGTGATTAGTCCTGTTGTTGCTGATTGAGTTTCTGGAGCTGAGACCACCATTGAATGATCATTGACTATAGTTGCAGACATTTGCCAAATTTCCCTGTAAAAATTGAAACAAATCCTTCAATTAATTACCTTTTCTAAGAATGATTTGAGTTTGAAATAATAAAATCAAAGTTTTTTTTATAAAAAGTTGTTTTCTTGTATAGAAAGACTCTGTTTTGTTCTGTTTTGAAAGAGCTCTTTAGAAAACAGAGCACAGCAAAAATATATATATAGAAAGAGAACATAATGATTGCGCGTTAGGCGCAGAAAGAAATCATTTTGGAAACTAGCTGGATACCATAATTTTTTTTTCCTAGAAAACAGCTCATAGTCTAGAAAAAAATCAAAACATTTCAAAAAGTGAAAAATGGAAGAAAATAAGAGAGGAACTCATGTAAAGAAAACAACAACAACAGAATTGTTGATTTTCCAAATCAAAAAACAAGTTCAAAAAAACAAGAAAAGAACAAATTAATCTAATCTTAATGAGAATTACCAGCAGAAGCAGATCAAAATGAACTTGATGAATCTTTCTTTTCTTTATATATATATAATATATAGAAGAATGTATATATATATAATATATGAGCTCTTTTATCTACTTCTGCTACTTTGGCTTTTGAATATTACTATCTTTCTTTCTCCCACTCTCTATCTTCAACCTTTTCTTCCTCTGTAAACAGAATCTCATACGTCAAAACCATTTCAAACAAACCTTTTATTGTTTTCCCCTGTTTTTCCTCTGTTTTCTTTACTTTCTTGATTTGTAAAAAACAAATCCTCTGTTTCTCTGAAACTACTGCAAAATTCAAGAAACCCCTTTTCTTGAAGACTTTCAAATAAACTAAAAAATCTTTTAAAAAATTAAACAAACAAAACCAAGAGATTGCTTTTTGGTTTCTCTTCTCCACTCAAAACCATATATTATATATCAAATAGTAGAGAGAGAACCAATGATTGAAACTTTAAAGTGTAATTCCACGTCAGCACCTGATCTGTCATTAATTTCTGACCGTTGATTTGCGGATTGCCAGCTAAGCATTTTTATCATTTTGTAAGACTATTCTTAACTAAAATGTGCTGTTTGGGGAGGCTTTTTTTTATTTATTATTTTTTCTCTTTTTAACCCAGTTGATAACTGCCACGTGTACAGTGTATACGTGTAAGTTACCGCTTTGTAGATTTTACGTTGGCTATGCAGTTTTTAATGCTGTTCTGTAGTTATGTAGATTTGTAATGTCAGTAGTTAAGCAAAATAATTAGCTCTAATTTTGGCTTAAATTAACTAATTACTAATTATTATGAGATTAGAAATTCAGAAATATTAGTCATTTTTAGAAAGAAAAAAAAAACTAAATTAAAAAAAAAATCTGTAATTTTAATTTGATCTTAAAATTGCGTTAAGCTTGATTCTTAAAAAAAATATAAGCTCCTCCTTAAATATCTGAAGTAAGATATTTTAATTATAATAGTATTTAATATATTAATATATGAATGTATTTATCATCTTAATACTTTTCTGTAATTATTATCTTCCTCAATTTAATAATAATAAAGTAGTAAATTAACATTATACATCCATTTAATTAACTTTGATGTAAGTTCTACGTCCTATCAATGAAATCAAAGCAATTTCTTAAAAAAAAATTAATTTTTATTTAAATATATTTTCTTATATTATAAATATTTTTAATCTTAATATAAAAACTGAATTTTTTTAATTAAATAAAAAATTAAAATTTAATATAAGATATGAAAATCAATTTATGATATTTTATTTTAAAAGCCTAGTTAATTATCATACACAGGTTAATCATCACTCACCATCCCAATTGAGAGTGGACTATTAATTGCAAGTAATTGTTAGGGTAGTTTGATTTTAATTGAGCTATAAGGCTATTATTGCTCTAATTAAGCTCAGATGTTTGAAAATCTTGTGAATAGATATATAGATAGATAAATATAGTTGTATAATTTTTTTTATTATTAATTATATGTGGAGAGAAAAAATATCTAAATTAAATTTAAATAGAAATATTATATGCTTCTTGGCACCATACTATATCTTCATGATTTGCATATAATTTTTTATTAAAAAATGAAATTTCAACCACCTAATAATTAATTAATATGATGAGGAGTCTCATTATTCTTAAAATATTAATTATTATGCTAGCAATTTGAGCAGGTTCCTGAATTGATGATATTTTTTTTTTTCAGAAATTATAAAGGTCTATAAAGACTTTGATGTATTTCTTTAATTTATAGTTTGAAAGAATAATTTGCACTGTATTTTAATAGGATTTTATAATCTCTTAAAAAAATTATCTATTTTAAATTTTTAAAATTGAAAAAATTAAGTAAGCCTTGAAACTTTGAATTATAATGGAAAACAAAATTATTTTATTAAACTAACACAAAATTTATGAAATTCAGATGTATTATTCCTAAATTCATATTATATCAAAATGCAGTAATGGGTTTCACATTTAACGAAAGATTAATTATATAGTTCATATTTCAGGTTTAATTATATAGTTCATATTTTAGGTTTAATTATCAATAAATTTACAAATATGTCAATGGGTTTTATATTTAAATGAAATAGGTAAACATTTAAAATAATAAAACTTGTTTATTTAAAAAAATCCTTAATGATAAATGTTACATTCTTAATATATTGTAAATCGAACGGATTTTTTTAAATAATAAGAGACATTAAAATTTAAATTGATGATATTTTGCGCTATAAAATAAATAAGTGATATATTATGATAATATATGATATATAATTAGTTCAATATTCAAAAATATATATATATATATATATATATACAACTTTCATAAATAGTTATTAGAAAATAGCAAATAAAAATTGAAATTTTTTGAAATTAAAATGAATGGCAACCCACGTGGAAGCAAAAACTAGCTGATGGAATTATCATGCAAAACTTTTATAATAATTGAATTTGTGAAATTGAAGAAAAAAAAATTTCTTTTTTAAAAAAAATATGTAGGGATAATATCAATCCCCACTAACCACTAAGTCTTGAGTTGCTAGTCAAAAATATAGTTACTCTGGCTTAGCTCTCGCTTCTAATTAATTTTAGGTGTTTTTCTTGTCAAATATAATTAATAAAAACAAAATATTAGTCCCCATTACATAATTAATTTTGAAGCACAAGCATATACCTTGTCGGGGATTCCTCAATGATACCCATGAAATTATAATAAATTATTATTCATATATGGGTTCATAGGCAAAACATGTCATATAGTTAATTTCTAAATCTTATTATTTAATGAAAATTCATATAATATATATTATATATGGACCAACCATTGCCAAAGCTAAAGTAAGAGATAGCAAGAGATTGAAATTATTATTATTGTTATTATTGTTATTGCCATCAATTGTGATAGAGACTTGCGCTATTGATCACAAAGGACAATCCACTCTCTATTTTCCTTGTTACTTTCTTTCTCATGAAAATTGAAAAAATTTTCCCATCAATAAAACAAGGTTATATTGTGTTTGTCTAGTGAATGAATGTGTTCAATCTAGAGTGGGCACAACTGTACTAACATTTCTTAAAAATACAAAAACTTGTATTTCACACTCTCACCCATGTGAACCATGCCTTAAAATTTCTACCATAGCATTAATATTCTAATAATTAGACCAACACAAAAATAAGTTGTAATTTGACCACATGTTAAGATAATGATTCAATTGTAAAAATATATTCACTTATTGATATTTTGTAATTATCTATTTCATCATTTTATTTTTTATATTTATGTATTTATTATTTTGTCCCTTCATTTATCTAGTTAATATTAGCAGATATTTATATATATATAGATATTAGTTACTTAGCCCTTTATAATTATCTATTTTATATTCAATAAATATTTAAATAAAGATAATATTATACATTTGCATGTAAGATTTTATTTAATATAAAATATATAAATATAAGAAATAAAATGACTAGTATATATTTATATATGTATCTGTTATTACAAAATAGATAAATATAGAGGTTAAATTTATAAATATATAAATATTTGAGATAAAATAATCAAAATGAATAAATATAGAAAACTACATATGTATTATGCTTTCTCTTATTTATTTGATTCATCTTTAATCATGTCAATAAATAATTCATTATGTGTAATATTTTTTTTCATTAGAAAATTCATTTATTATTAATATTAAAAAGAGGGGAGAAATATGAATTGGAGGCGAGGTTAACTAATTTAGTAGTTATCTTATACACTACTTAAAACTCAAACCCCACTAAATCATATGAAAAATTATTAAGAGTATAGAAAAGTATAAAAAAAATAAACACAATAGCAACTATTCAGCCTATTTATAAAACCCTCATAGAATTAAAAAAAATATCATAATTATAAAATTTGTTTTATAAGATAAAATTTGTTATGATTCTATAAGATAAAATTTGTTTTTCATAATTAATAGTGTTTTGAAGATTGATATATTTTGTAAAATGTCTTAAATTGTGATGACAACAAAATAAATCTACAATCTCAATTGAATACAATTATGATAATTATTTTTTGTTAAAAATTTAATTTTAAAATTTATTATTTTATAAAATAGTAATACTTTATAATTTGAATTTACAATATAAGAATATACTGAATTACCGATAAATATTACTAACAATAATATAAAAATATGTTGAATTATTGACAAATATTACTAATAAAAATTTTCATCTGATACGTTATTATAGTGTTATAATTTTAGTAATTAATTGGGTTAATAAAATATAACCCAATTCCTCAACTCATATAATTTTCAAAATATTAAAAAAATGTTTTAAAGAAAGTACATTACAAATTTCATTGTTTGAACATATTTCATTCTTGTTAGGTTTGATTACTGGTAGGGGAGCGTTTGGGTCAAAGAGAGCGACTATACTGTATTTTATATATATATATATGAAGTGTCAAAGAGGTGACTATGGGCAAGTGGCAATTATTTAAAATTGAAAATGTTATTTCAGATGGCAGACTAAGTCGGGAATTACGTGTCCAACACTAATTATTTTCTTTTTATTCTTTATAATTCTCAAATGCTCATATAAAGTATTTATAAATAATTTATATGCTCCCACACCATTTTTGGTATATGCCTCTTAATTTTTATGTTTAATATTAATATAAAAAATCCATTTTAAATTTATCATAAAAATATACTTAACTTAATGTATGTGTTCTCTTAATTTATATCTATCATATTATGCAATAATCTATCTATCTATATACTGTTATAAGAGAATTAATTCAATCATTAATCTTTTTTATTGTTAAATAATATAAATTTTAATAATTTTTATTATATAATTTTTTTTTAAAAAAAATCATTTCACCAGAAATTCCAACTTAAAATCTCTCCGTATAACAACTACAAATATCATTAAATTAAATTTGCTATTATAGATTATTTTTACATATATTAAACTCAATTATTTCCTCTTGTAATTTACATTAAAATTAGAAACAAAGTGAGAGTGATGATGAAAATATTTTTTTTTTCAAGAATGTGATTTTTTTCATATTTTATTTGATTTAGTACATCATATACAAATTTGTCATTGATTGAAAATATTATAAAGACATGCTCATCATAAAAATAATATTAAAATTTTTTTTTATTTTTTATTTTCCCAAATATCTGGAAGCTGGATAAAGGTATTCCAGTGGAAAACACCTGGCAAAAATTGTATAATTATTTGTACCTTTGACATTCAGAAAGTTCTTTAAGAAGGTTCTGTTTAAACCCATTACGAAAAATTATGCAGGTTAGATATTTTTTAAAAATATTAAATTATGTTTGTTTATACAGAACTCTTTTTTTTTTAATTTTATTAAATTATATATAATTAATTCATTTTCATTAAACTAAAAAACCAAATTAGAAAAATATTTGATTAGAATTGACTAAATTTAAACTAGCAGGTCTGTTCTGTACATCTGATTTATCCAAGCGAAAAACTTAAGTTTAGTACAGGAATAAAATCATGAGCATTCGAAAAATACATCATAAATAATTAAATGATATATATATAAACTCTGATATTTCATTAATCAATCAATTATAGTATTTGATCTATCCAAGCGAAAAATTTAAGTTTGCTAGAGGAATAAAATCAAGTTGATATTTCACTAATCAAGTTTATATAAATATTTCCATTTATTGAGATATTGAAGCGAAGAAAATATCTTAATAATATAAAAAAAAAGTCAGCAAAAATAAATAAGCTTGACTAATTAATGCATATTTCTTTTACTTTTTTTAGAATTGACCTATGGCTATCAGGAATTTAATAATTAAAATGAATTCATGTGTACATTAATTGAACAAAATATATATTTAAATGTTAGATGTGTAAAAACATCTTCCAAGTTGTTAGAAGTTATTATCAATATCGTCTTAATCAAAATTAATTTCCTTATTTAATTACTTGGTTAAGCAAAAATTCTATTTGCATAGTACCATATCATTATAAAAATTTTGATTTGGAAGAAGATTAGATCTGTTAATCTTAATAAGAAAATCAAAATAATTCATCAGAAAAAAAAGAATTATATTATATATTCTTTTTTTATGTTGATTGATATAAACGTTTTTAGCATTGGAATTTAAACAATTTAAAGCATAATTTTATTTCACCTTACAAGCTAATTGATAATTATATAGATTATATTTAACATTAAGTTTTTATTTAAAGAATACAATTCAAACAATCTAAATATTATATTAAACATCATAAAGACTTTTGAATTATATTTACACCATACAAGAAACTAAAATATCATTTGATTATAAAAATTACAAGTGACTTAAATTAAGATATTTTTAAAACTAAAATTGACTATATAAAACAGAAATATATTATAATAAAACATTTTAATTGGACTAAATAAGTACATTATGAAAATTAAAGCTAATTTAGTTAGTAAGAGACTTTATTCATCTCTTTAAAGATCAATGATAAATTTTGTAAATTAGACATTATAAACGAGAAAATTCTCAGCTAAGATTTTTTTTTGTAGATGATATATATTTTTATAAATGATTTTTTTTTTTAATCTTTGATTGAATTTGAGAAATAAACTTAATGCAGATGCAAAAACACATTCATAATAAAGTATCATATGAGCTAATCATAATAGGTTGCGTATATATATATACATGTAATTCAAATTGACTATCTTATATATGTAAATGAAAAAAATTATTTATAATTTTTTAATCTTCGCATGGATTTTCTTTGATTGAATTTGAGAAATGAGCTTAATACACATGCGAAAATGCATTCATAATAAATTGTGATACGAGCTAATCATAATCTATAGGTTGCGTTTACATATACATGTACTTCAAATTGAATATATATATATATATATATATATATATATATATATATATATTAAGTCAAGTTTGTATTATTGGAGATTATAAATAATCTCACAATGAAAAAATATAAAAAAAAATATAGTGACATATAAAATAATATAAATTGAACCTTGATATAAGCTAATTAGTTTTATATAAGATGAAAATTTATTTCTATTTATATGGTTTAACACTCTTACGGTCTATGTACTTTTTATACATATATTGTAATAATAACAATATTAGAGATTTCTTTAAAAATAGCCACAAAAATAAAATTATTTTAAAAAATATCTACTTTTATTTTTTTCAAAAATATCCATTTTCAACTTTTAATATTTTAAAAATTTCCTTTTTGTGTGTATATTTTTAATATATATTTGGTATACTAAAAATATACTCTATTTTTAAATTTATACATATTAAAGATATACTAAAAAAGTAAGATATTTAAAAAAAAAAAGGTTAAAAAGAGTGTTATAGAATATAATTTCTTTGTAATTTTTATATAATATGGTATGGGTATGAAAATAATTATGATTGAGAGTGACAAGAAACAGCTCAAGTAAAATTATGGAAATGGAAGGAAGATTGATACACTAATTTGTGACTTTACATTGAAAGGGGAGAAGATCTGATTCCCCTAAAATATAAAATATGCATAGATCACTAGATTATTCAAATTAAATTACAAAAGGCTGAATTGCATACCTGACATCATCGTATGTTGAAGCTGAAGACGATTTTGGAGTTTGTCGCCTTCCAGGGGATACACACTTTAAGTTTAGCGGAAGCACTACTGAAGGAACGTAATGTTCTCTCAAAATTGTTATGTTCCCCTGGAGACCACGACCCCTTATTTATAACTGATGATGATGATTTCTATTTTGGTCCTTCAACAAAACAGAAATTCTTATCGGTCTCTACACTCATAATCCTATTACGAATAGGACACCTCAATAGTTAACAATCATAATTTGATCACAACTTTAATTTGACTATCTTAATTTGACTGCAATATACATTTAAATATTAAATATATTTAGGCCACATTTAGTATTAATTTTAATCAATATAAAATTAATTCTAACAATCTCCCACTTGGGTTAACATATATTAAATATAAATGTATATACCTTAATGAGCTCATAAAAGCAGTCATACTAAAGGTGCCTCAAACAATCTCGTCCATTGATTATATCGATAAAGGACTGAAGGGTCAGTCGCCACATTCATCGTGACTCAAACCACCATCAATCACATTACCAATACTCTCAAATGACATAGATCAATAATAGGAGTGTAGCATAAAAACTACATGTAATGTGATCTAATCATGCCTATTTCCAACTAGTCATACTTTAGTGAGATCAATCAATAATAATACAGAGTGTAACAAAATAAATACTTTATTTTCTGCAGAAACTGAGTATTAATAACATAATATATCCATTACAAAAACAGAGTATACAAAAATATAATGTAACCATAATGAACAAACTCTCACTGAAACTAAATAGTCTCAAATAATGTGACACCCATATGAGCAGTGTGCTCATGAAAAACTTTCGATATCACAGCCTTAGTGAGCGGATCCGCAATCATGGAGTTCGTTCCAATATGCTCTATGAATATCTGTCCACTCTGTACTCTCTCCCTCACAGCCAGAAACTTTATCCCAATGTGTCTCGATCGAGAAGAGCTTCTGTTGTTGTTGGAGAATAAAACCGCTGAGTTATTATCACAGTATAACTCTAATGGCCTTTCAATGCCATTCACAATGCGCAGCCCTGTGACAAAGTTCCTCAGCCAGATTGCCTGATTGGATGCCTCGTAGCTTGTTACAAATTCTGCTTCCATGGTGGAGGTAGCTACTAGAGTTTGTTTCACACTCTTCCAAGAAATAGCACCGCCAGCCAAGAGATATATGTAGCCTGAAGTGGATTTTCGACTGTCTTGGCATCCGGCGAAATCAGAATCAGTATACCCAATGATCTCAAGCTGATCTGATCGCCTGTATGTGAGCATATGTCCCTTAGTTCTCTGAAGATACCTCAAGACTCTTTTGGCTGCTTTCCAATGATCCATTCATGGATTGCTGAGATATCGCCCTAACATGCCAACTATGAATGAAATATCTGGACGAGTGCAAACTTGAGCATACATCAGACTCCCAACTGCTGACGCATAAGGAATCTTCTGCATCTCCCGAATCTCAAGTTCACCCTTTGGACACTGATCATGACTGAATTTATCTCCTTTAGCAACTGGGGTATCAATTGGTCTACTGTTGTGCATACTAAATCGCTTGAGCACTTTCTCAATATAGCCCTTTTGTGATAATCCAAGAATACCTTGAGTACGGTCTCCATGTATTTGAATCCCTAATACAAAAGAAGTTTCACCTAAATCTTTCATCTCAAAGTGTTTTGAAAGAAAGACTTTGGTCTCGTGCAGCAAGTCCCTACAGTTAGTAGCAAGCAATATGTCATCCACATATAAGACTAAAAGGATAAACCTACTCCCACTAAACTTGTGATACACACAATCTTCCACAGCATTTGTCTCAAAACCGAAAGAGACAACTACTTCATGGAACTTGAAGTACCATTGACGAGAAGCCTGCTTGAGTCCATAAATGGATTTCTTTAATCTGCATACCAGTCGCTTTGGGTCTCCAGACACAAAGTTTTTTGGCTGCACCATATAGATGGTTTCATCAATGTCTCCATTGAGAAACGCAGTCTTTACATCCATTTGATGTAACTCAAGATCAAAATGTGCAACTAAAGCCATGATTGTCCTAAAAGAGTCATTCGATGAAACCGGAGAGGTCTCTTTATAGTCAATCCCCTCTTTCTGAGTGAAGCCTTTAGCTACAAGACGTGCCTTATATCTTTCCACATTACCTTTAGAATCCCTCTTGGTTTTAAATATCCATTTGCAACCAATGAGTTTCTTTCCTTCAGGTAATGGAACAAGATCCCAAACTTGATTGTCTTGCATAGATTTATATTCTTCACTCATTGCCTCAATCTACTTATGAGAGTTGGAATCCTGCATGACATGATGAAAGCTGATTGGATCATCTTTCACCATGTCTATAGTGTCCTCATGTTCCTGAAGATATACTACATAGTCATCCGGAATAGCATTTCTTCTTTCTCTAGTGGACATTCTTAAAGGCACAAGTTCTGGCTCAAATTCTTGAGGTTGTTGAGCTTGTACTTGAGGAAGAACAACTTCTTCATCCTGATGGGGAAGTTGATCAGCATTGTCTTGTATTAGATCCAGAATTACTTCTGGGATATTAACAATTCTAGGAACTTGAACAGTCCCAGGAGCAAATATAGGAATCAACACTGAGTGTTCCTGACTCGATCCCTCCTCAAAGACAATGTTTCTAACCTTATTTCTCCCCCAAACTCAATATCCTCAAAGAATGTTGCAATTTTCGTCTCAAAAATAGATCTGGAAGTAGGATTATAAAACTTAAAACCCCGAGATCGCTCAGAATAACCAACAAAGTAGCTACTAACAGTTTTGGAGTCCAATTTTATCTCATTAGGCCTATAAGGCCTAGCCTCAGCAGGACATCCCCAAACATGAAGGTGCTTTAGACTAGGCTTGCGTCCAGTCCAAAGCTCATAAGGTGTCTTTACAGCTGCTTTAGTTGGTACTCTGTTAAGAAGATAGACTGCTATTTTTAATGCTTCTCCCCACAGAGACTCAGGTAAAGAAGAATGACTGATCATACTTCTAACCATATCCATAAGAGTCCTGTTACGTCTCTCAGATACACCATTCATGCTGGGTGTACCAGGCATGGTGTATTGAGGGACTATACCACAGTCCTGTAGGAAAATAGCAAATGGTCCTGGACGTTGTTCACCTGAACCATCATATCTACCGTAGTACTTACCACCACGGTCAGATCTAACGCATTTAATCTTCTTTCCGAGTTGGTTTTCAACTTATGTCTTATAAGATTTGAAAACGTCCAGACTCTGATTTCTCATGAATGAGATATAGGTACCCGTAACGTGAGTAATCGTCTATGAATGATATGAAGTATCTTTGGCCATTCCTTATTGCTGTAGGGAATGGACCACATATGTCCGTATGTATCAATTCTAAGACGTTTGATGATCTGTTGGCACCTAGTCTCTTTTGTTTAGTCTGTTTGCCTTTAATACACTCAACACATGAGTCTAAATATGTGTAATCAAGTGTGTTTAGGATACCATCTGACACAAGACGTTCTATTCTAGATTTGGACATGTGACCCAAACGTCTGTGCCAAAGTTCAGCTGAATTATCTATATTTTGCTTCCTTTTGGTACCTATAGTACTTACCTGCAGGGTTTCATTATAAGAATCATTAATATCCAACATATATAGATTATCACATGCATTCAAGAAGCCAGTACCAAAATTTTTTGAATCCATAGATAAAATAAATAAACTGTCTCCAAATGAACAAGTAAAACCAGATTTGTCCAAATAAAAAACATAAATTAAATTTCGTCTAAACGCGGAATAACAAAAGTATCTACAAGATCCAAAAAACAACTAGTTCTTAAACACAATCTAATATGCCCAATTGCCTCTACTTCCACCGGATCGCCATTTCCCACATAGACGTATCTTTCACCGTCAGTTGGCTTTCGGTAACTCAGGCAACCTTGCAATTAAACACTTATGTGAGCGGTAGCACCAGAATCCATTCAATAAGTGTTTCTAGGAGCTGAAGTTAAATTAACCTCAGAACAGACTAAAACAAGGTACTTACCCTTCTTGACACGCCATGTGGCATATTTAGGACAGTCATTCTTTAAGTGTCCAGACTTGCTGCAGAAGAAGCATTTTAATTCCTTAGGCTTCTTTTGCACCGGACCTTTATCAGCAGTCTTCTTTCTTTTATTGTTCTTACACTTATCTGCTGAAGAGACTAGATGAGCACTCTCCCTCTTAGTAGCCAACAACTTTTCCTCCTCATGCACACAATAAGCAATGAGCTCGTTAAGAGTCCATTTGCTCGGCTAGCAGTTATATGAAGTCCTGATCTGCCCATACTGTGGTGGAAGAGAATTCAAAGCTAGATGGACTAACAGGTCATCTGGTAAAACCAAATCCAGGACCTTTAGCCTCTTGGCTATTTGGGACATGCTCAGTATATGCTCCCGAACACTACCATTGCCAGCATACCTTATGGAGGTGAGTTTTGCTAAAAGCGTCCCCACTTCGGCCTTGTCATTTTTGACATAGACCTTTTCCAGCTCAGCAAGATAGTTTTTAGCATTACTTTCTTCAGCAGAAATGGCTCCTCAAACATGTTCAGGGATTCCCTGCAGCATGATCATAAGACCTAAGCGGTTAGAACGCTCCCACTTCTCATACTGAACCCTCTAAGCATCTGTGCTCTCTTCAGTAAGAGGAGCAGGTTTGTCCATCCTGAATGCAAGGTCTAAGTCCATACAACCCAGATAAATCATGATGCTTGATTTCCATGAACCAAAGTTTGACCCCTCAAGCATAGGGACAGTGTTAGGATTATACGGCATGCTAGCTGAATTCAGAGAAAATAAATAATAAATAAATGACATAAGCTCACAATCCACAAAAAATTGAAACAAATCACAGAAATAGAGTTTAAATATTGGAAACAAGATACCGGACACAACATTAATATTCTCATCTTTGGACATAAAATATTAACTGTAATTGGTATCTCAACGCAGTAATCAAATATTGACAATTCAGTCCTGTCAAATAATAAACCTTCCTTTGGGCCGATTTATTATCCACATGGATGAATACATAATAATTATCACATATTTATTACCGCAATGTATTCTCAATTCAGCCAGATAGCAACCTTCCTTTGGGCCAGTTTACTACCCGCAATGAATTTTAATACATCTGTCTAATATCCTAAATAAATTAATTTACACAATAGAGGTCACTTTGTTAACTTTTTGCTTCAAAATTTATTAAAAATATTAAACACAATCAGGACTAAAATACCAAAATTTAAACTCAATTGAATTAAATTTTAAATTGAAATTTTAAAATTAAATGAATTTTTTTATTTACGATTTAATCGAAGATCAAATCAAAATTTCATAAAGATTTAATCAATTAATTAAAATCATTAACTGTGTTCTTCTAAACCAAAACGAAGAACGAAATACTATTCACGAAACACTGTTCTGGAAAACTGTTCACGAAACAACTGTTTTATACAGTTTCAAAACAGATTTTTTTAAAATTAATTAATTACATAATTAATTAACCCAAAAATTAATTAATTCCAGAAAAATCACAAGCACAAATTCAAGTTCAGAAATTGATTTTTCCAGAATCAATTAAATAATAACAGTAATTTAATCAAAAAATAAATCAAACCAAAATTGATTTCAGATTAATAATTTCGATTTCAAATTAATTCTCGAAAATTACAATCACCGAATTAATTTTCTAGAATTAAAACAATAATCAATTTCGCAATTTAATCGGAAAATCTAGCAACCTAGCATAGAGCTCTGATACCAATTGAAAGGGGGAGAAAACCTGATTCCCCTAAAACATAAAATATGCATAGGTCACTAGATTATTCAAATTAAATTACAAATGACTGAATTGCATACCTGACATCATCGTATGTTGAAGCTGAAGACGATTTTGGAGTTTGTCGCATTCCAGGGGATACACACTTTAAGTTTAGCGGAAGCACTACTGAAGGAACGTAATGTTCTCTCAAAATTATTATGTTCCCCTGGAGACCACGTCCCCTTGTTTATAACTGATGATGATGATTTTTGTTTTGGTCCTTCAACAAAACAGAAATTCTTATCGGTCTCTACACTTATAATCCTATTACGAATAAGACACCTCAATAGTCAACAATCCTAATTTGATCACAACTTTAATTTGACTATCTTAATTTAACTGTAATACACATTTAAATATTAAATATATTTAGCCCACATTTAGGATTAATTTTAATCAATATAAAATTAATCTAACATACATGTCTTCTCTTTTTGGTAAAGAACTAAAGGCATTTGGTTTTGTGTCAGTTTCTAGTACTTCTTAGATATTGTAAGAGGAGATTGTGGGTCTCCATTTTTTCTTAGACTTTCTTTTGGTTTCTTATTTTGGTATATCACATTCTCCCTCATGACTAAACCTACTTATTTTTTTGTTTAATTAGTTTAATAATTGAGAGAAAATTAATTTTTGTTTATTTCTATTGTCTTTGTTACTGCATACTTTTATGGCTCTTTCACTATATTAGATCTTAATAAATATATCACCCCATTTCTTTGTCGATTATAAATTTAAAAGATATAAAATTTTATAGAAACGTAATAAATTTAATCTATATATTTAATATATTATTTTTTATATGAATTAAAATATATAATAACAAGTCTAATTAATTCTTAAATATATATTTGTAAAGTTTATCATGAGATAAATTTAATTTTTAATTTTTTGACTAACTAGACTTTCAATTCTTTTTTTTTTATTGACATGATATGAGTCTTCCTGATTTTGAACTTAATTTTTTTTACATATGATTTCAGAGTTATTTTCCTACGAAAGTTATTATTTTTTCCTCTTTTCTTGCATATATATATATATATATTTATATATATATATATATATAAGCTAAAGATAAAATAAGTGTTAAAAAAGTGACACATCATCAATTTTTTATAATAATGTTATCTTATTTTTTTTCTTTTTAGTTAATTTTAATATTTTATATAACATATAAAATTTAATATTTATTATATTTATGACTATTAATTTTTTATTAAATAATTACACATTAATATATAATATTAATTAAATAAATTACATTCATGACTTTTAATTTTTTTTATAAATTAATTACATATTAAAATAGTTGAATATTATTTATTGAAAAAAAATTAAAAAAATATATACGACTCTTAACCTTACTGATAAATTAATTAATTTATAATAATTATTAATTATATATTTTTAAAAATTAAAAAAATAAATAATAGAATATATGACTTATTTTTATAAAATATAAATTAATTACATATTAATATATTTTAGTAATATATTTTATAAATTTTAAAGATTAAAAAATATATAACTCTTAACCTTCATAATAAATTAATTATAAATTAAATAATTTATTTATAATAATAATAATAATTAATTTATATATTTTAAAATTTTAAAAATTAAATAATAAAATATATAATTTCTAATATTCCTAATATAAATATAAAAAAGTGATGGAAGAAGTGTTAAAAAAATAACACATCATCAATTTTTTAAAATAATGTTGTCACATTTTTTCTTTTTTAATCAATTTTTATTTAATTTTAATAATTTATATAAAATTTAAAATTTATTATATTGATGACTATTAATTTTCTATTAAATAGTTATATATTAATATAATTTTATAATATTAATTAAATAAATTACACCTATGACTTTTAATTTTATGTAAATTAATTATATATTAATATAATTAAATATTATTGATTAATTTATATATTGTTTAAGAAATTTAAAAAGTTAAAAAAATATGACTCTTAACATTTCTAATAAACTAATTGTAAATAAATTTATTCATTTATAGTAATTATTAATTATATATTTTTAGAAATTAAAAAATTAAAAAATAAAATATATGATTTTTTATAAAATATAAATTAATTATATATTAATATAGTTTAATAATATTTTAAAAATTTTAAAGGTTAAAGAATATAAAACTCTTATCCTTCATTATAAATTAATTATAAATTAAGTAATTTATTTATAATAATAATTAATTTATATATTTTAGAAATTTAAAAAATTAAAAAATTAAAAATATAATTTTTATATTTCTAATATATATATAATATAATATACACACATTATCAATTTCTAAAAAAGGTTAACTCACATTTTTGTTTTTTAATTAATTTTTTATTTAATTGTTGTAGTTTTTTTAATTTAAAATTAATAAATTATATTTTTAAATTTTAATCTTCCATAACTTAATTTCACATTAATGCAATTTAAAAATATTTTTATATTTTTTTAGAAATTAAAAAAATTAAAAAATATAAAAATCTTAAAATTCATAATAAATTAATTATAAATTAAATAATTTATTTATAATAATAATAATTAATTTATATATTTTAGAAATTTTAAAAATGAAACAATAATATATATAATATTTGATATTTCTAAATCCTAATAAATATTTGATATATATATATAAGTCAAGAAAAATGAAAATATTATATAGTGACATAAAATACATATATGTTTGTGAAGAAAAAATAAAAAAATAGTATTAATAGCATTTAGTAAAATTTTTTATCAAAATATGAATATAAAAGATCACGTATTGAATAAATTATTAATAATATTTTTAAATTAAATTAGTAATTTATAAAAATAAAATTAATATATTTAATAAATTATTAATACATGAAAAAAACTCATATATTTACTAAATTATTAATATAAATTTAATCACTAACAATATTAATATATAAAGATCAAATATTATATATTTAATAAATTATTAATAAATAGTTTAACTAAAACTTATAATTTATAAAAATAAAAAGATCATACATATAATAAATTTTTAATAATTTAATAATTTTTAATAATTTTTTATTAATATATTTAATAAATTATTAATATCTGAATATAAAATATTTTATATCTAAGAAATGTATTAATCAAAATTAAAAGTATGAATGAAAAATAGATTATTATGTAATTTTTTTATATAATATAAAAATATCAGTTATTTATATATTTTTTATATTTTATAATTTATTATATAAAACTGTTAATATATAAAAATAAAAAGCTAAATTATATTTTAATTTTTTTCTATAACTATATTAATAATTATTAATTATATTAAATTTAAAATTTATTAACTAAAATTATTATTATATAAAAATAAAATATCATATATTTAATAAAAATATATAAATATGATATATTATATATATATATAATAAAATTTTATAATATAATAAAAAATTATCTTTGCACATGGTGTAGATATGTGACAAGTATATATTAAATGTGAAATAGAAAATTTTCCAAGAGCATATCCAAATAACGCATATTTTTTTAAAAAAAAAGTAGTTATGATTATAATTAATGGAGAAGATATTATGACGTTGGGTTGGGTCTAAGATCAAAAATTGATGTGAGAAGCTGAGTTGTGACCCATCAAGTTGGTATGAATAGACTGCATACCATTTTTAAATTCATATTAGTGGATTAATATCATTATTTTATTTTATTTTTTTTAAGTTCTATATATTAACACCAAATAATTTGAGAAAATTATATCTCTTATTAGATTTTTTTAATTTTTTTATTATTTACATAACATTTTAATAAACTTATAATAATCTAATAATAAAATTTATATATACTATATGAAATTGGTAAAAAAATTAGTACATTTGATAATATTTTTTTGGACTGGTAAATTTGTAATATTGATTTTTTTTTGACATTTATAAAAAGTTAATATAATTTCGATTTGGCACGTTTTATTTAAAGACTTATTATTGAGTCAAATTGTTGAAATATGATGTTAAATGTCGTATTTGATAGCAGCAGCTAACAAGTGGGATTTTGATGGCACCTTAATTTTTCTTCTCCTCTTCTGTTTTGTTGAATTCCTAATTAGGATGATCTTCACTAAAGTCTATCATCAATTTAAAAAAAAAACAAAAATTATGAATTGTAAATTTTCACATGAAATAATTTACTTGTATAAAATGCACTAAATAATCAATGGCGATATCGAGTCTTGACTTGCCAAATTCAAAATATAAATCTTTAATTTCAAGTTAGTTAAAACTAATTATATGAATTCTCTTTTTTTCATTCTGCTTAATTATAAACTATATTTTTATAAGATCATACAATTCATTGTATAAAATATGCACAAATTATTGAACTTAAAAAAAGTTTATTGTTAGTCAATGATATATGCACAGGTCATCTTATAAGAATGAGAACCCCCAAATAAAACAAAAAAAAACTATTCACAGAACAGGTGAAGATCACATTTTCCAATGAAAAATGGTTTCCAAGAAAAGTAGAAAACTATGGGTAAGTGCAATGAATTATGGTATGTTGACGAGCCAGATGATACCAACTCATTAATACTTTCCCTTGCCGTCAAGGCAATGAAAGACTGGAACTTCCTAAGCAGCAGCTGGATAGTCGTGATCAAAAAGAAAAAATCTCAAATTCCTTTCTATTTCAGGTGTGCAAGAAGAATATCAGAATGGGGCTATAACACTACTTCACTGCAATAATGGCTATCATCACCTTCTTCCTCCAGTTCATTAATTAGTTTTTCAATCTGTCTCCTATAGACAGGCATAAAGTGATCACTAATCATGGTTTGAGAAAGCCTCAGTTTACTGTAAAGAGATCTTGGGGTAAGAAAAATTCCAACTTTAACTTCACTTGGCTCCTGGGTTTTGTCTGAATCACTGCTCGAAGGGGTACCGGGTTCACTATCACCGCTGTCAAGTAGAAGAGTAATAATATGCATGATCTTCCCAGGAGGGAAGAACCTGTGTGTTTCCTTTGTTTCCGGAACCGAGCTTTCAGGCTGGCTTTCACCTACCTCTGCCATGGCTGCTGCTTCTTCTTCCCTTATTTCCTTTGCCACATCAGCAGCCTCACTGTCTGTCCTATCGTAAAGCCCGTGCTCAAGTTGTTGCCACAATTCAACTTCATTCATTCGGTCTTCATGTGTATCACTCCTGATGTCCTCAACACCATCAAGATCAGCAACTATATCGACATGTTTAGCCATGTCATCTGTTGAACAATCAGTTTCTGAAGTCCATTCTGCTGCTTCAGAACTTACAGGAAGTTCAATGGTCTCTACGATGGTTGTGGTATTGTTAGGAGATAAAAGAGGCTCAGAAGTTTCTATCCGGGAGGAAGATGTTGGGGAACTTCCATCTGCTGAGTTGGAACGTGCACTTGTGCCTCGATGACGGGGACCAATGCATGACCATGAAGACAGGCGAAGGGCAGGACGTGTTGTCCATGCTGCCTGAGCCATGCTCTGGGCCCTCTTCATCACAACCTATGGACATCATAAACAAAATTGAACTTCACAAATAATATTTATTAATTTTGCAATTAAACAAACTTATAGATTAAGAGGGTGTTTCTCAAAATTTAAAATATTGTTAGATTATAAGTTGTTTATTTAAGTGTTTCTGAAAACTTAAATAGTAGATTATAATATGATTTTAATCAGTTTTTTAAAAGTTGGGTTTTGCTACTTTTTTTAAGCACTTATTTTTTAAGCAGTTTTGACCAAGTAAAAGACCATACTATCCCTACCTAATCTTCAATATTTCAAATTTGCCCACCCTATACACTTTAGTTCCCATCAAAATTCTTTTATTTTTAGGATTCTAATTAATATTTTTAGGATTCTAATTAATTTGGTGATATTTACATGGTAGTTTTTTATTTGTATAATTTATTGATAACACCAATATTATTATTATTATTATTATTAAATAAAATTTATTATTATTATTATTATTGCAAAATAAATTTTGAATTGACATTTAAAAAATCATTTTTATACAATAAATAAATTCAGAGATAGTTTGGTCATTTTGACAGTTTCTGCAATTAAAAACTGATTATAAGCTGATTTTACAGAAACACTCAACTGATTATAAACTGATTATCAGCTGATTATTAACTAGTTTACAGAAACGCTTAACTGTTTATTTTTAATCTGATTATAATCTAAAAATCACTTATTCACAATAAGCTGAAAAATTTCAGTTTTAAGAAACACCCTCTAAAACAACAAATCAAAAACGTTTCAAACAATGATCAATTATTATTGCTCAAGTCACAGGTGTTTTTGTCCCAGTGCCAACGGAGAAGATACTTCAATTAAATGTCAAGGAAAAAATGTTTCAAGAAACTAAATCGTTTTGAGAGATATTAGTTTGCTGCAGCATAAAAGACCGCACCTGTGTTCCACTGGAAACTGGACGCAGAATTGCCCCAGCCCCTGCAACCTTAGCTTTAGCACTTGCAATGGATGGGAGACGGGAACTCAAGGCTGATGCAGAACGATAGACAGTACTAAGAATTCTTGTTCGCTCAATCTGATTTCTCAAATCATTTATCCATGCAGAAGCTGTCACCTGAAAAGAGAGCAGCAGAACCGGAAGAAGATACCGTAAGTACAAAACACCATAATCACTTCAAGTAAAAGAGAGAATAGCAAGTTTGGCTGGTACCTATAGGGCTAGAAGAGCTATTAGTTGTTTTCACAAGTTAAATTTCTAAGGGAAAAAAAGGCCAAATAATGAATGCGGCAATAAGAGCTTCTAGAGAAATCTGAAACCAAATAGAACCAACTCTGGTCCATTTGATAAAACATCAGAAAATTTTGGCAAACACAATCATAAAAACTCTAAGCCTTTTAGCACATGTGGGCAAGAAATTATTGACCTGTGAACCCTCAAATCTTAGATCATTTGCAAGCAAAAATATTAATTATATATACAACTTGTTGGGTAAGTACCTCTGAACGCAAGTCATCTACAGAAGCAGCTGAAAATGTAGGCACTAAGTCAGCTCCATTTATAACTGTTGTAATAAAATCATTGCCCGATTCAGCTAATTCCCACGTCATACAGGCAGCTGCATGTAAAACATGTCAGAGAAACATCAAGTTCACACTGTCATACATGTGGTCTGTAAGCATACACCCAGAAGATTAAAAAAAAAAAGAGAAGATGAAGGCATTGACATTAATTCAAAGTACTGAGAATTTATGTAAAATAAATAAGTACCTGGAGCAAACGTAACACAGCTGGTCGTTGACAATTCTTTCTGCTCCCTCAATACATATGTCAAAAGAGCAGCAGTGCCTCCACCCAAAGAGTGTCCTACAATCTTTGGATTCAAAAAATGGAATTTTACTAGATCTTATACATCTTAAGAGGAGAAGATAGGAGCAAGAGATTCCAAAAATTAACACTTCTCAAAAGGTCAAGTATACACATGCTCTAATTGCATTAATTACGAATGAAATTTATGATATACTTGACAGGAAAATCTTGAGGAACCATTAACAATCATCAAGTCTTGCAAGTTCATGTCATCAGCTCTACAAGAAAACATAATTGAAAGAGCATACAATGTTTGAAGGCAAAAAATTTTAAGGCATATTCAGCAGGAAAACCTATCATAGAAGATAAAGTTGGCCTTGGCAATTAGGTAAAAGAAGTGGTAGCAGGGAGTTGTTTTATGCCAATATCTTTGGTCCCAATCTTTGTTGGTCCCACACAAGAAGGGTAGAAAAATGACGGGTGATGGTGAAGGCTTTGATGAAATGAAAATAATCAATGCAACAACCAACTTAAGGAGTCCTGCAAACACTTGTTGCAAGCTACTGCAGAACACAAAGGTGAAACATTTTAAGAAAGCATGATCCAGAGTACAATGTTTTGAGTTAGACCATTAACCAATGAAATCACTGTATTTTTTACTTCATTATTAGTTCAAACTCGGTTTAAACCCTAACCCAACTTTATCTTCTTCACCTGTGATTTGTGGAAGTAAACAAAATCAAATAATTTAAGCGCTTAAGGTATGGAAAATTAAAAAATAGATATTTACCTTTAGTTTATAATCAGGATATTGCCCAAAAGCCTTTTTAAGACAAGGAGTTGCTAGTTTTGCAATCCACCGAGCAGCTGCAACCATTCCACAATGTGCATAACCTAGAACTAAGTTTCTGACTCCTCCCTCGTGCACAACTGTATGATGAAATGGCACAATAGCTCCTGTTGCTGCTGTCAAAGTATCCTTGATACTATGTGTCCCTCGAATAAGTAAGAGAAAATATTTTGTCTTGTGATCAACTATAACAGTAAAAGCTGGCTTCAATATCTGCAGTATGTAGATGAATAAATAACGTGAACCAGATGCAGATGCTGTATCTATCATTTCAACACTAGCCAATCCAACAAAGGAAGTCAAAAGGCATGCAATTGACCAAAAATTCAAGGATTATCCAACTTGATAAACAGGATATGTAAAAATCCATATCATGTTATTTTAGTTAACCTCCCTCCCAAGAATCACCCACTTCCTGGGAGAGTTTTCTGGTCATAACATCAGCACATAATACCATCTTCCTTTCAAGAAATGGAATCAAATAGGTAGATCAACAAATAGATGGCATTATTCAAGATCGAAATGACTTACTCCTGCTTTGGGTTCTTGAAGAAGAACATTTTCTTCAGTATACCCTGTCTCTTCCAAAAATAAAGGAAATGGTTTCTTGGAGAAATGCCAACACATGGTCAGCAACTTTAAGAGATATCTAAGTTCAGTTGTTATTCCAGACCCTTTTAGCCGTATACTCTCTTTACCACCAAATACACTGCCAACATGCAAGTTTCCCTGCATATCAAGTGATAGAATCAGTTTATGGACAAGGAAAATACAAAACAACAAATGTTCAAGGGTATATCCAGGTTATCAATGATCACTGTGCCACCAATAAAAGATAGCTTGAAGATAATGGCAAAAGATTTAAGAGTTTTTTTTTTTGCTTACCATTTCATAATGGCAAAACTATCAGTTTCAAAATGAAAATTTTAAATCAGGTTTATTGAGATATTCCTATTAGCATAAGTATCCTGTTGAATAATTATTGCAATGAGTTGCCAAATGTCATAAGTATGCTTAACGGAATAATTACTTCTTTCAAAAGTATAATCTTTTGATGCAGCGAAAATTCAGAATTGGAGTTTCATTTGAACCATGCAGAATAATGACCTCACTCTGTGAATGATATCCTCTCTCCCCAGCCTCAACCCTACTGCGACTTTCATTCATTCCATCAATCCAATAATTAATATCTAAGGAATTGGACAACAATACAAGTAGATGAACAGTCGCAGAATGTCTACATCAGCAAACCAAAAATCACACAGAATCAAGAAAGCTGTAGGATATAACTACATCTACTCATATATCTATCCAGCATTCCTTTTTCACAAATGCAGCTGTTTATTTCATTTCGACCACATGAACCAACTTTACATACAAAGATGTCTTGAAAGAGACAAAAAAAAATTGTAACCAGTTCATTCCTAGAAGTAACAAGGCCATGATACAGCTTATCATGCATACTAACAGAACATCCATGAAATAATACAATTAGAGATTCTGATACCAGAACCACAGCAAACAAAATATATTAAATCTAGGAATAGAAATGCTCACCTGCCTCTTCAATAGAAAGTTGATCCCAAATGCTAAGTCCCCGATAGGCCACTTTCCTAGTGTCTCAGAGTACGTAAATCTAAGAGTCTCAGACAAAGTTGAGATAGTCTCCAACCATGTTGCAGGGGCTTGAATCATCCTATGCGATACACGTTCAATTCCCAAAGGGACATTACTGGTCACATTGCCATTATCATTTTCGTCATCGTCATGAGATGTACTTGACTGTAACTTATGATTCAATGTATAGTACAAAAGAGCAACTGCACCGGCTGCAGTAGCCATAGTAGCAGTCGCCATGAATTTATCCCTAATTTAGAAAAAAAAACAACATAAAAATCAAATTAAACTATAACTAGCTTTATTAATGCTTCACCATTACAACATAACTTCTAAATTTCTAAAATTACAGAAACCCATAAACGCAGAACAGCAAAGATTAAACCTTTTCCTCAAAAATAAAAAAGAAATACATTAAATTAAACATAGAATAGCTTAATTTCATTAATTCAGTGAATAAATTCATAAAATTTTTTATCTTTATCATTTTACAACTAAACCCCAGTAAAAAGAAGCCTGTAAAAAACAAAATTTTGAACCCAAATCACAACACCAAACATATCCCTTTTCAAATTAAAAGCCTATAATTGAAATCAAGCAATATAATCCAATTGTTAATGAAACAAAAAGGAAGCCATTTTGGCCACAGATTCTCCGACACAGAATTGAAAAAAAAAAAGAGAGAGAGAGAAATTGAGATTAACCTAAACATAATAAAAAATAATTAATGGAAAGGACATTAAAATATTTTTCCAGAAAAAAAAAATTGAAGCACAAACCTGAAGAACTCGATTTTAGTTAGGTTTCTAAGGAATCAAAAGATTATATACCATAGCATCTCTCAGTTTACACGATCCCTCTTATTATTTTCTCCTTTTTTTTGTCTAATTTTTATTTATTTATTTATTTCTCTGGTTTTTCGAGCTCAGTAAAATCTTTGTTTTGCACAAAGTTTCTCCTGTATCTAATGGACACGTAGAAACACGTGGGTGATAGCTATTGGAAGAGAGTGAGGAATATTTTGTTCAGAACTGAAACCGAACTGACCTGTTTCCAATTGCTAAATAAAATAGCCCATTTGACACGTGGCTAATGGAGATTGGATAGAAGTGAGAATGTTTTTGTTGAGAGCTGAGACCGACCTTACTTGATCTCTGACTCAGTGGCTCTTCTAATTATAGTTTAATAAATCTGTATCTTTGTTGCCGTGTGTTCTGTCACCTTCTCAATTGCCTGCCTAGTTACACCTGAAGTCTTTTTTTTTTTTTTAATTATTTGGAGGAAAACTAAGATTTATATATCCAGAGGATCTGGTTGACTCCTAGAAACTATTTTTAAAGCTTCAAATAAAAAATAGTAAAAAGATAAAAATTAATGTTTAATTATTGAAAATAACATCTAAAAATTATTTTTTGTACCAAGAAATTTAATATTCAAAAGTCAAATCAATAACTTATTTTTTTTCAAAAAATAAGAAATTTTTTTTAATTTATGCCTTCTCGACACACATTAAGAAATAATAAATATTTTTATTTTTATTTGAGGCATATTATTTTAATTAGAATATGTTGTAATTATCTTTTAAAATAATAAAATTAAAATATTTTATATTATTTAATATGTGTGATCAAGATGGACATTAAAAAAAACGGGGGGAAGAGTTTGATACTTTTGAATATGGAGTTGAGTCAATAAAGGAGAGCTGTGAAAAAAAAAACCAATTAGAAGAATTCTTCATGTGGAAACCAAACGCGCAACATTGACCAAGGTTTCTAGATTAATGACTTGAAGTTAAAGTTAATTCAAATTATTAACACAAAAGCTTTGTAGGTAAAAATGGCTAATAATAATTTATCAAATAATACATTGCCCATGAAAATAATGTAAACAGTCATTCATAAACAGATTCATTCTTCATCAATCTCCTGTTTACTAATTGGATTTTAATATATTAGACTATTTTAAATAATGGACTTCTTGACATTTTTTCATTTTCCTCCTTCAACTTTATATTTCATTCTCTTTTTCTTTCTTTTTTCGATATGAGACAAATTTACTACAACACTCCCCCTAAGTGTAACTGTAGTGGAGTTCATATTTCTTTTTTAAAGCACAGTTGTCACTTGAATTTTCTTGCTTCGGGTTTATGGATTTAACTTCGGCCCAACTTCAGTCTTCAGCTTATTAACTGAATCTTGGCTATTTTGGCTCAGAGGATCAACTGTACATTTTTGCCACTTTCTTGCTTCGGACTTATAGGTTCGACTTCGACCCAACTTCACTCTTCAGCTTGTTAACTGAATCTTGACTCTTTTGGCTCAGAGGATCCAGCTGTATATTTTTGCCACAATCACTGATATTGGCTCTTCGTTGGGCTTAGAGGATCAGCTTCAAATTAATCCACAGTCCATTTCACAATTGAGTCTTTTTTGATGCATGACTCATTTCATTTTTCAAGTGCAATCTGTTTCCTCATGAATATTATCACTTGAATTTCACTTTGTCAGGATTTTTAGCCCATTGGAGCACTTGGATTTGACTTTGTCAGGATCTTTAGCCTGTTGGAGCATTGAGACTTTGATATCATGTTGGATTTTTATAGACTTCGTGAACAATTTTTTTCTTGAACTTTTTAAAATAAGTATTGGATTTCAACGTCATTAGACTTCTTTTAAATGATGAATTTCTTAATAAAATGGCCTTAGCCATTTTATCATTTTTCCCTTTAACTTTATATTTCATTGTCTTTTTTTTTTTTTTCTGCATTTGGGATAAATCCACTGCTGTCAACGCCAACAAGTCACCATCAGTCTCAGCTTGCTAATAGCAGTCAAGTGTTCATCAATCTTGATCGGGAAGTTGTCAGTAATGTGTGAATGTCGCGTGTTTCTTGTAGTGTCTCCGCAATGGACAAGACTCTGAAGGCTGAATTCTCTGACCTCACAACTCTAACTTATAATGGAAGTTTTACAGCATCATCATTATCACCTGCCTATTTATCCAAGTTTTCACAACAGAAAGTCAGATGCTGGCATGGCAATATTGATTGTGTATTTGTAGATAATTAATGGTTGAAATATTATATTAGTCGATGGAGATGTTTCTGTAACAGGAGCTTGTAGGTACTGCTTATCAACCAGCAGAAATGTGATAGTCCACAAACAATATTAATAAAAAAGAAAAAAAAGGAAAGAAATGAATTGTAGGAAGAGATAAATTAAAGGTCACATCACAAAGAGTAACTTAATTGGTTCACAGAGGGAAGCAAGTAATATGAAGGAACTCTATAATAAAGTTTTGTGAGTCAAGATATGTGGCCAAGGAGTTGTTCCTATTATCACTAAAGAATCATGAGTATGTTGATAGTAAAACTATAGCACCCATCTGAATTAAATAAAGGGGATATTAGTGCGTACCTAAAACTCAGATTCTCAGTGGCCTCAAAATCTTCCTGTCGAACTGATTGGAAGGCTGAAATTGCAGTCTACACATGAAAGCAACTTTGATGATATTGGACTTCACAGAGAAATCACCGAGACTACTGTCGTATGGCACGTTGCCCCTAGAGTATTTTAAACAGTAAAATTCTATCAAGGGATAAGCATTCATGGATATCTAGTGGAAACCTGATTGTAAAATGGTTGGCCCACCCTTGAGTGTCTTCTCAATGATCAGCACTTGGCCGCAAGAAGAGATTCCCTAAATAATGAGGATACAACAGCATCCCTAAACATGCATGCATACTGACACATATATAAATAGAATGATGCATGTATGCACATGAAGGAGCTCAAAAGTGTCTCTTTTGCAGCAGAGATTGGGAATGGAAATCAAAGCTAGGCATCAAAAAAATAAGGATGCATCTAAATGTCAAGTTTAATATTGTCAAGAAGTTGAAGTTCTGCAGCTCATTTGACAAAGTTGACGATTAGAAACCTGGAACTGGTTATTAAACCATTATGGTAATCATTGAAATAAGACAATAAAAAACTGGGCAAGTAATTGGATTAGACTACTTGACGACTAATCAAATCAGCAAGATTCATAAAATAATCCTAGTGTCAGTCCATACATTCACAAAAACAATATGAGTGTCAAAACATTCTTTTACATAAGAATATAATTTTTTCTTATTGTTGAGCAAACAGGTGCATAAACTGCACCTGCTAGTTATTATGTTATTGCTCATGTCAAAAGGCTATTAATAGAGTTTTCTTTCAGAAAGGGAAAAACCTGAAGTAAGGCAGAGTTTCTGCTAAAGAATTTTATGTGGAAGGCCAAGATATCAAGAGTAAGAACTTCAAACAGTCATGCAGAAGTACAAAATTTCAGCTCGATCATTGCACGATATGAGTCATAAGTCACTACCTACCTGCACTGTTTCCTCAAAAGTAAATGCAGGGTTACCCTTCATTTTCCTTTCCGAGAAATTAACAGCTTCTTGCTCTTTTAATTCCCCACTTGTAGCCTAAAATTATAATACATAGTATTTATTAAGTATGCAAGTTTACTTCATCTAACAACAAATAACAAAATTATAGCTGAAGAGACCCATAGGAGGTTAGATAGCATTTTTTTCAGAACAAATTGAAAACTTTAATATGCATCAATGTCATTGCATCACAAGAAATAAGTTGGGCAGAAAAATGTTGCACAAATATATTCACAGAATTAAGTGGACGTTAAAAAATCAACAAGCTCATATTCTTCGTTAAAACACAAAGAAAAGCAAGTGAATTTGTTGTTGAAAGTCTCCAAAAACAGTAGATATTAAATACCAAACACTTGTAGACTCTCTGTAATTTATTTTGACGACCTACATCAACTTTGCACATCCACTCAAATTATGAGCAACTTTAACATCACATAGCAAAAGCCAAATGTTACAATGTCATTTCCAATTAAATAGGTATGGTAATAAGTGCATGATATGTGATCGTGTCCAGGCGATTCTTGTATGCATCTCTTTCATACACGGGTTAGTATTGAGAAAATAAAAAGAGAAAAACCATGTGGGACAAATTTAAGTAATTGCAGACTCAAAGAAAAATGTGTTAGCCCAGGTAGAAACCACCAATGTTAGAACAGAATTTCCTAAAGTAGGCTGTCAAATCTAAAATGGAGTGAATTCTTTGTCCTTCTCATGCAAACGAGCAAGCATAGTTTATTAATATATAATATAATTTGATATTATATTTGATATTTTTTATATTTAAAAAAAAGTATAATATATTATTGTTAACTAAGTTGTTTTTACTTGGTTTGATAATATAATATGATTGTAAGAATAATAAAATAATAATAATATCTTCAAACTAAAATTAATATTAAGTTTAATTAAAATTCATATAAAATAATATTAAATTTATTTTTACATTTAATAATTAATTACAATCAAATATATAAAATCCATATCAAATAATACCAAATTTATTTTTCATAGCTAATAATTTATTTTTAATAAATAATTAATTATAATTATTTTTTAGTTGATAATTAATTTTACTATTATTATTTAGGGAATGAATGGGAAAAGAAGAAAAAAATATTATTAAATTAGAAAATTATATTTGGCACTTTAAGTACTTGGTAAGGTTATTTTTGAAAGAGAAAATATTTAAACCATGACAAGCCCTTGGTGATTTAAAAAACTTGATAAAAATTATAATTTTCAAATATAAAAAAAAATCATAGAATACCATACAATAAAATTGAAATTGAAAGTCCAAACAAATATAAAACCAAACCATACCATATTATATTAAAACATTGCCAATCATCACCCAAACGAGGTGGTTAATAACACTTTACCAATCTATGACATGAAAGAAAAAATTGCACATACCTTGTGGCCAGCTGGATCACATTTTTAGAGTCACAGTCCATATTCATTATCAATGCCCAAAACGATAGCAACTTCCAAAAGTAAAAATAGAAAAATCGTGGAAAAAAAGTAATATCAGTGAAAGTAACAGTTTGAAAGAGAAAAATTGAGGTTAAAATACAATCGCAAAATGATAACTAGTACAATAATTGGGGGATCTTTCATAACTGTAAAGAAGAAGTGATCCCAACAGCCTTCACAGCCTTAAATGCATGCTCTAGATGTATTCAACAAGAAATTCAATCCATTAGTGTAAATAATTACAATCAATTAAGCTTACAATAACTGTTATACAATTCAAATTTCGATACAATATCAATGGATATGGATAGTATTCTGTGAATTTTGCAAAATTACATACGTAATTGAAAAAAGACGGCTCTCTGGTGAAAAGATGATGATTTGACGATCATATCCTCCTCCACTTCCTCTACTCATTTTAGCTCAATTTCGTGCTTTTGAGTGCAAAAGAATTGCTAGGTCTTTCAGTTCATCTTTCTACGAGTTCCAAACTGATACAGAGAAGGCTGGCCTTCTGCACAAGCGGCGGGAACAATACACAATGAAAGGAACGACGTCGTTTATGGCCAAACTCTGTTTCAATCATCGAACGGATAAGAGTTCTTTTATGCAGAAAATTTAATCAAAACGACTTGTAGTTTGGAAAATAAGATATACATCTATAAAAATTAATAAATTACCATGATAATGACTATTATATATTAAAATGAATATATTATTACTCTATAATAATACTGGAAAGTAAAAGTTTTTAATAAGTAAAGGTTATAATAGTCATTATGGAAGAATTGATGGTGTCTGATTGTAATAATTAGGTAGATACTGTGTTTTGAAAATGTGAAATAATAGGAATCTAAAAAAGAGATGCTGGAAATTACGAAATAAGTAATGGTTTTTAAATTAAATTGTACCTAAGGCTAATAATATATTAATACTAAAAATATTATTTTGTAAATAAAATGTAATATATTTAAATTAAAAAGTGATGTTATAGTTAATACATTTAAATTGAAAAGTGATGTTATAGTTATTTTAATTATATTGAATTAATATGAACATAATGATCACTTTAATTAAGAGCAAATTTTATTTGATTTTAAATAAATTCAAATATTAAATATATTAAATTATTTTTATGATTAATATGAAAATATTTTTTATAGAACTCCTACTATTATGATTCCTCATAATAAGAAAAAAATAAACAATATAACTTATATATTTGAATAAGATAATATATTATTTATTTATTTATCTTTCTTCGTTTCTCTATATTTTTTTAATCACATCCTTTATGCTTATATGCTTTAGTGAGAATTGAAGCAAGGGATTGGATTTTGCCCCATCAAAGGGGCTAGCAAATATAACCTTTGATTTTTTTAAAGTTGTGTATACTTAATACCACATTATGGCTAATGTCAATGCTATCTTATAATATATAAAGAATCAAACTTTAATTGTGATGCTACCCCATTAATATGGACCTACAAATTAATTTTATCCACATTAATCACATTTTGTCATTGGAAAAAGAACAATTGTCAAAAACAGTAGGTAACAATTGCAATCCATCGCACTTTACATTTATTTTAGAATTGTTCTGAAAATGTTGTGACGTGTCAATGGTGTGGTGTGCATTTTTCCGTAAGTCACCACCAATTATAATAGAGCTCGCAAATTTTTTTGGGACCATTATTCAATGATAGAGATCAAATCAAGTCTGATTTTTTATATATCATATCCTCAATTTCGTACTGAATTAATAAAAACGTTATCTTTCTCCATTTATCTTAGATTATTTAATAAATTTATTAATATGATAAATTTTTATTATATTTATATTTAATATTATTTATTAAAAATATATAATAAATTTATTTTTTATTAATTAAATATGTAGAGAGAAAAAATATATATATAATTTAAATTCAAAAATAATAATATTTTTAACAACTAAATCACAATTTAATAGTTTAATAAGTATTTTTATATGAAAAATTTTATTATATCTATATTTAATATTATTTATTAAAAATATTTAATAAATATATTTAATGTTGAAATAAAAAATATTATGTAAATTTATATTTTAAATTAAAAAATATATATTTTAATATAATATAGAAAATGCATCAATTAAATTAGAAGAGACGATATATCATATCTTTTGTTAACAATTATAAGATATTTTGATCAAAATATCAGTTTTCATTTTAATTAATAGTTGGACCAAAAATTCAATTGCCACTTCAAATAATCAGCGATGCAATAAATTGGTAGATATAGTATGGTCCATCTTAATTTGGATTTAATAAGATCATATATATATATATACATATATATATATATGTATATATATATATATGATTGAGTGGAAGTGGCAGACATAATCCAATCAATTAGTCCACTAACTAATTTTTTTGGGTACAAATAAGTCCACTAATCACAGAACATGTTGATGATGTTGCTTTGATTTTTTAAACATTTTTCTACTTTAGTCTATTTATAGGTTTAACCTCTGTTATAAACAGTCTTTTGCAATGATTAATTTTTCTCAATCAATGGCAATTACTATATTTATAGAAAAATATCATAAGCGCATGTTTTTCATGGTGTTTTTTTTATTAAAGATGAAGATTAAATATTATCCTTGGCTATTTTAACATTGCAACTTGGTACTTCTTTTTATATATAGAGTTAAAGACGATCTCGCTTTCCCAATTCAAAGCTCTTTTTGTCTTTTTTTCGTTATATTAATTTAAAGCTAAAAAACAAATGTTAGATAAAGTGCAATATATTATGAAAAAAAGAAAGAAAGTGCGATATATTAAGAATACTAACAAAATTCAAAATTTAAATATGGTTAGATTAACTATTTAAACGATCAGTTTTATTGAGAGTAGATGTATAAATATAATCTTAATATTTAGACTTAAAAAAATATGTATAATACTACTCTTTTATTATTAGACTCATAGACAGATCTCGGTACCTCACCAAAGTCAAAACTAAATTATCATAAGATTTTAAGTCTCAGCACCCAGCCCTTGAGTCTAATCGAGCTTCTTTTGTCCTGGAGCCATATTTTTTATATAGTTACCATATAATACTGTTATACTTGACAGGTTTATTGTTGCATTTTTATCTTATCTCATATTTCTTAATTATAAATAAGGTTAAACTTTCACATATAAATAATTTTTTTTCTCACTCTCTTGCTTTTTTATCTGCAAGTAGATTAAACTAATTTTAGCATGGGTGTTTTTTCATTAGAATTCGATCCCTTTCTCTTATTTTATAAATAGACGAGCCAAATTTTATCATTCGAATCCAAACTACAGAGTTAATTGAGGTTCACCTCTCATTAATATACATGTTCTTTTTTCATCTTTTAAAATATCATCACCTTATTTTTTTCATCTTTAAAATATCACCACGGTTGTGAAGTGGAGTAAATATGTATAAAAATGAACAAAAATTCATGTCACATTTGAGGTATATATTTACTCCACTTTATAAGCTTATTATATATTTTTTGTTTCACTCTACAAATTTAGTATTTTTGCCTTCACTTAACATATTCGCATATAACTTTGAGATGAACAACAATATGAAATGCATATTTGTCTCTAAATTAAACATCTTGATTATATTTGGACAATTTTTTTCTTTTACTATTTATAGTAGTTTTGTAACTTTAAAATAAAAATTAAATAAATTATAAAAATATAATTTTAATTGAAGAAGATGAAAATTTCAAATGTTTGTTATTCATTCTACACCAAATAAAAAAACAATTTAATAAAATTGAATGGAATAATAATAATAATAATAATAACAATAAAATATTAAGGTGCCACGCTGCATCTGACTCCGACAAACTCGCAAATTACACTGCTTGGCTGCTACTGATTCGTTCACGTCAATAATCAATAATCTCTCTGAAATACGTCTACGGTTAATAGAAAAAGAGCCACGTTTTACACGTAGTCATTTAACGGTTGGTAAATCAATATTAAATATTAATATTTTCAAAAGAAAAAGGCACACTAACCGTCCTTTCGCCCTCACCGGCCAATAACTATACATTAATATAATAAAATATGAGCTAGTAAAAAACTGAATTATCGATTTTATTTAAAAAGTTTCAAATCAAAATTGAATCATAAATAGTAATAATTTGACTATTAAACTGAATTATTCATTGTATTGCATAAAATTGACTATTAAATGATATTTTTACTTTTTAACTATTATATTATATATATATAATATAAATTTAAATTTAATACATTTTTATGTGTAATAATTTTTTAAAATATTACTCATTATAATAATAAATTTTAACATAAATACATAATTAAAATATAAAATATATATTTTAAATATAAATATATTCTATTAAAATAATTTAATATACATATATATAATTTATAATTTATTATATATATATAATTTATAATTTATTAAATATATTATATATAATATATATAATTATAAATTTATGAATTTATAATATATATATATACACACATAAATTGCTAGATTTGATTAATCAAATAAGAATGGTTTTGTTACTAAAAAAATTTAAACTGAAATTAAAATTTTAAAAAATTTAAAATTTAAAATTTAAATTTAAATTATTAATTTAGTTAATTATAATTTTTTGATCCAGTTTAATTGCTTTTATTTTAATTTTCGAATTAATCAATTTTTTAAATCTATTTTAGAAAAAAAAAATCAATATTTTTATTAAAAAAAGTTAAAAGTATACATTGAGATGCAGCGGCGAAGTCAAGAATTTCACTGCCAAACGTCAAGTCACATGCACTACATAACTACATAGCTATAAATAAGTATAATTATTGAAAAATTCTTAAATAGACATAGTCTAGGACGCCCTACTCAAGGATAAAGCAATTATAATTTAAAAAAATTAATTTAAATTACTTTTTTATATATTATAATTCAAACTAATACATAAACCAAACACATATAAGAATTTCCCGTAATTATTATTATTATAAAGGCCAACCCGATCTCTTCATATTTTCATTTCTCTCTGGTCATCATCAGTCCAAACTTTTCTCCACATCCCTTTTCACCAGAAAAAAAAATTTCTCAGGCCGCCGGCGACATGGCTGACGAGTTTGAAACTAGTGTGGACTACGGTATTAAACTTTCCAAGAGAATTTACTATGGTAAAGGATTGCCGCCGGCGCCACTTGGAATGTCGAGGTCATCGGAGAGTTTGTTACCGACAGCGGTGATGGTATATGCGGTGGTTTCAGAGCCAGAAGTAGTAGACAATCCAGACGTACCAAGTTACCAGCCTTACGTTCATGGACGATGTGACCCGCCGGCGTTAATACCATTGCATATGATGCATGAAGTAGTTATGGAAGTTGAGTGTTGCTTAGATCATGCAAACGTTTGTTTTAGCGGGAAGTGGCGCGTGCATTGCATTAAGACGAGTAGTGAGTGTGATTGCCGCATCGCCATACCTATGGGAGACCAGGTAGTTGCAGTGTGTATATGTGTGTGTGTGTGTGTGTGTCTGTAAATATATATATATTTAGTAACAAGAACATTTCTATTGGTTTTTTTCCCCTTTCTGTAAATTAAGCATCTTAGAGATCGTGCATCGTTAAGATTAGATTAGATAACTAATTAATTAATTTTTAGTAACTGATTAAGTTTGTGAGTAAAGACATGATTTTGATTGATAATTGGAAAAGACGAGACACCTAATGCATTGTTCGCCATAATTGACGTGTGCAATACAATATAGTTTTGAAAAATGGTGAAGAAAACAATAGAAGATAATCATAACAGCTGGAATAATTTTACTTTATTGCAAGTTAAAATTTTTTATCCACTTTTACAGTGTCTTGAACTAGGCGAAATCCAAGCATAGTTTACTCTTTTAATGGAGGATTAATTTATTCTATGAAATATGAATTTTGATTTTTAGCCTCAATGGGTTATGTTTTAATTGTTAATTTTGCTTCTTCACTCGAGGAATTTCGGGCTGAAATTTTATTTTTTTTTCATTTATATTTGCATGATATATATAATATAGACATGATTATGGAAATTCAGTGTGTTTTCATGTTGGTATAAGATATTGTCTTTTACTTGCTTTTTGCTAATAAAATTGTGTTAGAGAATATTTTATGGTAACATGTTTGTAGTAACTCTTGAAATTCTCAAGAAAAGCATGATTTGGCTAACAGGGTTCAATTCTAGGTCTTGAGGTTGATGTTACTGGAAGATCATATCATAGCCAGTTGATCACTGTAGAAGAAGCAAAAGATAAGGAAAAAATAAATAAAGGAGGAAGTGGACGTTATTTGAAAGGCAGAATTTATACTTTTGAAATCCCACAGGTGATTGCTTTGAACATCTGATGCTTAATTGTGTTTATTAATTAATGCCTTTTGATTTGTTTTATAATTAATTAATGTTCTCTTCAAGATATTTGTTTGTTATTTACCTTTTAGGTTGGTGGAGGAACAACAATTTCAGTTAAAGTGACTTGGAGTCAAAAGCTAGAGTATAGTGAGGGGCGATTCTGCCTCAATTTACCATTTAGTTTTCCAGCTATTGTCAATTCCATTGGCATAAAAACTTCCAAGAGAGAGAAGATACTGTTGAATGTGAATTCTGGTGTTGGCAAAGAAATTATATGCAAGAGTACTAGCCATGTTCTAAAGGTATATATCATTCTTGTTGCTTTTCATGTTCCAAATCAGCTTCTAAAATGCAAAGGAATTGACACGAGTATTATGGTCTTTCCTAGGAGCTAAGGCGTGAGGTTGGAAAAATGGGTTTCTTGTATGAAGCAGAAGTATCAACTTGGTCAAGTGTTGACTTCAATTTTTCATATGCTGTATGCCCTATCACCATTGCCTGTTTTTTCACCACAAATTAATTTTCTTTATACTAGTTTCACGGTCTTGCGACATGTAGCATATCTGCAGTTTTCTGGTTGATAGCTACAACATTAAATGCTGTGTTTACAGGTCGTTTCAGAGGACTTATTTGGCTGTGTGTTCTTGCAATCCCCACTTTTGCGGGATTTTGATGAACGGCAGATGTTCTGCTTCTATCTTTTCCCTGGAAATAACCAGAGTAGGAAGGTTTGTTATTATTAATCTGCCTCCAAAAATTTTGTTTTTAAATGCATTTCATTCAGGAGAAGGATAATCATCATTAGACCGGGCACACTTGCTTCTCCATTTTGTTTATATTTCTGGCATCTGACCTCTCCACGGGATCATATTGCATTTTCATTTAGTGACACTTTTGAAAAAGGATGATAATGATAAAGCAGTTACTTTTCGATAGTCATGACTTCACCTCTAATAAAAATCAATGATCTCATTAGAGAAAGGATAGCGTATAACGCAGTGTGAAATAAATCAATCAAAACCAGATGGCGGAATTTTGTAGCACAAATTAAGTAGAATAGAAATATTCACTGGAACATTGACTTTAATAAAGTGGATAAAATGATTTCTCCTAAGATGAAATTCTAAACAAAAACAGACTAGAAAGAAGTTTACTGAGGCATGGGGACTGGAATTTTCTTGGTACAGGGACACTGGCCACTACTAGTTTTGGTTTTGGGTCAGGCTTCTCTGAGAGCTCAGAGCATTAAACATCCATGTCTTTAAATAAAGGTTTTTTCTTCATTAAAACCATTCTCAATTCGCCCTTTATTTTTTTCCCTTGAATCTGTTAGGTTTTCAGGAAGGATGTGATCTTTATAATTGATATGAGTAAAAGCATGAAGGGGGATCCTCTTGAGAATGCAAAGAGTGCATTAATATCATCACTGTCTAAACTCAATTCTGGAGATTCTTTCAACATTATTGCTTTCCATGAAGAGACCCACTTATTTTCATCATTAATGGAACCAGCAACCAAAGGAGCAATATCAAAAGCTATTCAGTGGCTGAATGATAATTTAATTGCAGCTGGTGGTACAAACATTTTGAATCCTCTGAAACAGGTGTGTATAAATTGCCAATATGTTGTCTAAAAAACTGTTCGAAAGGCTAAAGTTCATGTTTGGCTTATATTCTTAACATTTTTTATGATTAATTTCTCAACATACTTCTATATGCTAGTTCTATATTTTGTATTCTTTTCATCACTATCTCTACAAGGAGCTACATGTTCTGAAATAAGGAAATAGTACTGTCCTATGGTGTTCTCTTTCTGCTACTCCTTTTTCTCTGTCTTTTCCTCTACCCCATTTTCTGTTCATGTAAAATTAGTGGCCTACTCTATATATAACACTAATTAACTTGTTTCTCCGTGGACCATATTCTGTATGTTTCACTTCTGCATCTATAAATGAGATTCTTTATAAATATGTTATTTGTTTTAGGCTATGAAGCTGTTGGCTGAAACTACTGATTCAACTCCTCTTATTTTCCTCATCACTGATGGAGCTGTTGAGGATGAAAGAGATATTTGCAATTTTGTAAATAGCTGTCTCACAAGTGGAGGATCAATTTCTCTTCGGATATATACATTTGGCATTGGTAAGGATTTGGCATTCCAGTTCTGTATTTAGTTGTGGATACCTGTTGTCTTTATATCTTTGATGTCATACTTGTGCAGTACATGTACAAATTATGATTGTGTAAGTAATTAAATGCATATACATGCTTATAAAGATTCAATGTAGTGATACTCAAAATTCAATTTATAATTTACCTTGATCTATCTTGTTATTGAAATGAATATTCTGGATTAACTAGCCTTTTGTTTGTTAATTTCATAGCAACCATTCTTGGAGAATAAGATCAATCATGGCTTGGTACAAGCTTAATAAATTTCTCTTTATTGGCACCCAGATTGAAGGGGAGCCTTGGCGCAGCGGTAAGTGCTGTCGCCGTGTGACCTGAGGTTATGGGTTCGAGTCGTGGAAATGGCCTCTTGCAATTAATTGCAAGGGAAGGCCGCGTACAAAGACCCAATGGGTCCGACCCTTCCCCAGACCCCGCTCATTGCGGGAGCATTCGTGCACCGGGCTGCCCTTTTTTTTATTGGCACCCAGATTACCAAAAGAAGGAAAAAAAAATCAAGTCTCTCCATGCGATGGCTTTTATTTAACTATAACTTGTTTGAAGAATCAATTCTTACCAATCAGTTCTAACAGTTGGTGTGATAGACTTGGTGCTTTTGAAATTTATTGAATTCAATTCAAATCTGCCTATTAAGTTTATCATAGGTCATGGCAATCAGAATCATTCAAATGATCATCCACTTAGTGGGTTGACATTTAGTGGCAGCTGAGATTGTGTTAGGCTAAGAAAATAAACAAAATCATTGGCGTCTCAATGTCATTTGTCGTGGAAGAATTGGCAACAAAGCAGTCCCATCTCTTTACATTTAGAAGTATTTAAGCGTAATTCATTCTTGGGGCACTTAAAAATACCTCTATAGCAAAATTTTAACAAATTCTTAATGCAAACTCTGCAGGTATATATTGCAACCACTATTTCTTGCAAATGCTAGCACAAATTGGAAGGGGTTATTTTGATAGTGCTTATGATGCAGGTTAGCTGTGTTTATGTTCAGAAGGGAGTTTTTGGGATTTGATTAGTTACCCTCTGAAGCTATAGCATGCTATGGATTTGACATTTTAGGTTCCTATATTCATTTTGTTTTCAGATTCAGTTGATTTCCGAATGCAGCGATTATTTACAACTGCTTCATCTGTCATTCTGGCCAATATAACTTTAGAAGCTGTGGAACTTGATTCATTCGAGGTAAACTTCATGATGTCCAATATTCTTGAAGTTCCTTCTGGCAGTCTCTTGTACTGAGATATAGTAGCTAATACTCGGTTTAGTCTGAGAACATTCTATTCATTTGTGTCATCTGATTTCTTTCTGTGTCTGACATGTTGCCTTTCTGTGAGTTCCTTGCAGTTGCTTCCGTTTAGAATTCCAGGCCTTTCACGTGGCAGTCCCTTGGTTGTATCCGGCAGATATAATGGAAACTTCCCAGATTCTGTTAAAATTAGTGGTATCCTGTCAGATATGAGCAATTTCACAATAGAATTAAAAACACGAAAGGCAAAGGATGTCCAACTTGATAAAGTAATCTTTTTTCTGTGCTTCTGTTAAATTATATATTTGATATCACCAACATGTTGCAGATAGTCAAAAATTATAATCATTTTGTCTGCCAAGGATGATCATTTGATGCAACTGTAGTATCTGGTTTCTTATATGCTTTTAGATCTTCTCAAGAGGGAGGCTGAATTCCTAACTTCTAGCATGATCAACAACAACAACAACAACAACAACTAAGCCTTAATCCCAAACAAATTGGGGTCGGCTGTATGGATTCTCAACAAAATAAGCTCAAAAGACACCAAAAAAGATACTCCAGCCTTAGACCCCTTCCAAGACACGGATTTTACGTCTCCATTCAAGTCTGTCATTAATCAAATCCGCATCAAGATCTAAGGCACGTAAGTCTCTTGCTATCACCTCCTTCCACACAGTTCTAGGTCTGCCACGACCTCTAGCCCTCTCAATCAACAAATTCTCACACTTACGAACCGCAGCATTAGGAGGTCTTCTTAAAACATGCCCATACCATCTAAGTCTTCCTTCCCTCACCTTATCTCCGACGTCCGCTACTTGGACTTTTTGTCGAATATGAACATTCTTAATTTTGTCCAGTCTGGTATGTCTACACATCCATCTTAGCATCCTCATTTCTGCCACACTCATCTTATGCAAATGTTGTCCCGTTGGTGCCCAACACTCACTACCATAGAGCATCGCAGGTCTAACAACCATCCTATAGAATTTACCTTTCACTTTCAGAGGTATTTTCTTATCACATAAAACCCCAGTCGCACCCTTCCACTTCAACCACCCTACCTGTATTCTGTGAGCCACATCTTCATCTATACGGCCATCATTCTGGAACACCGAACCCAAATATTTGAAGTGGTTGGTTTTAGGAACCAAAACTCCATCCAACTTAACCTCATGTTCCTGCTTCTTCCTTAGACTGAACTCACAGTGCATATATTCCGTTTTACTCCTACTTAACTTAAAACCCTTGTCCTCGAGGGTTTTTCTCCACACTTCCAACTTACTGTTTACACCAGCACTAGTCTCATCAATTAAAATAATGTCATCAGCAAACAACATACACCAAGGAACATCGTCTTGTATGCTTCTGGTTAGCTCGTCCATAACCAGGGTAAATAAATATGGACTCATGGCCGAACCTTGATGCAATCCGGTAGTAATAGGGAAAGTCTCAGTGTCTCCACCAGGTGTTTTCACACTAGTGGATGCATTCTCATACATGTCCTTGATGATGTTGATATATTTGCCGTTGACTCCTTTCCTCTTCAAAACCCACCATAACACTTCTCTTGGTACTCTATCATAGGCTTTCTCCAAGTCAATAAATACCATGTGGAGATCTTTCTTCTTCTCTTGATACAATTCCATTAGTCTTCTTAGAAGAGAAATAGCCTCCATGGTAGATCTCCCTGGTATAAACCCAAACTGATTCTCCGAAACTCTTGTAAGCTTCCTCAATCTGTGTTCAATAATCCTTTCCCATAATTTCATAGTATGACTCATAAGTTTGATACCCCGATAATTTGTACAGCATTGAATGTCTCCCTTATTTTTATATATGGGTACCATGATACTCTTCCTCCAGGCATTCGGCATCTTACGTCCTTTCACAATAGCATTAAAGAGTTTAGTTAACCAGGCAACTCCTACCTCTCCAAGGTTCTTCCAAACCTCTATAGGAATACCATCCGGGCCACAAGCTTTACCAACTTTCATATACTTCAAGGCTTCTCTTACTTCACTATGCAAGATCAAATTTAATAATTTGAGGTCGTGTTGCTGTTGCTTTAAGCGTGAAACTTTCAATCTTTAATATCATCATGACTTCCTTTATATTTTATATGGAGTTATTTCCCCACAAATATGCTTGGCTTTGAATCTCCAACAGGATTAGTTCTGCCTGATACATGTAGTGCTCTTCAATTATATACAGAAATGAATTTGTTCCAAATTTTCAAGCATGCAATTTGTCCATCCTTTAAGGAGTCACAGCCGTAATTGATATCAGTTACTCCACCCTCTAGAGTGGAGGATCATATTAATTCACTGTAGATTACTGCGATTAAAATTTGTGGTTCTTTAATTTTTTACCTTGCAATTGGCAGGTACTTGCAAGGAGAAAAATTGATATTCTCACAGCTAGCGCATGGATGACAGAAAGCAAAGACCAAGAGCAGAAGGTTTGCTATTGAAATTTATATTATTACTCATTGATATCATTTATCAAAATATTTAGTTTGAATGGGAGCTAGGTTATCTTAAACTGCAATAAGAAAAGAAAAACTACAAACATGGCATTGCCATAGACTAATAAGCATATAATTAAAGAGGATGTGATCTTGTGGTAGTAAATATGCATGAAAATAATTCTTTTTCTCTTTCAGAAATGTTATGTGCATTATATGTTCTGCTGCAGATTGCGAGAATGAGCATTCAAACTGGGGTTTCATCTGAATATACCCGTATGATTTTGCATCAAACTAATAGAGTGGAGAAAGCACCAGAAACAATTCTGATGCAGGAGGTATGCTTTTGCCTAACTTCTAACTTCACACAATTTGTATCAAAGAATTTAAAAATTCCCCATATTTCTCCGAGTTCATTTCACATTGCAAACCCACAAAGGTGATGATATGTATAAGAAATACGTAATGGTTCGAGAACACCTCTTATTTATTTCCAGATCACCATCTATCATAGAAGTTATTAATTTTCAAGTGATGAAAAAAATGTACATGTGATGTAGCTCAGTTATTTAGTTTCCTAAAAGAATCTATTAAACCAGGTATTCAACAAAATCAATCCACTTAAGCAAGTGAACTCAGAAGAGCCGAAGATCATATTCTTGGGGAGTCTAGGTGTCGGCTTCGGCAACTTGGCTGCAACAGCAGCAAACATTCCTCCAGGGACAGAGGAAATAAAGTCACCTGAAGCGACAGACATGCTAGTTAAGGCAGCTTCAAATTGTTGCAGCAGGGTGCTTGATAAGTGCTGTTGCGTGTGCTTCATTCAGACTTGTTCATATATGAATAACCAATGCTCAATTGCTCTCTCACAAATCTGTATTGCTCTCTCTTGCTTTGAATGCCTGAACTGCTGTTATGAGCTTTGTGAATGTAGTTAATTTTCATGATGTAAATTGTTGCCGAAAATATAAATTAAGATGCTTGAATTATAATCTAAATGGCTGTTAAACAAAAGATACAAAGGATCTGTTGTTGAATAATATATATTTTGATGTATTATTAGCAGCAGTATTGTTTCCTTATCTCTCATTTCAGTTCTTTGGATGTCGATTTGAAGAGGACAAAATCTTTGTTTTTTTAATTTTTTTTTGGAAAAAAATATCAAAACACATTTAGCAATATCCAGTGGAGGAAGTAAGGTTCAATTTGAGAGGTCAAATTTTTAAGTAAAATAAAATGCATTCAATATGAGTTTATTGCGAACAAGATTCAATGTAAAATTAAATAAAAAGTACTTTTTCCATTCTCTTTATATAATGAAAATAGAAAAAATACAAGAATTAAAAAGGTAATTAATAAGTTTAGTGTGATAATTTATCTTAATTAGCCTTAAATAAATATAATTTTATAATTTATAATATTAAGAGAGAGGCGACTGATGAATAAAATACTCTAAAAAGTATTTATGATTAAAATTTTTATTTTAAAATAGAATAGATAAATTATTCTCTATTTATACAATAAGAGTACATATTCATATGCAAACAATATAAATAATTATGTATAATTAAATTATTTTTATAGAGTGCAACACTTTATAAATCTGTGTCCAAAATATTTAAGAGAGAATAAAAAATATATCGATAATGTACAAATTTATAAATTCGGATATAAATATCAGTCGTAGAACTCTTTCAACAAAATATTTTTGGACACTAAAAATAATAATTGTGGCATAAAAATAATAAAGTATCATTTAACACAAATATATTTATTTCAAAATTAATTTATAAATTATACATAAAAATTTTAAATCATATTGGTTGATATAATTTAAAATTATGTCACAATTATTAGTTTGATATGATGTCACCACTTATTTCAAATAATTAGGATTAGATAGTTAAAATTAATGCTCATATTATAATATATGACAATAACTAATTCATAATTATGTCCTAATTAGTAAAATAAAATACAATTTAAAGAAATATCTCATAATTATAGCATTAATTTATGTATTGAAAAGTGATATATATTAATTATATAACTTACATTTATATGTCATTTGTCTTATTTGATGTGTAAAATACAGTTACTTGTGATGATAATTTTAAAATTTTTTTAAGGAATATTCTTTAATAATTTTCATTTTAAGTATTTTTCTCTATATAAAAAGAACACATTCAATAAAAAAAATTTTAATATAAAGAGAACAGAGTGAGTAATTCTTTTAAATTAGTATAACAATTAATTTTTATTCTTGATTTTCACAACTTATATAAATAATTTTTGAATTTATTTATTTATTATTATTATTATTATAAAGTTATATTTTTTGTATTACTATATTAGCAAAGAAATTCAAATAAAATTGGATAAAAAAATAAAATTAATTATTGAATAAAATTAAATAATATATTATTATTATTATTATCATTATTAGTAGTATATTTAATTATTTTTACTGTATTAATTATTTTTACATATATTAAAATTATGGATGTTAGATTGTTACTATTGGTCTATTGTCTGAATCAAAGTCAAGTGAGAATAATTTTAGGAGAATTTTGTTACCATATAACGTAGTGAAGAGAGAAAAAAAAAATTTGGAAAGAAATGGAGCTCATTGGATATAAGCACTGTTGATATTGTTTTAGCTATACATTCGCTTAGATTGTAAATTAAATGATCTCTTTCCTTTTTTTTTTTTATCTTTATATAAAAAATAATGGATGTTAATTAAAATTTCTTTTACCAGGTGTTACTTTTTTATAATATCTATTCGTTTCGTAATTTTTTTTTATTTTTTTAAAAAATAAATAAATATTTTTTAATCAGTTAAAAAATAAAATTATTATCACGTTAATAAGATATTTAATAAAAATAAATAAAATGATTGCTGCATTAAGATATCTAGTAAAAATAAATTTAACCTGTTAAAGAATATATTTGAATAAAAAAATAAATTTATGTATTAATTTATCAGAAAAAAAATTTACGATAAAAGTAAAAAATTGAATTAAAGTTGAAGTATTTTTTTGATTTTTTGCTGAATTAATTTCAAAAAAGAAATGCCCAGGTATTACTTTTTTTATAACGTTTAATTATTTTTCAACTGAAATATCAGCAAAATATTTGATAAGAATAAACTCATCAGGTCAAAAGATAAATTTGAAAAAAAAAATTGTGTATTAATTTGTTAAAAAAATTATGATATAAGTAAAAATGAGAGTAAAATTTAAGTATTTTTTTTAATATGTTTTTCTAATTTTTTTAATATTTTAAACATAAAAATTCGAATAAATTTTATTACTTTAAAATTTATTTTAAACATATTGATTTTATCATTCAATGTAAAAAAATTAATTAAATGGTGAATTGAAAATTAATTTGCATGATAATTTCCCCCACGGAAGAACTTGAAAAAGAAAAAAACACATTTTCAATCATTATTATATATATGCTAAAATCCGAAAAAGAATATATTTTTAGTGTTATATATTTATATTATATATAATATTATTTTTTATGTATTAATTATATTAATATATAATTATTTATTTACAAAAAATAATATAAAATATCGGATAAATTATTAAAAAAATAACACTCTCTACCATATTTTTAAAAATTTTTATTTTTTATCAGGGGTATTTTAATCATTTTATTATAAACTCATAATAAACTCATTATAAATTGTATAAAATTTATAAACTCATGATAAACTTTTCATAAATTTATTGTAAACTCTTTGTAAGCTAATAAAAATTTAGTATTTTAATAAATATTTTATAAATTTTGATATTTTGATAAATATTTTATAAATATAATAAATTTAAAATTAATTTTAATTTTTTTATATTTTTATCAAAAACCCTAAACTATTTACTTGTGAAAATATAAAATCCCCATATTTCATCGCCAACCCTCTTCTCAATTTCACCATGCCTTCGTCTTCGTCGCCAATTTGCCTCAGTCTCATCTTAAAGCCGCCTCTCGCTGTCATCTTCATCGTTTTTATTATCAGGTTTTGCCCATTTTCTTCGTCATTTTGTTTTGTTTGATTCTCTCTACATGTACAGTGACGAACGTAGAAAATTATTAAAGGGGAGCTCAATTTTTATAAAAAATTATGATGGTGGTCGATCCTTGGTCGATAGAAATTTTCTTGTCAATATTATTTATCATCCCATCGCTCGTCGTCACATCCATATTTATAGTAATAGAATAAAAAATTCATTGAGGGAGCTAAATTTTTACAATATATATATATGAATTTACTATCAAATTAAATATTTAATATTATGATAATTTAATAATTAATTTATACTATTAGATTAACTACAGTTAAAAAATAATAATTTTGCATATTTTGAAAACCTTGCACAATAGCCTTATTTTTAATTTTTTAAAAAATATATTTTTTTCACGTAATATACGAGCAATCAATTATTTACGTATATATAAATTTTAATAAAAATTTTATGAATTAAAATAAAATTTATTTAAATTCATATATATGTAAATTATATATATACATAATTAAATATATATAATTCATTTAAATTTAAATATATAAATGAATATATATATAAATTTATATATATATATATATAATTCACATATGTATATAAATGTGTGTATATATATACATATATATATTCAAATTCATTTAAATTTAAATTTAAATATATAAATGAATATATATAAATTCAAATATAAATATAAAATTTATAAAAATATAAATGAATGTGTGTATGTATTTTATATATATATAAAAAGAATTTGTATATATATATACATACAATGTGTGTATATTTACATATACATACATATATATACATATATATAATTCATTTAAATTATATATAATTCATTTAAATTTAAATATATAAATAAATATATATATAAATATAAAATTTATAAATATATAAATGAATGTGTGTGTATATATATACACACACATATATATATATATATATGGATGAAGGAGGTTCGAGCCCCTTGGACTTGTGCATCCGCCACTGTCTATATATATGCGTGTGATTTATTATATATATATACACATGTATATATATATATATATGTATATATATATATATATATATCATCGCATAAATAAGAATTTGTAAGGATATTTCAAATACTGTAAAATTCAATTTTGCAAAATAGCATATGTTTCATGAAATGAAATTCCACAATCCATAACATTTTACATAATATTAAAATAATTTATATGATTCTTATAAACTAGATTTAGTTTATAATTGTTCAATTGTCATATTTTTAAGTCTCGCCTATACTGTGTTTTGAAAGTCTAAATTAGTCTATTAGTGTTAATATTATTAGTTTGATTAGTTTAATTTATTGGACTTGATTAAAAATCCTTTAAAATTGTTAAAATCGAATTTTGTTGTTTTTCTTTTAAAAAAATGAAATGACAAAATTAGTTAATATTCAATTAAATGGATTTTTAAATGAATCTTCAAAGTAATTGTGATGACCCTTTGTTTTTGTTGCACTATTGAAGTTATATCTGGGTTTTTCTTGTATGGAGATATCAAAGAGATGCAGTCACTATCCAAGATAGATAGTTCAGTTGATTAAATAAGGCTGAGCAAATGACTGAGAGCGAGTGTTTGAATACCATTAAATATTTTATCAGGGAGGAGCAAAGAGTTTCAATATGCGATCTACACCTTAAACAAGATTAGTCATACATTTAGATCGTTAAATGGATAAGAATAGATAAATTTGTGGTTAAATAAAAAAAAAAGAGATGCAATCACTCTCTTTATGTATATTTATATATTATTTTATTTATATATTTATTCAGTGTTGTATATATAAAATTAATAACATGCAAGTAATTATGGATTGCAAGTTTTTATTAAGCTGCATAAATATTGTGCTTTTGATGCTCTTCAGGGTTGGGAAGCTTAATGTTTATATTAGTTGTATTCTATTGAATTTTAATTGTGAAGTTGTTGTATTGTATTTTAAGTATAAAATTATTTGATATAAAAATATTTTAATAGATTTTATTGCATTTCCAATTTAATCATAGTTAAACATATACATAAAGTGTTAAATGAGTTTAGAATGCTTACCGATAGAAAAGTTATTATAAATAGGTTTGGGATGGGTGCATAAATTTAAACTTAAACACATTTGGAAACAGTGGAGTGGATTTCACAAAATCCTACCCATTGTCATTCCTATTGTCCTCTCTTTTTTTATTTTCATGATAAATTATATTTTTATATTGAAAACAGGCCATGGCAGGCGAACTAACAACTTTCGATATTGACTTTCTAATTATTAATGCTGCAAACATGGTGGAAGAATTGGCTGCCAAAGCAAAACTCTTTTGCAGATATTGCTAAGGCTTGTTCTATTGCCGCCAACACCTATGCTTCCATGATTGCTGAACACACAGAATTTGCCTCCACGGTTCCTGAAAACGCAGAATCCACCTTCAAGGCTGCTGAACATGCAGAATTCAGCTCCAGATTGGTCGTCGACAATGAAAAAGTCAGCAAAGTTGATGCAGATGTCGTCGTTGTCATTAAAGCTGCAATCCCATAATTTTGCTTTAACAGTATTGTGGAAAGAGATCACTCCGAATAGATGATATCCTATAGATTGAAAACATGCCTTATTATAGTCTTCTCTTTTAACAGCAACCAATTTATTTCATTTGATTAACATTAACAGTTGTGGAGATGACTTTAGCACTACAATAATGCAAATCAAAAGCCTATTCATTTTCTAAAAGAATAATTGTGAAACATAAGGTAGCCACAGAAACTAGTGAATATAAGCCTCAATTTGAAAACTAGAATAACTATTTATATATAAATTCATATATTTGAAATCGTACCACTAGGTACTAATTTGGCAATTAATAACAGAAATAGAACTACCACACGGAACCCGTTGGAGTTAGCCCAGCAGGCCACCTGTTGTTACTCCTACGGGAGGGCAGGGGTTCGATCCTCAAAAATATATTTCCGAATGTCGAGCTTTTAAAAAGAAAAAAAAAAGAACTACCACACGGAATGCTATATGATAATATTTAAGAGATTATTCTTTAGTGGTAGCAATTTTAAATTTTAATTATTATTATTTTTTTGCCTTTTATTTTTTAATAAATTTAATTTTCCAAATATTGATGTAGAAAACATATATTAAAAAGTTATTTTAAATAAAATATAATTATAAATTACTAATTTTAAAGAAATTAATGTAATGAATTGTATAAGAAAAAAGGTAATTTTTTGCATAAAATTATATTTCATTATACCTATAAGAACGACTAAGCGTTTACTTCTGTCGTTTACACTGAAGGGCCAATTATCCCCGATCTGTCGTTTATTGAGGTCAACACTCAATATCTTACAAGTTACGCTTACCCCTCTACCCAAATCTTCCCTCTTCTCTTTTTCCCGCCTTTCTCCTCTTTATTCCAGGTGACTTTTCTGTTTGTTTCGCGAGAAAATCACCAAAATTACCGAAGTAAATACAAAATCTATTCAAAATTCCAGATTCTCTCTACATTAATTGCTATTAACAAAACGAATCATTTGATTCATTTGATTTTGAATCCGTTCATCTGTTATATGCAATTTTACATTTCGATGATATAAATATCATATTTGAGTATATGATTATATGATTTTTTTCCTTTTTTTTTCAGTTTACAGCCTCAAATGATTATTCGCTCTATCTTCTTCTTCCTTCTGGTCTCTGTCCCTTCCCCTATCAGGTAAATAGCTGAGTTAGGGTTTTAATTTCAATTCTTACAAATAATTTTTTTTCTGATATTCTGACTCGAGTGCTTGACGGAGCTTAGGTCTTCAAGCAATGGAAGTAAAGAAGAAGAGAAGACATTAGCTATGATAAAACCAGATGGATTGTTAGGTAACTACACGGAAAGGATAAAAGAGGTTATTGTGGATTCTGGTTTCAGCATCTATAGAGAAATGATCACTCAACTTGATGAAGATCGTGCTTCAAAATTTTATGCTGAGCACTCTTCAAAAAGCTTATTTTCAAGTCTTATCAAATACATGACAAGGTATCTTCACTTCAATTTGATTGAATTTAAACTCAATTGTCATACTGTTGCCGAATCTTGTTTAGTTCCTCATTAGATTATTTGATATTGTTTAGTTCTTCATTGTATTGTTGTATCATCTATAGCCTCAATGCCTCATTCATAATCTATATGGCTCTTTCATGTTGATTCATAGCTTTTGTCAGTGGTCCGGTGTTTGTTATGGTATTAAAGAAGGAAAATGCAGTTGTTGATTGGCGTACTTTGATTGGACCAACTGATGCACGAAAAGCTAAGATTACACACCCTAACAGGTTGTTTGTGCTCTTTTTTCAGTTTTTATAGCGTTTAAGCTGTTATATTTCAAGTCTGTCCCATTTTATGCCTTGTAATATGGATTTCCCATCTCATTTTACTTTATTCTTTTTCTCCTAATTACTTATGGTGCTTGCAGCATCAGAGCAATGTGTGGGCTGGATTCAGAAAAGAATTGTGTTCATGGTTCAGACTCTCTCGAATCAGCTCGAAGGGAAATCACCTTTTTCTTTGGAGATATATCCTCAGGTCAGTTCCCATCTCGCATCATTGTTTTTCTTTGACACCTTTGGTAATGCCAAATGACAACACTGGCATTGTCTTAGTTTCAATAGTGTGAAATTATACTGACGCACAATTTTCACTTTTAGGCCATGGATTACAAAAATATGATGATAGAATGATGTTTCTCACCAATAATTATATATATATATATATATATATTTTTTTTCTTTGCATAATTGAAGAAGAAAATTTCTTAATTTTACAGTAACCTGATAGATAAAATGATAATTTTGTTTTATATAGTCAGTGCGTGTATGCCATTATACTTCCTAGGCATTCAATGGAACATTAGACCTATGTGGTGTCATTTGCATGGTGGAGTGTTTGTTAATGAGGCTTGATATATGTATAGTTCCCCTGATGCACCATTTACATTAGAAACTATGGCAGAGACAGACATCATTTCTAATCATTCTATGAGTTGACTTACAATTGTAATTGGCAAATACAAACAAAAAAAATAATTACTTGTAAAACAACTATAATTAAATTACTTATATTACTAAGTTTGCAAACTGCTTAAATGATTAAAATAAAGATTTATAGATTAGTTTAAGTTTACTATACAAGGGATACAAATACTTTTATTCTAGTAGTTTAGTGGTTGAGTACTTGCTTCTTAATGTAGGAAGGTCAGAGATTTAAATGTTGAAATCCCTTTCAATTTTCAATGTACCAAAAAAAAAGTCCCTAAAAATTCCAGTAATGCCCAAAAATGAACTCTCCCTCCTTAAGTTGAGTGGGTTGAATTGTCCCCAGTCAGATGCATATAGATCTACCTCCTGATCAGAAGACTACCTTGCTAATATTCTATGATGAACTATTTCACTGGAACCTTAATGCCTACACAGGCTACTTTTTAGGCTATCTATTATCTGAGTCCTAGAACTGCAGCCATGATAAATTAATATTGATGCTTTTCCGTAATTCAATGAGTAACCTTATTTTAGTATTAGTAATAGCTAAAAAAATTGAGATACGTTGAATCCATAATCAAAATACTCGTCATGAGAATAATTGAGCTTGTGCAAGACAATTTTCACAAGAGTGGCACTCCAAGTGGATTTACTTTGCCAAAATAAACACATAACACATATTTACTTGGTAATGGTATTTTTCTCCCATTTATTGAAAATATTAAAAGAAATATGTTCTTTTGAAGATGACTATATGTATTCCAGCTGACATATGGTTTGTCAGATTTTGGTTCTTATTCAAATTTGCTATATCCCTTAGAATGAAAATGAAGTATCATCCCCTTTGTGTCAAAAATATAATTATCTACAGCAAGAAAACTGTGAAAAAGATTGTTTTTATGGCATCCTCTCTTGCTAAAACAGTGAAAAGAAAACATATCCTGTTGAAGATTCCAAGATTCCAAGGGTAAAAGTTATGTCTCTCTCTCTGGTCATGGTTATCGTTACTTGAACTGCCAAGTGCAGATAGAGAAATGCAAAGAGCGATTTTAATCATGCTTATTGTTGTTAAAAATTCTGTTTTCGAAATATATGTTTCTGAATTCTGGTGAAGTGTTTACTTTTGCTGCTTGTATTATCTTAAATAGGTGGAGCAATTGGAATGCATGACGAACTTTGAATGCTAAGCACTCGGAGCAAAATTACATGTTAGTACAAATCTCTTTACTGTTTTTATTGGCCACAAATCTTACAGAATGAAGCATTGCAAATAATTTATTATATTTAGGCCACATGCTGTAAAAAGGCTTTATTTGAATCTCGTTTTTGCACTTAGAATCATACTTCCTTTCGTCTATTTTGTTTCCTTTAACTGTATTACATTTTAGCATACACTTATACTACAAACAATGATAGTGCCCGATTACTTGCTATATTTTGATCTCACATACCTTGGAACTTTACAATTTCAGTTTGAAGAATAATATCTGGAACCTGATTGTGGATATTGGAAATTTTCAAAATGCTAAAATTCCCATGAAAGTGATATAGGTTTGTGTTCGCTTCTAGGTTTAGGCTGATAGTTATTTGTGATGATAAGTTTCATTGATTGTTGGCCCTTTATGAGTGACCTTAAGAATCTTGAAATATTACGTCATAGTTGATGTGTGATAAGGTTTTAGTATCAGTTTAGCATTGCATTAATACTCAAGTTATTGATGTAGTTCTATGTTTCTAGCTTTGGGTAAGCAAAAAATCAAAGACATGGATAATGGTTGCAATTGCATTTCCAAACATAAGTGCATACAACTTGTGCTTTAGTAAAGTTGAGAATAGAGTTAACCTCAGTGAAGGATGATATTATTAAATTGAAAGAGTTCCACTGGAGAGTATTACACTAAAGTTCAGAATAAGCCAATTTGTGCACTCCATATGGATTCCATTTCAATAGAAGAAAATATCTTTTTGTCAATATCATAGGAATGTGTATTTAATGTGTGCGCTAAGCATAGCTAAATACGTGAATAAATGCATGCATAAATGGAGAATATGTAACCCTAAACTGTGAATTATGCACTCAAATCGTAAGCATCATAAGTCAACTTGCTACAGTCCCAAGAGATTAGGATGAACCGTGTCCCGAAAGATGATACATTTCAAATCAATGGTGACCACTTGCAGGGATCATCCACCTTATTACATTAAAATGACAGGCTTAAGTACAATTTAGGCACGATCCAAGAAGGAAAGATAAATTTTGGAGAATGACCGCTAATTATTTAATCATTTATGTTAGACATGCCATGTATCTCTATAATTTTCTGTTGTTTATTAGCTTTTCCAAGCTTCACAGTTGGGGCAAGAGGACCCCTAGGTCAAGCCATTTACAAGTGTCAACTTCACCTTCTCAATCAAGACGTAAGATTGTCATTTTCTTTCGTTCTATACACTTTGGCATGTGAATTATTGTACCTTCTTAATTTGACTTAAGTTAGTATTTTCTTTTAGTTAGCATTTTCTATGGAAATTATTATTATTAATTTAAATAGCCTGATCACCTGAGGTAAAAAATTAGAGTGGGTAACTGGTCTATCCAAGTATAGAAACTCATCAGCTCAATGTTCTGTTAGACATGACGTGATTCTTTATTTGTCAATCCATGAAAAAGCTGAAAAAAAAAAACTATGGCTTGAATGGTGGTTTGACCGGTTTCCATTACTGCCTCTGTTTCTGCAGTCTAGTGAAGTGCTCATTAGTTCCTCAGTTTAAACCTGCAAATGAAAACTAAGTGACTGATTGTCGTATGTCTGGAAAAATGTTTACCAACAAGTTCCTAATTAGTGGCCAGGATTGAAGGGTTGGTTCGTTGTCTTTGAGAGACATAGGCTACAATATTTTTACTTCCATGCTAGTAAAAAGAGGATATATTTTGATTTTTGATACATGAGTTTTCCAGGGACATGAGGATGAAACATTTTGCCTAGTCAAAGACTCATAATGCTTAAGAGTTAAGACAAAGTTAGTTTTTCAAGTAGCCATCTAAAGCAAGACTTAATTTAGCGGCAAATGTACTACTCCTAAATAATAGATTCAAAATTAATATTTCCCTCTCCATTATAGTACTGAAAAAAGGTAGCCATATGGAGATCCAATGAAAGTTAAAGGTATAGTCAAACAATGATGGCCACCACCTATTTGGATGAGAGAAATCCACATCATACAAGGTCTTAATTTATGTTGGACTAGCTTAAGTTTTATAACATTCCATAATTGGTAAGCCCTTTTGCAAGAATTAGTCAGGTTCTTAAACCCTAGACATCTAGTTGCTGCTATAACTCACATGGCCTTTCTTTTCTTTTTTCTTTTTTCATTTTATCTTGGCGTTAGTGATTCTTGACTCTTCTTTTTTATTTCCTTTTCTTTCTTACTTGCATCTCGAGGATTTTATTTTATTATTATTGTATTTTATATAAAAAATTTTAAGTTTTAAGCAAATTACAGTGACGAGATGGGTGACGATATAATTATAAATAATATATACAAACAAACTTGTATTCACAGGATATTTTTTGATCTTTAATTATAGTTTAGATTTAGGCGTTGAAGTGAGTGTCCTTTTTTTTAAGCTTTTGATACTATAAACCAAAGAACATCCTACACATAGCTCATTGTGTTCTTCAAAACTCTTTTAAACTTGTAGCTTTTTATGTTAGTGATAATCGAGCTCGTTGTGTTCTTAAACTTTTGCTTAATTTCAGCGTTATGTCAATAAGTAAAAAAATTATACGTACGTAGAATCACATGCGCCACATAAATACTAAACAAATTCTAAATGGACACCCTTGCTTGGAGGCGGCACATTCTCTAACGAATGTGCAATTTAAGTGATTCTAATAAAATTCGTATTCACCAATCACTTTGTTTAGATTATCTAAAATTCACTTTTTTTTCTAAACTAAAATTTAATTAAATAAAAAGTCAATAAAAGAAAAGTAAAGAATTATCTAACCCGAGCCAATAGGTTTTCATACACTCAAATTAAAATTCATATCTTTCGTTATTGTAATCAACAGTGCAAACATCAGAATCAAGAATTAAATTACAAAAAGTTGAAATGAAATTCTAATCATAAAAATTTGCATAAAATAAGATCACGCTGATAAGATTATGAGTCGTATTATTTGCATTTGTCTTTGTTTACATAAATGATAAATTCTAAAATACTTTAAAGTTTATATTTTTATGTAATTAGGAAAAGCCATTTTGTTTATTATAAGTATATTTTAGTATTTGAATGCATTGAGAGTAGTCGGTCAAACGACCTTTCTATCCTAATGAAAATGGTCCCACTTTTACATAAACATGGGGTTTTTGCCTAAGATACTATTGATAATTGCATGATCCAATCATGCTTTATAAATAAGCAAGTGATTTAAGAAACTGCATCAATTCAAAATTTTTTTATTAAAAAAATAATAATTAAAGTAAAAAAAAAAATTTTATGGATGTACTCTGTCGTGACACGTAGCCAACTGTGGTAACTAGCACGACTCAAATAAAATAATAATAACATTATAAGACTGAGGTGGTAGGGACCCATTTTATTGGACCAATCATGTGATAGAGTGATGTCTAATGGGCCCCTATAAATAACTTGTAACTACAAATATTATTTACAATTTAGGAAAAATATAGGATTAAGAAATAATTAAGACGATATTTGATTATAGTTAACTATAAGACATATTGAACTATTTTTTTCATTTTATTTAAATTTACGTTATTTTTGCAATAAAATTACTTTGCATCAAGTGAAATTATTTTTTATTAATAGTATTAGGGATAAAAATATTATTTAAATTAATTTAAATGATATTTTTTATATTTAAATATTACTCTCTCCGTTACACTGAAATCGTCAATTTTATAAAAAAAAAATATATTCTCTTCAAATTGTCATTTTATAGAATTAAAAAAAATTAATTAATATTTTTTTAACTATATTTTTATTATTAATGACTCAATTGATGAAGTAAGAATATGATATTAATGAATTAATAGAGGGTGTTTTAGTCTATTTAAAATAATTTTATATAATTTTTAAAAAAATTAATAGCTTTTTTAATATGTGTGTATAAATTAAAGACGACGATTTCAGCCAAACAAAAAAATATTTATTAAAATAAGCAATAAGATATTTTTCCGAGCAAGTCTCCAAGCTTGTTACATGTTGTTTAATATAATTGAAGAACATTTTGTAAAAAAAATTATTTAGGCTAAATAATTATAAAATTTTTGAATGTTTTACGTATTATACTAGTTAATTTTTGTATTTTTAATATCTAATTTTTGTATTTTTTAGTTTTTTAAAATTAAACTGTTTAGTCCTTCTGTTAATATTTTCATCCTAAAAATATTAGTCAATTACTTTGATATTATAAAATAATTTATTTATTTTTTCTTATATATATTTTTTTTATTATTTGTTAAGCCATGCTTATTTTTAATTTTATTTATATTTCTTATACATAATTTATTTTAATTTTATAAATATTATTAAAAAATAAAGAAAAGATTCATAGTTGCTATATTTGAAAAGATTCATTTGTAGGAATTAAATTCGATTTTGTCAATAAAATTAAATTAAACTATTGCGTAAGATTTATTGCAAATACTACTGTATTGATAATCAATTAATTTTTTTTTATTTTTTAATTACTTTTACTTATTTAACAATAACCAATAATATTAAAATGTTAAGAAATTAGAATATATTTGAGTAATTTAATAATAAATCAAATCTTAATTAAATTGAAATTTTGAGGAATGTTGACATATAACTTTTATTTTGAAATCACTTCCTTTTTGAGATAAAAGAATTGAATTATATAAACATATTTATTCCAAATGTAAAAAATTGATAAAATAAAATAAAATTCATTTAAATTGAATTTTTTTTTATAAAATCTGAATTTTTAATTTGAGAAAATTTTATTTTTAAATAAATAAAAAATATAAAGTTAATAAAAAAAATTTTAAATAGATTAAAAAATGAAGTTAATAAGGTGATAAAAAAATTATATAAATAAATAGAATTGGATCACAACCAAACATATATCCTTTTTGGTTGGAAATTGGAAAGGCATTAATATAAAAAGTTACAGAAGTGTATACATGGGGTTGAAAGCATAAAATGTCTATGGAAAATATTGGGATTGATTCTATTCTCTGCGCTTTACGGAAGCCAATTGGTCGGTGATGAGGTTACCATCACCATATGTTTCCATTTTGCCACATTCTATTGAAAAGGCAGGAATGAGTAAAAATATTCGAACCCCATCAATTCAATCAAAAATTGATTAAATTGATTTAAATTGATTAAATTAGTCAATTTTAAAATATAAATTATTAATAAATTTAACTGAACTCGATAAAATTCGACTAAATCGATAAAAAATAGTTGATTTTTATAATAATTTTTTATTACTATTAAATAGTCGGATCGGTCGAGTTTTTGGTTAAATTTTAAAACTCGATCAACCTAACAGATCTTTTACCTAGAAAAAGTATACAACATTTTAGTTGATTAAATAATAATTCTTTTTCTAGAATAATATTGTTTTCTAACTATTTAATATTCTACAATTCAAAAACAGCAGATTAACCTAAAATTATATTGAATAGATCTATTAACGGGGTAAAACGATTTCCTAAAGTTTTAAAAGTGCTTTATATTAGCAGTGAAATCAAAAAATTAGAAGTGGAGCGCCCTTTTTTTAATAAAAGAAAAATAATAATCAAAAAATAAATATATCAATATAGGACGTTGTTTCATCTTCTTCGATTGCAAGTCTGCAAGTGCCACCAAAATGAAACGACAGAAAAAAAGGAGTACCAAGCCGAAGTCGCATGTGAAGTCGCGAAAAACTAAGAAATTTGTTGCAGACATAGAGGGTCATCAGCCCCTCCCGTCGTTGCTCTCTTACTCCATACCGAGGTTTCAAATTTAAAACTTTTGGTTAAAGATATTAATTTAATCCGTCGATCGTTAGATTACAAAATGTTTAGAGATTGAACACTTAAACTTTTTCCCTTTGTTTTGATTTTTTTTTTCAATAACTAAGCTTTACGTTTGTTTATGCATTTCCATACCTTAATCGAATGGGCAATGTTAGTGCCACGAAGTAAACTTCATATGATATTCAAGGTAATACTCCATCAAAACCCATGTGTTCAAATAAGACTAACAAAAAAAAATCAAGATTTAACTTCACATTTTTCTAATCAAAATCCAAATTTCAAGATCAAATTTTTGAGTTTCCACCACGCCAAGGTGACACTCTACCGCTGAGTTATATCCCTCCCATCTCCCCATCGAGAAAGAGAACTGACTAATCCTAAGGCAAAAGGTCGAGAAACTCAACGCCACTATTCTTGAATAATTTGGAGTCAGGCCTTCTTTTCGCACTATTACGGATACGAAAATAATGAAAAAATTGAATTCAATTGTCAACTGCTCCTATCGGAAATAGGATTGACTACGGATTCGAGCCATAACACATGGTTTTATAAAAGCGTATGATTTTCCCGATCTAAATAAAGAAGGTTTTACATGAAGGAGATTTGGCTCAGCATGTTCTATTCGATACGGGTAGGAAAAGATCCCAATTCGGTATTATTAAAAAAATAGAGAAATCAGAACCAAGTCAAGATGATACGGATCAACCCCTTCTTCTTGCGCCAAAGATAAGTTTAGAGCAATCAAACTTAAAAACTAGTCTTTCAAAATTAAAAATTTATATATATATATATATATATATTATAATTTAAAAATTAATTCAAAGAATTAATTGAAGAGCTCAAAATCTATTATATTTTTCAGTATCATCATACGTGCTGTTCCATAATATCATAATGAGTTTTAATATGTATTTTTCTGATAAAACAAGTTTTAATATGTATTTGGAAAAATTAATCTTTAAAAATTAGTTTAAATTGAAATTTTTATTTATATATTAATAACTTATATATATTTATATTTAATCAATATGAAACTTTTTACAAATAAAAGTATTTTGATGTGATTGATTCATTTTAATTAAAATTAAAAAATAAATTTAATACAATATATGAAAAACTAACTTATGATATTATTTTATTATTAAATTATATTTTAATAATAATAATAATAATAATAATAATAATAATAATAATAATAATAATTGGACAAAAAAACTAAAGTTACATTTTAGATTAAAAAATATAAAATGGAATGTCTTTATGGTTATTGGGATATGTGTGTGTGTGCGAGTATGGACTTATATTACTTGTCTATATCCTATAGGTGGTGATATTAAAGATTTAACATTAAAAAACAAATAATAAAAAAAAATTGATCAATACAAATACTAAGATATAAAGCACTAAGCTGTATTTGGGAACTTGAACCTATAGAAATTAATCTGCTAAACAGGTTCAGTTCATATCTAAAATATTAGCATTTTTCCATCAAATTCATCAAACTCCCATCTTTCTTTTGTTATTTCCAAAGCTAAATTCTCCTTAAAACCTCCATTTTTGCACACTGAGAGAAAGCTCTTTTTCATTCATTTTTTTCATAACTTCACCAGAGAAAATTAGCTCAAAAATGAAGGTGAGATATAGTCCTTTTATTGCTTCTTTTATATAGTAATTGCAATTTAATTTGGTTTATAATTGATCATTTATAGCAGATTTTTATTAATAATTACAGATTTGTATAATATAATTAATTAATTTTAATTACTTTTTTTGGTTAATGGTGGCAGCTTTTTAGCTGGATGCAAAATAAGTTTAATGGCAATAAACAAGGGATTATTAGAACATCAAATGCAGCTTCTTCTACTCGTAAGATTTTTTTTTTCTTCTAATAATTCTTCTTTATTATTATTATTATTATTATTATTATTATTATCAATTTCTGATTATTTGTAAATTAAATTTTTTGTTTTTTATTTTCTTCCTTCTTCTACATATTCTCTTATTGTTCTTCTTCTTTTTCTTCTTATTGATAAGCAGATTCTTCAAGCATTCTTAGTTTATTTTCTTTATACTTTCAACAATATTTTGTTAGGGAAAAAATAAAAAAATAATTATAAGTTTATGGTAAAAAAAAAAAAGAAGTTTAAGGATTGGATCTCGATTCATTAAAATAAAAGTTTATGGGTCAAATCAAAATTTTATAAGATTTTATTTCATTAGAAAAATTTTTAAATGTGCATGAGAATAATAGGTTTATTTTATATATCAAGCTAGATCCAAATGAAATAATGAAGTTAGATTTTGATTTATTTACATAAAATCAATTTGATTTCAACTTTAGATTTTTTTTAGTTATTAAGTTGGTTTCCTTTAATTAATATAAAATATTCAAATAAATCTCAATGAGTATGGACATTGGGAGTGGAATTAATGAATAAATTAAGATTATTAATAATCAAATATCTTAATCCAAAATTTGTTGTCAGTGAAAGTCATATATTATATAAATCCACACATAGAGAAGTCAACGAAAGTAAAATTAAAGTTTAATTTAAATATTTATATATGATTTTTTTCAGTATTAATATGAAGGAATGTGGAATCGATATTAAATTTATTGTTTAAAAAAATATTTTTATTGTTAAACTGTGTTTTAATGTACATATTTGACCTACTATTATATAAGTTTTTAACAATATTCTCATTTGTTTTCCTATTAATTAATTATTATTAATGTGTAGATCATGTGAAACAAGATTCTAGAGAAGAATTCAGTGATTGGCCTCATGGATTGTTAGCAATTGGAACTTTTGGCAATAACAATGAAATTATAAGATCATCATCATCAAATAATCTTGAGATCAAAAACACTGAAGAAGAAGAAGATCATCAAGAACAAGAAGAGGATCCATCTTCTTCCGATGAAGATTTACATGATTTTACTTCAGAAGAAATTGGAAAACTACAAAAGGAATTGACGAAACTTTTATCGAAAAAACCAACTTCCGATAAAGAAAAAGAAGTGACTAAAAACTTGCCATTAGATAGATTTCTGAATTGTCCATCAAGCTTGGAAGTTGATAGAAGAATGAGTAATACAATTACTAGTGATATGGATGAAAATGAAGAAGATATTGAAAGAACAATTAGTGTAATTCTCGGAAGATGCAAAGACATTTGTGAGAAAAGTAAAAAGAAAGCTATTGGGAAAAAATCTATCACTTTTCTTCTCAAGAAAATGTTTGTTTGTAGAAGTGGCTTTTCACCTCAACCAAGTTTGAGGGATCCTCTTCCACAATCAAGAATGGAAAAGGTACTTAAAATTTTTAATTTAATTTAATTTAATTTTTTAAAAATTATTATATGCATTAGGCTCATCAATGATTTAGTTCATTGTTTTTTTTTTCTATTTGATTTTAATTATGAAGGATAATTGGAAAGTGACTTCTACATTTGCTTTTATATTTCCATATATTAATTTTAGTTTTCAAAATGAACATGAAAAATGTACACTTTGATAATTAAAAAAAATAAAATTACATTATATTTCACTTTTTTTTTAAATATTCCACTATTTTAAAATATTTTTATTATATTGAATATATATTAAATAAATAATCCAGAAAGTAAAGTATATTTTTAATATATTATATATATATTATAAATATATGCTTTTAAAAATGATAATTTTAAAATTGAAAGTTGAAAAGTTGATATTTTTCAACATATTTTTATTCTTTGGGTATTTTTTTAAGAAATCCCAAAAAAATAAAAATAAAAATAAAAATCTCACAAAAATGTGAAAATTGGCCCATTAATTAAATTAGGAGAGAAACTAGAAAAGCTTTTTAAGGGGCGATGTCTCCCAAAATCAAACTTGAGGTGTTTGGCCCATTGAGTGACAGTTTAGAGAAACTTCATTTTAGTATAGATTAAGGAGAAAACTCAAACATCCATTATACATGAAGTTTAATTGGTTTATTTGGCCACGGGTTTTATAAAGTACTAAAATTTTCAAAGACTTGAGCTATTTATTCGTAATTTTCTTCATTAATTGAAAAGTAAATAAATTTTTTCACTAATTAAAATTTGAAATCTGGTATGTGGCTATGTCTATTTGATGCATATAAAATGATTGATTTTTTTTTTAATTTATTACAGCTTTTGAGAACATTGCTTCGCAAGAAGATTAACCATCAAAATTCTTCTCGAGCATCATCAATGAAGAAATATCTTGAAGATAACAGACTAATTACAAACAATGAATATCAAGAAGAAAATGAAGATCACAGGAGAACTAAGACGTGTGATGGATGTAAATGGGTCAAAACAGATTCTGATTGTAAGTTCATTTTTTGGGCCTGTGTATCTTTCTTTAATGTTTTTTTTAATATTATAATTCATGTTTAATTCTATTTGTGAAAATTGCATCATTTATTATATTTTTTAAAATTTTCACCTTTTTATCGAGATTTTTTTTTATCATCTTACAAAGTGTATAATATATTTATAATAATCTAATATAAACTTATAGAAATTATTATGTGTATAATAAATTTAAAATAAATTTTTTATATATTATATGGAGTTGGTAAATTTGTAAATTAATAAATTCTGATAAATTTATAATATTATTAATTTTTTTTGACAATTTTATAAAATAATCAGTATATTTCTGTGATTAATGGGTATCTATTTTCCTTCCTACTGCAGACATTGTTCTAGAGATTTAAAACGACCTGCAACTTACAAGAATTTATATTGTAAGGTAAGAAATTAATATTTTTTTCACGCGTATAATAAATTCATATATACTCATATTTCTCTCTCTCTCTCTCTCTCTCTCTCTCTATATATATATATATATATATATATATTGACTGTGGTCTTATGAGATATCAAAATTATAAGCACCATTTAAGATCATATAGGCATACGAATAAACCTAATTATGACATATTTAAAGGGTATTTGGCTTGGTTAATAATCCGAGTTATTAACTTATAAGCTAAAAAAAATAAATTAGATAACCACTTCATAATTTTAATTTATTAGTTAATTTGATAAAATAATTTATTATATTTTCTCAATTTATTTTAATAAATATTTTTGGCAATATAATTCTATATCCTTTTTTAATAAATTCAGAGTAAAAATACTTATAAATTATTTTTTACTAAATATAATAAATATTTATTAGTCATTTATAAATATTATAAATAAATACGTAACCATTTAAAATTTCAAATATTTATAAACATTTTGATGATTATAAATTAATTTTTTTAAGTTAAGCCAAACCCTATTTTAGAAAAATTATCCAAATTGAGGTTATTAATGCCTTGATATCTAATTTCATCCTTAATTTTTTTTGCAGATTGAAAATTGGATTTGGGAACTCTCTAATTAATACATAAATGCATCAACAACTACAGCTAAAACAGTGTGGATCTTGAAGAAGAGCACTTAAAGACTTGATAAAGAACAGTGTTATACAACTTTTTTTCATGGCTGCATTTGATTTTTTTTAAATCAGTGCAATACATGTTGTGAACAGAAAAATATTAATTGATTTTTATCTGTAGTATGTACTGGCAAAAGCTAGACATTTTCTACATTTTTTTTGTCCTATTTAATATATACTTTTTTTTTAGTGGCTAAGTTTGCTCCTTTTGTAATATATTTTTACTTTATTAATAATTATATTACATTCAGATATATATATATAATTATATTACTTATTTAATTTTTCATGAACTATGAGATTGCAAAGCAAACTGAAACTAACTTAAGCCCAAAACAAAACAAAAATGTATGAAGTGTTCTTTTTATAGTACTGTAATAGGCGAAAAAATGGACTTTAAAAAAAATATTTATTATTAAATTATATTTTAGCGTACAATAAAAACTATAATTCTTAAAAAGTTACCTAATTTCGTAATTATAATGGTTTTATTAACATATAGTAAGTTACCTGAGTTTCATTTGTTTGGCTATTTAAAATTCAATGTAAAAACTGTGTTTTTATCTTTGTTTTCTCAATGATTAGTAGATTTTGTTATGAATTGGATTTGGGTTTGGAAAATATTAAAATTTTCAAAGATTTAACTGATCAGTTTATAAATATTTCATTAACTAATAGCAGCATCTTGACCATGATTAAATTCAGTTTAAGATGATAATGCAATAAATAAATTATTTTCCATTTGAATTCTTGATGAATGATTACAAATAAAATTTGAGTACACTCAAGTTTTACACTCTAAAATCAATCCAATAATAATATTGTTATTAATATTATTGGAAGTTAGTTTTTCAAATGCATTCCCTTAATATATATATAATAGTTATTATTAAATATTACTCTTAAATATTGATATAAAAAAATAAATGGTTGAAATTATCATATACAAATTAACAAAAAAAAACGAATTTGTATAAATATTAATTAAAAATTATGAAACTATAATTATGTGTAAAAATAAATATAAAAAGTTTAACTTAATTTAATTTTTAATAAGAATATTAATCCAAATGCATTTATTATAGAACTTAGATTATCAATTAATTAATAGTCCACTATAAAAATAAAAAAAAATAAGAAATTTAAAAAATAACAAAATGGATCAAAAAGCCAACAGCCTCAGCTACACCCAACACATCTCCAACCCCCACCATGCAATACGAGAAACCTAACAAAAAAAATTTCTCTTTTGCTTCCTTCCCTGCAATAATTTTCCTACATTTTCTCACACTTTCTCTCAAGATTTTCTCTGCCCCTTTATCTTCTGATCTCTTCCGGTGCGATTTGGATCTGAGTGACTTATATTTTACAAATCCCACTTGGTTCATTCAATCCGGAAGAGAAATCCCCAAACTTTTGTATTCAGTATTTTTTGGATCCGTACAAGAACACTTTGTTAATATTTTTCTTCTTTGTCTCTGTGATTGTAGGAGTAATTAGTGTTTGCAGCCTTAATTTGGGGATTCTTCTAGCAATTAGGAAATTATTGGGGATCGAAGCAGTTGTTTTGACTTTTTTTTTTGTTTAATATTGAGATTAGGGGTTTGTTCTTTTTTTTTTTTTGGGGTTAATTGCTATTCTTTGATTGGAGTAGTAGGAGTCTGGGTGGGGTGTGCAAAAGGAGGAATTGCGAGCAGCCAATGCCATATTTTCTGGATTGGTGTTCGACGAATTTTTCGGTGATTTTTGCAGTACCGAAAAGGTTAGAGCTTGAACTTATCCATGTCTTGGGCAGGCCCTGAAGATATCTACCTTTCTACTTCTCTTGCTAGCTATCTTGATAGTAAGTTCTTATCTCATCCTTATGTTCTTTGGATTGTTTACTTTTTTCTGGATGTTACTATGTTAAAAAGTTTCAATTTTCAAGAGTTTATGCCAGAAATTTATTAAGGTGGAAAGACAGTTGTTCCCTATGTATGAGCTAATACCTCAATTTCCAGTAATATATCCTTTGAGTCATCTGGCATTTTTCAGTCTTGTGCTGTTTTGGGATTGCTGAAATTCCATGGTGTTTTGGTGTCTTTATTTTATTTTATTTTATTTGCAGTGTTATATTCATCTTTCCTGTTGTCTCCTTAGTTCAAAATAGTGATATTTATGGGCGGTGATACAAATGTTGTTTATTCTATAACATAGCAGTTGCAAGGGATGCTTGCGTAGTGTTCAGATACAATTATTTAAAAGATGGATTCTTTTTTAATTGTTTGTTCTTGTGCTTTTACTTTTGTTTCAGAGAAGCTACTTGTGCTTCTGCGAGACGGGCGGAAGCTCCTTGGAATACTTCGTTCTTTTGACCAATTTGGTATCTTTCTTTCTTCTTTTCCCTTTTTGTGAGTTTACATCCTTGTTGCACATGTCAGGAAAAAAAACATACATTTTACATTATGCATCTATTTATATGCAGCTAATGCCGTTCTGGAGGGTGCATGTGAAAGGGTTATTGTTGGCGACCTCTATTGTGATATCCCTTTAGGTCTATATGTTATAAGAGGCGAGAATGTTGTCTTAATTGGAGAGCTGGTATGAAGTGGTTGGCTTGTTTGGTTTTTGTAAACATATATTTTATTTTCATGCATTTTGATATACTTTGAAAATTGGATACCAGGGTTTGGAGAAGGAGGAACTTCCTGCACATATGACTCTCGTTTCAGAAGCAGAAATTAGAAGGGTATGCCTTGTTGTTCTTTTATTGCATTAGCAAAGTATTTCTTTTATGAGTATTACTTGAAAGCCTTTGTGGTGCATCATCATCATCTGCTTGTTGTTTTAGGAATTCTTGTTGCAACGCATTCTCATATATACAGTCTGAACAACATTATTAATTGTTTTTAGTGATTTCTAGACCTGAAAGCAGGTCTTATGTTGTCATTTGATCATATGAACAAAAGGTTCTGGACACATCAACTTCCTGAAAGTATACTGGGTTTTGCTGTGAACATGATTGAGTGTTTTTGAGCTTTTTCTTGTGTCGTGCTTATTGATCTTGACTTAAATTCCTGACTTTTACCCTGTGGAGTTATTGGAATGGAACACTTTTGGCATGACTTAATTTAAAAATAATCTCTTTGTGGAAGGCATATTAAACTTAAGACATTGTGCATTTTAGTTAATAGAGACCAAATGGTATAGAAGTGTCTATAATCTATATTTAGGCTGGGATGCATACCAGGTTGATGGTTATTTGGAAGTGGTGCTCAAAAATATGATTATTGTGTCTTGTAATCTTGTAGCATATGATTTGGAGTCTTATCTTTTCTTGGTTCCATATTCTTTTTCACTGTATTTTCATTGACTTAACTGGTGCTGTTCAAGATGATTTAGGATCTTAGTAAACTTTGACGAGGAGAAGAGAGAAGGGAAATTGTGTTAGCTGGTTGGACTTTGTGGTTTAGATATTAGTACTTACAAGTTTCTTCATGAAGCTTAGTTAATGATGTCGCATTATTCTTGAAGAAGAGCATTGTGCAGTTTTAAATACCTTGATGGTATTATGCTATGAACTTGCGTTCTCATTAAATTATGGGCAAAGTTAGTATTAAATTATTGTAGGATATAGATCAAATATGCAGTGCATTGTAGTTGGTTTTGTTTTTAGTCGTTAAATTCAACAATAAGTTTCTACTATTACTATCCATTCTCTAGTTGGTATTGCAATGAAATAAGAGTGGCATTTTGTCAATAAGCTAGTTGATGTGTCAATGGTGGAAGCTAATATTTATCGGCTACAGTAAATAGGTTAATTTGTTTTTGAAAATTATGAAGTTGTATAATCTTCTGTGAAGGTTTCAGCTCCTCTGTGTCAGACTTCCTTTTGAAACACTACTTTTTATGTTAATCCTTTATTTCAAACCTGAAATTTTAAATTTTACTTTTTTGAGCGAAATGGGATTTTATTGCTCTCTTTGGGGATGTAATTCGGTGGTTTTCTTAATACTGCTTAGGTTTGGTCGTGTTTCATCTATTTGTTCCCGTCTCCTTTGCAACTTCTCTTCTATTTCATTGGTATTGTGGTGATAGCTACAAGCGGTGACTTGCTGGATAATGGATACACCATACTCTTTACTATCCATACTTCATCCAAGATATGTATTCAACAGAATATTCCAAAATGAGCTCTTAATCTGCTTATTGATCATCTAGCGGCAGATTCTTCTATCACTTTGTTGAAGACCATTTTGGCAGTATTTTGTGATAACTACTGCCATTTTCTTGTAAGTAGTAAGGATTGTGTCAATGATGGGGAATTTTCTTTGCCATTCATTCAAACTGCTTTCCCGGCGCACAGAATATGATGCCAAAGCCCCTCTCTTTTAGCCTAAGACTGAGGGAACTGATGCCTGATGCTAAAACATAGACTGCACGTAATGTGCAAAGTCTGGGCGAAAACTGTCCAACATGTACGTCATATTCAGCACAAATAATGGTACTAAGACTTGTAACTTCTGTTTGCTGCAGTATCGAATAACTGAATCTTCTTTCTTTTGAAATGCTAGCATATTGTAAAATTATAATATAGACACGAAGATTAGTTTATAAAGGGGTAAGTGATATTTTGCTATGTGAAAGAAACTGGTATGGCGAATTTCACGCCTTTGATTTCTTCAAATTTGTCAGTGGTTTGCTGTCTTTTCGCGATTAAAGACGCATGTCTTTTGGTGGACTTTCACCTTTTCAAACATGCTCTTTGTTGTTGATTTATGGTGTTTGCAACTTTTTCAGGCGCAGAAAGCTGAAAGGGAGGCTACAGATCTAAAAGGTACAATGAGGAAGAGAATGGAGTTTCTTGATTTGGATTAGTGCATCCTTGCAACCAGGCTACAAGGTCCACACATATTTTAGCGGTCGATTGGTGTAGGGATTTGATTTAGGTTGGATGCTCTTCTCTTCTCTTCTGTAACATTTTTCAAAAAGAAAATGTATTTGACAAATTGAATCAGTACTTTGGTTCTGTGAAATTTCTATTAGAGTTCTGATGGGGGGGTGTAGTTTAGCTGTTCACTCATTCCATTTTCTGCTTCCATACTTGTATTTGGATTTTTAAGCTGTAATGGCTCTGTACAATCGAGAAAAAAATTAGAATCTTTGCTTTCACACATCATTAACCTTGTTCTTGCATCATCCTGGAGAAATCTGGAAGCTGAATTCCAGTAAAAAGAGAGATGAATAACAGTTAAATAACAGGGATGGCGGGTAATTCAACTGCCATGAATTCTAGTAAATGCCCGTGGTCTGTAAATGGTAAGAAATGCTGCTGTGGTAGATTTTTTTTTGTCTTTTTAATATTATGGAAAGAATAAATTAATTTTGAGTTTATTATTATTATTATTATGTGTGTTGGTGTGCTTGTGGTTAAATATTATTGTTATTATTATCATTATCATCTGGGTACAATTATTTAATTTTCAATCCAAGGCGTGGGCGGTGCGGCGGTGGGTCAATCTCAAGGAATAGCAATTGTAATTATTAACATTCATATAATTCCAAAAAAAATATTAATATTCATATTATATATGTGCTGTTTCAAAATTTCGACCTGGTTTTTGCCTGGATCCCATAATTTTGAGAGGATTTTAACATAAATACGATTTCTTATTAAAAAAAATTTCATAGAAATTAATTTTTTTAAGATGTTATTTAATCTATAATATTTTTTTAAATAATTGTGTTTTAATTTTTATTATATATCTATTATACAGTGGTTCAAAATGATTTTATTACTCTAGATTTTACTGCTCTGTATTTTTACAAAGAGAAAATTAATAATTATTTCCAGTGAAATGATTTTACCACTCCATATCAAAGAGGTAACTTATAATCCGTCTGAGTGATTCTAATTAATTTGGATTAAGATTTTATTAAATTGGGTTGATATAAAAATTATTAATAGTTTTCATTGTGCATTAAATTATATATTTTTTAGATAAGTTTAATTATAATTAAAATTGAAATTCAAAATTTTATCTTTTTGAAATAATTTTAGTACTTTTAAAATCTAATTAGTAAATTATCAAATTTAATGACTCAATCAAGGAAATGAAAGTAGCATCTAATTGAACTTCGACTTGCTACCAAAAAATGGTGTAAACTGTAAACATTACATATGCATGAAGATTATGAAAATGAAGAAAATAAACAAAAATTATAATGAAAACGGACGGACTTGGCCCAAAAGCCGACAGCTTTTTCTGGTTCAATACAATTTCAGACACAGAATCCAAGCTCTAAAATCAATCATAACCATTGCTCTTTTATGCTGATTCCAAGTCAAAATATCCAACGGTTGTGAGCTTCATCCATCCTGTAAACACACCATTTTTTTGGTTAATCAATAACAGAGAATTATTTCTTCGAACCCAAAAGTCACTCGAGTGGATCTTTCGCTGTTCAAATCTCCATTTTTCTCACTGTTGTGCTCTCTTTTTAGCCTCCCAACAGCAAGATCCTCAACAAGCATATCCAAAAAAAACACTAAAACCCACATTGAAACTCTCTCTTCCTTGATACCCTTTTGAAGAATGGTTAGGTTATTCAGTTTGATTTCAGTTTTATCTGTTACAATTTGTGTGTGGTTGTTTTTGAGCTTTATTGTTGAAGGCTCAGTTCATGAGTATAAAGGTGAAAGATTTGTGGCAAGAGGCAGTGCATTTGTTCTTCATGGTGGCAGTGAAGGGATTTACTCTTCTGCTGTTGTAAATCTCAATGAGACCACTTCCGCCCCTGCTAATGGCGACTCTTTTATACGGTCATACTGATTTCTTTTTCTGCAGTTCAATTTTCTTGGTCTGGTTCTTTATAAAGATGAGATCTTGTGGTTTTGTGGCTAGAAAAGCATTTGTCTTTCTTGGTTTAAATGATTTTTGTGCTAATTACTCCAGTCATTTATGAAGTAGTATGAAATTTGTTTTCGCCAAGAACAGCTCTTGATATTTATGAAGTTACTAATTTTTTCAATAATTCAATCTTTGGTATTCTCTTTTAGGTCAAATTTGATAATTGAAGCTTATAATTCATTTGATATCAAGTAATTGGTTTTCAGGAGTAATTTGGCTTATATGATATCTTATGTGTATGACTTTGACGAAATGATTCACATGTTTTTCAATTTTCTATAGGGAGTATATGATTGAGAAAAATATGTCCATATGATGCTTCAATGTAAATGTTCCATTTTGAATTTATTGTTTAAATAAGTTTTTATAATTGGGGCTTTTGATGAGGGCAATGTGATTTAGAAATAATGTTCTATTTATGCGAAATTGATTTCCTCCTATTTCTGCGAAATTGATTTTGCTATATATTCATAATTGCATATGATCTTAATTTCTGTATATTTTTTATCACAATCTAGTAGACTTGTGTTCTCAATTGACTAATTTTATATGGTCATTTTTCATCAGTTTTGAAAAGATTACATTCCGGAGAAATGAGGAATTTGCTAACTTTACATCGGGCTTGATCCAAGCTATCCTTTTTGAAGTTGAAGATAGAGAGACCATTGGAGGTTCAGCCTATGGTGGTCAAAGAGCTATCTGCTGCACGACTGATCTTGCTAAATTGGGTGTGTGCTCACAAGGAGAAATCATTCATCGGCCTTCAACAAAGGATCCGAGTTGGCCCCATGTCTTTGGTGTTCCTTTCAACGTAGATGAGCTAATTGCCACACTGCCATCAAGATCGATACAGGTTACTAAAACAGGGATGTATAATTTGTATTTCATGCATTGTGATCCCAATCTTAAAGAAGTATTTTTAGATGGAAAAACTATATGGAAAAATCCTACTGGCTATCTACCTGGTAGAATGGCACCTCTGATGAATTTCTATGGGTTCATGTCCCTTGCTTTTGTTATCCTTGGAGTGTTCTGGTTCTATCAATATGCTAGATTTTGGAGAGAACTTTTTCCATTGCTGAATTGCATAACAGTAGTCATAACACTAGGCATGCTTGAAATGGCTCTCTGGTATTTTGACTTTGCAAAATTCAATGAAACTGGAGTTAGACCAACTGGTATCACTATCTGGGCAGTTACTTTTGGAACAATTAAACGTACTGTTGCACGCCTCATAATTCTCATGGTCTCAATGGGTTATGGTGTCGTGAGGCCTACTCTGGGTGGCCTCACATCAAAAGTGATCATGCTTGGAGTGACCTTTTTTCTGGCCTCTGAAGTGCTTGAGATAGTGGAGAACGTGGGTGCTGTCAGTGATCTTTCTGGGAAAGCAAGACTATTTTTGGATCTTCCTGTGGCGATCTTGGATGCTTTCTTCATTCTCTGGATATTCAAGTCCCTTTCTGCCACTTTAAATAAGCTTCAGGTACTTCTTCCATTCTGAGTGAGATCTATTAAGTACATCTTTTCTTAGCTTGTGGTGGATGTAAGATACCTTGAATGATATCTTTAATTATACAGGTGCTTGCAAGTATGATTTCCAATAGCTATTTATTCTTTTTCTTTTCCTTTTTTTTTTTGGTTCACAGACTTCAATTTGGTAATAATCAATGAATAGTGACTGTAAATCTCCAATTAAGTTTTTGTACTACTTTTGATGGGATCTTAATCAGATAGCATAGCATAGTATCTGATAAAACTTACTTTTTAGACTAAGACTGGATTCTGAATAAGTATGACCAAAGCAGAAAATCTGCATTAGTGTCGTGCTATATTCTTTCAAATAGCGAAGAAGATAAATTATGCATTAGTTAGGATTGCAATTTTAACTGATGTAGACTTAGAGCTGAAGTGAAAGAGAAATAATGTAAGTAAACTTTCAGAAGCTGTCTGTTTAAGTCTTTTTTATGGAGATGCGTAGTGGCACCCCCTGTGAGAGGTGGCTTTTTTAGCAGATGCATCAGATGATACAACAACAACAACAACTAAGCCTTAGTCCCAAACAAGTTGGGGTCGGCTGTATGGATCCTCAACAAAATAAGCTCAAAAGACACCAAAAAAGATACTCCAGCCTTAGGCCCCTTCCAAGACACGGATTTTACGTCTCCATTCAAGTCTGTCATTAATCAAATCCGCATCAAGATCTAAGGCACGTAAGTCTCTTGCTATCACCTCATTCCACACAGTTCTAGGTCTTCCACGACCTCTAGCCCCCTCAATCAACAAATTCTCACACTTACGAACCGCAGCATTAGGGGGTCTTCTTAAAACATGCTCATACCTTCTAAGTCTTCCTTCCCTCACCTTATCTCCGACATCCGCTACTTGGACTTTTTGTCGAATATGAACATTCTTAATTTTGTCCAGTCTGGTATGTCCACACATCCATCTTAGCATCCTCATTTCCGCCACACTCATCTTATGCAAATGTTGTCCCGTTGTTGCCCAACACTCACTACCATAGAGCATCGCAGGTCTAACATCCGTCCTATAGAATTTACCTTTTACTTTCAGAGGTATTTTCTTATCACATAGAACCCCAGTCGCACCCTTTCACTTCAACCACCCTACCTGTATTCTGTGAGTCACATTTTCATCTATACGGCCATCATTCTGGAACACCGAACCCAAATATTTGAACTGCTTGGTTTTAGGAACCAAAACTCCATCCAACTTAACATCATGTTCCTGCTTCTCCCTTAGACTGAACTCACAGTGCATATATTCCGTTTTACTCCTACTTAACTTAAAACCCTTGTCCTCGAGGGTTTTTCTCTACACTTTCAACTTACGGTTTACACCAGCACTAGTCTCATCAATTAAAATAATGTCATCAGCAAACAACATACACCAAGGAACATCGTCTTGTATGCTTCTGGTTAGCTCGTCCATAACCAGGGTAAATAAATATGGACTCATGGCCGAACCTTGATGCAATCCGGTAGTAATGGGGAAAGCCTCAGTGTCTCCACCAGGTGTTTTCACACTAGTGGATGCATTCTCATACATGTCCTTGATGATGTTGATATATTTGCCGCTGACTCCTTTACTCTTCAAAACCCACCATAACACTTCTCTTGGTACTCTATCATAGGCTTTCTCCAAGTCAATAAATACCATGTGGAGATCTTTCTTCTTCTCTTGATACAATTCCATTAGTTTTCTTAGAAGAGAAATAGCCTCCATGGTAGATCTCCCTGGCATAAACCCAAACTGATTCTCCGAAACTCTTGTAAGCTTCCTCAATCTGTGTTCAATAATCCTTTCCCATAATTTCATAGTATGGCTCATAAGTTTGATACCCCGATAGTTTGTACAGCATTGAATGTCTCCCTTATTTTTATATATGGGTACCAGGATACTCTTCCTCCAAGCATTCGGCATCTTACGTCCTTTCACAATAGCATTAAAGAGTTTAGTTAACCTGGCAACTCCTACCTCTCCAAGGTTCTTCCAAACCTCTATAGGAATACCATCCGGGCCACAAGCTTTACCAACTTTCATATACTTCAAGGCTTCTCTTACTTCAAGGCTTCTCTTACTTCACTATGCAAGATCCTCCTAGACCAGCTGATATAACCATTTGTTGCATGAAGACCTTGAAAATCTTGTTCATGTTCAGGGTTGAATAACTGCTCAAAATAAGCCTTCCACCTCTCCTTAATCTCAACATCTCCTGTCAACACCCGTTGATCTTCGTCCTTTATACATTTGACTTGGCTTAAATCTCTGCTTTTCCTTTCTCTCATCCTTGCAATCTTATAAATGTCCATTTCTCCCTCTTTAGTACCTAACTTTTGATAAATCCCTTCTAAGGCTCTGCCACGAGCTACACTAACAGCCTTCTTTGCCTCTTTCTTAGCCCTCTTATATTCCTCAAAGTTCTCGCTATTAACCGCATTCGGTAACTTTTTATACCATTCCCTCTTAGCCTTTTGAACCTTTTCATCCCACCACCATGCATCGTGCGGTCGAGACCCTGCCCCTTTAGAGATCCCAAGCAATTTACTACCTGCTTTCTTAATGCCACCTTCCATTTTTGTCCACAAGTCCTCTGCACTAGCCTCAAGGTTCCAAATGTCTTCCTTTAGTAACTCCTCTTTAAAGGTACCTTGAGCTAGGTCTTTCAATTTCCACCATTTTATCCTTGGTTCCAATACTTTTTTATCATTCCTCCAGCTACTTTTATTCTTAACATCTAAAACCACAATACGATGTTGCGCCGTCAATGCTTCACCCGGAATGACCTTGCAATCATTACACTTACTTTTGTCCTGTCTTCGAGTAAGTATGAAGTCTATTTGACTTTGAGTTCGTCCACTCTTAAAGGTAATCAAGTGTGACCCCCTCTTTTCAAAGCAGGTATTTGCCAGCACTAGATCATAAGCCACCGCAAAATCCAAAATGCTCTTTCCCTCCTCATTCCTGTTGCCAAAGCCATAACCCCCATGGACCCTGTCATAACCATTACTGTCCTTACCAATATGCCTGTTAAGGTCCCCACCAATGAAAATTTGCTGATTATCCGGAATACCTTGCATGATTTCATCCATATCTTCCCAGAACTGAACCTTGGATGCTCCGTCCAAACCTACTTGGGGAGCATAAGCACTAATAACATTAATAGTGTCATCTCCCAAAACAAGCCTCAAAGAGATAATCCTGTCTCCTTTTTTCTTCACTTCCACCACCTTGTCTTTAAGCGTAGGCTCAATAATAATGCCCACATCATTCCTATTGTTATCCAAGCCACAATACCACAGCTTATATCCTGAGTTACCAATCTCTTTTGCTTTATTTCCCTTCCACCTGGTTTCCTGCAAACAGGCAATACTAACTTTCCTTCTTTTCAAAGTATCCACAAGCTTTATAGACTTCCCAGTCAAAGTGTCAATATTCCAACTACCTAATCTTAATCGGCTCCCTTGGACTTGCTTCTTTAGCCGCATTCGTCCATAATGCGGTAGCCTTTTCCTGTCTGACACCACATCCGGGCGCTGATATGGCGGGACTAACTTCTTTACCCATACCCGTCCATGGCATGGGAACTTTTGCTCATACTCCACCACACCCAGGCGTCGATGTGATGGAACCCCTTGTTCATTTAACACTACACCCGGGTGCCGATGTAGCGCGTGCCTAGGTGAGCACGTCCCAACGGTATAATGATAGCTTTGAGGATCCATAAAAAGTTTGGCAAAATTTTTACACTGGCCGCCAACCTACCGCAACCCTCCTCCTTTATCCGAGCTTGGGACCGGCTACTATACTCGCAGGCGGAGTTATGCATCAGATGATAGATTCTTAAAATCTTATCGTGTATATGGGATCTTAGATAATCACCGTCTTGATCATCATTAGGGAAAAGAGAATTATTAATGCTAATGATTATAGAATAAGTGGTTCAGAGTACCTAAACTTACATTCCCATTTGATTTCAAATGAAAAAGGAAAAAACACTGAAGGAAATTGCAGACTTTGAATCAAATTGAATTTTGAGACAACTGTTGAGCTGACCAGAAAGGCTACTGTTGTATGGTCTGAAAAAGTGCAAGTGGCTAGTCGCTCAAATCATGTTTTCTGATGTGCTAAACAATGTGAATGGATTTCTTTATAGTATTTGTAATGCTAGAGTTATCCATATTTATTGTTTGTGTCATCTGGTACTCCATCTTTTATTGCACATACGTGATTTTCTGTCATTTTGGTTTCAAGTTTCAATCATCACATGGAACCTGAACAATAAACATTGTGAATTTACGCTGGTAATTCATGTGTACTGCTTTATTAGCCATCCTTGTTTTTTATTTGGGTATTAACTAAAATAAAAAGAAAAATTAATTACTTTTACCTCCGTGTTTAATATCACAGGCTAGGAGGATGATGGTCAAGCTGGACATATATCGAAAATTTACAAATGCTTTGGCAGTAGCAGTTATTGTGTCAGTGGGTTGGATATGCTATGAGGTAAGTTTAGTGAGTTAAATAAATTATTTTGCTGCAAATATCTTTCTTTAGGTTTCTTATCACTGGGAAAGATTTTTCAAAAAATTTACTGCAAAATCCTGAAGCAGCAACAAATTATTTCATTCTTGTAATGCTTACTAATATGCTTTTCACCAAATCTGCAATTTTTGTGCGTGCAGTTGTATTTCAAGTCAAATGACATTTACAATGAGCACTGGCAGAATGCTTGGGTTATCCCAGCTTTCTGGCAAGTACTTTCCTTTTCCCTTCTATGTATCATTTGTGTTCTCTGGGCTCCCTCTCAGAACTCAATGCGGTAAGGCGTAGCTCTTGTATTAAAATTTCCTCATTTTGCATTCTTTTAAAATTGTGGTTATAATTTCTATTTTGATCCTTGCAAATCCTTAACATTTAGCAAAGCATTTTTCAATTGTGATAAGAGTCCAGCTACCAGCAGCTTCAGAAGTGCCTTTGGTCATTATTATAATATTTTTGGGGTTTATAGGAGATCTAAAGTTATGATGATGGTTTGATTCTATCATCCATTTGGATTAGATACAATTTTTATATGTTCACAATAAAAAGCTGCTAAGAACTGCGAATTGTGTAATATTCTGATACTCTAAATTTAGGCATAGAATTGTAGAACTCGCGCCAACTTTGCGACCTATTGATGCACTTAAATGTGCAGATCAAAGTGGATACGGAACAAACTAGTAGCATTATCAGAAGAACACTTATGTAGGTTAAAGTTACTGTTTTCTGTTATGGGAGTTTGGTTTTCGAGTGGGCAAGTTATTGTGAAGATTCTAACTGTTAATAATCACTAGATCTCTATATGATAATTTGCAAATGCCCTATGCTGTTCAAGTACAACCTTTTGACTCGAACCTCGACAATGTGGAAGTTTATTGCAACAGCAAAGTGCAAGTAACCTTTTCATTCTATCTTCTTGTTCCTAGAATTGTTTGTGCTATCATTTTCTTCTTTCCTCTCTCTCACACCTTTGGCATTCGCTGAATTACGTAACTGGGTCTTCATTTTACCTTGTCATTTTAGTTGATGTCACATGTAGTTTCTCAGTTCCTTTTCTATTCCTTATTGAGATTTAGGTCGGTCCCACCCAAGTTCAAATGAACTATAATTGAACACTTTATAATAATTGTGAGCAAACTGATCATGCACAAGTGTGTTCAACCATGCCATCGAGAACTTCTTAGGAAAGTTTCTTATGATTTAATTGCTAATTTGCTATGTTCCCGGATTATAGATTCTTCCTTCCTTGACAGGTATGCTTACTCAGATGATGTGGGTGAAGAGTTTGACAGAGATGATAGTTCTCTGACACTCATTAAACCATCCAACTTGCCTTCAAAGGATGTGCGAAGTGCGGTTGAATCTAGACCAGTACAAACCAACAATACAGCATCTAATGGAGATATGGAAGAAGACAAGACAGAGTAAACAAAGAATGTGATATTTGAAAGTTGGCTTAATTATTTAATTTGTGGCCTTTTATGGTTGTAGTAATTCTTGTCATGTTCCCTGAATCTTTGATTGAAAAAAGTTTTAGGAGCAAAGTTTACTGCAAGGGCAAAGTCTACTTCAGGACTGCAGTAGGAGAGCTTTTTTTTTAAAGAAAAAAAATTATGTTTTACCTGTTTTTGTTCATGTTGTTACCATGTAATTGTAAGATTAATTTATTGATTGAGCAGAATTTCATAAATGTTACAAAAGAAGCAATATAATTGTTGTTGTTCTGCCTTCATTTTAACACAATTCAAAAGGAAGTTATGTGATCAAGTATTATCCCCCATTATGTTATATTCTTTTTTTCTAAAAAAAATCAAGTTTCAATCTTTGAATTTAAACTTCAATATCTTTTGGGTAGTATAATGAGAAGCGGAATCGATTTTGGGTGGTTGTTTAGGAGATGTTTATTTGCCGTTAAACAGCCTTGACATTGAATTTAAATAACCATAAGTAGTTAAAGATGAATTGCTATCTTTTACAAATCATTCATGTTTGTAAGGGACCAGACCAGTAAACTTCCACAGCAATTAGGCGAAGATGGAAAGAGTGCAAGCAATCTAATTTAGACTACATAAATATCATATTAGATCTTCTTGCTTGCTTTTTGTACATGGTCAAGCATTTAATTCTAATTGGAAACGTGGAAAAGTATGTTGAACACTTGGGCTGTCATCACAAGTTTCTTGACTTGGAAAGTTCAAGTCAATTTGCTGAATTGAAGAAAAATTTGACTGGTCATCTGGTCTATCAGGTCCGTGAGTTGACACTTTGATGGCTGTTATGGCCGAAGTCTTATGGACAAGTTATCTTGTAAACTAAGGTTAATGAATTATCGAAGATTTGGCGTCCCCAGATGAAGTTTAGTCTTTTAGCAAACATTCATCCAAAGTACAAAAATCATCTTCGATCTTTTATGTTTCTAACCCCATGTGCAAGTAACTGGAGTATAATCATTACATATATATATATATATATATATATAGAAAATGATTTCAATATCATATGATATACATGTCTATTTGATAAGAATTCAAATTAATCTGTTAAGAAAAAAATAATAATTCAAATCTAAATTCATACATTTTTAAGAAGAAAAAAAGAAAGAAAATTTCTATCATATCTTAAAAGAGTATAATAAATGTACTTGGCGAAGCTCAACAAGATACAGATGATGACCTTCGTTGTTTTTAACCATAATTTTCTTATAATTATGGTCAAATTTTCATAACGTTGTATAAGCTATAAATTAAGAAGTGGATTGATGGCAATTGGATAGAAGCTAAAGTTAGGTGGTTCACTCTGTGCCAGGTTAAGCAAGAGTTGGCATAAACAACCAAAAAAGATAGATACTAAATATCCCACAAATTCGGTTATGAACTGTTGATTAGTTGGAATAGTATCTGTTTCCAATCTTGTCTTTTGTCTTAATTCTATTTAATCAGATTTATTTTTTAATCCTCCATTTATTAAAGGAAACAACAAGTAACTACCAATTATATTCTTGGTAGTACAGTTATCAGTCATATCCAGCTACGAAGTGAGAGAAACCAGCCTTCCAATTCTTCAGGTGTTTGATCCGTTGTTATACTCAATTCAACCCAATTAAATCTTGATGAATTTTTTTTTTCACTCTAGACAATTATAGATTTCTAGGCAATTATAGATAAGCTTTTCAAAGAGATGAACGACTATAATATCATTTTAAATTACTTTTTCCAATGTTAATTTAGACATGCCCTATCCCTCTTAGCAACATCTTCCCTAATATATCCAATATTTCTGATATACGCATCACTAAATAGAAACCATACAAAGATTCAAATGTAAGAACAATAGGGAAATTCCCAGCAACGACAACATTTCCATTTTCTCACATTTATATGAAATCCACCAATTAGACCGGTGATGCTTATGATAGAATAAGAAAACACACTGATGGTGTGTTCCACCATTTAACAGAAAGAAGTTTGAAAAAACCATTACTAGGTAAAGCAATCAGATATTGAAAGTTCTAATTAGATAGATTAGTTGAATAATGACCACAAATGTCATAATCCAAAAATTAATATCTCAATATAAGGGCAGCCCGGTGCACGAATGCTCCCGCAATGAGCGGGGTCCGGGGAAGGGTCGGACCCATTGGGTCTTTATACGCGGCCTTCCCTTGCAATTAATTGCAAGAGGCCGTTTCCACGACTCGAACCCGTGACCTCAGGTCACACGGCGACAGCACTTACCGCTGAGCTAAGGCTCCCCTTCTAATATCTCAATATAAAAAAAAGAAAAACCTTGAATACATTATGAAACTGTACTAACCTCTACTTAGTTCATCAACCTGAATGAAACTGCAATCTTCTAATCAAACACTCAAAACTCAAGCCAACACCTAAACTGTACTAGCCTAAACATCATCAAATGCTCATTCAGCTTATCTTTCAATAATGCATTTAACTTGGGCCAAAAATATATTGGTCCAAAAAAAATTGAGTCTAGAAAAGAAAAAATAAAATAAAATATGCTTCATCATATCGTATATATTTAAGGAAATCACACGTAAAAGACAATTCACATATGAACAAATGAAACAAAAATAATCTAGAATGTGGTAACAAAGCTAACAATACAAACAACATGCTTAAAGTGCAGAAGCATTCAGGTTTAGAGACCTGGCTATTCTGGAGAGCTACACCTGATCTTCCCAAAAGTAAACTTACTCCTTCCAATCTGCAGAAAATTAACCAGTGATGCTTCAAGAATTGGAGAGCACAGGGCAGCCCTCAAGTAACCAGCACCACATCCACCCAAACACTCCACAAAAAATTAAAAGAATGTGTCCTAGTTCATAAACTGGCAAAACTCATTTCCATTTCTTTACAGGGATCTCCTCCGCAAGTGTTGAGATACCGGGCACCCTTCAAAGAAATCCAAGACAGCACTCTCTAAATCCTCAACTGAATACTTCATATAGTTTTCTGGATGCCTTCCACTCTCTATATGACTCCTGAACCTCCCAAGAAATGACCTGTAAGCTGGGATCAACTTCTCGGATATAGAAATTCGAAGCTCCTCCCTGAGTTGATTATCTGGGATCAACCATGTTGCTTGAATCCTATGAACCTCTTCAAACATAGCATTGAAAGTCTTAAACCTCTCCCTCAAAGCACTCTTTGACACCCCAGAAGAGAAACTCCCACTCACATGCAACCCCTCATCCCTCAAACAATACAACACTCTCACCCAAGTTGCTCTCTGGTAACTAGTGGCTGACTGCCTGAATTTCCCTGTTATCTTCCTCAAGTAATCATCTCCAATCATTTCTCTCAATTCAGGTGACCCTTTAACCTTCTGAACAATATAATGAACATTGTTCATCATAAACAAATGTGCTAATGATACATCTTTGTGATGCTTGGACTTGCCTTCCACATTGAATTGCAAAATCACAATAATCCAAATTAAATGAAGGGCTAAAGGGGTTTTCCCTTCTAGTTCAGCAAATTCCATATCTGGTGTGGTTGAATCACCAGAATATCTTGAACCAGTTGATGGTTTCGACAAAATAAGCTCAATCAAGGTCTGCTTATAATCTGAAATCAAACTGATATAATTCATCACATACCTTGTCAAGGGATGAATTGTCCCTCCAGGTACTGGAACCAAAGAAGGCTCACGTAATACAGCATTCTCAAACTCTGATAAAATCCCTCTCGCAGCTTCAGCCAATCTTGATAAAATCTCAGCAGCCTGAACTCGAATAGACTCAGCTGATTTAGATTCGAAAACCACCTCAATATCGGGCATCAAGTCCATTAAAGCATCATGCAAATCCAAAATCTTGAACATTTTCTCTGGGGATCTCCTGCTTATACTAATAGCCTCAGCAAAATTAAAAAGCTGAATTGCTGGACCCTTAACAGTCTCCATAAAACAAGCATCATCAACAGCAGTTCCAATTCCATCAAAAATCAGCTGACAAAGCCTCTTTTCACTAGCAAACAAAATCCTTATACAAATCTTAGCTGCCCTGATCCATCTCCTGATTTTGGTCTCTAAAGCATCCCATTCAAGTCTCTGTATATCCCCAATACTCAGCATCTCAATTCCAAGTCTCTTAAAATTAGCATCTACAGTTGATTTTCGAACACTTCCATACGCCTGAATACATTCGCGCAAATACCCAGCAGAGATCATGCGCTTAGCAATGGCTTGGAGGTCAGCTACTGCTTCAATTGGAATCATATCGATCTCACGAATACTGCTAGTGGATCGATAGCTACTACTTCTATTACTCGCAGATGAATCTGCTCTTTGGATTGGATCTTGAATGTCTTCATCACCCACATGATCATCTTCTTCAAATTCAACTCCGGCAGAGGAGTGGACTGAAGAGCTGGGATCGGATGAGGTTAGTGAGTCTAATTCGACCGGAGTTGTGTGGCTGAGAAGTATGTTACGAAACTCATCTTCAAGTCTGGCCATAGCGATCTGGATAGTGGTGGAGTTGACTGTATCTTGATCATCGGAGATGGAAGTCGACGAAATAGATTTTTGAAGTTCATCGACGGCTTTTAAGTACCGATCCACCTCATCACGGTCACCTTCAAAGATCATCCTTTCTCTAGCATCCTCTGAAGCAGTCGAATCCCACCGTAAAATGATCTTCTGAGCATCTTCAAAGGCTACAGCTTCACCACTAGCGGTACTATTCTCCGGCGGTTCCATGACTGGACAAAACCTGGCTCTCTTGAAAGCTTAAATAATCAAACTTTTTGCAGAGAAAATGGGAATAACAACAAGGAAAGTTAAAAAGGAACAATCTTTTTTATTTATTTTCTCTCAATCTTGCATACATAAACATAATTGAGAAAAAAAAATTAAAAAAAAAAAAAACTTGATTGAAGTAACAGTAGATTTAATATTAATTGATATGGAAAAGTAAAGTTCTTTCTTCCAAAATACCAAAAAAGTTAACTTACTCTAAAATCATTTTTTAAGAAAACAAAGTTGATGGGTATTTGTTAAAGCTGGAAATATCTTGGAAAGTTGGGGGCTTTTGGTAGTGGTGGTGGTGGCGACAGCAGTTTAAGGTGGTGTGGTACTGTGGTGGTGGTGGGGGGTCTGAGAAGAAGAGTATTTTATGAAATTCAGAAGTTGATTTGGATTTTGAGAGCAAGGGGCTTTTGTTTTTGTATGTAAAAATCTCAGTCTTCTAACAGTAAGTTTTGATTGGTAAGGTCTTGTAAGGCAGCGGGGAGGATGATTTTGTCTGAATATGATAACATTTGTATGAGAAAAATGGAAAATATTAATTAATTGTTTTTTTAAAAATTAAATTAATGAAATAATTAAGTGTATGCTTAATTTTCTGACAATTTGACTTTTCAGTAGCGGTGGATCTTTTTAGTATATTCCGATGCAATTTCCACAAATATCATAGTATATCATACTTGTATACATTTCATTTTTTTTTAAATTTTTGGATGTTTAATTTTGTATTACAATTAATTTAAAGAAATTTATAAAAATATTTTTTTTAAAAATTATAAATATAATATGCGAAAAATTAAAAAGAAATTTGTAAAAATATTACACAAATAAAAAGGTTTTATAAAAACATGATCTATTTTTTGTATATTTGTATATTGTGTACATATTTAATATATTTTTTATAAATTTAATATATATTATAAAAATATATTTTTAACAAATTTAAAAATATAAAATTATAAAAAATAAAACAGAACAAAAATGAAAAATTGAAAAAAAAAATAGTAATTTATATGTATTTTTTAATTAATTTAAGTTATTAGGCCTAAATGAGAAATTCTATTCCCACGGCCCATTTGGAGGGGGCTTGAAATAAGTGAGCGGTGTCTGTGTCTCTGCCTCTACGGCTGCACCAGTCTGTGATGGATATTTTTCCATTTATTTTCTTTTTGCACAATTATATATATAATTTATCAAAAAAAATTTAATATGAGTTGACAATAAATAAGAGCAACTCAATTTTTTTACTAATTCTATTTAATAATTTTATAAAAATATTTAATATGTAAAATATTAATCTCGAGTATTCTACACACTTTTTAGGTTATTATAATTCAATATATATTTTCATACGTTACAAAAGTACTGGGAGTGGACGTTGAGAGTTTTTAAAAGTAATTTAAAGAAAATTTATTAATAATAATTATATGATCCTCTGTAAATATTGAACTAAAGGGAAATCAAAATAAGCCACCTTTAATATCAATGTGGATTGACATAAATAATAAGAAATTTACTCAATTAATAATGCTGTCTCCTTGGAGATTTGATATTATTAAATTTGAATTACTCAAACAATATCTCAAAAATTGATTGATTTAAAAAAAAATCACATTAATAAAAATATAGTGGATAACAATATACTCTTCGTAATAAGATTTTTTTGTATTTTGCAATGTAAAGAAATTATTATTTTAAACCTTGTTTATTTTATGGTTTGTTATATTTTTATAACCTATGGTATAATTTAATTTTTTATTTGTTTTAAATTCTATTTGCATGGTATAAATTTTCATAAAATTTCATGATTCGAAAATTACAAATTTTTCAAACTGTTAATTTATTAATTTTTTATAATTTTAAAATTTTATCTTTTCAAAATATGCTCAATATTTTTTTTGAATACAAAAATATACTTATAATATATTATTAAAATATGATCAAATTAAATAAAATAATTTTTTAAATATGATAAATATTGTTTATAATATTATATCATATACTAATAAATTGAAATGTTAACCATCTAAATAAGATGTAATAAAGATTTAAATTGTTATGACTTATGAGGGTGGCAGGACGTTCATATGGTTTTTTTTTAACAATAAATTTCACCATTACATTGTATTGATTTTACTGCAAGGTATACCAACTATCTCAAACCTAGAAAAATTCATAAATTAAAAAAAAACATAATGTTAAAATACAACTACTATCAATAAAAAGATTGAAAACATCTTATTTATCAATTAATATTTTGAATTTTTATGTGATGCTTTTAGTATAAATAAAAAAGATACAAAATGAGAAAAAAGTTAATAATTAGTGAAAGCATTTCTAAGAGATTTTCTGTATTTTAAATTCTATTTAACAAAAAGTAAATATAATAAAATAAAATTTCAATGAATTTTTTACTGTCTAAATTTAAAATAAAAGTAAATTTAATTCTTCATATCTTAATAATCAATTCATTCTAAACTTTATAACTTTTTACGCATAATATTTATTAATTAATAACAGCAATGGACTCTTTAATTCAATAAGTGATAAAATTTAATTAGCAATAGGTAATATATAATAGTATACATTAAAAAGTTGTAAAATTTATTAATTAAATTTAAAATAAAAAAAAACAAAATTGACTCTCTAAATATGAACAAGGTGTTCCTACGTCCATAACAAGAATTAATAGTGGACAACACAACTGTGAAACATTGGCGAGCATTATTAGCAAATGGCTTAATGAAATTATGCTTACTTATATCCAGCTAGAAAATTAAAATTTCAAATATTTTTTTGAAACGCAGCGATTAAAAATATATATTTATATATATTAGCATTTTTATTATTTTTTTTCCAATTAACATGAAATTACTCTTAATAAACCATAAGGACGAACAAAACTTTCAATACTCTCTGAACGAAGAACCCTCGCCGCCGCCTCCTTGTAACTCATGTCCGCTCCGACGGCGGGCCCATCAGGGCCAGCTGCTCGGTCTTTTGCAGCAGCTCTCCGGCAAGATCTGATCTTGCCCACTGATTGTTCTTTTCATGGTTCTAAGGATTACTTTGAAAACAAATCTGCATATAAATACAAGGGCTTCCCGGCTGTTTGTTTTTCAGACACTGAAATTGCGAGTTTTGCGAAGCCTTTCAGGTATGCTCTCATCGGCCGTTTCTCTTCAGGTAGGCCTTCAATGAAGGCTCTTCATAAACACTTTGATGTCATTGGTTTCAAGCATCAATTTACTGTTGGCTTATTGAATGATAAAGAGATTCTAATTAATTTTATGTCTGAGGAAGATTTTATTCGCTGTTGGATTAAACAAATCTGGTTTTTCAATGGCTTTGGCATGAGAGTCTTTAAATGGAGTCCAGATTATAGGCCACACTGTGATGATCCCATTTATCCTGGATGGGTTTCATTTGAAGGGCTCCCAATTCATTTTTTTATTAAGGAAGCCTTGCTTCCCATAGCTAGTCTCATTGGCTCTCCTCTCAAAGTCGACTCAGCCACGGCCACTCTTAAAAGACCTTCGGAAGCGAGGGTCTGCATTGAATTAGATTTATCGAAGGATCTACCGGACAAGGTTTGGATTGGGAGTCAAGAAAAAGGGTTTTGACAACCTGTCTCTTATGAAAATCTACCAAAATTTTGCTCCTCTTGCTATAAATTTGGTCATCATAGCTCTCACTGCACAATTATATCATTTGATGCTTCGGTTGTTAACCCAGAACCGGTTAAAGCTGCTGAAAAGATTTGGGCTCCTATTAAAATTACTAAGCCTGTTACTAGCAATACATTACATGGCACTGTTGATACTGATAACATACAGGGATGTAAAAATTTGTCCTCTGCTGAAGCTAATAAGGCTCCCTCTACTTCGGTTGATAATGCACACTCAAGCGACAATAATATAGACCCTGGCCAATTTGAAACTGTTCGTGAAGCTCCTTCTACAATTTCTAATTCTGTTGCTGCAGATTTTATTCACAAGGCTGCTAATCAAGCATCTGCTACACCTTTTGCAATTTTTAATACTGAAATTTGTCACTTGCATGGGGATAATATTTTACCTTCTGCTGATGTCCACAACACTGACAAATCAGCGGCAGCCCCTCCTACTGTTACAACAGCTCTTATTGCAGTTTCTACTGCTGCAGATAAAGCAGACGGGCTTGATTCTTCCGTTGCAGCAGCTCCACCAACATTTGCAGGATCCTCCCATACAGGGCCATCTACTGTTCCTGCAGAAGACATCATTCTTGGCAATATAGTTACTAGCGAAGTTGAAGAGCAAGCTTCCTCTGAGGGAGAAGGCCACCTCTCGGCTGATAACATCTCCCTACATTCTGCCTCGGGCATAGATGATAACCAACATAAAGACAACGAAGGCTTTATACCAGTTGTCACAAGAAGAGGCAGGCCTAAAGGATCAAAAAATAAAGCTAAGGTCTCTTTCAAGAATGCAACAATCAAGAAATCCTTTATAGTTCATAACCAATCATCCCAATGAACATTCTTTTCTGGAATTTAAGAGGTATTTCTAATTCTCTAGCTAGACTTCGCAAACTTTGTGCTGCACACAATTTGGGTTTAATTATTTGTATTGAACCTATGGTTGATGGTAATAAAAAAGAGTTTTATGCTGCTCGCTTGGGCTTTACTAATGTTGTAGCCTCTGCAGATAACAAATTGTGGATTTTTTTGGCAATCTCACATCTATTCTATTGGAGGTTTTTGTGACTTTCCTCAAGTGCTATCTTGTGAGGCTAATCATTTAGATTCCAGTTTTTGTTTTAATATATCTGCCATTTATGGTTATCACTCTCGTGCTAGGAGAGAATCTTTGTGGAGGGCTCTTGAAAATATATCTAACTCTTGTACTATACCATGGTTAATTGGTGGGGACTTCAACGCTATTAAAGACCTGTCCGAATACAAAGGGAGTAGCTCTCCTGATGCTCTCGCCATCCAAGATTTTATAGACTGCTCCAATACTTGTCATCTGATTGATGTTCCTATTTCTGGCTCTAAATTCACTTGGACCGGCATACGTTCCAATGGCAGAGTTTGGGAGCGCATCGACCGGATTATGGCTAATCTTGAGTTCTTTGATGGTTTTGATGCTATTAATAATAGACAGTTGAGTAAGACATCTTCGGATCACTCCCCTATGCTTCTTCAATGTTGCAAACTCACTAACAATGTGCCTAAACAATTCAAGTTCCAGCACATGTGGACCAGTCACGCTTCTTTTCTTCCTTTTATAAGACAAAGATGGAACTCCACTTTCCAATATGGGGGCATGACTGGTCTTTTTACCAAGCTTAAAGATCTCAAGAAGGGTCTGAGGGAGTGGAACAAGTTCACTTTTGGTCATCTCTTCAACGACATTGCAAATGCCGAATCTGAAGCAGATACAGCTGAGATTAATTACCAGACTTGTTCGTCTAATGAAAATTTGGCTAAATGGGTTGAATGTCAATCCTTTCTGCAGCAGAAGCTTAAACAAGAGGAGGCCTTCTGGAAGCAAAAAGCACACATCTCTTGGCTTCAAGATGGTGATAAAAATACCAAATTTTATCACAATTTTGTTAAAATGCGCAGGAAACTTCATCATATTTCTTCTGTCACTCTTTCAGATGGTACACAAGTCCTTGACCAGGAGCATCTGGGCAAAGAAGCAGTTTCTCACTTTAAAGATCTTTACTGTCAACATAATGTTTCCTCTGACATGCATTCTCATTTATCTCACATCCCTTCCGCTATCTCTGATGAGGACAACGAATCTCTTGTTGGCATCCCGGATAATTCTGAGATTAAAAAAGCTGTTTGGCAATTGAATCCTAATAGTGCTCCGGGCCCAGACGGCTTTGATGGCTTCTTCTTTAGGCACTGTTGGGATATTGTTGGTATTGATGTTATTAGTGTTGTACAAGAGTTCTTCGTAGGTGCTCCTATGCCCAAGGCCTTCGGCAGTGCACAGATTTTTCTCCTTCCAAAAGTAGATAACCCGTCCTCATTTAACCAGTACAGACCTATATGTTTGGCCACTTTCATAAGTAAGGTTTGTACTCGAATCATTGCTTCTAGATTATCTTGGCTTATGGATAAACTCATTTCAATAGAGCAGGCTGGCTTCGTGAAAGGGCGCTCTATACACACTCAAATTCTCTTGGCAAATGAACTGATTCATGATCTAGACAAAAAGACTGATGGGTATAACTTGGCTATTAAGCTTGACATGGCAAAAGCCTTCGACAGAGTTTCTTGGAGCTTCCTGCAAGATGTTCTCTTGAAGTTTGGTTTCTCACAGAGATTTGTGAACTTGATCCTTGCACACCTTTCCTCCACTCGGTTATCCATCCTTGTTAATGGCATCAGTTATGGATTCTTTAAACCTACCCAGGGAGTGAAGCAAGGCGATCCTCTCTCGCCTCTTTTATTTATTTTATCCTCAGAGGCCTTCTCTAGAGGTCTCAATCATTTGATCAAGAATGGTTCCATTCTTCCATACAGGCAATATAGACGCTGCCCACATATATCTCATCTCGGGTTTGCGGATGATTTACTCATTTTTTATCAATGGAGATGATCAATCCATCCGGAATTTCAGGGCTTTTCTAACCTCTTATCAAAATTGTTCAGGCCAGCTTGTGAATTATCAAAAAAGTGCCTTCTATTGCTCTTCAAAGGCTCCTCTCAGCAGTATTAAAAAGTTAGAAATTCTTCTATCAATCAAGCATAGTTCCTTACCTTTCACATATCTTGGAGCTCCTATATATCAAGGTATGAACAAACTCCCCTACTGTAAAGAGTTATTCTCTAAGATTGATGCAAAACTATGTGGTTGGTTAAGGAGGTTTCTCTCTCCGAGTGGAAAAGTTGTTCTAATTAAGCATGTTTTATCCTGCATACCCTTACATGTGATGAGCTCTATGTCATTACCTAAATCAGTCATTGCCTTAATTGAAAGGAAATTTAGCAATTTCTTTTGGGGCTCGGATGGGAATAAAAATAAACATCATTGGATTAGATACTCTAAACTCCCTCTTCCCCCTGAAGAAGGTGGTATTGGCATCAAATCCATGAGTGCTTTACAAGAAGCCTTTTCTATAAAATTGTTGTGGATGTATCTTGATAAAAACTCTTTATGGGCTAATTGTTTGAAAGCAAAATATGAAACCAAAAGAGGCTTCACTTACCTGCCGATTGACTCAAATTGTTGGAAGAGAATTTGTAAAACTTATGATGCACATATAGGCCTCTTCTCCATACAAGATGGCATTGTCAAATGGAAAGGAAATTCTTTGGGCATTTTTCGCTTTAAAGAAGCTTATGATACTATTCGCCCGAAGCAAAGAAAATCAATGATATATGGTTCCATATGGGATAGCAGGATTCCTTTTAAAATCTCCATCTTCTCTTGGAAATTGCTGAACTTATCTCTGCCGCTCCCATCGAAATTGCAACAAATTGGAGTGAATTTAGCTTCTTATTGCCCATTTTGCTTCAACGGTCCAGGTTCTTATGATCATCTATTTTACCAGTGTGCTTCGGTCAAAAAGCTATGGAATTACTATGGTTCCTTTTTGCTTAATTTTCCAAATCATCATAGTACAACTCTGCGGGGAGAACTTATGAAATGGTGGATTAAGACCTCTTCAAACAACCTTCGAAGCAAGCTTTGTAAGTTAGTGCCTCAACTCATTCTCTATTATACTTGGACTGCTTACTGTAAATGTTTGTGGGGTGGCGAATCCTTTTTCCAGTATAGCATAGACTTGCAGATTCGAAGATTTTTGATGGATTGGGGAATTGCTATATCCGGCCTTAAATTTGCTAGTCCCCTACCCGAATTTGCAAATTTCTTGCCAATCCAAATTGGTGTTAAACAGCCAAAGCCTAAACTTGTTTCTTGGAGGAAGCCAAAAACTGGTGCTATTAAACTCAACATTGATGCCTCCTACACATCTTCTATGTCTTTCGGTGGAGCTATACTAAGAGACTGCAATGGAAACTTTTTATGTGCTACTGCTTTCCTATTGCAAGCCAACTGTTCCATTTCTGCTGAATTGAAGGCCATTCACTTTGGAGTACAATGGGCGAAAGATATAGGCTATACAAAGATGGAAATAGAAACTAATGCTACTCAAGTTCTAACTATTTTGGATAACTCTTACAGCTATCACTTGCCTTTCTTTCAAGAACTCAAACAGCTCCTTCATGGTTCTAAACTTCATAGCGTCTTCAGGGAATGCAATAAAGCGGCTCATTTTTTAGCTTACTATAGTAGAGTTAATTGTATTACTAGAAATTTCAATTCTTTTCTAACTCTGCCTAACTTTATTAAAAACATTGTATTGACTGATTCCAGGTCTCTACCCTATTTTAGATATTAATATTATTTCCCAGTAGTCTCGTCCACCTTCATAAAAAAAAAAAAAAACCATAAGGACAAGTAAAACCATATGATATGCTTAAAATTTATTATTAATTTATTAAAATTTTACTGAACAAGTATTAATGAAGTCAACTTATCTACTGCCAGTTTGGGCCAACTTTCACATGCCTCCATGCTTGCACGTACACATTATTTTTATTTTTAAATAAAAAATTAAAATTACACATCACCCGATCCATTACAAATTCATTGTTCAGAATTTTACATCAAAATTATAAGCCTTTGCATTTACTTATATTTAATTACGTTAAACTAGCAATCTTATTGGGATATTAGAATGTATTTTCAATTTAATTTTTGGCTTTCAGTTTTTTACTAAAAAAATTAATAATTGATGTAGTTTTGATTAAATGAGTTTATGTATAATTATAATTTTCAAAAAAAAATTATCATTAAACTTAAATTTTTACGTCAAATTTTTATATATTTCCTCACCGATTATAAAATATGACCAAGATTGATTGTAATAATCACATTCCTTTTTTTTTTTTCATGAATCCTGATTCTGTGAAATCTTGTACATGGTGGGATGAGATTGAAGTTTTAGTTATAATGATAAAAATTGATTATTAGTTAATTAATTAATTAACAACAATCTAGAGGAGAAGGAAATAGTACTAAAATGGAGTTGCACGAGTGTTGCAGGTTATTTAAAAAATGAAAAAAATGAAATTCAATATCTTGGCTGGCTACGATAATATTTGAATATTATGAAACTATTAGAAACTTCTGCAAAAACCTCCAAAAAGATGATGACATTGACATAATTACTAATCTTGATTATGCTCTGATCAGAAATATTATGTATATATATATATATATATATTAATTATTATTATATAATTGAGCTGACCAAATGCTTTCTTTTTGTTGTTTGGTTATCCAATAATCCCTGACAGTTTATTTACAATAAATAATATGAGAGCAGAATGACTGTGCTGCAGCTTCAACACATAAATTCATAAGATAACATGGATGAAGGTAGTTTACCCTATAACGAAGACCTAATAATAGTTATCACCGAAAAACTAAACACATTAAGGTAAATTTGCTAATTTAAACTAATTTAGATAAAAATAATTTAAAATAAATTTATCATTTTACATCTTTATCAAAATGTAGCTCATAAAAAAATTATATAAATAATGCCAATTAATTTGAAATTTAAAATTTTATTGAGTTGAGTTAAGTATTATTAAAAGTTAAGCTAAGAGTATATGGAAAATAAATCTCGTGTCAATTCTCTAATTTTAATAATCAGTTTTTAAAATTGACATTCTCAAATTTATATTAAAAACTCAATAATTTCTGTATGCAATATTTAGGGCAAAAGGTGGGCTATTGTTGCATGCCAGGTGAGAATACTATAAACCTGAAACATTTTAAAATCACTTGATTTTTGGTAGCTCCAGCTGTAGTTGTGAGCTAATATCATATGATGTATAGAAAGGGTTGACTATTAATTATTATTATTAATTATTGATTTTTGTTTTGTTTTTAATCTGTCAATGAGTTGTATATTTGAAATTTTGGGACTCCCAATGGGATTCTTTTAATGTTGTATCTCAAAAACAACATGAATTAGGCCTTCAAGTCAAGAAAAAAAATAAAATGGGATTCTTAAGATAAATCTATAATTACACCTAATGAACTTTCCCTTAATTTTACGTATAATCTAATACAAATGATTATCTTAAATATATTGAAAAAAACAAGATTATGTATAAATCTATACAAAACTATACTAACAGAACCACCACGTACAAACATGTTCAAGAAAAGTTTAAAAAAGGTCAAAGAATGTAGTAGTAAGTGTTCTTTCTCTGTAGCCAAACAAGAAAAATTTACACAATGCTAATTGAATGTGATTAAGCTAAATCTATAGAACAAATACAAATTCTTAATTATATCCACTTAACTAATTTTCTTTCGCGCGAATTCCCCAGAAAATGCTGCCTAAGGAAAAAAAAAAGAAAAGAAAATCCTTGCTGCTGCTGTTGCTGCAAATGAATGTCTTGCAATGTCGAATTTGAATCCATTTTTGGAAAGTTCCTATAAGTGCTTTTTTGTTTACAAGAGCAGATCCTATTTATCATGGCTAACCGATTCAAGTGAATTAGGAGATGGTAAAGAAAATTGATCACTATCAATAAAGCTATATGATTTTTTCTTTCCCCCAGACTCGAGTTTTCACCTTTCCGAGTATTACTAGATGGATTAGACTGTGGACTATCTGCAACACTCTCCAATTCTATGCCTTCTATCCTTTGAATAGCTTCTCTCAGGTCTAGCCTTTTATCAGGATTAGTTTCGGCACAAAGAGCTCCTATAAGTAGTAGCTTCCTCATTTCCCCAACTGAATTTAAGGAACTTGAAATTTCAGGATCAAGTAGTTCAGTCTCAGTGCCATCAAAAATTGCAGTTTCTACCCATTGAACTATATCAATCCCTTTCTTTCCTTCTTTAACACATTTAGAAGGGTATTTTCCTGTCAGGATTTCTAGAATGATGACGCCTAAACAGCACACATCACTTTTCGGGGATAATCCAGATTGAGCAACTTCAGGAGCTCTATAAGCAAACACAGCTTTTTCTCTAACTGAAGGGTTGATAAATGGACTGAATCCAAAGTCTGCAAGCAGTGGCTCATTGTCCGGACGAAGAAGGACATTGCTGGACTTTAGATTTCCATGAGGCAACTCACTGGAAGCAAGTTCAGTATGAATATAACCCAACCCTCTTTCAATTCCTTTAATAATCTTTGGACGAGCAGGCCAATTAAGCTCAGCATGTGATGGCCCTCTGTCACCTGAAACACTATCAAATGTTCAATTCATAAATGCTATGTCAAAAATCATGAGATAATCGAGCAGTAAAAAATTTATTACTGAATTGAAGAAAGTTCAGAATTTTAGCTATTAGTTTTCGGTTTTTTGACTGCTATTTTGCACTGCTCCTGAACCAAATAGTAACATAAGCAAATGAAACAAATTCTAAGATAAACATATAATAATAATATGTACCATGCAACAAATAGAGCAAACTGCCTTTAGCTATGTAGTCATAGATCAAAAGCTTCTCGTCCTTCCGATAATGATAAGCCAATGGTGTTATAATATTAGTATGCTTTAAAGCTCCAAGCTTTCCATCTGAGCATCAAATTTATCATTTCCAAATGCATTCAGTTCTCTCAATCTCTTAACCACCACGGTTGCGCCATTAGCTATTGCAGCTTTATATGAAGAACCTACTCCCTCATTTCCAAGAACTTCTGCAGAAGCTTTCATCAAATCAATTAAACCAAAAGTACACTTCTCATTATTCAACATTACTAATTCCCCTATACCACCAGCCTTGCTACTAGCACTTGCAGAGCTTTTTTGACTCGAGCCCGACTTTTTCGAGAAGTCAACTTCTTTCTGTCTAACTGGCATTGAGACTTGCACATCTGCTGGTTCAGCTGCATTCTCACCAATATTGTTATCCGTTTCACTCCTTTCAAAATCATCTTTTTTATTCGATTGCCTCATTTTAAATATCACAAAAACTGCAACACAAAGTAACATTGCAGCCAATGTAATGATCCCTGCACCTGTCTTCTTAATGTCACTCACACCATTGTTTGAATTATTAATAGCAGCAGTAAAAACTGCTGGTGGAATTGCATCAGTTGTACGATTACATTCTTTACCAATTTTTTCTCCACAAAGGCCCGCATTTCCATCAAAAGAACTAGCACTGAATTTTAATAAACCAGCAGGAATTTGCCCTCTTAATTTATTGTTCGACACATTAAATGATTGCAATCTTGAATGCTTTACATATGGAATAGTCCCACTAAATTGATTGTTTTCAAGATGCAATTCCATAAGATTAGACAAATGAAACAATGATGTTGGAATATCTCCTGAAAACTTGTTATCAGAAAGCCAAAACTTCTTCAAAGATTGCATTTTGAAGAAGAAATCTGATGGAATTTCCCCAGAAAACTGTTTCCCATTAAGTAAATAGTCTTCAAATAGCCTAAATGATTCAATTCAGGAATCGAACCTGAAAAAGAATTATGAGCAAAGCTTATACTTCTAAGTCTTGACATATTAACCAATGCTTCAATATCAATCTTTCCTGATAAACCTGTCTTCTCAAGACGAATACCCACGACAATGCCATTGTTACAGATAATGCCCTTCCATTTAGTAGCATTTGTACAAGGAATTGATCCAGGAACCCAAGAACTAAGAGCAGTACCTTAGCTGTTAAGAGAATTCTTGAGCTTAATCAATGCTTCAGATTCAGAAATCGAAGATGAAAATGAAAATTGTAGTATGAAAATGATAAAGAACAGATAAAATTTGGCCGGAGAAGACAATCCAAGGCCGTAATTTGAGTGAAAAGAAATGAGAAACTTTCCCAATGTAAATTTTTCTGTAAAAATTTTTGTGGGTATTTGTTGCTTTTGCTTGTTTTTCACTCTTTGCCTTGATTTCTGTTGTCTTGTTCATGGTGTTTGTTTTTTATCAAAAGCAAGAGAGCCTTAGAATTTGAAAGATGCACAAGGGCTTTAGCCATAAGCCTTAGACAAGAAGGGAAATTTATTATTATTGTTTTTTTAATTTTCTGTTTGACATGGTCAACTTGAAAAACCGTTATTAGAGTTGGTTTTTTTTTTTATTCAGTGCAAAATAAAAATAAAAATAAAAATAAACTTCCATTGTTATGTATACACTTTGAGGTTGTAATGCAAGTAACTCAAACATTTCAGGGGCATATCTGTCAACACAAAAAATTGTCCTCTCCTTAATTTGCTTTTTCAAAACTTGCTTTTTATTTGGATTTTTTGTTACCATTAACTAATTAGAGGGGGTTTTTGGGAATATATATAATTTTAAAAATAATGAATTAATTAATTTTAATTGTAATTATAATTTTAATATCATTTAGAAAATTAAATTAAAATATTCTATTTAATAAAATTCAAGCCTTTTGATGCACTTTATGATAAAAATAATAACAATGATATGATTCTTGGAAATATTTAAATAGTTCCTTAGGATTTTAAATATCACCAAGCTGTTTTCTATTTTCTTTATTTAATTATCATCATATATTGAATAATAATAATAATAATTCTAAAAGTGGACATACCCAAATTCTACTATTCTACAAGTAATTTAGTGATGTTAAATATTTATAATTTTCATAATTCATATAATTTTTTCTTTTAAAAATTTGTGTAAAAAAATAGCAAGTGGGCTGTTTACTCAAATAATAATAATTCTAAAAGTGTATTTACCCAAATTCAGTCATTTTAAAATAATTTAGTGATGTTAAATATATAGTTTGCATAATGAATATAAATTTTTTTCTTTTAAAGTTTTTGTTTGGAAAAAAAAAAAAAGCAAATGTGCTGTTTACACCAAGACTCCGATTGCCTATTGATGGCCCAAGAGAAGTAAGGTGGCTGACTGGCTGGCTTATCCAAACTAATAATTATAATCTTTTCTGATTTTTAGCCCAATAAAAAATTATCATTTGCGTAGGCATTTGGATTTTTTTCAAAAATACCTAAAAACATAAAAATATTTTCAAAAACACCCACATTTTTTTTAATAAAAAATACTCATTTTCAACTTTTAATTCGAAAAATACATCACTTTTATATACTCTGTTTTAGATGTACATATCTAATATATATTTAAAATATATGTAAAATTGTAGCATGTTCTTAAAAAAATAAATTAAAAGTGACATATGGTATGATTTTTTGTTTTGGTAACCATTTAAATACTGTGATCTCATTTTTTCATGATCTTAAAAATTATTATTTTAAATAAATTTTAGATATTATTAAATATATAATTTGGAAATTATTATTAAAATTATTTTTTTAAACTAAAACAATTTTAATTATTATTTTCGTTATCTTATTATAGACTAACTGTTGATGAAACTTTTATTTGTAAAAATTGCTTACAATAGATATCTTAATCAGTTTTTAATTTATATCTTGGAATTGAAAATTTTGGCTGCCAAGAAAAATCATAATAAAAAAAGTATTTGTGATTATTTCATAAGAAATGAAACAAAAAATAAAATAGACTTCGGACAGTTATTATATTTGGTCTATTCAATGCTAAATATAAAGGCGTATAATAGATTTTTATTTAATTCTTTCAAAGTTACTAAATTTTTTTCCTCATTTTAAAAGCCCTCGATCTAAGATTGATAACAGATTGGGCATCTGTATAAATTATTTTATCCAAATTTGAACCTATTTAATTTTTAAATCATTCAAATATGTTTAAACTCGATTATAGTTATACTCATATTCATTTAAAATTTATTTAATACTACTCGTTTATTATCTGAACCCGTTTAATTATCCATTTAAATATAAAAATTTAAAAATATTATAAAATTTAAAATATAAATTATAATTTTTTAATTAAATAATTATAAATAAAAATTTAATATTAACCTAATTTTATTAAAAATAATTTCATATCGCGTAAATTTTATAATTAAAATAAAATATAATTAATATATAATCAAATTCGAGTAATAGATATCCGATAATTTATACTCGAACTCAATCCAAACTTATCGCAAATAATAAAAATATTATATATACTCTTTTAAATTTATTTATAAATTATTCATATTATTTATAAATAGATTAATACAGATCGAATATTCTAAAATACCTCACTCATTGCTGTCCTTACCTCCACCTTCCATTCAAGTGTGTCAAATTAGATCCCCATACAAAATAAGAGGAATAGCTTTGAGATTTTTGCGTTTCTCTCTATTACTGTTGAAACTTCTACATTATCAAGTCAAGTTCTAATAAAATAAAAAATTAATTTTAAATTTATTATTCAAAAAATATATAATTATTGTTAGACGAAGTATGTATAAATATTTAAATTTCTAAAATATATTAATTTAATTATTTGAATAAAATATATAATCAATTTATTTTTATAAAATCTTTATTTTTTCTAAGATGTAAAAAAAAACTATAAATTAATATTATGGACCAATAGATAAAATATTATTTATCCTCCCATTAGATATTTAGATATATAGTACGCAATAATTGAATTGTCCTGTAATTTAGTTATACAAGCCAGGAAAAAAAAGAACGTGAAAGATAAGAAGATGAAATTTTATTTGTATTTAAACTCTATTAGAATATGATTATTTATTTATTTATTTTTAAACACTGCTGGTCTTCTTTGTTGATCGGCAATGGTTTCTTTCTATTTTCTCAATTTAAATATTTATATTTAATAAATAGAGTTTCATTATTAGTCTATTTTTTAAAAAATTTTATTATTTTGATGATATTTAACTTTTTTCATTGGAATAGTTTGATGTTTTCTTATATAAATATTTCATTCTCTGACATCATTTATGGTCTTTGATTTTATTTTTATATATCATTTTAGATTTATTATTAATATTCAAATAATTTATTCAATAATATAAAATAGTAGATTTATTTACTACAAATAAGTGCATCTTTGCTGTCAAAATTCAATTCCTAGTTTCCAATGATAGAATGAGTCAATAAATAATAACAGAGTATCTTGCTCTGATTTAGTGTAATATTTTTTTGTCAACTCTTTAGGAAATCAATTGTGTTATTAGTCTTTAAATTTTAAACTCTACTATAATTTTTTTTCATATTAAAAATAATACATTTAGTCTATTCCAATTATTTGCTTATTCCTATTGCTCATTTACTATTTATTTTCAAGCCTGGTTGAATGGAGTTGCTCAATGGGGAAAGTGGTGCTAACATTTAAAATGGTGTTAGAGAAACTTATAAGCATAAACTACAAGTATTGGAGAATGTGTATGGAATCTTATCTTTAAGGTCTAGACTTGTGGGAATTGGTGGCTGGTGCTGATACAAAAATTCCAGTGGACACTCCAGATAATGTTGAACAACGAACGAAATGGAAGATCAAGTGTGAAAAGCTTTATTTGCTTTGAGAACATCAATTAGTAAAGAGCTTACTGATCATGTTTATGATGTTAATTCTCCAAAATAAGTCTAGGAAACTCTTGAAATATTATTTTCCAAGAAAAATACAACAAGGTTACAGTTCTTCGAAAATGAATTAGTAATGACGACGCAAGAAGAGTGTCAATTTTAGAATATTTCTTGCGAGTAAAAAATATTTGTGCTGAGATTTCTGAACTGGATGCAGATGAAAAGATTAGTGAAGCTTGTTCAAGGAGATTTCTTATTCGTAGCCTGAAACATGAATATACACTATTTGTCACCTCTATTCAAGGATGGGAAAATCAACCTTCAGTTGAAGAGCTGGAGAGCTTGTTGTCTAATCAAGAAGCTTTGGTTAAACAAATGGCAAAAAATTTCAACTTCGAGCATGATGCTGCTTTATTCTTAAAAGGAAAATCAACCGAAGATGATCCAGAAGAAAGTACTTATAAGAGAGAGCCTACTCGCAATAATAAATCTATCAAGTGTTATGGATGTGGGAAGCTTGGATATATTAAGAAAAATTATCGTGTGAAGATATCCAAAGCAAATGTTGTTTGTGAAGATGAAGAAGCTGATCAACCCAAATGGGAGTAATGTTTCACCATTGAAGTAGCTGACAAAAAGGAAAATATGGTTCTTAAATCGGCACTAGAAAAATCCTACAACGACTATGTTGATTTAAAGGAGGAATGGATCATTGATTTTGGTTGCTCACACCATGTAACATGTGACGATTCATTATTTCAGAGTTACGACAGCATAACGAAAAAAGAGTCATAGTTACAACTAATAACTCTACCTATCCAATAGTGAAGGAAGGAGTTGTGAAGATTGATGTTGATGATACAAACATTAAATTGAATGATGTCTACCATGTTCCAGGTTTGAAGAAAATTTTGGTTTCAGTGTCTCAAATTACTAACTCTGGAAAATATGTTTTGTTTGGTCCAAATGATGTGAAGGTGCTTGATAATATGACAAATATAGAAGCCGATGTTCTTTATAGCAAGAAAAAGGGCTCTTTATTTGTCATGTCAGCAGGGGAGGCATATGTGAAGAAAACAAGCCAGACTGATAATGCAACAATATGGCATGCTATTTTAGGACATCTAGGCTATCAAATGCTACAACAAATCTCTTCAAAGAAATTGCTAGATGGTCTACCAGCTCTGAAAAGAGTACATGAAGATTTAATTTGTCAAGGCTGCCAATTTGGCAAATCACATTGCCTTTCTTTCCAGAGTTAATCTAACCACAGATCAACTCAATTTGAATTAATACATATAGATTTGATGGAACCAACAAGAACATCAAGCTACAATGGCTATAAATATGCAGTGATATTGGTGGATGACTGTCCTAGATTCACTTGGGTATATTTTTTAAAAGAAAAAAATGAAGCACTTTCCAAGTTCATCGAATTCAACAATGTTGCAGAGATGCAGTTTAAGCAAAAAGATAAACTACTTAAGAAGCGACAACGGTGGTGAGTTTACGTCATTCAAATTCTTCCAGTATTGTGAGAAAAATGGTATACACAGATAAATGACATGTCCAAACACCCCTCAGCAAAATGGGGTGGTAGAAAGAAATCTAGCACAACTTGCTTCAATAAGCCTTTCATGGTTACATGATAAGAATCTTCTTATGAAGCTTTGGGCAGAAGCATTTCAATGTGCTTCCCATGTGATAAATCAATTAGCTCTATGGCCAGGCAAAGAAAAAGCTCCTTTTAAATTATTATATAATATAAAGCCTAATGTTAGTTATTTTTGGGTATTTGGTTCTATTTATTATGTTCATGTTCCAAAATTTAATCGAACCAAACTTGACCCCAAAGCAAAGAAATGTGTATTAGTTGGCTATGACCCAAGTAGGAAAGGCTGAAAGTGTAAGGATCCAAAAATAAATAAGTTTGTTACATCTAAAGATGTTGTATTTGATGAGGTGATAACTTGGGGTATAACTCAAAAATCTGCTCCAAAAAGTGTTACACATGATGATAGTCAAGAAGCTTCATTACTGATTCCTGGAATTAATATGTAAAGAAGTTATGAATCTTCTATCTCAAGGATGGATTCCTTAACTTCAAAAAATGGAGGGCAAATAATTAGAAGGTCAATAAGAGAGAAAAAGAAGGTAGAATATCTTAAAGATTATGAAGTGCAACCGAATCACTGCACTGTAACCTCATGTTTCTTTACTAGGGAAACAAATTAAGAAGAACCAACTTGTTATCAAGAAGCTAAGCGCTTTCAGCAATGGGAAACAGCAATGCAAAAAGAGATTGAAGCCTTAATGAAGAATGGCACATGGGAGTTGATCCCAAGACCAAAAAACTACAAACCAATAACAAATTGAAGAAGAAATCAGATGGCACAATTGATAGATGCAAAGCCCGACTTGTTGCTCATGGTTTCTCCCAAAGCTATGGACAAGATTATGAAGAAACCTTCAGCCGGTGGCAAAAATGGTGACTGTGAGAATAATTTTTTCACTTGCTACTTTTAGAAGTTAAAAGTTGTGGCAACTCAATGTACAGAATGCATTTCTTTATAGTGAGTTGGATCATGAAGTCTTAATGGAACAACCTCAAGGATTCATCCCCAAACATTTTCCCAACCATGTATTTGGATTTAAAAAGGCCTTATACGGTCTCAAACAAGCACCACGTGCTTGGTATGGTAAGGTTGCCCGGTACTTCATTTTCTGCGAGTTTAATGTTTTTGATTTAGATTATAGTTTATTTGCAAAATTAGAATAAAAAATTCATCTACTGGTTCTATTGTATGTGGATGATCTGATCATTACTGAAAATAATGAAGAAGAAATTTCTTGGTTGAGAAACGATTTATCGATCAGATTTGAAATGAAAAATCTGGGTGAGATTGGATGTTTTCTTGATTTGGAAATGGATAAAACAGAGAAGGGATATTTTATATCTCAAAGAAGGTATGAAAATAATTTACTGCAGCAATTTGGCATGCGGGAGTCAAAAGGAATGGCAACTCCTATGGAGATGAATCTTAAGATGAAGAAAGATGAAGGAGAATTGCTGAAGAATTCTAAATATTTTTGACAACTTGTTGGTAGTTTTATTTACTTAACTATCACAAGACCATAAATTGCTTATTCTGTTGGCGTTATATCTCAGTTTATGCAAAATCCAAGGGTATGTCATTTAGATGCTGCAAAAAGAATCCTTTGTTACGTAAAGGGTTTTATTGATTTTGGTCTAATGTATAGAAGATGAAGTAATTTTTTACTAATGGGATATACTGACGCAGATTGGGCAGGTGATGCAGTCGACCATTGTTCAACTTCAGGGTATTATTTTAATAATGGTTCTGCTGTTGTTTCATGGTATAGTAAGAAGCAATCTATTATTGCTTTATCCAACACGAAAACGAAATATATAGCAGCAACATTGGAAGCCCAAGAATGTATATGGTTAAAGTGTCTAATCAGAGATATTTGTGGTATGATAGATTATGTTGTTCAAATTCAATGTGATAATGAAAGTGACATCAAGCTTCCTTCAAAACCAATCTTTCATGGCCAAACAAAACATATTGAAATCCATCACTATTTTGTTCGAGGAAAGTGTTGAATCAAGAAGTTGAATTGAAAGGGATGCATACCAACAACCAAGTATCTGACATATTTACCAAGGCTTTAGCTAAACCATACTTTGAAAAATTCAAATTTGTTCTCGGAGTCATTGAGTGTAAGCATGCACTAAGGGGGAGTATTACAAATTAGTGCATCTTACTTTCTTACTTGTTTATTTTCTTTGTTGTCGAAATTCAGTTCCTAGTTTCTTAGGATAGAATGTATGACACCCTTATACCCTATATACATATAATACATACATCTAATATATAAAATATGCATATACGGTACAAAAATATCACAATTCGATTTAATAAAAAAAATTTACTTTTCTAATTTATAATCTTAAATACTTTAAAATGTATATTTAAATAACAAATAAAACATTATTAGAAATCATAGGTTCTCAATTAAGCATTTTTAATAAAAATCTTTGAAAAAAATTTGCTAGAATTTTATCTGTAATTTTGACATTTCTAAATTCAACAAAACCACAACCTGCATAAGATAACACTCCCAAATAATATCAAATCACCATTTCACCCATACTCATCAATTTCTCTAAATTTCACAACACATTTATAGATATACATATATATAATTTTTCAAAACACATATCAATCCACATTAAAAAGTTTTTCAACTCATTCTTTATAATTTATAATATATATACATCAAAACATAATATAATATATGAAATATCAAAATATAATAAAAACATATACATGCTAGCAGTATTTCTGATATTGAAGCCCAAAAATCAACTCTACACTGAAAATTTCAAATCTAGACCCGGCCCGATCTAGATGAACTCTCCAGCTCTACCGGATCTCCTCTGTCACCTGCGCGATAAATTACAATCGCGCTACGCCAAAAGCCTAGGTATACAAACTTTGATAGAAATGAAACTGTAAAATAATGTCAATGTACAATGCTTATGTATATCATGACATCCTATGTCATATCATATCATTTTAAACAACTTTTTCAATCATATAACATTTCACATAAAACAAATACAAACATGGGCCCAAATAATCTAATATATTATTCAAATTTCATAGTTACTTTTTTTTATCCATATTGACACCTAGTGTCTAGCCCGAAGGCAAGTGACGCCCAACATCTTGCCTAAATGCAATTCATAGTGATGCCCAGTATCTAGCCCGAAGGCAAGTGACGTCCAACATCTAGCCCGAAAGCAAATCAAATAATTACTCAAAAGCTAGCCCCAAAGGCAAATAATGAAAGATAACTTAATAGCCATGCCGCCAAGCATAAAATTCTAAAAATTGAATAATACAGTAGGCACACAATTATTTTATATTTTCCATTATCAATCTATTTCTCATTTTTTCATAATTCATTAGGCACATTGCCTTATTTTCTCATTTATTTCAATTAAATCTCACTTCATATCATCATATAAACATATAATCATAATATACCATATTTTATATTTACAACACATTATACAATTATTTTGGATATTTTCACATAATTCACATATGAATCATATTTTATGCACTTTAGTCATTAACAATGGCTTCTTAACAATGTCCTTAATGCATACACAACAAATGATATTGCCCAAACACTTTAGATCATTTTCACATAATACACATATTTCACATTTTATATAATTTAGCTATTAATATTGGCTTTTCACAATGCATTTAATGTATATGATATTACATATGTCATAGCACATTATTTATAAATAATCAAAACACCAAGCAACTTAACGCATTTCCTATTTTAAAATATATTTAGCCCAATGTAATGCAAACATATCCAATTTATCCAAAGTTTACACTTACTTGTAAAAGCAACCAAAATCAAGCTCAAACACCACCTCCATTATTCTCTTTCAACTTGCCCTTCAACATTTGAATTGGGCAAATCAATTCTTCTCAATGCCTATACTAAATGTGATCATAAATAATCATTTAGTATCACATTCTAAGACATTTTAAATCTTAAATCATAATTAAACATCATTCAAATAAAAATTTTAAAGTTCAGGCTAACCTAACTTTAACTTTGGAATACGATACTAGGTCATTCAATTTGGTATTTTAAGTTTATTTATATTATTAAAATATATCTTAACATATTTAAACCAATTACATTATAAAAATACACACTTATGTTAAAAATCTTAAAATGGCATAACCTTGCCCCATTGAAGATTTTCCATTCTAAATCAATTCATTTATCATTTCAAGCTTATATTCATCACTTTTATCACAAAAGAATATACTTTAACAAATAAAATCAAACAATTTAATAACTTTAAAAAATCACTTTTGCAAAACTTTAAATCACTACTTTCATTCTCAAACTTCAATCAAACTTAACTAAATCCAATATTTAATTTTAAAATACTTATTTATGCATCAAAACAACTCATTTATAGTCAATTTTCACAATTAAAATTCATAAATTCAAAAGTTTAAAAGTTACATAACCCTAAACTCTCTCTTTTCACCAACCCTTACCCAAACTCAACCATTTCTTTAATTCAACCTTATAATCATTGTTAATTACTTAAAATAACTCCATCCATACCTAAATAGATAATTAAATTTTAGCACTTTAAAATTTCAAAACACACATCTCACAATTTCTATGAAATCCAAATAAAGAAGTTGGAAATTTACTAATTTTGGTGGAAATCACCAAAAATCTACTTTGAATACTTAAAATTCTTCAATTTGTGGATTATGGAAGAAGCAAAATCATTCGCTTGGCATCCATGGAGGTTCAGCTTGGAGAGAAGAAGAAGAAGAAGAAGAAGAAACAAATTAATTTCTCTTTCTTTCCACCTTTATTTATATCTATATATATATATTATTTTATTAATTTAATAATTAATTATTTAATTAATTAAAAATCTAAAAATACATCTTTCATTTAAAAATAAATTATTTTTGATTTATTTAAATAATTTTAAATTTTATTTACAAAAATATAATTGGATTTTGACTTTGACTTTTTAAAAATTTGACCTTTGTTGACTTTGTATATGTTATATATTTTTTACATATATATCATATATATATTCTACCTTTTTCTTTAAAAATAATTTATTTTTTATTTAAAATTATTATTTAATTTATCCAAATAAATTTTAATTTATTTTATTAAATTTTTAAAATTTAAATTTTTTTAAAAATTTAGAATATTACAATTTTATATCCCTAAAAATAAATTTCGTTCTCGAAATTACCTGCTCTCGATTCTGGAACAACTAGGGTTATTGACTCCGCATTGTCTGCTCACACTCCCATGTCGGCTCCTTAGCAGCATAATTTCTCCAAAAGACTTTCACAAGTGGCACCTTCTTATTCCTCAACTCTTTCACTTCTCGTGCCAAGATCGCCACTGGTTCTTCCTCATAAGTCATATCCGGACTCACCTCAATGGACTCCACTGACAATATATAAGATGGGTATGACCTGTATCTACGAAACATAGAGACATGGAAGATATTATGAATCTGATCCAACTCAGGCGATAAAGCTAGTGTATAAGCCACTAGACCAACTCTCTCCAGCACTTCATATGGTCCTATGAAACAAGACTCAACTTTTCTTTACGGCCGAATATCAAATCTTATTTTATGTTGATACCTTCAAGAACACTTTATCTCCCACACTGAACTCTATATCTCTTATCTTCAAATTTGTATAAGATTTCTATCGGTTTGAAGCTACTTTCAATATATCCCGAATCACCTTCACTTTCTCTTCTGTTTTCTTAATTAAATCGAGATCGGCCAACTTACCTTCTCCAATCTCATTCCAACACAAAGGTGTCCTGCACTTTCTGCCATACAATGCCTCATAAGGTGCCATCTCAATATTGTACTCATGATTATTATTATAAGAAAACTCAATCAGTGGCAAGAATATGTCCCAGCTCCCAGTAAAATTAATGATATAGCTCCTTAATATTTCATTTAAAATCTGTATCACTCTCTCTGACTGTCCATCTGTCTGAGGATGGAAAGCAGTGCTAAAATACAACCGAGAATTCAAAGCATTCTGCAAACTCCTCCAAAATCTCGATGTAAACTGGAGATCTCGGTCTGACACCAAAGAAACTAAGACTCCATGCAACCTCACTATCTCACTGATACACAGCTCAACCAACTTTTCAAGAGAATAATCCATCCAAACTGGAAGAAAATGAGTTGTCTTTGTCATCTGATCAACTATCACCAGAATGCATCATGCTTCTTTTGGGTCAAAGGCAGTCCAGTCATAAAATTCATCGTCACTCGTTCACATTTCAACTTTGGTACTGATAATGGCTGGAGCAACCCTGAAGGAACTTAGTACTAAGCCTTCACTATCTGGTAAGTGAGACATCTGGATACAAACTCTATTATGTCCCTCTTCATACCTGACCACCAATAATGTTGCTTCAAGTCCTGATATATCTTGGTACTACCAGAATACATAGCATAGAGTGACTGGTGTGCTTCCTCTAAAATCATCATCTTCAATCCTGCGTCATCAGAAATATACAACCTATTTTGTACCATAGACTGTCATCATCTCTCACATGAAACACTCGACTCTCCCCATTTTGGCAATCCATCACAATCTTCTGAATTTTCTCATCTGCCAACTAAGTCTCCCTAATTTGATCCAACAAAACTGGCCTCAACTGCAACTGAGCTATCAAAGCACCATCATCACAACACTCAACTCTGGCATGCAATGCTCACAACTTAACAAGCAATAAGAATGAATAAGCAGTCAAACTTGCCAAAGACTTCTGACTCAAGGCATCAACAATAATATTTACCCTGCTAGGATGATAATCAATCAAACAGTCACAGTCTTTAATCAACTCTAACCACCATCCCTACCAAAGATTCAGCTCTCTCTGAACACCCAGGTACTTCAAACTTTTGTAATTCGTATAAATGAAACACTTATCCACATACAAGTAATGTCGTTAAATCATCAATACAAAAACTATGGCTGCAAGCTCCAAATCATGAGTCGAGTAATCTAACTCATGTGGCTTCAACTGTCAAGAGGCATAAGTAATGACTCTACACTCATGCATCAGAATACAACCTAAATCACTATGTAAAGTATCATTGTATATCACATAAGGTTTACCTTTCACAGGCAGGGTAAGGACAGGAGCCTGAGTCAATATCTTCCTTAACTGTTCAAAACTCGCCCGACACCAATCTGTCCACACAAATCTAACCCCCTCCTGAAGTAATATGATGAGTGGTGCAGCTATCATAGAAAAATTCTTCACAGATCGACTATAAGAGCCCGCCAAACCCAGAAAACTTCTAACCCCTGTCACATTCTTCGGTGAACTCCAATTCAAGATAGCCTCACTTTACTCGGATCAACTCTAATACTCTCTGTTGAAACTACATGACCTAAAAAAGTCACATAATTGAGCCAGAACTCACACTTAGACAGTTTATCATACAATTGCTTCTCTCTTAGAGTCTATAATACAATCCGTAAATGCATGTCATGATCCTCCTCATTATGCGAATACACCAGAATATCATCAATGAAGACCATCACAAACTAATCTAAGTATGGTCTAAACACCATATTCATCAAATCCATAAATAATGCTGGTGCATTGGTCAATCTAAAAGGCATCACCAAAAACTCATAATACATATACCTCATACAAAAAGCTATCTTAGGTACATCTACATCTCTGACTCTCAACTGATGGTACCCTGATCTCAGATCAATCTTAAAGAATACTATTGCTCCCTTCAACTGATTAAAAAGATCATCTATCTGAGGTAATGGATATTTATTCTTGATGGTCACCTTATTCAACTGTCTGTAATAAACGTACAAACTCAATATGTTATCATTCTTCATCATAAATAAAATAGCTGCTTCCCACGGGGACATACTAGGGCGGATGAACCCTTTATCCAGTAACTCTTACAACTACACCTTCAACTCTCTCAGCTCTATAGGTGCCATCCGATAAGGGATAATAGAGATGGGAGGGGTACCAGGTATCAGATCAATACCAAACTCAACCTCTCTCTCAGGAGGTACCCCTGACAACTCATCAGAAAAAATATCTAGAAACTCGGCATCTATGAGTATACTATCAAGTTAGAATCCCACTACTATGGTATCTACAATATGAGTAAAATAAGTCTCACATCCCTTTCGAATCATCCTCCTAGTTGAAACAGCTGAAATAAACATAAATGAAAAATGCCTCTGTTCACTAGATATCATCACATCCCTACCATCAAGTGTTCTCAAAGTAAAATTTTTCGCTGATAGTCTACCACAGTCTCATGCCTGAATAACCTATCCATGCCCAAAATCATACCATACTTCCTGAAAGGCATCTCAATCAGATCACCGAGAAACTTCTCATCCTAAACCACAACCAGACTATCTCGGTGTATCCTGCTAACCATAACATTGTGCCCTAAATGATTTATCACCAAAATATCAAATATCAAATCCTAGGGACTCAGAATGCAAATCACTCACACGTAAAGATGGATGCACTGATGTATAAATGAGTCCACTCAGGGTTTATCAATGTAAGAACTGAAGTACCAAATAAAGTAAAAATACCAGCAATAACAACTGAAGTATCTGGCTGCCTCTGCATCACATAGACCCACTGTGATGGTCTTGCCTCATCTGGTGTACCCCCCACTGTAAATCTGCCTCTCTGACCAGTCTCAAATAGATCATCTCTATCAAAATCTCTACCGCCACGACCCCCTCTGACACTGGGTCGAGAAGCTGCAGTATTTGTCTGTTTATCCTCTAGTGGCTCTGAACAATGTCTAATAAAATTGTCTGGTAATCCATATCTGAAACACACTGCCGACGTATATCTCCTCCAGCAGACACCTCCCTGTGCTCTACCACAATGAACATAGGTAGGTAGAGCAGGCCTCTAAGCCACTGGAGTCGGAGTACTAGCCACTGAAACTATAGATCTTTGTCTCTATCTCTGCTACTATATTGACCTGTCAGACTGCCACTGACTCCTACTAAACTTCTGAAAATATTTCCCTCGGCCTCTCTTCACTAATGAAGACTCTGTCTCACCTTGGAGTCTTCTAGCTCTGCTTTCCTCAACTCTGGCAACTGTTGTAAGATCCTGTGCTCTCTTTATACTCCTGACAATTGTAACTAACTGAGAAAAGTCCTGATATCAAGAGCCATCTACAATACACATGATAGAGGATCTCAACCCCTCCTCAAACCTCCGACACCGGTCAATCTCATCATAAATGATCCCACCAATATACTGACTCAATCGAATAAACTTTATCTCATACTCTGTCACTGTCTTGGTATCCTACCTTAAACTTAGAAACTTCATCTTCTTCGTATCCTTATACTCCCTCGGAGTATACTTCTTTTCAAATTTTCGCTGAAAATCATCATAAGTTAGGACTGGTGTATCAACCATAGAATGTGAAACCGTCTTCCATCACTCATAAGCATCCCTCTACAGAAGATATCTGGTATAATCAAACTTCTTCTCTGGAGTAGCCTGTGGCTAGATGAACACTCTCTGAACCCTGTCTAGCCACTACTCTGCGACAGTAGGGTCTGTAGTACCAATAAAGTCCTCAGCTCCAAACTTCCTCAGCTTATCATACTTCCATGTCAGCAACTGCGGCTGTAGAACTGGAGTCTGCCTCAACAGCTCCACCATATGTCGTACCCAGCCTAATGAAATCTCTTTTGATGTTGGTCTAACAAACACAGAAGCGGACACCTTACCAACAGACTCAGCTCTAACTCCATCTTTACTCTCACCAGGAGCTATACTCTCTGCACTACCCTCTGCAAACTGATGAGTCTGAGATGTCATAACTACCTATATCTGCAAACACAACTAAAACTACCACATAAGAGATCAAAAACTACCAGTGTCAATGATGTATTACAATTAAAAACTATATTTAAAATTTCTATTTTCTCTCTCTAACAATCACCTAGGTCGAAAACCCCAAACTTAGACTCTGATACCAAAATAAATGTAATACCTTTATACCCTATATACGTACAATACATACACCTAGTATATATAAAATACGCATACATGGTACAAAAATGTCATAATTTTATTTAATAAAAATTTCTTACTTTTTTAATTTATAATCTTAAATAATTTAAAATGTATATTTAAATAATAAATAAAATATTATTAGAAATCATAGATTCTCAATTAAGCATTTTCCAGAAAAATCTCTGGAAAAAATTTATCAGAATTTTATCTGTAATTTAGACATTCTCAAATTCAACAAAATTATAACATGCATAAGATAACACTCCCAAATAATATCAAATTACTATTTCACCCATACTCATCAATTTCTCCAAATTTCATAACACATTTATACATATACATATATATAATTTTTTAAAACACATATTAACACACATTATAAAGTTTTTCAACACATTATTTATAATTTATAATATATATATATGAAAATATAATATAATATATGAAATATCAAAATGTAATAAAAACATATACACACTAGCAATGTTTTTAATCTTGATGCCCAAAAACTAGCTCTACACTAAAAATTTCAAATCTAAACCCGACTCGGTTTAGATGAACTCTTCGGCTCTACCGGATCTTCCCTGTCATTTGCGCGATAAATTACAATCATGCTAAGTTAAAAGTCTAGCGGTACAAACTTTGATAGAAATAAAACTATAAAATAATGCCAATGTACAATGCTTATGTATATCATGACACCATATATCATATCATATCATTTTAAACATCTTTTTGAACCATTTAACATTTCACATAAAATAAACACAAACATGGGCCCAAATAATCTAATATATTATTCAAATTTCAGAGTTATTGTTTTGGTCCATATTGACACCTGGTGTCTAGTCCGAAGGCAGGTGACGCCTAACGTCTAACTCAAAGATAATTCATAGTAATGCCCAATATCTAGCCCGAAGGCAAGTGATATCTAACACCTAACCCGGAAGCAAATTAAATAATTGCTCAAAAACTAGCCCTGAAGGTAAATAATGAAGATAACCTCATAGGCATGTCGCCAAACACAGAACTCTGAAATTTGAATAATATACTAGACACACAATTATTTCATATTTTTCATTATCAATCTCTTTCTCAGTTTCTCATAATTCATTAGGCACATTGTCTTATTTTCTCATTTATTTTAATGTCATCTCACTTCATATCATTATATATCAACATATAATCATAATGTACTATATTTTATATTTATAACACATTACCCAATTATTTTGGATATTTTCACATAATTCACATATGAATCACATTTTATACACTTTAGCTATTAACAATGGCTTCTTAACAATGCCCTTAATGCATACACAACAAATGATATTATCTAAATACTTTGGATTATTTTTACATAATACACATATTTCACATTTTATACAATTTAGCCATTAATAATGGCTTTTCACAATGCATTTAATGCTTACACATGTCATAGTACATAATTCATAAATAATCAAAACATTAAGTAGCTTAACACATTTTTCATTTCAAAATATGTTTAGCCCAATGTAATGCAAATATATGCAATCCATCCAAAGTTTGTACTTATCTCTAGAAGCAACAAAAAGCAATCTCAAACACCACCTCCACCATTCTCTTCTAACTTGCCCTTCAATACTTGAATTGGGCAAATCAAGTCTCCTCAATGCATATACCAAATGTGATCATAAATAACTATTTAGTATCACATTCTTTGATATTTTCAATCTTAAATGATAATTAAATATCATTCAAACAAAAATTCTAAAGTTAAGGCTAACCTCGCTTTAACTTTGGAATATTATACTAGGCCATTTAATTTGGTATATTTAATTTATTTATATTATTAAAAATATATTTTAATATATTTAAACCAATTACATTATAAAAATACACACTTATGACTAAAATTCTAAAATGGCATAACTTTTTTTATTGAAGGTTTTTCATTCCAACTCAATCTATTTATCATTTCAAACTTATATTCATTACTTTTATCACTAAAAAACATGCTTTAACCAATAAAATTAAGCAATTCAACAACTTTGAAAACTCACTTTTTTAAAATCTTAAATTACTACTTTCATTCTCAAACTCCAATCAAACTCAATTAAATCTGATATTTGACTTTAAAATACTTATTTATGCATTAAAATAACTCATTTAGAATTAATTTGCATAATTAAAATTCATGAATTCAAAAGTTCAAAAGTTACATAACCCTAACCTCTCTCTGTATACCAATCCTTACACAAACTCAACTATTTCTTTAATCTAATCTTAAAATCATTGTTAATCACTTAAAATAACTTCATCCATACCTAAACATACAATTAAATCTTAGCACTTCAAAATTTCAAAACACACATAATCACAATTTCCATAAAATCCAAAGAAATAAGTTGAAAACTTATTAATTTTGGTGGAAATCACCAAAAATTCACTTTGAACACTTGAAATCCTTCTATTTGTGGAGTATGAAAGAAACAAAATCCTTAGCTTGGCATCCATGGAGGTTCGGCTTGGAGAGAAGAAGAAGAAAAAAAAATAAATTAATTTCTCTTTCTTTCTACCTTTATTTATATCCATATATCTATATATATTATTTTATTAATTTAATATTTATTTATTTATTTAAAAATCCAAAAATACATCTTTTATTCAAAATAAATTATTTTTGATTAATTTAAATAATTTTAAATTTTTAAAATTTATTTACAAAAATGCAATTGAATTTTGACTTTGACTTTTTTAAAAATTTAACTTTTATTGACTTTGTATATGTTATATATATTTTTCATACATATCATATATATATATTACACTTTTCATTTAAAAATTCTTCATTTTTTTATCTAAAATTATTTATTTAATTTATCCAAATAAATTTTAATTTATTTTATTAAATTTTTAAAAATTTAGAATATTACAAAATGAGTCAATAAATAATAACAAAGTATCTTACTTTGATTTAGTGTAATATTTGTTGTCAATTCTTTAGGAAATCAGTTGTGTTATTAGTCTTTAATTTTCAAACACTAATGTAATTTCTTTCATGTTGAAAATAATACATTTAGTCTATTCTCCAATTATTTGCTTTTTTCTATTGCTCATTTACTATTTATTTTGTTTTATTATTATGGCTTAAAATCATGAAATAAAAAACGTTATCCGTTAATTTGTGAATTTTAATCCATTGTTTGAGAATAGTGGAAGCAATTTAAGCTATTTTATTGTCTTTTTTATTATATTATTTTTTATATTACACTATATTGTTTTTAATTATTAATGAATATTGATAATATGCTTTTAAAAAAAACCCTTAATTAGAATGAATGAAACAATTTCAATTATTTTCATATTGGAAGCTAAATGCTATATGTTTCAAATTATATATATTTAAATTTTACTATTTAAATGCATGAAATAAATCAAAATTACTAAAATTAAAAACCTCATTTTTTCATAATTTACTATTATACAGGTAAACAATATTGTTTTATTTAGAGTGGCATATCATAAAATAAATGTTGAAATAACAATTACAATAACTTAATTCAAATGTTTGCCATAAGAGTCAATATTCCAAGATATATAAAACAAATAAAATTATTTCCAAATTTTAGCATGTGATAAAGGGTAAAAAATAATTTTGTATATAAAATAAATTTTTATTAATAAATCAAAAAATATATATACAAATAAAATTATATAATTTTAAAATATATAAAACATACATAACTAATAAAATTATTAAATTTCTCTAAACATTTTCAATGCAAACAATGAATCTCTACCAAATATCAAACTAGTTAGGTGAGCAATAGTTCAATGTCATCCATACATTATAAGGGCACTAGCATTGATGTAGACTAATAATGAATGACTACTAACCACCTCTCTCCTCCACATCAGATTTTGTGGGCCCAGCACACTACTACTCCACTACTATACCACAACTCTTTCATCTCAAGTCCTACTAATTTTATTCTTCATGGGACCCGATTAATTATTTTATTATCAAATATTTATATTCTATAAATAATTTTAACTAAATAAATTTAATCAAACAAATTATAATTAATTAATATAGATGAACAATAATTAATTAAATATATATAAGTATATATATTTAAATTTATTATAATACTTAATTTAAATTTATTCATATTAATTACTCTATACAATAATTATTTATTATAATTGCATTATTTGAAAACACTAATTTAATAATTATAAAAAATAACCAAAATAAAACATAAATATAATAATTATATATTTTTTAATAAATTTACATTAATTTAAGGCAAAAAATCTATTTTTTTTAGAGAATGTAAAAAATCTATTTACTATATATTTATTTTTTTACCATTTTTTTTTTAAAAAAATATTTATTTCTTTACAATTAAATTAAAAATATACAACTAAATTAATTTTTAAAATTTTAAAATAAAATTTTTACATAAGTAAAAATTATTTTTTTAATTTATTAAAAAAATCAGCATTTTATACTATTTGTATATCCTAAAGTATAAATATATTTACAAAATTTTATTCTATTTTTTTTAAAAAAAGTCTGTCACATGTTGCCATTTAATTAAGCAAATTGGACAAAATTTTGGAGTAGCCTAGTCCTTCTGCCACATGATTTCTGAAGTGGTCTACTGCAAGACCATGGAGTAAGCCATACAATACAGCTACTTCACCATGTCCTAACACAAGACCTTCTATTTTACCTTACGATACTGGTGGCCTAATATAATGGCCTAATATAATGCATTCTTTATTCTATTATTATAATTTATAAATAATAATAATGTATTTTTTTAATTAAGATTTTAAATATATTTGCTCTCCCTAAAATATATTTTTGTTTGGTAAGCATATTGAATACATTTTTGGCTTTGCGTTGATAGTTGGTGGTGGTTTGAAATTTTCAAATGCAACATGGTTAAAACATGCCTTGGACTTTGGAGTATCTTTGGTCTTCTTTTCTTAATTAAATAATTTTTGCAAAGTTAGTACCAAATAATATTTTGTCAATCTATAAAGTTTGGCAATTAAGACTTGACTAGTGGTTCCAAAACCCCACGTATTTTATGCGATTTTTCTCTATGGTTTTCTGATTATGAATTAATAGTGAAATATTTGTTTTTTTTTTTACAAAACTAATATATTATTATTTTTTTAAAAATTAATATATATTAACTCTCGTCTGGTAATAATTATTTTCAAAGAAAGATTTTAGGAAAATTTATAAAAATAACTGAAAAAATAAAATATTTATAAAAATATTATACAAATAAAAAATTCATAAAAACACTGTATAAAAAATTTACAAATTTAATATATTTGTGGAAGATACGGAGGATATGTTTAGTACATTTTCAGTATATATCATAAAAATATAAACAAAAATTAAAAAAATTATTTTTATAAACTAGAAAATAAAAATTAAAATTAAAAGAAAAACTAATATTTTATTTAATTTTCTCAAAATTTTATTTCACTTAAATCGTAATTTTATAAAATAAAAAATTAATTATTTTTTGAATTTTATTATTAGTATTATTACTGTTGAAAGGTACTTAGATAATGACATTTAAAAAAAATACTCCCTCCGTATCATTTACATAGAAAAAGTAAAATGGACACGAAAATTAAGGAAATTTCACTTTTTCTATCTCTATTTACTTAAATACCCCTAAAAAATATCTCTCAAAACCTACTTTTAAGGCAAGGGTATAAATGGTATTTTGTCTCATTCCACTCCCCAAAATTTACCTAAAATGACATATCTCCAATATAAAAGATACACTAAAAAAGGAAATTTTTCCTATGTAAATAATACGGATGGAGTATAAAACTACTTTAATTATTTATGTGTTCATTTTAAACTACTATACAATCCTAATGTATTATTTTCTTTGAGAAATTTTCAACGTGTCAAACAAAATAGTACTAAAAAAGCAAAATTTGTTCATTTAATAAGAACGTTATCACAACTTATACCAATATTTTTTAATCAATTTACGACATGCCGTATGATGTGGGATTATAGTATTTATACATATTAACAATTTATATAAACAAACAAAATAATTTCGAACAATGAATTATGAAAATTAAAATAGTATATATTACATTCAATATTACACGCTAAAATAATTTAAAAAAATACCGATGCAAAGATATTTTTCAAATCAAAATAATTTATTAACAACAATCTACAATGAATTAATTGCAAAACTTGCATTTCTACAATTACTTTTTTCTAAAATGAAATGATATTATCACACATAAATGTTTTGGTATATACAATAAATTAATTAAGGAAAAGAAAAAGCAAAATGCTAGAATCTTATCTTCCATACCTATTTTAATGTAATTTTATTTTTTATAGTAAAATAAAATTTTATTAAATAGTAAAATACAATATAACAATAAATATATATTTTTTGAATGACAAATTCAGAGTCGACTCATTTTTTATTAGATAAATAATAAAAAATTAAATTTCATTAAATTTTAGATTTTTTCCTCAAAATGTTATGTATAATTTTATGAAAATTTCCCAAAAATTTAAAATGACAATTAATAAATGGATGGTTAAAGCTTAAGTGGAATTAAGTATTGAAGTAAAAGAAATTAAAATGATAGGACCATTGAATTATAAGGAATAATAATACTAAATAAATTAGAAAATTTTGGTAGGACAAGAAACCTCTATACTACAAGCTCTCATTGATTGGTTTCCTAATCTTAATCACACGGTTTGAAAATATGAAATTATTGGATCACGGTTTTAGAGTGGGGTAGCCTAATAAATATAACAAATAAATAAAAATTAAAGAAATAGGAAAGCCCACTTGAATTGTATAATAGTTTTTTTTTTTTTTTTGATAGTGAAAGAGATCAATCTTCATTAATTAATAAGTCAGCATGAACAAGATCCTCAATACAAGAAGGAGATAAACTCCATAACTGGTAACAAGAGAAAGTACAAGCTTGCCGAGCTAACTCGTGCGCAACCTTGTTAGCTTGTCGCCGAACCCATGCCAATTTCACAGATGGCATATCTTGAAGAAGCAGCTTAATATCGAGAAGGACAGGATAGTAGTTTGATGACACTTCCAAAGGAGCAGATAGAGAAGTATAAAGCTGCTGGCAATCTGTCTCTACAACAATAGGGCCACCGCTTGAATGCTTCAGCCATGACAATACCTCTCTCAAACCCACAGATTCCGCTACAAAAGGATGCAACAAACCCATAGTGAACCCTGACACAGCCAAAATAAAATGGCCTTGAAAATCACGAAGCACACCAGCAAAAGAGACCCTATTTGATGCCTCATTTAATGCTGCGTCAATGTTGCATTTAAGGGTACCGATAGCAGGCGGTACCCACCTCTGATCTGCCACAACATCACTACCGGACTGAGCAGTAGTACTCCGATTGGCCTGAGCATTAAACCAATCCCTCCGGAAACTCTCAGCTCGCACATTGACCGAATAAGGGGATTCATTCACACCCTGCCATAACCTGCAATTTCGGTCCATCCACAAGAAGTAACATAACGTTGCAAATTGGGCTTTGACACTTTCATTAGTACCACAGAGAACATGCTGCAACACTCCCTTTAAATCCATACCAACCAACGGTGGAATAGCAATACCCGAATTAACCCAGCACAACCAGCTCTTTTCACAACTAAATAAAGCATGTATTGGAGATTCAATTCCATCACAAAACGGGCAAATGTTGTCCTCTATAATTCTCTTTTCAAACAGCGTCAATTTAAAAGGCACTATATTCTTAGTAAGTCTCCAGAAAAAATGACGTACCTTAGGTGCTGTTTGTAAGCGCCAAATTGCCTTCCAACCCGGCCAAGTAGCATCCGATTCAAGAGGAACAAAAGAAGGAAGAAGAAATTGATATCCTGATTTTACCAAGTAAACACCGTTCTTTGACCAGTGCCAAATCTTAGCGTCTTCCACCAAATTCTGAGCCAAAGGTATCTTCATTATTCTATGCACATCAAGCGGGTGAAACAGCTCATTAAGAAGTGTTTCATTCCAACCAAAATCCGAAAACAAATTATGTACCAGCATATTCTCAAAGCCCTGAACAACCGGTCCTTGAACATAAAAAGAATCATCAACAGGCAACCAAGGCTCTGCCCAGACATTTATTTTCCTTCCATTTCCAACACGCCATCTATATCCAGACCGCAGGACCTCCTTAGCCTCAAAAAGACTCCTCCAAATAAGACTGGGATTATGGCCAATAGGCGCATCCAACAAATTCCCCCTTGGGTAATATTTAGCTTTCAAAACCGAATTAAGAAGAGAATGAGGCAAAGAAAGTAACCTCCAAATCTGTTTGCCAAGCAGTGCAAGATTAAAGCAACGAAAATGTCTAAACCCAAGACCACCATAATCCTTGCCAGTACACAACCTGTCCCATCGTAGCCAATGAATACCTCTCCTTTCATTACCCCCCGAACCCCACCAGAAAGAATTCATCAAACGTTGAAGCTCATCACACGAAGATACAGGCAATAAAAACGTGCTCATGCAAAAAGAAGGTATGGCCTGTGCCACGGATTTGACCATGACCTCCTTACCTGCCCTTGATAACATTCGGTGACTCCAGTTAAAAATCACCTTCCTCATTCTGGACTGAAGAAAGGAGAAAACTGCTTTTTTATTTCGGCCAATCAAAGATGGTAATCCCAAGTAACGCCCATGATTAAGAGGCAAATGAACTCCCAAAATATCAGAAATAGCCTCACGGGAATCCTGTAGAACATTAGAGCTGAAATATATACCAGACTTCTGTAGATTTACCTCTTGTCCTGAAGCCATTTTGTATTGCTGTAGAATATTTTTGACACATGTAGCTTCCCTTCCACTAGCACGAAAAAAGAAAAGACTGTCATCAGCAAACAGCAAATGGGAAATTTGCGGACCTGCTCGAGCAATTCTACCACCATAAAGAGCACCCTCCGCCTCAGCCTGTCTAAAAAGAGAAGAGAGACCCTCAGAGCATAAAAGAAACAAATAAGGAGACAAAGGGCAACCTTGTCGCAAACCCCGAGTAGGAACAATAGGATCCGTCAAATCGCCATTCACAAGCACCTTATATCTGACAGACTTCACACACATCATAACCCATGTCACAAATTGAGAACAGAAGCCCATCTTCAACATAATAGCTTCTAAGTAACTCCAGTCAACCTTGTCATATGCTTTACTAATATCGATCTTCAACGCAGTAAGCTTTTCATTTGTTGCCGACCGACTCTTCATAGAATGAACCAGTTCAAAAGCCAAAATGACATTATCTGTAATTAACCTGCCCGGGACAAAAGCAGACTGAGATTTAGCTACCACCTTGTCCAGCATCACTCTCAACCGATTAGCCAAAACTTTCGCCACCAACTTGTAGAGCACATTACAAAGTGAGATTGGCCGAAGATCTTTGCACATATCAGGCTTATCAACCTTAGGGACAAGAACAATTGTGGTTTCATTCAGGGAAGGGGGAAAAACACCGTCAGAGAGCCATCTTCTACAATTCGCAGCAATAGTACTACCAGTAAGAGACCAAAACTTCTGGAAAAATCCTGGATTAAAACCGTCTGGTCCTGGAGCTTTGTCAGGATGCATTTGAAATATGGCCTTTTTAAACTCATCATTATGAAAATCACATATAAGGGAATGATTATCGACTAAATCAATAGAAGCAGAAATACATGCAATAACAGTGGAGGAGTCGACCGAATCCGCCATAAAGATACCACCAAAATAGTCCTTAATAATCTTCTTAACCACCACCATATCCTCCTGCCAAATACCACCCTCATCACGCAGCCCAGCAATAAAATTAATTTTTCTTCTCTGAGAGGCAGCAGCATGAAAAGCCTTTGTATTGCTATCACCATAGGATAACCAATGAAGCTTTGCTCTCTGTTTCCAATATCGCTCTTCCTTCAACAAGACATTACTGAGCTTCTTCTGAGTTAAGGAATATAATTCGGCACTATTGTCAGAGGGGTCCATCCGTATTGCTTTCAATTGCCGCTTCAAATCTCTAATCTCATCAAGGAACCTATTTCGAACTGCCTTTCCCCAATCTTGCAAAGTGTCTCTGCAACCATCTAGTCTCACAATACAACTATCACTAGAATTAGCACCCCAAGCAACATGAACAATGTCTTCAAGGTCCGGTTCATCAAACCAGGTATTGTCAAATTTAAACCTGTACCTGTAATGCTGAACAATTCCTGCAGACAATCTCAACATAATAGGCGAATGATCTGAATGACTCACAACCAGATTATGAACCGTGGCATTCTGGAATTTCTCCAGCCAAGAATCAGTACACATCATACGGTCTAGACGCTCTTCAATCTTATTCTGGCCTCTACCATGTCGCCAAGTAAAAGGATATCCCACAAGTCCCAAATCCGTGACATTGCAAGCATCCAAAGTTTCCCGAAAACCCTCCAGAAAATCAATAGGATATGGATTCCCTCCAATCTTCTCCTCATCAGATAATAAATTATTAAAATCTCCCATTAAAAGCCAAGGCAAACTACTTTGACCAGCAAGCTGTCTCAGCAATGCCCAAGTTTTTGGTTTCTGATTAGGCCCAGGAAAGCCATACACACAAGAAATACGCCAAGTAAAAGAATCAAAAGCAACACACACATCAATATGATTTCTCGAATAAGACAAAACAGAAACATCAATTTCATTATTCCAAAAGACAGCAAGACCACCACTCCGGCCCATACAATCAACAGAAAAACAAGAATTAAAATTTAATATAGAACGAAGAGACTGAATACGAGAATGAGTGACTTTAGTCTCCATAAGAAACAAAAATAAAGGCTTGTTATAGCGAACTAACTCCTTAAGCGCATTTACTGCCGAAGTCATACCTAAGCCTCGGCAGTTCCAGCTTATGCAACTCATGGCTGGTGGCAGGCCTGGGTCTTAACAATGCCAGGTCCCGCCGTATCAACAATAACTTGAGCAACCTTCAAGATAGCATCAGACTCATCTACAAGGAACTCATCAGTCTGCATCTTCTCATTTACCGTAGAAGACTGTGCACCATTATTCTCAGCAAGCATAAACCGAGCCCTCTTTTTCCCTTCCATAACATCCTCAGGCTCATCCTCATTAGACAACGTAGCTACAGTATCACTACCCCCCACACCACTAACCACATTAGCATTACTAACCACATTATGCTCCAATAGTGCCTCCATATGAACAACATCACGATGCTGCTCAATCACATTCGATCGAAAAATAGAAGTTCCTGCACCTTTAGAATTGAAAGCACCTAATCTGTTTCCTTTACTATCACGGAACCACCTACTAGTATCGTCCTGAGCATAGGGCTGTCGAAGCGGAGCTCGTAACCAGACTCCCCAGCCACGAGGAAGTTCAGAACCATCCGAATTAAATAGGAGCTCACAACCCTGATCAGAATGTATTTTCATAATTGAAAAGTCATTCCTGTTTTTTTGTCTCGCCAAATATATGAAAACCAAATGTCGTTTTATTATAGTTCAAAGAACCTCGTTTAAAATTTGTTTAGAAAACACCAAATATTTTATTTATTCGAAAATATAAATAAATTTATTTTTAAATATTAGTATACAAATCTACTCTTTAGAAAAACACATACTTATCACTGAATAATATTTCAATATATATATATATACTTTTTTAAATATATATTAATTTAATATAATTTAATTATTATTTAAATTATGTATGTCAATAGGAACTTAATTACATTGCCAAATGCAAAAATTAATGATTTTTTTAAAAAAAATTATTATGAAAATTTTGTACATCAAATAATAATATTAAAAATTTGTTAATTTTTATCTTTTCATATCATGTAACTTTTTATTTTTAAAATGGGAGTTTTAGCTGAATTAGTATAACAGTTATTTCTTTGGAGATGTAAATATCCATTTTTAAGAAAATTAAAAAATATACTAAAGAAAATTCAAATTTAAATCACATTTCTCATTTTAATATTTGTTGAGATTATTTATATTTATTTTTATTTAATTCGAATGGTTAAATTTTATCTACTAGTATGATATTTTGATATAATGTTTTTTTAATATGTATTTTTAAAAAAATTATACAATGCTTCGTCCCAGAGAAAAAACAGAATGCAAATTAAACGTGTCATTGACAAAAATAATTAAAAAAAAAACATGAAAAAGTATGGATAACAACTCATCAAACACAAGATGAGTTTTAATTCTCAAAAAATAAAAAAAAATAATACAACATGAATTTTTATTTATTTTCTAGAAACGCTTTTTTTTAGAAAAAGAAACACATATATTATCATACTTTTCAAACATAAAAAATAAAATATTTTAAAATAAATTCAACATTAATTATCGGGACAAAACATTATATCATTTATTAAAATAAAAATATAATATTAGCTCGAGCAATTAAGCATCATGCATTGTTTATTTTATATAAGTGAAACGAAATAAACAAAATTAATTTTAAATAATGAAATTTGATTAAATTATATTGAGTTTTACAAAATTTAATTTTATAAATAATAAATATTTTCATCAATGCAAAACTTGAGAATATAAAAATCCAATCACAACAAATTATAGTCCATCAATTATTTATTTAAATAAATAAATATTATTATATAATATTTTCACATGTAATTTATATTTTTGTGTTAATATTAATATAAAAATAATTATATCAAAATAATTAATCTCAAATAATAGCAGCCATTTTCTCTCCATTTATACATACAAGCAGATACAAATTAATATATTCTATAAAAATTTATATTTCTATTAAAAAATTTGTTAATCTACGAAGGATGGAATGAGATGTTAGAATTTTTTCTTCATTAACCATATATTTTAAATTTAAATTTTAGCTATAAAGTATTTTTAAAATCTGAAATGAAATATTTTACTTTTTTTAATGAGCCTACTTTATACTAACTTAGATTAATCTCTAATTTTTGATTGTGGTACATCTAATAGATAAAAAGAAATTGTTGATATAAGTAATATAAAATTAACATATATATATAAATAAGAAAAAAAATATTTAAGCTAAATATATAGCACTCAATTAATAAAAATTCCTTTAAAATTGATAATAATAAAAAATAAAAAATGTTATTGAGTGGGTGTATTAAATTAAGTAATAATCTCTCCATAACAAAAGGCGGGGTTTATTAAATTAAATAAATATGAAGAGAGAGAAGTGGAGTCACGTGAATCTTAGTGCACCCGGCGAACGTTAGCTTCATCGGCCCCAGTTTCTTGTTTACCACACAACACGAAATCCCACACGAGCTTGCCACGTTTTAACCTATGATTGCACGATCACCTAATTAATCCCTACCGCCACGAGGGGTTGTTTATCACGTGCTCAAGTAAAAATAATAATAAAATAAATATAAATAGTAAAACAAGTAAAAGTTGGAATATTAAACGAAGGGATAGGCGCGTCCCACCAACTTGTCGGTCCTAATCGGTCCGCAATTGCCGTCCACCTAACTTACGACTCGTGTCAAGTGACCATCTCCGTCATTGTTTTAAATTACTTTAAACGACATTGTGTTCATTTATAATTACAAATTTACCTCTTAGACACCGAAAATAAAACAGAATTTTTTTTTTATAATGAACAAAAAATAATTAATTAGGTATAGAATAAATGAAATTTATGAACCAATTGCATATTTAAAAATTAAATTTTGATTTTTTAAGAATTAGTATGCATGATGAATAAATAGAGAAATATAAATAAATATATGTAAAAAAATAAAAATGACGAAAATTTAGTAATTTTTTTAAAAAAAGAGAAATTAGAATTTAGCAAAAAATATGAGAAATAATATCATTAAAAGCTTATGTAATTTAATAAGTTGAGTGGTAGTAAATTTTTAAATTTACCTTATTTTATACGTGTCAAATTATTTTATCTTTTTTTGTGAAATATTTTATTCAAATGTATTATTTTTTATCCACTAAATTTATTTAATTTTCTCTAAATTGTGAGCTAATCAATTTAATAAAAAAAAGATTGATTTTGCATCTTTAATTCAACCTAATTTAATTAACTATATGCTAATAAATTAATTATGTATACAAAATTTTACTTCAAAAAAGATATGTAAAAAAAATTCCATTTTAATAATATTATATTAAATTTTCATAAGCCGCCTTATTCTCTTTGAATTTTTATGTTTTTTTTTTAAATTTTTTTTATGAAATGGCATATTTAACTTTAAACATTAAAAAATAACAAATATAAATTATAATAAAAAATAATTCACAATGTCTAAAAATTAACATTCTCTTTGTTCTAAATCAATAGATATATATATTATATTTTATAAAATTTAAAATAACTAATTTTTTAATATAAATACAAATTTATTTTTTTATTATATTCTTATATTAGTGTGAAATATATTTAATAACTAGTATTAAACATGGGTATGATAGATATATAACATATTAATTAATTTACTAAAATAATAAATAAATTATAATTTAAGATAAATGAACAAAATGCACCTATTAATTTGAAATTGATAAAATATTATTTTAATAAGTGGTGAATTATTAAGAGTGATACAATAATTATTTCGAGAATTGTTAAAAAATTTCAATGCACATTGAGAAGTTGAAAAATGATTTTCAACCTTCAAAACTTTATATTAATTTCACTATGAGATTAAATTTGTCAATAATTTTAACATGTTTTATATCTTATAAAAATAAAAAAAAGATGAAAATAAATGAAATTAAAAAATAAAAATTTCACTTATTTGAAAAAATCTTTTAAATTATAACTATGATTTTTTTTTTCAATTACAAACCTCTTATGCTTTTTCATCTATATGTATGAAGTATGTCATTCATCTATACAAAGTACAAAAAATTATTAAATGAATAATAAAATTAATTTATGGAGATGATTTTGTTTGCAACTTTAATGCTTATCTTATTTATTTTATTCGTAAATTTTGAAGTGAGAGTAAAATGTCCTGTTTTATCATTTTTATTGAGGGAGTAATAATGCAATTGAAAGTGTTTCTTTGTATAAATTATTATTTTAAAGTCGATTAGAGTAAAATCACAAAAAAATACAAAAATAATAAATTCTAATTAAATTAAAATAATTTATTGCTAATTGATTTACACATTCAGTTATCTAATAAAATAAGTGTTATCTATAATAAGATGATTTTATTTGTTTGTTCTGTAATGATAAAATAAATAAATAAAAAATCTAAAATATAAATTTGAATTTAGAGTTGCATATCCGGAAACTTATGTCACGCAATTGATTTTTCAAAAAAGTAGCATAGTTTGACTTTATATTGATGATAAAGCAAAAGGCCAATATTGTAATTTAATATTAAAAACAAGGGCAATTTCAAGGAATTTCTCACTTTCTTTCCCACTTGACCTGTTCCTCCACCACACATTACCTTATAGTATTAGTATTAATTTTATTTTAAGTTTTGAAATGCAATTAAAACGTGCTCGAGATAAAGAAACTGCCTACAGCTCATGGATAATAAGGTTCAAAGAATCCAAACTCTCTTCATATATATTCTTTTTCTTTCCTCTTCTTCTTCTTCACCATCAATCATAACAAAATCAAAAACACTTCTTTGATATTAATTTCACTTAATTCTTCTGAAGAGCTTTGTGGGCTTCTTTTTTTTTTTTTTCTCAAGAAATTATAAAATTATTATGGCAAATTTACTTCCGGCCAAGTCCGGCAAGGGAGCACCGGAAAAATCAAACTTTGCTCAGACTTGTAATCTTTTAAGTCAGTATTTGAAGGAAAGAGGCAGTTTTGGAGACATTAATCTTGGAATCAATGCAAATCTTGAAGCTAATAAAGGTATTTATCACTTACCATTTTATTTTTTATTGAAATAATTTTTTTTCTTTAATGTATATTTGAATTTCTTAAGGGAAAAATGGGTATTAGGTTAGTGATAAATATAAACATTTTAAAAGAGATTATTGGGTTATTAAATATATATATATATAAACACTCGATAATTGAATTTTTAGTAATGAATAATAAAAAATTTCTTTTAAAAAATGGGTATTAGGTTAATGATAGTCAAATATTTTTGCATAAAAAAATTCTTTAAAGAGAGATTTTTAGATTATTATACGCATATAATAAACACTCGATGGCTGAATTATTAGTGAATAATAATTTTTTTTTTTGTGAAATAATGTTCAGGTTCTGAAGCATCTAAACAACCTGCTACGACATTGAATCTACTGCCTAGTATTGAAAATTCTGTGGCATCAACAACATCTGCAAACATAAAACCTATGGATTTTTTCCCAAAATTTGTGGGTTTTGGTTCTCCAAATCTTATGGAAGATTCCACCAACAAGGCTGCCACAGATGTGAGGTGTGTAGTTAAATCACTTCGAACACCTAGCAGGCTAGCAACTAAATTTTTCTTGTTAAATTTAGCCGCTAATTAAATACATATGATTCACGTGAATAGAATTAAATACATGCACCTATATATAAAATGTCTTTAGTACAAATAGTTTTTTTTTTGGGAACATTATAATTTCAGAAAAAATTATATTTACTGTTAGACTGTGTTTCGCTGTAGTATTGAAGTTTTAATTAAGAAATTATATATAGAAAATGAATACATTTTAGAAAATTATTTTAATTAGTTATGTTTAAAATTTGAAATATTTATTTATTTATTTATTTTGTTTGATGATAATAGGAAATCTTCAAAAGCAGAACCTGCAGCAACTGCCCAAATGACTATATTTTACAATGGTCAAGTTATAGTATTTGATGATTTTCCAGCTGATAAGGCTAAAGAAATCTTTGCATTAGCAAGTAAAGGAAGCTCTAATGCTACAAAAAAGGGCTTTACTACTTCTGCCATTGATAATAATAAAACTAATACTGCTGCTCCTTATTCTGCCTCAAATAATGCTAGAGATCAAGGTCTTCAATTAAGACCTCATCAAGATAATGGTTATGATATACCAATTGCTACAAGAGCCTCACTTCATCGATTCTTTGAGAAAAGGAAAGACAGGTAAATAAAAATTCTTCTACTAATTTATTTAGTTTCATCTAGAATTCGAACTCGCAATCTTAAAATCCAACGATGAATTACAAAATATGTTTCTTAATTTATTTAGGTTTATTTGGGATTTAAACTCGTAATCTTAAAAATTAGATGATGAATTATAAAATATCTTACTAATTTATTTAATTTTATCTGGAGTTCAAACTTGTAATCTTAAAATTGAAGGGATAAATTTTAAAATCTAATAATGAATAATAAAATATTTTGCTAATTTATTTAGTTTTAACTGTAATTTAAACTCACAATCTTTAACCATGAATACTTTTAATAAATTAGTAACTAATGAAATTTCATTTATTTTTTTCAGGGTCGCATCAAAAGCGCCATATCAAATAAACAACCCATCATCACCAGCAAGGACTCAAAAATCTGAAGATGAAAAGATTAGTGATCACTGGCTTCGCATAGAAGAAGGCCTATCATCCAAACAGCTTGATCTTAACTTATAATTGATTTGTTTGATGATATTATTACCATTCTGATTAATTAATTAATATTATATACAGCTTTAGTAATTATGATTTTTATAGTGAATTAGCTTGAAAATTTTAACTATTCTTGTTAGGTATTTTTGTATTTAATTTGATTAATCAATCATATATAGGAACTAGTATATTAACCCTTTTTTTTGTATTAATTGAATCTATATATGTATAGTACTGCAGATCTTGATAATTTTATTTTATTTACTATCAAATTTTCTTTGCTAATTGAAGTTTATTATATAAAAAAAAAATACTCTAGAGAAATTTGATAAACAAATGAGTTCCATGAGTATTATGTCGCTAGGCTATATTTACGTTTTAATCCTTCAATAATTTACTAAAATTATATATATTTTCTCATATTTATTTTTAGGATGTAAATAAACGCTTTATTGTACATTTTGTGGTTCATTAATTCTTTTTTATTTTTTTAGCATATAGATCTCTTAAATATTTACGCTAATTTACAACAAGGATATGAATAAGTATTCAATTTTTCTGATAAATATGAGAATCGACAATGAGATCTATTGGTTTCAGTCAAAGTGGCGGCTAATAAAATATGGACCAATTCAGATATTTAGAGAGTTGTTTATGAAATCCAGAAATTTATTATTTATTTCTCCTAAATTGATAATTATGTATATATATTTTATTTATCTTAACGTATAATCTATTAATAAATTAGTTAACATATTAAATATTTTATTAACTATTATAAAATATAAAGTGTTTTTATTTCACGAACTAATATTTCCATTAGTCATGTTCTTTTTTTCTTTTTTTCTTTTTTTTTATTTCGTTTTGAGTTAAATTTGAATTTGAAATTTCTCAATTACAAAAATAATTGAATTGTAAATAAACCAAAATTAATCTATTTTCATCCTCTGAATTCAAAAGCTATATATATATATATATATATATTAAAAAATACGAGTGAGGCAATTGTCAAATTTAGTAAATTAATCAAGTAATGTAGTTAAAAGAAAAATCAATGAATAAATTAATTAACAATCAGATTTCCAATAATTAAACTCATTACCCTTTGTTAACAATCAAAATGTAATTTGGTAATTAAAGTCATTTATTGTTCCTATTTAGATCTCGATTTCGTTTTATAATTTTTAATTTTAAGGTATAAGGCTATGAATTATTATTCACTATATTCAAGTACACCTAAAGATTGAACCTTTACTAAAATTATAATTTTCATTAAATTTTATATTGTTTTACTTCTTAAATTGTCATTATACCATCAAACTACAAATATTTTTAAATTTTCAAAAATTTACATCTTTTATTAATTAATAATAATAATGTTAAAATCATCTAATTTCATAATAGTAGGGACAAATTTAACACTATTAAGCTAAATTATCTCAAGGAATTAAATTTTTGGCGGTGAATCCTTTAATTTTCATCAAACATTAGAAATTATAGAGCATCATGCAGACAAATTTTTACTTTATTTTTTTTATTTTAGGATTTTATATAAAAAATATTATGAAAAGTGAAAATATTTTTAAAAATATATTTTTTCATTTTTTAAAATATTCACTTTTCAATTATTAAATTTTTAACAAATATACAAATTTCTAATATACTAGAAGAATATATATAGTATGTTTTATGTTAAATTTAAAAATAAATGTTATTAATATTTTTAAAAGATAAAAAAAAGTGCATATGTAATTTTCTCTTTATTTTATTATATTTTTCAATAACTAATTGAAATTCTACTGTGGTTTGTTGGAAGACAAAAAGCCCAACGAGAGGCTCATTAGCCCTACTGAATTAGCTCGGCCCACATTTTGAATTTCAGAATAAAACAAAGTCGTATTAATATATTCCTTTAGATGAATTCAAATTTAATTTCTTACTCGTTCTTGATTTAAAAAAAAAACTTATTTTTAGGTTTAATAGGAATAATAAAAATCATGTAATTCATTATTTTGAAAGTTCTGAGAAGAGGCTCAATGGGCTTTAGATCTACAAAAAGGATAATTTTTATTTAATTGAAATTGTTATCCCCTATATTAATTTTTATTGAAGAAATATATTGATTGATTTTTAAAAAATTAATTATTAAATTTAAAAATTTTAATTATTGCTAATAAAAGTATAACAATATAAATAAATTATTTATTTTTTTAACATCAATATAAAAAAAATCAATTGTAAATCTATTATTCACGATAATATACACTTATTTTTAGTTTAAGCTGACTCTTTGTCCCCCTTAGATAACTTGGAATAGAACTTGGATCCATTTGACAATAAGTTTAAAATTTAATTTGAGTAATTGATCACATCGGTTTGAATTATTAGGTAAACATATCTTATAGAAAAATAAAAAATTAATATTAGACGAAAATATTTTAAAATATTAAATTGTGCATGAATGATGAAAATAACATAGTTTAAATGTATATGAAGATAATTATATTATTTGATAAAAATTAATTTAAAAAGATAAAAGAGGACTCGAGTAAATTGTTTTAATGCAAATTTCTAAAGGAGCGATATTTGAATTAATTCGATAAAATTTTCTAATATCTTTAAAATTTTTATTCTGAAGTTAAAAGGAAATAAGAATAATAAATTTAAATTATAGAAATTTTGTATTATATGATAATATTTTATTTAAATAACTATGTTGATAACTCATAACGCCATTATAAATTTAAAGAAAACTAAAATAATATGAGCATAATAAAAATAACAAATAAATTAAAAATGAGAAGCAACTGGTTCTTTACTGAATATATATATATAGAGAGAGAGAGAGAGAGAGAGATTCCAATATTATTTCAAATCCAAATCTACAAGAATAATGATATTCTATTACAATTTTATTCACTTCCAAAAGCCAATATTTCCATAACTGTTCAGGTCATGCTAATTTAACTACAACCTGTGATTATATTAATTTGTCATAGGCACGCTGAAATATATTTTAGTAGTAAATACATCCACTGTCCCTAAATGTTTCTTTTATAGTAATGAAAAAAGATATCATCGATGATTATAACAACAGTATAATAAGCACCGAGAATAAATAAGTGATAAATAAACTTAAAAAAATATTAATTATAATTATTTTAAAAAGTAATTATTGGATAATCTCTCTTCTATTAATTAAAAAAATATCAATCTTATATGTTTATTTATAAAAAAAATATTATAATCAATATTTTTTAGCTAATAAAATAGAGATTATTCAATAATTAATTTTTAAAGTGACTACAATTAATATTCTTCGCAAACTTAATAACACAATCACAAAATATGGTAACTAGAAAGAACATAACCTAAATAAAAGAAGAAAAATAAAATAAAAAATAAAATTAGAGAAAAATAAAATAGAAAAGAATTAATATTAGCATATTTATTAATATTTATATATTTATTAATATTTGTATGTTTAGTATAAAAAATTAGATTGATAGAATACAGTATATAAAATATAATACGAGAAGAAGACCGAAATATGATAAAATATACAGAGCCAAAAGGTTGTCAGTCCACCGTAACTGGTAGGATGGGAGAGGTGAAAAAAAGAAAAACTTGGCTACCCTGTACATAATCAAATCTTAAAGATGTTAAGGGAAGAGAAGGAATAATTATATGCTACAACGGTTGTAGCAATAAATGCCTACAACAAGCCAATTGAATTTTTACACGTAGACTAAATATGACACGTGGCGTTATAGAATAATCATATTTAGTCTACGTGTAAAAATTCAATTGACTTGTTGTAGGCATTTATTGCTACAACCGTTGTAGCATATAATTATTCGAAGAGAAGGGCCAGTGGTTCTAAAAAGGGGTTTTACCATAGCTTCTGAAGGAGCTGCAACCATAAATTTTAAAAGAGAGAAAAAAGAGAAAGCCGAAGGCCAAATATTTGAGGGAGATTGAAGAACAAAACACATGAAAGATGAAATCTCTGAGTTGAAAGATGTGTTATTGAAGCTCTGAAACTCAGATCTAAAAGAAAAACATCAGTATTGAGCTTTAAAAGGTAAAAAACAGGAAATCTAAGGGTGTTTTTAACTAAAAGATATGGCTGCCGAAATTTCCCATCAAGAAACAAGCAAAAGAAGGTAGAAAAACAAAATCTAATAATAGAAGGGAGAGAATACTAGAGATTTTGCCCGTGATAACTACAAATCTGGTCAATTTAGAAAGCAATATTTTTTCATTTATTCATCTTTCTATCATGTGCGAATAACCTACTCTTAATTAAAATTTTCAATTTTATGTATTATTTGAAATTATAAAATATACACACATACATACATATATTATAATTATTTTATTTGACTTAAATTTAATTGAAAAATTAATATCATGTGAATGCTAATCTAGTCTTATTATTAGGCTAACAATTAAATGTATATTATAATAAAATAAAACCTTTATAACTTCATTTTTTTCAAATTTCGTTTCTTTGGAGTGCTTGAAGTGAAAAAAAAAAAACAATTCGTCCCGCGAAAATCGCTCCCTTGAATTTAAATATCTATTTACTATTTTAATAAGTTAATTAGTAAAATAATAGTGTAATAATTTTAGGTAATCAATATATTCTCTTAAATTTATAAAATATTATTATGAATATACTTAAATATTATTTATTAATAGTAAAATTATTATATTTTTTCTTTATCAACTAACTTATTAATAATAATAGTATAATTAAAAAACTATTAATTTTTATAAATTTCAACAACCGATCATTTTAGTGAAATATAAAAAATAAAATATTAATAAATTAATAGAGAATATTTTAATTTATTTAAAATAAATTTTTAGTAAAATTAAAAAAATATAATAATTATTTTAATAATTATGCATGAATTAAACAATTTCAATGAATTAGAGATAGCAACATATTCGCATATTATATTATATTCAATAATTTTTTTTTCTAAATATTTAATAAAAAATTTCATACGATGGTATTTTTCTGATTCATAGATTTATTGTTGATTTTTTTTTTCATATCAGAAGATAAGGGGAAGAAAGAGCTCAGTTTGTTACTAAATTAAAATACTTAATTATTCAACTTTAAACTGCAATATAAGTACAAAAAGAAATAATCCCTCCAAAAAATTATACAAGTCACTCGATTGACCAAAAATATTTTTCACACGTCTAGAGCTACTGACCTCCAAAATAAACAACTCACCAACCAATAATATTAGTACACATATAATATTGACACGTGTCAGAAGCATTATTGGCAGCTTCATGAAATTTTAGGAACGGCCAGTGATGTTATCATTTACAAGTTTAAAAAATAAAAAAAATTAAAAAAATCCGAAGTATAAATACTTTACTTTGAGCCACTCTTTTCGCTCTTTGTGAGAGGCCGCTTTCTCTCTCTTTCTCTTTCGTTCTTTCATTTTCGTTCTCTCTCTGTTTATTTATTTATTTTTTCTCCGAGGCCCTTTTTCCTCCGAGGCCCCCATTTTTTCTTCGAACCCTAAAAAAAAAAAAGCGGAAAAAGGACAAAAAAGAAGGAAAAAAAAGAGAAAGAAAGCATCAAACTTTTCTCGGGAAACAAACAGGCTGATATCCTAATTTTACATTACAAAAAAAAAAAAATGCAGCACCAGAGGCTTAAACAGCAACAGCAAGCTCTGATGCAACAAGCTCTTCTTCAACAACAGTCTCTTTATCACCCTGGTCTTCTCGCTCCTCCTCAGGTTCCTTCTCTTTCTCGAGCTCTGTGTGTGTTTCTTCTTGATAACCCTCAATTTCTGTATTTTTGAATCATTGATTCGATAGATTGTGTTTTCGCTTTCGAATTTTATTTGGTTGATTTCGATTTTGATTACGGTTTTGGTTTGTGTTTGTTCTGGATTCGGGGTTGCTTGCTGGAGCTAGGGTTATGTTTTTAACGGCTTGTGGATGTCGAATGTTGGGTTGTTCTTTCTTTTTTTGCAGTTCATCAGTGTAGGATTTTTGAAATGCTAGGATTTTGAATTTAGTGTTGTTGTTAGCTTATTTTATTTACTTTTAATGTATTTTTGTCATTTTCTTTATCGGGGTGGGGAATATTTATTCTAGCTTATAGGAAGTTTAACTTTGCCAATGATAATGTTTGGTAGTAGACTTCACTATTTTGCGTTAGGCTTGGGCGCTTCAATTTAACTTGATGTGCACAATTTGTTTGTTTTGAGTAGCTCAATTGTTTAAAGTCTTCTCGTGAAAATGCAAAACTTGGGGTTCTTTTTTTCTTTTTCCCCTCTCTCTCTGCTATTACAATTATAACATATGTCAGTCTATTTAGCCTGTGTATGATTCAATGGAGACCACATTCACCCATGATTTCTTGTTTCAACATAAAAATTTTCTACTCATGATTTCTTGTTTCAACATAAAAATTTTCTTTCCCATGTTATTTGCTCAAAATACTAAAACAGTGAAGTTTTTTACATTTGCCTTTTGGAGATCATTTAGAAAGCTCAATAGAGGGCGGTAGATATATGTTGGGTTTAAGTTCTGAATTTTTAAGCTTCCAACTGGTAAATCAGTTTTTTGAAGTTTGTCATCTTACTTGGTCGATTAATTTGAAGTTACAGAAACTAAAAAAAGGGATGGTGGAATGCAATTGATAATGATTTAATGTAGAGCTTGTTGTTTGTGTTTCCTTTCTACGTACAAATCATTCAGTCAACATATAGATTTATGTTGAGAACCATGTTGTCTTCTCCTTTCAGTTTCTTTTTTTTTCAACCTATATAATTTTTATGTGCAAGTAATGTTATTTTCTTTTATTTGATTTTGATTTTTTTAATGTAGTAATTAATACCTCATGTCGTACTATTTTTGGTTAAATTGCTCTAAATTTGGGTAGATCAAGGAGGGCATTTCCTTGTACTTAATTCATTTTGTTCGTTATTCTTTTTTCGTTTTTACATTTTCATTTGCAGATTGAGCCAATTCCCAGTGGAAATCTGCCTCCTGGTTTTGATCCAAGCACTTGTCGCAGTGTGTGAGTGTTTGTCCAGACATTTTTTCCTTTTATTTTTTTTTCACTTCTTTTTGTTTCCTGTGTGTTTTCCATCTCACCCGTTTGCTTATGCAATGGCTCATATAGCTTATATTTTCCATGTCTATGCAGTGTTAGTGTCTTTCTGAACTGAATTTGTTGTTTTGTACATGTAGCCATCTTCTATTATTAGCAGTTAATATTATCTATCAATGTTTGGTTTTAAGAAATCTTTCATATTGCATAAAAATCTGATAGCTACTTGTGTGATTTCATTTTTTTTTTATAATTGACGGAAGATCACTTATAAGTTTATTTATTTTCTTTTTTTCTTTTTCTTTTTTTAAAACTTCTAGTTTCTTCATTTATGAAAAAATGCAGGTATGTTGGAAATATCCACATACAGGTAACTGAACCACTTCTTCAAGAAGTTTTTGCAAGTACTGGTATTGTTGAAGGCTGCAAACTTATTAGGAAAGAAAAGGTAAGGCTGATATTTGCCTAAATGGGTTTAATGTTTTATTAGTGTGTATTAGTATGCAAGACTTAATTGCCACTTTGACTCTATATGCTATTCTTTTCCAATGTTTTTGACATTTCTTTTGTATCTGCTTATGCAGTCATCCTACGGTTTTATTCACTACTATGATCGCAGATCAGCTGCTCTTGCTATATTATCTCTTAATGGAAGGCATCTGTATGTAGTTTGCTTTTGATTTTTGTCACTTCAATCTCTTGTTGATTCTGTCAGTTTATTTTAACCCTACATCCTTTTTTATTATGTGTTTTGCAGATTTGGGCAGCCTATCAAAGTTAATTGGGCATATGCTAGTGGTCAGCGAGAAGATACATCAGGTTGGTACTTGGTTGAGTTGATTATTCATACTTAACTCTCTTGCTACGATTTATTGTTCTTTATAAAGTCATACTTCATTTTCATTATGATATGTACAGGTCATTTCAACATTTTTGTTGGAGATCTAAGTCCCGAGGTTACTGATGCAACACTGTTTGCCTGCTTTTCAGTTTATCCCAGTTGTTCGTAAGTCTTTTCACTTCCTTTCATGTGTGCTTGACAGAAATTTTGTGAAAATCTGAAAGAAAGAAAAAAAATTGAATAATGCATATTTGATGACTTATGATGTGATTATAATCGGTGTTACGAGGTTGAGGACCATCACTGACCTTGTATTGGTTTCAGAGATGCAAGGGTTATGTGGGACCAAAAGACTGGGCGTTCAAGAGGGTTTGGATTTGTTTCTTTCAGAAATCAACAAGTATTATTTCTTTTTTTCCCCCCTTTTTTTGCGTTTCTTCTCTATACTATATTGGACCTTATCATGATTTTGACATTCTCCTATGTTCAGGATGCTCAAAGCGCAATAAATGACTTAACAGGTATGGATGATGAGGTTTACTGAAATTGTGTAATGGCTTCACGATTATTGCTCTAGATTAAAATTCACATCTAAACTGTCCAAACTCCAAAGAGATCTAAGGAGAATTCTTTTTCTGCTTGATTGCACTTTTAAGACGATACGATATGTTCTGTTTATTCACTGTTTTAAATGGAAAAGAAGTACTGTGTTATTCCCCTCTCTGCATTTGTATGTTATTATCAATTATTTTGCTAGTCTATGAATATGCATGTAATGACAAAGGATTCGGTACTGGCGATATTGCTACACACAAATGCACGGTAATTTTAGCTTCCATCATCTCCTTCTTCATATTGAAGAAAGGTAATTTTGCAAGTTTCTGGGTGTAAGATATAGAGGATTTATTATGTTAACTGGTGGAGTTTGCTAATGTTACAAGCTATTACTTTTGTTGGATATTTACTTGCATCCATTTATATGACAATAATGCTTACTCATCCGCTCGCATTTAGGGAAATGGCTTGGGAGCAGACAGATTCGTTGTAACTGGGCCACAAAAGGCGCTGGTTCCAATGACGACAAACAAAGTTCTGATGCCAAAAGTGTAGTGGAACTAACAAATGGCTCATCAGGTTAGTTGTGCTGATCTGGATTATGAGAATTTATTCTATATTGCAATAGCATTATAAGATTTTTGTCATATGGGCGTGGAATGTGGATCATCAATGTTTTGTTTTGGAATTTGGTAATAGCCATTAGCTTGTTGAATGCACTAACACCTAATTCTTTGTTTGTAACTATAATTTTTTTTACACCATCCTATTGTTTATGTTGGGACTTGATATAATTTATTCCCCAATCATGTTGGCAAACAACTAAACTTTTGAAAGTTCAATATTTTTTGGTTGCTTGTGCAGAAGAGGGCAAAGAGATGGCTAATAACGAGGCTCCTGAAAACAATCCTCAGTATACAACTGTTTATGTGGGCAATCTTTCTCCAGAGGCAAGAAGCTTTTCTTCCTAGCTATTCTTTGATACTTGATGTTGTGTATGAGCATGTTTGGGTTTGTGATAGTTTAATGTGTTGCCTTGGAAGGAAAATGATCTTGTTTTATGGAATATCTAGATCTTTCCAATGTACCCAAAAAAAAGGGGAAAAAAAGAAAAGAAAATGTGATGTCTAGAAGCATGCAGTCTGCATGAAATATTAGTAAATCTGGCTTACACCAAATTTCTGAGATTTTGTTATTGTTCTTCTATTTGGCAGGTTACCCAGCTTGATCTCCACCGCCACTTCCATGCTCTTGGTGCTGGAATTATAGAGGAGGTCCGAGTCCAGAGGGATAAAGGATTTGGTTTTGTGAGATACAGTACTCATGCTGAGGCAGCTCTAGCTATTCAGATGGGAAACGCCCAGTCAATTCTCTGTGGCAAACAAATAAAGGTGTTCTGACTTATGATTTGTATTTTGATTTATCTAGGTTAAGTTATGATGTGATCAAGGAGATTAGATATTTTTATGCATGAGAGAATTTGAGGCTTTTTTCCTTTGCACTTGGAAACTGACATTTAAATGTTTGTCTTGCCTTATATAGTGCTCTTGGGGTAGCAAACCTACTCCACCAGGAACGAGTTCAAACCCGCTTCCACCACCTGCAGCTGCTCCATTGCCAGGCCTCTCAGCTACTGACCTTTTGACATATGAGCGGCAATTAGCGATGGGCAAGATGGCTGGTGTCCAGGCCTTAATGCATCCTCAGGGGCAGCACCCTCTTAAACAAGCAGCAATGGGAATGGGTGCTGCTGGAGCAAGTCAGGCAATATACGATGGTGGGTTTCAGAATGTTGCTGCAGCCCAGCAACTCATGTACTACCAGTAACGATAAAAAAGAGTTAAGGTCATACCTTTTTATTTCCTGCCTTTGCAGATGTTATTCGAGTTTTAAACAATTAGGAAGTCTTTCTCTTTATCCTGCGGTGAGGATGCTACCTGCATATTTACATCATATGCTTACCATTTGTATGGATGGTTTTTTTTTTCCCCTGTTTTCTACCAAGTAGGGATGAGTGTTTACCAAGTAGGGATGAGTGATTGTGGTGAGGGAATGGGTTTAGATTGAACACTAGTTTGCTTTATTAGATTGACTATCTTAATATTTCTCTGTTGTATCTGAATTTATTAAGAGTTATTTTGCATCATGTGTTTGTAGAGGCCTAGTATGTGTTGTCTATTTGTTTTCATACGATAATTGTTGCGATAATTGATACAATAAGTAACTATAGCGCCGAACCATGTAACACATCTGCCAAAAGGATTGATGGCTTTGTTGAAGCTATGCCTGGCCTATGGGGGGATTGAAATGTTCAGTCGACGTATAATGCCTCATGATACCATAAGGGATTGAATAGAGTCTCCCACGTAAGTTACACAACTGCAATCCATGGTTGATCGAGAAATCATATAAAAGTCGAGTAGAAAGAAAACCAAATAAATACCAGAACAAAAATGATGCAGCATAACAATCTTTTCTAGGTTGACTAATACAGTTGAAAAAAAAGAAGGTAGAGAAGAAAGCTAATGAATTGGTAATCCATATTCCATACAAAGCTCTAACCATTGTCTACTGTGCTGCGCTGATAAAGGTAATACTTTGGGTCATGGGAACTGATCAGTCCTCCAACCTTGCAATGTATTTGTCATAGAAATTCGCAGCTTTCTCAAGATCTCCAAGTTCAGTATAACAATCAGCTATTGCACCATAAGCCTCCGTGTTACCAGAATCCTCTCTTTGCCGTTCGGAAATTGACAGAACCATAGAGTGATATTTAATGGCTTCACGATACTTCCCTTGCCTTTGCAGTGAGGCTCCTGAACAAAGTAGATTCACGATAGAAGATACAGACCAGGTAATCATAAGTTCAGTTTTCTATAAATATGAAAATAAAAAGGATAAGACGATGTAATTGAAGGGAAAATTTTCCAACTTGAATTGGGGTAGTATCACAACTAAAACATGGATAATGTCTGAAGCCTATAAAGGCTTATTTCCCTCGTGCCCAAACAGAAAAAAAGACGAGAAGCACGATAAGCTGCCATAATAAGCATAACATATGAGACCATCAATGGAGTAACAAAAAGCCAAGCTGCCCATGGCCAAAATCTTTTATCAAGATCCAAAGAAAATTTTCATTTGTTGCTTAACTTCATTTAATGATATATCATATAGAAAAGGAGTGAAACACACCTAAACCTCTTGCAGCCTTCTTCTCTTCTATTGGATCCTTCAAACTCTGAGCAAGATCAAGAGCTGACTTAAACTCAGCAAATGCTTTCTCTGGATCTTGATTCCTCAAAAAATTCTTTCCACTTTTTAATCGAGAAATCAATTCCTGCTTTCTTGGATCAACAATTACTTCATTCTCTGCTATTCTACTACCAACAGGAGCATAACTCAAGCTAGGTGCATAGGACTCGATTTTTGCTTGTCGTCTCAGAGCTGCATTGATTTGGCGCAACTGTTCATTCAGCCGTTTCAATTCTCCTCTTCTTTGTCGTGCAAGCAACCCTATTGTACGAGCAATGAGTTATGGGATCATATATAGTGCATATCATATAGCTTTAAGCGAACACTTCACGAATGCGCCAATCTTTTTGAAATTGGTGCAAATAAATACAAAAAAAAAAAGCATGGAAGGGCTTCTTGCATTAATCTTTTTGAAATGAGTGCAAAAATAAACAAAAGAAAATAAGAATGGAAGGGCTTGTGAGGCTCCCATGCTGATTGCAAAGATCTTGTATCTGAAATTGCAGTGTAGCATTTGCTCTCACATCAAAGGCATACCTCCAACAGCTGCTCCGACAAGAGCCACAAACAGCAGTAAAGGCATGTTGAAAATGGAATTATCAGCCTCACATGTTTCAGCTAAAGCTTCAAAAGGTATACTCCACATCAGGGCACTAGTAACAAGAAATGCCATTGCTGAGGATCCCGATTTTAAATTGCCCTGCAAAAGGAAATGGTATATTATTCAGTCAGACGGAATTGTAATTTCAATGGGGAACAAATACTTCCTTCATGTTGTAAAACTAGTTACTGCTGTGGTCCTGTGGAGAAAGCAAAGACATCTTCATGATGAAACTAAGATATACAAAGGCAACATAAAGCCAGAATATCCATATGAAATTCCAATTATTTGTAACTCATTTATTTTATCACGTTCCCTAATATTATTTCTGATTTACTTTGTGTTGAAGCAAATTCTGAGGATCATAGGATGGATGTAATGGGTAGGCCTGCTGGCCAGGGAATAGTTTGATCCTTCAGTTTGTTGCTTCTATTATTTCATGTTTGCTTTTGTTTAATATATATTACTTGTTTCAAAAAAAAAAAAAAAACAGAGGACTCACCATCATACCTGATGAACTGAAAATTGTTGAAAGAATTTATCATAAACAGATGGCAGTTGAATGAGGAACCGACATCCTTCTGTAGAAGGCCTTAGATGTAGACTCTGTCCCGCCATAAACTTGTGGCGAAAAAGAGATGGTACAGTAGAAACATCTCCATTTGATGATGAAAAGTTTTCTACTTTAATCAAAGGTGAAACAAATTTCCCTGGTCAACAGAATTACAATTTTCCTTAATTAAATTAATGAGCAAATACAAACAGGTTTTGATCCAATGGCATCCTACAAATCATGTAAAGATCAAAACTGATTGATTAAAACATATTTCCACTATTAAAATCAAATTTACACAAACTATGAAAACATAATAGAAATCCAAAATTTTTTACAAATTTTTTTCCCTTACTTTCCTAATTCAAGCAAAATGAACTAAATTAAAATGCAGATTCCAAAATTCAAGCCTCAAGAACCAAAAATAAAGGAGTGGAAATCTCGTAGGGTGAAGAAGAACTGACTGGAAAGATGAGAATTGCTGGAGAACGTGAGATCGGACGGCGGATAAGAGACTGAGTATGAGCGAGGAAGGAAGCAAGAGCAACGGATTAGTACTGCCATTTGGTTTTTAAGAGGATAAAAATGTTTCAGTGTGCTGGCTTTTATACAATAAGATAATCTCTGTCGCTGGGCAGATAAAACGTTCCACTTCATCTGCCGAAACGACCGTTTTGTCATCAAAAGACAATAATAAAGAATAGCTAAAACGACCACCTTATGAGAACTGTCGTTGAAACCTATTTACCAAAAAAAAAAACAAAATAATTTTTTTTACTCAAAAAGAATTTTTTTTTTAAAATTACCACTACGATAAATAATAAAAAATTTTTTAAAAAATTTCTTTACCACTACTACAATTTTAATTAGACTTAGGAGATATTTAGCTTAACTTTTAAAAAATTATTAGCTTATAAACACTAATAACTTATAAACTAATATAAACTCATGAATATTTAAAATTTTAATAGCTGCATGTGTTATTTTTTAAGTATTAATAAGTGATTGACAAAATATTTATAAGTTCTTATTGAAGCAAATAATAATATAAATTATTTGATTAAATTAACTTATAAATCAAGTATTTATAAATATTAAAATAATAAGTTAATTTTTTTAATTTATTTTAGTTTATAAATTAATCTTATAAATTTATAAAATTATTTAAATAAATACAATAACTTAATTTTAGTGTTTATAAATATTCTCTTAATTTATTGAAAGTTTAAGATTTTTTTTCTTTTTATGTATAGTATATAGTTAATACCTAATAAGTATATTAAAACAGTAAGATATTTAAAAAAATTTACAAAAAAAAGAGAGCATAATCTTTTAATTTTATTCATCTGTTCGATTTGATGCATAATGAAAACGTCGTCGTTTTTGGTTCAAAAGTGTAGGGTTATGTACAGTGACGAAGCCATTTATTGGAGAAAGGGACAGTTGCCTTACTTTTCATTTGAAAAAACAAAATACACGTACATATATATATATATATTAAAATTTTTTAAATTTTTTCTTTGCCCCTCTAAAAATTTTAAAATTTTTTATTTACCCCCTAAAAAATTTAAATTATTCCCCTCTATTCTTTAACTTATGAAGGAATCCAAAAAAGAAATCCCAATATGTATATATATATATATATATTTTTTTTTTCAAATAAACATGATTTTCTTCTAAAAATTGATAAAAGCTTTATATTGTTTTAAACACAAAAAAAAGGAAGAAAAAGAAAATTAAGAAAAGAAATAAACATTTCAACCAAATTAATTTAAATTTATTTAATAAATTAGAGGATTAAAAATAAATTAAAAATAAAATAAAAAATAATGAAATTGAAAAAACAACGTTAAAATTTTTTATATCAAAAATATATTTTTATTTTTATTTTTAATTTATTTTCTTTACTTTTGATTTTGATTTTATTATCTTTACTCGAGCGATTATTTTTGCTTTAACTTTTTTAAGTGATTATGTCCATAATGCTTTATTTTATTTTAATTTTTATCCATCATAAAGTAAATTTAGAAGCTTATATATATATATTGATATTTTCTGTACGAGAGAAAATAAAGAGTGATAATAAAAGACGAAGAACTTCAAGTAAAATTTTGCCCCCTTCCCTTGAAGGTCTGGTTTTGTGACGAAAACATTTTTTCCGTTCATATTCCCGCGCTAGAGAGCATTAATTTTAGCTTCATCAGTGTACTGAAATTCTAGGGTTTTTCTTCTACTCATCAATTTCGATTATCAGAAACTCCTTTCATTTTGGGACACAAAATGGACGTTGAAATGGAGGCTTCTCCTAGTTATTTCGATCCCGAAGATCTCACCTCCAGAGAACGGTTTCGTCGTTACGGGTATAATAATCCTTATTTCTCTGCTCTCTCTCTTTTTCTACTGTTTTTTTTTTTGCCATTTTTAGGTGATTGTTTGGGTTTTCTACTGCTAAATTGTCTGAATTTTTGAGAACTTATTTTTAGATTTTCATTTTGGAAAAACAAAATAAATACACAATTTATGAATGAGGATTGATCGTTATCTTTGAATTGTGTTGTTAGTTGAACTGAATTGAAATATCATAAATAGTTATTCAATGTGAATGTTCAGACTGATGATGAATATTTTCAGAAATTTTTAGTAGAAAATGAATTCAGGACACAATTTAGGTTTTTGAGCCATGTAAACAATTAGAAAATAAATAATAACCTTGCAGTGCTGCTGCAGGGGCTATTTCTTTCTGCATTTACCATATTCTATTTTGTGTAATTGTGCTTGGTTAACTCTTCGCTTTATATGTTTGGTATTTAACATGGACTAAGTGCAGGAAAAGGCACTCTACTTCAAGTGTATCTCCTCATCAAGATACTCCCCTATCCAAGTTCAAGGAGTCCAGGTTACTGTATGAGGGGCTGAGTATCCACAGCCCAACAAATGCTGCACTTCTTCTTGAGAATATCAAACAAGAGGCTGATAGTGTTGACTACACTGATCACTTTGAAGGAACACCTGCAAGAACACATTCTACTTTTAAAAGGAGATCATCTGTTGATAGTCGTGGCATCTCAGAGGTTGATCTTGGTGTCGATTCAATACGACGACTTGGAAGTGAATCGCTTAAAGCTTGCAAGATTGAGGATGATTCTTTGACAGATATTGGAGAGACAATTTTTGGTCTATTTGCATCTCTTCTTGATTCTTCTATTCAAGGTGCTTGAAATTTATCAATGTTTTTAAAGTTATCTTTTTTCTAGAACTTGCGAAAAGTGTGACTGCCAGAAGAAGCAACTTTACCTGAGGGTCAATTTTGAAGAGACTGATTAGGGACAGGTTAGAATAGTAACAGAGCTACGAGTTCGCTTGGTTCATTATGAGGAGATTATCCTGGAAGTTGTTTCCTTTATTATTGAATTATGAAATGGTTGAGGGAAATAACCAAAGACTTCTGATGTTAAAGAAGAAAAATGCATTAAACTCCACATTGGACACTGAACATATTTTCTGGAGTAGAGTGAGTCTACTGACTTTGCTAAGTGTAAGGAGAGATACAAATCTTTTTTCTTGAGAGTTACATGATTTAGAAAAATATTGCTACCGTTCATATTCTTAGCACTGTTATTGTGATTATTTTATTCTTATCCTGCACAAATCTTGAGAAGAATTTGTGCTTGTTAACTTATTATGGTAATTTCTTTTTGCAGGGTTGATGCCAATTCCTGATTTGATTTCAAGGTTTGAGAAATCATGCAGGAATGTTTCAGAGTCTATCAGGTGTGCCTCAAATTATGGAGGATTTCCCCAAGTTTATATCATCTAAATATTATTAGCTGAAGTAGACTATATTATGATAATGAGGTTTATAGATTTGAAGGAATTTCTTATTTCTGTCGAGTTTATTTCAATATGGTGATTGTGATCCTTTAATGGCCCTTTATGATCTAAGAATTCTACTACTAAAACATGGGTTTCTGATATGGAAAATTCTTGCATTAAATGACTGTATTTGGACAAAAGATTAAGCCATGTTGTGCAAGTTATGATTGATCTTTCTCAAGGTTATGGGATTTTAGAGCAACAATAAATTTCTTCATGAATTATGTAATATGAATGGCCTAAGTGGGTATTTGATTGCTATGTTGTGCATTTTTTCTCTAGGTATGGGCCTAATGTACGACACCGGGTTATAGAAGACAAATTGATGAGACAGAAGGCTCAGCTTCTGCTTGATGAGGCAGCTACCTGGTCTCTTCTTTGGTACCTATATGGGAAAGGCAATGAATCTTTATCCTCCTCTATTTTTTCTCACAGCCATAGTCCGAGATGATCAAGTGTTTTATTATTTTTTGGGCGGATCGTGTTCGTAGGTGCTTATTTTTATAGTAAGAAGTGTGAACATCATTATAAATGTTCATGCATATCCTTTGATGCAAATTTGTGCACACACGCAGGTAAAGGAAAGAAGATTTAGTATGTTTAGACCTTGAGTATATATGTATCATCATTTGGTATTGAGCATACACATCTATGGATGGGCGGATGTGTACACATGCACGCAAAGAAAGAAGATTTAGTATGTTTAGATCATGAATATATGTATATATATCTTCATTTGGTATTGGGTATACACATATATGGATGCGTGGATGTACATCTAAAATGCATATTATGTGTGATATTGAGCATATCTTATGTTCATTGTAATGGTAATATACACCTTTCCCTAGTCTATGTTTCTCCTACAAATATTGCAATCCTTCATTGTACTTTTAAGGGCAGCGCTGTCATAAAAAAATGGTGCATGTTTATAATGCATTGTAGTAATACTACTTTTGGGTTCTCCACACTTCTTGACACTCTTATAAATTTATTAATCATGCTGTATATTTCTTTTTTACATCATGAAAGATCTTTTTGTTTGTCTATTACATATCGATTCTGATTCCTACAATGCATTCCTCTTATTTTAAACTTTTTATTGCCATGCTGTTTTTATTCTTTTTCTAGGTTTCTAGATTTATGTTTCTGTTAAATCTTACCTAGTTGGGCTTTTGGTTTTATCAATGATGGTTTTTCATTCTTCTTGCAGTAACGGAGGAACCCCCTGAAGAGCTTATTGTGGTATTTTTCTCCTCTTTTTTGATGTGTTATTTAATTGGAAAAATCTTCTCAAAATGTCATGCACTTCGGTTTTATATGATTCAAAAGTCTTTATTCTCATTTAAGTGCGATTGATTCATGCCAGTCACCTTCAACATCACATTTGGAGGCTTGTCAGTTCGTTGTGAATGATCACAAAGCACAGTTATGTCTCCGAATTGTTCAATGGCTGGAAGGATTAGCCTCTAAAGCCCTTGATTTGGAAAGCAAGGTGATTAATTTAATTTCTTTAGCTTCATTTGTGTTAACTAATACGTGGTGTATTATTGTCTGTCATAGTGTCCTTATTTTGGATGATTAGCAAACTCTCCTTCTACAGGAATTTCTTCCGTAGAATTTTATACCAGAAAAATTGTAAGAATTCTATAAGAAGTTTGCCAAGATTATCTTGCTTGTCCTTATCTATAAGTGGTGGAGAAAGTTTTGGTACTTGGAGTGGTTTTCAGCTTCACAACCAACAAAAACAAATAAAAGAGAAAAATAACATTTTGCTTGTAGATCATCCTGTTTCTCAGATTGGATTGCCGCATCATAAAAGCTTTATGGATTGCCATGTGGACATGTGCTTGTAGCATTTATGTATTTAACAACTGCAACTTTAACTCCTTTGGAAAGATTAAAATATGGAAAAATAGCTGGGTCCTCTTTTTCCTGAACTGATTGAACATATCTTTTAGACTGCTTTGTGGAATTCGGTATTGAACTATTTATTTCTTCAATTAGTATTCTAAGATTGTCATTAAAACATCCCCATAGAATGGCATGGAAAATTTTGAGAGTTCATCCGTTATCTTAACATGTGTATTTATTTATGTTGCAGGTGCGAGGATCTCATGTTGGTACCTATCTTCCTAATTCTGGAATTTGGCACCATACTCAACGGCTTTTGAAGAAAGGTGCCTCCGGTACAAATACTGTTCACCACTTGGATTTTGATGCCCCAACACGCGAACATGCTCATCAGCTACCAGATGATAAAGTACTTATACATATTTAACTGTTCTAGAAATGCTGGGATTGTTGTTTTAATTATGTGCAGTTAACTAATACTATCGTTTCTGTTACTGGATTTAACTTTGGCCATAATATTTATTTTCTTGAATTTAAAGAATTACAGAGAACTTTAGCTATTGCTGCTCACAATACAAATAAGCACAATCATAATACTCTTTGCATTTTACCTCTTTAGAAGCAAGATGAATCTCTTCTGGAGGATGTCTGGACTCTTTTAAGGGCAGGAAGACTAAAGGAGGCATGTGACCTTTGTCGCTCTGCTGGACAGGTATTGAAAAAATTTTCAGTTTAAGGTATCAGATTTTTTCTGTTTTTATCTTGCCCATTCTCTATATGTGCTTACTCAGCCATGGAGAGCTGCAACTTTATGTCCTTTCGGGGGGCTGGACCTAGCTCCTTCTGTTGAAGCCCTAGTGAAGAATGGGAAGAATCGAACCCTGCAAGCCATTGAATTAGAAAGTGGCATTGGTCGCCAATGGCGTCTATGGAAATGGGCTTCCTATTGTGCATCAGAGGTAAGATTCAGTGGGGAAAATAAGAAAGTTTTACTGCATTCTTACATTCAAAACCTAACATGTTCCATGCCTATTTCTTTTGCTTCTTGATGTCTAGTAATTTTTTGTTTGTCACTCCTATAGACATATGGACAGTTCCAAATGTCTTCAGTCAGGATTATCTAAATGCACTTTTTGCATTTTTTTTTGTCTTTTTTTAAAAGACCTGTTTTATTATTCATCTTTATACCAGAAAACCTTTGTCTCTATGCAGATTCATGACTTTGTTACCTTAATAGAATAATGTGATGCCAATTGTTAGTCTTTTTTTCATTGCTTATGCAAATGATTCAATTAATTTCTCAGTGTTTCCTCTTTTTTCTTTTTTCTTCTTTGTTGCTTTGAAGAAAATTGCAGAGCAAAATGGTGGAAAATACGAAGTGGCTGTGTATGCAGTGCAATGCAGTGATTTAAAGCGCATGCTTCCGATCTGCACGGACTGGGAGGTATTTTCTTTTAATGCTGAATGTTGATTCAAAATCCTGGAAATGCCTTTTTCTTTTTAACTTTTATGCATGTAGAATTCATTATGTTGGCGTTCTTAAATTATTTTGGTCCTACAGCCTTTCTGTTTTGGGGTTCATTAGCATATATGCTATCTCTTGCTGCATACCTTGCATAGAGATGACAAAGATCTGTTACAGACTTGTTTCAGAACTCATTGCTTCGCTTTTATGGTGCTTGTTGCCTTATTCTCTGATCATTTCTAGTTAAATTCTCAGTTGTAGTCAATGAATGAAGGCCTACCATGAATTGCCATTACCACTGTAGTGTTTTCTGCTGCTTTATTTGGTTGCATCAAATTTTGATACTGCTGTATGTTTGCCTTTTTTATTTTTGCTAATTTTATGTTCCTTTTCTTGCCCTTTCTATTTTATCTGTTTCAATTCTGAAAGTAGCTTGAAATCTTTTATTCAAATGTGTTTGTAGTCAGCATGCTGGGCAATGGCAAAGTCTTGGCTTGATGTTCAGGTGGATTTAGAGCTAGCTTGCATACAACCAGGGAAAATGGATATGTTTAAAATCTATGGAGATGCAATTGATGGAAGTCCTGGACAACTTGATAGTTCCTCCGACCCTTCTAATGGACCAGAAAATTGGCCACGCCAAGTTCTGAATCAGCAACCACAAAACCTTTCTGCTCTTCTTCAGAAACTTAAATCAGGGTATGTTTATGACTTGCTATTTCAACAGTTGTATGGGTACTTGTATAATTTAATATGTGATATATCTACCTTTTCTTTATGATTTAGCGAAATGGTTAATGAAGCTGTTACTCGTGCGTGCAAGGAACACCAACGGCAAATTGAGGTTTCACTTTACACTTGAATATTTATTATAAATGGCATTGGATACTGAATTCCCGTCTTCACTCTTTAAATATAATGGTATTCTTTATTATTGCCCACATTAAAAGGAAAAGAAAACCACTTCTTTGATAAATTCATGCTACTGCTGTTTCTGTTACTCATTCAATAATAGTAGAATTGGTTCTGGTTTACTTCATTTTTTTTCCAATTTCTCTCTAATCACATAATGTCTTGCAGATGGATCTTATGTTGGGTAACTTGCCACATCTGCTGGATATGATCTGGTCATGGATAGCACCTTCAGAAGATGATCAAAATGTCTTTAGGTAATCTATTAGGATTGATCAAGTTGATTTCTTGTGGTTAATTATCTTTTACAGCATTGTTCATTCATTAGTTAGGCTCTATGTGGGAAAAGTGTGGTCCTGAATATTTCCTTTTTTTTTTTTTTTTTCCATTTTGAGTTTCTGATTGATTACTTGTAAGTTGATTCTTGACCAACATGAATTTTGCTTGCTGTCAGGCCTCATGGTGATCCTCAAATGATCCGGTTTGGTGCTCACCTAGTTCTTGTACTTAGGTATTTACTTGCTGAGGAAATGCAGGATTCTTTCAGGGAGAGGCTTATGAATGTTGGTGATCTTATTCTACATATGTAAGTACTTTCCAAGTTACAATCTTTCACACTATGCTGTGATGGTCTATGTTCAATGAAAATTGCCTATTCCAAGATTAAAAGCAATTTTCTAGTTCAGTAAAGATCACAATAGAACAAGGATGGAGAGGAGTGTTGCACACATGTGCACTGGTGCACAAGTACACATCGCTCTTCAGACTATATGCATACCCAACCTGCCTATATGTCAGAACCATGATCATAGCAGTTGAGTGATTGTGAGGCCCCTGTGCTGTGTGGTTTACCCATGTATGTGTTTTCTATTGGAAAGTGAGGTTTGTATTGAGAAGTCAAAGTTGGTCTGTCATAATCTCCTGTTTGCAAATCCAAATTTCAGGTATGTGATGTTTCTCTTCTCAAAGCAACATGAAGAATTAGTCGGAATTTATGCTTCTCAGCTTGCAGGTCACCGCTGCATTGACCTTTTCGTGCACATGATGGAATTAAGGCTAAATAGCAGGTAATATTGGCTGTTTTTACATTTCTGTGAAATGAGAAGAGAGACTGGACTTTGTGCTTTGAACCTTTTTCTAATATTGTCTTTCCTTGCGCTCCCCTGCTATGTTCATGTTGCATCCCTATGATTTTAATCAAAAATTGATATTGAAATTGGTCATGTATTATAGGAAAAACCAGAGCAGTGGATATTTGATGTCTGGGGATATTATATATGCTGTGGAGGGTGGTGATAAGCAATACTATTTGCAACTTGTTGCAAACAAGCTGGCTAACAAATTTCCCCTAAAAATAATCAACTGAGATTTGCAATACTGAAACTTTTCCAAGCTGTACAACCCTTGCGTACAATCTGATAGCATCCTTTCATTGCTTGGTATGACCTTATTTTGTTGGGTGCATATCGAGCTGGAAGGGAAATCTCTTATGTTGTCATGTGAGTCTGTGTTCATTTATTATTCTGATGTGCTAATTTTGGCTCTTTTGCCTTATAAATAGTGTGCATGTCAAATACAAAATTTTCCTTTCTGCAATGGAGTACTTGCCATTTTCTTCAGAGGATGAATCAAAAGGCAGTTTTGAAGAAATCATTGAGAGGTACTAAGCAGTAGCCAAATTGGACTTGTGTTTTCTTGAGAACCAGTGCAAATTATGTGATTACTGTTGTCTAGTCCATTTTTAATTGCATATACTACAATAGGGTTCTATCAAGATCTCGTGAAGTCAATGTTGGAAAATATGATAAGTCCTCAGAGGTTGCAGAGCAGCATCGTTTGCAGAGTCTTCAAAAAGCTATGGTGATCCAGTGGCTGTGCTTTACCCCACCATCGACAATTACCAATGTTAAAGATGTTAGTGTCAAACTTCTTCTGCGGGCATTAATGCACAGGTAATTGGTCAACGTTATTTTGATGTGCTAAATGGGATTTCTTCATGATTAGTACTTTTTGCATGACGACAGACTGATGTTTGGCTACTAGAGAGGATCCTCAAGCTGTAATTGTGCATCTGAACTTCTTTAACATAGTGAGAAAATCTCCATTACCATGTTGTGGGTTCTTATTGATTTGTGGAGAAAATTGTAATCAAGTTTTCAAATTTTCAATGCACAAGACTATTTGCTTTGAGAGGGTTGAAGGAGGGTTTTCTAGTGCATTTAGCCTTCTCGCTTTTTCTAGCAAACGGGGTTTTTTCCATGACTTGAACCTGTGAGCGGCCTTATCATTGTCTCAAAGCTTGCTCTCAAGTATTCAATTGCTGCCTAAGAAAACCTGTCAATACCACCGTTCTTGAAGGCCGCATCTATTTTATTTTGTGTGTGTATGTTTGTATTATGAATGTGCTCCTCTTTGCCTTTCTGGCCACTCTTTATCCTGCTGTTGTTTATCTGAAATTTATACCTGGTTTCTTTTCTATAGCAACATCCTGTTCAGAGAATTTGCGTTGATTTCTATGTGGAGAGTACCAGCAATGCCAATAGGTGCACATGCGTTGCTTAGTTTACTTGCTGAGCCTTTGAAGCAGCTTTCAGAAATACCTGATAACCATGAGGATTATGTGTCTGAGAATCTGAAAGAGTTTCAAGATTGGGTATGCAACATGTTAATATCTCCATATTTTTTTTCTCTATCTTGTATATTTTGACAATTTTATTTGCTCTTATATTGTAATGTTTTTTTTTCCTGTATTAATTAGAATGAATACTACTCTTGTGACGCAACATATCGCAACTGGCTCAAAATTGAATTAGAGAATGCAGAGGTTCCTTCTCTTGAACTCTCAGTGGAGGAAAAACAAAGAGGCATTACAGCGGCCAAGGAAGCGTTGAATTCATCTGCATCTTTGCTATTACGTAAGTCAAATATGACTCTCTTTTCATTTATGTATATGACTAATGAATGTCCCTCGTATTATTGCTTCACTGAGGGTGGTAGATTTATGCTTCCAGTCATTCTCTTTCATTCATGAACTCTTCGAGCAGTTACTAATATTTTAATACATTTACTTCAATCCCTTACAAAAGGGAAAGAAAACCATTGGTTGGCTCCTGTTGAAGATCATGTGTATGAATCAGCAGCACCAATATTTCTCGAAATGCATGCCACTGCTATGCTCTGCTTGCCTTCTGGTGAATGTTTGTGTCCAGATGCCACGAATTGTACTGCATTAATGAGTGCTCTGTACTCTTCAGTGAGTGAGGAAATTGTGTTGCACCGCCAATTAACGGTATGTATGTGAATATTTTTGTTATTAGTTAACACTGAAAAAGGATTGAATATAGCTCTTCATATATTTAGGTTTAGGATATTTGATGATATTAATTTCAAGCATCATATATTCTAATTTCTAAGCCTTTTTCAATTGAAATTTTAAGTCTTGGTCTCATGGTCCATAAATCTAAAGGCATGGACTCTGTGCTGTTTTTGGATTTGGTTAATGGTACATTCTTAGAGATCATCCCTTGCAAAATAAAAGGTTGAGCCCCTTAGAATATTTTATCGAGTAAAATTGGAACTTGACTAATAACTTAGTCCTAGGTCCAAGTGGAATGAGAACTGGGAAGAAAATAAAGTTCATTAGTTCAGTGTGATGTCATGGTTAAACTATTACACTGGCACAAATTGTTTCTTAGGGCAATGCTAATGCCTGGTTTTGTGGTGAGGAGGTAGTTGGGTTGTTGTGGGGTCATCTATAATGTTACTATATTTTTATACTATTCACACTTTTGTATCTTTAATGGGCTACTATAAAGTTCATTTGGTCTTTATGAGGAGCATGGAAGCATTTTCAAATGCAAATGGTATATACATCAAGAATGAACTCAAGATAATGATTAGTTCTTGTTTCTCGCTCAAGATCATCCTTTCTTTTAATTTTCTTTTTGTCGCAGCCTTGTTCATGACCTGAATTTTTGTTGAGCAGGTGAATGTATCAATTTCACCGAGGGACAATTATTGCATTGAGGTTGTTCTTCGCTGTTTGGCAGTAGAGGGTGATGGCCTTGGTTTACACGAAGCTAATGATGGTGGTATTCTTGGTACTGTCATGGCAGCTGGATTTAAAGGTAAAAAGCAATATTGAATGTCATTCTTGCCCAGTTGTACTGGGTGCAATTGTGCTATAGAAGCTTAGTGTGAAAAATTCATAATTTACATTTTGGTGAATAATTCACCTATGCATTATAGCACATTAGCACAAAGTACTATAATGAAACATAGGTTGTACACTATATATATACCGGTGATTAAAAGAGTTTAATCTAGCGAAAAATCTGATAGTTACTTGGATCTTGCCTCCATTTAGTTCCTTGCTACCATTTAGAATGGTCAAAACTTGTGAAAAATGATGATATCACAAGTATCTCATGTATTGTTGATGACGGTGCATAAGAAATAGAAGCGGATTTCCTCGACAAACGATACAATTGAAAGAGCTATTGGTATTGGAGACAAAAATATACATACAAATTCAATGGAACATTACAACAACAACAACAACAACAACAACTAAGCCTTAGTCCCAAACAAGTTGGGGTCGGTTGTGTGGATCCTCAACAAAATAAGCTCAAAAGACACCAAAAAAGATACTCCAGCCTTAGGCCCCTTCCAAGACACGAATTTTACGTCTCCATTCAAGTCTATCATTAATCAAATCCGCATCAAGATCCAAGGCACGTAAGTCTCTTGCTATCATCTCATTCCACACAGTTCTAGGTCTTCCACGACCTCTAGCCCCCTCAATAAACAAATTCTCACACTTACGAACCGCAGCATTAGGAGGTCTTCTTAAAACATGCCCATACCATCTAAGTCTTCATTCCCTCACCTTATCTCCGACATCCGCTACTTGGACTTTTTGTCGAATATGAACATTCTTAATTTTGTCCAGTCTGGTATGTCCACACATCCATCTTAGCATCCTCATTTCTGCCACACTCACTTATGTAAATGTTGTCCCGTTGGTGCCCAACACTTACTATCATAGAGCATCGCAGGTCTAACAACCGTCCTATAGAATTTACCTTTCACTTTCAGAGGTATTTTCTTATCACATAGAACCTCAGTCGCACCCTTCCACTTCAACCACCCTACCTGTATTCTGTGAGCCACATCTTTATCTATACGGCCATCATTCTGGAACACCGAACCTAAATATTTGAACTGCTTGGTTTTAGGAACAAAAACTCCATCCAACTTAACCTCATGTTCCTGCTTCTTTCTTAGACTGAACTCACAGTGCATATATTCCGTTTTACTCCTACTTAACTTAAAACCCTTGTCCTCGAGGGTTTTTCTCCACACTTCCAACTTACGGTTTATACCAGCACTAGTCTCATCAATTAAAATAATGTCATCAGCAAACAACATACACCAAGGAACATCGTCTTGTATGCTTCTGGTTAGCTTGTCCATAACCAGGGTAAATAAATATAGACTCATGGCCGAACCTTGATGCAATCCGGTAGTAATGGGGAAAACCTCAGTGTCTCCACTAGGTGTTTTCACACTAGTGGATGCATTCTCATACATGTCCTTGATGATGTTGATATATTTGCCGCTGACTCCTTTCCTCTTCAAAATCCACCATAACACTTCTCTTGGTACTCTATCATAGGCTTTCTCCAAGTCAATAAATACCATGTGGAGATCTTTCTTCTTCTCTTGATACAATTCCATTAGTCTTCTTAGAAGAGAAATAGCCTCCATGGTAGATCTCCCTGGCATAAACCCAAACTGATTCTCCGAAACTCTTGTAAGCTTCCTCAATTTGTGTTCAATAATCCTTTCCCATAATTTCATAGTATGGCTCATAAGTTTGATACCCCGATAATTTGTACAACATTGAATGTCTCCCTTATTTTTATATATGGGTACCAGGATACTCTTCCTCCAGGCATTCGGCATCTTACGTCCTTTCACAATAGCATTAAAGAGTTTATTTAACCAGGCAACTCCTACCTCTCCAAGGTTCTTCCAAACCTCTATAGGAATACCATCCGGGCCACAAGCTTTACCAACTTTCATATACTTCAAGGCTTCTCTTACTTCACTATGCAAGATCCTCCTAGACCAGCTGATATAACCATTTGTTGCATGAAGACTTTGAAAATCTTGTTCATGTACAGGGTTGAATAACTGCTCAAAATAAGCCTTCCACCTCTCCTTAATCTCAACATCTCCTGTCAACACCCGTTGATCTTCGTCCTTTATACATTTGACTCGGCTTAAATCTCTGCTTTTCCTTTCTCTCATCCTTGCAATCTTATAAATGCCCATTTCTCCCTCTTTAGTACTTAACTTTTGATAAATCCCTTCTAAGGCTCTGCCACGAGCTACACTAAAAGCCTTCTTTGCCTCTTTCTTAGCCCTCTTATATTCTTCAAAGGCCTCACTATTAACCGCATTCGATAACTTTTTATACCATTCCCTCTTAGCCTTAATAGCCTTTTGAACCTCCTCATCTCACCATCATGCATCGTGCGGTCGAGGCCCTGCCCCTTTAGAGATCCCAAGCAATTTACTACCTGCTTTCTTAATGCAACCTTCCATATTTGTCCACAAGTCCTTTGCACTAGCCTCAAGGTTCCAAATGTTTTTCTTTAGTAACTCCTCCTTAAAGGTACCTTGAGCTAGGTCTTTCAATTTCCACCATCTTATCCTTGGTTTCAATACTTTCTTATCATTCCTCCAGCTACGAATAAAGACATCTGCAAAGACCTTGGTGCTGTTTATTGCTGATTGGATTTGACATTATGTAATGCAGGAGAGCTTGTTCGGTTTCAAGGAGGAGTTACAATGGGAATATCAAGATTAGATGCTTGGTATTCAAGTGCAGATGGTTCTTTGGAAGGGCCAGCAACATATATTGTACAGGGTCTTTGTCGCAAGTGTTGTCTCCCTGAAGTCATTCTTCGATGTATGCAGGTAAATGTTTTCTTTGGAATAGCTGAAGTTATTCTCATGTGTATAATTTTGTTTGCATTATACAACAAGACGAGGAGTGAAATGAAATGAAATTCCACTCATTCTTTTGGCTATATAACTGACATGCTAATGTAGTGTCATCTTTTGTGCTTTGATTTGACAAATTTAAAGTTAAAAGTGGAAGTTGAAATCTCAGATTATTTCAACTCATGTTTATTTGGTATTTCACATATCAATGTGAGAATGATACATTATTTCATTTGTTTGTTTGATATGTTGAGTTATTTATTATTGTCATTATTTTTTAAATGTACAACATATTATACTATATGTATTATAGAGATTGGCATTGTAATTGAGTATTGGTTGTAAAAATAAGTTTGTGAAATATTACTGGAGACTTGAGATTTTAATTATTTTAACTCATGCTTTGCCAATTTTTTTAATCTAATAATCACTAACATAACTTTTATTTGGACAGTCATGTCTTCTGTTCCAGCACAGATTGAAAAAAGTGAACAAATAATGTAATTTGAAACTATAAAGTGGCAGTAAACATACCTACATCACAAATAACTGTATTGGCTTTGCTGCGGTTTCTATATTGGAAGTAACAGTATTCCTTCTATATTGGAAGTAACAGTATTCCTATTCCTCAGGTTTCTGTTTCACTAATGGAGTTGGGCAATCCTCCAGAAAACCATGATGAGCTAATTGAACTTGTTGCTTGCCCAGAAACAGGGTTCCTCCATTTGTTTAGTCAGCAACAACTGCAGGTAAGTGAATGATCAATTTGATCATATGTTAATGAGAAAAGAAACACTTGCTAGAGAGGCTTGTAAATGTAGCAATATTTCCTATGTCCGGGTTTCCTATTCTTTTTATAGTTTATCTGCCACAATATTTATGGTTTGCAATTTGCATTGTGCCGCATATGAATGTCTGTTTTAAGGATTGATAACAGGAACTTTATTCGACTTACCATACTGTTTGTAATGCAACTGTACATTCGTAGAACTGCTTCAAGCATTTTCTGAAACTAATCTGTTTGACCTTAGAGCTGCTTTTTTTTTTTGTCAACTTGCTTTTTCCCAAGATTTTGTATTGCTGGGTTGGACCATGGAATGAGAGGGTTACAAACAGTCTATATGAACTGATGTTGTTCAACTACTGTCCCATCTCCAGGAATTTCTATTATTCGAGAGGGAGTATTCAATATGCAAAATGGAGCATGACGAGGAAAGCTTGTCTTGATCATTGCACCATGAGATATAAGGTCTATGCAGCAGTATTTATGTGCTGAGCACAAGATGCTATGAATAGCATAATTGCATTTTTTTTGCTATGGCACATGCATCTATGGACGGAGCAGATCAGATTCTCGTCTTGTGTAGATCTCTACTTCTGCGCTGTGTAGAGTAAAACAAGATCCTTCTAATGATAATTATTCATTAATTTGTGAATCCACCACTTCACTGGAAATTCCCATGCAAGATATTCATAGCTGCTGAAAAGCTGGTTTCTTTTTGTGCCCTCACATTTTTCAGTTCAGTGAAGGTCTGATATTAGCTCTATTTCCAGTTTTCTGACATTCTTGTAACCTATCATATGAATACAATTTTGTATTTCTTAGAATATGTATTTGGTCTATGCACTGATCGTTGTTCATTACTCTGATCTTATGGTTGTCTACATAAATGATATTTGGTATGACACATGAAATCAGTTCTGAGTTTATATATGGATAATTTATTGTGTGTACAGTGTGATATTGCATTAATTGGTAGCAAAACCAAAATGGATTGACAGTCTTTTTATTTTTTAATTTCAAGGATTATCAAAGTTTTTTTTAGCATTGGTGCTTTGGTGGTGGAGTCGATTATAAATTTGTTGTCTAAATGAATATGTATTTATTGTTAGACTAGATCTCTACACACACGAGAAGTGCTTTTTTTTTTTTCTTTTTTTAAAAACGAAAATGGAACCTTCTGTATTAATATTTTATCAGTTATGGCTTATCAAATATAATACTGTCCAGTTGCATGAAGTGTCCTGGACAGAATTGGCTTTGTTCTGCTTCTCTTATTCCCTCGCCACAGGTCAGGGCAGCTTTCATTGTTCTTAACAAAGTCAAAAAGAATAGTATGAAAATTAACTTCCATGTAATAGTTTTTTCTTTTAAATTTTTTGAGGGATCTTCTATTTGATACTTAAATTTGTCAAAAATTGATGAAAAATATCATACCTTTTTCTTTCCTTATAATAATCTTTACTATTGGCAATAATTTCTTTGAAAATAAAGGATTATGAAATTATTTTATCCATAATTTTTATAAAGATGAATTAAATATAATACTAAAACCATATTATTGAATTACATGATATGTTTCTCACCATTTTTTTAAAATTTTTATATTTTTTATTAGGAATATTTTATAAAAATTATTATATTACAAGGAAAATTGATTAAAATTTTTAATAAATTTTAAAATATTCTAAAAATATAGCAAATTGGTAATTTTTTATTTTTTATTTTGATAATTTTGTAAAATATATATATATATATTTGAAAACAAAAAAAAAAATCAAAGGTTCCCAATGATGAGCATCGAGCAGGAGACATAAATATAAGGAGAAGGGGTGCAAGTTTCATCCACAGAGAATCTCTTTTTACTCCTTTTCGCTTCTGCAAAAAATCTTTGGTTCCCCACCCGCGTGTACATAGCAATCTTTTTTTCCTTTTTGAAACTCAGATTTTTTCGAGCCCGAATCCTGCACTCTGTCTGCATCCAAACACCTCAATCTCTTTGAAAGGAACCTCTCACCAGTCCTTTTTTTTTTAATTTTTATTTATCAAGGTTTTCCTAAGCTGGTACTGTTCTTATACATTTCTCGCTTTCTTGAGATCAAACCGCGAACATTGAATCTCAAAACTTTATCAAAGAACCCCATGTTGGTGTCTGCATTGAGGTTTCTGGAACAGAAAAATCTCTAATTCTTTCTATTCTCTTCTATTTTCTTGGTACTCAAAACGCCATCTATAAAACCTGAATTTCGCAGAAAAGTTCAATTGAACTCTTTAGAGTCTCAAATTCACAAAAAACTCCATCTGGGTATTTCATTTCATCTCTCAAAAAGGTTAATTTGCATCCCTTCCTCTCATAGCTCTCGCCTCTCTGTCTGTGTTTTTCCTTCAATTTCTCATGATCCAAGTACCTGTGTAAGGCTTCTAATTCTCCTATAATAATAGAAGGGGTTAATTTTAAATGGGGGTTTCTTTTAAGGTGTCAAAAACTGGTTCTAGGTTCCGTCCAAAGCCTGTTATTCTACCAGAGCTTGCTCCAGATGAGGCTTCGGGGAATTCTAAGGAAAGCTCCGCGATTGGCTCGAAGAATGAATCTTCTACGAGGAAGCTCGAGGTAATTATCGAAATTTAATCTGTCTGTTTGTTAACTGAAACGTAAGATTGTTAACTGATTTTATACTTGTGTGTGTTACAAGTGGATTTCTGTTGAGTATTTTTAAGTTTTGTTAAGCATTTCTAAGTAGTGCCAACCAAATCTCAGTTGAGCACTGCCTTTTTTTTTACAGGAATATACTATTTATAGATTTTAAATCCTAGTTTCGTTTAATTTTCTATTGCAACTAAATTAAGGATTAATTTTTTTACTTTGCTTTAATTATTGGACTCAGTTTGGAAGTTGAAGAAAGCACCAAAGGAATATCTAAAATTTTAAATTACATTCTTGCTTCTCTCTCTTTTTTTTATGTTCTCTTGATCATTCATATGTATTAAATTTTTACACTTGTTACTTTTTAGCTACTGACTCCACCTAGCTTATGAAAGCACTGATGCAAACTAGCAGATCCAGTATTGTGTTCTTTGTCTTCTATCATGTTTGTTACTTACCAAATGGAGCAGGATGCTTTTTATAAAATGCGTAGTTTGATTTTTAGATGACTTTAACATCTCTAACTTTGGATCTTTACAGTTGCGCATGGTTAAGTATAGATTCTTGCTAAATAAATAATATAATATGTGGCATTAGTATAATTGTTTTTGTGCTCACTTTTTAGGATCTGGTGCTTGAAAGTTGAATTGAATTTATTAAATGTACTCGCTCTTGTTTTCGCAAAGAGTGTTATGAATGAAAATCAATTTTTCCTTAATTATTGCCTTTTTTCTTTCTCCTTTAATGGTAAGGGCCCTTTTTTCATTTCAATTGAGAGCCCTTATGTGATCTGTATGTGGACTACATGGCCAGTGTCAATGTCTTGTCTTATGTTCTGTTTTAAATCCGTGATAATTTGAAATGCTTTTTTGACATTAGGTTGATGTTGTTGAGGACGGTGAAGATGTCTCTGGTGTTTCAAGTTCAACCATCTCTGGTAAGGGATTTGGTGTACCTGCATGTTGGATTTACAATTTCTTTTACTCATTTTGTCTTTTCATGTTCATATTGTACAACTTTTTTCCATCTCCTCTTTTTCCAGACAATGAAGTTTCATTCACATTGAACCTCTACCCAGATGGATATTCCATTGGAAAGCCTTCAGAGGTTTGGTCAAAAGAACATTATGTTCTGAAATAAATTGTGAAAGTGAATATAAAGGGGTAAAAGATTATCCCTTTCAATGAAATTTTTAGTTTAGATTTTGAAACTATTTACTTTATGGATTTTCAGGATGAGAATGTGCAGCAAGCCATGCTTCAAGATGCTTCAAAGTTGTTGCATCCATATGATAAGACATCTGAAACTCTCTTTTCGGTAAATCTCAATTCTACTCTTGCCTGTGGTTTATTCTGATTACTCCTGAAAGGTAGCTTTATTGTGAAATGAGATATTCTATGTGCTTCACCTAGTGGGGAGGGATGTTCTGGCCATGTATTGGAGCTTAATTTTGGAACAATATGGAAAAAGTAATTATGCTAATTTTGATGGTTTAATTAATATTAAGTTTATTCAAAGGTTACTTCTCTGCTAACCCAGTTGATGTATAATTTATGCAATTGACTTACCTGCGAAAGCATCTTCCATTGTTAGAAAAGAAATTCACTGTAATATTTTTTTAAGGGTAAATGATAAAGCCAGTACTTTCTATCCTTGAAAATTCTTGTGACCTGCATCACAATAATGCTTTAGATTTCAACACCTCTTTCTCTAACTTTTCTTTGAACTGACTTTCTTATGTGCAAATGTATTTGGAGGCAATTGAGTCTGGCCGGTTGCCTGGAGATATTCTTGAGGATATACCATACAAGTATGTTAATGGCACTCTCATATGTGAGGTGAGTAAAAGTTTGCATCTTTATGTTTACTGAATAATGTTAGCAATATTAAAATTGTCAGGAATAAATAAATAATAAGTATGAACTCTGTGGCAATTACCTTGTATTTATGCAATCATGCATATGGGATTGTATGCGCATGGAGGAAAGAAAAGAAGTCGTTGAAGCTGAAATACGTACAGTGCTTTCAAACTTACCAATATCAAAATTCTTTCAGGTACGAGATTATCGAAAATGTGTTCCTGAGCAAGGATCTTGTGTTCCACCAATGAATGGGCTTCCTCTTGTAAATAGAGTTCGCCTTAGGATGTCATTAGAGAATGTAGTGAAGGATATCCCGTTGATCTCAGATAATTCTTGGACTTATGGTGATTTAATGGTAAGTGTATTTTAACTCAACTCATTCTTGGAAAATGGATTTCCGTGCCTTGATATTCTCAATAAGTCAAATATTTGTATTCACTGTTGACTGTAGGAAGTGGAATCCCGGATATTGAAAGCCTTGCAACCGCAGCTTTTTCTAGATCCCACTCCCAAATTGGATAGGCTTTCTAATGACTCATCACACACAAAGGTAATAAATTTAGGAATGTCCTTGAATTGTAGGAATCAATTTTATTATTATTATTATTATTATTATTATTATTATTATTATTAACTCCGCTGAGCATCATTTGCAGCTCAATTTAGGTCTGAGAAGCTTGCGAAGAAAAAGATTGAGGCAGATGCCTGAAGTTACAGTGACATCTAGTAGCAGAATCCATGGGAAGAAAGTTTGCATAGATCAAGTGCCAGAAAGCTCTAACAGCCGGGTAGCATATTCAGGAATGGCTTCTGGCAATGTGATGTCACAGAGTGTCCAGGAGAATCTGACTACTCAGAACCTTGTTCCAAGCAACATGTTAGCCCTAGGAGCAAGAAGCTTTGTATCTGATGGCAATGTTCCCGCACTACCTTTGGTGTCACAGCAACCAAGGTATCAGATGGGGGTGGGAACCCCAAGAAGTTTGCAGGATCAAGGGTCAGGGTCTCTTGTTAACATTCCAGGAGCTTCCCCTGCTGGGCAGGACATGATGATCACATATAGCGACCATATGAATACCGGTGCTTCTCTTCGTGGTAAGAGGGAGAATCAAGATGGGCAAATGTCACCCTTATCCTCTCTTAATAAGAGGGCAAGGCTTGCCTCATTGGGTGCTGATGGAATTCAACAGCAGCAAATAGGGCCACATATGGATGGTCTTCATGCATCAGATATGAACTGGAAGAATTCTTTGCTACAGCAGCAAGCAATGGCAAGAGGGATTCACTATGCCAATGCAGGCATTCAGAAGTATCCCCAGCAGATGTTTGAAGGGGTTATGAACCAAAATGCTGTGCCTACATCATTTTCTGCTGGACAGCCAGGTGTAAGATTTGGTCCTAAGGAAGAACAGTTCGAAACAGAAAAGTTGGATGGCTCAGAGCTCAGTCAGGGTAAAAGTGAGGTAATGGAGACAGAAATAGGCCATCTGGACCCACAGCAGTCAAGGCCACAGCAAAGATTACCACCTCATCTCGTGAGATCTAATTTCCACCAGGCATCCTGGAACAATCTAAGCCAAGATTCAAGGAAGGAGGAACAGCTCCAAAAGAGGAAAACTGTGCAAAGTCCACGGTTATCTGCTGGGGCTTTGCCTCAATCACCATTATCATCAAAATCTGGGGAATTTTCTAGCGGTTCTGCTGGGCCCCACTTTGGAGCAGTTGCAGCAAATGCTGCAATTGGATCATCACAAAAGGAGAAGTCAGCTGTTACTTCAGTTCCTGCTGTTGGGGGAACCCCATCATTGGCCTCCAGTGCTAATGATTCGTTGCAATGGCAACACCAGGCCCAGGCTGCCACAAAGCGAAGATCCAATTCCCACTCCATAACCCCCGTAATAAGCGGGGTTGGCTCCCCTGCAAGTGTTAGTAATATAAGTGTTCCATTAAATGCAAGTAGTCCTTCAGTTGGAACCCCGTCTATGGTTGATCAAACTATGCTCGAAAGGTTTTCAAAGATTGAGGTGGTGACTATGAGGTATATGCCCGCTAGAATAGCATCACACTAGTTTTTCAGTTTAATGCTTTGCTTTTTTTGTTCGTCACCCTCCCTCCTTTACTCTATGGCAAATTTGTCTGCTAGATATAACAAACATATTTTCTTGCTGGATAAGCATATGATCTCTCAAGAATGTTTGAATCAAGTCAGTTATCTTTTATTTTCGCTTTTCATTTGAGCATAAGCCAAGTTGAAGTATAAATTACTCTGAACTGCATAAGCCAAGTTGAAGTATTTTTCTTTTCATTTCAGGGATTGCCTTATAAATTACTCTAACCTGCATAGTTCTTTTTCTTTATAACAATTTGATTAGGTTTTTTTCTTGTGATTTGAAGTGGCAATATGATTTAATTCATATTGATATTATTCATGTTCTGTTGGCTGCTTTTCCAGGCATCAACTCAACGTCAAGAAAGATAAGGTTGATGATTACTCCGTCCCGAAAGCCAACACTTATTCAGATCAAAATCTGATGGTTTGTCTCTCAAATTTACCCAATAGTGAGGATTTGAAAGATGATGCTAGTGCAAGACAACTATCAAAGTCAATTGTAGGTGGAAGCATGAATATCTGCAAGATGAGAATTATAAATTTTTTGCAGGCAGATCGACTAGTTCAAGGTTTGCCGTGTTTGTATGATCCCTTGCCTCATGTAAATTTTTAGCTGAATTACCTTTCTTGCTTAATAGTACTTCTATTTGCTCAGGGAATGCTGTTTCTATTGTTCCTAGAATACGGACTAGATTGTGCTTGTCAGAGAAGCCGAATGATGGTACTGTAGCATTGCATTATGGAGAACCAGAGGAAGGCGATCTTCTGTCCATAGAGGATTATCTTCCATCATTGCCTAATACTGTGAGTTTGCTATGCAGACTATATTCACTTGACACAATTGCATGTTAGTCTAAGAGGAATCTTCCTTTAGATTTTCCATTAGCTTCAATATGTTCCCAATTATTTGAAGCAATCAAAATAAAATTCTTTGGAATAGTTTTTAATTTTTCAATGTGCATGAGTTATCTGTGAGGTCTTCTCTGATATAGCATCATGAAGAAGTTCAGTCTCAGCAATTAGAATACTGTCTTGTAGAAACATGTTTTCAATTGTATTTATATGTTTTCCTTTTTTCCTCTGCCTTGTACCGCCATAAATGACATAACTATGACTTGGATCATATTTGAAATTGTAATCTTAATATTTTCCTTCAGCGTTCTTTCATATAGTGTAAATGCTACTACGAATCTACGATTCCCTGTAGCTAGTTGATCTTATAAACTTGGCTTCGCCACGAATCAGATTTCATTTCTCTGTTTCTTTGAGTAGGATTGCATGGATCAAAGCAGTGATTTTTGAGGCCTGTAGAGTGGAAAAATGATGTTGACATTTGCGTGGGATGAAAAGCCCTATATTGGCATTCATATTCATACAACCATAGAGTTTTGAATCATCATATTAAAGTTTGCTTATCCTGACAAGCATGTTCCTTCTGTTATATTTGTATCTGACTGATTTCTGTTGCAGCATTTTGCGGATTTGCTGGCAGCACAATTTTGTTCACTGGTATGTTTTGGGGAAAGAAAGGGATTTCTTTTTTAAAAATGTTGATTTTGGGTTACTGGTGTGCTATGCAATATGCAAACTTACTTGAGTGATTCAATTTGCTTGTGTAGATGATACGTGAAGGATATCTAGTTGAAGATAATATTCAACCAAAGCCTACCCGCATGAATATTGTCTCAAGTAGTCAACCAAATATGCCTCCTAGTAATTCAGCTGTTGAAGTGCAGCAATTCAGTGCAGCAGTTCCAGGTCAGGCATCCAGTGAAGTAAAGCCAAGTCTTAGCAGTAATACATCAGTCAATCCATCCCAGAATTTATTAGCAAATGCTAGGATGCTACCTCCTGGAAATCCACAAGCCTTGCCAATTTCTCAAGGTCTCTTGTCTTCGGTGTCAATGCCTGCAAATCATCAACAGCTAGACCCTCAACCAGCTCTTCAGCAGCAGCAGCAGCAGCAACAACAACAACAACAATCACAGCTGCAGCAGCCACCACAGCAGCAGCAAAATCAACAGCCATTGATTCAACAACAACATTCACAATTCCAGAGGTCATCAATGGTGCTTCCTTCTAATCCTCTCTCTCACTTGAATGCACTAGGGCAGAATTCTAATATGCAGCTAGGTAATCATATGGTGCACAAGACTTCCCACCTCCAGCATCAGCTGTTACAACAGCCGCAACAACAACAACAGCAGCTGCTACAACCACAACAGCAACAGCAGCAGCAGCAGCAGCCAGCACAGATGCAACAGAGGAAAATGATGATGGGACTTGGAGCAGCAATGAGCATGGGAAACATGGGCAACAATATGGCTGGCGTAGGGGGCCTGGGAAATACCATGGGCATTGGAGGTGCAAGGGGAATAGGACCTGGGATCTCTGGACCAATGGCACCTATATCTGGTTTGAGTAATGTGGGTCAAAGCCCAATGAGTCTGCGCCAAAGTTCAAATATTACCAATGCGCTAAGTCAGCGTCTCCGCGTTGGAATGACTCGGGAAGATGCTGCTTTGCTGACATCAAAATTTGGGATGATGAACAGACCAAGTATGCTAGGGAACCCGCAGTCAGGCATAGCTGGGATGTCTGTAGCTAGACAGATGCAACTGGGTTCTGCTGGGCTTTCCATGCCAGGGCAACCTCTGAACCGAGCTAACATGAACCAAATGCAACGGAGTGCTATGGGTCCGCCAAAATTGATGGCAGGAATGACTCTCTATATGAATCCACAGCAACAGCAACAGCAGCAATTGCATTTACAGCAGCAGCAATTACAGCAACAAATACAACAGCACCAGTTACAGCAGCAGCAACAACTGCAACAGCAAGATCCGTCCTCATCACTACAGGCTGTTGTTTCCCCTTCACAAGTAGGTTCACCATCAACCATGGGAATTCCACAATTGAACCAACAAGCACAACAGCAACCCCAGCAACAGCCTAGTCCACAGCGAATGAGCCAGCGAACCCCAATGAGCCCACAGATAAGTACAGGAGCAATCCATGCAATGAGTGCTGGTAATCCTGAAGCTTGTCCTGCCAGTCCACAGTTGAGTTCTCAGACCCTTGGCTCAGTTGGAAGCATCACAAATTCTCCAATGGAGCTCCAAGGTGTAAACAAAAACAATTCTGTTAGTAATGCATAGTAAAGTTTGAATACATGTTTTAAAGCTATGTCCACCATGAGCTGTTCTTTTAGAGAACCAAAAAAAGCTATGCAGACAGAACAGGGGATGGAATTTCATCTCAGTGATCACAGCCAGCTGGAAGAAGAAAATTCTTCTCATGTATAATTGTTCCTTTAATAATCCAGTATAAAATAGTGATTTGTAATGATTAATGGCTGCTTGCCACCATGGAGGAAATTTCCATTTTTAGGTTCCAGTGGCATATTCAACCTGCTCTGGAACTTGGTATAAAGAAACTTTTTGTAGTGTAATGTAAGTGTTAAGCTTATTCATGGGATTGCTATTATTTGTTTGATTAGTCAAAAAATTTTGTTTCGCAGTTCCTAAGGTACTCGCATAATTTATTTTTGTTGTAAAACAAATATAGTAAAAAATTATATCTAATAAATGCATAGTTACTGACTTTGGTAATTTGGATAGTATTACGGTGTTCATTTTAAAAATATAATAAGTTTATCATATTTTTTTATTTTAAAATTTGAGCCTTCAGATTTTTTTAACTTTTTATTACGAGAATATATATGCATGATTTGATACTTGCTAAAAGTCTAAAGTATTTATGAGTTGATGCCTATAACTAAATGAGAAGAATTTTATGACAAAATTTTAAGGACTATAAAAATGAGTGATAATAATTATAACATTATGTCCTAAGTGGTTTAAAATTTAAATAAGTCCTAAGTGACTTGGATGATAAAAAATTTACATTAATATATTTGATGAAAAGAAAATTTTAAGGGGTTTTCATAAAAAAAAAAAATTATTTTGAGGGATAATGTTTGTATTTTTCAACCATGAAAAATGAAGGAAAAATTTCTTAAATATTTAGATATTTATATTTAAAATTTTATATAAATTTTATAAAATTGAGTTTATAAAATAATGTATTGTTTGTTTTTAGTTGAAAAAGAGTGCATTTTGAACATACATATATATATATATATATATATTAGGATATTCATAGTATTTTAGTTGAAGAAAAATAAATTTAGTTAGTAGTTAAATATATCAATATTATTTTACTTTGGTAATGTATAACTTTATGCAATGAATAATAAATATTTACATTGTTATATTTTAGTGAAAATTGTGTAGATTTTTTTACTAAAAATTCGATAGTAAAAAAAATTATTGTAAAAATAAAAGTTATATATTATCTATGATTATGTAATTTAGAGCATATAAATATATAGTTTTATTAGGAAATAAAAAAAATACATAATGTTAAGAATTGTGTAAATTATAATAGTCAATATGTCATTTTTAAAAATATAAAATATCAAAAATTATATAGTTTTGACCGCCTTATATGTGATTTTGAGGGACTATTATGAAACTTTTTGAAGCAAAAACTACATAAATGTAATTAAAAACTATATAATTTTGAAAGAAAATCACGTAAAAATAAAAACTACTGAATATCAAGAATTATATAATTTTGACCTACTTGTATGTGCTTTTGAAGGACAATTATGTAACTTTTTTTTATAAAAAAACTACATAAATATAATTAAAAACTACGTAATTTTTAAAAAAAATCACATAAAAATAAAAACTATAGAATATCAAGAATTATATAGTTTGAACCGACTTGTATATGGTTTTGAGGAGCTGTTATTTAACTTTGAATTATATAACATTTTGAAGCAAAAACTACATAAATGTAATTAAAAACTATATAATTTTCAAAGAAAATCACATAAAAATAAAAATTATAAAATATCAAGAATTATATAGTTTTGACCGATTTGTATATGGTTTTGAGGAGCTATTATATAACTTTGAATTATGTAACTTTTTAAAGCAAAAATCACATAAATATAATTAAAAACTATATAATTTTAAAAGAAAATTACATAAAAATAAAAACTATATAATATCAATAATTATGTAGTTTTACCGACTTATATGTGATTTTGAGAGACTATTATGTAACTTTAAATTATGTAACTTTAAATTATGTAACTTTTTAAAGCAAAAACTACATAAATATAATTAAAAACTATATAATTTTGAAAGAAAATTACATAAAAATAAAACTATATAATATCAAGAATTATGTAGTTTTGACCGACTTATATGTAATTTTGAGAGACTATTATGTAACTTTGAATTATGTAATTTTTTGAAATAAAAATTGCATAAATATAATTAAAAACTACATAATTTTAAAAGAAAATCACATAAAAATAAAAACTATATAATATCAAGAATTATGTAGTTTTGACCGACTTGTATGTGATTTTGAGATACTATTATGTAACTTTGAATTATGTAACTTTTTGAAGCAAAAATTATATAAATGTAATTAAAAATTATATAATTTTAAAAAAATTATATAAAAATAAAAACTACATAATATCAAGAATTATGTAGTTTTGATCGACTTGTATATGATTTTGAGAGACTATTATGTAGCTTTAAATTATGTAACTTTTTGAAGTAAAAACTACATAAATATAATTAAAAACTATATATTTTTAAAAAAAATCACATAAAAATAAAAATTACATAATATCAAGAATTATGTAATTTTGACCGACTTGTATGTGATTTTGAGATGCTGTTATGTAACTTTGAATTATATAACTTTTTGAAGTAAAAACTACATAATTTTAAAAGAAAATCACATAAAAATAAAAATTACATAAATGCAATAAAAAACTATATAATTTTTGCATGAAATTACATAATACTAAAAATTACCGACTATCAAATAATATATAATTTTCATTAGTCAATATGTTATTTTTAGTAAGTATTATATAATTTCACATTATATAAATTTTTGAAATAAAATTTACATAAAATTTAGAAGTAACTATATAAAATTTACATGAGATGAAAAGAACAATGGCATCGACAATGACATTGACAATGATTTCAAAGCATCGATATATTTATCACTAATAATATTTTGTGACAGAAATATCTTATCACTAAATTAAATATTAATTTAAAAAAATATATTTAAATCAATAGTATATACAATTTCAATGCAATATATGGACCAATATTATTTATAATTGATTCTCTAAAAATATTTTAATAAAAATAATCAGAAATTAATTTGTTTGAAAAACAATTACAGTGTTAAACCATAAGTAGCTTATAAACCACTATAATATGATTTTGCAAAATGAATAAAAAATCTTGAGTTGTTATTTAGTGATAATAATCATATAGAGTGGCATCTCTCATTGCTTTATCATGAATTTTACCGAATTTTAACTAAAAAATAGCAACTAAATTAGATAATTAATAAGCTAATTTATAAAACAATAAACACTTAATTACAAAGAAGGGCGCAAAATATTTATTTTGTATATAATTTTTAAAAATACATATTTTAAAAAATATAAATTTAGTTCAACAAAAAATAAATTATAATACAAAAAATGAGAAAATTAAATAATGTAATAAATATTTTGTAATAGAAAAACCCATATAATTATCAAAATCATAGCAATTACACATTATTAATTAAACAAGGTAAAAAAAAATTCATTTTATTCATTTATTTTTTTATCATTCTTTTTGTTGTCTCTTTTTTTTTTCTTGAATTTTTCCATCAAATTTGAAGATAAATCTTAAGAAAATAAGATTTTTTTAAAGTAGAAAATAAGTTATAATAATCAAAGTATCTACAAATTGTAAGTGAATTGCTTTCATTTATCATTTATTTTTTTAAATCTTAGTTCTTATTCAATTCACTTTTAGTTTTATTTGTAAAATCAAGTTCCAATGAAAGGTAAATTAGTATATTTTAAAGTTAAAAATTTTACTAAAATATTTATTAGATTATCAAAATTCACATCAAAATCTTTTTCAATATTAAATTCTTCAATAATTTTTTTCCACTTTTGTTGAATTTTCTTTGAATTATAAATATATAGATGCAATAATTAATTATTTAAGTTTGGATTTTTAATTAATTATGATGATTTTACAAGCAATTGACTGAAAAACTTTTTAATTATTATATAGACTTTGAAAAAATAATGATTTAGAATTAGAATTTTTAATGAAATTAGAATTTTTATTCTTAAAATTTATTATATTTTTTGTATGATCTATGCATGATTTTCATCCCCCTTAATATGCAATTTTGCATCCGATATTAATGAAAAAAACTTAAAAATAAACAATTCGATAAGCGAGTTCAAAAAATAATTATTTATTATTAGTCAACTTATGATGAATAACAAATAATAATGGACTTAGAAAAAAAGTGATCAATCACTTATACCATATAAAATCAGCTAGTACAAAACGTAGCATTTATAAAACAACAATAATAGCACTACTATATTATTCAGTAACAAGATTATTGCATCACTAAACATTTGAAAAGAGAATGTGGTGTAATTTCCTTTAGTTCATCATGATATCTGACAACATCGTAGCCAACTACACCAAATGTATAAAATATGATTATAAATGAAATAAATAAAAGTACTTAGAAAAAATAATAGTAGAAAATATGTTTATGAATGTATAAAATATGATCATGAATGAAATAAATGAAAGTACTAAAAAAAATAATAGTAGACAAAAATTCATAAAATCAATATACCACCATCACTGTTTCTTCGTAGCCATAACTAGCAAGTAAATATATATCACAATCGTAGCAATTACAACACCCACAATAAAACTCTAATCCAATCACTACATTTATCTTCTTTAGCTCCCTCGTCTCCTTCTCTAATTGATATTATATTTTGCAATCTCCCAATTTTAGATATGATGCCATACTAATATTTCGCCAGAATTTACTAATTAAATATGTAACCCTTCAAACAGTTCAACCTATGCTCCTATGAATTATGAATAACATCAATTGATAGATGTAAAATTAACATATTACTATTAAGCATATATTATTTTTTAAGTACATGATATTAACACACATACACACACCCACTTATGAAAGTTATCGATTATAATTGACCTTTATCTAACAAAACCTAAATATTGAATAATTGATCTCCTACAAAAATAAGCCAAGCATAACTTCTTGAAGGAATCACTTGCAACTAGATACCTACAAATCATTAACAAAATCATTCATCATTCATCATCCAAATTAATAATCATCAAACTTGTAAATTATTTCTTAAATTACTAATTATATTCAAATTAGCCAGAAAAGTTATTTGATTTCATTCACTTCAATATTTATGGCTTTGAAAGTTCTGTCAAAAAGCTTAATGGGTTTGATTCAGTTCATTTAAACACCATGAACCTGTCCTGAGATTTATGGAAAAAAATTTAAAAAAAAATAACCTTAATAGAGCTGAGCTTGATTGCACTTCTGTAACTTTTATTTTTATTTTCATAGTTTCATGAACCAATGATAAATTTCTGATATGAATGGAAAGAAAGAAACAAAACCCACAAAGGCAGTAAAATAAAACTCCAAGACTCCACTGCCCATGTATCAACCATCATCAAAACAAAATGATATACATTACATACACATAATCCACATAGAGGAATGATAGCCAATATTATTAAATTTTTATGAGTAGAATAAAACCGGTGCTTGACCATTAAAAAATGAATTCATTTCTATACAACTATCCTAATAGCATTTTATAAAGAGCCTATCACTTAGTAGAAACTCTTCTTATATTACTAATTATGACAGCTCGTATCGCACTTAAAATACAATAAAATTTCAGCAATTTAAAGCATCCCCATGTCTTTAATTTTAGTATATTAATCTTTTTTTGAAAAAGAAATTAAGCACAAAAGAAAAATATATAACCTGAGATGTTGGTTCTAGAAATGAATTGCAATCAACAAATATAACAAAGCCTGCTATATATAAAAAAAAAAATATTTGGCTTTATTCCAAAAATTGAGATAAAACATACAAATCCAAAAATTAAACAACATGAACCAAAGAGAGGAGGAGATATTTCTACAAATGTTCAAAGCATAATAATAGTCCCGATTAAGCTTTCTTTAAAATAATAGTTAGCATCTTAATAAAATTAGTATCTTAATTATAATTAGTATCTTAGTAAAAAAAAATATTAAAGCCTGACAAATCACATATATAAGTGTAGTTTTTAATATGTTTTCACTGTTAGACATGAACTTGCATATAAAAAGAGCAATGTAAAATCTAACCATAATAGCAAAAAGCTCAATTGCTCTAAGTTTAGAGAGTACAATTTTCACTCCAATCTAGCAAACTTAGATACTGCTACCCAATAGCACAATAAACAAAATAAATAAAGCATAGATATTAAAATAAGGATACCCTAAACAAAATACAGAAACCAATAAAAAATATCCAATTTTTTAAAAGAAGCCCAAAGAAAGAATCAACAAGGAATAGAAAAGTCCTTAAAATTTAGCTAATTTGTAGACCCCGTCAAGAAGGAAAAGTAGACAATGGACAATAGATAATATAATTTTCTGGGAAAAGAATCAAATTTCCAAGAAGATGTTGCAGGTTAAAATCAACCAGAGCTAAACAAAGATGAAGGGTCTGCTGCCACTAGTTTGAAAAGTAAAAATATTCGTGATACATCGAATCATCTGAAAGCTAAAGGTTTTACTTGCATAGTCTCGCATGGAAGGCAATGATCAAATTTTCTTTTCAAAAAAAAAAAAAAGAAGAATGGTTAAAGACTCGAAATGATGGATTAATTAATTGTGATGTTATTTTATGAAGTTGGTCTTCTTCTTTTTACTAATAAGAGATTTATCATGAATGTATCTTCTTTAATTTTTTTGAAGCGGGATATATACTCTTTAATTACTTACAGTTATAATCTCTTTTGTATATACTAATTAATGTTATTTTACTTTGTTTTATAATCAAGCAGATATAATATATGTGATAAAAATGCAGGAAGATTTACTTGTCAAGTAATAAATTATTTAAAACTAAGTATAATATGTGTTTATATAGTTTCACTAACATCTCAATTCTATAAGAGAGGGATCTCTATACATTTTTTTATCACAAGACATCAAAGTTGGCAATGGACAATGGATAGAATTGTCTCTTCATTCTATGCCTAATCAGCACCATGTTTTTTTCATTTTTAAACCATTTAACTTGACCTAAAGTGCCCAAAACCCTTGAAAATAGTATAGATGCAAGCACATGTGATTTAAGCAATACTAAATCATCCTCTCCAATGCTTTGAAACTAGGATTTGACCCTCCAGAACCTCAAGATAATTGTAATAAGGGTTAAGCTTGCTACCAAATTTATATTTTATCTCATCAACTACCCAAACAACAAATATTTTGCGTATAAATTCTCTTAGGTTAGATCAAGACACAAATTAAATAAATTTCTTTAATATCTTTGAGATACAACAAAAGTAAATACCTTTTGAAATATAACAATAAAAGAACAAACACACACGAGAAAATAAAAGAAAATTAATGAGCCTAGAAAATAAAACTCTAAAAAAGATCTAAATAAATAACAAACAGATCTACCACACGCAATTAAAAGGAAATACAGAACAAATAAAAACTTAGCTAAGTCAGCGAGAAATCAAGGGAAAAAAAATATATTTTTTCGAGTTTTCTCAAAAAGCAAACAAAAACTATAAATATTAGAAAAGCAAGAGGCGAGAAAATAAAAAAACCAATTGCAGCTGGAACAAAAGTTCATTATTTTCTACAACGAACAAAGCATTATTTAGATGTGAAAAAACGGTAAAAATCAAAGAAAATTCACCTGGAAAAATTGACCATTTTGTCAAAAATGAAAACCTAAAAGCAAATACCTTATCAAATCAATCAAGAAAGATTGCTGCAACAACTGAATCTGTGAGGCGAGGAAGGAGGCTACGTGCTTGCGACCGGCGACGAGGCTACTGTCGGCAAAGTGTGCTGTTAGAGTTGGGTGAGGAGAGCAGAGAGGATGATGGTGAGCTAGATTTTGAGACAAGAGGTAGGGATTTGTTTTAGTCGTAGAGAGTAATTAGGACCGTGAGGTCTGAAGTTTTTTTAACTCATCTTGTTTGATATGGTGTATCCATATCTATACTAACACCACTTGAAATCAAAGGCTATAAACAAATCAATAAATCTAAGAGTTTATATTTAAGACTATTAAAACATGGTAAATTTACCATTTTTTTCACATGTACACTCTAGCATTCACCACTGACTTTATATGAAGGGAAAAAAGGGAAAAGCGATTAGTCAATTAACAAGATTTTAGTTTATAGTAGTCCATACATTTTAACAATCTCAAAGTAATAAATTCCCCAAGCCCTTTGCTTAAAAATGCAGCTAAACGAAGTACGCATTTTATTTGAAATTGAGATAGATATAATAATAGCCTTACAAATTCATTATATGAAGCTCTTGTCTGTGGTATATTGTTATCCAGATGAGCTCTACTACAGAAATGGAAATTTTCTTTAATACAGGCTTCAAAAGAATATTAAAACATGGATTGAAGTCTCTCACGCTCAGTTCTCACGACTTCTTGTAATATCTTTCAGACTAGGACAGCCAGAAAGCGCCATCGTTAGTTCAAGCTCATCCTTGAGCATTTCAATTACTCTCCTTGCTCCATATTCTCCCTTTGCTGCTAGTCCAAAGACAACTGGCCTTCCAATCTGCATTAACACATGCCATTAAATAGCGTAAAAGAAGCTGTGTACTTCAGAATACACCCTATGAGCATGAAATTAGCTCAGTGAGCTCTTATATTGACAATCTAAGTACTGAGAGCTTACAAGAACAGCTTGTGCACCAAGAGCTAAGGCCTTGAAAACATGAGTTCCTCGCCGTACTCCTCCATCAAATGGAACTGGAATTTTCCCTCCAACTGCATTAACAACCTGCAACATCAGTACAGAAACTGATGATTTTAGAAGGCAATCTCCTATGACTTTGAAATGATCTAGGCCAACACATAACAATTAATTTCTTAAAGGAAGAGGAGTCATTTGTCTAACATGATATTCTGAATATGCATATTCAGTAGAGCATCTATTAAAAGTATGATAGTGTTAAGCTACAAAGCAAGAAGCATAGAACCAGGAAAGGACATGTTTATGTTTTATACATGAGCATTTAATTTGTAACACGTCTAAGAATTAAATTTGAATATTCATGAAGCTGGATGTACCTTTTACTTTTGGTTTAATTACAAAACCATGAAAACATTGTGCATTATTGTAGATTATCCATGATTGTGTACTTGAGACCCCAAAATTTTCACCTTACACCTACAGACATGATGAGAAGTAATAGAAAGTTACCTCCTCCAGAACAGTGATAGCGGCTGGACTATAATCTAGCTGGCAAGCTCCATGATTAGAGACCACAATCCCAGAAACACCTACTTCCACGGCCTTCATTGCTGCCAATAGTGGTCCATCATATGTGATGCATTCTGGACGAAACTAAAAGCACAAGGGGAGATGGGAGACACTCTAATATCCAAATTCAAGACTTCTACGATCCAATAAACTACTGAGGGACAACATTCGAACATATGTATTTAAGGGTACAGAGACCTTAGTGGAAAAGGAGTATTCCCAGGTGAGAGATTCAGTGAAAAAAATATTGAGCGATGATTATATAAATAGTTATTCATATAAGAAAGATAAGAATGGGATGTCTCATGAAAACGAAAAGGGCTTCCTGTGTTGAATTTTCAAATAAGTTCAGAAAGTTTACTGTCATACATGATTTTTTTTAAAAGAAAAAGAACAAAGAAACTAAAAAGAAAATTTTAGGATATTTTTATGGTTTCAATGCCTTCTGGTACAAATGTCTCTTGATACTATGGAAAACCAATAGTTGACATGTCATTTTTTCAAATTTGTAAACTGCTGTAGCGTTTTGGTTTATACTTCATATTGTAAATAGAAAATGAAGGGATACAATTATAAGAAGATGGAGCCATGATCTTACCATCTTCACAAGTAAGAACACCCTTAATAAGAATCGGCAAGTTTGTAATGGATCTTAACCAGCCTATGTCCTGCAGACAAGCACTGATCAAATTAGAATAAAAAGAAACATGATTCTTGTATTGTGGGCACCATAAAAGAAAAAGGAGGAGGAGGAGAGGTGAACAATTTCCCAGAGAGTGCTTAGAGAGATTGCATGCCCTTTCAATGTTGTGCCCTAACACCATGATGCAAGACAATAACCACAAAAACTACATGATCATTCTAAGTTATATCTTCAGAAGCTATTTAATTTAGCAACTTCTAAAATGATATTACATTGCAAAGGAGAAATTGTAGCCTGGTAGTATCGTTCCACACACTTCTTAAAAATGCCGAGTGAAAGTCGATAAAACAAATGTAATAATTCATACCTTCCAAGAAAAAGAAGCATCGAATGTTTCTTTGGCAAATAGTTCTAACTTCGAACCTTCATCCTGCCAAAATCCACTTATCGAGTGAATTTAATATTATTATACAGATAAACTTATTGGTCACGTTCATAACAAGTGCTATAACCTTGGAAACAAAATGGATCAATTATCAGTCAAAGAATGGGGAAAAATGACCCAGTATCAGTAAGTGTTGTACAGCATGGAGAGGGGGGAACCAACCCCCCACTCTCTCCTGCTGCCTCCTTGGAATATGAAAAATGCTGAAAAAAGAAAAAAAGAACAAAGCCCCCAATACTGATTAATAATAGTAGTGTGCATGGCATAACCTAAGTATCATTCATAAATGCACAAGGGCAAAGATGATGAAGCAACAGTAGAATTGACTTTCAAAGATAACAGAATTTTGAAGGAATTCATTCAAAAAAGCATTTCAACTTTATCTATTCACTGCTCTATGATAAGCTCAAAATATTCTTTTTTTTTAATCAAATCTACCAAATTATACATGATGTGATGGATTCTGTATGTAGCCTAATTAATAAAATAAATGAGAGAATCATCTCATACATCAGAACTCTGTACATTTAAATGCAACAATTAAGAATTGAACTTCTCCACTCACAGAAGCAAAACATCAGTTGATATCAGACCTTCAAAATTCTTCAACTGTGGTACTGCCATCCTGCAAAGATTATTACAACTATATTTAAGAAGATATGCATGGAGAGGCTTCTTGTACAAAGTGAAAGACAAAATGCTGTATTGACATTTCTTCGACATTAGAAACTGAAATTTCTCATATCTCCCAACTACATAAGGCAGCTCAAAGCAAACATTGAAAGCAAATTTGTGTACAGAGCGTAGGAAAAGAATCAAAAGATGATATTTTCACTTGTTCTTAATGTCTGCCTCCCTCCGACCAAGTCTAGGAGCATCCACGGTTAGGACAATAGCTTTATACCCATTTCTTTCAGCTCTCTGCACTAGCAGAGCAGATATGTCTCGTCTCTTGTATACCTGTACAAAAGGATAGCTAGAATGTGAAGAGAAAAAGAAAAGTAAAGAACATTATTGCTGCTAAAGACATTAGATTCTCCAAATAAATAGAAAGAGAAGAAGAAGGGGAAGAATACATATAACTGATAGAAATAGCATTGCAGCTGGAAGCAACCTCCTCCACCGTGCAGGTAGACATGTAGGATAAAATCTACATTGAACAATTACCTTACTATTCACATTCATAAAGTGCGCAAATGAGTTTCAACTTTTGTTACTTCAATACCATAATTGTGTTACATGAAGCTGCAGCTCTGGCTGTGGCAACTTCACCTGAAACAAACACAAACAACAAGTTAAATAAGAGTTGTGGCAACTTCACCAGAAACAAACACAAACAAGTTAAATAAGAGTTGTGGCAACTTCACCTGAAACAAACACAAACGACAAGTTAAATAAGAGTACTAAAATATAATGAACCAGAACTCTTTTCAGAACATTTTAAACCTTCGGGATTTGCAAACTTGTGATAAGCAGTTGGAGCAACAATAATAGGTGCAGATATTCTGTAACCCAATACAGTGGTTGACATGTCAATTTGACGAATAATTATACAATACAACCATTGTATTGCAACAAGCCAATCGAATATCGACATGTGGCAGTGTTTTAATATTCGATTGGCTTGTTGATATCAACACTGCCACATTATAATTATACGATACAACGGTTGTATTGTATAATTATTCCAATTTGACTCACATCCACAAGAACTCTAGGCCGAAACCTAAAAACCAATAAACTTATCAGAAAAAATTAAAATTCCCCTTCTTGAATTAATAACTAAAAATCGCAACACATTACATGATCCTACGAAATGCTTCCACATTCTCCTTCAGCGTGTGCTGGTCCTCAGCTCCCCCAGCATAGTAATCATAATACATTTTAGGAAGGGCTTGCTTGGCCAATTCTTGAAACTCATTAATATTCACCGGTTCGCTCCCCATTTGTTCTAAATCATCAAATATCAATCAATTCACACCGAACCCATAACAACCTCATATGATAATACAAAAATATAGCTAATAGGCCTACAAGATCTTATGGTGACAATAGATAACTACGCCATAATCAGACCTTAGATTCTAAATCATTGTGTAGCCTCAAAAAAGACTGAAGTAAATTGAGTTACCCAGCAAGCATATTTGTTATTCAACGCATAATCTATATTGATCAGAATCTAATATTACAAATACCACTAAAAATTTCTTGGAAATCACAAGAAGAATCATTCATTAAAAAAGAAAAATAATTCCAGGGGTTCTCCATTCAAGATTGTGCACATATCCCTGTTACCTACACACTCCAAAAAATTCTCTTTTGCTAAATGCATACGGCATATACATGGTTCTTTAGAACAATCAAGAATCAAGAACTTCATCATTGTTCTTCACAAAAAAGGATCAAGAAAACAAAACAAGAACATACTATAAAATAATCAAAGCCAGCAAAAAAAAAAAACAAGAAAAGCATTTACATTTATACAGTTATTCAAGAACACAGCTTTTCAAAAAAAAAATTGCAAAAATATTAACACGATCAAAAGAAAAGAACAAAAGGACCCACAAAATAAATCATACATATGCAACCACTAAAGCAGTAAGAAAGAGTTCTGAGTAAAGAAATGGGTCTATCAACCTGAAAGAATTGCGTAAACTGAGATCAGAGTATTGTAAAAATACAAACTTATATCACAATTATGTAAGAAAGAAACGTGAGTGGGTGAGCAGGTAATGAAAAAGTTTAATGCTTTGATTAGTCCATTCTCATTTTCGCTAATATTGAGAAGGCTGTTTCTTTGGTACGGGACCATGTGTTGCTTACTGTCACGTTGTCGTTTTATTGGCTAGGCTGACGTGGGCCTAATGTCTAGAAATGAGCCTGAGGAACCCGTTTAATCAAAAAATTTATTTAAAAATACCTAAAAATAAAATTATTTTCAAAAATACCTACTTTTCTTTTTCTAAATAACTTTTTCAACTTTTAATTTAAAAAATATTTTTTTTTGAGATATACACCTATTATTAGGGGTGAATAAAAAAAAAAATCGAGAAAATCGAACCGATCGAGAAATCGACTAAAAAATTAGTTAATCGATTGATCGATTCGATTTTCGATTTTAAATTATATTAAACCGAAAATATTCGGTCGGCCAGCAGTTTCATTGCTCAGAAAATCGAACCGACCGAAAATCGACCAAATTTTTTTTGTCTAAACAGACCGAATTTTTTTGTCTAAATCAATTTTTTCGGTCTGAACCGAAACCGACCGAAAATCGACCAAAAATTTTTGGTTCAATTTTTTTTATTAATCGACTGGTCGATTCGATTTTGGTTACTAATATATTTGATCGATTTTTATTCGATTTTTACAGATCGATTCGGTTTGGCGAACCGAACCGAAAATGGCCACCCCTACCTATTATATATCCAATAGATATATCTCACATTGCATTTAGTATATATATAATATATTAAAAATATCACCTAAAATTTTTTTTTAAAAAAAATCTTCAACAAAAATGTTTACTTTTTTTTTTTAGAAAAAAAATTCTCCTTAATTACGCATGTTTTTGTAATTTATAATTTGTTTGTATCATACAAATTTAAAGCTTAGTTTGAAAGATGGATTGAAAATAATAATAAATATTATTTTGCTTAGTTTTTACACTTTAAAATTAAATTGAAAATAATAATAAATATGATTTCATAATAATTTAAAAAGAAAAATCAACTTTAGAACTTATTATATCTCAATACTATCAATTTAATCTTTCAAATAATTTTAGACATTTAGTAAACTACTGATAATAAAATTAATTAAATTAAAAATTCATTTAACTTCAATTGAAATTTAAATTAAACTACAACTATTATATAATAATAAATTTAAAGATGAATTTAGCTTTTTAACATTTTAATATTGAAAGATAATTTATTAAAAAAATGTAATATAATTTTAAGAATCACAAAATCTAAAATAAATTATATCTATTGAGGTTTTTATTTTTATTTTTTGAGTATTATAATTAAGGAAGGGAAATCATGTTAGATTGCTTAGGAAAAATATACTTACACGGTTAGATTATATCTTGTTCAACATGTTTTTTTTTTAATTAAGAGAAAAAATTGTCATAATTTTTACCCATATAATATTATAAGATATGCACTCAATCTGGTAGCCAATGAATCTTAAGGGCTTATTTTCTCCTGACAAGCAATGTATTTTAGAAGTCATAATTTCTGGTGCTCATGTCATACATCCAAGTTCAGGACCAAAAAATCCAATTTACAGCTCGAACAAATCTCATATCAGGATTTCAATTCAAATGGAAATAATCACAAAGAGATTATTTAACATTTTCCCCCTCTCTTGATGTAATAGAGGGTGCTTTTGATGTAACAGAGTGGGAATACCAATCTCACATTGAAAAAATAAATAAAACAAATTGGAAACATAAAATAACTTAGACCATTTTATAAGAAAAGCAGTTGATGTCAAAAAGCTCAAATTTCACGAGTTCGGCACTTCCACTATAAAGCAAGTCCAAGCTATTGAAGCCTTGAAGACCACTCTTGCAATTTATGTTATGCTTGTAGTCCAAGATATGCATACAAATTTAACAATACTCGTTTTATTTCTTTTTCCTCTTTGAAGCATTCAGCTATTGATATGGGGAGCGATAATGGATACTGGATGATAGATTAAACAGAATATGCACTTGTCGATAAGCTGTGTCTCGGTGTGCTTGAAGCATTCGACTATCTGCTATACAAAAATGTTATTAGAGCATGGATTGGAGTCTATCATGCTCAGTTCTGGCATGTTTCCTAGTTATATCTTTCAGACTGGAACATCCAGAAAGGGCCATGGTGAGCTCAAGCTCATTCTTCAGCATTTCAATCACCTGTCTAACTCCATTTTCTCCTTTCGCTGCCAGTCCAAACACTACAGGCCTTCCAACCTGCAGTTGATGATTTTAAATTTATATCATAAGATTTTTTTTTCTGACACATTTTTAAGTTCCTGTAAGATTATTTCATTTAGATGATGTGAAAAATCCAATATCAAGTGATCAAGCTTACAAGAACTGCTTGTGCACCAAGTGCTAATGCCTTGAAAACATCTGTTCCCCGCCTTACTCCTCCATCAAATAAAACTGGAATTTTCCCTTTAACAGCATTAGCAACCTGCAATTAAACTAGTACTTAAATGAGTGTATTTTCCCACACCCTCGACAATAGATTTAGTATCAATTTCCCTACCCCAAAATATATTAAGTGTAAAAAAAAAAGAGTATTTTCATCTGACAATTTTCAATCAAAAGAGCATGTAAATATCTATAGATACCTCTTCCAGAACAGAAATTGTTGGAGGAGCATAATCTAGCTGGCGACCTCCATGATTAGAGACAATAATTCCTGAAACACCAACTTCCAGGGCCTTTATGGCTGCCAATAAAAGTAACTCCTTGTCATCCTCAAAGTTGGAGAAGTGTAGGACCTAGACTACAGAGAAAAAAATATATGAATAAATGCAAATATCATTATAAGCTGCTTCCATTTTACCATCTTCGCGAGTGAGTACTCCCTTTATCAGAATTGGTAAGTTTGTAAGAGATTTTAACCATTGTATATCCTGGAAGAAAGATTTTTCCTGATATGAGCAACAATGAATTGATTTAGAGTCCAAACTAAAGAGTAAATTACTTGTTCATACATACCTTCCAACATAAAGAAGCATCAAAAACTTGGTTAATGAAAGCTTCGTTTAAACCTTTTTCCTGCAGATTTATTACATAGAAATGTAACTTCTTTTGCAGATTACTGATTCAAAAAAGCATTCTCAGTGCCCACTTCAGCTATCCTACTCACTTTTGTAGCTTCAGATGATGATAAGAGACCCTTCACATTACCCCGTGGAGGTAAAACCAATCTGGAAAATTTGTAGCATTATGTTTATATCAGATCAAAACAAAGGGTATCAAGTCCCGTTAAGAGATTTCTGACTAATATTTTGGTAGCATTCTTGATATGTCAATTAGCTTAACCAAACTATATTTAAGAATGGTCTTTTCAGATCGGACCACATAATATGAAAAAGAAACTCCAGATATCGGATATCTGTATGCATAAAAAGAAAAAGGAAGACATAATATGCACTTATTCTTTGTGTCTGCTTCTCTTCGACCGATTCTTGGAGAGTCTGCTGTTAGCACAATGGCTTTATATCCATTCCTGGCGGCTCTTTGCACCATGTTTGCAACTATATCGCGTCTTTTATATACCTAACCACATATGGATACCTACATATTATTAGAACAAGGCCGGAAAATTATTCAATTGTAAAATGAAAAAGATTTGAGAGAAGGCCGAGTACATATAATTGAAAGAACCGAACAGCATTGCAGCTAGAAGCAACCTCCTCTAGACTGCAGTTAGCAGAGTAGGATACAACCTGAAAATGAAAAAACTGTCATTATTCATGCACCTAAAGTAAGAAAACTAACTAACAATGAGCTTTAACTCTGTAGGATTAAGAAACTGTAAGTTTGAACCTGTCATAGCGTAATTAGCCAAAACAAAAGTAAAGGAGAAAAGCGAAAAAAATAGCCTAACATGTATTGCAGGACTACCATTACCATTATGGTGTTGCATGCAGCTGCTGCTCTAGCAGTAGCAACCTCTCCTGGGGTAATCAGAACAGAAAAGCTATTGAAATCAAAATGTGAAATAAATACAGTTACAAACTCGTTATTTAGACTAAAGACCTTCAGGATGTGCTAGCTTATGCATAGCGGTTGGAGCTATCAGAATAGGTGCTGAGATAGTGTAACCCAATATGGTAGTAGACATTGTTATTCTGCTAACATCCACAAGAACTCTAGGCCGTAACCTGAGAAAATCGAACAAATTGTTTAATAAAAGGCAGTCTCTTTTTCTATATTAACCATAATAAGTTTTAAACATTACGTAATTCTTTGAAAAGCTTCCACGTTCTGTTTTAGTGTATACTGGTCCTCTGATCCCCCAGCATAGTAGTCATAGTACATTTTTGGGAGGACTTGCTTAGCCAAAATTTGGAACTCATTTACATTAACTGTTTCAGGTGCCATTTAACCTGGAAACATAGACATTAGACATCTGTCTTTAACAAACAACTTTTGATGAATACCAACAACAGGCAAAAGCACAAGCTCCACAATTCCATTGCAAAAGGCCTCAATTTAGTTCAAAATTTTCATCTAAAGTAGTTTTATCAAGAAAACAAGTAAAAAGCTAGAGAATGGAGATCTAAATCCAAAATTCATCTTTCTGAAGTCCTTAAAATCTGCAGAAATTCTCGTCAGAATTGGTGCTCAATTCATATTTACTGAATCCACTCAGACTTATCATTGTAAAATATTTACTTTAACTTTGTTAAGAAAAAGATATCATTTCCAGAAAAGTGCCTGTGTGTGACACTTTGATTGGGTTATAACACTCCATAAAACAACATTAAAGACACCAAAATTTGAATCGGTGCTAATAAAACCATAAACTAAAACATGATAAAGCCACCAAGAAATTACCTGAATTCAAGTTTGCAAGATGATAAAGCAATTAAGTTGAATACAAGATAAACATACAAAAAAAGGAAGAAATCTCCACAAATCGAATAGTGGTACTTTTGTCGGTAAAGATTCTAGGCTTGCCATTATTGCCACATATGGACAGATCAGATCGTATGGCTAACAATAAATGCATGTTAAGTAGGAAAAATAAATGTTAGGTAGGAAAAATAAATAAACATTTTTCTCTTTCTGCCACAATCAATATGGTTTATATTTTATAATATAATTTCAGTACATTGACTCCACTTTGTTATTTAAATATTCATTTTGTACCTGCTACATAAAGTAATGATAATGAGCAAATTATGTTATTTTTCTTTTTCTTTTTTTTTTTTAATCTGATTCTTTTTGTCATGGTGGCACAGAAATGGAGGTTTCTGATGGGGTTTGATTTTCTTACATTAAGGAGGTTGTAAATGCCCTTTTCTGAGATTTTTCCCTCAGTCTGCTAAAAATAGTGAAGTTAAAATCTTTTAAGTTGCTATTACATTTTAAAATACAGTTCTTTAGAAAGTTTTTAACTTTCCCTCCTGCCAAACATTACCTTATAATCTTTGTAAATCTAGGAAGTCATTAACATTTTATATGATATATAATATATAACCAAATGAATATTTTAAGATAATCAATGAGGGAATGAATTCCCTTGTTTTGTAAATTTCATAACAAAAAAAAGATGAAAAACTTGGCTTCAACTTCACTAATTTTCATTGTTACAGCACTAAAGCATGGCTTGGAGTCTCTCATGCTCAGTCCTCACTTGGCTTCTAGTAATATCTTTCAAACTAGGACAGCCAGAAAGGGCCATGGTTAGTTCAAGCTCATCCTTGAGCATTTTCAGCACCTGTCTTACTCCATCTTCTCCCTTCACTGCTAGCCCAAAGATAACAGGCCTTCCAACCTGCAGCAGCATATTAGTTACCACCTTTGATGTTAAGATTGAAACTGCTTTCCTAAAAAAGTACTATTTTTACATTTTTCAAACATAGTACTTTTCTGAAAACAGTTCAAATAATAATGCCAAACAGACCCACAGTAGAATAGTCTAAGTTCACCGCAACATCTTTTCATTTGAATTTTGCGAAAATTTAATAGAGGGATCAAGCTTAAAAGGACTGCTTGTGCACCAAGTGCCAGTGCCTTGAAAATGTCTGCTCCCCGCCTCGCTCCTCCATCATGTAGAACAGGAACTTTCCCTCTAACAGCATGAACAATCTGCAATTCCAGGATTCAAATGTAGGGCTTAAGTAAGTATAATTTCCTTAACAATTGAATTTTTCAAGCAGTGGACATATACATAATAAGCAGGGGCAGAGGCAGAGGGGTTCTGAAGGTCAATGGACCCCTTGCTGGCGTCCAGAAGCCCTCATAGAGGGGCTTGTGCTAGCCGGATTTGCAGAGGTGGGGCGCAGCCTCCCTTCCGATCTCTGGTCTCTCTGCTGCACGAGAAAGAAGACCGTTCTTTTACTCTCTTTTTTTCAATTACCTCGACTGAAACGTCTTCATTTCAACCAAGGCAATTGAAAAAAAAAAATAAAAGAACGAGGAGAGACAGAGATAAGCAGAAGCAAAGACTGAGAGCAAGAAGAGAAGAAAGGAGAGGGAGGAGAGGAGCAAGCCGCTGGACTTCAAGGGAAGAGAGGCTGCAGTCATCACCGGCGACAATCCGGCCTCCGAACCTCTTCACCGGTGTCGACGGCAAGAGATAGGTTATTTTAATTTTTTTTTAATTTTTTTAAATTATTGTATTTTTTGTGTTTTTGGTAATTACTAATTAGGTTTAGATTTTCTTAAAAAAAATATCAAATTAATTTTTGATTTGTTGTTATTATGTTGTGTTGTTTAATTTATTGATTTTAATTTATTAGTTTGATTTTATTTGAATGTTTATTAAAAATTAAAATTTAGGGATTTGATTAGTATTTTTTTAAAATTAGTTTTTATTTAATTATTTTTAAGTTGTATTGTTTAATATGTTAATTTTAATTTATTAGTTTGATTTTATCAGGTGAATAAATTTGAATGTTTATTAAAAATTGGGGCTTAAGTATATGATTTGTATATTTTTAAAATTAGTTTTTTTTTATTTTTTTATTATTTAATTTGTTGATTTTAATTTATTAGTTGAATTTTATTGGATGAATAAATTTGAATGTTTATTAAAAATTTGAGTTCAGGCATGTGATTTGTATATTTTTAAAATTAATTTTTTTTTAGTTTTTTTAAGTTGTATTGTTTGATTTGTTGATTTTAATTTATTAGTTGAATTTTATTGGGTGAATAAATTTGAATGTTTATTAAAAATTGGGGTTTAAGTATGTGATTTGTATATTTTTAAAATTAGTTTTTTTTTAAGTTATATTGTTTAATTTGTTGGTTTTAATTTATTAGTTGAATTTTATTGGGTGAATAAATTTGAATGTTTATTAAAAATTGGGGTTTAGGTATGTGATTTGTATATTTTTAAAATTAATTTTTTTTAGTTTTCTTAAGTTTTATTATTTAATTTGTTAATTTTAATTTATTAGTTGAATTTTATTGGGTGAATAAATTTGAATATTTATTAAAAATTGGAGTTTAGGTATGTGATTTGTATATTTTTAATATTATTTTTTTTTAGTTTTTTTTAAGTTGTATTGTTTAATTTGTTGATTTTAATTTATTAGTTAGATTTTATTAGGTAAATAAATTTGACTGTTTATTAAAAATTAAGGTAATAATTTTGAAATTATTGAAATAGATATGGATAAATGTTTTATCAAGACTAAGAGAGTACGAGGTGAATCATCAAATATTCTTATCTCAAACCAAACATTAAGTAGTCAAACAAGTGGTGAATGAGAAACTAGTGGTAGAAAGGGAGTCAGGAGTTTACTTTTGAAGATATTATTGATGATCCGGCATTGCGTAAACTAATTGATGAGTATGATGTTAGAATTAGGGATGATGTTAGGAGACAATATTTAGCTAAAGGATCTTGTCAACCTTATGGATACAATTTTCCACAAAGAGAATTTGAAAAAATTAAAAAGAATTTTAAAGATGTTTAGTTCTCTAAATATGAGTGGCTAGAATATAGCATGTCAAAGGATGCATCTTTTTATTTCTGGTGTTATCTTTTTAGCTCGAATAGAGAAGTTAAGCATGAAGATAATGTCTTCACAACCATTGGTGTCAATAATTAGAAAAAGACATTAGAAAAATTTAATAAACATGTTTGAGGGCCAAATAGTCCACACAATAATGCAAAAATGTAATATTTTAGCTTCAAAAATTAGAGACAATGTGTCTCATATGATATCTAATCTCAGTCAAGAGCAGGAGGCTTTTTACCGGACTCGTTTGACTACTATTGTTGATATTCGTTTTCTTCTATTACACGGATTGGCTTTTCAAGAACATAATGAGTCGGGAACATCACTTAACAGGGATAATTTTTTTGGACTTATTGATTGGTACAATGAACACAATGTTGATGTGAGAAAAATAGTTAATTCAAATGCTCCTGAAAATAATCAACTCACTTCTCTATATATCCAAAAGCAAATAGTGAGTGCTCGTGCTTTGAAAATGACACGAGCCATTATTGAGAATATTAAAGATGACTTTTACTCTTTATTAATTGATGAGGCTTGAGATAATTTAGTGAAAGAGCAAATGGATGTGGTATTGAGATATGTTAATAAGTTGGGACAAGTGGTTGAATGATTTATTGGAGTTGCATATGTGAATGATACATCCACTCTATCTTTGAAAAATATACTTGATGATTTCTTTGTGAAATATGGATTATCGCTCAGTAGAGTTAGAGGTCAAGGTTATGATTGAGCTTCTAATATGCGGGGTGAATCAAATAGGTTAAAGACCCTCATTTAAACTATAAATTTCCAAACAAGATATATTCACTATTTCGCTCATCAACTTCAATTGGTGCTTGTTGAAGCAGCAAAGAGAAATAGTAGGGGTGTTCTTGAGTAGAGCCGGGCCAGGTTTTATCTCAGCCCTCAGCCCGGCCCGAAAAGTGTTCAAGCTGCATAATGCAACTAGTGGCCCAGCCCTAAGCCCGGTCGGGCAGGGCCACTTCGGGCCTGGCCGAATTCTGGCTGGGCCAGCCCAATGAACCTTTATTTTTTAAAAAATAAAATTTTTTAAGGATAAAATTTAAATTTTTTTACATTCCAATAAAATTTATCTATAATTATTACTTTAAAAATGACATTTTCACAATTTTTTACAATTAATATAAAACATATAAATCAATAAAATTAATTAAATTAACCTAAACTACTAACAAATTATTTCAAAAATCAAATAAAAATCAAAATAATCCTAACTATCTATTAATAATTCAACATGCAATAAAAAAATTACAATGCTGCATATTAAAAGTTTAAAAACATACACAAATTTAATACCAAATTACTAAGCCATACAACTTTAAAAATCCAAAAAATAAAATCTCAACATGATAAAATAAATAAATTCAAAACTCAAATGAAATTAAAATAATTCCAAATATCAATTAACATGTCATTTTAAAAAAATACACATGCAATAAATTACAAATTTAAAACCAAATTACTAAACCATACAAGTTTCAAATTTCAAAAATAAAATCTCAAAATAATGAAAAAAAGCTCAAAAACCCAAATGAAATTAAAATAATCTCAAGCATCAATCAACAATATGTAATTGGTTGGTTGATCTCCACATCTTTATCCTTTGTGTTTGTTGATTCTTGAATTAGACTTATAGAAACTCTTGCTACAACATCTGTAAAAATAAATATAATAAATATAAACTATAAAATACATTATCAAATTATAAAAATTGATAAAATATAACATACCATTAGCAATTTGATATGTTTCTTCGATTATAAGTTTGGATTATGAAGTTACAGAACTTATAAATTGCTTTGTATCAAATTTTTTAGTTGGGTATATTCACTATATCTATATTCGGTTGAAGATGCATATCTTCCTTTTTCAAATCCTAATACAGCATCAACTCTGTTAATGGATCCAAAACCATGAACTTGGAAGGTTAAAAAAGGCTTGCCAGAAAATTACCAAATGTGCCAAAAGAACAAAGTGAGGTGGAGCCATGAAGGCCTAATAAAAAAAAATGAATGTTGCTTCCAAATTAACCGACACAAACCTTTCTTCACCCAACTGCACATACATTGTGCTACAGTAACATTACTAACATATAATGTTTCTAAATGTGCTCATAGAGGCTCAAAGACAAGACAAGGCCAAGCATTTCAGACACTAACCTCTTCAATAGTTAATATGTCATGTTACTGAATTCACTATTTTCTCTCCAATAACACAATTTTCTCAAAATGGAATAAAAGGGTATGCCAAGTCAATAAAATACTAAATAATTTGGACAACTAATAATTTGAAATTTAATATCATGCCTGTCGCTATTTTCTAATAGATTCATATGTGAAACTCAAATCCAAGTTCATAATAATTTCACGTCATCAACTATCCAAAAGGGAATAAAGTTTTACTTTTGATTCAGTATAAGTTGTGAATTAATGAAAGTTAGTAGCAAATTACATACTAAAGTAATCAAAAGCCCAAAAAATTATGCATGGTAGTAGACAAACCAAGTTTATCACACAAACATTTATTCAAACACCTTAAGTGCACAAGCAACAAATAGAAAACAAAAAGGAATAAGCTTACCATAAAATCTTGCCAACTCCAGAATCCTCAATTAGCAAAAGCTTTAATAAAGAAAACAAAAATTATCAAAAGAAATTAGTAAATCCATGTTCAGTTCAACAAAGTATAGAAAAAACTTAAGAAATTAGTAAGAAATTACAAAAAATAAAGACTGGAGACTTGTTGTTGCTACCTGCTGCTTGTTGCTACTGCTGTGAAGAACGAGAAAGAGAAGAACAAGCTTGCTTCCTTCTGCTGCTGCTTGCTGTGACAGATGCTTCTTGCTCTTGATGCTTGCTGTGACTGCTACTGCTACTACTTGTTGTCTGTGACTGCTACTGCTTGTTGCTTTCTGCTGCTACTGCTTGTTGTGACTACTACTGCTTGCTGCGACTGCTACTGCTGTTGCTTCCTTACTACTGCTTGTTGCGACTGCTACTGTTGTTTGCTGCGACTGCTATTACTACTGCTTCCTTGTTGCTGCGGCTGTTGCTACTGCCACTGCTTGCTTCTACTGCTGTGATGGAAAGATAGAGATAAAGGCAATAAAGCTGCTGATGAGATAAAGAGAGAGAGAATGAAAGGAAGATGGTAAGGTGAGAAGACAGATCTAGAGAAAGAGAGATAGGCGAAGGAGAGGAGCTGCTAAAATGGTAAAACACAGATTATATACTTAGGGTAAGAGAGAATAGTAAAAATAATATTTAATTATAATTTTCGGGCAGGGTCTGGCCAGCCTAAAAATTTTAACATGCAGCCCGAGGCCCGGCCCTGCCCGAGCTCGGGTCTAAAATTTTGGCCCAATGCTCAACCCTATTATATTTCGGGCCTGCCTAACTTGGCCCGAATTTCCTGGGTCGGGTCTGGTTTATCGGGTTTTCGGGCTGTTTGAACACCCCTAAGCAATAGATATGTGAGTAATTTTTTTTATTATACTTCAATGATTGTGAATATGGTTAGAGCTTCATGTAAAAGGAGGGATGCTCTCAGTCAAAAAGAACTTGATAAAGTAGTCCAACGTTTGAAAAGTGGTGATACTCAAATCGGAAGAGGCTTGAATCAAGAAACAACTTTAGCTCGACTTGGTCCCACGCGTTGGGGTTCACATTATAAAATAATTGTTCGTCTTCTCTATATGTGGTCTACAGTGAAAGAAGTTCTTGAAAACATAGCAAATGATGGTGCTGAAAGAAAAAATCAAGGGACAGTTGTGAGTTTGGTTGATAAAATGGAAAGTTATGAGTTTATTTTCATTACTTTCCTAATGAAGGAAGTTTTAGGAATAACAAATGATCTATCTTAAGTCTTACAAAGAAAGGATCAAAACATTGTCAATGTTGTACATTTGATTGGAACAACTAAAAGACAGTTGCAAAACTTTAGGGAGAATGGATGGGATGAATTATTGAAAGTTGTTAATGACTTTTATATAGATCATGGTGTGACCGTGCCTAATATGAAAGATAATGTTCCAAGTCATCTGCATTCTAAGTGTGCTGATCTTCCTATTTCTTATTTCTTATTATCATCACTTTCGAGTTGAAATATTTTGCTAGGTATTCTTTTCCTTTCATGAATCATTTTTCTAATACTCAACTATTTATTATACTATAATCTTATTTTTTCATTTATTACTAGGTTATTGATTTTATTGCACAAGAAATGGAGAGTCGTTTTTGTGAATCAAACACGGATTTACTTTTGTGCATTGATTGTCTTTCTCCTAGAGACTCATTCTCGAACTTTAATCTATCTAGATTACTTCATCTTGTTGAACTATATCCACATGATTTTTCCAACACCGATCAAATGATATTTTGGGATCAACTTAAGACCTTCATTGCTGATGTAAAATGGAATGAAGTTTTTTTCTAATTTGCATGATATTGGAGCTCTTGCTCAGAAAATGGTTGAGATAGGATACAACATTGTGTTTCATTTGGTATATTTGCTTATTAAGTTAGCGTTAGTCTTACATGTTGCAACTGCTAATGTTGAGAGAGTTTTTTCAGCAATGAACATTATCAAAACGGATTTGCGCAACAAGATGGGAGATGATTTTTTAACTAACTGCTTGATGTGTTATGTAGGGAGAGATATTTTTGAAAAAATTAAAAATGAAACTATTATGCAGCATTTTCAAAAAATGTAAACTCGTAGAATGCAATTACCACTTCGTAGGCGTAGTCAATCTAGTAGTACAAATTAAATGTTAAACTATTATTATATTAAATGTTTAATTTTTATTTTAAATTCTTCTGTAATTTTTTTCTTATAAATTTTTCTCCCTCCATATTCTCCCGGTTCCGCCACTGATAATAAGATTTTGTAAAATTGAGTTACCTCTTCTAGAACAGAAATTGTGGTAGGAGTATAATCTAGCTGGCGAGCTCCGTGATTGGAGACAATAATTCCTGCAACACCTACCTCTATGGCCTTCATTGCTGCCAATGATATAATACATGAAGTGTCTGTCAAGCTATTTGACCATGGAACAAACCAAAAGGCATATGCACACTTAAAAAGTACTCTTCTAATAACTAGCTAGTAACTGTAGCTTCAGTAACAGAAGGAATGAGATGAAGGGAAGATAAGAAGTTTTTTGTCAACAAAAATACTCAAATATCTGGTTTCTTACATTGACTGAAACAATAAACAAAAATTTCTTGGAAAAGCCTTAAGAATTGGCAAAGGATAAGTTATTTTTTCGTTTGACTACAAAGAAAAAGAAATGGAGAGGAGCAAATGTCATCAAAATCTGCTTTTGGTTTTACCATCTTCACCATTGAGTACCCCCTTGATCAGAATTGGCAAGTTTGTAATAGATTTCAACCATCCTATATCCTGAAATGGAAATTTTCACTAATCAAACCAAACTTGAAATCAAACGGAGATATTGATTGTATTGTTTGTCAAGGCCAAACTTGAAATCAATAAGAGTACAAATATAGTAATCAATTGGCTAACTAACAGTATATTACTTGTAATCTGCAAGTTGGAAATACAGCTAAGGTAAAAGAGTTATGTACTGCTCTATACCTTCCAACACAAAGAAGGGTCAAAGGTTTCATTGGCATAAGCGTCTATGCTTGAACCTTTGTCCTGAAAATTCATTAGATGAAAATAATACTCCTTGAGCAGATTCATTATAAGCAGGTTTCATTGTGCTAATTACAATTCTGTTGATAATAGACCTTCCAGATTCTTCATCTGAGGTACAATCAGTCTGCAGAAGTTATCACAGTTGTGTTAACGTGAAATGAGAATGTATATCGACTGAGCCTTGGAGCTGTGTGCAAATAGAATGAAAGATGAAGAAATGGCATCTACTTATTCTTAATATCTGCTTCTCTTCGACCAAGCCTTGGAGTGTTTTCTGTTAGAACTATAGCCTTATATCCATTCCTTTCAGCTCTCTGCACTAAGGTAGCAGCTATATCACGTCGTTTATACACCTAACAACAGATGAATACCACTTGCTCATAGTTAGTTCATTCAACGATATTACAATTTGCGAGTGAGAAAAGAATCTCACTTGTGAAATTAAATAAAAAGTCAAGAAAATGTCAAGTACACATAATTGGAAGAACCGAACAGCATTGTAGCTGGTGGCAACCTCTTCCAGACTGCACGTTGCGGAAAAGGATAGAGTCTGAATTGAAAAATAAGTCATTGTTCAAGCAACTAAAGCAAGAAAATAGATCAAAATCTTTTATATGAATACCATTATAGTGTTGAATGCAGCTGCTGCTCTAGCAGTTGCAATTTCTCCTGAGGCAGCTGAAATCAGAATACGGACTATACACAGTAAGAATGCTTCAAAGCATAATAATTTAAGACCTTCAGGATGTGCTAGCGTATGCATAGCGGTTGGAGCTATCATAATAGGAGCTGAGATTGTGTAGCCCAATATAGCAGTAGACATTGTTATTCTGCTACTATCCACAAGAACTCTAGGCCGAAACCTGAGAAAATCGAACATATTTTTTAATAAAAGGCATCGTCTCTTTTCTATATTAAGCATGATAAGTTTAAAACATCACATAATTCTTTGAAAAGCTTCCTCATTCTGTTTTAGTGTATACTGGTCGTCCGCTCCCCCGGCATAGAAGTCATAGTACATTTTCGGGAGAACTTGCTTAGCCAAAATTTGGAACTCATTCACATTAACTGGTTCAGCTGCCATCTAACCTGCAAACAAATTTCAGTAAATTATGCTTCAAATAATTAAGACACTCAGGAATGCTCATAGTCTATTGTTAAATACCCAATAATTTCATGGCTTCATCCTCAAACTACTTGAGATAAAGGCTAAAACTTTAATCTGCAGGTATTTGATAAAGTGCAAAGGAGAAAACAGACTATTGAAAACAGAAACTCAACTTGGGAAAGTCCTCCAGGCCATATTTAATTTGCTCTGAAGATCAGAAATGAAATGCAATTCCAAGAATAGAATTCCACTTTCATGTATAATATACGAGAAATCCCAATTTTTTGCTTTACTTTATGTTTGAATAAAATGAAATGAAAAAAATATATCTATGGTACCTGTAATTTTTTATTTTTGCTACTTTTATGTATGAATTATTTTGGTATCTAAATTTTAATTATTAGAAATGAATTGGTCCGATTGATTTTTTTTCAACCGATTTATTACTTGCCGATAAGTCGGAATAACCAAATTATTTCAAATAACTAAAGTTCAAACATCAAAGTAAAAGAAAAAAAAATCCATACAACAAAATAACAAAAATGAAAAAGTTTAAACAGCATTGATATATTTTTTTCTGAATTTAAGTGAAAATGGTATATACTCCTGAGCATAATGTCAAAAATTTACCATTGAACTGTTTTAATTATCTTAAAATGAACTTGGAACGGAAGGCAACTATTTCCATTTCTGTTGATATAATTGTTTATAAAGAACCAAACAAACCCTTTAAGTTGCAGAAAATTTTTCAAGATATTGCTTTTCCTGGAAAGGAAATATAAATAACAACAGTTGACAAATAACTCTGCTAAACTTTGTAAAGCAGCAAAAGATATCATTTTTGGGTAGGTGAATCTGTGAATTCTGTTACATCTCAAGAACAATTCTGTTTTTGCTTCCACATTTTTTACAGACAACAAAGATCTAAGAAATTGCAACATAATAATACCCCCATTTAACCGCATGAGAAACACTAAAAAATGAATGTCTCAATACAACCATAAAAATAAGATAACCCATGAAGACATTAACTGCATTAAAGCTCACAAGAAAATCAACATACCTAGAAAGATAAGTGAAATCCCTACAAGATAACAAATTTTGTTCATCAAGATTTCTAGAGTCAAGTGAAGACTGATAAATATACAGGAGACGGACTAGATCATAATGTGTAATGTGACTAAAAAATAAAGTTTAGAGAGCAAAAGTTGAGAATTGAAGTTACGTATGGCATCTTTTATTGTCATCTTTTGTCTTTATCTGCTTGCAGTTTGCAAGTGCCGTTTTGGGTGGTCCAACTTGCACAAACTAAATTTTGCACTATGCATCTTATCAGTATTTTCAATTTAGAATGAGGTTGCTGAAAGTATAGGACTAAGAGAGGCTTTAATCTGGTTGAAGTGTCTGCAGCTTTTAAATGTTCAAGTGGAATTGGAAATGGATTCTCAAACTGTGGTGAAATGCTATCAGGATAATGTCACTGATTTATCTTACTTTGTGATGATTATTGGGAGGTCAATCTTCTTATTTCTACGAAGCTAATGGTATCCGTCATATTTTCTCGTCAAAAAGAAAAATAAATATTAAAACTTTCATTTTATTTTTTGCTGGCTTTTGACAAAAATAAAAATAAATAAATAATATTTTAAATTTATCAAATTTATAAATTATTTATCAAAATTTATAAATTATTTATTAAAAATTAAATTTTTATCAATTTATAATAAATTTATTAAAAATTTATTATGAGCTTGTAAATTTTATATAGTTTATAATAAATTTATTATAAATTTATAATAAAATATTTAAAATATTTTTTAAATAAAATAAAAATAAAAAAAATAATGATGAGTGTCATTTTCACTATTTTTCATGTACCATTTGGGCCTACGAGAAGTGAAGACTTATGCAATGTCATTCCTGTGGTTGATAGAGACAAGGCCTAAAACTTTCCTTTTTCTTTTGCCCTTTACCCTCCACTTTACCAATATTTGTTCTAATATCTATTTGCTTTATTGCTTGCTTCCTAGCACCAGCTAAATAAGCTTCATTTGTAGGTTTTAAGATATTTCTCCTAATAGAACAATTAGTGATAAGGTAAAACTTTAGCTACTCTTATGAATTAATAATAAGGGCCTCACTAATGGGTCATAAATATTAATACCAACTAATACTCAAGTAGGAAGAGCTCTCTAATCCAACATGTATAATCTCAATCAACCAATCAAAACTCAAAATAATATTCAAAACACTTTATACAATGAACAATATAGAGAATGTCAGAGGGCCATCTTTCTAACTTGCTTTAACTGTAAGGTCTCTTCTCTTCCCTTCTTGGCCCCAAATCCCTTTCAAGTCGTGCAAAAATTTGCAATTGTCTCCATATGTGCATCTCCCTTGAGCATAAAATTTGCAGGGCTTCTGTAGTTGGTAGCCTTGCCTATTCAGAAGGCTCATTGAATGGCGATGATTCATGCTTGTCAATGGCTGTCTGTGATTGTAACTCTCAGAGACACCATTTTTCCAAGTTGTGCTGGGGTACTTGTTGAAAGGAGGATGACAATGCTGGACTTCCTGGATACCAGAATTATCAACCAAGCTGTGAGGAACTTTATTGTAATTTCCATTTCCTCTCTGGTTTTGTAGTTCAGGATGAAATGCCAATTTCCTGGTTTTAACAGAGAAACCTGGCTGTTGAGGAGGTTGATTTGTTGGTTCAAAAGAATCAACCGACAAATCTGAATGCTGATGTTGGATTGGCAGCTGCTGAATTCCATTCGCCACTGTAACTGCAATAATGGATGATCCCGAATGAGGCTGAGTTGCTAGTTTCTGAGGTCGACCTCTCATTTTTATTGCGTCAACAGACATTCCTGATATTAGAGCTTCAGTTGTTGGTTTTGACCATTGAGGTTCAAGAGATTCTTTTCCCAAATTCACAGATGAACCTGATTGTTGAGCTTGAAATGCCTGATTTGTTTTTGAGGTTGATTTTAACTGAGATTGGTTGCTGTTTCTTTCCTCTTTCGTTAAGGCCCTACTGTACAGAGAACTTAAGCGTGTAAAACATACTTGAATCTGTAAATTTATAGGGACCAGTATGCTTAACTTTTACTTCCATATTCTAATGTGAAATTAATTGAAAGTTTAAGTACCTATTCTCCCTTATCATTTTCCTTCTTTCTTTCTCCTGGATTCGGGCTTCTCTAGCACACCTAGCTAAAGAACCCCTTGAATGCTTTTCCATCAAAACCTTATGCCTCTCGTCTTCACTATCCCATCTCTAAAGTGGGAAAGGATCAATTATCAATTTTTTATGCGTGATATAATTAAATGAACACATAGATGACATTGGAAAACAAACATCTTCTACACATTACAAACCTGTCTCAAAGTCTTCAATTTGTATAGATTCCGACCCTTTATAAGGAGAGGATGAAGTGGAGAGGGTGGCTTCTCCCCTTTGCTCCAGAGTACCTCTATCTGATCACATAAGCAAAGGAAAGCATTTTTTTTTGTCAATATGTTTATCTACCATTTCAATTTTATTCTATCTTCACATTATCCTTCCTTCAGTTGTTCTCGAACAAAAAAAATTTAAGACATCAGTACTAGAACTTCAAGTTTGGACTGCAAACGAATTCTAGAATGACTCGCTCAGAAAAGCTTTTAAATTTGCATAGACATGCCCAAGTTTATCAATCATATTAGTGAAGATAAGATGATAGTATAGGTTAAAGAAAATCTTCTTTGGACCTTTGGTTTTATAATAGTTTAAAATGATTGGATATATCTTGTTAATCCATAACATATGTAAAGCTAATGAGATGGGAACTTGAATGCCTGTGTTCGTTGTATCTATCATCATATTATATCCTTACCACGACTCACTGTAAATGTATGCTGTTGTTTGGAAGCACCATAGCTTTCCTTCACAATTCGACCTGCAACTATCCTTGTCCCACAAGGAGGGCCACTGGCACTTCGTGATGCTATATTGTACCTAGAAAATATGTAACATTTCTGTAAAAATGCCCAAATTATAGAAATTTTTTGGTTGTGAAATAAACGCGGTTGACTCATGGGGGAAAAATGTAATAATTTAGTTTACAAAACTTCCCCTGAAAGACATGACTAAAGATGGAATTCAACTTAAGTAAAAGCCATTCATATAATTATAACCAATCCAATCATACGCATAATATTTGTTGCACACAGAAACAGTCCAAAGACTTACATTTCATAAACATTCTGTTCAAACATAACAATATCACCCATACATGCATCGCCTGCAAAAGAAACATCATCAGTTTTCAAAACATAAGCATGAAAGAAAAGCGAACTATGAATAGAATGCTTTAAGCTGTTAAAAACTACAGGAATATGATCAAATATAACAAGTAGGAAAATCTTCATCCTTGCAAATCATAAAGAAGACTCGTAATGGAAATGCCTTTTAACCTATCACAAGCATATCAACCGTGTTGGGAAAATCGGGTAATTTTCCCTCAAACTACAACTAGTGAATTGCACTGATTCGGTAATTTCCAGGAAAGACTACTGAATAGTCTCCTTAGACAAAATTACCATTCCAAATAAATTCCCAGGAAAGGCTGGAGGGGTCACAAATGGTCCCTCTTAAAACCCAGTCTCCTAGACAGAACTTACTTGCACAGTATATTATCACAACCTAAACCCGTGTATATATGAATAGTACCGTACACGTGAATAGTAAAATATACCCAAATGAATAGTACAATACACTACAAATAAACCCGACAAATAAATATTGAATACTATACTAATACAGAAAAGAAACAAAATAAATGCGGAATAAATAAAAGAGACAAGGAAAGAACACACCCGGAAATTTGATAACGGAGTTCGGCTAAATATGCCTACGTCTCCGAGCACCACTTGAGGCAGCCTGCTCTTATTAATTTGGGAAGAGAAGACCAAAATTTACAATATACAAATTTTCGAAAATGTATACTAATTTTGGGATACAAATAATTTGGAAGGGATGAGTTATTTATAAGGCAACTAACTCACCCCTATCTTTAAAACTTCCGATGTGGGATTGCAACAAATTAAGCCACACCAACCAAAGCCATCAAATTTGACAAATCTCCACCTTGGCATAATTTCTAATCCCACCAAATGCAAACATTCTTCATCTTCCCAATCAAACAAAACAGTTTTCGTAGTGCTTCCAATTTGCGCCTTCAGGCGCCAACTCAAATGTGCAGGATATTGACCAAGTCTAAACAATGTTTAAACTTGGCTTTTGCCACCACCTTGGTCATCATATCTGCAGGATTCTCCGTAGTCCGAATCTTCTGGAGAAGTATCTCCTCTTCTTCGAGAATTTCCCGCACAAAGTGATAGCGAACATCAATGTGCTTCGTTCTTGCATGAAAAACTTGATTTTTTGCTAAGTGAATAGCACTCTGACTGTCACAATACACCTCAAGGTGTTTCTGACCAACTCCCAAGTCTCTTAGCAATCCTTGAAGCCAAATTGCCTCTTTTACAGCCTCTGTAATTGCCATATACTCTGCCTCTGTTGTAGACAAAGCCACTGTTGACTGCAAAGTAGACTTCCAACTTACTGGCGCCTTAGCTAAAGTGAATAAGTAGCCAGTTGTAGATCGTCGCTTATCCAAGTCACCTGCATAGTCAGAATCACAATATCCAACTACGCATTGACCAAGTGATTCATCCCGCTCAAACACTAAGCCAACATCTACAGTACCTTGAATATACTGTAGAATCCATTTCACAGCTTGCCAATGAACTTTGCCAGGATCATGCATATATCTACTCACAACACTGACTGCCTGTGAAATATCGGGTCTCGTACACACCATTGCATACATCAAGCTTCCAACTGCATTAGCATACGGGACTTTCGCCATGTATTCTCGTTCCTCATCTGTCTTTGGAGATAACTGGCTGCTAAGCTTCAAATGAGGAGCAAGCGGAGTACTTACAGGTTTTGTATCTTCATTCATACCAAAACGTTGTAATACTTTCTTCAAATACTGCTTCTGTGTCAGCCAAAACTTGCCTCTCTGTCTATCCCTGCTTATCTCCATGCCGAGAATCTTCTTGGCTTCTCCCAAATCCTTCATCTCAAACTCTTCACTCAACTGAGCCTTCATTTTATCAATTTCAATTTGGCTCTTGGATGCTATTAACATATCATCAACATACAAGAGTAGATAGATGTAGGACCCATCTTGAAGCCTGCGCAAATACACACAGTGATCGTATTTGCTTCTTGTATACTTCTGACCCATCATAAACTTATCAAATCGTTTGTACCATTGCCTCGGTGATTGCTTCAATCCGTACAATGATTTGTTCAGTTTACAAACCCAATTTTCTTTACCAGTAACTTTGAATCCATCTGGCTGAGACATATAGATTTCCTCCTTCAAGTCACCGTGTAGAAATGCGGTCTTCACATCAAGTTGAGCTAGCTCCAAATTCAACTGTGCTACCAAGGCCAACAAAATTCTAATTGAGGAATGTTTAACAACTGGAGAAAATACCTCATTATAATCAACTTCCTCCTTCTGAGCATAGCCTTTAGCTACCAATCTTGCCTTGTAGCGAACATCATTCTTGATAGGAAATCCTTCTTTCTTTGCAAATACCCATTTGCATCCAATTGCTTTATTGCCTTTTGGTAACTGTGTCAACTTCCACGTCTTGTTCTTCTCAAGAGATTGCATCTCTTCTTCCATTGCATCTTTCCATCTACCATTTTCTGAACTTCGAATGGCTTCAGGAAAGGTGGATGGAACTTCATCAACAACTGGAAGTGCATAGGCTACCATGTCAACAAAACGAGCAGGTTTCTGAATTTCTCGTCTTGTCCTTCTAACAGCAATTGACTCTGACTGCTGTTGAGATTCTTGGGTCGAAATCTCTTCCTCATCTGCCTCTGCTTCTGCCATAGGAGAGTCACTCATAGTACTTTTTGTTGGGCTCACCATTATCTGTTCAAACTCCACCTGCTTCGGCATACACTCCACCTGCTGCGGAGTACCATCAGTTACTTCTTGAGTTACCTTATGCAACATGGCAGATTCATCAAAGGTAACGTCCCTGCTGATGATGGTCTTCTTTGCCTCTAGACACCAAAGACGATATCCCTTAACTCCAGCATTGAAGCCCATAAAGAGAGCCTTCTTTGCTCGTGGATCCAACTTTGATTCATTTACATGATAATATGCAGTAGAACCAAAAACATGCAAAGAATCATAATCTGTTGCAGGTTTCCCAGACCATACCTCTAAAGGAGTCTTGCAATCTATTGCAGATGACGGCAAGCGATTGACGAGATGTTGAGCATATGTCACAGCCTCAGCCCAAAACTTTCTGCCTAACCCAGCATTAGACAGCATGCAACGAACTTTCTCCACCAATGTCTTGTTCATACGCTCCGACACCCCATTTTGTTGTGGTGTTTTTCTGACTGTAAAGTGCCGAACTATGCCAAATTCTTGGCATGCCTCCAGGAATGGATCACTCTTGTATTCTCCACCATTGTCTGTTCGGAGAACTTTGATCTTTCTACCAGTCTGGTTCTCAACCTGAGCTTTCCATTTAAGAAAAACTCCAAGCACTTCATCTTTCTTCTTCATAGTAAACACCCATACTCTTCTGGAAAAATCATCAATAAAAGTGACAAAGTAATGCCTACCTCCAAGAGATGGAGTCTTGGCAGGTCCCCACACATCTGAGTGCACATAATCCAAAATACCCTTTGTATCATGAATGGCAGTGCCAAATTTCACTCTTCTTTGTTTTCCCAAAACACAATGCTCACAAAATTCTAATTTGCAAGTCTTCGTACCTTTCAACAGTCCTTGCTTGGCAAGAATTTGCAAGGATTTTTCACCAGCATGTCCCAAACGCATATGCCACAGCTTTGTTGCCTCTGAATCCTTCTTGCTACTAGACGTTGCAGTCGCTACTGTCCCAACCACTGTACTACCTTGGTAGTAATACAGATTATTCTTCCTCACGCCTTTCAACATCACAAGTGCTCCCGAAGTTGCTTTAAGAATTCCATCTCGCATCATCACAACTAGGCCTTTTGACTCTAAGGCCCCCAAAGAGATGAGATTCTTCTTCAAATTCGGAACATACCGTACATCTTTCAGAATTCTTGTGGATCCATCGTGATTCCGCAGCTTGATTGAACCTATCCCAGCTGTTTTACATGGATTGTCATTTCCCATATAAACAACTCCACCATCACATTCTTCAAAATCAAAGAACCACTCCCGAATGGGAGACATATGGTAGGTGCAACCGGAATCCAAAATCCACTCATCTGGATGGGATGTTGAAGGTGATACCACCAAAGAGACATCTGACTCTGCATCACTTTTGCATTCTGCAACATTTGCATCTTGCTGAGCCTTCCCTTTATTCTTCAACTTTGGACAGTCTTTCTTCCAGTGCCCTTTCTCATGACAGAAAGCACACTCGTCTTTGGCAACTCTGCTTTTTGACTTTGATCTTCCTCTTCTTCCCTTCAACTGGCTCTGCTGACGACCTCTCGCCACTAATGCTTCATCTGCTGTAGCTACTTTGTTTTTCCTTTTATCTTGTTTTCTCAATTCATGACTATACAAGGCAGAACATACAGCATCTAAAGATACATTCTCCTTCCCATGAAGTAAAGTAGTTTCTAAGTGTTCAAATTCATCGGGAAGGGATGACAATAACATCAAAGCCAAATCTTCATCTTCAAATTTTACATCTAAGTTTAACAGGTCTGCTACTAATTGTTGAAACAAAGTGATGTGTTCGTTCATAGTAGTACCTGGTTGGTAATCAAACCGGAACAACCTCTTCTTCATAAGGAGCTTATTCTAACCACTCTTTTTCAAAAATTTTTCCTCCAACGCCTTCCACAATTTATGTGCAGAAGTCTCGTTCTTGAATGCATACTTCTGCTCTCTGGATAAGCACGATCGAATTGTTCCGCATGCCAACCGATTTATGATACTCCAATCCTTATCTTCTACGTATTCTGGTTTCTTTTCTTCAATGGCGATGTCAAGGCCCTGTTGGAAAAGGGAGTCCATGACCTCGCCTTGCCACATGCCAAAATGGCCAGTACCGTCAAATATCTCTACCGCCAACTTCAAACTTGACATTGGAATCCTTGGCCATGTGGACGAGGAAGCTGATGTCCCTTGTGCCATATCTGATATAGCACTATTAGTTGGTGGATTTACTGATGTCATTACAGACTCAAATGATAGTATTCAATATAAATAATATTACAAACAGACCTAGGACGAACCTTCGGCTCTGATACCACTTGTTGGGAAAATCGGGTAATTTTCCCTCAAACTACAACTAGTGAATTGCACTGATTCGGTAATTTCCAGGAAAGACTACTGAATAGTCTCCTTAGACAAAATTACCATTCCAAATAAATTCCCAGGAAAGGCTGGAGGGGTCACAAATGGTCCCTCTTAAAACCCAGTCTCCTAGACAGAACTTACTTGCACAGTATATTATCACAACCTAAACCCGTGTATATATGAATAGTACCGTACACGTGAATAGTAAAATATACCCAAATGAATAGTACAATACACTACAAATAAACCCGACAAATAAATATTGAATACTATACTAATACAGAAAAGAAACAAAATAAATGCGGAATAAATAAAAGAGACAAGGAAAGAACACACCCGGAAATTTGATAACGGAGTTCGGCTAAATATGCCTACGTCTCCGAGCACCACTTGAGGCAGCCTGCTCTTATTAATTTGGGAAGAGAAGACCAAAATTTACAATATACAAATTTTCGAAAATGTATACTAATTTTGGGATACAAATAATTTGGAAGGGATGAGTTATTTATAAGGCAACTAACTCACCCCTATCTTTAAAACTTCCGATGTGGGATTGCAACAAATTAAGCCACACCAACCAAAGCCATCAAATTTGACAAACCGAACATCATTTCACAGAACTGAACTAAGACGAGCCCACAAGCTAATCTTAATAATAAATTCCCAGATACTAAGTTTACCTTTGCAAATCAAAACAAAGATAGATATATTCAAAGCTAATGGATTTTTACCTTTGCAATTCAAAACAAAGCTAGATACTGGGTACTTTTTCTCCCCTCCACCATTCAAAATCCTGAAATTACATAAAATAAAAATTGACATCAGGAAAAATGTAAATATGTGTTGGGGCTCCGAAATTAAAAATTACGAGAATAATAAAATAGCGGAATAATAAAATACGACACACAAGAATTTACGTGGTTCACCCTTAACTTTTAGGGCTACGTCCACGGGACAAAATCCGAATAATTCTTCTACTATTAAAAATAGCAGGCTTACAAAAAGAGTAATACAAAAATAGTGACACTCACAAAAGTGTTTCCCAAACCTCACTATTTTTCTTGACCCTTAATCTTAAGACCCTTCTTAAGACTGAACTCTCACAAACCTTCTTCACAGATAAATGATATGTGGCTACACCTAATTGCTCTTGGCAAATCTCTCTTATATAGAGAGATTAGCCGTGAATGTTAGGTAGATTTGCCTAAAAAATTAGGCTACCTAAGTTTGTTAGGCCACCAAACTTTGAACTTTGAATTTCAAAGTTAATATTGTTGACCACATTTTCAATTCCTTCTTCTTTCCTTTTTTTTTTATTAACTAAGTGGTGGGTCCCACTTGGAGACACCAACCAACAAATCTCCCCCGTGGTCTTCAAGTGGAAATGTTAGCCATACCGGCTATCCTTCTGCAAGCAACAAGCTTTTCCGTGGGTAAAGCTTTTGTCATCATATCTGTGCCATTGTCATCAGTATGAACTTTCTCTATCTGAAATGACTTCATCTCCAACGCATCACGTATCCAATGATACCTTACATCAATGTGCTTTGACCGTGAATGAAAGGTCGAATTCTTACTGAGATGTATAGCGCTCTGACTGTCGCATAGCAGGACATACTTCTCTTGTTCTATACTCAATTCTTGTAGGAACTTTTTCATCCACAATAGTTCTTTGCTAGCTTCTGTAATGGCAATATATTCCGCCTCAGTGGATGAGAGTGCAACACATTTCTGCAATTTAGATTGCCAAGAAACTGCTGCTCCTGCAAAGGTAATTAGATATCCAGAAGTTGATTTGCGTGAATCAACATCTCCGCCCATATCTGCATCTGTGTAACTGTCTAACACAGGTCTGTTATCACCAAAACATAAACAAGTTTTGGAAGTGCCTTTAAGATACCTGAGAATCCACTTTACTGCATTCCAGTGTTCTTTACCCGGATTTGAAAGAAATCGACTGACGACACCAACAGCATGAGCAATATCTGGCCTAGTGCACACCATAGCGTACATTAAACTGCCAACAGCGGATGCATAAGGAATTTTCTTCAGCTCTTCTTTTTCTTTCTCACTTGAAGGACATTGTTTGGAACTTAGTTTGAAATGACCTGCAAGTGGAGTAGAAACTGGCTTTGCATTACTCATGTTGAATCTGTTAAGAACTTTCTCAATGTACTTCTCCTGAGACAACCACAGCTTTCTTTTTGTCCTGTCTCTAGAGATCTTCATTCCGAGAATCTGTTTTGCCGATCCCAAATCCTTCATGGCAAAGGATTTCGCAAGCTCCTTTTTCAAGCTTTCAATTTTCTCAGTATTATGGCCCACAATCAGCATATCATCAACATATAACAAGAGAATAATAAAGTCACCATTTGCGAACTTTTTCACAAATACACAATGATCAGAAGTAGTTTTCTCATACTCGTGATTCACCATGAAAGAGTCAAACTTCTTGTACCACTGTCTGGGAGCTTGTTTGAGTCCGTACAAGCTCTTCTGCAATCTACACACCATGTGTTCTTTTCCTTTGACTCTGAACCCTTCTGGTTGCTCCATATAAATTTTCTCTTCTAAATCACCATGGAGGAAAGCGGTCTTCACATCAAGTTGTTCGATCTCTAAATTCAAGCTAGCTGCTAATCCGAGCACAACTCTGATAGAAGACATCTTGACAACGGGTGAGAAAATCTCTTCAAAGTCAACTCCTTTCTTCTGACCAAATCCCTTCACAACCAGCCTCGCCTTGTACCTTGGCTGTGAGTTGTTCTGTTCAGCCTTTAGCCTGAACACCCATTTATTCTTCAGTGCTTTCTTACCTTGAGGTAATTTGACAAGCTCATAAGTGTGGTTATCATACAAGGACTTCATCTCATCTTGCATTGCTTTAAACCACTCATTCTTTTTGTCATCTTCCATTGCCTCCTGGTAGTCATCTGGTTCTCCCCCTTGAGTCAGTAAGTCATACTCATTTGGAGAGTATCTCTGGGAAGGTATCCTACCTCTCATAGATCTTCTCAGTTGAGGAGGTTCTTCTGTTGGAGCTGGTTCAGCATCATTCTGAACTGGTTCACCATCTTCTTCTTGCTCATTTTCTTCAACACCTTGTGGTACTTCATAAGGTTCTGCATCAAGATCAACAGGAAACTCATTGATAGACTTTGGCTTTTCCTTTTTCTTAATGTCATCAATGGTTTGGTCCTCCAGGAATACCACGTCTCTGCTTCTGATGAGCTTCTTTTCAACTGGATCCCATAATCTGTACCCAAAATCATCATTTCCATAACCCAAGAAGATACACTGCTTTGACTTGGAATCTAACTTGGATCTTTCATCTTTTGGAATATGAACAAAAGCCCTGCAGCCAAATACTTTAAGATGATCATAAGAAACATATTTTCCTGACCACACCTTTTCTGGAACATCTCCGTTGAGGGAGGTTGAAGGTGAAAGGTTAATCAGGTATACTGCAGTTCTCATTGCTTCAGCCCAAAAGGTCTTTGGAAGTTTGGCATGAGAAAGCATACATCTAACTCTTTCTACAATGGTTCTGTTCATTCTCTCTGCAACTCCATTTTGTTGTGGAGTTTTGGGAACTGTCTTCTGAAGTCTGATGCCGTGTTCTGAGCAATACTTCTCAAATGGTCCTCTGTACTCACCACCATTATCTGCTCTAACACATTTCAACTTTCTTCCCGTTTGTCTTTCAACACTGGCATGAAAGACCTTAAACATCTCCAGTACCTGGTCTTTTGACTTTATCGGCAAAGCCCACACCTTTCTAGAATAGTCATCAATAAAGCTGACATAATACGAACACCCACTCAAAGATTTATCAATCATTGAGCAAACATCAGTGTGCACCAATTCTAGAATACCAGGCTTTCTCGATGGAGAAGAGGATCTTTGAAAGGCAACTCTATGTTGTTTACCAGACAAACAATCAGTGCATGTTTTCAGAGGCATACCTTTCAAAGATAGCATTTTCTTCTTGGTGAGAGTCTCCATTCCTTTCTCACTCAAATGCCCAAGTCGTTTGTGCCATAATTCAGCAGATGAATCTTCAGCTGCATTTGCCACTCCGGTGCAAATCTTTGCTTGAGTGTAGTAGAGAGTGTTGAGCTTCTTTCCTCTACCATACACCAAGTTTCCTTTTGTAAGCTTCCATGTTCTGTTGACAAACAGATTTGCATAACCCAATTCATCAAAACGATGAACTGAGATCAGATTGAAATTTGCTGTAGGAGTGTATCTCACATCTTCTAACCAGAGATCATAACCAGTATTGGTTTTGATACATATTGTTCCAATACCACAATTCTTCACAAATGTGCCATTTAAAGTCTTGACATGGCCGTAATCTCCGAGGGTAAGTGAAGAAAAATATTCCTTCTTAGAAGAAATATGATATGAACATGCAGAATCAATAATCCATAAAGAATCTTGACTAGTGGAACACTCACTGAGACCAGCATGAGAAATCAGCGCACTTCCATTGCCAAGTGCTTCGACATCAATAGCTACTGAAGCTACCTCTGCATCGTCTTTCTTTTCTTCATCATTTTCTTTGGCTCGTTCCTTCTTCCACTTTCTGCAATGCTTTTGTATGTGACCAGGCTTTCCACAATGATAGCAAGTGACACCTTTTCTTGACTTGGATCTCCTCCGTGAACTGTCACGTTTTTCAGAATTTTGAGAATGTCTGGTTTTGCTTCTCCCCCTCCTTTCTGTAACTGAGATGAGTGCATCTGAACTGCTACTCGTACCATGCTCCTTGCGTCTGGTTTCTTCATTCAGAATGCTTTCCTTAACTGTGTCTAAGGTTATCTTTCCTTCTGGCATATTGCTGAGTGTGACAACCAGCGTCTCCCAACTGTCCGGCAAGGAACTTAATAAGAATAGTGCTTGTACCTCATCATCTAGCACTATTTTTGACGTTGACAACTGGTTCAAAATTTCTTGAAATTTGCTCAAGTGATCTGAAGCATTTTCGCCATCTCTGTACTTCAGATTTACAAGCTTTCTGATTAGAAAAGCTTTATTCTGAGCAGTCTTTCGCTCATACATGTCTTCCAGCTTCTTCCACATTGTATAAGCATCTTTTTCATGAGCGATGTGATTAATGACGCTCATTTCAACAGACTGTCTGATAGTTCCAGCTGCTTTTCTATCAGTCAACTTCCAGACGGCCTCATTTTTATCTACTGGCTTGACTCCTTTTAACTCAATAGTCTCAAAGAGATCTTTGCAACATAGAAGATCTTCCATTAGTATTTTCCATACCGCATAGTTTGATGAGTTGAGTTTAACCATCGTGCCCGTTGTTTTATCGTCCATCTTGATTTGTGCAGAATACTACCACCAACAAAAAAAAATTCGTATATGTGAATAGTACCGTATACGTGAACAGTAGTATATGTGAAATAGTAACAGTATACGTGAACAGTAACTGTATTGTGAAACAGTAACAGTATACGTAAATAGTAACCGTACACTTGAATAGTGACCGTACACGTAAATAGTACTATACGTGGAATAGTAACGTACACGTAAATAGTACTATACGTGAATAGTATGCCACATTTGGGTTACTATTTTACTATTCACCAAAAATAAATTCTGCAACATTTTTCCGAACGGACTGCACCAATGGACTCGTCGTAATTTTCTCGTCGTCGTGATATATTTATTTTTAAAATATATTCACGGATCCGGTACCGCTATTGGGACCTGCCGAAACCTTCGGCTCTGATACCACTTGTTGGGGCTCCGAAATTAAAAATTACGAGAATAATAAAATAGCGGAATAATAAAATACGACACACAAGAATTTACGTGGTTCACCCTTAACTTTTAGGGCTACGTCCACGGGACAAAATCCGAATAATTCTTCTACTATTAAAAATAGCAGGCTTACAAAAAGAGTAATACAAAAATAGTGACACTCACAAAAGTGTTTCCCAAACCTCACTATTTTTCTTGACCCTTAATCTTAAGACCCTTCTTAAGACTGAACTCTCACAAACCTTCTTCACAAATAAATAATATGTGGCTACACCTAATTGCTCTTGGCAAATCTCTCTTATATAGAGAGATTAGCCGTGAATGTTAGGTAGATTTGCCTAAAAAATTAGGCTACCTAAGTTTGTTAGGCCACCAAACTTTGAACTTTGAATTTCAAAGTTAATATTGTTGACCACGTTTTCAATTCCTTCTTCTTTCCTTTTTTTTTTATTAACTAAGTGGTGGGTCCCACTTGGAGACACCAACCAACAATATGATTCTTAAAAAATAGTCAGCATCACCAAAGAAAATACAAAAAATAAAAGGTACTCTTGATGCTCCTGTATGCGCTGAATAAGTGTATCCTTATTGCCAGTCAATCTCAACCCATTCTTCCTCAAATAAACCTTACATTGCTCCACTTTCAGCTTCTCTAGCTTCCCAGCTGCCACCAAATTTTGACCCAAAAAAATCACAATTTCACCATTTATATCCCAAATAAGCTACGATAAATGAGATTTCTCATTTCTTTAACTTATTTTTTGCATTAAAAAAATAACCTTTGTCTTAATAAAACGAATTATAATATATAAAATCTGACTGCTTACCATCTATTATCTCTTGAACTTGCTCAAAACTTCTCTCATCAAGTTCTCCCACATTGATTTTCGCCTCTTCTGGGTCTATCTCGACTATATCGAAATCATTGCCAATACTGGACAAATTATAATTAAACAAAGATTATTAACCGTTGATTATATCATATGATGAAAAAAAATTTATATGAAGCTTGAAACTTTACCTAGATTTTGATTTCTTTTTGATAGAGAGATTTGAGAATTTGCCTCGAGTCTCATCAAGAATGCAATAACTCGGATCCATATCCGAATAATAATCTGGATCCATCATCACTGTAATCTTCTTATTTCTCTGATATGGGAGAAGGGTTTATCCGTAATAAGAAGCTTGATTTAACTACTGATTAAATAAAAGAAGCTAGATTAAACGACAATTTACCAAAGAAATTCAAAAAATACAACCGTTGAAGTGGCATAGCTTTTTTTCAAAAATTTGGGAAAAAAAATTCTACCGTTATGACATTGGCATTGCGTATAACGTGTGGTTTTAGAAATGTCAGGACGTTTTACTAGGCCACTCGGTTTTTTTTTTTTTTTTTAACAATGCCGCTCCGTTTATTAATAACAAGAATTACAGGCCAGTTGAGGTCCTAAAACTATAAAACGGCCCCTAAAGCGTTGTTTAGAATTAGCGTATTGCGTACCCTCCTAACCGTGTGGTCTAGAAACGTTTGGTCGTGTAATTAGATCGCTTTATTAACAAATAGCAAAGTTCAGAAATTGAAGGATATGCCAAAACGACAGATCTGGAAGGGCCTGCCGTCTCCTTCTACTTGATTATTATCGTCCATTCAATTACTGGTTTTTAAAGATAATTCAACAGAGGTTTCATCATTGTATAGTAGGCCATCAAACGCAACTTGTAAAACACATGATCCATATGCAACGCAGTCTCAAACACTATTACAAGACTACCAGTGATGCTTGGCGGCAGCAGCACACTACACCCTTCCATGTTATAACACAACCCATCTCGAGATCTGCAGAATCCATGGCAAAAACCAAGCAGATTGCAACAGTATGGCACCCAAAAGCCAGTAGCGTAAACTCTCCGCAGCTAGCGTACTATCAACAAACTAATGAATGTATAAAAAGACAAGGATCGCAAATAATAAAGTAATTTAAGAATTGTAGGAAAGTGTTATAAATGCAAGTCTAAATCACATATTCGATGGCCATAATCAAGTAGCCAATAAAGCCTCTATAAAGTATCAATAATGTAGAAATCCGACTGTATCTAATGTATTTTTGTTCTTTAACTTGTAAAGTAGGGGGTCTCTCACATTTCCACATGGTTCTTGGGAGGCACTTGAACCACAAGTCCTTTTAACCAGTGTAAGGTGAACAAAAACTTCAGTCCAGCTTGAAACATGATTTAGATCTTTCTGTGCATCTAGGTGTCACTCAGAAGTTCACTTAAGGTGAACACAATAACTGACAGCAACATAGAGAAACCCAGGAAAATGATGCAACAATTCTCAGGCGTTTGGATCACCAGATCTTCGTCTTAACCCAAAAAAGGAGGAAGACAACTCCTAACACAATGGCAACAGGAGCCCACTTTCTAATTAAGGCCTGCACTCAAAAGGTATAAAGCAGATCATAATTAAATTTTAATATATCTACTTAATGCAATTGTATTTATAAGCATTATTCAATAAGGGCATATACAAGCAATAACAGTCAAATAGTATATTCCAACCAATGTAGTTCACACCCTGCATGACAGAAAACCTTAAATCTTTTTTCCAAAAGCAGAGGCCTTCACCATGGAATGCAAATAAAAGTCTCTTTTGAACTTCATCTCATATGGATCTTGTCAGAATAGAACTGACAAACTTGAATGGTCAATGGGTGAGATCCACTTGTATCACAAGAACATGATCCTTCATGCAGTGCCAAGAAGATCAAGAAAAGAAAGTGGAATTATACTGATAGGAAGCAATTTTCCTTTGATAGGAAAACATTTTCAACTCCAGCATCAACTTGCAATAGTATTCACCAATTATAGCATAATGGCAATAACATAAAGCAAATTTCAAATATGCCATTTAGATTATATTGGCAATGTAGTCCTGTGGAACCAACCTGTCGATTCAAATCTCTTGCCTTGTCAGCATATATGCGAGATTCTGACGTTAACCGACTTGACATTTCACTGACCTCTGCATTATCACCAAAAGTGCAAAATACATTTCATTCAGTACATTGGATGGGAAAATGAAAAGCAAATTAATAGAAAGGGAAGCAGATAACCAAGATCAAATAACAAAGGAAGGAAAGACAGACATAACACCATCGAGCTTGAGTGAAAGTTTGTTAGTGAAAATCAGAGTACAAAAGGATTTCAAATAGGAGTTCCCCTAAGAAGTGATATATATAGCATTCTACCTTAGGAAACCTTGACCCAGGAATGGCAATTTGCAAACAATGACTGCAGAGAAATGAAAGTCGAACAAGTACGCAATAATATAACTTGGTAATTATTATTTTCCAATAGTAAGACCAGCCCATTCCAGAATTTAACAAAGGGATATGTATGCATTACATGTAGTCTTCCAAAAGATATTGTGATAAATGAAATTACAGGAATTAAAAGGAAGGAATTCTTGGTGTTTTCACCCATTGAGCATGCCCCAATGCCTATTACAAGTAACCTTTGAAACTAGAAAATAAAGGAGTTCTTGAAAGCATCCCCACCAAACTTGAAGTTTAAATTCTTTTACTATAATGTGAAAAAGAAATGCAAATTTTGCTAAACTTTGACCTACCCCTATCTAGTTACCTTCTCATCTCAATGGATTCATCAAACTCATCAAATCTCACAATCATGCATATATTTTTAAATACCAATATGTACTTATTTGAAGCACAGATCTTCCTTGCATCCTAATTGTGATGTACAGCATTGTCTTCTTCTGAATTCATTCAAAATGAAGAAAAACAATATAACCAAAATTGATACTCAAAATTAAAGAGGAGCAACTTACGGTCTAGTTTTTCACCAACACCAAGTACTTCCTGCACATTCCGAGTCATTATTTGGTGAACTTCATATAGTTCATCATTCAACTTTGCAATATTCCGCTGAGTACGAGTGTCCTGGTACAATTTCTTTGTTTTCTGTATGAAAGTATCTTTAAAAAAATAAAAAAATAAACATACAAAATCAAGTCTAGCAAAAGTGTTAAAACAATATCAACAAAATAAAAAAATGTGAAAAACTAACTTAATGAAAAAAAAAACTACCAAATTTAATGAAGGCGTATGGTCTAGCAGCAGTTTCAATTTGAGCCCCATTGGTACGCTCAAACTCATTTTTAAGGTCTTCTAAATATTGAAAGGCTAACTTCTTAGGATAAGAACGGTCACACATTGTGAGATAGCAAACACGTCCTTCAATGATATAACTAAGTTCTCACGTCAAGGGAAATGCTTGAAACACATGAACTTTCATTCACCACTTTAATGATTTCACGGAAACCATGGAATACTACATAAGGACACATAGACACGCACACAACCGCACATAAACAAATGAAATTTAAAGCAAGGAACCAGACAAGATAGATAAACAATATCAAGTAGCATTAAATTAGCTCATTAAGCAGCCATATGTGCTGCACAATTGATCTTACTAGCACAGAAACACGGTTCCAGCAAGCAAGAGTTGAAAATAAATTGTACTTATTAAGCTCAAAATGTAAAGGTGGTGGCATAAATAAATCAAAATATTAGCAGGATACTGGAAGACATAAGGACCAGTTTCAATGGACATCCTTGACGGCTCATTCTGGCCTGTAGCAAGATTCTTAAACAGTGCCTTAACTTGCTGTTTGTACATTTCAATGTCTTTCACATCACGGCCATCATCCAGCCCTTCAGCCAGCGGAAGCCCATCAGTGACACGGGCAATCATTGTCAGTTTCACCATTTTTTGTTCTCTCTCTTTCACAGATATTCAAAATAACTGCAAATGTTAAAAAGAAAACACACATACATGAGATAGCAAACAAACTGATTTTAGCTCTAACTATAACAAACCACTGCTTTAGTAAGAATAGATAGTCACAATTCATGCTTAGACTTTCTCTATAACTCTTCATTATAAAAATCAAGTTGCAATTGATAAATATTGAATTGCAACAAGAAGTCACATTTTGAGTACCGCAAATTTCGAAACACCACTAATTATGCTCTAAATCTTTCGGACAATATTTAACCCACTAAAATCCAACAGGAACGTACTTCGATATTTACTCTAATTTCTCAAACAAAAGCCCCAGCTGTAAACCCAAATTAATCACTAACACAGAAGTAAAAAAAAAATTGAAAAAAAAAAACAAGTTACATTTTTTCTTTCTTCTTCAATCACCAAAACAGAAATAAATGACTCCCCTTCTCAATTACAAATAAATAAATTCAAAGCTTTCGCGTTCTCTGCATATTATAATTGATCCCTAAATAAAGCCAAAAGAGAGAGACCCAAATTATTAATTTTTGACAAAATTATTGAAATTAACCATGAATGACGAAAAATGAAACAAACCCAGAAAATGAAATCCTATGATCTATCTCCGCAAATACAAACCCGATGAAATCAATTAATCACTTGTTCAGAAAAAAATACCAATTAAATCAATATCCACAAGCACCTAAATACACGCAATTATACTGCGAAGTACCTGATTATAGCATCTGGATTTGGTTTTGATGATGAGGGAGATCTGGAGAAGAGAGACGCGTATGGTGAAATCTATAAGAAAAACAGAGATCGGAAATGGCAAAGGAAATAGCAAAAGGGCTTACTTATTACAGCTTTTTTTTAAATATTAATAATTGGGGTTTTTATAAAAATAACAGAAAAAATTAAAAAAATATCAAATTTACCACATAAAAAATAAAATTCATATTTATAAAAATTTATTATTAATTTAGTAAAATATTAAATTTATATAATTTATTATAAATTTATATAATTTATATTAAATTTATTATAAAATAATTAAAATATTTTTATAAAAATAAAAATCGTTTATAAATAAATAATTGCGGGTGTAATTTTTAATTTTTTTTCTTAATAATTTAATTATTATGCGTGCTTTTTTTATGTTATACCCTGAAAGAAAGTAAAACTGTCATCGGAAATTTCAAAGGTACAATGCATGAATAGCACTTTTGCTGGCCGGGCAAAACTATGGGCTCTACTTGCTAAAGGTCCACCAGGGGGATTTGTATCGATGAATTTACACTATTTGCTTCTCTTTCGATTTTTCTTTTTAAATATACTATATAATTTTTTTTTAATTATACTACTTTTTTCAGTTTTATTCATTGTTAAACTTTTTTTTTCATTTTTATTTTTAGCTCTTTAACAATGTTAATAATTCTTCTCAATGTCAAGAACTCTTCTCAGCATGTTTTTACGTTGATTTTTCTTTAATTTTTATTTCATTTTTTATTTTTTATATTATTTTATTAATAAATATTTTTTAATATTATATTCTTATAAATATGCAACATATATAATACATTTATGTACATAAATACTATATCAACAATTCATTTTATATTCTTTCAATACATATAATATATAATATATTAACAATTTTGCTTATACGTAATATTTACAATATATCAACACTTTTATTTTATATTTTTCTAATATGTATTAAACATCTATAATACATCAATAATATATTTATAATTTTATTATGTATTTTTCTTACATACACAACACATCAATAATTTTATTATGTATTACTCTTATATACATAAAATTTTTATAATAGATCAATAATTTTATTTATTCTGTATTTTATTATTTTATTATTTAAATATGTATTTTTTTAAGAGGGTTAAAATTTGTTGAAGAAAAAAATGAAAAAAAAATTATTGAATAAGACAATGAACATGGAGATTAAAGTGAATATGAAGATGAAAATTAACTTTTTCAATATGTTTCTTATCTATTTTTTGAGCTTTAATTTGTAATTTATTTTCAATTTACATGTAGATTTTTTTTTTAATTTTTTTCTTTTATTTATGTTGATTTGTATGTTTGAAGAAAATGAAGATTTATTGAATAAAAAGCAGAAGATGATGATTTTTGATGAAGAAAAAAGTTGGAGATGAATTTTTTTTGTTTGAATAAAAAAACATGAAAATGAAGTTTTATTGAAGCATATGTTGAAGTCGAAAGTGAAGGACTTTTTTTTAGGGAGGAGACGAAGATGGAAATGGAGAGAATACGAAGCAGACGATGAACGCAATTTTTCCGTTTAATGTTATTGTATTTTTGTTATTTTGAGAGAGAATTTTGCAGATTTATAAAATAATTTTTAAAAACCGCATATTTTTCTAATTAAGTTTGTTTTTTAGATTAGTTTTGTAAAAAGCCCATTTTTATTTATTCTTTTTCACGAGGGATATTTACACTGCTTACCCCATTTAACTTCCACATTTTTAAATTTATGAAGTCAATTTTTTTTTTCATTTATATGGAAACATAGCTTTTTTAGGTTTAAATTTTAAAATTGGTGATTTTTTGTTGTTTTATTTTTTTTATTTTTAATTTTATTTTTATTTATTTATTTATAAATAATTTTTTAGGTCATATTTTCAATATACATATAAAAAATATATATACATAATATATATATAATATATACATAGTTAATAACATATATGAAGCATTTACCGAACATCTACTATATCTATTAAATATCTATCAAACATTTAATAAATATAGACTAAATATTTATATAATATTTTTAATTTTTTAACCTTATTTTTTAATTTTATATTTATAAATATACAAATAACATCTACATAATGTCTATATAAAATACATATAATATATATAAAAATATATATAATATACACATAATATCTATCAAATATACAAAATATCTACTAAATATCTATATAGTGAAATTAATTTTTTTAATTTTTTATATGTATAATATGTAAAATTTGTTTAAAAATAAATTTAATGATTTTATTAATATATGTTTATATTTTTTATTTTTTTGTGAGTATTATTTATTTTTTCTAATTAGAATTAATTTAAAATTTTATTTTTATTAATTAATTAAAATATTTTTATTTAATAATAAAGTTTAAAAATAAAAAAGAATAAAAATTGAAGTAAAATATTGATTGTAGTGAGAAAAATATATATTTTTTAAAAAAATTATTGTTTTAGTAAAGGATGAAGTATTTTTTAGTAAATATTTTTATTTTTATAATATTTTTAAAATATAGATTTTTTTAGGTAGTTTTATAAATATTTTTTTCTCAATTTACCTTTAGTGTTTTTTGTCAACAATTAAATAATTTACTAACGACGACTCTATACATTAATTTTGTTGGAGTTGTTAATTAATGACATTACATTTAAATGAATTAATTGAGGAATTTTATTTTGTAAATTGGCTAAACTATCATTTTAAAGCTCTTGCTCAAAATAACATTAAGAAAAAAATCCTTTTTTAATTCTCTAATTAATTAATCTAACTATTTTTTCATAACATACAACATTTTTTTATAAAAATGGATAATGGTGATATAAATTTAAAAATATAATCATAAATAACATAAATCTATATTATTATATAAAAGCTAAGAAAATATGCTCTCTCCTTAAGATATTACACTATGATATTTAAAAAACAAGTAATTTTATAATTTCTCAACTTCTTATTTTGCCTTTTCTTCTCTTCATATTCTCAATTTCTATATTCTCAAATTAATTAAGTTCCCAAATATCAAAATTTAATATGTCATTATTCAATAATAAATTTTTTAATAAAAAAATATAAAAAGACATTTCAATAAAATATAAATAAAATCTAACATAAAAATAACATAACACAATTAGCATTTCAAGTTAAGATATTTGAAGAAAACAAAAGATATTGATTTAATTTTTTTACGATTATAAGTTAAATAACTATTTTTTTTAGTAAATAACAATTAATTTTATAAGCAATTTCAGATATGTAAATCGATTTATTATTCTTTATGTCTCATATTTATAAATCTATAATAAGATTAGGCACACTTTTTATAACTTTTATATATTATCAAGTATTCTTTTTTATTTATATTAATGATAATAATGATAAATAAAGATGTTAAAGAAGAAATAAAGATTATATTTTTCTCTTTTTTTTATATGTCATATTTTTTTTAATGGATAAATAATTATAAAACACAAGATATTTAAGAATTCTTAAATTTAATGTAAAATTAGAAATAACCAATTCAATATCCTTTTAATACTTGAACTGACCACAATATAAACACTTTCTTTTGTTGCCTTATTAAAGCCATGAATCTCAATTCATCATTTTTTTTACAAATAGCTATTTCATAATTTTTTTCTTAATAAATTTTTATTTAATTTTAATAATTTATATAAAATTTAATAATTAATAAATTATATTTATCATTTAATTTTTTATTAAATAATTACACATTAATATAATTTCATAATATTAACTAACTAAATTATATTTTTGACCTTTAATTTTTATGAATTAATTATATATTAATATAATTTATTAATATTAATTGATTGATTTTTTTAGATTTTTGATAAGTTAAAAGAAAATATATGATTCTTAATATTATAAATAAATTAATTATCAATTAAATAATATATTTCTAATAAAATATATTACTTTTAAAATTTCTAATAAATAAATTATATATCAATAATTTATTTAATTAATAATTTAGTTATAATAATAATTACTTTATATATTTTTTAGAAAATTTTATTATATAAAAACTAAGGAAAGAAATATTGTGCTGAGGTTGCCATCTCATCATTTTTTTTTTATTAGCTTTTCATATTTTTTTTATTTCTTAGTTAATTTTTTATTTAATTTTAATAATTTGTATAAAATTTAAATTTTAATAGTTAATAAATTATATTTATCTTTTAATCTTCTTCTATTAAATAATTACACATTAATATAATTTTAAAATATTAATTAATTAAATTATATTTTTACTTTTAATTTTTTATAAATTAATTACACATCAATATAATTTAATAATATTAATTGATTGATTTTTTTGGAAGTTTGAAAAGTTAGAAAATATGTGGCTCTTAATATTCTTAATAAATTAATTATAAATTAAGATTGCCACATCATTAAATTTTAAAAATTGCTAATCCATAATTTTTTATTTTTTAAATTAATTTTTATTTAATTTCAATAATTTATATAAAATTTAAAATTTAATCATTAATAAATTATGTTTATGACTTTAATCATATATAAATTAATTACTTATTAATATAATTTAATAATATATATTTAGAAATTTGAAAAGTTAAAAAATATGTAACTCTTAATATGCATAATAAATTAATTATAAATTAAATAATTTATTTATAATAATAATTAATTTATATTTTTTAGAAATTTAAAAAATTAAACAATAAAATATATGATCTTTGAATATTTCTTTTATATATATATATATATGTCGAGAAAAATAAAAATATTATATAGTGCCATAAAATACATATATGCATAATGTGAAAAAAATAATATTTATTGTATTTAGTAAAATAACTTATTAATATATGGACATAAAAGACCATATATTTAATAAATTATTAATAATATTTATAGCTTAAATTATTAATTTATATATTTAATAAATTATTAATGTAAATTTAACAACTGTAAAAATTAATATATAAAGATCAATGTTATATATTTAATAAAGTTAATAAATTATTGATAAATATTTTGTCTGAAACTATTAATATGTGAAGATAAAAAATTATATGTTTAATAAATTATTAATAAATTATTAATTATTAATAAATTTTTAATTAAAACTATTAATATATATGAAAATAAAAGACAATGTATTTGATAAATTATTAATATATAATTATAAAATATTTTATATATAAAAAATTTATTGACTAAAATTAAAAAATAAATAAATAATAAATTATCACATAATGTATATATACAGTATAAAAATATTATATGTTATAGTTATTTACTTCTTTATATCTTATTTGTATGTCATAATTTTTTACATGAAACTATTAATATATAAATATAAAAAGTTAAATCACATTTTAATTTTATTTTCTATAATTATACTAATGATTGTTAATTATATTAAATCTAAAATTTTTTGACTAAAACTATTAACATATAAAAATAAAATATCAAATATTTAATAAATTAGTAATATATAAATATAAAATGTCATATACAAAATAAAATATTTATAACATAATAAAAAATTATATTTACGTATCGAGGGAGCATGCGACTAGTATAATTATTAAAGTTGAAAATATTAAAATATTTTTTTTTAAATTGAAACATGTTTATCATTTTATGGAAATAATAGTTTTGCAAAACTACATATATTTTGCTAAAAAATTAATGACAAAAATTTAAACAAAATGAACAAATATAATATTATTGACATAAAATAAAATTTAAAAAATATATTGATAAATAGTATGAATAGAACTATAATATTTAACATTTCACATGAAAGTTTTTTTTAATAAATTTCATTTAGTTATTTAATTAAATTAATTTTTTTAAATATATTTTTTTGTTATAAAATAAAAAAATTTAGTTGATTCAATTAATTAATCGAATCAATTTAGTAAAAAAAATTAAAATAAAAAAATGATTAAAAATCGATTAGTTGACCGACTCAATACAACAACAACAACAATAACAATAAAGCCTTAATCCCAAATCAATTGGGGTTGGCTATATGGATTCTTTTTTTTCACTCAATACGATTTAAGATTATATCTTCTGATAGATGTAACATTATAAGATCATTTTGAACCACCTTTGACCAAGTCAGTTTAGGCCTACCTCTGCCTCTCTTAGTTATATCTACTCTAACTTGTTCGGTTTTTCTAATTGGCGCATCGCTAGGTCTTCGTTTCACATGGCCAAACCACCTTAATCTATGCTCTCTTATCTTATCCTTAATAGGTGCTACCTCCACTTTTTCTCTAATGCACTAATTGCGAATTCTATCAATCCTAGTATGACCACACATTTATCTTATCATTCTCATTTCTGCAACATGCAATTTACTCATGTGTTGTCCTTTTATTGCCCAACACTCACTACCATACATCATAGCAGGGCGTATTACAGTGCAGTAAAATTTCCTTTTAATTTAATTGGCATCTTTCGATCACATAGAACTCCTGTAGCACCCCTCCACTTCATCCAACCAGCTTTAATCCTATGATTTACATCTTTTTCACAATCCCAATCTTCTTGAAGAATTGAGCCAAGGTATCTAAAATAAATACTATGAGGCACTGCTATTCCGTCTAAAATAATTTTACCTCTTTCTCTATTCTTGCTATTAAATCTACAATGCATATACTTAGTCTTAGTCCTACTTAGCTTAAAACCCTTAGATTCCAAAGTGCTTTTCCATAACTCCAACTTTTGATTTACCCCTGCTTGAATCTCATCTATTAATACAATATCATCTGCAAACATCATACACCAAGGGATGTCACCATATATATGTCTTGTTAGCTCATCCATGACCAAGGCGAAAAGATAAGGGCTCAAAGCTGAACCTTGGTGTAATCTAATAGAAATGAAAAAATCCTTAGTATCCCCTTCCACGGTGCGGACACTGGTGGTAGCTCCTCATACATATTCTTCAAGACTTTGATATATCGTATAGATATTCCCCTACGCTCTAGGACCCATCATAAAACTTCTCTAGGGACTCTATCATACGCCTTTTCCAAGTCAATAAAAACCATATGTAAGTCCTTCTTCATCTCTCTATACTTTTCCATCAAATCTCTTATAAGAAAAATAGCTTCCATAGTTGATCGACCAGACATAAAACCAAACTGATTTGAGGAGATACAAGTATCTAACTGCAAACGGTATTTCACAACTCTTTCCCACAATTTTATAGTGTGGCTCATAAGCTTTATATCTCTATAATTTGAGTAATTCTGAATATCTCTTTTATTCTTAAAAATATGTATCAAATTACTTTGTCTCCATTCATTAGGCATTTTCTTTGAACTTAAGATCTTATTGAACAAAGATGTCAACTATGTAACTCCTGTATCTCCCAAACATTTCCAAACCTCAATAGGTATCTCATATGGTCCACAGGCTTTACCAACTTTCATCATCTTCAAAGCTTCTTTAACTTCCGAAAATCTAATACGTCTAGTGTATTTCATATTTTTCTCCGGCCTAACGTCTAAACCCTCAATGTTATCACTATGGTTACCATTAAGAAGTTTCTCAAAATAGCTTCTTCATCGTTCCTTAATATCCTCTTCTTGAACCAGAACCTTATTCTCTTTATTTTTAATGTACTTAACTTGGTTTAAATCATGACATTTCTTTTTTCTTATCTTAGTCAATTTATAGATAGCTTTTTCTCCTTCCTTTGTTCCAAGTTTCTCATACAAACTCTCTAAAGATTGCGCTCTTGCTTGACTAACTGCCTTTTTAACATCTTTTTTTCTTGTTTGTACTGCTCAAAAGCATCATTGTTATTACACTTGGGCAAACTCTTATACCATTTCCTTTTACTTCTTACCACTTTTTGCACTTCCTCATTCCACCACCAAGACTCATTCAAGGGATGTCCACACCCTTTAGATTCTCCAAGAATCTTTCTAGCTACTCTTCTAATAGTTGTAGACATGCATATCCACATATCATTTGATGACATACTCACATCTTCCTCCCACACTCCAGCTTCGACCAACTCATCATTGAACAACAATTATTTTTCACCTTTTAAAGTCTACCACCTAATCTTAAAACTATTGTTCCTCCTTGGCCTACTAGTCAACCTCTTAAACTTGATATCCAAAACTGCTAACTTATGTTGAGTGGTCAAAGTCTCACCTGGAATAACCTTACAATTCTTAGATCGAGTTCGATTGGTTTTTTTTGTGAGTATGAAGTCAATTTGACTTCTATTTTGCCCACTTTTAAAGGTCATTAGATGTGATTCCCTTTTTATAAAATATATATCTGCCAGAATCAAACTATAGACTAAAGCAAAATCAATGATACTCTTACCTTCTTCATTTCTAATTCCAAAACCGTACCCTCTATATACCTCCCCAAAATCTACTCTATCTTTTCCTACATGTCCATTTAAGTCTCCTCCTATAAAAATATTTTCATCATTTGGAATCCCTCGCATAAGTTCATCCATGTCATCCCAAAAATTTTGCTTGCTCTTCTCATCCAATCCAACTTGAGGGGCATATGCACTAACTATGTTGATGCATTCTGGATCACAAGTTTAATTGAAATAATCATATCGCTTACTCTTTTCACTAATATAACCGTCACCTTTAGGTTCCGATCCAAAATTATACCTACTTCGTTTTTACTTCTATCTGTACCTGTATACCACACTTTATACCCAATATTCTCAACGTCTTTACTTTTTTCTCCAACTCATTTAGTTTTTTGGATACAAGCAACACTAATTTTCCTTCTTAATACTACCTCTAATTAGTTTTTTTGTTTTTTGAAAATTTTTTCAAGTGTGTAAACTTCACGAAAATACCAAGTGTGATCCTAGAAAAAAAAAAGTAATAAATAGTAACCATTAAGGTTCAAAATTTCATATAAAGATAATAATAATTTTATTCAAATAGTCAAAAATTGCAATCGCAAAAAAAAGCAATTAAAAATATTTAATGAAAAATATATTTGCACTTCGTAAAAATTAAAAAAAATAATAATTATTGATTAATTTTTAATTAAACTTATCCTTTTATTTTTTGTGAAAATACTTACTTTACAAAAAGTATTAGTATTTTATGAAAAAATTAATGATATTTCATGAAGAATATAATAGCACCTTATAAAAAATTAGCAAATATAACATTTTAAAAATAAAATAATTAAGAAATATCAAAAATATCAAAATTTCAAACAAAAATCTATAATTTCATTAAAATTATTATTATAAGTTTTTTCATTTTATGAAAATAATAATTTGGTAAATAATATATATTTTACAAAATAAATAAATATGATATTTAAACCTCACCGACTGTAATACTAAATATTAATGAACCCTACTTGAAAAATTAAAAGCCAAACCGACTGTAATTTCTTCCATCATTTGCCCTCCTTTCCTTCATTAAAGTAAATACAATTTCCCCACAAATTTACTCCCAACCAAACATAGGCTAAAACTTCCTTCTTACCCTTAACTGTCTTTATAAAGATTCGACCCTTCGCTTTCGCTTGTTCAATTTTTTCATATAATCAAACCTGCAAAATCACATTATAATCTCTATTTTTTTTAAAAAAAAAATTGTATTTGCTATTTTAATTACAATTTTTCTCTGGTTTCCCACAGAATCCTTCAAATTTTTTTTTACTTTTTTTCGCCAATACTTGCCTTCAACCGGTCATGAATCGTGGCCGAGGTCGAACCACCGGCGCTTATTGTCCCAGAGGACGATCGTCGCAGTCTGCTGGCCATTCCTTTTATAGCAACCCCCGTGTATCTTTTCTTTTTCTCATTTTTTATTTTGATGGTTTTGAATTCAATTTATTTTTATCTTTTTCTTTTTTTGATAATTTTTCTATAAAAAGATGGTGCTTTATGTGATTAATTATAGAGAAGAATTTTGAGTTTTATTCAATTTATCTTTATTTTGATTGTGAAAAATAAATCTGTGTTAATAGGAAATAATTATTTTCAATTTGAAAAAAAAATCAGTGAATTGATCTTAATTGTGTAGGTTGAGTGGTTAATATATTTAATTAGATTGTTCTTTTTGCATAGAGTTTGAATTGAAGCATGTTTTATTGTGTTAAATACCTAGTTGGTTTTTTAGATTGTTAATGATAAATTAGTGAATTATAATATATGGTGTGAGGCTAGTATTTGATGTACTTTATTCTTCTAACTAGACGAATGGTGCGGTTGGGGCTTCATCTGATGTCAAATTTAGCAATGGAGATGGAATGTCACATGGCAGAAGAGGAAATGCACACCATGTTTCACCTTGCAGTTATCCCAGGCGTTCCAATCATGCACCTACTCAGTTTTGGCAAAAGAAGCCAATATGTGATGGGACTTCCCGTACAAATAGTGTCCAGCAGGATGTAAATGCTTTAAATGTCTGTGATTGTGAATCAAAACAACCAATATCTTCTGCAGCTTCAGATTCTGTCTCCGAGAGTGATTTTGTTTCTTTATCTGCTTGTTCGAGTGCACAGGATACACCGCTTGATGGAATGCCACATGGCGGGAGGGGAAATATGCCTTATATTTCACCTACTTTTGACCATAGGCAAAAGAAGCCATTAGGAGATGGGACTTCCAATACAGACCATATCAAGCAGGATCTAAACACCTTAAATGCTAGTGACTGTGAGTCAAAACATTCGGTATCTTATGTGGCTCCAAATTCTACCTTCAAGGGTGATTATTGTTCTTCGTCTGCTTGGAGTTCCCAGGATACACAGCTTCATCAGACTAAACTCCAAGTTGGTAATCTTGATATCTCGCCCCCAGTAAATATTACTGAGTCTCAGCTATCATTGCAGTCTGGCACCACAGATCGGCCATCCCAAGAACTGAACGATAAGGGTATTGAATCGACTGGAGATTCAACGCATGCAGAACATTTGCCAGCGATTAAGCCTTTTGACATTTGCCTGCCCAAGACTGGAGCTCCTGTAATGCTAAAATCTTCATTGTTTTCAATAAATAAAGAAAAGAGAAATGAGAAAAAGCGGCTAGTTTTAGAAGGACAGGAAAAGATATTAAGACCAGGGATGGTTCTTCTAAAGGGCTTTTTATCAACAGATGATCAGGTTTAGCTTGATGATCTCTTGTTAACAATTTGATTACTCATTATTATTTTGCTTTAGCTGAAATAAATATAGTCCCCCTACTTTTTTTTCTCTTCAATTTTGGTATATTTTTCCTATTGTTAACATGTATATCGTCACTGGGTATTTATTTTATGCTCTGATATAATTTCAGGTTAAAATAGTAAAGCTTTGCCAAGACCTTGGGCTAGGTCCTGGGGGTTTCTACCAACCTGGTTACCGCAATGGTGCAAAACTGCAATTGAAAATGATGTGTCTCGGTAAGGATTGGGACCCTGATACAGGTATGTATGGAGAACATCGGTCGATTGATGATGCTAAACCACCCAATATTCCTCTTGAATTTCACCAGTTGGTTGAGAAAGCTATGAAACATTCCCGTGCATTTGTCTCTAAAATCAGTGGTGTGGAAGATATTATTCCATGGGTATCACCAGATTTGTGCATTGTAAATTTTTACTCAGCTAGTGGGCGGCTTGGTCTCCATCAGGTTCGCATTAAGAACTTTCTTTAGTCTTTATTCCTTTCACTGAAATTTGCTTTAGCTCATGTTTATTATTCTCTTTTAACAATACTGAAGCTGGGAATAATTTCTTCAATTTTTTATTTCAGAAGAGAACTAGGGTAGTGTTGGGTTGGAGGATTTAGTTTTTCGTTTAGTGAATGCACTGTTCAATGACCAGAAGCAATTCCAAGGATTGAATGATGTAATTTTGGCACTCGGGGAATTTGGTAAATTTTATAGGAAGACTTGCATTAAATTTTTGTTATTACCAACTTATTCTACCAAATTATATGCTGTTCAAGCCCACCTGAATACCACAGTGTATTAACTCCTGTTGTCTTAATTTACTTAATGACTTCAAATACAACTCATTATTCCAATTGTTTTGATGTGAACTCATGTATCATATTAAATTGAACTATGGTCGATTTGATGTGAACTTCTTTTTGTTGCCTTGTGCATTCAACACAATTGTGTTCTTTCCCTTGAGGTTGATATTCACCTTTCAGGCATTTCATGTTTAGTTAAAGACTGCTGATGACTCACTATTTATACCCATGCAGGATAAAGATGAAAGCGAAGGAAGTCTTAGAAAAGGATTACCCGTAGTATCATTTTCCATTGGAGATGCAGGGGAGTTCTTATATTCTGATAATAGAGATGAAAAGAATGCTGAAAACATTTTACTGGAATCAGGAGATGTTCTGATATTTGGTGGGAAGTCAAGACATGTATTTCATGGCGTACGTGCTATCCAAAAAAACACTGCACCCAAATCTCTACTTGAGGAAACGAATCTTTGTCCAGGCCGACTAAATCTGACTTTCAGACAGTATTGAAAATGTTATATATGCTTGAAAATTTTTCAAGCGATTGTAAATTTGATTTTGGATTACGTCTAGGGAAGCAATGAGTTTCTTTTGCAAGTACGTACAACTATTTTATGTTGTAATAGTTAGGCCATAACGTATTCTGTTGAATATAATGTGAATGAAGTCAAGGTTATTTTTATTAATCTATCTAATGTCAGAGAAAAATTATGCAAACTGTTATCTGATGCGTAATGCAAGCATAAATCAGTGGAGAGTTAGGTTGGTACAAAATGAGATTTCTTGATGTGATACAATCCTATCTTTTAGGAAAGCTCTTTTTAAATATAATTTTTATTGTTACTTGTAAGTTTTGGAGGCTGCATATGCAGTGGTTATTATTATATTATCATATTTTAATAGCTGCATGTGATGTGATTTTCTTCTGAAATTTTTTAGATCTCCTACTTTCTCATGGTGGGTGGGCTGCCATAGATTGGTAAAGGCAACTTTCTGTTGGCATCCGGTAGGCCTAATATTTCCTACAAATGGCCATTCGTTTTTGGCAGGTTAACTTCCAACACTCACTTAACCTAATGTTGTATGGTTCGCTATGAAGTCCATGACATTCTTTTTGCTGCTTTAAGAACTATATATATATAAATTAGCATGCTTATGCTATAAGTACAGCCACAAGATTAACCACTGGCGAGTCACTCACCAAGAAAATGCTCCTTAAACACATTCGTGGGATCCAAGTCAGCTTTTCAGCATTCATCAGCATCTATAATAAACATATACTTATTATTTAGAAATAAAAATGTATTTGTTTTTTGAAGTTCATGGAGTATGTCTTAACAGGGTTCAATTGAAAATGGCAGGAAAAGAGAGATCTAGCCATGCTGGAGAAGCAGGGCACGTGCTAAATCTATCAGCAAGAAAATCTGAGCATTTCGCGTGTGCCCTTGTTCTCCAGCTTGGTTTCTATCTCTTACAGACTATGAAGTTCAGGAAAAGAATTGCAGCTGCAGGGTAAGAATTTCTTTTAATTACTATGTGAGATATTCAGGATTAATAATCATTGCTGTTAGAATATCTTTATTTGAGACAGAGGATCAATCTGCTTCAACAAATCTCACTCTGTAGACCTGAAAATGGCCTTATTATATAAATATATAAATACATACATGATTTTCATTGATAAATATGATTGACCAAACTTGTAATGAATTGTTTGGCTCAAGTTATCCTTGATAGGTAATGAATCTAAGTTACAGTGGAGATATATAAAATTCAGACTTCAGCTCCCTTTCAGTATCAACCTCGATCAGAACGATTATTCTCAAGAGCTGATGCTGCTGAATCTACATGAGATAGCAAACAGGAATAAACCTTTTGCTTCAACCGATCAGCAGTCTCCAACAATCCATTATATTTTCTGAGCTCAAGTTGTTTCTCGGTTTATCTAGCCATACATTTGCATGCTTGAGCTGTGACAATGTGACAGCAATATGGTTGTTCTCTGGCTCCATTCGCCGCCCTGCAATATCCTTACCCTTCTTTTCCTGAGAAGAAACACGAAATCCAGTGTCCAAAGCTACTTCCAAGAACTTCAAAAACCAAGTTCTAGTTTCATTTAATAGAGATTCTCTTAGTTCTTTGATGTCTTTTGCACTATCTCCTTTTGCCCACTCCAGCTTCTAGTTGTGTTTAATTCCTTTGCAGGCTTTGGAGTCTTTGTTGTGCTTTTTGCGTGATTTATATTCGTCTTTTTGCTTGTTTTTTCTATTTCTTGAAATGAAAAATTACTGGATATTTGAAGTGATTTATCTTTTAATGGGGGGGTTGCATTTGGTTGGTCGATGAGCTGTTGCAGAGTGAAGAACTTGGTCAAAGAGAGATGGGGGTTCTCTGGTGAGGCTGAAGACCGAAGATCAGCAAACATACTAAAAGAAAATAAAATTAGTTGGTTGTAGAAACTTTTATCTCTTGATGGTGATTTGACAAGAAATGACATTTGATGCTAAGTTGAAAAACTCTCTTGGCACAGGAGATGTATACTTACTTGAGGCACTTGATTAGAGTTGCAGCATTAGATGCTTCTTTCTGGGCTTCTGCTGCAACCAGAGAAGCTAAGTATCTCCTTTTAAGCATTCCCTTGGAAAATGATTACAAGAAATAAAGAAAAAATTATTATACAGTGTAATTGATACAAGAATTTTGAAAACTTTCTTGTTGGAAATAGTGAAAGAAAGAAAAAAGATGGAGATGAGAAATTCCCACATCAAAACGTGAAAGAAAAAATGAGGGCCATATAAATTAATGTAAAGCAAAATTTTAATGCATTAAAGCATTTTGACAAATGGCTTGCTCCCTTTATAAGGCTGATCATATGTTTACAGACGCTCAAAATTCATTACAACAAAATTAAATCACAGGCCCACGTCAAATCTAACCCTCTAAAATTAAATTAACTATCTCCAACATTCAACATTTCTGCAATTGTGTACGTAAATAATTATTACCAATTCTCATCCTCAATGGTGACAGCATGACATCAACAGGGGCGTAGCCAATGCTTTAATTTATTAAAAAATATATATTTTTATATATTTTATATACATTTTTAAATTGATCTGTTAAAATATTTAAATTAATCGTATTAAAAAATTTAAATTTTAGTCAATAATTTAAAATTCAAAACTTAAATTTACCTAATAAAAATAAGCTCAAAATTAATCAATAATTTATAATCCCAAAAAAAAAATAATTTACAATCTAAAAATTAAATTATATCCATTTCATTCCTTATTTTATTAAGGAACCATCATTTAAATAAAATAATTGACTATTAAAAAAATAAAAAATTTTAATTCTAAAATTGAAATAAAAAAAGAAAAATTATTGGCTCCCATCAAAAATTAATATTTTAAAGTGTGAAATAAAATATTTATTATAAATTTTTTATTTTAATTAGATAAAAGATACACAGCACTTTTATCTGTTTAAAAGTAATTTTTTATATATTATAATTAAATATTAAAATAAAATTTTATTATTTTATTTTGAATAAATTATTTTTATGGCACTAATTTTCATCTCATTTAATAAAATTGCTTGCTACGCCACTGGGCATTAATACTAATAAAATTTCCCAACAATCACTAAGCTAACTGAACAGACGACAAAAAAAAAACGAGGAAAGCAAAGAAAACAGGAAATTCACCTTTCCTGGCTTTGAGAGACTTGCAGGCAGAGAGGTCCATGATGTTGTCTCAAGAGCAAAGTTTTTATCTGAATTACTTGACAAGGAATTCAAGTTTGTACTTTCCAGTTTATTCAATGAGAGTTTTGCAGGCGTACTCCTGGAAAGCACTGGAGTCTCTTTTGCATTGTATACAGCAACTTCTGGCTTCAATGAAACTGAATCAGATAGATTTCGGAGAGTAGTAGTTGGACTTGCCTGCAATGCTGCCAATAACTGTCAATTGATTAACATTTACAGAATTTCTGCAGACTGCAAGATTTTCATACCTGACCATTGTTTTCTTGCTGCTTGCCTTTCACTAATCCACTCTTCTTTTTACTTGCTCCATTGTTCTCTATCTCATTACTTTTCCCACCTCCACTCGAATCCGATCCTCCTACTTTACTACTTGCTGTCAAAATACCCTGCATATATCCAGAAGCAACAGCAGCTTTTTCTTCCTTGATAACAATCTTTTGTCTTGAATTTTCTTCTTTTCCTTCAAGCAAGTCCTTCAATTTCGAACCATTTCCTCCTCCATTATCAACAGGAATTGGCCCCTCAGAAGGCACTAACATTTGCATCAAATCTTTAGGATTCCCTACAAAAGGATTTCTTCCAGGAACTGGCCTGACACCAACTAGTATTGGAACTGGTGTTCCAGCTTCCACTCTATCAACATAGAAAAATTGTCCAAGTTGTAACTTATTATTCAAAATCAGCTCATTGTCTTCCTTGGAAAGTGAGACATAAGTTGAATGTGAAGAATCTGATACTTTAACAAAGAATCCTTGATTTGGCCAGAGTTCTGAGCCTGTCAAAGCAGGCACAATTCTGATAACTTGTAGTAGAACAGACCTATACTCTCCACGAACCTTTACATTTGACTTCATACTTTGAAGCAGCTTTAGTGGCACTCCTGGTGTAAGAGATGCCATACTTTTTATTTCTTTTTCTCCTTATTTCAAAACTTTCTTTGTCGAAATTTGAAAAGCTGAATGAAACGATTCACCAAATTTTTTAGTGTTAGATTATTCAATGTAGTTGACTTATCTTTTGCACTACAACAACAACCAAGAAGAGCAAAATATTAAGATTTTTTTTTTTGACATTTACTATATTCTGTAAGGAAAGAATCAATCATAAATCTATTATCATATGTACTTACTACTAGACTATATTTTGATGAACAAAATTTTTGGTATTTAAATACTTCAAATATTAAATATAATTAATACCCAATTGCTACCCATATTAGATTATCTAATTTACTCCTACAAATTACTGAATTTTCTTCAAGTTTATTAACATTATTTCTACCAATGAAATTTGACCTAGTGGTAGAAGATGGCTGCAAGTTTGACCGCACTTAGAGTCTAATTATTAACTAGTGATAATTGCACATTTCGCTGCATAATAGACGCACGATCAATTTTTTCTTTTTAAAATATTATTCAAAATGTATTAAATGTCAAAAAAAAAAACTAAGACAAAAAAAGCATTATTTATAAACCAAAAAATGGTGCATAAACAAGAAAAAAGATAGTTTAGAATCTAAATCTTGATGATGCTAAAGCAAAATCTTGATGTGTCCAAGAAAATACAAATGTAGAGTGGAAAAATATAAAGAAGTTGATTCACAGATTGGGAGATATGAAAAGAATACCTTAGAGAAGAAAAAAAAAAAAGAAATACACAAATTCCAAGAAAGAATGTGAAAGATAGAGATTAAAGGGTTCTTGTGTGAAAGGAGATGATAGAAAAATGGTGGAAAAGTACAATATAGTCTGAAAACAAAGTTGTTGGTGTTGATTGTACAGAAACTATTGGCAAGGCCTAATATCACTATAGCTTTGCATTCCAGGCACGTAATCATCGACTTCACTTGGCTTGAAAGCCAAGAGGTGATTTTAATTACATATGAGAAATTTTGTGCTCATTTAATTATGTTTGTTTAACATAAAAAGGCAAATTTGATCTCAAGTTTTAAGTATTTGTTATAAAAAATTATTTTGATCTTAGGGTATTTTGGTCTATGGGATTTGTGGTCGCATTTCTCTTTTGAAGTTAGAAGGGATGGAGTTTTTAGAAAGGTAAGGGATATTTGGATGTCTTATTCTTGCATGCCAAAGTTGGGTCATTATATTCACCAATTAGAATTAAACATGCATTAAAATAGTCTTAAACACTTGATCTTTGATTATGGTTCTTTGTATTGGATAATCTTGGATAGTCCCTCCATTTGAAAATATCATCGAGAAGTAAACTTCACTCAAATTAATAATTATTTGAACCAACTCCCCACCACATTCCAACCTTTTTTTTATGAAATTTTTATTTTTTTCACTCATTTAAATTATTAAATAAGTTTGGATTAAGGCTTATTTCTTATATTGATAACAAAGAATATGCATTTAAGAAATATATTGATTAATATGCTAGCACAAAAATTAGGATAATTTTATTATAAAATGTGTTCGATTATTACTTTTTACGAGTATTATTCTTTCTTTTAGGAAAAAACATATTAAATTGTTATACTTATTAGTCATGTATGTCTCAATATCTTTATCCACATTAATATTTTTGGAGTAAAAATGAAGAGTTGAAATAATCATTAGTCTACAATCATTCTCTAATTCATATTATTTCATACCATAGCTCGATAATGGACTTTTTACAAAATTGTCAAGAAAAGAATAAATAATACAAACTTATGAGAATTTTAAAATATTTTTAAATGTGATAATTTTTTTTAAATTTACAAATTTAACATATTTGTATAATAAACTTATGAGCTTATTATAAATTTATTTATTATATATTTTCGTAAAATGAAAAAAAAAAACTCTGATGAAAAATATAAAAATTTTAAAAAATCTAGGAAGGGGTGTAATTTTCAAAAATAAATTCTTGGCTGCAGAATTATTGAAAAGGATTTAACACAGAGGTTTTACGGATCCATTCAGAAATGTGAAAAAATCACTGAAAAAAGATCTTAGATTTTCTGGGTCAGAAAAAAGGCTAGAATTTTATTACCCAATACAAGTTAGATGAATCAATGAGTCAAGCAAAAGCAGTAGCTTCAGCTTCAGCTCTCACCAACTTAGCATACACACCATTAAGATGGGAATTCAAGAGAGCATCATGACTGCCATATTCCACAACTTCACCATCTTTTACTACAGCAATCATATAAGCTTCTCTTATTGTAGATAGCCTGTGGGCTACTACAACAGTAGTGGCTTGCTTAGACACATTCTTTAGTGCTTCTTGAACATGTTTCTCTGATTCCAAATCCAATGCACTACTTGCTTCATCTAGTAATAGTACCTTTGATTTCTTCAGTATTGCCCTTGCTATTGCTATTCTCTGTTTTTGACCACCTGATAGCTGGACACCACTCTCACCAACCTAAAAGAAAAGGCAAGTAATTAGATTCATGTTAAAAATGCATAATTTGGTTGTACTAAAATTTTGGTTCACATAGGTAGAACCTAGTATAAAATAAGATAATACAAATTGAGATGGTTTGACCACGTAGAAAAAAAGTCCTAGTAGAGATAGAGCAGATTAAGGCAGATACAGCTAGGAGAGGTAAAGTAGTGCTAAATAAAGTAGTTCAGAATGACATAGTCCATAATTACTTCGAGTGAAAAACGAGAATGTGTATAGCCAACCCCAATTAAGGTTGAGTTGAGGACTGGATTGTTTTAAGCATACCTGTGTTTCATAGCCTTGAGGGAGGCTGCTGATGAATTTGTGAATATAAGATCCCATTGCAGCTTCTTCAATTTCAGCCCATGAAGCTTGTGGATCTCCAAATGCAATATTTTCTCTTATACTTCCAGCAAACAAAGCAGGTTCTTGACTTACCAAAGCTATTTGCCTTCTTAACCACTTGGCATTAAGATCTCTCAAATCCACCCCACCCATTGTCACCTTCCCTTGATTAGGATCATAAAACCTTTGTATCAACCATATAACTGTTGATTTTCCTGAACCACTACCACCCACAAGTGCCACCATGCTACCGCCTTTGATCTTCAAACAAAAATCCTGCAACACAATAATTTCAGGCCTGGAAGGGTATGCAAATGTTACCTGCCTGAGCTCAATATCAAATGGTTTTGATCTGTCAATTTTTCTGCCTCTTTCTCTATCATTACCTATCAATGGCTCACGATAAATGATATCAAAAATAGCAGGAATTGCTGTCCTAGCCATTGTAGTATCTGGTGCTAGTCCTGCTAATTGTCCAACAGAAAATGAACTCAACACAAGAATGAGGAAAATCTTATATACCTCACCAAAATCAGTCTCCCCATGTTTTACAAGGTATGCACCAAACCAAAGTGTCAAGGTATATGCACAATACATTGCTCCTTGAGAAAAGCCAATTGTTAAGCCTAAAATCTGTGATCTTTTCACTGATTTCTTCTTGGGTTCAACTATTGCTCTATCAAAGGACCTAACAATATGTTCTTGAGCAGAAAAGGTTGTTACTGTTCTTATATTTGAAACAGCACCTGAAGCAATATTGCTAGCTTTAGCATAAGCAGTATTATCTAATTTTGGTCCAACATTTATGATCAAACTCAAGTAACTAGCACCAAGAGTGAAAGGAGATAGAGCAGCAGCCAAAAGGGCAAGTTTCCATTCCAAGAATAATGACACACCAAGACCAACAGCAGCTGAACTCAATCCCATTAACAAGACTGAGAATCTATCACCAAGAACTGATCGAAAACCTAATGTTTCAGTTGATAGCATTGAAACAAGTACACCTGTCGAATTTTCTTCGAAATCAAACCAACCAGGTTCTTGTTTTAGTATTGATTTAAATAACAGGTTTCTTACTCTCATTGTTAATTTAGTTCCTGCCCATCCACATAAGCCTTGTTGCCCTGTCATTGCAAGAATGCACCCTATTCCAAGGCCTACAAGTTCTATACAGATGTATCCAACATCTTGCTTCACTTTTGAAGGGTCCTTATCATTGTAGATTTGAAGGGCTAGGCCTAAAAGGAAAGGAAAGACTGAGAGAATTGCACCAGCATGCATACCCAAAAGGAAGCCTAAAAGAAGCATTATAATTTCTGGTCTTTGGAGATTCCATATTTCGGAGAGTTTATACTTTCTTGGCTTTGGTATCTCTTGCATTTCCTCCTCTGCTTGATTTTCTATATGCATAGATTTTAAATTTCTTGATCGTGATGTTTCCTTCACATTCTTTGATCTTTGATCATGAGCTGATTTTCCATAAATGGAAAATTCTGTCTTCTTAAAAGTATGATCCATATCTTTCTCTGTAGATTTTGGAGCTGATTCAGAGGCAAGCTTGACAAGGTCATAGTAAGCACCGGCATTTTCCATTAGCTGGCGATGGTTACCAATTTCTACCACAGAACCCTGATCAAGAACAACAATGATGTTGGCATTTCTTACTGTTGCTAGCCTATGAGCAATTACAATGGTTGTCCTGCCAGTGGAGATTTTATCAATAGCTTTCTGGACAATAGACTCAGACTCGGCATCTAAAGCACTGGTGGGTTCATCTAGAAGAAGAATCTGAGGGTCCTTAATCATGGCTCGAGCTAGCGCAATTCGCTGCTTTTGCCCACCTGAGAGTTGATTTCCTCTATCTCCAACCTGCATACAGCCCAGGTACCAATAGTTAGCACTTTTGTGGTGTGTGTGTATAATTCTGTGCCTCCAGTTTTGAGAGGATTACGTTATAGTACCTGAGTGTCATAGCCATATGGAAGGCCAGAAATAAAGCTGTGAGCAATGGCGGCAATACAAGCATTAATTGCTTCTTTTTCTGTGGCATTTTGCTTCCCCATCATCACATTTTCTAGTATGCTAGTACCAAAAAGAATTGGCTCCTGCCCAACCATACCTATTTGATCTCTCAACCACTTCACTTGTAGTGTCCTTAAGTCATGACCATCTAAGGTAATTGTTCCTGCAACAATGTGAAGAACTTAATTCATATTTGGAATCAATAGAATTCCAATACCCATAGATATGTAAATACAGATTACCAGGAATTACCTTTGATGGGATCATAGAATCTCTCTATCAGAGCAAAAATGGTGGACTTGCCACCTCCACTAGCACCAACTAATGCAAGAGTCTTTAAAGATGGAATGACCAGATTGAGAGAATTGAGAATTAGAGTATCAGGACGAGAAGGGTAAGCAAAGGTAACATTTCTAAACTCAATCCTTCCGCGAACACTTGACAGTGTTCTCCCATGGGAACTGTAAGGATCTATATCAGGAATTCTGTCTATTATTCCATACACCCTGCTGGCTGCTACTGTGCCTTGTGCGAATTGAGCAAAATAAGTCAATGACAATGCCAAGCCTCTGTTAAAAAAAATGAAGATAATGTTTCATTTTTCTGATTGAAATGAAGATCTAACTTTTGGAAAGATTAAAATGTCACAGAAAGAGAAGAGCTCATTAGACCTTCCACCAACATTGACACCAAAGAAACAAGCAATTGCAGCACCTCCATTGATCTCACCCCTTGCAACCAATATAGAACCATACCAGAAGGCCAATGCCCATGTTGAGTATGTAACCAAGTAAATAACTCCCATTCCTGCACCTTTAGCAAACCCAACCTTTGCCCCAATAGGCACTGACTTCACCAAAAAATCAGCATATTTCGCTGCCAAATTATCCTCAGCAACAAAAGAAAATACAGTTCGAATTGCACTAATAGCTTGTTCAGCAACACCACCTGCTTTCCTATATGAAACCTTCAATTATAACAAGCAAGAATAACAGAAAAGGTTAAAGAATTTTCTTTGAGCATTTAGCAGAAAATGCATATCAGATTCTTTTTATTAGGAGCTATGACACATAGTTCTTTTACTAAAGCCAATTCTTCTGAAGTTACTATCATTCATACCTCTTCTTTTGTGGCTAGTCCAACATAAATGGCCTTATAAGCAATGCCACAGAACATCATCAATGGAGTGACAGAGAAAACTGCTAATGATATCTTCCATGACCGTAAGAACCCAACGGTATACCCACAGATGAATGTAAATATCTGGTGGACGAAATGTGCCATCTGCAATTGTTATAAAAAAAAAAAAGAGTTCATCCACTATAATCTTATTCAAAACTTGGCCTACCTGTTATACTAAAAAAACATTGCAGGCTTAATCACAATTAAATAATATCATAAGTATTGATATGCAAACATTTATGCTATTAGGCTGCAAAAAAAATAAAGGAAAAGGGTAACCTAGCCGGAAGTGCATATTTTTCTATTTAGAATCGATTTCTTCTTTCCAAATATATTAAATGTCAAAAAAGATTAAAGGAAAAGGGATTAAAAAGAAAGCAGAGCAAAGATTTGACCTTTTCCCCCATTACTTCTTGGATTTGAGCAACATCACTTGAAATTCCATGCATAATATCACCAGTACCTACTTCAGTATCGTAAAAGCTGATATCTTGCCTAAGAACTGCTCTTAAATACATAGTTCGTATTCTATGTGCTGATCTTTCCCCCACCAATCTCCAACAAGTGATTTCTGTTCCATACATATATTTCATTCAAAGAAAAATCATAAAATGGATTCTTGAAAAGAAAAAAAGCTGTGATAATGGTCTAACCTTTCTTCTTACCTAAATATGCTCCAATCACAACTATTGCTGCTAGTACAGTCATTTGGACACAAATCTGTAATTTTAACTTAAAGGTTAATGAAATGAATATAAAACAATTTGCAATGCACAAAGTGAAAGTTTTTACCTTTTCTACATCCTTCATCATTTGGGTTTTGTTATCTGTTTTAGCAATCCTGTTCACAAAATCTCCAAAAAGATAAGAATACCATGGAAGAGCACCTCCATTTATGAGAGCTCCTAAACAACCCAAAATGACAAGCACAATGTCCCAATTTGTTGAGTACTTGAAAAGGCCAAACAAACCAACTTGTCTTGGTGGTTCTTCATCATCTTCTTCATCATCATCATAATCACGTTCATCATCATCATACCTCAAATTTCGATCAATATCAACATATCCATGATCAGATAGATTACCCACACTATGAGTGCTAGTTGATTTATAACCTTCATGACCATGATGACTCGTATGATCATAATGATGATATTGAAGATTCCCTCCATGTGAAATGCCATGGCTTATTTGACTAATACCATCATGTTCAAGATCCATATAAGCATGACAAACTGAAAGCCAACGAGAATCTTTCATTCCATGGAGATTAGATTCAGTCTCAGACAATCCAATTTCTTTCTCAACATCCTCTGCTGTGTGATAATCAGTCACACTATGTTCATCAAGTGTAGCCAAAGGACTAAACTTTCCAATTGATTCTTTCTTTTTGGCTTCCAATCTTGAAACCCCATGTTTTGATTTGCTACTAAAACCATCTGAACTATAGTTCTTGACATGAACTACTAAACTTTGATCATCTTCTCTAGCAGCATGACTCTGTAGCTCAAGTCTACCAGAAGGCACTGCACTATAGCTAGAAAATGAGTCATAATAAGGATTAGAAAAGGTTCTAAACCCACCATATGTGCGAGAAAGATAATAATCATTAGCTGATCTTCGAAAAACTCGAGTGTTCAATGGTGTGCTAGCTGTCCATGGGCTAAAAACAGCACCTAAAAAGCGATTATCTTGCCATCCTGAGGGCTCAAATTGCCAAGAAAGTTCACCTTGCCATGACAAATCATTGTCAGAAGCAAAAGGGGTGGGAAGAAGAGCTCGGCGAGGCCTTCTTCTTGGAGTGAAACTCCTGGATGTATCAGTGCAGCTGAACTGTGTGGATGACTGAGAAGCATAGTGTGAACTAACAGGTGTAGTTGTGTGCCTGTTTTGCCTGTGCCTGCGGTGATTATAGTTTGGTGAGTGACTGGTTTGGGAGTATTTGTCAAGTTCAAAGGAGGAATCAGCCATTGATATGAAAGTGTTTTATGGAATGGAAGAATTGTATAGCGATATTCAAGAAAAAAATTGTTAGGACATGAGAGAAAAGAACAAAGTTCAGCTTAGTTGTAGCATTGGTTTGCTTAAAGTTCAAAGACATTGAACATGCCGCCTGTTTTCTAGCATACATATTCATATATTAAAGATAGAGTATGTAATTATACACCAAGGTACAATCGAGCACTTAAGTGCAAAAGCAATTAAGTATATATTTAGTGAGTGTATATTTTACTGAATAATAGACTTAGGTCAATCTTATACTATCTATAATTAGTTGAAATTTATTATGAAAAAAGAAATTTAATTTAGTTATATATATATATAAATGATTTGAATGTTCAATTTTTTTTCTAATGAAAATACATTTATAATTAGTGGTATGTGCAGAAAATTACTAAGCAGTCTCAATTTTCACAGAAAAAAAATTACAGATGAGTTTATTATAAAATTGAACATTTAATATTAAAATAGTTTAATAATGAATTTGTGCTATTAAATTAACTACGCCTAATATATGGCAATTCTATTTTACGACTTTGCATATTCTGAAGACATTACATAATAGCTTCGTTTTTAATTTTTTAAAAAATATCTTTTACTGTATAACATACCAAACAGTCAAATATATATATATATATATATGTAAATTTTGTATAAAATTTTATGAATTAAAATAAAATTTATTTAAATTCATATATATATATTATATAATTCATTTAAATTATGTATATAATTTTTTATATAAATAATTTATTTAAATTTAAATATATAAATAAATATATATAAATTCATATATAAATATAAAATTTATATATATAAATGAATATATATAAATTCATCACATATTATTTTTGCATTAGATTTTGTTACTGAACACATTACTTGCTTAGTTGCGTTTGTTTTAAAAACATATACAAAAGAAATTATAAATGATATAAATTTATAATTCAGACTTTCGTTACTTTCTAGTTCTTTGTTCGCTATTTACAATACCTAGTTTTGGACAGTAACAAGGAGACCTGGATTACAATGATAATAGTGCATTGTGGTTAAATTAATATTTTTAAATACTTCATTCATTTTAAATTAATAATTTTTTATTCATCTTAAATTATAATTTATTTATCATTTTAATAAATTAATTAATATTTCAAATTTTTATTACACTCATATTCAATATTATTCATTAAAAATGTTTAATAAATGTATTTCATATTAAAACAAGATTAAAATAAAAAAAATAAATTTACTTTTCTAATTAAAATAATTAATTCTTATTAATTCTTATAAAATATAAGTTTGCATATCAATTCAGTATAAAAAAAATATGATATCATTGTATTATTATATATTTATGAATCAAATTATTATATTTTTTAGATTTTAGACATTGTCTTCTACTTGTTCCTTTGTATTACATTAGAGATATAAAAGCATATATATATATATATATATATTTTTGTTGAAGGTGGACATATATATATATATATATATTTCTTATATATATATATGTCCACCTTCAACAAAATATATATATATATATATATATATAAGAAAAATTAAGCCAAGGACATATGGACAGTGCAGGAGACCATAGACCAAGCCGGCCATTAATTTTAATTTTACATAATAGTTAATGATTTAGCTTATAGATTAGACTCAAAATTAAGATGAAAGGACTAAGTCTTATGATAATTAATAAAACATTAATCTTGTCTTTCTTATTTTATCATATTATGTTTATTAAGATTTAAGACTTATTATGTTCAATGTTAAAACTAAAAGTAGCTGTTAACGGATTTTCCAAATGCCATATACAGCATTATCAGTAACAACCGTCGCCCCATTTTGTCCTTCCTAATGCTAATTAATTACTTGGAAATTTTGTTAAGCTAACTCACGGAGTTAAAAGAGTTCAAAATTTATATAAATTGTATATTGAAATCTCATATTTTTAATACACATATTTTTTCTATAATTAAATACCTCGGCTCTTACTCTTATCTATACTAATCCGTTTCATATTTTCTTTTTCTATATTCTCCCAATAATTATAATCTGACATATAAAATACCTTTCTTTAAATCTTGAGTTGTTTACATGCTTAAAACTGTGATACCAATTTATGATAAATCTTGAAATAACCACATCTCAAAAGATAGCACAAAAAATTAAAAAATTAAAGTCCACGTAAAAGCACTCCCCCTCAGCCCTTTATCATAGGTCTTGTCCCATTGTAGAACAAGTCTCACATTCCACTTTGGTTTTTAACTAATAAAGGGCTGCTAATGTGGCAGCCCTTTATTAAAAAAAATAAAAAAATTATAAAAGTAAATAAATATTTTTTTAATAAAAATAATAATTTTAATAATTTATAATAAAAATAAATAATTTTATTTGAGTCACACTTAATGTATGTGTGGCATTTTAATGAAACTGATTGCCCCACCCATTGTAGATGCTCTAAATCCCACATTGGAATTTTATAATTCCAATTGAGATTCAACAGGTCTCATACATTGCCCAAAGATCCTAAAATTTAACAAATTTTTGTACTTATATCAAATGAACTTTGTAATAAAAAAAAATTCTAATCACATTTAATTAATATTCTCAACATGGTATTATTTTTCTGAATGACTCACAATAATATTAAAGCCTACAAGTTATAATGCAGAAAAATTATTGCACATAGCTGTAATTTCCCATACTTGAATACATGCATATCTCGGACACCATTCAACGATGGAGCCTTGGTAGAGAAACTTATTACATTATCTCACTCTTCCTCCATGCATGGAGATTTAAAAGTAAAAAAGAAAAATTCTTTGAGGTTTGAAATGAACATTTACACATGCATTAAAGAAATAGAGAAACGTTTCAGAGCAGTAGTGGGGAGAAAGGCAGACAGTGAAGAAGATAAAATGCAGTAGTCATTGTTTACAATGCTATTACTCCGCAAAATCACATCTCTTCCTAAAACTGTCACCAACTCTATTTTCTATCAAGAGTCTGATTGCTCATATGCATCACACGAAGAGAAAGAAAAAAAAAAAAAAAAGAATGCTCCTAAACTACCAAAATCAGAAGAACGCCAATAGGCGATTTTGTTCAATACAATATACAACATATTTCAGCACAAGCATTTGTATCCTATATATATAATCCTTTACACCCTATCACTGGAGATGTTCCGAGCAGCAGCTGAAAGCTTTTCACTTAAGTAATTATCTGAGCTTCGAGTCACTACCCTTGCTTCGGAATGTTGAGAGAGAGAAGAATGATCGTGGTGCTGTAAAAAATTTGATCATATGTGTAAATATACCATCATTAAAGACCAATCTCCAAAATAAACAGAACATTTCACTTCATTTTTAATGTCTTCACAAGATTACTGTTAACTGGAGAACAATTGTTAACAACAGGATTGTAATGACCATCCTGAACTGCTAAAACAAAATCTTAAGACCTCCATTTGGCTTGGCTCAGCTTATACTACAAAAAGTCAAAAACATAGCCTAAAATAGGCCTCTTTGGAAGTCAAATCTAGTGAAGATAAAATCAGGATCTTAGCAAGCAACCATGGGAGCGCATGCACGAGGGGAAGAATGGTTACCTAAGTATGGATCTATTCCCTCTCATATGAGATAGTCTTTCAATTAGCCCATATCATTGTGGACATATTAATCAATTAACAGCTAGTCTTGGTGCCCACTTAGCTTTCTAATGGCTCAATAACCCAGTTTACCTCTGTAAGCTCACCATGCAGTCAACAAATTGAAAGCCAACTCTTTCAGGCTCATCTTGAGCTCAACTCAAGGAATGGATCAAATAGCCTAGTCATTCAACCCAACTTGGTTCAGGCCTTTTGTACACCTAGACTAATCAGTAGCAAGACAATTTCCAGTTTTCCCTTCACGGTTTCAGGTTCAAATTTGTCTGAGCTAGGAAGAATAACGTTTGTGCTATTTGCCAAATATGAATAACGTTTGTGCTATTTGCCAAATATGGCCTTAGGTCAAGTTATGCTGTACATGGACAAGCCAAGCCTACACAGGATACATTTTAGAAAGTCCTTTAAAGAGACTATTATTATATATCGTAACACATTCATAAGATTTCCAGCCAATAAAAATGTATATAATTATATTAACATTGATAAAAGAAGCATCACCTTTAATAGAGCTTCCAGACATATGGTCATCCCTCAATTTGAAGTTAGCTGGAGGTGCTGGTATGGAGCTATGAATAGCTTGAACTGTAGGAGAAGAGGCATATCATCATCTACTCGAGGATTGTAAAGGTAGGCCAAAAGGAAAAGAAAAAAAAACTTTTTTTTCAACACGAAAAAAAAGGGCTCTTGCATTTGGTGAAGAAATATAACAGAAAACAGTTATAACTACATAAATAACCTGATTCAAAAGATTTAAAGCAGGGGTGCAACAAGTTCAGCATTCTCCCTTGTTTGTTGGATAAAATTGTCCCAATTATGCCACTTCATCTTCTAGCATACGAATATCAATAGATTATCACTTACATGGGCCAAACCATTCAAACCAATTGGCTTAACAGGTTTAATTAACAGGTTAAAAATATTAATCAGTATCACAACTCAAAAGCAGGGAAGAGACAAAATGGGAGATAAGTGTGCTACAAAGGCCTCTAAGAAAAGAGAAAACTCAGGTATATATATGGCAGCCTGGTGCACAACAGCAGAAAACTCAGATGATGGTTGACATTTCAAGTCACGGGAACTCTTGGAAGCACCACAGCAGAAAAATAGTTGAAGAATATCAAGAAAAGGACACGAGGGAAAAAGTTGGGATTCAACTTATCAACAAAATTGGTCCTCATTAGGATCTCTACAGCAATCAAACAGAAATAGAAAAAAGAATCGCTTGTGAACATTCTGACAGAGTTAGCTGTTACAGGGTGAAATTTTTCAATGGAAAACAATGGTTGTTAGAATTTAATTTTGATACGCCAGCATATATTTGATTAATGCACTTAACAAACAAAAACAACATAACTAACATTCCAGAAAAGAGATATATAGCTTACCCTGCTCATTGAACAACTCGCTTTCATTGAAAGCATCATCAGAAGGATGACTCTGTGAGAATCCCATCCTTGACTTCCTCAAGTCTTCTGATGACCGATTGGCAGGATCTCGCCCATCCTCTGTATCATCATCTCCTTCAGAAGTTGTTGCAGAAATCCAGTCAACTAAACTCTCTGTTCCACGGCTTTTCCTTCCAAACTTCAACAACCGTTTGAACCCTTTTGTCATATCCTTGCGAGCCTGATTATGGGATGAATTACCAACAAGGATAGGTTTCTGAGCACTTCCCCACTTCTTCCTCATCCGAGCCACATCAGCCTCTGCTTGGGAAAGAGCGTGAGAATTCCAGAATGATTGGCTCCCAATTGGAGAGTCCACAGAAGCATCAATATATGAGATTTCATGTGGGTAAGAAAATGGATTATGCATGCGAGAGTTCCATGACACTGGGCTTTCCCCAGGGGAGTCTTGCAAGGAACCTATGGTGTGGAACGTAGAAGGAACACAGACTGGCAGTTCAGCAACTGAAGAAGGATCAATTTGAGAAAGAGATCTTAAAAAATCACCATTCTCAGATTCAGACATCTTGTCAGATTCTTGGCGCAGTCTCAGTTTTCCATTTTCAATGTTAGCACAATCTTCAACCTCAGTTGTTTCGAGCCCCTCTTCCTCCTCATCATCTTCTTTTGTAAGATTGACTGAATCTTCTGCCTCAAAGGGTGAGTCTTCAAATTCTTCATTTTTCAGAAACTCAGATGCTGCTGAAGCTTTCAATTTAGCAATACTAGTTCCAGCACCAGGACCTATGCCATTACCCTTCCTCAGAAAAGTTTTTGATTCCACATTCTTCGGAAATTTGTCATATTGGCCCGGGTCAACTTGCTCTTTATCAAACTTCAGTGGTGCCAAAACATCTTCTGAGTTCAAAGGAGGCAAATCCTTCAATTCAGCTGGACTAGCAGAGCTTTTCCTCAAGGACTGAGAACGTCGGGGCTTTTCTTCCTTCACAAGAGGTATCTCTTCAGTTGTACTCTTGCTGCGGGCAAAATTTCTCAACTGTGTGCGATTTGCTGTTTTGCTGACTCCAGAAGAGGGCTTTGTGTTCTCTTTTCTGAAATCGGAGAAGTTTGGTACTGATTGAGCTACAGGATTTTCTGATTGCCCTCTCCGCCTACCAGAACTGGGATTAGACATTTTGGTTGATGACCGAGGAACTGATGCTGCTGCTGTTGTACAAGGTGTTGATGAAGACAAATTTCTGTTCAGCAACTTCTTATTTTGGGAGCTTTTAGAAGCACCATCCATTAAAGAAGCATCACCTAATGATCTGTCTTGTCCATAAAATTTCTGTTCCAGAAAATCAGAAGGATCTTCATCCTCTTCACTCTGAAGAGAATCCATCAAATTCTGTAAAAAGAGAACCTTACCAAATTAGGAAGCTCTAAAATTCCAATAAATAAAATGAAAATCAAAACTTCAGCTGTCAGAATTTAATTTTCAAAAACATAGCATAAAAGGTTGAATACCTGCTCTCTCTTGATGCTAGAACGAGAATGGAATGCCCTGAACTTCTCTGCACAACGAGCATTAGACACTGAATCCAGTCTATCAGCAGACCCAGAAAATTTGGCCTTCATTTCAGCCCTACTCTGCTCAAGGCTATCGTGCATGGCCTTCAATTTGGCTTCCTTCTCTACTCTTTTTGTGCCCCACTCTTCCCTCAGTTTTGCATCTCTTTTTTGCATGTACCTCTCATAGAATTTTCCTCTAGAATCATCTGAAAAATTGAGCTCAGAGAAATTATGTCTCAAAGAACTGCCATGGTCCTGATGATCTACCATCTTCATTGGTGGAGTGCTAAAATTGGTATTATCATTAGCAACCACAATTGGTTCAACCTCTGTCTTTCTATCCTGCACCTGCAGAGAAGATATCTCCACTGCTGCTGGTTTTCTATGCTCTGAACTTATTGCCTGTTGAACCTGCAACTCAGTGGGTTTGCTTCTCCTAGTAGAACCAGATTGATCCACAGGAACCCGAAGCTTGTGCTCCACAAAAAGCTTTTCAAGTTCATTTGCTTTCATTTTCAGCTCATCATTTAGCTCTTGATTCCCCTTAGACTGCCTTATCCTCTGAGCTTGCTCTACTGATGCTGTCGGCACAGTGCCAAAGCTCTCTTGACTCTCAAAAACCTTCTTACTGGGAAAAAATGACCTGTTACTTCCATAAGCAGAGCCACTTTCATCTCTTCTACCTTGTAGCTTCATAATCTGTTCTGAACCAATAGGAGGAGGTTTCTGGACCTTCATTTTTTGGCCTTCAAGATCTTCCACTTTTGTCAATTCCTTTGCAAACACTGCAATATCCTTTTTTCCCACTTGCTCGATTTCCCCAGTAAATGATTTCCACTGTGGCTGAGAATCTAACTGATCATTTTCAGTCTCTTCATATGCCACTTCCTTAACTGTCCCTCCAAAACCACCTTCAAACTGCCCTGAAAGAGATCGGTTATGAATCTGAGAACCCCTAAATCGTGACTGACTTTGTGGCTGATCCCTTATTTTAACCTCTTGAATAACTCTATTGCCAGATTCAACATCAGTTACCTTGCCCGCAAAACTTCCAACCTGACCCTGAAACTCAGATTGGCTGTTTGCTCCAACAGTATCCCCTCTATCTAAATAACTCCTAGACTTATCCCCAAAAACTCTTTGATCTTTTACACTGCTAGTCTTGTCATCCCCACCCAAGGTACCCTTAAACTTCTCATCCCTAACCCCCTGATCAAACCCAACCTCCTCACCTCTACCAGCAAATGACTTCAATTGGGCCTGAGACCCTACTGGATCTTTCCAGCTAACTTTCTCCTTCAGATCAACCTGATCTTTGGAACCAGAAACACTCTTAGCCTCAGTCTTAACTGAACTCACTGTGTCATTCAACTCCTTTTGCTCCTTATTATCCGCATATAAGCTAGGAAACAAGTTACTTTTGCTTCGGGATACAGAAGATGAAGAGGGTGTACACAGAAGACTATCTGTACTGTTACCATCCTTCTTGTCATTGCCCAAGTCAATGCTCATATCACTTGTGCCACTCCATCTCCTCAATACAGACTTTTCAACTCCGGAAACAGAAGACACATCCGAGGAGAGTCTCCTTAGTTCTACAGATTTTCCCACAGCTACAGGTTTACCCCCTGAATTCTCCTTCTGCTTATTCTCAAATAAGTTGATCCTGTCCTGCACACTGAGTCGCCTTGCAGGTAGGCTTGGTTGACTAGGTGATGACTCAGTCAAAGACTCCTCTTTCTTCTCTCCTCCTTTGTTCTCGTTTTGTGCAGTGAGGGAGGAATTGGGATGAAAATTAGAAGGTTTAGATTGGTTAAGGTGATGTTGGGTTTGCAAGTCTGGTTTTTGATGCTCTTGGCCGGCTTGCTGATGTTGGTGTTTATTTTGGAATGAGGAATGGTGGGGCTTGACATCGTGGGACCCATTTGAGTCTTCTGTGGGGTCATCAATTGACATATCAGATCCCCATGAAGCCCGGACCACTTGATCCTCGACATCTGGCTTCCATATATTGATCAGGTCAGGTCTTCTCTCACATACCGAGATAAATTTGGTACAAGCTTCACTGCACAAAATATGTAACGCTAGAATTAAAGTTCGTCACTTTTAGGGGCGAAAGAGGACGAAAAAGCATTTACGAAATAAACATTTGCGACAAAAAACCAAAAAAAAATATGTGAGACGTACAAGAAAGTTGGCACCTGGACAAAAGGGAAAACAACCCTGTAACTACTGAACCTGCCACACTGTGATAGGGAAAGTTGAAAAGATGAGGATTTTATTCTTTTGGTTCTCTCATTTAGATCTGAGATCACCTATTTTACATCTCAAATTTTATTATAAGCTCCCAATATGGTAGGAAACTTTTTCCCTTCCTAATTCCTTCCACAAAGATTCCATCTTTGTCCTAAATGGTCAGGTCAAACGGCATATTTAGAAAACAAATACATAGCCACCACGCTATGTACTTTAGATAATTCCCAATAGCGAACTATTAATAACGACTGGTCCCATTTTTTCTTCAAGGACACTCGGCACAATCATGAAGAATTTTCTCCAGTGTCCTTGATATTTTCTATTTGACCATTTTGACTAACATGAAGGGATCCCTATGCTCCAACCTAAAAACTTTAAGATAAAAAATATAAAATTGAGATGAGAAGTAAATTACGAGAAACCTTAAAGCTTAAAAACATTAAAAAAAAAAAAAGAAAAAATCCAAACATTGATCTGATCCCAGTCAATTTTTAATACAGAAAATTGAGACATTCGGAAATATAGTGATGAATTATGATGAATATTCACAAGTGGGCTCTGCATAGCTAATCATGAGGCCATGGATAATCAAACTTAATAATGAACCTACTCCCACTAATGGAAAAGCTAAGAACAAGGAGCACTAATATTTACAACTATCTAAAAATTGAGGCTTCTTTTCACAAGCACAAACATGATTGCCTGTGCCACGTCAAAGGAAACTATAATGCAGTACTACCCAACAGTATCCAGATAAAACATGAAGTTTTTTATCCATCCCCGTTTTTCACAGCCATAAATCTTAAACAATGAATGCTAGATACTATATCTTTGTCAAGCCAGTGCATCAAAAATTACATCGAAGGTTACACTCTAAAGTTGTACATGGTGAGACTTCAGTTTCCGAAAAGTTAAACAATCAGACAATGTCATGTTATATCCTAGGCAATATGTAGTACCTGAAGCTGCAACTTATGAGCACTCACTATTAATACAACAACACACAGATGTATGAGAAATGCATTTTAATCTTAAGGTTGAGAGACCACAATAAACTTTAGGGCTGATGATTTTTTCCAGGAATTCTGACGCCACACCAAAATAAGCAGCTTAGTTGATGGTATTGACAAAGTAGACAAGGCAAGGTAGGGAAAGGGAATAGCAGAACATCAAGTGCAGTAAATCTTAATCTGGGTTATTGGCTAATAATAAGTTCTCCACAGAACAAAGATCAAGTGGTCAAAATATGCAAGGGAAGTAAACCTATTTGCCATCGAGTCATATTCACCCTTCTTTTTACCCTCAGTGGCTTGCCAGCTATTCAATTCCGTGCTTGGGCTGGTCCCACAAACAAGCCGTTGATGACAAAAAATAAAAGTAGTAAAATACAAAAACTGCCTAACTCTAAACTGACACTACATTCTCCTGCTTCCTACAATTTTAGGGAGGAAATTAGAGCCTAAAAATAGTTCTTAAATATTTTCCCCCTCACTTCATATCCCTTGTCTGTTTGCCACTCAACCAAACAAAAGAAAATCTACTCTTCTCCCATCAGCTCTATCTAAAGTAAAACTATGGCATTGCATAGATGCACACAAACACACAATTAAGAGGTAATTAGGTTAGAAGGATTTTCCAGCACGCTTACTTCAAGTGATGGGCACCAAAGCAATCTGAAAAGAGCTGGAGCTCTGGTACAGTATCAGGGTTAAAGCCAGCAGCTGATGCACGAGCACAGGCTGTGGTTAAATCCTGTCTAACTGCAGTGAGCCGTACATCAATTGCGCGGAGGAGCTCCTTCCTGTAAATTAAAATGAAAAACAAAATCAGAAGCAACTTTGAGAGAAAGATGAAGCATGTCAAAAATCCATTTAGTGATTCATAACAGTCAAACCTCCGAATCTCATGCCTCAAGCTCTTAAATTTCACAATTTTAAGATGATATCTACAATATAGTAAATTCTTGCAGGAAATAACTGTGTTCATGAACTATCTCAAACCAAACACTAAAAAACATGAGTTCCATAACTAAATAGTTCATTCAACTACCAAATTGCTTGTTATGACCTCCTATTTCTAATAGATGCCTAGTCTGACAATAAAAGCCCTACTTAAACCATTTTACTTACAAAGCAAATCCATCAATAGCTGGAAATTCCAAATTTTCAACAGAAGATGAAATCAACAGCCAAGCAGGTATAAGTTTTTAACTTCTGATATAGAGGACAACAACCCACTCACACCTCAAAACAGAAAAACAAAAATAGAAAAGGAACTTTACTTTGTTGCATCAGCTCCTGCCACTGGTCCTGTTCCATCCCCACCTGGAGCAAGTTATCCAAACCCTGAGTCAGTATATGAGAAATATGTACTTTATCAGGTTTTGCAGAGACAGTTCAAATTTTAAATTTTATGAAATTGTGGATGTTTATTAGCACAAGGACCAAGGAGAATGAGTTCACAACTTTTCTGAGAAAAATAGGACTTATGATTTCAGCATTTTCTTTTATTCTTTGCTTTTTTGTGTCTATGCTTGTCAAAGGGAGTAAATTATTCATTTTTTCTTGTAGATTCAGTGCAGTTGAACTTTATGCCACACTCACATATTCTCTATCACATATTCTATAATACAAAATTCAACCAAACCTTAATCTTGAACTAGCTGGCTCGGATATGCATTATTTTCTTCCATTTGGCCCAATTTAGGTCTAAATTGTCAAAAAGATTTAGGGCTACTAAATTCTTTCTTACTTCTTCACCTAGATCATCCCATTCACAATTTCTCGTAACTTGCAACAATATGCTCAACCTTCCCTAATGGTGCGTTTGTTGATCTAAACAAGGAGCTTAGATATGTAAGCATGTTTTCCTTGGCATAAGGCAGAAAATGGCATGAACCAAAACAACATGGACCTTTCCTGTAAAATTCTCATTGACCATTTCATTCCAACTTTGCAAAACATCAGATATAATTTGCTAATAATATAAATATTGAAAAATTGACCACCCAATCCATAAACATTCTCATCAAAACATCCTTCCCCTTCCCTCTCTCTGCCTTTCCTGACTTTGGACAACCATACTCACATTAAAATTAACAATAGCCACATAATGCATCCCCTCAAACAAACGAACAGATAGAAGATTCACAATAATTTTTGCTCTGATCCAAATACTGCCGATGCAGGTTAAAAGAGATATGAAGGATTCCCTAATCCTACTAAGTGTTCCTCGTGCTTTCCAGATGAACTAGTATGTGACGAGCTCTCTCAGTACCTTTTTCATACTATCACAGAATACCACCAGCCTATTCACCTTACACACATTTCAAAATAGCCTAGTGTGATTACCTCTATCCTCCCTCCTTATCTAAATCGATGCTTCAAATATGCCTAAACTTAGTTGCAAATGAAATGTTTCAATTGTTAAACTAGATTTAACAGTCAACAGAAGCCATGCACTTGTAGCTAAAAGAAAAGTTCCCTTGCAAAGAATTTGCTGAATGTAAACAGCAAGATCTAAAGAATCTTCTTTTTTTCTGTATAGAGAAGGCATTTTCTTATTTTCATTATGAATTTCCAGTAACATTCTCTTTGGCACAATTGTGAAAAGAAAATTTGTGAACAAGAATCCAAGGAAATAGTTTATGGAAACTCCTTCGAAATCTAGAGTTAAAGATACGCATGCTTTTCTCCTTTTATAGAATCTACACATTTATACACTATGATGCACATGTAAGGGAATAATTTAATCTTCAGAGGAAGATGTTCACAAGTAAAAAAAATTTAAAAAAATAAATAATTTTGCTTTCATAAAATCCTGAAATAGCAAGTAACTATTTTTTGATTGGGCAACAGATGATATCAATTAATTGGCTCCAATATTGTTACACCACTTCAAACTTTAAATTTTATTTATAACTTTAATTCTTTTAGTTACAATAAAGCGAAGCAAGTAAACCTTTTGCAAGATAACAGTTACATTGCATTTTTTATTAAATTTTTAGTTTTATAATTATTTCAACTATTTATTTACATAATTTCGTGTAAAGTTAATGACTTTTTTTATCCTATACTGATTTCATTCATTTGCTAGTTAATTGAAAAAATTCACGGTAGCAGTGGAAATTCAGTATGGTTAAGGCAATCCTAACAAATTCTGATTTCCCATTTCCGATCCAGAAATGTTATTTAAAACCACGCTTTCAACACACCTCTTCATAATGGCAAAGCCCACTAAGAGGAGTCTAACTATTAATATTTATATAGGCAGTAGCAATTTACTCCCTCCGTTCCACTTCAATTGTAATTTTAAAAATAATTACACATACTAAAATAATCATTAGTGATTATAAATTTTATAAAAAATTATAATATTTTACTTAATTACCCTTTTCAATTATTCTCCCCTAATTAATTACTAACCTTATCTTATAGGGGGTAATTTGAAACTTTATAATTAATATTACATTGAATTTATAAAAGTGACAAACGAAGTGGAATAAAAAAAAAATTTTTACACATCAATTGAAGTGGAACGGAGGGGATACATTGTTTTTGCTTCTATAGCTGGTATCAATTTCTCCATAATAATAAGCAAAAAATCGTTAAAAATAAAATAAAAAAATATGTTATTGGTACTGAACATAGCATAACTCAGCTGTATCTTCTACACCTGTTATAAATTTGGATATTACAGCCATAAATAGTATTTTAAATGTATTTTATTTTCAGTGGAAATGGTAAATGTCCTTGAGAGATTCCAAAGCCACTCAAATTTCATCAACTGTTATGGAGAACAAGTATCAGGATTCAAGACTAGGGTATTTTACCTTCTATATATATGACTACTAAGCAATTGTTAAATGTTTAATCCACTATGTAGCAATTATATAACTTACTTGCGTCCAGATAAACCCAGGATAACATAACATAATGAATGAACTCCTCAAGGGTGAAAAGAACGAAAGAAAGAAAAGAAAGTTTTTTACCCAATGCAGCAGAAAGTTGATCTCTGGTTCCCTGAAAAAAAAAAATTCCTAAATTTAGTCCATGGTCTTTTATATTACCATAAAAGTGTTATTGCTAGATAAAATGGCAGTATTACCTGAGAGTAGATTCTCCGTGCTGCTTCCAGCTGAGACAACTCCGCATCATATGTATTGACCATCTCCAAAACCTCAGGTGTACTGACAAAACGCACAAACCTGAAAACAAGAAGTTCCAATGAAATTGAAAACTGAACTGAAATGAAATCATTTCTTTCTACAACAGAGATATAACATCTCTGTGGGCACTGAAATAACCTCTCAAGGGTTCCTTTCGTGAACCAAGTCTCAGCATTTCTCTGTCTTTCAACATGAAGCTTGATTGAATGAACTGCCTGTGCAACCTGCTCTTCAGCAACCTTCAAATGAGTCACAAATGGTTTTACCAATCCCGAAGCAAGCTTCTCTCTATTTCCATTACTTGACACGAACAATTCGCATCTAGCAAAAAAGGAAAAGGGATAAATATCAAATAGAATAGACAACTAGAAAATAACACTCAATAAGCAGGCATCCTCACCTTGAATGCTTCGGTGAAAGTTGAAACACAGCATAGTCAAGTGATGTGTCAGATTTCATTTTCTCTTAGTTATATTTACAAAATATCTTTGTTCTCTAATCTCCTCATATAACCAGATATTCTCTATGCACAACTCCCAGATCCTCCAATTCTTTGATTATTAAAGTACCAGAAGTGGGAGAACGTCAACTCAGAAAAACCCAAACTCACCATACAAATTCTGGAAAAAGATAGGAAAAGAGAAATGAATTACCAATAAGGCAATTGAATGCAGTTGATTAAAATGTAAGTTAACTCCATATATGTAAATCAACAAGGAAACCAATACTTCACTAATCCACATTACAAATCCAAATGGAAAAAGTAAAAAATAAATAATTATGTGAATAAGTAGATAATGGTCAAAATTTACTAATTTTTCCACCTGAAGACTTCCCAAGAACATCCACCGATCTTTATCCTAAAACCCAACTCAACAACAAAAATGCACCTGAAATTAACTGCAACTCCAAAAGAGAATCCAGTAGCTCATCTAGAGTAAACAAACAAAACCCAGATCTGATTCCATCAAAATCCAGCCGCAAATGCCCAACCAAACCAAACCCCACTATCAAAACAATCATAAAAACCAAATTCAAATTCAAAACAAAACAAAACCATTTTATATACAGTGAGAGAGTAGCAAATTCCTGAAAAAAAACAGATGCAAAATTTTATTTCAAGGATCCAAAAACCCTAACCATTTAAACCCAAAATTTGAGAGAAATGTGGGTTAGATCATACCTTAGAAACCATATAATAAGATCTCAAATTGATGAACAGGATTTAAAGTTTCGGGTTCTTCAATCAAATGGGTAGCAGCAGCATCTTGGGTTTTTATCAATACGCTATCATATTCTATTTTTGTGTTATTTTAAAGAGACTAGCTTTTTTGAAATTTGGGGTTTTCTTTCAGCTCTAAGAAAACCTGATGAACAATGACAAGATAGTTTTTGCTTTACGCATTTCTCAAATGCCAAAAATCTTTTCTTTTTTTTTCTCCCTTCCCTTTGGCTTTGCTTGCTTTCTCTCTGTACACTATACAGTAGAGAGAGAAAGTGCAGGAGACTGTTCCGTTTCAGACCAAAAAAAAAAAAGCTTTTTTGTTAGTAATTTTTGTTGGGTAATTTTAACAACAATTGAAAGACAAAAACTCTCTCTGCTACTGTTCTAAATTACCAAAAGCCGCTCCAGTGGACATTTATTTAATTACTATACTGCCCTTACCATTTTTCTTTTTTCTAAAAGAAAAAATTACATAAAATATGATTTGTTTCAAAACTTTATTTGTATTATTTTTTATTTTATAAAAATACTATTTTTTATATTTTTATGACATATATAAAGAATACACTCAACATTACTAAAAATATATTGTAAAATTTCTTATTGCTTAGAATTTTTATAATTTTTTATTTTTGAAATCTTTTACGATAGAATGACTAAAGAAACAAAATTATTTAAATTGGAATGTTGAAAAATCAGAAATTTTGAACTTTTATAAGGAGACAGTCACATACATGTACTTTTAAATTTAAAATTAAATAAGATAAAAAATAATTAGATTTAAATTCCATATTTAATTTATATAATATTATGAAAAGATAAAGTAATATTAAATAATTAATGTGGATAAAATTTTTAATATTTTTTAATATTACACTAAGAAATGAAGAATCAATCTTAAATCTATAAATCTATATGCACTTATGGCTAGACTATACTTTAACATATAAAATATATAATATTTTGAATATATGCATATATTTATTATTTAAAATTATGAATTTTGAAATAGAAAGCATAAATAGAATTAATTAGTAATAAAATTTTATTACCAATGTCTGTCCATCTAAAAATAATTGAAGCTTGATAAAAGTCATTTGAAAAAGTAAGTAAGATGCAGTGAAAATTTAATGGAATTTTTGTTACCTAGCTAGTTATTGAGTTTTTTAATTTATTTTTTAATTATGTTATATAATTAATTAAAATACATGTATATAATAAATTATTTAATTTAATTTTCAAAGAAAAAAATATTCGATCTCAATTTCTCTTCTTAAATTTGGTTGTCTTCAAAAAAATTTTGTTTATGTACAAAGATTATATGTTAAATTTGATTTATAATTTAAAAATAATTTTATATAACAAAATTTTGAAAAGGAGCTTTTAGAATTTTTACCTCAATATTTTTAAATTTTGATTTTTTTTAATCCATTTATCTCTCATATTAATATTTATATTTATTTTAAATTTTTATTAATATAATGAGTTAATACCACAAATTTTTATTTTATTTAAATCCTTATAAATCTAAAATAAAATGAGTTAAATAATCCTCCATTTTGTTTGCATGCTTTTTTTTTTTTTTCCTTTTCCTTTTATACCTTTTTTTCCTAATCGAAGCAACTTAAATATGAAGGGAAGGTTAAAAAAAACATTGTCCAAATAAAATAAAATAAAAATTTGGTAATTTTAGAAGGAAGTAATTGTCCAAAAACTACGCAGTCCCAATCTCGATTGAATCGAGACAAGCATATAGAACGAAGGTTATTTCAGTAATTTCGTAGAAAAATCCATGGGAGGTCAACTGTCCCCATTCTGCGCTAATATAGAGAGATTCTAAAATTTAACGGTTCTTTACAAGGAAGTTTTGAAAGTGAGAGCGAGAGACGAGCGAATCGTGCAACTCAACTACTTACTTTATTATTATTATTTTTAAAAAATTTTATATTTATATAAATTATTATTTTACCAAATTGTCCTCCACTACGAATTATATTCATTGAAAAAATTGCACCACATATTATTTTTTAAAATAATAAAATAATTTTCATATATTTTTAATAATAATATATATAATTCTAAAAGTGAAATATATTTTCAATATACTAAATATATTTTTTTATTTTTCTATACTAAATTTTTGAAATTAAAATTTGAAAAGTGACTATTTAAAAAAAATAAGTATTTTGGAAAATATTTTTATTTTTTTAATATTTTTTAAGAAATCCCTTCATTCTTTGACGTGTTCATATACAACTAAATAAATAAATTTTTAAAAGCTCAATAGATTATATAGAAAAAAATTGAGATTTTTTTATTAATTAAAACTACATAACAAGAATGTTAATGAATATCTATTTTTTAATTTATTTAAAATTTTATTTACATTCAAGCATTTAGTTTAAGGTATCAAATTGATAAATAATGAGTCAAAACTTTCATTATGTCATTAATTTTTTGAAATTAAGTGATGTTTTCTTATTTGTTAAGAATTTAAATTGCAATATGTCGAGAAAAAAAAAAGAATTTAAATTGCAAGTCAAAATCACTATTTAAAGAGAAGGAAAAAGTCACGGATTAGAGATTTCATTTTCGAGTTTTGTTTTGGACTAGAATATCTTAACTAATACTTAAATTAATGATATGTTTTGACCTTATTATTAATAAATAATGTATGTTGAAATATCATATTTATTAGAATTAATTTAATAAATAAATAAATAAAATTAATTTTATTATTTTAATAACTAATTAAATTTTTTATTTAACCACCTACATATGACTTTATGATCAGTTATATATATTATTCTCGTTTAAGTATCAATTTACCGTATAAGTAATTAATAAAAAAATAAATTTGTTATTTATGATCTTTATAGAAAATATCTAAACAAACATTCAAAGCATCGAATCCAAATAATTTCAAGCCTACTGTGTGAGAAATTTCCCAATTATGATTTATATTTTTCTAATAATAGAATGATAATGATTAATCAATTAAACCCAATTTTTATTTTAAGCAAAAGAAATTTAGAGAATTTTGATGGGATTGGAAAATTGAAAGTGAAGTGTCCTTTAAATTAAAAAGCCTTCGCCATCTCAACTCATCATGAAAAAAGGAAAAAAAAAACAAGAAAAAAAAATATTTTTCAATTAAATCTCAACCATTCAATTGATTATAATTTTGGAATTTTTTAAAAAAAATTATGATAAAATGATAAAAATTATTTGTTCACAAGTTTCCTTTGTTGACAAAAAGAAAATAGACATACATGACTATACTAAAATTGCTTTGTTAGCTTTTCACATGGTAGGACCATTACAAATTTACAATCGTATTTCAACCTTTTTTATTTTGATTTTGTTATCAATAAAATAGTTGGAATTTATATTTATTTAATTAAATTAATATTATTATCCCCAGATTTTTAATTTAACAATACTGAGATTATCTTGAAATTGAAAATATTTAAATTTATTTTTTTATTAATAATATATATAGGGGAGGAAAATAATTATTCAAATCTAAAACTTAAATAAAATTGACAATATTTTTTACCATCAAATAATAATTTATTGATTTTAATTTTAATTTTAATTAAAACTAAACACATCATAAAATAATAATATTATTAATTTTTCAGATATAATAGTTGTCAAAGAAGTTGTAAATTTTCCATTCAATCAATTAATATTCTATTATAATTTAAAATTCACCAAAAAAATGGTTTATTCTTATAGTTGGCCATTTTTTTTTTAATTTCAACATAACACTATAAAAAATATTTTATTCTTATGTTTAAAAAAAAAAAAACATTGTTGATAAGTGGTGGTGATATATTTTTATTATGTGACGCAACTTTCTCCATAGCTTGTGAAAAAAAGTGATGTTAGAGTATAAATTTCCACAATAATATTTATTAATAAAACTTGAAAACATATTTAATGGAATTTATTTTCTCATAAATTTATTATCTAACCTATAAAACATTAACTTACAAAAAAGATAACAGTATATTTTGTTTATTTAAAATAATAACTTTTACATTATCCTTGATTTTTCTATAACGGCTTTTCTTTGATTAAAAGGATTTCATATTTAATTAAAAAAATTTATTATAAAATATTTAAAAAAAAATCAAATTCATTTCATAAAATATATTTACATTTGAAAGAGTTCGAAATGTGTTAAAAATTTAGAAACAAATATGAAAATTAATAACAGCATTCTAATTTAAAATTTTAATAATGATTTATAATTAAGTAAAAAAAACTCATTATAAAATATTAAAAATTTTTAGAGAATAATTTCTAAAAATATATAGGATGAAAATTAGAGGGCCAATTAAAAGTATAAAAATTGTAACGGGGGTATTAAAAAATTATTGAGGAGTGCCAATATTGCATTTTTTTCAAAAAAAAAAAATAAAGTTGTTTCCTTTCTTTTTATCCCTTTGACACGGACCACTAAATAATTCCAATTTATTCATTTTATTTGAGAAAGAAATATCAAACTGGAACTAAGAATATATGATAGATTCATTTCCTCGTTAACAAAAATACAATTCTTATCCCCCAAAAGCATATCAAATTATACTTATTTTTTTAATTCAAAATTTGCAATTTCCCCTCAATTTCCTCTTTCCTTTTCTCACTATCACTCACCAATTCCCACTTTACAATTTATCTATAAATTTAAAGAAAAAAGAATGGCAAGAAAGGTAGATTTTTTAAAAATTTATTATTCAAAGAAGTATACATTTATTATTAAACTATATTTTTGTGTATTTATTATTATTTCATTAAAAAATATATACATCAATATGACAATTTTATTAAATAAAATATATTTATAATCAATTTGTTAAATAAATATTAAAATCAAAATTCATTAATCTATTATATTTTAAATTACTATTATTTTGTTAAATAAACATTATCACAATACTTTGATTTTAATGATAACAACTAATTTTTTCTTCACAGTAAAATATATAAATTATAAAATGAATTATTTTTAAAGAAAAAAACGAAAATGATTAGTTTGTTGACGTAAATTTTGACAAATAAATATAAAATCAGAATTCATTAATCTATTATATTTTAAATTACTATTATTTATTACATTAATATCATCACAATACTTTTTTTTAATGACAGCTAATTTTTCTTCGTTACAAAATATATACATTATAAAAATAATTATTTTTAAAGGGGCAAAAAAAAAATTAGGTTGCTGGCATCTTCCAGTCCAAGTGTCAGAAAAAAGTGAATTACGATACTACGTCGTTTAACCAGATGTCCAAAACTTAAAAAAATAAAAAAAATATTAATTATAATCACTTTAAAAAAATAATTATTAAATAATTTTTTTATTAACTAAAAAATATTAATTATAATACCTCTTTTTATAAATAAATTTATAATAAATATTTTTTATTTAATAAAAAAATTATCCAATAATTATTTTAAAAATTAAAAATTAATATTTTTTAAATAAAAATAATTATTATAAATTATTAAAATTTGATATTTAGTGTTTGACAAACACGTGAAAAAAATTAATGATATTTCTTATTTGTCCATCAAAAGTTTTATATTTCACATTTTTACCTAATTTTTTTGTGGTTAATAATAATAATAATTATTATTATTATTATTATGACAACAACTATTATCATCTGATTGAGATTTAATTACCAATAAAAAAAATTTACATAAAAATAACATTTTTTTTTCTTATGATTTTGAGGTTAATCCATAAATGTTAATAATGTATATATTGCCATGGTTAATCCAGTTGACAGTTGTGATTACACTTGTAGTTGGACCCCACCATTAAGCTTTCACTTGATATAATGTGGCTTACGTGGCTTCCACTGGCTATCAATTTTGAGGTGATGGTGTGGGTCCATTTTTATATCCAAGGGTCCAAATTGAATGATAGTATATTTTTCTCAAATTATAAAATCTTTAGAAAATTACATAAAATATATTTTTTCTTTAAAATTTCATTTTTACTATTTTCTCACTTTACCAAAAATATATTTAATATATACCAAAAATATATTATATTTTTTAATTATAACATATATACAGTATTTTATAAATTTGTTAGTTGTTTGGTATTTTTGTATTTTTTTATTTTTAAAATTATTTTTGTAAAATTTCCTAAAATTTTCCCCCTTCCTAATTTTCTAAAACTACCTTATGTTTTGAATTTTAGAATTTGGCCCACTAAATTGTATGGTCGGTGGGGCTAGAAGACGTAACTAGCAATGGCTTTGGATGTAATGGAAGTGTCTATTATAACAACAATAACATATAGATTTTGCCTTTCAAAAAATTCCTTAATATAATTAATTCTACATGCTATTTGTTTTTTTTTAGCTTTTATCATTTAAAAAAATAAAATATATAATATTAAATAGAAGTTTTAGACACAAATTATCAATAAATATATATTTCTTAAATAATAAATTCATATAATGCTAAAAAAAAATTCCAAATAAAAATTATCACTCATAATATACAACGAATATACATATATTTTCAAAGTGTTAGATCTTGTGAAAGATCAACGAAATATAACATAATTTATGAATTTATATTTATCTTTTTCATTATAATTTAATGTTTGAAATTATCATAAAAATGTAACTATTAAAATTTAAATATATAATTTTATGTATTGAATAACAAACATTCAATAAAACAAAATAGTCTAATAACACTTTTTTTCTAAAAGAAAAAAAATCCAACACCACTCTCTTTTTTTTTGGAATAGCGCATTATTTTTATGATATTGTGTTATGACCATTTGTTGCAAGGAATTTGGTCCATTATTGCATTTTGAAAGTAACAATCGTGACAAATCTCTACTAAATATCACTTCCCTCCCTTGCATGTGCATTTGAATCATTTATTGATTAGAAGAGATTATAATGCAAAGATATTAAGATTTTATAAATAATTATTAAAAATTAGACGTAACTACATATTAGACTTCGAATCTCAATCAGCGAAAAAAAATACGAATAAATAGATTAAGTTTTTAGATAATTTAGCATTATAGAAGTCAAATCCGTATGTTAAAAATACATATAATATTAGCAACTATCCCAACTTAAAAAATTTAAATTATATCTCATAATAATAAATAATAATCAGTATTCATCTTTTGTGATGAAAAGCATAATTTATACTAGGATTTTTTTCTAGCCTTTAAAATACATATTAAATAACAATAAATATTCTAATTTTTATTTAAGATATATTATATTTTAATTAAAATTAACTATCAATTTATTTAAGCGATTGATAATATATATATATATATATTGCAAGATGACTATAACAAATTTAAAATGAAAATGAAATTTATCTTAATAAAAATAATTCTAAACTCACATATCAAAAGAATCCTAATTTGTGATAGCATCAATTGAATTTATATCACATTTTCACATTTATTCACTAAAATTGATAATAAAAATAAAATTTGGGTTATTTTAATCAATCCCAACAACCAAATTAAGATGATTGAAGCAAAATTAATATCAAATTGCAAAAAATAAAGGATTGGCAATGACTAAAAAGTGGTCCATTAATAGATTTTGATATGTTCTTAATTTCTTGCATTTAATTAGCCCAATACTCCATGAAACGACAGAACCTTTAAAACATGAACGGTCGTTTTAAAGAATGATGGAGCTTTAAGGCCTTGCTCTGGTCTCTTTATCATTTTCAAAATCAGTGTCGTGACTTTAATTTTCTTACCGCCATTCATTAGTTGCACGTAAGCTGCTCGACGAAATGCCCAACTGATACGCTCTCTCAAAACAGTTGAACAGATCTTCTAAATCATCGCCGTATTGATACCATGAAGAAGATGTTTAATGCTTCTGTGGATCGCTTATCGAATATCACCGGACCCATCCTCCGTAAAATTCTGCATTTCCTTCCTGCAAAAAGAGTTGTTTCGCAGTAGAATTTTGTCCAAAACATGGAAATAAATGGTAGATTTTTATCCCTTTTTAGATTTTTTTCAACTTGTGACAATATGGGAAAGCAAGAACTGATAATCATGCCTGACGATGTTTATCATATGAATAGAACATGAACATCTCTTGAATTTTCTGTAACTTTTAAGAAATTCATGGATTAAGTGAACGTGTATCTTCTTAGATTTTCCAAGCTCAATCTCTGCTTGCATAAACTTTGACTTTTGATATTTCTCCTTGATAGTAACTTGATTTTGTTTTAGGCAAATGGGTAGGACTTTCTGTTGCGAATGGCGTCAAAGAGCTTGATTTTTCCATTACTTAAGGTGATCGTTTGAGGTGTTCGATTAACCTTAGACAACAATATAATTATCTTGGCATTTGTTTGCTGCAATTTGAAGCTTGAGGAGTCTTCATGTATAAAATTTTGCTCACTTATGAAGCTTTATCTTTACAGAGTTCGTATAGAGAGTGATATATTCAGCCATTCAGGGAACTTATTGCTATGTAAGTTCTTGGACATTTGATAGAGGCTAATTTTTCTATGTAATTGTTTGGGTTTGACAAATTTACATTTTCTTGGACTTCTGAGCTCAAGTAGGTAGTAGCGCAGTCTTTAATGTCGTGCATGAAACAAGTTAAGCCCATTAAGAGCATTCAGAATGTATCACCATGTCTTGAAATTATCAATTTGGTTCACAACCCGCATAAACCTTGCATTCTTGAATTGGGTGCTTGCAAATTTCTCGAAAGTTTATATTTTGAAGATCTTTTTCTTATAGAACAGCCATTGCAGCATCATCTTTCACAGTTTCCTGGCCTTGAGACTCTTTAAATTTTTCCTTGGAGGACAATGGAAAAAGTGAACATTTCAAGTAGTAGCCTTTAACTTTTGGATATGAAGTGTCCCAACCCAAGAATATAATGGACATTGAGACCGATGCTCCTAATTTACGTTCATGCAATTACATAAGTTCTAAACCTTTTTGTTTGGTAAATGCTCCATCCTGTCAATGGTATATTGAGTGTTTAACTAGGTATGCTATCAACAATGTTTGGCTTTTGGGGTTGAATGAATTTATGACCAAGTTACATGAAGATGAAGTTGTATTATTGTAGATATATACTAAAACAAACAGGATATGTATTAGAGTGATTACATAAAATAATATATTATAACCGTGATTTCAGTTAGGAATTCTAGTCAGAATAACATACTACTTGAATCATGATTTGAGTGGTTTGTCATTCCGATAAGAATTCCTAATTAAAAATACAGTTGTTACTTGTTGGTATATAATATATAATTCCTTGTATTATAATGCATGACTACAAGTATGTGCCTCTATATTTACTTGCCATACTACGAGTTTCATGCATTCTTCAATCCTCTAAATTTTAGAATGGTTTAAATGGCTCTGCATGTAAGCATCTGCTTGCATTCATGTTTTATGATAAATTTGAAAACTAATAATGCCTTTTTTTTTTAATTTGTGAATTAAGATCAGTTTGATTACTAGATTTGAGCTGCATTTCGTTCCTAATCCGTTTGGAGAAATTGATAATGGCAATCAATGAATGGAAACCAATGTCAAATCATGCTGATATATACACCATCTTATAGTTTCATTAATTTTGCTCGAATTCTCATACATCCAGTTTGTTGTTGCAGACTTGCAGTTCATTTCTGAATTGGTGAAAAGGAAAAGATCTATCATTCTGCAAATGCAGGGATGCTAAGTATATTTTAAAAAGAGCAAAGGTTAAGAGGTTTAATAAGAACAATGCAAGAGGCCTCGTCACCTTCTTTTTCCCACTTCCCTCAATCAAATTTGTGCTGTTTATACACCGAGACATGATTTATTGGTAAGTGTATATTTTTCAATGTATATCTTCTTAATTAGTTGATTCAGAATCAATTCTGTAAAAAAAAAAAAAAACAAAAGTGTGAATTTAATTTGATTTGGTATTTTTTTTTAATTTGGGACTGTTTGATTCGAAAAAAAGATTTGAAATGGAAATTAGAAAGAGATATTCTGATTCTTAAAAAAAAAAAGTCTGGGAGTTGGGAGAGGAGGATCACTCATTCCCATTTATCCCCAAGAAATTAAATATCCATTTCTATAGGAAGCAAATCAAATATTTTGTTTTGACCTAATATAGTTATTTAAAATAATATTAAATAAAAATATGAAATATATAAAACATTAATAAAAATATAATATTAAAATTAACTAATTTTTTTAAAATATAAATAAGAAAATATTTCAAATTAATAAAAATTAAAACAATATCAAAACAACGATAAAAAAATAAAAATTAATTTTATTATCTCAAATAAATATTTAACAAAATATAAAATTAAAAATCGACATTTATCTTTGAATTAAGAAATTAAAGTTAAATATTTATTTGAAATATTTTTGACTACTTAAAATATTATAAAAATTTGACTACTTAAAATAATTTCTATAAAAAAAAAGAGTGAAATTTACAGAAATTTATTGCAATTTTTGCATTCATTCTAATTTCCGAAATAAAAAAATAAAAAAAAAAAACTACTACAGCATCAACAACAACAAAACATAATGGTTCTCCCATTTTTCTGATAAGACCAAACATTTGAAAACAACAACCATTCTATTTCAGTATTTAGAGTTTGAAACAAACAGAGCCTGTGAGTTTCCGTTGATTCACCATAAAAACTATCTTATAATAATCCAAAGCCAGATGATGCTAACAATCACCAGTCACTGCCCAACATTTTATAAAAAGCCATAATAGTTACATGAGAAATTATATGTGATTTCATGGAATGATAAGCTGATTAAATAATGACATATGATATTATAAAAATATACCCTATAATTACTCTAATAAAACCATAATTTTTCTAATCTAATTGGATTTGACATTCCGAATAAGATGCCCTAGTTGGAATTAAGATTGTATTATATAATTTTTGAAGTTACATGCTACTTGAATTCTCTTGTAGAAACAGTTTAAAAGCTGCCATCAATTAAGCTTCATAACCACTAAGAAGAAGGATACAACTATCCATAATCAATTGTTTTTTTTATACCCACATAACACAGAATTAAAACCTACAAATCTAAAACTAAATGTAAAAAAATCTAACTTAAATTATAATCAACGAGTCTACTAATTAGTTATCATTATCACTATTGTTATTGTTATCATTATTATGAATAAGATTATTACCATTGTGATGATTACTTCCATCTCCTCCTCTTTTACCTCGTTTCAATTGGGAAAATTCCATCTGTGTTCTCATGAAAAATTGCATTCTCTGCAATTCAAGTTCTTTGGCAAATTTCATCCTTGTTTTCTCCATTTCCACAACCTGCTGCAACTTGACACTCTCTGCCTGTTCATATGCTTCACCAAATTTGAGTATTGCTTGTGTCAACATCCTAATTGAATTCCCCCACCCTTTATTCTTTTCCTTTCCAGTTACTTTTGTATTCACTCCTCTTTGTACCACCACTCTTGGTTTCTTCTCCGGTGGTAAACTATCATCTGAGTCTGGAAAAATATCCTCTTCTTCATCAGAAGATGACTCTGTTTCCACTTGATTTCGTTTTCGTAATTGTGCTTTCACATTCTGATTATTCTTTGTTACTTGATTGTCGTTGTTCTTCATTTGTGCTTTCCCAAATTGATATTGATTAGACCCACTAGCTCCTCCACCACTGCGAATTCCGACTGGAATCCCTACTGGAACTTTGTTGGATAAAGAAGAAGCAGCAGCAGCAGCAGTAACAGGGATCTTAGCGGTTGGACCGATTAACTGGTCTAACCGATCGAAAAACGGCCACTTGCTCGGACCACCGCCGGCAGCAATCTTCGCTTTCTCCAATTTATACTTCTTCTTCACCGTATCAATTCGATTTTTACATTGAATATCAGTCTTCGCCGCTTTTCCATAATCCTCTCTACAGCTCACAATATCTGCAACTTCTTTCCAGTGTTTCTGCTTTAAATTCCCTCTACTCAACTCTAAATACCTATCTCCCCAAGCGTCGATTAACACCGCCGTCGCTCCTTCACTCCAGCAATCCTCTCTCCCGCCGCCGTTGCTCTTAGGTTGCTGGATCGGAAGAACCAAGGCTAAGCTATTATTATTATTATTATTATTCTGCTGTGGCAGTGACTGTTGCGGTTGTTGAGAAGGAACCGGTACGGCGGCAACCGTCACAGTAATTCTTCCAGTAGGTGGAGACGGCGACGGAGATCCGGTAGCTGCCGATGCGTGTGACTGAATCTCTTCATCATCGTCCATTAAACAGTAATCAGAAAAATCAACGGCTCAGATCTGATAACTCTGATAAACGAAGAAAGAGAGAGAGAAAGAGAAACGGAGATATAATATAAAAGAGAGATTTGTATATAAATGTACATATATAAAAGAAACGTTGACGGAGAAAACTGGGGATTGACGGAGAAGAACGGTGGGGCAGGGGAAAGAAGAAGCGGAGAAGGACACGTGGAGAGAGAATAGTGACGTGATGAATGTGATTGGACGAGCGTTGAGATCTCCGTCACCGGCGTGAGGAGGGAATTGCCGGCTTGGCAGGTGGAGAATGTTAACTTTATCTGAGGATATGAATTGACGGAAAACACCATGGTGTTTATGTGGAATTAACGGGATTGCCTTTTTCGCAGCTGCTCCCAGTTTCCGGTGATTTGTATTTTCCCTAAACTACCCCCTCTGTTGCCAACCTTAAATAAATTTCGAATATTTGTATCTTTTTCTCAAAATATAAATTAAAAATTGAAGTTGGATATTTTAATTATTTAACCATATTAATTTTTTTACTGGAAAATTGAAGATCACTATGATAAATCAGACAATAAAAAAGTTCATACAAGATAGTGGAAGGACCGCCACTAATATTGACCAGCAGAAAAAATAGACAAACTTACAAAATGATCAGCTACATAATTAGCCTTTCGACTAATATATCTAAGAGACCAACGCTGATCATCATGATATAATAATATAAAGAAGTTAGCATTCTGATTGAAAAAAAAAAAACAGAGAAATAAGACTTAAATGATTGAGTTTGAAATTTATTTTAATAATCAAATTATTTATTGATAATTTACAATTTTACTGTAGAATTAGAGAATTGAAATTTTTTTTATTGAATTTTATAGTCAAATTAGAAAACATTAAATTAATCTAAAAAAAATTTAATCTAAAAATTTGGTATTCTTATTCTTGGAATTTTGAGTCATGAAACCCAATGATGTTTGAATAAAAGTATAATGACTAATGACTAGTATTATTTATTAGTTACTCATATTTAATTCTCAAAAAATTTAATTTTATTGGTTTTAATTAAATTTATTTGACTATTATAATAAAAAAAAATGAAATCTATTCGGTATCTATTATTTAGGAGATATATATTTGTTGTCAATTTATATCTTGGCATGCAATTATATTTAATAAATGTATTGTTTGAATGATTTATAAATTTAATAAATATCTAAGTTTTATACAACAACAACAATAACTAAGTCTTTGTCCCAAACAAGTTGGGGTAGGCTGTATGGATCCTAGACAAAATAAGCTCAAAAGACACAAAAAAAAGATACTCCAGCTTTAGGCCCCTTCCAAGACACGAATTTTACGTCTCCATTCAAGTCTGTCATTAATCAAATCCGCATCAAGATCTAAGGCACGTAAGTCTCTTGCTATCACCTCATTCCACACAGTTCTAGGTCTTCCACGACCTCTATCCCCCCTCAATCAACAAATTCTCACACTTACGAACCGCAGCATTAGGGGGTCTTCTTAAAACATACCAATACAATCTAAGTCTTCCTTCCCTCACCTTATCTCCGACATCCGCTACTTGGACTTTTGTCGAATATGAACATTCTTAATTTTGTCCAGTCTGGTATGTCCACACATCCATCTTAGCATCCTCATTTCTGCCACACTCATCTTATGCAAATGTTGTCCTGTTGGTGCCCATCACTCACTACCATAGAGCATCGCATGTCTAACAACCGTCCTATAGAATTTACCTTTCACTTTCAAAGGTATTTTCTTATCACATAGGACCCCAGTCGCACCCTTCCACTTCAACCACCCTACCTGTATTCTGTGAGCCACATCTTCATCTATACTGCCATCATTCTGGAACACCGAACCCAAATATTTGAACTGCTTGGTTTTAGGAACCAAAACTCCATCCAACTTAACCTCATGTTCCTGCTTCTTCCTTAGACTGAACCCATAGTGCATATATTCCGTTTTACTCCTACTTAACTTAAAACCCTTGTCCTCAAGGATTTTTCTCCACACTTCCAACTTACGGTTTACACCAGCACTAGTCTCATCAATTAAAATAATGTCATCAGCAAACAACATACACCAAGGAACATCGTCTTGTATGTTTCTGGTTAGCTCGTCCATAACCAGGGTAAATAAATATGGACTCATGGCCGAACCTTGATGCAATTCGGTAGTAATGGGGAAAGCCTCAGTGTCTCCACCAGGTGTTTTCACACTAGTGGATGCATTCTCATACATGTCCTTGATGATGTTGATATATTTGCCGCTGACTCCTTTCCTCTTCAAAACCCACCATAACACTTCTCTTAGTACTCTATCATAGGCTTTCTCCAAGTCAATAAATACCATGTGGAGATCTTTCTTCTTCTCTTGATACAATTCCATTAGTCTTCTTAGAAGAGAAATAGCCTCCATGGTAGATCTCCCTGGCATAAACCCAAACTGATTCTCCGAAACTCTTGTAAGCTTCCTCAATCTGTGTTTAATAATCCTTTCCCATAACTTCATAGTATGGCTCATAAGTTTGATACCCCGATAATTTGTACAGCATTGAATGTCTCCCTTATTTTTATATATGGGTACCAGGATACTCTTCCTCCAGGCATTCGGCATCTTACGTCCTTTCACAATAGCATTAAAGAGTTTAGTTAACCAGGCAACTCCTACCTCTCCAAGGTTCTTCCAAACCTCTATAGGAATACCATCCGGGCCACAAGCTTTACCAACTTTCATATACTTCAAGGCTTCTCTTACTTCACTATGCAAGATCCTCCTAGACCAGCTGATGTAACCATTTGTTGCATGAAGATCTTGAAAATCTTGTTCATGTTCAGGGTTGAATAACTGCTCAAAATAAGCCTTCCACCTCTCCTTAATCTCAACATCTCCTGTCAACACCCGTTGATCTTCGTCCTTTATACATTTGACTTGGCTTAAATATCTACTTTTCCTTTCTCTCATCCTTGCAATCTTATAAATGCCCATTTCTCCCTCTTTAGTACCTATCTTTTGATAAATCCCTTCTAAGGCTCTGCCACGAGCTACACTAACAGCCTTCTTTGTCTCTTTCTTAGCCTTCTTATATTCCTCAAAGGCCTCGCTATTAACCGCATTCGGTAACTTTTTATACCATTCCCTCTTAGCCTTAATAGCCTTTTGAACCTCCTCATCCCATCACCATGCATCGTGCGGTCGAGGCCTTGCCTCTTTAGAGATCCCAAGCAATTTACTACCTGCTTTCTTAATGCCACCTTCCAATTTTGTCCACAAGTTCTATGCACTAGCCTCAAGGTTCCAAATGTCTTCCTTTAGTAACTCCTCCTTAAAGGTACCTTGAGCTAGGTCTTTCAATTTCCACCATCTTATCCTTGGTTCCAATAATTTCTTATCATTCCTCCAGCTACTTTTATTCTTAACATCTAAAACCACAATACGATGTTGCGTCGTTAATGCTTCACCCGGAATGACCTTGCAATCCTTACACTTACTTTTGTCCCATCTTCGAGTAAGTATGAAGTCTATTTGACTTTGGGTTCGTCCACTCTTAAAGGCAATCAAGTGTGACCCCCTCTTTTCAAAGCAGGTATTTGCCAGCACTAGATCATAAGTCACCGCAAAATCCAAAATGCTCTTTCCCTCCTCATTCCTGTTGCCAAAACCATAACCCCCATGGACCCTGTCATAACCATTACTGTCCTTACCAACATGCCCGTTAAGGTCCCCACCAATGAAAATTTGCTGATTTTCCGGAATACCTTGCATGATTTCATCCATATCTTCCCAGAACTGAACCTTGGATGCTCCGTCCAAACCTACTTGGGGAGCTGATGCGTGCCGTTAGCTATATGCAATTACCGCAAGTGCACGGGTCGCTCAAGTAATATAGTAGTGAGTGAGTGTCGTTCCTTGGGGACAAGGCCAAGTACTAGTGCAAATCTTAATCGTTGTTTAGTGAATTAATAGTTGTGTGATGTGTTGTAACTAAAATCAACTAATTAATAAATGAAAGGAAATTAAATGCTGTGCATAAAAGATTTATAATGATATTAATAGAACTATCCAGATATTGAATCCCCCTAGCCTCAATAATATTTATAAACAATTCATTCAACTAAATCGTTTAATCAAATTGAATTGGCATTCCTCTAACTTAGATTAAAGCCTCTCTCGAGTGGATTAATCCCTAATTACTAAGTAGAGTGCCGGAATCTCTTCTCAAAACACAATTAAATAGGTCATGCATTAAGGACTAGGAACTATAAACCAAAGGATCTTGTAGGTCTATCTCTAGCACCCCAATCAATCCTCAATCCTTATGAGTATTCAATTCACATCAAGCTTTCTCAAGTCAATAATATGAAAATAATAACCAATCAACAAGCATGCTATTATCAATTGGAAATAACAACAAGTATCATAAGAATAAAACAACTCAATTAATTGATTCAACTGAATACAATTGTTTTAATTCATACAAATTGGCTAGGGTTCATCAATATCTAGATAGAGAAAGGTTTAGTTCATATTAACAGCTACAAAAACAGAGTAAGATAAATGAGTAAGAGAAACCAAACAATTCATGGCAGTGAATCTGTATTTCTTCACTTGAGCTCTTGATTCTTGGTTTAGGACTTGAGTATGGTGTTGTTCTTCCTTTAATCTCAGCTCAAGACCCTTCCCCTTGCTCCAGCAGATGGCTCTTCCTTCTCTTCTTTCTTATCTGTTTCCAGCAATGCTCCAGCAAAAACTGCTGTTCTTCTCCCCCTCTTCTCTTTTTATTTCCCTCCAACTCTCTAGCCCATGCTTCCAGCTCACTAATCCCATCCATTGTCTACCACTTTCCCTTGGTTCATCACCCTTTTCCCTGATTTAGGCAAGCTCTCCTTTTCTTGTTCTTTCTTTTTTTTGACAAAGGCCAGCTATTGTCCCCCACTTATTCCCCAATCAGTGCAAAGAATCTCACTTTTCGACAGGTGACACGACCACTGACACGCCCGTGTTCCTGGGCGTGTTATAGGCACTGTGATCTTGAACCAAAGGCACGTCCACTGACACGCCCGTGTTCCAGGGCGTGTCATAGCTACTGTAAGTTTGAATAAAAGGCACGTTCCTTGGCACGCCCGTGGTCCCGGGCGTGTGACAGCTACTGTGAGTCTGGATGAATTACATGCTCATTGACACGCCCGTGGTCCTGGGCGTGTCGCAGCTACTGTGACTTTGGGTAAATGGCACGTTTGGTGACACGCCTATGCAACTGGGCGTGTCATATCCACTGAATGTAGTAACAGGGGCACGCCTAACGACACGCCCGTGTTCGTGGGCGTGTCCATTGGCTGATTTTGCTCTTTTCTTCTACTTTTATCCGTAATTGCTCCGAAATGACCAAAAGCCTCAATTTATCGAGAATTCCTGAAATTATCCTTAAATTGCACTTTAAACAAACAAATTAAACTCAATTTGATAATAATCACATTAAGAAATGGGAATAAAATATCATTAATTGTGTACTTATCAAATTCCCCTACACTTGAGTTTTTGCTTGTCCTCAAGCAAACTAAATTACTGTAATAAGCATAAATGACAGACTCCCTCTATATTCAAAAAGAAAAATAAAGTTTTGACAATACTTGAATCGGATAACCTCACTTTCTCAATCAACATAATTCACAATCATAACAGCTGAATCAAGAAGTTTCAAAATAAAAATTTCACATACCTAAAACCTAAAAATCCAGAGTTAAAAATTTGAGCATAAAATTCCAGCAAATTCAAATGCCATGAACAAAGTGCGAAAAACGTGAGTTTTCTCTTAAGCATTCTAACCCTCAAATTTATTAGTATTATTATTTTTATTTTATTTTTATTATTATTTATTATTATTATTATTATTATTATTATTATTATTATTATTTTTTTTTTTTTTATGTTTTAAGGAGCCCGACTTGTTTGAACTGATACTAGCCTTTTGACGCGAAGGTAAACATTTGTGATGCCGACCCCCGGTTACTCAGCCAGAATCACCGTTCAAATGGCTACTAGCACTATTCATGATTCTAACTCATTTGTAGTCAAAATCAGCGGAACAGGGAAAAATTTTCAAAGCTCCTTAGAATTATTTATTTTTATTCGAGGGTTATAAACTTAAGGGTCGTACCAAGTCCGACTCAAGAATCTACAGAATTGTATTATGCTCAAAAATGTAACTAAGGTTTCAAATTTTAGTAATGTTCCAATTTCCATCGATCCACAACTTAACTATACCCATTACAATCGATCCTCAACAATTGATCGAAATTACTAAGTTAACCTCAACAAGAAATTGTCATTTAGGAAATTTCAAATTAGTTTAACATGTAAAGGGAAATCACATCAAATTATACTTATCATAACAATTTAGCTTACTTAGCAGGCATTGATTGAGACGAATGAATCAAAAAAATGAAGTAGAAATTTATTCAATAAAGTATTTCAATAAAGTATACCTCTCCCCCTTACTTAAGATGCACATTGTCCCCAATGTGTGCGCAAAACATGAAACAATGAAGAGAGATAATTACTGTCCTTTTCCAAGTCCATGAGTGGATGAAAATGAGTATGGTGCCAAGAGTGCGGTGAAGGAGATTTGGCATCAAAATAGTATTCTACAATGCACTCAAAACAAGGTTAATATATATAAATAAATAAAGAAACGAAATAATGCTAAAGAAAATAATAATAATACTACTCCAAAAGCACGTAAAAGAAGAAAAACTAAAAAGCGTATTAAATAAGTAAAGAAATAAAGGACGACATAAAAATAAAACAAAAATGTGCTAATCACTGCTGGTCTCATCATCATCGGAGACATCAACTGGTGGAGAGGGTTCCGGTGCAGGTGTAGGTGCAGGTGCTGGTGCACGGGCAGGTGGCTGATAGGGTGGAGGTGGTGGCTGTGATCGGTGAAATCCCTGATACCGCCAGAACTCCAACATGGATTGCTCTAGCCACTGTCGCCTCAAGATCTCGTGATCTAACTGGGCTTGGAAGTCTTCCTGCTGGATTAGAATCATATTCTGGTTTAGAGCGATATTGTTTATCATACCTTCCATTCGACACATCTGACGCTCAAACTCGGTGGGTTTCCTGTCATCATCCCACTCCTCATTGATTGACTGGCGCCAATCTCGGAATGCAGGAGGCTGGACAAAGGAAGGCCCGACAGAAGAAGAAGGTGCAGCAGCATCAGATGGTCCAGCAGCAGAAGGTCCAGCAGGATAATCCGACGGTGGAGGTGGTGGTATATCGGAGGGAGGAGCGGAAGGAGCTGCCTCTGGTAAATCTGAATCCATAGGAGCAGCCCGCAGCCCAGCTACCTGTTCCCTGTTCAACCTCTTTAGTGTGTCCATACCCAATATCTTGGGCATACCGTCCACCGTCATCGGGAGGCAACCATCTAACACTCCCAGCCGTTGAGCAAGTCTCGTGACATACATGCCACCATGTAAAGCACCTGAAGCTCCCTTCCTAGACTGCTCATGGAAGAAATGGGTGATGGCATGGGCCACATTGCACCGGGTCTTATGTTGCATGCAGTGCAGAAAGAACAGATCCCTCAAGGTCACCACCCCTGTACTGCTCAATCTGGCTGTAAGTGTGTGAACCAACAAGTTATGCACCACCCGGCATGGGAAAGAACTGAAGTTGGATGCTTTGGAGACCTTAGGCTGATATCTATCTGCAGTGGGTGCAAAGTCATGCCAAATCCGAGGCGGAACAACATCATACTCAGCAAAATCCACCTCGGAACTGAGATGATCGGTGGTTTGGACCTCCTCTGCAGTATACAACCCGAGATGTACCCCAAGGTCGTTTATGCTCATGTGGAACCTCTGTCCTCCCAGTCGGAATTTAATTGTCGGCTCAGTGATGGAGATTTTGGTCTTCTGGAACTGAAAGGTGCAGTAAAACTCAAGTGTAAGCTCTCGGTATGAAGGCTCGTGGATAGAGAAGAGCTGTCCCCACCCCGGTTGATCAATCATCTCTTTCACTTCTGCAGCAATATTAACCATTTCCATAGCCTCCCAGTCTAGGTACCGAGGTGCCGACCATTCTTTGTTGCCAAACAACTCGAACCGTCGTCGTTCCTCGCTGTTGGAGAATTTGAGGCACTTATGTCCCGCCATGAATTTAGAAGTTGGGCGGGTAGCAGGCTGGCTGGAACTGCCCTCCCCTCGGGCCCGTTTGGCTGGAAGCTGTGACGATGATTGCTTGCGAGGGCCCATTTTCGATAAATCTGCAAGAATAAATTTAATGGTTCGTCAATAACGAAAGCATACCAACATGCAGGCTAAATAACGCAATCCGCTAGAACCAAATATCTCAATTAATTGCAAGTAATAAACCAACCCGAACGATAAACACACATTAAAGCCAATCACCAAATCAACATATTATCCATAAACCACAAGTAACTGGTTTTAATCAAACAATTTCAAAACCAACATTTTATTCAATTTCAAATAACACAACAAAATGACACAAATGATTATTGGATCAACATATTATTCATAAATCACAAGTAATGAGAATCGAAACAATCATTTGATTAATCAACACAATAATAACACAACGGAATAACGCAAATGAATAATTAACAAAACAATTCAAAATTAAAACAACATATTATTTGATGAAACAACAATTCAAAACAAAACTAAAATCAAACAAATCCCGAATCAAATGGTAGTTCAAAACGACAATGAAAATCAAACGCCACAGAAATTGAAAAACACCATAATAAAGCAAACAATTCACGAAATTTCAAATTTCATGATAAACACAAGTAATTACAAGAAATGTATATGAAAAATGAAAGAAAAACTAAACAAAACAAAGAAAAATCGAAAAAAAATTAGATTTCGTACCTGAAATCGCAAATCCGATGGAAAAACGAGAGAGCACACACAAATAATGCAAGCCCGGGAGTAAAAATCGGTCAAAACTGAATGGGTGTGTGAATTAGCCGAGAAAAACGCAGAAAATTTGAGAGAAAACGAGAGAGAATGAGAGAAAATTTTTGTTTTTTCGGAAAAATGGGCGTGGGGCTATATATATAAAACGTCAACACGCCCAGAGACACGCCCGTGTTGTTGGGCGTGTCCCTCGATTTAAAAGCCAGTTTACGTGACACGCTTTTGAACACGGGCGTGTCCATGGGCGTGTCACAGGTACTGGATGAAATTCCAATTTACACGCCCATAAACACGGGCGTGTTTATGGGCGTGTCATTCATTCTGTGACAGTCATCAAACTACACGCCCACTAGCCTGGGCGTGTTCCTGGGGGCGTGTTCAGTTCAAATTTCAAATTTCAATTTTTTTTAAGAATAAATGCGACACGTCCATGGACACGGTTGTGTCCATGGGCGTGTAATGGCTTCTGTTTTAAAAAAATGAAACGACACGCTCATTGACACGGGCGTGTCCATGGGCGTGTAGTAGCTACTGTCTGAAAAGATAATTTACACGCCCACTAGCACGGGAGTGTTCATGGGCGTGTAATAGCTACTGCCTGAGAAACCTAATCACACGCCCACAGACACGGGCGTGTCTATGGGCGTGTTATCAATTTATTCACCAAAAATCAAATTCTCTCTGCAACTTCAAATTAGGTAAAACAACACCCTCCCCTTCAAGAAAAGAAAGTTAAAACAAAATGATAAAACAAACCAAAAACATAAAGACGGTGGGTTGTCTCCCACCCAGCACTTCTTTAACGTCGTATTAGTTGGACGGTTGGACGAATGTCCCTAATCTTGGAGGTGCAAAACCTCCTTGAAGGCCTGTATTTCCCCTCCAAAATAAGATTTGAGCCTATGCCCATTGACTTTGAAAACTCCTTTTTCCGGGTGGCTTATTTCAACCACTCCGTAAGGGAAAACTTCCTTGACAGTAAAAGGACCGGACCAACGAGATTTCAACTTACCTGAAAAGAGTCGGATCCTTGAATTATACAGCAATACCTGATCTCCTGCTTGAAACTCTTTCTGTTTCTTGATGTGAGCATCATGCCATCTCTTGGTACGTTCCTTGTACATCCTTGCATTGTCATACGCTTGCAACCTCCAGTCGTCTAGTTCATTCACCTGTAATTTTCGCTTTTCACCTGCACAAGCTAGATCAAGGTTAATCTGTTTTATTGCCCAATATGCATGATGTTCTACCTCAACAGGTAAATGGCAAGCTTTTCCATATACTAATCTGAATGGTGTAGTGCCTAAGGGAGTTTTAAAAGCAGTTCTGAAAGCCCATAGAGCGTTGTCCAATTGCTTAGACCAATCCTTTCGGGATCGTTCAACAGATTTTTCCAGAATTCGTTTGATTTCCCTATTTGTGTTCTCGACTTGGCCACTGGTTTGGGGGTGATAAGGAGTAGCAAACCTGTGTGTAACTCCTAATCTATTTAAAACCTTTTCAAGCTGAGTATTACAAAAATGAGTACCCCTATCACTGATAATTGCTTTTGGCGTGCCAAATCGAGAAAATAATTTCTTCAAAAATTGCACTACAACCCTAGCATCATTGGTTGCCAAGGCTTGGGCTTCAGGCCATTTAGACACATAATCAATAGCTACCAGAATATATTTATTGCCAAAAGAGTTTGGAAATGGTCCCATAAAGTCAATTCCCCAAACATCAAAAATTTCACAAACTAGGATCCCATTTTGGGGCATCTCATCACGAGAGGAAATGTTTCCAGCCCTTTGGCATTGATCACAGCGAACTACAAATTCGTAGCTATCTTTAAACAAAGTGGGCCAATAGAATCCTGATTCTAGCACCTTTTGAGCAGTTCTATTGGCCCCCATATGACCACCAGCTGGTCCGGCATGGCATTCACTAAGGATGTTCATTGATTCGGGCCATGCCACACATCTTCGGATCATGTGATCCTTACATAACTTAAACAAAAAGGGATCCTCCCAAAAATAATACTTTAGATCAGAAAAGAATTTCTTCTTTGCTTGATAAGTTAGGTTCTTAGGGAGTTCCCTAACAGCTAAGTAATTTGCAAAGTCTGCAAACCATGGTGTTTCAAAATTTAAACCACTTACCTTACTTACCATAGCATATAGCTGTTCATCGGGGAAGTGATCATCAATGTCCCCTTCTTCAAGTCTCTCTAGGGTTGGATTCTCCAGGCGAGAGAGATGATCTGCTGCAAGATTTTCGGCTCCCTTCTTATCTTGAATTGTTAAGTCGAATTCCTGCAACAACAAAACCCATCGGATTAGTCTAGGTTTAGCATCAACTTTCGCGAATAAGTACCTTAAAGCTGAATGGTCTGTATACACAATCACCCTTGACAAGATTAGATATGATCTAAACTTGTCAAAGGCAAAAACCACAGCTAGCAGCTCTTTCTCTGTAGTTGTGTAATTGGCTTGAGCTGCATTCAAGGTTTTGCTCGCATAGTAGATTGGCTGGAAGTATTTCTCTTTGCGTTGGCCCAAGACTGCTCCTACTGCAAAGTCACTTGCATCACACATCAGTTCAAAGGGTAGATTCCAACTAGGAGCTACCATGATTGGAGCATGAGTCAATTTCTCCTTCAGGGTCGTGAATGCTCTCAGACATTCCTCATCAAAAACAAAATCGACATCCTTCTCAAGGAGTCTTGTCAATGGACGGGCTATCTTAGAGAAATCTCGAATGAACCTTCGATAAAAACCTGCATGCCCTAGGAAACTTCTGATGGCTTTCACAGATGTGGGTGGTGGTAGCTTCTCAATAATGTCTATCTTTGCCCGGTCCACTTCAATGCCCTTGCTAGAAATCTTGTGTCCCAACACGATTCCTTCTTGAACCATGAAATGACACTTTTCCCAATTCAGCACCAAATTTGTTTCCTCACATCTCATCAAAACCCTCTCAAGGTTTTCCAAACACTTTTCAAATGAGCTGCCATAGACTGAGAAATCATCCATAAACACCTCCATAATGTCTTCTATGAGTTCATCAAAGATTGCTATCATGCACCTTTGGAAAGTTGCTGGTGCATTACACAACCCGAATGGCATTCTTCGATATGCAAATGTCCCATATGGGCAGGTGAAGGTAGTTTTCTCTTGGTCTTCCGGTGCAATGGGGATTTGAAAATAGCCTGAAAGGCCATCCAAAAAGCAGTAGTATTCATGGCCGGATAACCTCTCCAACATCTGATCAATGAAGGGTAAAGGAAAGTGATCCTTTCTAGTTGCATCATTTAATTTTCTGTAGTCAATGCAAACCCTCCAACCAGTAACTGTTCTTGTTGGAATCAGCTCATCATTTTCATTAGGGATCACAGTTATCCCTCCCTTCTTTGGTACTACTTGAACTGGGCTCACCCAAGAACTATCCGAGATCGGATATATAATCCCTGCATCAAGTAGTTTTATCACTTCAGCCTTAACAACATCCTTCATCTTTGGGTTCAGTCTCCTCTGTGGTTGTACTACTGGCTTGAATTCATCCTCCATCAGTATCTTGTGAGTGCAATAGGATGGACTAATCCCCTTGATATCTGCTATCTTCCAAGCTATCACTTGCTTGTGTTTCTGCAACAACTGGATGAGTTGTTCTTTCTGCTTAGAAGATAGGTGGGAACTCAGAATTATGGGCAATCTCTTTTTCTCTGCCAAAAACCCATACTCAAGGTGATCCGGAAGAGGCTTCAGTTCCAAGTTTGGTGGATCAATCACCGACGGTTTTGGCTTTTCTTCCTTGGGCATTTCAATGGTTTCATATGCCCTGCATTTGAATGATTTGCTTGCTTCCAGAAAAGCAAGCTGCTCCATTGCTTCTTGACCCTCGATATTTTCCTGCAATAAACACAACTCAAGGGGATCCTTGGAAACAATGTTAGTTAAACAGTTTACGGTTTCATGCTCAACAACATCATTGCATGATTCCGCCTCATCAATTGAAAGTGAATGTTTCATGGCATCATGTATCCTAAAAATTACTTTCTCCTCACCCACTCTCAAAGTCAATGTGCCGTCATGAACATCAATGAGAGCACGGGCTGTATTCAAAAATGGCCTACCAAGAATAAGCGAAACATCCACATCCTCATCAATATCAATGACAACAAAATCATTGGGGAAAATGAAATCCCCGACTTTTACCAACACATCCTCTATTATGCCACGAGGGTGGACTACTGATTTATCGGCAAGTTGGATGGTCATGAGTGTTGGTTTAGGTTGACCAATGCCTAGCTCTTTAAACATTTTATAGGGCATAACACTTATGCTAGCCCCCAAATCAGCTAAAGCACTTTTAACCTCTAGATTACCTATAAAACATGGAATGGTAAAACTACCTGGATCTTTTAATTTCTTAGGTAATCTTCTTTGCAAAATTGCTGAACTTTTTTCAGATAAGTGCACTAAAGATACTTCTTCAAGTTTCCTTTTGTTAGAAAGAATATCTTTCAAAAATTTAGCATACTTAGGCATTTGTGACAGAGCTTCAGCAAATGGAATGTTAATATGCAATTGTTTGAAAAGTTCAAGGAACTTACCGAACTGAGCATCAATCTTGTCCTTGTTCAGTCTTGCCGGATAGGGTACTCTAGGTCAGTATTCCTTCACATTGGGGCTGCTTGCTTGTGGCTGCTTCTCTCTTTCTCCTTCAAGTGCAGCTTTCTCTCCCGAAGTGGTAGGAGGATCATCTTCTTTTTCTTTTTCTTGTTCTCCAGCCCTCTTCTTTTCCACATTTTCATTGATCTCTTTACCACTCCTTAGCGTAATTGCCTTCAGTTGCTCCTTAGGGTTGGCCTCAGTGTTGCTAGGTAGACTTCCCTGTGGTCTCTCACTGAGCAATTTGGCAATTTGCCCCACTTGATTTTCCAAATTGTGAATGGAGGCTTGTTGATTTCTAAGGGAGGTTTCAGTTGATTGAAACCTTGTTTCAGAAGCTGCTACAAATTTCTCCATCATGTCCTCCAAACTACTCTTTCTTGGAGGGGCAGCTTGTTGATGTTGGGGTTGCTGGAATCCAGGGGGAGGTCTTGGATTATTTTGATTGGTCCATGAGAAATTTGGATGATTCCTCCACCCCGGATTGTATGTGTTGCTGTATGGATTATTCTGTTGTTGCCTTGGCATATTCCCAACATAATCTACCTGCTCTTGCTTGGCAAACATGTTGCCACTTTGGCAATCTTGACTTTGGTGTCCACCTCCACACCATTCACAAGACATCACCTGCATAACTTTTCCAGATGAAGAAGAAGCCAAAGAATCAAACTTCTTATTTAATGCTTCTAATTGAGCTGTCAATGCCACCACCGGATCTAATTGGTGTGATCCCATGGCCTTCAGCTTCCCTTGCTCTCTTGGTGCTTGCCATTGATAATTGGTGATGGCCATATCTTCAATTAAGTCCCTTGCCTGTTCAGGTGTCTTATTGTTGATGGTACCACCAGCTGCTGCATTAATGGATTGTTTACTTACATAATTCAATCCATTGTAAAATGTTTGAATTTGGAGCCATAGTGGAAGCCCATGATGCGGACATCTTCTCAGCAAGTCTTTGAATCTCTCCCAGGCATCATAAAGAGTCTCACCATCTTGTTGCAAAAAGGATGAGATGTCATTCCTCAACTTGGCAGTTTTTGATGGTGGAAAATATTTCTCTAAAAACTTCTCTGCCAATTGGGCCCAGGTGGTAAAAGTTCCTGGAGGAAAGGATTTCAGCCACTTCTTTGGTCTGTCTCTAAGAGAAAATGGGAACAATCTTAGCCTAATTGCATCTTCTGAGACATTGTTTATCTTAAATGTGTCACAAATCTCCAGAAAATTCTCAAGATGTGCATTAGGATCTTCATCAGGGAACCCATCGAATTGACAAGTATTCTGCACCATTTGAATGACATTCGCCTTTATTTCGAAGTTGTTTGCAGCAACTGTCGGCCTCCGGATACTCGATTCAGCCCCATTTAAATTGGGCTTAGCAAACTCCTGCATTGTTCTCGGTCCAGCTCCTTCCATCACTTCGAACACTTCTTCTTGTTCAATTTCCAGATTGATTCTTGAACTTACGTCTTCCAGATCTGCCTCCTCTTCTTCCTTTTGCTTTCTCCTCAATGTTCTTTCTAGTTCTGGGTCTAACTCCAGTAGTTGGGATGAGCTAGATCTGGTCATAAACAATAAGAAACACCTACAATGATAGTAAACCAGCAGGAACTAAAATTAAAAACGATTAAAAAGAAAACTAAATCAACAATCTTAATTATATTACTAATATTGAAACCGTTGTCCCCGGCAGCGGCGCCAAAAACTTGATGCGTGCCGTTAGCTATATGCAATTACTGCAAGTACACGGGTCGCTCAAGTAATATAGTAGTGAGTGAGTGTCGTTCCTTGGGGACAAGGCCAAGTACTAGTGCAAATCTTAATCGTTGTTTAGTGAATTAATAGTTGTGTGATGTGTTGTAACTAAAATCAACTAATTAATAAATGAAAGGAAATTAAATGCTGTGCACAAAAGATTTATAATGATATTAATAGAACTATCCAGATATTGAATCCCCCTAGCCTCAATAATATTTATAAACAATTCATTCAACTAAATCGTTTAATCAAATTGAATTGGCATTCCTCTAACTTAGATTAAAGCCTCTCTCGAGTGGATTAATCCCTAATTACTAAGTAGAGTGCCGGAATCTCTTCTCAAAACACAATTAAATAGGTCATGCATTAAGGACTAGGAACTATAAACCAAAGGATCTTGTAGGTCTATCTCTAGCACCCCAATCAATCCTCAATCCTTATGAGTATTCAATTCACATCAAGCTTTCTCAAGTCAATAATATGAAAATAATAACCAATCAACAAGCATGCTATTATCAATTGGAAATAACAACAAGTATCATAAGAATAAAACAACTCAATTAATTGATTCAACTGAATACAATTGTTTTAATTCATACAAATTGGCTAGGGTTCATCAATATCTAGATAGAGAAAGGTTTAGTTCATATTAACAGCTACAAAAACAGAGTAAGATAAATGAGTAAGAGAAACCAAACAATTCATGGCAGTGAATCTGTATTTCTTCACTTGAGCTCTTGATTCTTGGTTTAGGACTTGAGTATGGTGTTGTTCTTCCTTTAATCTCAGCTCAAGACCCTTCCCCTTGCTCCAGCAGATGGCTCTTCCTTCTCTTCTTTCTTATCTGTTTCCAGCAATGCTCCAGCAAAAACTGCTGTTCTTCTCCCCCTCTTCTCTTTTTATTTCCCTCCAACTCTCTAGCCCATGCTTCCAGCTCACTAATCCCATCCATTATCTACCACTTTCCCTTGGTTCATCACCCTTTTCCCTGATTTAGGCAAGCTCTCCTTTTCTTGTTCTTTCTTTTTTTTGACAAAGGCCAGCTATTGTCCCCCACTTATTCCCCAATCAGTGCAAAGAATCTCACTTTTCGACAGGTGACACGACCACTGACACGCCCGTGTTCCTGGGCGTGTTATAGGCACTGTGATCTTGAACCAAAGGCACGTCCACTGACACGCCCGTGTTCCAGGGCGTGTCATAGCTACTGTAAGTCTGAATAAAAGGCACGTTCCTTGGCACGCCCGTGGTCCCGGGCGTGTGACAGCTACTGTGAGTCTGGATGAATTACACGCTCATTGACACGCCCGTGGTCCTGGGCGTGTCGCAGCTACTGTGACTTTGGGTAAATGGCACGTTTGGTGACACGCCTATGCAACTGGGCGTGTCATATCCACTGAATGTAGTAACAGGGGCACGCCTAACGACACGCCCGTGTTCGTGGGCGTGTCCATTGGCTGATTTTGCTCTTTTCTTCTACTTTTATCCGTAATTGCTCCGAAATGACCAAAAGCCTCAATTTATCGAGAATTCCTGAAATTATCCTTAAATTGCACTTTAAACAAACAAATTAAACTCAATTTGATAATAATCACATTAAGAAATGGGAATAAAATATCATTAATTGTGTACTTATCAGGAGCATAAGCACAAATAACATTAATAGTGTCATCTCCTAAAACAAGTCTCAAAGAGATAATCTTGTCTCCCTTTCTCTTCACTTCCACCACCTTGTCTTTAAGCGTAGGCTCAATAATAATGCCCACACCATTCATATTGTTATCCAAGCCACAATACCACAGCTTATATCCTGAGTTACCAATCTCTTTTGCTTTATTTCCCTTCCACCTGGTTTCCTGCAAACAAGCAATACTAACCTTCATTCTTTTCAAAGTATCCACAAGCTCTATAGACTTCCCAGTCAGAGTGCCAATATTCCAACTACCTAATCTTAATCGGCTCCCTTGGATTTGCTTCTTTAGCCGCATTTGTCCATAATGCGGTAGCCCTTTCCTGTCTGACACCACATCCGGGCGCTGATATGGCGGGACTAACTTTTTTACCCATACCCGTCCATGGCATGGGAACCTTTGCTCATACTCCACCACACCCAGGCGTCGATGTGATGGAACCCCTTGCTCATTTAACACTACACCCGGGTGCCGATATAGCGCGGGCCTAGGTGAGCACGTCCCAACGGTATAATGATAGCTTTGAGGATCCATAAAAAGTTTGGCAAAATTTTACACTGGCTGCCAACCTACCACAACCCTCCTCCTTTATCCGGGCTTGGACCGGCTACGATACTCGCAGACAGAGTTATCTAAGTTTTATATAATACTAAAATATTACACACATAATTTATTTGAATTTTTATTATTAACATAGGTCAATCAAACTTTAATATCTTAAACCATCAGTTCAGCTTATATTAAAATTTTATTATATGGTAATGATTTTTCTTTTTTCCTTTTTTTTGTGGTTTCACAATCCCACAAGAAAAGAAAAGAAAAGTTGGTTTCATTTCATTTTTTTTTTTAAAAAAAAGTTATTTGGAGTATAATATTTATTTATTTTTAATATTTTGGGTTAGTTTGATATAAATTTTATTAAATTTGAAATTCTAATAGAAATTTCTAGTTCAGTTTGAATTGCTCATGTAACAACGGGTTGAGTTAGATTATTAAACTGTTAACTGCTCTAGGTTTAGACAATTTTAATAAGTTGGATGAAAAATTATATGACACAAATACGATTTCAACTAAATGGAATCGAAGTACTAACTCTTTTTAGAATAATAAATTAATTTGATAGTGACATCTAAACAAAATACAACATTACCATATATCATTATCAATTAATATACTATTTGAACTAGGATGCCATTGAAATCAATCCCGCTGTTGAATGTATATGTAATTGGGACACACACACACACACACACACACACACACACACACACATATATATATATATATATATATATTCGTATGCATGTGTTGGTTGACGAGTAGACAATTTTCATTACCATGCGTGTAGCCTCATACTCTCAGAGTCATGGATCACTTGTAGGCGTTGCGCCCTTCCTTCTATTATTATCCATTAAAATTAATATACCCTTAGATTCTATTTATATTGATACAAATCAATTTGAGATTAATACCAAGGTATTGATAAAAGTTATTCTCCTCGTTTCTTAAAGATAGATTTATTTTTTTTAGCTACTCTTTTCATTTTATAAAAATATATTTATTTTTATCTTTTAGCTATCCTCTCCATTCTATAGAGATATATTTACTTTTTTTTACTATTTTAAATTATAGTCTATTTATCATTTTAATAAATTAGTCGTCATTTTAAATTAATAAGTAATATTAAATATATTTTATGCTAAAGTGAGAATATAATATAAAAAATATATAAATTTATATTTTTAATAAAAATAATTAATATTTTTTAATTCTTTTGAAATAAGGAATGAACTTATTTTTGTGGAATGAATGGGGTATATAATTAGAAGTAATATATAAAATCAAATTAATAATAAGTTACTTTTAATAATAAAAAAATTAATAATAAATTGATTTAATAGTTAAGTGACTAATCCGTAGATTTAGTAATAAATGATTTGATGTATTTCTAAGAATTAAGATTTTGAGTTTCGTTTATAATTTGATATATTTTTAAAAATTAAGATTTTGAATTTCATTTATAATAACTTAGAATTAACTTTTTTTTTCTTACACAAGAAGGTAGAACCTCAAGACATCATAGAGAGGTAATTCGATTGCAGAAGAATCCAATTAAATAATAGTAAAGCCATTGCTTGATGTCATTAGGTGGTTCGTCTTAGGTATAGGGATCGAGAATGTAGAATAATGCATGGAAGGCCTTCAAATCAGCTGCAAAATTAGTTTTTCTATATATGTATATACATACGATAAATTATCACTTTGATGGGTGTCAAATCCACCAAAAATAATATCCTGCTCTCCTACAAATAAAACTTGTAAATATGGTGAGAATGGTCGAATCCCTAGAGACTAGCTTGTCAAGAATAAACCAGAACTGAAAATAAAACTAAAAATTAAAACGGAGGATTTAAAATTGGAACGAGATTAATTAAAATTAAAAACGAAAGCAACAAAAATAATATAAAACCTGAAACGATGGGGAAGAATTCAGTCAAGGCATACCGCGGTTCGAAGTTTAAACTGATTGATCATTGATTCAAGAATAATCCTTTAATTCAGATTACAGACAAGTGATAGTCAGGAAGAACGTCGACCCAACCAATCCTACCGTATTAATAGGTTACTAAGATACGATCTAATAACAACCCCTAATTAACTAGCAATCCTAAGTACGACGAATGATTTAACCGTTAATAACCTTAAAATCTAGTAAGACCTTGCCCTAATTAACAGAAACTACGAGCATCCATTTAAATCAGATTATATTCTTTCTTAATATAACCTAAAAGGTTCTACCCAATTAAATTATACCAATCACTACTACATCAATCTAATCAAACAATTACGGATTTGATTCAATTGAATAGTCATGGAAATTACTATCAAACAAAGAACGGGCCCTGTTAATCATTCAATAGAATTTCACTAAGGGATATATTTTCCCCATAAACCACAGAAAGAATATAAATGCAATGAAAATCAAAGAATTCTATTAAGTTCAATTCAATCTCACAATCATGATCAGACTTCTACCTTGGATTAAACCTTGACTGAAAAGGACGACTAGCCACGCATGGCTACTGTGGAAAACATCGTAAAATCCTTAAACGTATGCTGAAATTCATAATCCTCTCTAGGGTGGCCAAAAGTCCCTTCTCCAAACCTAATTTTTAACTTATATAGTCTTTAAAGTGGGGCCAAACTAAATATATCACATAAAGACCCAAAACACAGTGTTTTTACATCTTCCTCCGCTCCAAAATAAGTATAAAATGTGATTAAAACGCGTGGGCCAGCTGTACAATTAAATGCTGCCCGTCAACAGCTCCTTTGCACTTAGTCTTGTTCAAGAGTAAGGCCTGCAATCTTGATTTTCCACTCTGAAATTCCAGCAGTTGCATCCTCGCTCCAAAACTCTTCCATTATGCTCCTATTTGCTTCCTTTTCACCAAATCCAACATTTCGTAGCATAAAAATAATAAACCAAATAAAAACTCTATTTTAGGCACAAATAATGACAATTTCAGCATAAAATTAGGAACAAGAACATGTTAAATTTACGAGTTATCAAATTTCCCCACACTTATCCCATGCTTGTCCTCAAGCATGACTCAAAACTCAAAATCAATCCATATAGGAGACCACAACTTCACCATGAAACTCAATCCAACATATGCAAAAACTGCAAACAACTTAACATCGCAATTGGATACCAAACCGTCAATATCATTCCATCGTCATGAACTCAATCGAAAAAGGTTACACTAAGAATTCTTAAAACACACACGCACATATACGAAGTTTGAATCGATAGGCATTTTATTGAGCAATTAACAAAGCATATAAAATACATTTTCATAGCTTCAAGAAAACCAAATAATGAACAACCATAAGCTCTCATCCAAATTCCCTATCCACTAATGTAGGACAAATCTCAACAAAGGATCAAAAGGTCTTTTACTCTGGTTAGGCTAGGGTGACAGTTACAAAAGAAAGGATAATGTAAGGATAAAGAATAACAAGAAAATAAGTCTCCAATATTAAATCTCAAACGAGCAATGCACAATGTATTTACCCTTAATTAATGCTCAAATGACTACAAATGTGACTCAAAATAAAAATTCTTTACGAATACAACTACAACAACAAGACTTACAAAATTCTATATACAAACTCAACTTTTCTCTTTTTTTTTCTTTTTCATTTTTTTTTCTTTTCTGTTTTGCTGTTTTTTTTCTATTTTTTTTCTGAATTTTTTTCATAAAGAACACCCTAAAATCTATTTACAACAATAATTGAACCCAAGAAAAATTTACATCTAATAAGCATGGGTAACAAGATCTCTAATTCTAAAAACTAAACAAAATGCAATTGTGTCAATCCCAAATTATTAACATATGCACTTGCTCAACAAATAATTGAAAAGACTATTTTCTCGCAAAAAGGGTGGTAAGCGAAGGCTTTTTCGGTTATATGGTTATATTGTGGGTTATGAAAAGAATTTGGAATACGCGTTTAGCATACTTCATAGGCTAGAAGGGGGTGAAAGAACGGTAACGTAAAGGTGGGAAAAACATAAAAGGATTAATGAATCGGCCAAGAGAATGCCCAAATCATTTCTAAAGTCGAGACTCGCCTAGGATTTCGCCTCAAGAGAACGTAGAAGAAAGTTCTAGTGCTCGGAAGTAATCCTAAATTTTTGGCTTCGGAAATTGCTCTCAAAAACACCAATCCAAAGAAACTAAGTTTTGAAAACCATTTTGAGAATTCAAAGTGTAAACAATTTAAATTAAGACTCATGAGTGCAATGACGGTCAATCTCAGGTTATGGTTTCCGCTCGCTAAGTCTTATCGTCCAAGATTTTCACAACGGTCAAACCAAGTAACAATAGCAAAGTTCTCCTCTCTAGACTTCCTAAGAGGTCAAAATCATGTTTAAAGACACAACAAACCCATTGAGTGAATCCCAAAATCAGCAAATAGCATCAACAAGCTCAAAAATTTTACTCAAAATTTCATGGGATAAGTGCCAAACTAAAACTCAGAAGCATTCTCTATCAAAAACTGTCATAATGGTCAATTTTAATTGAAAATGGACACATGGCAGCAACTAAAACTCACGATTCCAGCATGTATGCCATAACTAAATATTTAAAAGTTGACCAAAAAGGAGCAAATCACCAAGTAAAGAACACAATGGCAGCAGCTGCATAACATATAAAGCTCACAAATTCAGCAAAATCACATCAAAATTACACCTGCTCAATCACATAAATCAGTCCCAAAAATTGCAGCAAAAACATTCCCATACCAAATCCCCTCCCCACACTTATTTCACACATTGTCCTCAATGTGGACAAATCACAATGAACCACAAGGTGGGGTATAATAAAACAGAATTAAAAAGAATAAGGGGAAAGAAACACTGCCCTGTTGGTGCCTCTGCGGTCCGAGCCATGAACCGAAATCACAAAAGTGATTACCTTAATCTGAAATTGCAGTAACCCAAAACCCATTAAGTACGGCAAAGCTGATGTTCTTGAATCACCACCCCCATAATGTGAACATGATGAAAGGAGGAGGATCGAAAACGTTGCTGGTTTCTCAATTGCAATTTGAGGTTCTGATATGGTGGGAGATTTGAACTGAGATGGTTAGTGGACGAACGGTGGAGATGGTGAAGGGTGGCTGCCGACTGATGAACAACAATGAAGGTAACAGACAGTGGCAGGTTGAGGGCAGTTTTGGTTCTAGCCATTGGTCGAAGTTGGCAAGTTTCCTACAAGAAAGTTGAGCATCAAACGCAAACCAAAACAAACAAGCAAGTATTTCATTTAAGACAATAAAGCTCAAAATATTATCACTATTCAATCTATACTTGTTACTTGCGCTCAGCCTCAAAATGAAACACCCACTGCAGAATTCTTATCATTTAATTCAAAATCAAATTTTGAAGCATACCAATGACGCACAATTAATCAATCGAAACAAGCAATATAATCACAGAAGAGTGAATATTAGAACAGAGCATGGAGCTCCTTCAATTGCAAATATCACAGTTCAAAAGCGCATCGAGCAATGTAATCAATCAGAATTAGAAATGCAACTGAACTGCTCACTATAGTAATTTTGCTCAGCACCAATCTAAAGAAATTCAAAATTACTAAAGTTCATTCTCTGCTCACCATTCAATATTTTGAGTAAAATTGAGAACATACCAACAACACTCAATATTCAATCAATTTCTCAAGTTTAGAGCACACCAACTACTCTCAATCAAAATTCAGAATTGAAGTATACCATCAACATCCAATCAGCACTTAAATTTACTGCACATATCCGAATTTTAAGGAGAAATGTACTGACCTGAAGCAAGAATTTATCAATTACGAACCTCAATTTGAAATGAGCGGGTCCGAATCGAAATCCCCAAAAGTGAAGTACGGCCGAAATAATGGAGACCGGCGAAGCTGAAAATGGAGATTGGGGCAGCAGCTTGTCGTACGGTGCAAGTTGGGGTTTTGAAAACGAAGAAAATAGAGGTAGATAAAGCAGCTGGATGGGAACTAATTGGGTGAAGATGAGCTGCGATTCTGTTGATGACTCGCTGATATGGAGGTACGATTTGGGTGGTGGAGGTGGTAACCACGAACTGAGTTCAGATCGGTGGTGAATGGTTTCAGATGGTGAACGGACCAAATCGCAACCCACGATTTCTGAAGAAAAGGGAAAATCGACTTCAGATGGTCTAGCCGGCGGTGATGAATGCTGAATGAGTTCCTGATGGAGATTTCTGGGTTGCGATTTCTGGTCTGCGATTTCTGGGTTGCGATTTCTGGTGGAGATTTCTGGGTTGCGAGGCTGCTGGATTTCGAATTTGAGAGAGAAAGAGAGAGATGTTGGGTTTCGAAATTGAGAGAGAGGGAGAGAAGTAAATTTCTTTTACTCTATCTATGAAAGAAAAAACAATATTAAAATTATATTAGAGTAAAAGAAATACTATGGTAAAAATAATAAAATGAGAACCCAGTAGACCCGCTTAAAAACACTAGGTAAATATATTTAAAACTCTCTAACTGCCAAACCAATAGAAAAAATATTAGCACCATTAGAGACCACATTTAAACCTCTCTGCACTTAAAATACCCAGAATGGCAACAGGAAGAAGATGATACTGTTCATTCTTTTTTTTTTTGAAAAATAAAAACAAGTGCAGAAAATTCAAATAAAAAGAAAACACAAAATTTATTAGGCTTGGGTTGCCTCCCAGAAAGCGCCGTCATTTAACGTCTTAGGCTAGACGTTCCCGAATTTTCAATCGAATTCCGTCGGGCTTCCAAAGGCAACATTCTTCGCCCATCCAAAATTATCTTTGTACTCATTTAGCACTCGAATCATCTTTTTTTCTTGCTCATTGCTTAGCTTTTTAGAGACTATTAATGCAATTGAATCTCCATCATCTAAGAACACATATCTCAAATGGCTAGGCACCGGTTTTAATCCCAACTTCAGCGCCTTTTCCAGCTCAATTTCCTGCAACTTTTCATCAGACAAAATTTTCACTTTAAACTTGTTAGTGCATTCATTATCAAAATTCTTACAAGAAACCACATTAAGCTCATTCTTATCTTTCAATTGAGAAGAGTTTTCAATACCAGACTCAACATTAGATATAACATTCACATTTGACACAACACTAACATCCTTAACTTCACTATACATATTAAATTTGACAACTTCACCGTCCAGCTCCATGGTAAGAATACCATCAAAAACATCAATTTTAGTTCTAGCTGTCCTAAGAAATGGTCTCCCTAAAATGATTTCAGAAGAATTTGAAGATTTAGCATCCTCCATATCAACCACATAAAAATCAGCAGGAAAAATTAAATCATTAACTTTCACCAACACATCCTCTAGCACCCCTTCCGGGTAGATTACGGACTTATCCGCCAATTCAATGCAAATGCTAGTTTTCTTTAAAGGACCTATATTCAAAGAAGAGAAAATAGACAATGGCATAACATTAATTGAAGCGCCTAAATCACACATAGCTTTCTTAATTTGCACATTGCCTATTCTACAAGGGATAGAAAACATACCTTCATCCTTGCATTTTGGGGGAAGTTTTCTTTGCAAAATAGCGGAGACATTCTCCCCCACACTTACCTTTTCAAACTCAGCTTGTTTTCGCTTACTTGTGCAGAATTCCTTCAAAAATTTTGCATAACGAGGTATTTGCTTAATTAAGTCAAGTAAGGGAATATTTACCTCGACCTTGCGAAAGACTTCAAAGATATCTTTCTCTTCTTGTTCCTTCTTGCATTGCTTCAACCGCTCGGGAAAAGGAGGTGGAATGAAAATTGGTTCGAACATCCATCCTTGCACTTGCTTGGTAGGCTCATCCTTCAAAATCTCAACCTCTTTTTCATCTTCTTCCTTGGGCCTGCTGCTGTTTTTCTTCGGGGCTGTTGAATTTAGCTCTTTTCCACTACGTAAAGTGATGACACTTACATTCTCTCTTGGGTTTACAACTGTTTGAGAGGGTAACTTTCCTTGATTCTCCAACCTGCTTACGGAAGAGGCAAGTTGGCTGACTTGGGTCTCCAAGTTTTGTAAGCTCCTCTTTGTTTCTTATTGTAAGGCATTCATGTTGGTGGTAATCCCGCTCAATTCCCTCCTAGTTTTTTGCTGAAATGTGGCCGCGCTAGTGGCAAGAGCTTTAACAATGTCTTCCAAAGACATACTTGAGTTGGAAGCTTGTTGAGGAGGCGGTCTAGCTTGCTGGAAATTCTGCCTATTTCCATAGCCATAATTCTGCTGATTTCTCCATCCTTCATTAGATGAATTAGGGAATGGCCTTCGGGGCTGCCCGGAAAATTCACCCATTGCATTGACTTGTTCCTGATCATCTTGTATTTGATAACACAAGTCTGTCGGGTGATCAGGCGAATTGCACAATCCACACACATTTGCACGAGCATTGAATCCTGCAGTAAAGGTTTTAAACGTAGATGTTAGTTCATTAAGTTTGTCATCTACAGAAGAATTACTTACCTGGTAGACTTTCTTTGAAGGCTCTTCAGTTTGCCCGAATTGCTGTGAATTTGCTGCCATAGTAGTTATGATCTCTCTAGCTTGGGCTGGAGTTTTATTCATAATTGCTCCCCCACTTGCAGCATCAACCATTTTCCTCTCCATATCTACCATTCCTTCATAAAAGTATTGGATCAAAGACTGATCTGACATCCCGTGTTGTGGGCAAGCTGCACATAACCTCTTGAATCTCTCCCAGTAATCATAAAGGCTCTCTCCAACTCGTTGCTTAATACCACATATTTCCCTTCGAATAATGGCAGCCCTAGAAGCGGGGAAATACTTCTCCAAAAATACACGAGCCATTTCAGGCCATGTTGTTATAGAACCCGGTGGTAGGTTAAGCAACCATTCTTTAGCAGTATCTTTGAGAGAAAACAGGAACGCTCTCAACTTAATTTGCTCCTCCGTAACACCTTGAGGCTTCATACTAGAGCAAACTCCATGGAATTCTTTCAAAAAGTTGTGTGGGGTCTCGGTCTTCATTCCATGGAAGGTGGGTAGCTGATGAATCAAACCCGATTTTAGCTCAAAAGGCACCTCCAAATTCAGATAAGTGATGCACATAGGCTGCTGCTCTACAGGGGCAGCCTGTAGCTCTCTAACTGTGCGATTATCAGACATCACTTCTTCTCTATCAGAATCTGTTGAGGAATCTTCTTGCACTAGACTTCCTTCTTCAATTTCTGTGGGATTATCAACCAAATCAGCAGCTGCTCCTTCCAAATCAGATGTGGAAGTTGCTTCTGCCCATCTTCGTTCCTTAGTTTTCTTCTTTAATGCACGAGCTGTCTTTTCTATCTCTGGATCAAATTCTATAGGCAAATTTTCAGACCTGGTCATCCAAAAAGACAACAAACAATAAAGTTAACTAGTCCCCGGCAACGGCGCCAAAATTTGATGGGTGTCGAATCCACCAAAAATAATATCCTGCTCTCCTACAAATAAAACTTGTAAATATGGTGAGAAGGGTCGAATCCCTAGAGACTAGCTTGTCAAGAATAAACCAGAACTGAAAATAAAACTAAAAATTAAAACGGGGGATTTAAAATTGGAATGAGATTAATTAAAATTAAAAACGAAAGCAACAAAAATAATATAAAACCTGAAACAATGGGGAAGAATTCAGTCAAGGCATACTGCGGTTCGAAGTTTAAACTGATTGATCATTGATTCAAGAATAATCCTTTAATTCAGATTACAGACAAGTTATAGTCAGGAAGAACGTCGACCCAACCAATCCTACCGTATTAATAGGTTGCTAAGATACGATCTAATAACAACCCCTAATTAACTAGCAATCCTAAGTACGACGAAGGATTTAACCGTTAACAGCCTTAAAATCTAGTAAGACCTTGCCCTAATTAACAGAAACTACGAGCATCCATTTAAATCAGATTATATTCTTTCTTAATATAACCTAAAAGGTTCTACCCAATTAAATTATACCAATCACTGCTACATCAATCTAATCAAACAATTACGGATTTGATTCAATTGAATAGTCATGGAAATTACTATCAAACAAAGAACGGGCCCTGTTAATCATTCAATAGAATTTCACTAAGGGATATATTTTCCCCATAAACCACAGAAAGAATATAAATGCAATGAAAATTAAAGAATTCTATTATGTTCAATTCAATCTCACAATCATGATCAAACTTCTACCTTGGATTAAGCCTTGACTGAAAAGGACGACTAGCCGCGCATGGCTACTGTGGAAAACATCGTAAAATCCTTAAACGTATGCTGAAATTCGTAATCCTCTCTAGGGTGGCCAAAAGTCCCTTCTCCAAACCTAATTTTTAACTTATATAGACTTAAAAGTGGGGCCAAACTGAATATATCACATAAAGACCCAAAACACAGTGTTTTTACATCTTCCTCCGCTCCAAAATAAGTATAAAACGTGATTAAAACGTGTGGGCTAGCTGTACAATTAAATGCTGCCCGTCAACAGCTCCTTTGCACTTAGTCTTACCCAAGAGTAAGGCCTGACAGTCTTGATTTTCCACTCTGAAATTCCAGCAGTTGCATCCTTGCTCCAAAACTCTTCCATTATGCTCCTATTTGCTTCCTTTTCACCAAATCCAACATTTCGTAGCATAAAAATAATAAACCAAATAAAAACTCTATTTTAGGCACAAATAATGACAATTTCAGCATAAAATTAGGAACAAGAACATGTTGAATTTACGAGTTATTACACTTGTCAATCCATTTTTAAAAGTGTATGAATAGTTATTAGTAGAGTAATGTTAGCATTACTTAGAGATTTCCTCTCACATTAACTCAACAGCACACTTGCCATCTGCTTCTACTTCTACTTTCTTGATGCATTTGCTCCATGTAAGACTCAAACCTTCATATATCCCTTATAGTTTTGCTCAGTGCCGGCTCTACTTCTAGTCCACTGCCTAAGGCTCACCAGCTTCTTTTTTATTAGTTATTATTAACTTATTTTTTATTACTTAAAAGTAATTAAATAAGTTATTTTAAAAAAAATAATTATAATAACCTAAAAAATAGCTAAAATAAATTAATGATTCCAAGTTTATTGAGAATTAAAAAAAATCTTTTACTTTTGAAGTTGTAACATTAAAAAAAAATTCACTATATATTTATATCTTGACATCTTTTTTTTAAGTCTCTTTATTCTCTACTTCTCGATATTAAATTTTTGTTTTTTTTTTCTTCAATTGCTTGCAAAGATTGATCTTCAAAATTATAGCTTCAAAATCAGGTTTTATCATTCTATAATTATTTTATATTTTTATATTTTATTTCTTTTAAATATTTATTTAATTGGTAGTATTTTTTTCTTTTTAATTTCATTATGTCTAATAGAAAATATGAATCGGGTTTTTAAAACTAAAAAAAAGAGAATAATTGAAAATTTTATTAAATCTCAAAAGGGAGCTCTTGATAATTTTTTTTTTCAAAATAATAAAGAGAAGCAAATTGGGAACATATAGTTTTTAGAGACAGCATGGTCGAATGCATCAGCTGAAGATTTTCTCCTTGTGAATCTCCTGAATTCCCCTCCTAGTGTCACAGCTAATAGATAAGGATAAAGGTTAGAAATCGTTAGTCTTATTAAAATAGACTTCTATTGTAAACTGATCTCCATGTTTGTAGACTTGTATTTGTGTATATAACTCTCTTCTTTGTGAATAAAATATTATCACTTTCACTCATCTTATATGGTATCAGAGCTGTAAAGCTTAACAACATTTTTTTTTCATGGGTCTCTCGTCGTCTACACCTACAGATAGTTTTCAATCTCCTTTGATTGTACAGTCACCAACTGTACCGTCTTCTCCCACCTCTCAACTGGTTTTTATTAACGCTGCAGCCCAAGCTCCCATCAAACTCACTTCTAACAATTATCAATCTTGGCACACGCAGTGGTATTCTCTTTCGGTGGGATATGACTTTCTCAAATATGTTGAAAAACCAAACACAGTTATAGCTGATATTGATCATCTTTGGTTTCGGCAAGACCAATTGATACGATATGACGAAATATGACGATCGAACAACCTCCTGGGTTTGTTGATTCAAAACTACCTAATTATGTGTGTCGCCTGGAAAAATCTTTATACGGGCTTAAACAGGCGCCACGGGCATGGAATTCTGAGTTCACTTCATTTTTGCTTCAAATGGGATTTATACAGTCCAGGTCTGATGCTTGTCTTTTTATGTGTTTTAAAAATAGTCATTGTATATACATTCTTGTGTATGTTGATGACATTATTGTTACTGGAAGCAGCAATGAGTTGATTGAGCAGGTTATTAAGTCGCTAGGTATGCGATTTTCTATCAAAGATTTAGGTGATTTGCACTTCTTTCTTGGTGTCGAAGTAACCAAAACAGGGTCTGGACTATTTTTATCTCAACATAATTATATTAGAGAGATTTTAGAGAAAGTGCAAATGACGGCCGCAAAATCTGTTTCTACACCAGTCTCTGTTTCTACGTGTTTAAGTGCAGGTGATTCCAACCCTCTAAGTGATGCTTCTGTTTATAGATCAGTTGTGGGAAGTCTGCAATATTTACTGTTGACCAGACCAGAAATTGCATATATTGTTAACAAGCTGTCTCAATATGTATCTCGACCTACAATGAATCAATGGGCAGCAGTGAAGAGGTTGCTTAGATATTTAGCAGGCACGATTGATAATGGCTTGGTAATTCACATGAATTCTCAATTCAATTTACATGCATTTTTTGACGCTGATTGGGGTGGCGACAGAGATGATCGTAGTTCGACAGGAGCACATATCATCTTTTTGGGGAAGAATCCAATAGCTTGGTCATCGAAGAAGCAAAAATCTGTTGCTCGCTCTTCGATGGAGGCAGAGTATCGATCAGTTGCGAACACTACAGCTAATCTGGTATGGGTTAAAAATCTTCTGTCTGAACTTCGAATAAATATTGCAGCAGTACCAGTGATTTATTGTGATAATCTTGGAGCCACATATGTGGCAGCCAATCCGGTGTTTCATTCCAAAATGAAACATATAGCTCTTGATTATCATTATGTTAGACAACAAGTTCAAGCAGGAAGTTTGCGTGTTACTCATATTTCGGCCAAAGATCAGATTGCAGACCTGCTAACAAAGGCATTACCAGCTTCAGAATTCATAAAGTTTAGGTTCAAGATTGGCGTTGGGACTCCACCGCCATCTTGCGGGTGTAATAGATAAGGATAAAGGTTAGAAATCGTTAGTCTTATTAAAATAGACTTCTGTTGTAAACTGATCTCCTTGTTTGTAGGCTTGTATCTGTGTATATAACTCTCTTATTTGTGAATAGAATATTATCACTTTCACTCATCTTATAACAGCTGCATCAATTCATATATAATTTCTATTAAAATTCAACAGTCAACTGCGCCAACTTCCATTAAAAATAACTCAACCCGTTTGAAATTGACATCATTTTAAATTCAAAATTAACTTGAATCGACTGAAAACATAGGAGATTCAATCGGTGTCAGGTTAACATTTTTAGTATCTGATCAGATTCAATCGAATAAAAATCTCCGTAACCCGACTGAATCCAAACCATGGTTTGTTCTAATTTAAACCCAATAATTATTAAGTACAGAAGAAAAGAACTTAAGAGTGGTAGGGGTGGCGGGAGTGGAATGGGAGTCAGGAGCAGCATCGACAGAAAAGTTCTTGAAATTATTGGAATGAGTCCTAAGAATAGTAATGCTTCGAGTGATGGGCATGCCTTCATGCTATTGAAGAGGCAAAACAGCTGTTGCCGGAGTTGAAGTAGATCTTAATTAGATCTACCAACTCAACTCTCACTGGGTTTTGGATATATATATTTTTAAATCATATTAAAAGAGTTTGTTATTTTTTTTTTGAAGCAAAAAGAGTTTGTTCATTTTAATTTATTATATTTTAATTTTTATTATATCGCATTATATAAATTATTTTTTTTATTTACGAATATGAACATGAATAATAAAAATTAATTTAATATATAAAAATTAGCCAGTCTGATAACATCTTACTACTTGGGGGAATGATTATTTACGTAATAATCAATAATTATTTATTCAATTACCTCTATAATTCTAAGTTGTTGTATGTTAAAATGGCTGTATACCATTGTAATTGGGTTATAGAAATCATCTGATTTTTTATTATTGGTATAAAGGAAAAGAAAATTAATTCAGAGTTAATTGCTTTGAAAAATATAGAATTATCTTATTATTTTCAATCTCCTGTAACTTGTAAAATAATTAATATTTTGCAAACATAGCCTTTTTTTTTTCGAGATAGAACCAATTTGGGTTTACTATTTTTTTTACTAAGATAGTATTCGACTTAGCTTATAAGCTGATCAAATAAACTTATAAACTCTAAATTTAAGCTAATATATTTATTTAAATAATTTTATAGGCTTATAAATCTAATTTATAAGTTTAAAAAAATAAATTGAAAATATCAACTTATTATTTCATACTTATAAATATTTAATTTATAAACTAATTTGACAAAGCAATTTAGAAAGTATTTAGTTTAGCTTATAAGATGGTTTGATCAGCTTATAAACTTTAAATTTAAGTTAATACTTTTATTTTAATAATTTTATGAAAGCCCGGCTTATAAGCTAAAAATAATAAGCTGAGAGTACCAGTTTATTATTGTGGTGTGCTTATGAGCTAGTTTGACTAAATAATTTATTATATTATCTTTTAAAAAAAAACAAATACTTCTAATAGTATAACTTTATATTATTTTTTGTCATTTTAACAACAAATATATTTATAAACTATTTTTTATCAAATATATTATGTGTGTATCATAAACACTCAAAATAAATATTTAACTAGTTAAAATTTTAAATAATTATAAGCTTATATTAACTTATAAAACCAAATACTTATAAGCTAATTTTTATAAGTTAGGCCAAACACTTTCTAAGAGACATATAAATTGCCAAAACCAGAGTTTGAGACACTCTTAGCTTGGATAAAGAATTGCTTTTTTAAGCTTATAAAAACTATATTTATCAACATGTAATTTAATTGATATTTTCACTCATTTTCAACAAAAAAAGAAGAAGAAGAAGAAGAAGAAAATATTTATCTTTTTTAAAAGTATTAGTATAAGAACTGAAAATAATTTCTTAATTTATTGATAAAAATATATATATTTATTCTAAAATTATATTTTAATATATAAAAAATTTAAAATATATATATAAAAGTATAAACAGAGAATAACAATAAGATATATTCATAATAAAAATATAACAATTTTATTGTAGTATACTATAAATATATTTTTTAAAAGACAAGTAATCTTTTACAATTAAAATTAGTGTTTGAGGGCGAAAAAAGAAGGGTTGCAATCAATCAATATAGCAATATTGCTAATAAATATCCATCAAATTTGGTACAAATGGCCCTACGATAAAGACTTATTTTTCAATATGTAAAAGGACTTATATGGTGCTATGGCCTTATAATTGCTTATACTTGAATCCAATAATTCAATTTGGTCAGGTTTGTGAAAGTGATATTACTAAAGTATTACATTCTTTTCCTTTTAGGAAGCGTATTTAAAAAATTCACTTCATTTCCTGCTGGATTAAAGTTAGTAATTACATTGATTTAGCCATTTTATCAAATGGTCAAAAAATTAAAGTTACTCTTAGACTCTTTTAATTTTTAATTTTTTAGAGTCAAACTTGTTGATAATATTTTTGAAAAAAAAAAAGAATAGTATAATGATTGACTATTTCTTTTCAAAAAAATAGAAAAATAAACTAATGCTTTTAAAGCCCCGTAAACGGTTGAAAACTGTGATTATAGAAAGGATTGAGCTTTTCTAGACAAACTAAAGGAGGTAGATAAAAGGAATTTCTCAAAAAAAAAAAAAGTGAAAATATTTTTAAAAGTATTTATTTTTTCTTATTTTTTCAAATTTATTTAAAATATAAATATTCAACTGAAGAATATTTATTTTAATTTATAACAATTTATATGAAATATATGTAAAATATATTTTCGTTTAAATTTTTAAAATTAAAAAGTTAGAAATTAAACTTGATTTTTTTCAAAAGTTTTCTATAATATTTAGTAGTGAAGTATTCTTAACTTAGTCAAATTAAGTTTGACTTAGTAAAGAAGTATTTTAAATTGAAATTGAACTAGCGACTGGCGTTATTAAATTAAATTTAATAACCTCTAAACCTTCTTAACTCAACTATAACTATGGTCTTAGGCCATTCATTTGCAATGTAATAAGATGAGAGAGTGATACGAGAGATTAAAGAGAAATAGAGAGTGGTGGTAGTGAGTGGTGTAAACAATTGAGGGGTTAGTTTCAACAAGCTAACACATAACGTGTTTGAGTGAGAAAGTTAGCTTTAACAAGCTATCACAAATAACGTATTTGAGTGTGGAATTTCTCTCTCTAAATCTTGTAATTTGTGTTTTATGAATTAATAGAATTTCGTGTATTGATTATCGAATTTGCTTAATTCCTTGGCAATCAATTTAATTGCCAGCATATGATATCGGAGCTAAGGTTGGATCGAGATGGTTTCAAGTTCAATGTCCGGAGTTCAAATTCAATTAATAATTTTCAAGTTCGATGAAAAAAATAATTTTGCTATATGGAAGCATTTAATGGAGCTATGCTTAAAAAGCAACGGTTATGGCAAAATTTAAAAAAAGATATTGTTGAAAAGAAAAAGCTATCCATTGAAGACTTATAATAATTGGATCATGATCGTTCGTTAAAAGAAAAGGCTTTATTTTTAGTTTGTCAATTTGTGGAGCTATTAGTCTTAAAAAAAATATTTCATGTCAAAACAACAAAGGAAACTTGGAATATACTGCTCAAAACATATAAAGGTGCAGATCAAGTCAAAAGAACAGGGCTACAAGGATTAAAAATATGGTTCGAGCTGATGAAATAAGGAAAAGATGAAAGTATTCGTGACTATTTTTCAAGAATGGAGAAACTAGTCAACGAAATGAAGAATAATGGTGATCAAATGAAAGAGAGAGATATCATAGAGAAGATTTTATGTACGTTGTTCAGTCGCTTTGATTACATGGTAATAGCCATTGAAGAGTTCAAAGATTTGAAAAAATGACTCTTAATAACCTACAAGTTTCATTAGAGTTACGTGAGATGTGGATGAATAAAATATCATCGAGTATAATGAAATAAGCATTAAAGGCTCAAACAAACTTAAAGAATGATGAAAAGATGCCCGGAACGGAGCATAATCAAAGAGCTTGTAGTTTCAGAGACAGAGGAGGTAGAAACTCTAGATCTACTTCCAAACAATGAGCAAAAGAAAGTGAATTCCAACAAGATACATCTAATATTCAATGTTATAAATACAAAAAGTATGTCCACTGTCAATCTGAGTGCAAATCACACATTCAATGCCATAATTGTAAAAAATATAGATATTTTGATAGAGAATATCGAGCTAAAAGATTATATCATAAAGACAGTCGTATTGGAGTAGCTCAGAATAATGGTGCAGAGATATTGTTGGTGGCTACTCATAAAATTGATAGTAATAACAATTGCCGGTGATTGATAGACTCGAGCAATCATTTAAGTGAAAACAAGAAAGTCATCTCCCAGTTAGATGAATTTTTTTGCTCTTCTGCGAAATTTGGTGACAACTACCAGGTTCCAATTATAGAAAAAGGAAGTATTGCTATCAAAACAAAAAATGGATCTTCAAATTATATTTCTAAGATCTATTATGCTCCTATTATTTGTCAAAACTAGTTAAGTGTTGGACAACTGGCAGAAAAAGCTCGAAATAATCAAACAAAGTTTAAGAGAGAATGTTATGAATTATACTTAATTTTATTCATAAGTTTTCTATGATACTTAGTGGTGAATTATTCTTAACTTTGTCAAATTGAGTTTGGCTTAGTAAAGGAGAATTTCAAATTGAATTTGAATTAGTGAAGAACCTCTAAACCTCTTTAACTCAACTATAAATATGGTTTTAGGCCATTCATTTGCAATGTAATAGGATGAGAGAGTGATATGAGAGATTAAAGAGAAATAAAGAGCGGTGACAGTGAATGGTGTAAGCAATTGAGGGGATTAACTTTAACAACCTAATACACAACGTGTTTAAGTAAGAAAGTTGGTTTTAACAAGCTAACACAAATAACGTATTTGAGTGTGAAATTTCTCTCTTTAAATTTTATAATTTGTGTTTTGTGAATTAATAAAATTTCGAGTATTGGTTATCGAATTTACTTCATCTTTTGGTAATCAATTTAATTGCCAACATGTAATATGAAAATAATTTTTTTAAATTTAAAAAATATAAAAAAATATAAAAAACTATCATATAATTTATTCTCAATTAATTCAAGCATCTAAACAAAGGAAGATGGCTTTCACTCGTTGAGGCCCATATATTAGGATGGATAAAATTTTGGGCTTTGCAGAAAAAACTATTTGGGCCACTTGCAATTTTTGGATCTCTTTACTTTAGGTCAATTCTTTTTAAAAAAATTTTCTTTTTATTTTTTTTCAAAAATACTAACTTTTTTACTTTTCAATTTAAAAAAAATCCACTCTCATGAATTATACATCTAATATATTAAAAATATAAAAAAAATTATAAAGTATTTAAAGAAAAGTTAGAATGTGACATATGGCGTAGTTTTTTTTTTTAATTTAAAGTTGATTTTAAGAAAAAAAATCACATTCGAAAATTTCTTGCATGTCAATCTTAGACTTGTAAAATAACAATACTCACTTTTTTACTTTTCAATTTTAACAACTTGTTATTCATAAAATTAAATACAATTTTAACAACTTGTAAAATTTTTTCTCACCTATTTTCAAGTGAGTAATATTTAAAGTTAAATATTACTCACTTGTTATTCACCTATTTTCTCAACTTGTAATTTTACTCACTTTAATTTTTGCAGTTTTCAAGATTAATTTTTGATGTTATTCTATATCAACTTGTTGTCATACCTATTTAAAATAACAAATTGCAGGTTAATCATAGCCTTTACCCTCTAAAACATATACAAAATTTATATTTTCAACTACATATTAATTATAAAAAAATAAAATAATTTGATTTAATTTAATTTTTTAATTCAAAATAAATTTAAAGTATAAATAAAATTATATAATTTTAAAATATATAAAATATATAATTAATGAAGTTAATTATGTATATCTTATAAGATATATAAGATAAAGAAAAAAAATTAAACTAAATGAGATAAAAGTATTTTTTCCATAAAATTTGTTTAATTAATTTTGCAAAATGCATTTTAAATTTACTCCTTTTTTTTTCAATGCAAATACAATTTAATTGAATTTATAAAATTAAAATAAATATAAAATTCTTAAAACATACAAACATTAAATTTAAAATACATTATAGAAAATTTTATATAATTATCCTATTTAATCATAAATTATTAAAAATGATATGCACTTTCTTGAAATATGTGGGATGGAGTTTGCTTAAACTTCTCTTTATAGTTTATATATACAAAGTTAGAGGGTGTTTCTCAAAATTGGAGCTTTCCAGCTTATTGTGAATAAGTGATTTTTAGATTATAATCAGATTAAAAATAAACAGTTAAGCGTTTCTGTAAACTAGTTAATAATCAGCTGATAATCAGTTTATAATCAGTTAAGTGTTTCTGTAAAATCAGCTTATAATCAGTTTTTAATTGCAGAAACTGTTAAAATAACTAAATTGTCCCTGAGTTTATTTATTGTATAAAAATAATTTTTTAAATGTCAATTCAAAATTTATTTTGCAATAATAATAATAATAATAATAATAATAATAATAATAATAAAATTTATTTAAGAAGAAACGTAAAAGAATTTTGATGGGAACTAAAGTGTATAGGGTGGGCAAATTTGAAATATTGAAGATTAGGTAGGGATAATATGGTCTTTTACTTGGTCAAAACTGCTTAAAAAATAAGTGCTTAAAAAAAGTAGCAAAACCCAACTTTTAAAAAACTGATTAAAATCAGATTATAATCTACTATTTAAGTTTTCAGAAACACTTAAATAAACAACTTATAATTTAAAAACTGCTTATAATCAGTTTTGACCAACTTTTAAGTTTTGAGAAACACCCTCTTAGTTAAATACGGAGAAAAAGGGTGCAAGTTGAGCACAAGTTGCACAAGTTTGCGTTTGATGATGGAAGTGTGGAAAATGTGGGGGAAAAAAATAAAAATGATGGCCCACCCAAATGGAGGAAGTGTAGGGACCCACATAAAAAAATTCATGATTCCTTCAATTTAAAAATAAAAAATAAAAATAAGAAGTTTTTGGCAACTTGCAAATGGGAATTGGGGCCCATCTCTTCAAAGCCAAAAGTGGATGAGAAATAGTCATTCCTTGTGTTGTGTTTGGGTCTTTCCGTTGAGGATTTCAATTTGTCTAATCTCTACCTCTCACTATCAAAGCCTAAAAACCAGACGAATTGAACATTTTTTTGCTCTTCTTTGTGTGGTTGCAAAACTTAGTGCATGCCCTTTCAGCTTGTTGGGGTCCTCTACCCACGTTTTGTAGGACCCATTGTCCCAAAATGGTAAATTTTCTAAAATTAAACATTCCCTCTATATATATATAATAAGAAAAATCATTTAAAAATAATTTGATTATTTGATTAGAAGTGGATAAATTCCAACTTGGACTCGAAATTGAACCAGTCAAAATCATAATTCAGAATGAAATCGATCAAAATCATAAATTGCACTGTATCAATAAAAATTGCATGATTAGTCAGACAAGTTGCTCCACTAGTATGCAATTGTAGAAGGACTAAAAAGAAAATTTTCATTACTAGTCATTCAAAGAACATTAAAGGGATTCAATTTAGAATACAAACTAGAGAGAGTTCTTGGCTGCCAAATAAAGAATGATTTTCTACAATTTTTCTGAAAATGACCCTCTAGAGAAAGCCTTTGTTGTTTGGTGTTGGCTTCTTTCTTTCTTACATATCCTTTTGAGATTATACACTCTTTGCCAATCAGCTGCAATGGCTACAGACAATCCTTTCAGCCACATTGCATCTTTGATTCATGAAGCATAAATGCCATGGTCATGGCCATGTCCCTGATCTTGGTTGGAGGAGACATTCAGACTAGTTGAAACATTTTGTTTCCTGCCTTCACCTACCGTCGGCTTCTCCTACCGCCGCCCGCTTCTCCTTGAATTCCTCCTCTTGCTGCCTTCGCCTTCTTGAAATTTTGTTTGTGTTCCACCTGTCTTCATGACATCAAACCCAACCCATCAATTAATCTAGAGATTTAAGATTTTTATTGAAATATGTTCATTTTCATTGAAATTTATTATGATCGATTTGAGATTTATTCAGAATAATCGATAAGAAAACTACACATTATAAAATGATTGCAATAAATTTCAATAAAATAAAACGTATTTCGATAAGTATTAAAATTTAAAGTGACATCATATAATCCTGAAGAAAAATCAATATTGTTGAATTAAAATTTATTGATAAAATGATCATAATTTGATTGCTAATGAGAAAAGTACTTACCCCTAAAGAGAATTTTTGAGAGTGAGATCCAAAGCAAAGAGAATCTTCCAACTTCGACTCTATGGAATTCTTCATATCAGAAGAATTACATTTGCTGCTGCTGCTGCTGCTTTTGTTTGAGCTTGAACTTTCACGATAATTTGATGCATAAAAAGATGAAATTGATGAACTAGTACCATTAACCTGATAGCCAGCTCCAAATGATTCCATGTTTTCTTTAAACATTTCTTCAAATAATTCTTGCAATTCCTCAAAACTCTCCTCCCCATTTTCCTGTCAACATTATTCATTCAATATAGGCTATAAAACAACATTATTAGTAACATTATGCTTGCAATGTACAAAATTTTAAATTCTCATACAAGTGACATATTTTGACAATAATTTAATACCAGAGTGTATAATTTGAAATATTAGAAAATTACGCTATATATCACTTTTTAAGCATTTTTTAAATATCCAACCGTTTTAATATACTTTTAATATATTAATTATATACCAAATATGTTTTCAGAGTATATTTTAATATATTAAATATTTATTGAACACATATTTTGAAATATATATATTCAAATTAAAATTTGAAATTTGATATTAAAAAAAATGAACATTTTTAAAAATAACTTTATTTTTAGAAGTATTGTCGAAAAAAGAAAAAAACAACAAGTACCATGAAATAGATATGCATACAACTTACATATACATATATATATATTTGAAGGGCCAAACAAACCTTATATAAATCTAAATATATTTGGGGAAGTCTAAAGTATTTCATAAAGTGTAGAGGGATCAAATTGAAATTATATTTTTTAAAAAAATATTAAAAGGGTCAAATTAGAGTTATTCTTGTACTAATCAGTTGTTAATTAGTCCACCAACTCTTATTTGTCAACTAAACAAGGTTAGGTCCATTATTAAGACTGATTTAGAGGCAAACAACGTAGGATTTCACAAAAAATAAAGTTAAGTCTAATCCTACTCCTTAATTTAATTATATTTCAACAAATTGAGTAAATATAATAGTACTACTAAAATACTATTTATTAACTTATGCAATTTAATATTAAAATTGCTATTATAGTCTCGCTCCATTAATTAACTAAATAACAATAAAATTATTATTAAAAAATTAATTAATTTTTTATTTTATAATATGACAATTTTAATGAAATATATATATATATATATTTTAAAAAAATGACAATTTCAATAAGATAAAAAGAGTAAAAAATATGATGTATTTCTCACATTGGGCTTTGTTTGGCTCATCATAACTGCCATTTCATTTAGAAAATCACCCATTCCCTGCATAAACGATGAACACATTTTATTTAAGGTTGTCATAAGTAAATTTTCATGCATGGAATTAGATGCATTTAATTAACAATTTCAGCAAAAATACCTATTCATAGAATTAAAAAAAACAAAATTTTAATATCTTTTCTGTGCTATGTTACTATCAAGCATATATCTTTTTCAATCAATTTTTTACAAAATGGGGAATATAATTCAAAACAAACAAAAATTAATTTAAATCAGTCTTGATAAATCATGAAACAGTCAATAACAATTTCCAAAAAAAAAAAGAGTCAGTAACCAATATTATCGGGGATTCCTACAGAATATAAATATCTAAAACAAAATTATAAGCTAAATGTGAAAAAAACATTCGCAATAAAATTATAGAATATGATTATTTTTTAAAAATTTCATTTATATCATACAAAATTTTAAAATTACAATGGAAACACATCCAAAATATAGAATAGATCAAATGTTCAAAAAAAAAAAAACAAAATGCTATATAGATTGAATTAAAATAGCAAATTGTGGGAACTTTTTTTTTTAATTTTTATTTCAGAAAAAATGTTTTATAATGAGAAAAAAAAAGGAGAATCATTGCAAAGTCGAAGAAACGAAAAAAAGAAGCATACAATTTCGTCGTCATCACTGTCATAAGCACCTACATCGTACAAAAATCTCTTGTTGGCGTCAGAAAGAACTGTACAGAAAAAAAAATCATAACACAACGCAAACGTTACAAAATTTAAGAATTATATATATTTTTTTTCTTAATTTTTTATTTTAATAATGCGACTTGGCAATTTGGTATGTTTTATGAGTTTAAGAATTTAGTACAATTAATTTTTTTAAAAAAGGAAGAATTTTGATGAAAATTACCAGAGTAAGCCTGTTGAATTTCCTGAAAATTCTGTTTTGATTCTTCAACAAACTTTGAATTCGCCGAAGCTGAACAGCGATCTGGGTGCCATATCTATATCCCAGACACAAACACAGATCTAATTTTTAACTACATCGTGTTCAATTTTTCCAGGAAAATTTTACTTCTTTTCCCAGAAAATCTACACCAAAACAGAGTGTTTCTGTGCAACTCTTGCCAAATCAAAGCAAAATTATAACTTTAATCAACTTAATTTTTCTACAAAAGAGAAAAAAAATTATGTACAAGATAAAAAAAAACCCATCAAAACAGGAGAATTTTTTAAGTTTGTTTTTGAAATTGGAAGAGAAGAAAGAAGAGAAGGGTCAGTTGATTTAAGAGGAGTTCAAGAAACAGGGGATCAATAAAGAAAAACAGGGGAGGCAGAGAAAAAAACAGAGCAAAGTCAAATTAAGTTAAAGTCTCTAACCATTGCAAGTTTCTTATAAGCATTCTTGAGCTCTGCAGTGGAGCATTCCTTATTCAACCCCAAAACTTGATAGAAATCTTTGTTTTTGCTTTTATCTTCTCCATTTGCCATTTCTTCTTCTTCTTCTTCTCAAATAATCAAAACCCACCAACCAAAAAAAAAACCCACAAAGATTGTTTCTTGTCGACAAATTAAACTAACCCAGAACCTAAAAAATGCAAACCAGACAAACCCGTGTCTATATATGAATGATATGCATCAAAAAATTAAAAAAAATACAAAAAGTTGCATTTTACAATAATTTCCTTATCTGGGTAAGGGCTAATAACAACAATAATAATAAAGAAATCCAGATTGAAGCGAGGAGAAATTTTTTTCTTTTTTTAAATATAGAAAAAAAAGGGTAGTTTCCTGTTTCTTCTCTGTTACCAAAAAGAACTAAGGGCTGAAGAAGTCTCCAGAAACAGCGCTATTTTATTTACATGGTTTGTTAGTTAATGTGTAAAATAAAATAAAATAAGAAAATTTTTTAATTAATTTAATTTTATAATAAAAATATAAATGTGATGAGAAATAAAAATATCTGTGAGATAAGGTGTCTTGTGGACGGTAGAGATTGAAGAAGGTAGATATTTAGGGGGTGTTCAGAAGGTTCTTTGTTTACTATTATTGGACCGTTTTTACGGCACAGGGTAAACAATGGTCCCACTATTATTATTTTATTTAAGTTTTATGCCTAGGCTTTTTTTTTTAATGAAACCAAGCCTTGACTTTGTTATTTTGGTTTTATGGGCTGTGATATGGATTTTGGATAGGAGCGTCCTTCAATCTGACATATTCTCTCAGTATATTTTTCATATATTTCACTTATATTTTAACTAAATTTACATGGGAGCTCGGCAGTTCGCCTCCTTAATCGATAAAAAATTATATATTTAAAAAATATATTAATTAATATATTATAATAAAATTATTATTATAATTTTAATATAAGATATATTTATATTGCCAGAATGGAGTTTTGATCTCTCGCATTAATAAAATTATGCATTTAAAAAAATATTAATTCATATATCACAATAAAATAGCCATAATTTTTGCATGATATAAGTGATATCTCCTGTGTTACATGTTTTTGTTTATCATGAGCTCGGCTCATTCAGACGTATAAAAAAATTACCATCATTTAATTATAGAATATATTTAATTATTATTTTTCTTATGTATATATATATATTTTTAAATATAATAATTACATATCAAGATATAGACAATAGATCTAAAATTAATTTTTTTCTTTATATATAAATACTAAAAAAATAAAATAATAATTTACACATCATTAGCCCTAAATTGATTAATAAACTTACTATTATTTTAATAAATATTAGATTTTTAGTATACTTAATGTTATAAATGAAAAATACTAATAATTATAATTCAATTTTAAAAATACATTTTTCTATTTGTTTAGAGTTCTATTGGGTTGGAATAATTTATTTCGTTTAAATCTGAATTCGATCGATTTTTTTATATTTATATATAAAAATATATATATATATATATATTTTATTTTATTACTTAACTCTGAAAATGAAAGACGAGGCCTCAAAAAAAAAAAAAAAGAGGATCTCCATTTTTATTTTTCATTTCTATTTCTTAGGAAGCATCCGTTGGAGGCAATCATTGAAGAGACGGTGATCTAAAAATCGACCCACAAAGAATAGCATCCAAGGTCTTCTAGCCACAGTGTTCCGAATGATGCCTGCATAGTCAACCTTAGGATAAATAGCAGCTTCTATCCGCTGTAAGATTGGATGCTTGACCGAAGGGAAGGAGTATGAATAGGATGATAACATTGAAATAAATTTAAATATTAAATATTAATTTATTTTAAATTATTTTAAATTGATCAAATTTAAAATTAATACGGGTAGATAGAAAATATAAAAAAATTTGAGCCATATTTTATATTTTTATTATTTGATTCGATCAGTAAAAAAAAACACTTTCAATGATACGGAATTCGACCCATTCTCACACTTAAATATGAAAAAGTGCATATAGATTTATATATTAAAAAAATCTTTTTTTAATTATTATAAATTTTATATAAGAGATATTTAGTGATCACATGATATGAATACTGATTTATATTATATAATAAATGTATATATTGGAATAATAATCCGATGACTGACAAGCACCGACTGGACCATAGAAAAACTAGAAATGGCAAAGCCCCGTATGTGAATTTTTTTAGCTATACATTTTGTTTTAGAGTTTGCTCGAAACTAAAGCACGTGCCTCTTCTTCACTATTAATAGGCATGTAATGAAATACTCTCTCTATTCATACTTAGGTGTTATTAATATTAAGAATATTAATTATTAGTATGATTTTTAGCAATATTTTATATTCAATCATATTTACTCAAATTTAATAATATAATGATATAATATGATTATTTAAATTAGATGATATCACAATTTTTTTTAATTTTTTACATAAAAATAATTTAATATAATCAGCTGGGGTAGCTCAGTTGATCACTTGTTATTTTCAATTGAGAGGACAGATATTTAATTTTTATAAAAATTATATTTTGAGGGTCGATTTTTTTTTTTAAAAATAATAATTTAATATTTAAAACATCATATTTTATTTTATACGGTGTTTTTGAAAGAATTAAGGGTGTGAGTGGACGACTGACAAATGACAATCGACAAATGCACGATTAGTTGTTACTGCAACAGTATCCATGCCGTGTTTTTGAAAGAGTTTAGGTTCTTTTTTTTTTTAAGTTTAGAATTTCATTTATCCACTAAAAAGTGGAAAGATTTTGTTTATTGATTTAATTTTACTAAGATTAATTAATTAAAGTGAGACATGGATTTTTTTATGAGAAAAAAAAATAAAAAGCAAATTAGCTAATCACATAGCAAGTATAATAATACTTTTCTACAATATGAATAAGTTACACATTTCAATTTTTTTTTAAAAATAAGGTTTCTCTGAATTAAAAACAAAAAGACCGAAATTTAAAAGAAATAAGCAAACGAGTGGTTTATAAAGAAAGATAAGGGCGGTGGCTTCATAATAGCCATAGCTATACCAACAAAGAAGCAACCACAAACAAGTAGAAAACTTACAGCTTACAAGATTAAATAGTTTCTATTTATTTTAAATATTTCACTTTTTTTTTTAAATATTACTTGCACTAAGCAGTGAGAAATTAAATTTATCTTGACATGTAAAATATTCATTGTTTTAATATGTATTTAATAAACGAAATATATTTAAATATATATGTTCTTAAATTAATATTAATATGTTGTTTGGTGGTTAAAAATATATATTAATTTACTTAATTTTTAAATTTAAATTTAAAATTTTTATATATATTTATATAATTAATAAAAAGAGAGAAAAAATGATATTTTAATATATATAAAATATATATCATATGTATATTTTAAAATTTTTAAATTAAAAATTAAAAATAATATTTTTGAAAAAAGAGTTTTTTTTAAATAATTTTATTTTTTAAAATATTTGTAAATAATTTATTTTTTTTTTCGGTTCATACGGTCAGCAGCCGAGACTTGAGAGAGAAAGGGAGATGATGGTGCAGATAGATAAAGTGTGTGTTTGGGAACTATTTGTCCACGTCAGCTATCAACTTCCAGACATAAAAGTTAGTGGGACCCTTTTTTTATATTCTAATGGGCCCACGAACTTTCCAATCATTATTGACAGACCAACATTTATATGTCCATCGAAATCCAAATCCATCAATCTTTCCAAGCAGGATTTTCGCATCAAAACCCCCAGCGTTTGTTGCTTGCTTTTCTTTTTCTTGTTTTGTTTTTGACCCTTTTAATGTTTTGCAGATTCAAGATGTAAAGTCTCTTTGTCTTGAGCTTACACACCACTGTACTAATACTAAGTAATGTAATGTAACCTTTCAAAGTCACAGTTTCTCTTCTTATTACAACTTGGCCTGTTGTTGTCTCAGCCTTTTTTGACTTATCTTCATTGCTCCATTTGCAACAATTATAAAGACGAAGTGTCCAATTTTTCGCCACTAGCTATGATTAGAAATGGAAAGAGGCGATTTGGTACAAGTGGGTTCTCTCTGTTTATCATATTTTTCTTTTAGATTCATAGTTTTTTCTATTGCAAGTGTTTGAAAACAGCACAAATTGTACTTTGCCAACAAATAGCTATTTAACAGTATTTTTGACTTGCACGTAACATCCATGGAAGGTAGAAAAAGAAAGAATACTCAACTAAGTTAACTTTAACTAAGCCTTAATCTCAAAATTCAAAGCGGTAATAGACTATTTTTTTAGAGAAATACAAAGTTATAAAATTATTTTGAATTATTTTTTTAAAATTAGTTTAGATTTATTCATGCTTATTTTCTTAAAAATGTTCAATCTTTCTGATAAAGATATTATTAGATATTTATTTTACACCGTAAAACCGCTTCGATATGTGTTTCTATAATTGGCAATTAGGTCGTACCGTGCTGATCCGGCCCAAATTCATCATGCCTATAATATTTTTTTATTGAGATGTGCTGAAATTTAAAAAATAATGGTCCAACACAATCAATTAGCCATAAATAATTATGTCGCGCCGTGCTAAGTTGTATCCTATCATGTCAATATATAGGCTGACCCAAGTTTTTTATACAAAATTTACAATTATTTTTCTAAGCAAATTATATATAGAAATTGATAAAAAAAAATAAAATAAGATATATAATAACAAATAAAATAAAATAAAATATAATGACATAAATTAAATTATAATAATATAAATTAAACTATAATAACACAAATAAAATAAAATAAATAAAAATAACACAAATGTAATTAAATTAAATACAAAAAAAATTAAAAACCATATTATTTATTATGAAAAGCAAAAAAAAATTATTGTTGAGTAATTCTATTTTGGTATATAAAAATATATAATATATTTGTTTAAAATTTTAACTTAATTATATTTATGTGATGCTACATGTACTTTTACCGAGCTCGTGTCTGGTCATTTCAGTAGCCGGGCTCTCATCAGTATGACAGACCTCATTATCATGCTCTTTAAATCCATCGCGCTCTTGATGTCCAGCAGACAATCTATAAACACATCCGCAAATTATGCTAACACAGTTTAAACTTTGTCTTCTTACATCAGTTATCCCCACAAGTAAAATATTCCTCTCTCTTATCTCTTCTCTATTTACTCAGAACGACTGAACTAATTTAGACATTGGAGCCTCTCTCAGGAGAGTCTGGTCCCTCCTCTCTTTATCTTACAGGTGAAAGAGCTACAACTGCAATCACACCGAACCCGAGCTATAAGAGTTGAGGACCACTCCTGAAAAAAGTTTCGTCATCAATATGGATAAAAAAAATTATTTTTTTATCTGTAGAATTAAATCCGATACATATTATAAAAATTTTATTGACTAGAATTTTTATAAATAAAATTTTATTTAATACTTTAAATATTTTGTTTTATAAAATCATATTAGTATGTATACTTAAATTAAAAAATTATTTATATGTCAAGTTATGGTCTAATAGCAAGTGCACTGTGTCTTAGGCAAATAAACCCAAAATTGAATTTCTTTTTTTTTTTACTTTTATTTATATAATTTATTTATAATTATATGTACCGTGCTGAACCTCTTGGCGTGCCGTGCTGAATGCAGACCTGATAGACCAAGTATTCTAAGCCCAGTCCACTTTATGACACTCGTGTCAAATTGTAATCTGAGATTGTGATTGTGTCTGGCACTTAGGCCGTGCAGGTATGGCCCGAATCGGACTGAGCTGGGCCGCGCCGCTCATTTGCCATGTACATGTGTTCCCTTATATCTCAGGTAGAAAAGAAGGATAATAAATGTAAATATGCTCGTACCTAAGAAGTAGCCAATTGCTTCTAGCAAGTGATGCATATAAACTGTCATGTGGTTGTAAACAAAGAAAGGCAATAGATATTGGATAAGGAAAGTCTTTTTTGATTGATTAACTGCACAATTTGATAGGTTGTTTTCAAGTCACCTTACAGATACATTTTAAAATCTTTAGCTTCAGAAATCAACAGTGTTTTGTGGGTCCAACCACAAGCTGGCTGTGACATAATACATAATATACCCTACTCAGCAAAATCTTTTCAGTTTTTTCAACCATTGAAGTTATTTGGAATTTTCTTTTCTTTTTTACTTCCTAATCAGAACAAGTTTTTGTTATTGACAGAGAAAATCCAGTTTTTTCCTGATGCATGAGCACCAAGTACGTCTACCAAACAAAGTATAACCATATCAACTCTGTTTTTTTTGTCTCTTTGGATCTCTTACAGAAGACTGCCTGTAAATATATCTCTTGAATTTTAACAAAATAACCATGCCAAGATGAAAAAGGTTAAATCTTTTTGTTGAATCTAACGGCAGACCTTGAACTTATAGTGTGCGACTAACTGAGCCTTAGAGATCTCGATAAGGGAAAAAATAGACATACCAAAAGATAAAGAGCATATTTGAACAATGCATTAGATTAGGAAGTGTGTTTTGGCTCAAAGATATTCTGACTAATACATCAAATCTTTGTTGTTAACAAGATATCAGACACAGTAGACCCCTTTGAAAGGTATTTCACAACCTAATCACTAGTGAGGCCCCAAAAAATGACCTTATTGTTGATAAATCAGAATAAATTCTGCAACATTGCCATAAATCAGAAGATTCTACAAGTTTATGCTGGCACAAAATACACCATTAAACAGAAAAGAGGGCTGCAGGATCATTTTCAAAATTCTTGAAAGCAGTTTACAGTGACTTACTGTGTTCTCAAGGCTTTGATCCAATCAATTTCAACACTGAAATCACCTGGTCCAGATATAGCACCTGGGACACCACCTTCTGCATTGACAGATAGGGCCATGCCAAGAATTCGAGATGGATTCATTTCCAGATTTTCATCTATGACATTTCCTCTCCATGTTGGCAAATATCGAGTGAGAGGAATCTGAAAAGTGGTTGGAAATTAGCTAATATGATAAATTTTATTCTATGCACTTGAACATAAAACCTCTACTTAAATGCACAAGAAAGGCATGGTTTTTTATCCTCCATATTACTATAGCACTCCATTCTTACTAGATGACAAGTAGAGAAAATCAATTACAAGAACAAATTTAGCATATTTCATTTCCTCTTGTACAGCTATTAGCAGTAAATTTCATGTTCAACCAGCAGGAACTTCAGAAAAAAGGCAAAACCACTCTGTATTCAATCATGGCTAGAACAAATTTAGCATATTTTATGTGCTCATTACAACTGTAAAAGCATAAGCTCTGGACTCAAACTCATCACAAAAAATAACAAGATGTGGCCAATGATATAGAGATCATGCATAGGCATATGTAGAATGCAGGGTTTCAAACAATGGTCAACGCTGATATCACACAGGAACAGATCTTGCCTTCGCAATATACCAGTTGTCTTTGGGTACAAAAACAAAAGCTTGCCATGAATTATCTTCCATTTGCCCTGGTGAATTTACCCAATTCTCTGTATAAATCTGTATCATCAGAATTATATGAAGCCTCAGCAGAAAACTTGCAGAAATGGAGAAACCTTTAAAATGTTAATTAAAGAAGAAAAAGGGCCTGCCTCAAAAATGGCAATATTCTGTTTATGCTCTATGTTTAGCTACATGAATGAAGAGACAAAAAACTCACAGTGGATATGTAGCATCTTCCATCACATTTAAGCTTTAGAGCTAACGTATCATATGCATCCAAATCAATAAAACCATCAAACTACAGAAGATAAAATTAATAAGGTTTATATGGTAACGCCAACAAATATTTTTTACATTCAATTAGAAACATAATAACACAATTCAGCATTCCACGGATTATCAAATAATACTTTCCATAATCACACTCTTGATTTGTATACCTTCTTGGATCGCATCCCACAGAAACCACTTCGAGTTATATTCCACTTTGAGCCCTCAGATACATCAAGTGATAGATTCCCAGAAAAAACACCTGTTAATAGATTAAAAGTGATCAAGTTTTTGAATTTAAAAGACTGAAAATTGAACATACAGAGATGTTAAGAATGACTTTTCTTGATGAAGAAAAACAATTATGTTCTCATTTGCAAAAGTTGAAATCGATCATTCTATGGCGCTATTTTGAGAGAAAGCATCAATTTCCATTGAGTGGTACAAGCGTACAAGATGTATAGCCATAAGCAACAACAACAAAAAAGAGATTGCCCAGGAATCTGCGGCATGAGAACTTTAATCATCTAAAAGCACAAACTTCCAGATACGAGAGGGTATCCAAAAGGGGCCAGGATTTTAACCAATGGATTTAACAGAAAACTGAAATAAATTATGCAAAATATTCATCATGTGATGAAATACGAAGAAACAACTGTTTCAAAATGAAGTGACACAACAAGTTGAAAAATTTTAGCTTGCATTATCTGAAGTTTTCAGATGCTATCATGGAATTAACTATGCCCCTATAAACAAACTGGCTTCTTGCCTACTTAAGAAGTGATTTCAGCTTCCTTGATATAGTAATGAAAACCAATAACTAAATAAAAAAAAGGATGCATAAAATCTGGACATAAAAATAAATAGATTGCCTCATCTAGGCCGAACCAGAAAATTTTATTTGTGGGGGCCAAAACTAATTGTAGAACAAAAAAAAGGTTATTTTTTATGAACTTTTTAATAACTTTTTGTTTTGAATAATGGTAAAAAGTGCATTTTTAATTGAACAAATTATTATTGATCTTCAATATTTATAGGATGAGAGTTAATTAAATAATTTTAATATTTGAAACTAATTACAAAAATTTAATTTTGTGATGGCCAATTAGAAGTTTTTAAAGAACTAAGTAATATAAACGTTTTCAAGTGGGTTTGGGGGTGGGGGGGTGGGAGGAGTTAGGGATAGGGGAGAGACTCCTGCCTGTCCCCTCTAGTTACACAACGGCAGTTCAGTTCAGTTGTCCTTGAATGCAATTGAATATAAACAACTTTAATTCAAAGGGTAAGTTTTGAGTGTTGAAACATGACTTTTCCTTTCCATTTTGACTTTTTCATCTTTTGTTATCTGATAAATTTTACTTATAAGCACCACATTCATATAATTGGAAAACTTAGCATCCAAGGGGGTAAAATTTTTTGTCTCAAACTATATCAATTATAATGGTATGTTCTGAGAAAATGAATAGACCAATACCCTTTAGTCCATTTCCAGCATCTTTGATCTCTAAGGAAGCTGAGGACAGACCTGAAACAATAGAGAAATGATTAAAACATCAATCAATATATCAGTCTCTTGGAAAAGTTTTACTGTAAGCTCAAGCTCAAAATTTATTTCTTCTCACAGGAAAAAGTATGCTTCATTGCATTTATGAATCCCTTGGTCATTTATTGAATGAATGACATTGTACTAGTCATAATCATCCAAAATAAAATTAATTAAAGAAAAGGCTATGGAAAATCAAAATCCATTTCCATGATTTCAAAATGTATTTCATAATGAAAAATTTTCTCGCTTCAAGTATGTTTCTTAAACATGGAAAGACATAAAACTTCTCACTTCAAGTATGTTTCTTAAACAGATGAATAGATGTGAATAAGAGACATTGAAATTGAAAGCCTAAATACCTCCATACTCAGAATCAGAATATAGATGCCAATTTTTTAGCTCTTCCTTTGAATTGAAATTAAAAATGAGCCTCTCAGTTGGAGGTATCAAATCTTCAACATTCCATGTGAAAGCTACAACAGACATTAAAGGGAAAAAGTGTTACAATGCATATGTAATTATTAAAATATAAACTCATAGCACAAAAAGCAAAATAAAATAAATAATAAAAGAATAATGTGTAATAAGAATTGAATATGTTGGACTGAAATATCATTTCATAAAGGCAAACAAAAAATCTCATATAAAAAAAAGAAGAAAAAATGCAGCATGACCTTCACACTTTATATTCTATTAGTTAGTGTATTTTTTTTTCTAAGCACGGTTTTCTAGACCAAGTGTATCTTGTCTTTATAAAAAATTCACATCTTTGGTTTGAGGTTATCTTAACTTCATCTAGTCTGAAAAGATGCATTTCTCCGAAGGGAATGATTGGGGGAATGATGTACATTGGAATCTATTGATTAATTTTCCTGAACTTTTTGGTGCCTCTTATGCAACGAAGCAGCACTCAGCTTCTTCCATTTATTAAGTTTACATGAGCTTTGTCCCACACAAATAATATCTGCATGATACATAGACCAGTGAAAATGTGCAATTAACTCCTTTAATGTTGATCATTTCATAGGTTAAACTATGTTTTCCTTCTCTTCTTCTCCACCACTAGGATAGACTGGAGCTCAACACAGCAATAATCATGATGAATTAACCACATTAGCCAAAAGTTATAAATTGCATCTCCCTTCAGTTGTTAGCAATTAGGCTTTTCCAAGACAATTGATCAAACCAAAATAGATTGGTTCAACTAGTTCCAACTTTCAATTGCAGGTTGACCACCTGAGCGACTGGAATAACAAATTATTCTGAAATCACACAGGATATAAATGGAAGAAAAACACACTTTCTATCCAAAATGATACATCCTTAAAAAATTCAAGAGGCTTCAATTTCTGTACAGCACATAAAAATAATCACAGAGGTTATCAATAAAATACCTTTCTTTGTTGCATTCAGAGAAGCTTGCCAAATTGCTCGAAACCTGGACATCACTATTGCACCTCAACCTTCCTACACAAAAGATCCGGAAGTGTTTCAAAGCAATAATTTTATGGTTAAATGCAAAACAAATCAATCAAAAACCATTAAATGATAAAAGAGAAGTTCCATTATCTGGAAGTGGAAACTAGAATAGCAAATGGGCAATCAGTTCTCAACTTAAAAGCAAAAATTTTGAAACGAATTTTGAAAATTTAATATTATAACAAACAGTTCAAAAAATAGTGCAAATTAACTCTAATGGCCTCGCTTCACAACGAGAGTTTGTGTCTTAAAACTATAATTAAAGCTCAAGAAACCATTTAATTAACTAAGAAAACTAATTCTAACTGATTTTAAAATTTTTCAATTGGAAAAAGTTCACACCTTGAATATTTAAAAATCTTGAATTTAGCAAATTATAGCAAAAGAGGAACTGAGAAAAGAAGCTTACAGAGAGAGTGTAGTTCACTGTCAATTAGCGATAATACCCGGAGTTAGCGTCAGTTGCCGATCACAACCCGTTCACCGACACCGAAATGAGACGATAAGAAACCTCAAGAAAACGCATCACTCATCAGTGATGTGCTGTTTTGATTTAGATAATCAAACGGTACCGTTTTGTTCTCCTCGTCATATGTGTTGCCTTTTGGTCATATCTTCTGTCGTTGGATATAATATTTTTCTTTGGTCATTTAACTTGGATATAGAATTAGGGTGTACTTTTCGCTTTCAACCAAATTATTCGAAAAATTAATCTTGTGATTTTTTTATTAACTTCTGATATTTTTAATTGGCTGAAAAATAAAAATTAAATCATTCTAAATAATAATTAAAGTATATATTGACACATAACTCAGTAATAAGTACATATTTTCTAGATAATAAACTTACAATTGATTTTTTTCATTCTTAATATATATTAAATTTCAAAAAAAATAATAATTAAAATAATTGTTTTTATATAAATTAATATATGAAATAATATAATATTTAGATATAATTTCTATTTTTAATATAATTTTTGTTTTTCTACTTTGTTATTCATTTTTTATTAAAAATAATTGAAAACATATATTTAAAAAAAAAGAATACTATTTTTAGGTTTTAAAATATAAAAAAGTTTATCGTGGATTCGGTGTATGTGTACTCAATAAATGCAAACTAAGAAAATGCAATTATTTTTTCTAATATATTTGCTTTAACAGTTTACTATTAGATGATTGAATATTAAAAAAATAATAAAAAAAATATTTTAAGGTTTTACAATATAAAAAATTTTATTGTGGGCTTGGTGTATGTTTACTCAATTATTGAAAACTAAATAAATGTAATTATTATTTTTTTATTATATTTCAGTTTACTATTGAATGCGTGCACATTTATTAGATACAACATATAATTTTTTTCTCTATAAAACTGATTCCACGCGAATCCTAACAATGAAACATGTAGGATAGAGAAGGATATTAAATTATTCATACATATAATTCCATCGAAAAATTTTAGCAAAATGAAATGTGCATGAAAACTCCATATAATAACAACAAATTATTTATAGAAATGAATAATAAATTAAGGTAACATATCCTAATTAATAATTAAAAAAAAGTTAAATTAATACCTTTATACCATTATGTACGAAATGTGTACATAATTTGTACATGATCTTGCACTCTTAACATGAAATAAAAGGAAAAACAATTAATTTTTTTAATTTAAGAATATTGTTGTAATCGAATAGTACAATAGCTAACATGATTCTATTATTTTAAATAGTAATTGAAATAATTAAAATATAAATTCATGCATAAAATAGTATAATTTTTATTGTTAATATAATATTTAATAATATAAAAATATAATTTGTAATTCACTTATTTTTATTGTTTTTATATTTTGTAATGTCTACAACTATTAATTTATTTATTAAAATAATTAAAAATATACATATTAGAAAATATTCTCTCCATTCTCTGTGCCCATTTAAAAAATTCTTTTTATTTTTAAATATAAATGTTATTTAAAAAAATAAATTATCTATTTTATTCCAATATTATTCTTGTTTATTCAATAATCAAAATATTTCAAATATTATTTTTCTAAAACTTGATGATTTGCTTATTAAATGTTATAAAATGATATTTTAGTAAAAATTATACTAATTAATAATATTTTAGTATTAATGAAATAGTCAAAGTACAGAAGGATATTCAATTATTCATAATGCCACGGGAACATTTTAGCAAAGTGAAATGTCCATGGAAACTCCATATAATTAACGACAAATTTCTTCTAGAAATGGATAAATTAAGGTAACATATCCTAATCAAACATCATTGATTAAAAAAAAAAGGTTAAATTAATACCTTTATACCATTTTGTACGTAATGCGTACATAATGTGTACATCATCTTCCACCCTTAACATGAAATAAAATAAAATTAAAAAAATATTTTTTTTAACTTAATAAGAATATAAAATATTGTCTTGTTGAAACAAATGACAAAAATAAAAATAAAAATAAAACCTAACAAAATTTTCTTATAAGCACTAATTGTGGGTTGATTGATGAAAATGAGCGTTCACTCAATTCCATAATCATAGGACAAGTTCTTCCTATTAAATTCATGATCAGTACAAATATTATATGATAATTTTAATGATTTAAGATTAAAAAAAAGTAACTTAAGTATATATACCTTATTTTCACGGCAAGTAGTCCATATCCATGGCAAAATCTAGCAATTGATTATAAGGCCATGGGTTGAAATTTCTGTTTATAAGACATACTCTAATAATAAATATACATTTTTTATATAATAAAATTTAGAATCGTATATCCCCTTTTCATTATAATACTTAATAAATCACTATCAACTTACAGCTAAATTGGAAAATATCACTAATCAACATCTAATGAGACATTAAAAAAAAGAAAAAATATATGTATATATATACCCATTAATTAGGTATTACGTACAATGACTTGAAAAAAAAGATTAGTAGAGGGTCAAATAATGGGAGTGAGAGCTAGTAAATTAGGAAAATTAATTGGAGCTGGGAATGTTAATTATAAGAGATTAGGAAGTGCTAATCCTCCATTAATGACACCAAGAGGTTATGTGCCAATTTGTGTAGGAATTGATGATGATGATACTAAGCGATTTATAGTTCATAGAAAAGTACTTAGTGATGCAGAATTCTTGAAGCTTCTCTGCAAATCAGCTGAAGAATATTGGTTTTGTAATGAAGGTGTTCTTAGGATTCCATACGAGGCGAAAGATTTCGAAGAATGGATGATTAGGAAAGGCAAGTTAAGAATTAGTCGCATTTAATCGCTGTAATTAATCTTTGAATTTTGTATATATGATCTTTGTGTTATTATAATTGATTGCAGATGTACATCAAAATACAATTTAGAGATAAGTGTATAGTTTTTTTAACAATAAATTCTTAATCGATTTCTCTTTCTCTGTATATAAATACTCACTCAAGAAAAGAAATGTAAATTAATCTTATGCTAAATTTGTGAATACCCTTATAATTAGCAATTTAATTTGGTTAGGAGATTATTGCAATTGTGTATGTATATAATATAGTGTCTCATATGTATAGCTATTAGCAAAAGAAAAAAAAGTTGAATTATTTGTTATTGTTGATGATGTTATTTTGTATTTTTCTTTGATTGTTGTTTAGCTTAGTAATGTTATGGTCTAAGATTAATTCATAGTATATAGTATGCCATTTTTTCAAGATTTACCATTATTTCAAGATTTACAGCTGAAACTATGATTAAGGTTGATTTTTAATAAAAAAGGATCTTATGCCTAAATTCATGATCAGATCTCTTTTTTCTTTTTTGGCTCAGAAAATGTTATCCTATTCTCCATGGTTGTAATTAATGGAAAACGGACATAGCTAGTGATGGGTCAAATTTAGAAGAGTAAAATCCAATAATCCAATTATACCCTTTAATTTGGCGATGTTTTCAGGGTTTAAATAGTGTTTTTTTTTAAAAATTCTTAAAGAATCTCGAATTTAAATTTCACTTCTTTTTAAATTTAAATGAAATAATTCAATAATATAATTATACTTTTATTGATCAGTGTTTACATAGTGTTTTTTTATTCTTAAAAACTCTCGAATTTCAATTTTACTTTATTCTAAATACTTGATCTAGCCATCACTAGAGGTGACTAATAAGAATATTAAATATATGAAAAAAATTAATATAGAAATAGAATTTTCAACTTTTAACTATTAATTTTTTTAAGTTAACTCTTCTAAAATTATATCAAGAAATTTAACACAATTATCCTTTAATTAAATAGTATTTTTCAGAGTTTAAATATTAATATTTTTATTCTTAAAATATCTTGAATTTAAAATTCACCTCATACTTGATTTAGACCAAAAAATCAACAATCCAATAATTTTATTATTTTTTTTTCTAATATGGAGTGTCCCTTAGAATTTGCAAGTGTCGACTAATCTCATAAAAAAAGTCAATTTAATCTAATTGTCATTTGGGAATGCTAATAAAAATATATAAAAAAAAATTTAATATAAAAATAATTTTTTTAATTTTTAACGATTAACGTTTTAACATTAACTCTTTCAAATTCATCTCTTCAAATTTATATCAATAAATTTAACACAACTATCCTCTAATTAAGTTGTATTTTTCAGAGTTTAAATAGTAATATTTTTATTCTTGAAATATCTTCAATTTAAATTTCACTTCATACTAAATTTAGCCAAAAAAAAAAAATCAGCAATCCAATCACTAACCATCATTTCAGCAAATTGGCCAACTCTCAAATTTTAACAAAATTGTCTTTGATTTTGTTGCAAATCAGGAGGCAAGAAAAGAGACTGTGGGCAAAAGCCCATAGAAATTGCAGGCTAAGGCCACATTGATTATTGACTGGCAAGAAATTCTTTGTGCTTTGAGCCCTTTATTTCTAATTCTTTCTTGAGAACAAAAAAAAAAAAAAAGACGAAACGTAAAAGCCCCATCCCATATCTCTATTAAGGTTTGCATTCATTTACCTTACAAGACAATGTCATTTTCATAACTTTGTCAGCCAATATTTCACTCCAAATCATAACATGGATCTTGTTCTTCTTTATTATATTATCATTAAAATTGCCCAATTAATTCATTTATATATATATATATATATATTTCCAAGTTGCAAAGTGATGATATTCAGAGCATGGAACCCTAAATTTGGAAAAGCCTGGCAACAGGAAGCTGGAGATAAGCATTTATAGAAGTATGATTCATCACACCCATTGTCTTTTTGCGGATTGAACTAAAAAAAACTTATCTATTCCTTCAAATGATACAATTGGATTTTATTTTATTTCATTTTCCAAAAAATATAAATAATAATAATTTTAGATTCAACATAATAAATTATATTATGTCATATAATTTGTAATATTATTAACTAGCTCATGCATTTTCGAACCTTTATTGCATAAGCAATTTCACTAAAAAAAAAGGTGCTTTCACGACTCAAGCTAGCGCCTAAGAGTCGATAAGATGAAAGTTAAGATGAATTATCTCGAAAATTTTCATACTTTAAAGACTCCAAATTGAGTTCTTACAAAATTTGGTATTGTCATTTAATATTGCATTCTTTTGAAAAATTACTCTATTTTTTTTAATTTCAATTATTGATTTTGATTTTCACACTGTTAATTATAGCAACGAATAGACAAAAATTTTAATTTGGATTCATTGTAAATTTATTTGGTCGGATTAAATAGTTGTTTATTTCTTTTTGCTTGTTTTTAAGTTGGCTTTTTAACTAATAAAATTTTACTTCAAAAAAAAAAAAAAACTCGGCTAATCCCATCTGCAAACACATTTTTTTTTCCTTTTCGTATCTTTTAATTAATAAACTACTCATAATTTTTATCTTTGTCGGTAAGCTAAATTTGCATGAATGAAAAAAATATGCATCACCAGCCAAATATAATGACATAAACAAAACATATAATAATAAGTTTCAAAGCATCTCTAACTACCCAATCATTTTGAACTTAATTTATATACTTTTGTTAGGTAAAATTACTAATTATATATTGAAGTCTACACTTTACTCAACAAACTTAATTAATTAATTTTACATAGTCTTTCATTGATCTTGTCGATCTCTTACTCCTAACACAAATCTATATTCTGATTTATTTTCTAATAATCCCAAGTCATTTACATGAGTTGTTGCCAATTTAATTCAATTAATTTAATGTTGAACACTAAATAATATAAAATAAATAAATAATGATATTTGTATTATAATGCATGAAATTAAATATATTGATTCTTATTAAAATTTTTATATAAATGAATTCTAATTTTATAAATAGACACATACATATAAATGAAATGTTTTTTTCCCGAAAATTACATATAAATGAAATGTTATTTAATGATAATTAATAAATTGATAAGTGGAATTAATTTTTATTTATACTATAAAATGCCTAAAATAGATAATAAACCTAATAAATGTACATATATATATTTATGAAATTAAAACCTTTTGTAGTACTTCCAGCTGCACAATTAGTTGCTGTTACAGTGCGAAATATGAACTCTGAATCAGAAGAAATGATTGTGAAGAGACATATTGATTGCTTGAACTGTTTGGTACAGTTAAAACTGAGAAAGAAACTTATAATTTAATTTCCATTAATGCTTTAGTGCCATTACCATCAACTTGTACACTTGCTATCCGTATATTAATTAAGGGGGTATTTTTTAAAACGGGAGCTTTTTTACTTATTGTGAATAAGTAATTTTTAAATTATAATCAGATTAAAAATAATTAGTTAAGCGTTTCTCTAAATTAGTTAATAATCAGCTGATAATTAGTTTATAATCATTTAAATGTTTCTGTAAAATCAGCTTATAATCAGTTTTTAATTGCAGAAACTGTCAAAATAACCAAACTGTCATCGAGTTTATTTATTGTATAAAAATAATTTTTTAAATGTCAATTCAAAATTTATTTTGCAATAATAATAATAATAATAATAATAAAATTTATTTAATAATAATAGTAATAATAATAATAATAATAATAATAATAATATTGGTATTATCAATAAATTATACAAATAAAAAACTACCATGTAAATATTACCAAATTAATTAGAATCCTAAAAATATTTTTAATTAGACAATGAGAGTGGACATTGTATAGGGTGGACAAATTTAGAATATTGAAGATTAGGTAGGGATAGTATGGTCTTTTACTTGGTCAAAATTGCTTAAAAAATAAGTACTTAAAAAAAAGTAGCAAAACCCAACTTTTAAAAAACTGATTAAAATCATATTATAATCTACTATTTAAGTTTTCAGAAACACTTAAATAAACAACTTATAATCTAAAAACTACTTATAATCAGTTTTGATCAGCTTTTAAGTTTTAAGAAACACCCTCTAAAGCTTTAGATAAAGCATGTAGAAGAATAAATATTCAGGCTACACAGTCAAATAGTTCCAAAAAGTTATTGTTTGAGAAACCCTTCGTGGAAATGACAAAGTATATTCGTCCACTATATATTAAAGCAAATTTTGAGAGAAGAAAAATTATAAAAGTATTAGTGAATAATGGGTCAACTGTTAATATTTTGCCATGTAGGATGTTGAGGTTCTTAGGAAAAATGAAGAAGATTTAATTACAACAGATGTAACTGTGTCAGCTTTTATTAGTGAAGTAACACCTGCTATTAGAATCTTGCCAGTACAGTTATCAGTGGAAAATATAAGGTCTATAGCAGCATTTTTATTGTTAATTCTTTAGCTAATTATAATGCTTTACTGGGCAGGAATGTGATTCATGCAAATGTTTGTGTTTCTTTCACTTTGCATCAGGTGCCTTTATGTTGGAAAGGGAATGAAGTAGAAATTATTTGGGCTTAGGAAAAACCTTTTTCTATATCTACAGAATGCATTGAAGCTAAGTATTATGAACAAAGATTTGGTCCTATCTGTTTTAAAGGAAAGATGAAAAATGATAGTCCTAAGGAGAGGTATATGTCTTTAGTGGACAAGCAACAAATACAAGACTAATCCGAAGCTCTCCTCAAACCTACTACAATAATGTCTTTGAGGCTGATAGGTTTAACAATTATTGAAAAGATAAAATGATTAAAAGAACCATAGAGAGAAAGACAGTAGTTGTAGCTGCCACGTAAAAATGTTACTTGCAGCCCATGTGTGAAGAATTAGAAGAGGTGGAAGTTCGTGGAACATAAGTCATTTTTAAAGATGACCAAGAAGTAACATAAGCTAAAGAAATACAACTTAAAAATTGGTTCAAGCGCCAAGGAACTTTGAAGACATTCAACCTGAAACTTAGGATGCATTGGAATAAGTTAACTTGGGAACACCAAAGGATCCCAAAGTCATATATGTTAGTTCATTGCTTGCTGAAGAATTGAAACAAGAATTAGTAAACTTGTTACATGAATATAAAGATTGTTTCACTTGGAGCTATGAAGATATGCCAGGTTTGGGCAGAAGATTGGTAGAACACCATCTTCCAATGAAATCAAGTTTAAAGCCATTCCAACAGCCACTATGGAGGATGTCCAAAGAGGTAGACGCTAAAATGAAAGAAGAAATAGATAAATTGTTAAGAGCCAAATTCATCAGGCCTGTAAGGTATGCAACTTGGCTTTCTAATATTGTACTAATAGTGAAAAAGAATGAAAAATTAAGAGTTTGTGTAAATTTTAGAGATTTGAATGCTGCTACTCTAAAAGATATGTATGTTATGCTTGTGGCAGATATGTTAATAGATTCAGCTACTAAAAATGAATTATTATCTTTTATGGATAGATATTCTGGTTATAATCAAATTTTAATTTCAGAAGATGATGTTTTTAAAACATCATTCAGATGTCCTAGTTCAATAGAAACTTTTGAATGACTTATAATACCATTTAGTTTAAAAAACGGTAATGCAACTTATCAAAGAGCTATGAATTCCAAATTTCATGATATGATAGAGAAAGTTTTAGAAATATATATTAATGATATTGTGATTAAATAAAAAAAAGCCAAAGATCATGAAAGCTTTGAAAGAATAAGAATTCATAAATTAAAATTAAATTTCTTGAAATGTGCATTTGGGGTGAGAGCTTGTAATTTTTTAGAATTCTTGGTGCATTATAGAGGTATGGAGGTAGACGGAAATAAAATAAAGGTTATTATTAAAGCTCAACCTCCACAGAATAAAAAAGAATTATAAAGATTTTTAGGCCAGATTCATTATTTAAGGAGATTTATTTCTAATTTGGCCGGTAGAACAAAGGTTTTCTCAGAACTTTTGAAATTGAAAGCCTTTGAAGAATTTGTGTGGAATCATTAGCATCAGGAAGCTTTTGACAAGATAAAAGAATATCTAATGAGTCCTCCTGTATTAGAGCCTCCAAGGGAAGGTTATCCTTTGAAAATGTATATTTAAGCAGCTGATAATTCTATTGGATGCTTGTTGGCATAAGATGATTCTCAAGGAAGAGAGCAAATTATTTATAACCTCAGCTGCCTCTTGATTAATACAAAAATAAAATACTCTCCTATTGAAAAGTTATGCTTGGCTTTGTTTTTCACATATACCAAGCTTCGTCACTACATCATTAGAAGTAGAGTATATATACTGTTAGCCACTAACTTGATTAAGTATATGCTAAATAGACATCTAATTATTGGAAGAATTGAGAAGTGAGCAATAGCTTTGAGAGAATTCTCTTTAGTTTACTTTCCCCAAACGTCAGTGAAAGGCCAAGCAGTAGTAGATTTCTTGACAGATCATCATTCTTTAATACAGCAGCAAGATAACAGTGATGAATTGCATGTTTACACTGTAGAAACTGATATATTGATTCTACAGTTTGATGGATCTAGCACCAGTACAACATCTGGTGCTAGGATTATAGTTATAGCACCATATGGGATTAAAACAATGTTATCATTTCACTTAAAATTTGAATATACAAATAATCAGGATGAATATGAAGCATTGGTGATTGGGTTGAAAATATTGCAAGATTTAAAAGCTAGAAATATGATGATAATGGGAGATTCTGAACTGGTATTAAAACAAGTGGCTGAAGAATATAAGTGTAATAGTTTGCTGCTGGCTCCATATTTCACTGCTATAGAAGAAGTTGGTTTCATGCATCTTTCACGGGAGAAAAATTGGGAAGCAAATGAATTAACACAAGTGGCATCGGGATTATAGATGACTGAAGACTTAACAGAAAAATTAATTGTGGTGCAAAAAAAAATCATCCTTCAATTAGTAAAAGAGGAATACAAATGGATTCTTTTTCATTGGATGCTAATATGGCTAGAGATCGGGGACAAGAAATTAGGAGATATCTAGATTATCCTAGTCAAAAAACTTCACACAGAATCGAGATTCAAGCATTAAATTATATCTTGATAAATGGTGAATTATATAGAAAGGGACAAGATGGGTTGTTACTGAGGTGTCTAGCTCAGTATGAGACTTTTGAAGTGATGAAGTAAGTGCATGATGCTGTTTGTAGAGCACATCAAGCTGGAGTGAAAATGAGTTGGTTAATCCAAAGGCATGGCTATTTTTGGCCATCCATATTGAAATATTATATTACCTATGCTAAGGGTTGTCATCAGTGCCAAAAATATAAAAGTATTCAAAGAGTACCAACAGATGCCATGCATGTTGTAATTAAACCTTGGTCATTTCGTGGTTGGGCTATTGATTTGATTGGAAAAATATATCTTCTTTTGCAGGATACAATTTCTTGATTGTGGCCACAGATTACTTCATAAAGTGGGTGAAAGTTGTGCCAATGAAAAAAGTAGAGCAACAGGATGTTATATAATTCGTCAAGGAGCATATTATACACAGATTTGGTATTCCTTAAACTATAACTACAGATCAAGAAACCATACTTACAGGGGATGAAATGTAGGATTTCGTTGAGGATTATGAAATCAAGCTAATAAAGTTTACAATTCATTATCCTCAGGTTAATGTGTAAGCCGAGACATCTAACAAAATCCTTATGAACTTTCTGGAGAAAATGTTGGAAGATAATCCTAGAGATTGACATAGGATTTTATTAGAAGCGTTATGGGCTTACAGAACTTTAAAAAGAAGTGCCACAGGAATTTCTCCATTTTCTTTGACTTATGGGTGTGATGTTATTTTATCAATGGAAGTGGTGGTTCCCTCACTTAGAGTAGCATTACAGAATTAGTTGGTACCTGATGAATATACAAAGGCGATAACTATGGAATTAGAAGATCTTGAAGATGTAAGAATGCAGGTGTTCAACCATATGCTTGTACAGAAAAAGAGGGTAGCAAGATCATATGATAAAAGGTAAAAATAAGACTTTTGAAGTTTGAGACTTAGTTTGGAAGGTAATTTTACCTATTGATACTAAGGACAGAGAGTTTGAAAAATAGTATCCTAATTGGGAAGGTCCTTTTAAAGTATACAAAGTACTAGATGAAAATGCATACTGGTTGGTAAGTCTAGAAGGAAAACCAAACATAAGATCAATTAATTGTAAATATTTAAAAAATATTATCCTTTTATATGGGAATTAATAGAATTAAACTAGTCCTTGTTGATCTATTAATATTGTGAAAAGTGTAAAGCCAAATTATGGCTAGTTATCTATTATAAATTAACAGTTAATTAAATTAAAGTTGGCCTGACAACCATTGAGATTTAAAATATTAAAGCATGAATTTAAACAAGTATAGTCATTTAACATTTTGATTAGAAAATAAAGCTAATTCATGACTAAACATAATTCCACAAGTACTTAAACATGCCAAGTCATGGCCACAAAAATTCTAAAAGAAACCATGGCAGTTAAAGTGAGTGAATATCAGTAGATTGGAGAGCACTCTATTTGGTGCATCAACTGGCGATAGCTTCTTCAGCGCTAGTTAGTTCACTCATCTAGGACGTACTACATTTTTTCTAGGATTCTATAGAATATTTGAAAGTATCCACATTCTTCTTGTATTGGTGATATTAAACTTCTAATTTTTTACCTTCATCTAGCATGTCTTTTTGCTCAACCTTAAGTTTTTCAATAGTGGTCACATGCTCTTGGATTTGGTCATTATGGCTGTGAAATTGAGGTTTTAGAGTGTTGATTCAAACAACACAATCTTATTTCTTTTGCATCTCCACTTCATGGTTAGCTTAATCTTGCTGCATTTGAGTGATTTTCTCAGCATAGTCAATGTTAATTTTGGTAGCAACAACCACAGTAGTAAACATGGACTCAGCTTATTTCATTAAAGTGGAGACCACTTATTTGGATTCCTCTTTAGTTAGAGAAGATAGTAAACTGGATAGAGAAGCAAGAAGAGCATCCCTCTCTAGAGGAGTCATGGAAATAATGTCTTTTAAAAGATAGAAATGACATTATTTTTTGCCAGTTCAATTACAACAGGGGCAACAGAATTGGTGGCATGAGAAAGAGGGCTGACCATCTGGACTAAAGGTGTAAGATCTACATTTGCATCTTGTTCATCAGGAATTGGAGCAATGTATTCTCCTAAGATAATTCATGTGGAAAAGAGGTTAAAAATGAAGTTTATTGATAAAAGTCACAAAGCTTATCAGTATGAGAGTAGTTAACACCTTAGGAGTCGATGTACTAACAATTGGCCAAGTGAAAGTTCTTATTGGCAACAATCCTTTGGAAAGTGTTGGATCAGTAGATATCTCTGAGAAAAATAATATAAAAGTAAACATAAAATAAAGAGTTAACAGAAATAATTCAATGAAGGCTTACCTGGATGGATGTCAAAAGGAGTGTCAGCCGTATTGGATACTTTGATCTTCAGAGTAATTCAGTTAGATTTCCTGGATCTTTGAATTGGAAGATTTTTATGTTTTGTCTTGGGTTTCTTACTGCTAGATTTAGATTATTTGGGTTAAATAGGAGTCCTAGCCTGTTTCCCTTTGGATTGAGAAATGTGAATACCTTGATGCAAACATGTATCTTAGTAAGAATATATGTACATAGTCAATGGGAAGAAATAATTACTTACCTAAAGAAGGCAGAAGTGGTTGGATGTTTGAGTGCCACCAATCATCAAAAGATGCAAGGTGAGCTCTGGAAATAGAAGTAACATGACAAGATAAAGGAGTTTGTTGGGCCACAAGTTGTTCAACAAATTGTTGAGAGAGTCTTTCAAGAATCCTTGGAAGTCCAAAAGTATGCTCAGGAATGGTAAGCAGAAAGCCAAATTCAGTATCCTATAAGTTAGGGCTAGAAGTTTTTGTAGAAATGGGGCAGGTTGTAGGATGAACTTTGAAAGTATAAGCCGCTCCAACAAATAGAAATCAAGGAGTGGTAAAAACATAAAACAAATATTTTCTGACATCCTAAAAAAATGGGTGATCAAAGATAAAAGACTTAAGCCACAAAGGCATATCCACAGTGTCATGGTAAGTCTTAGGGATTATGTAATCAGGTGATAAAAAAAGCTCTAGGATGTCAGAGAAAGATGTGATGACTTCACAATTAATGAGCCGCTCACCTAAGTAATAATTGGGATTCTTAGGGAGGAAAGAGTGAACATAAGAAAAAGACAGGTATAACCATGCTTGAACTATCCACATACAACCAATAAGCTTCTCAGAGGTAAAACATTTATGAATATTGAAATATAAAGAGATAAGAAAAATAGCATCTAGGGCCAAATGATGGCCAACTACCAAAGCTTTTGCTAGAATTAGATACACTATATTGGGTTTACCTCCAGTAGGGCAAAATAGATAGTGACAAAGAAGAACCCAGGGGAATTTGACATGTTCTGAATTAGTGAGAGGGTCCTGTAGGATGCACCAGGTACTTATAAGGTTTCCATACGAAGACTGAATGGTTGAGGTAGCATCAAATTCATGGTAATCTGGTGATTCGGGAGGTAAAAGGCAAACTACATCATCACCAACTACGGGAAGGCCAGTAAGGTAAAAATTTTCTTTAGAGTAATGGACATTGGGCCACTGGCGAAAAGGAAAGAGTTAAGCTTAGGACACCAAAAATGAAGAGTGGTTCCTGGAAGTTCAGTACTAAAGTGAAGAGTGGTATGACTCATAGTGATTAGCTGAAGAATGCCCATTTGAGACCAAGCTTTTTGGTAAAAAAGACGAAGGCGTTCTATCCATTGATACCATTCATCACTGGCACGAGGCCAATATTTGAAAATAGAACTAGCATTTTCAAACAAAGTGTTAGTTTTATGCAAAGAAAGTGTGAGTGGACCAGTTGGTTTAGGGTTTGGAGAAATGAGACCTAAAGACAGAAGTTCATTAGCCCTAGAACTAGCAAGCTTAAACATTTGAGTGGTATCCCTGTGAAAAATATACATGAAGAAAGAATCATCAATATCAAAATAAAAATTTGAAGGAATAAAAGAAATAAAACTTACTCAAAAAATAGTTGAGTTGGTAAATTGTCAGCTGAAAAGCATTGGTGAAGTTGTTCCTTCAGTGAATCAGTGGTAGATGTCATAGCAGAAGTTTGGAGTGCAGAAAATGAAAGGTTTGTCCAGCTTAAAAACCCTAATGTTTGAAGTGCTAGGCGAAATCTTAGGCGATATAGAGTTGTTTGAATTCAAAATATTTTTTAAATTTAAATGCGGTTCAACGAAGCACTCGAGAATAGGCAAAAATATTAGAATCAGCATGCATTTCGGTTTCTTTAAAATCAAAAGTATGCGGGAGGCATTTGTTAGCAACAAGCCTGATTTTTCTGGCCCATCAGTAGGGAAGTCCATCTACAGGAAGGAGACTCACAAGCTTTGAGGTCCATATTTAAAAGCAGTTACAAAAGGAGAAGACTGATGCTTTGGTAACCGGTGGCTGTGGAATGAACAGTTATAACGGTTCTCCATGATCTCCACGCACCAAGAAAATAGACATGAAATTGAGAAGCAGGGGATAAAAAGAAAAAGGGGAGAAAGGAACATGACACATAATAATTTTCACAGAACAACTCAATTAGATCGACCCTATTTAAATTTCATAAACTTAAAGTTGGATCTTTGTTTGATTCCTGTAATTATAGTTTATTTTAAGCCATTAAAGTTATTTTTCTCTTAATTGTTGTACATAAACAGTTCATTTTACTAAATTTAAATGGTGATGCTATTGAATTCAAGCCATTTATTTGTAAAAAGCTTAAGGCTCTTTTTTCTTTAGGTCCTTTAAAAAAATTTATAGTCGTTTGATTGAAAATCAGTATAAAACTTACTCAAATTGAGGTGTCACCACCTCTAGCACGTCCATTCTACATATATTTAAAAGCGAATAATATTTTCTTGAGGACTTTGGGAACTAATTACAATAATTTTTTAGTTAAGTATTAATTAATTAAGATTTAAATCAATTATTATAGTGTTCCAAACGATTAAATACTGGACAAAATTTAGCCGAAAGGTTCAAAAATCGTGACTAATTAGATACTGCCACGTCATATGCTTTAACAAGTGCACGTGGACACTGGATCAACTCCACAAAGCTTGCGATCCTTCACGACTCTTCCTGAATTCCGCTGGAACTTTCCTCACTCGCCATTATAATTATCCCAACACTTTCTTACTCGTCAAACAATAATTCTAGTTCTAGAGCTACTGAATTTTTACACTCTTTCTCAAGTTTTCTCAATCTTGAAGGTGAGATTTCCACTTCTTTACCAGTTGAACGTTCATTCCTCTGTTTTTATAATTTTATTTTTCTCTTCAGTGCTTGACATTTTGAACTGTCAATTTAATACGAATGAGATTAACAATGAATTTGGAGTACAAAATTTATTTATAGATTACTGTTTTGGACATGACAGATTCGAACGATTCAGGAGATTTTAGTATTTGAGAAACTAAGAAGATGAACAGAGTAGCAGAGTCAAATGTGGTAGATGCAGTGAGTCAATCGTTCAATATTCCAGAGAGCATTGAGAAATTTTTGATCCATTCTCGGTCCAATGACACAAATGAAGACAAGGGTATTGGTAATATTCCAGCAGACATTTTAGAAACCTCTAAAGATTACATTTTTTACATGGATGTGCCTGGCTTGTCCAAGTCTGATATTCAGGTGAAAAAACAGAGCACAATTCCCCCTTTTTTTTTCAGCATTATGAATTGTTTACCTCTTTGACTGATAATTAGGGTGTTTTATAGGTGACTGTTGAAGATGAGAACACACTGGTGATAAAAAGTGGAGGGAAGAGGAAACGGGGAGATGGAGAAGAAGAAGGCTGCAAGTATATAAGGCTTGAAAGGAAAGTTCGGCAGAAGCTTGTGAGGAAGTTCAGGTTGCCTGAAAATGCTAACGTTTCTGCAATTACTGCTAAATGTGAAACTGGGGTTCTGAATGTCGTTGTTGAAAAGCATCCTCCACCACCTAAGCCTAAGAAAGTTGAGATTGCTGTCTCTTGATCTGTGATGAGGCGAAAAGAAAATTGATGGCTCTGTTGTTGTTGTTGTTGCTTATTCTGTTGTTTTGTAGAGATGGGTTCTAGAGATTCTGTTCAAGTGACGAATATAATGTTGAAAATTTGCAAATTTTCTTAGTTGAAAATGAATGTGGTTGAAGTGCCCTTTAATGCATTTTCCCAGTAATTTGAATCTATTATTCTACTTTGAAATTTGGTTAATTTTATTATGATTTTACATATTAAACATAAAATAGATTTGGATATCATATACTATTTATTTCCTTTTATGAGGCATTATATTTGGAAAATAAAACTTTGTTGTTTAAAATTTCAAGACAACAATCAAATTAATACCATCACTGGCTAAATTAAGTTAAACTTATAAATGCCAAAATTTTTAGAATTCAAATGTCCAAAACTAAACTATGAACAATATAAAATAGAACAAAAAGGTGTACATTCCACCTTTGTTCGTAATCCCTCAAAAAGAACAAGTAATAAAATTTTTAATCCGCAAAAAACATGGCATAAAGTGGTTATATTGTTTTACTCGCCCCAGCCAGTAGCCGTATCAGCAGCGGAGGCGGCAGCAGCAGCAGGCACTTGTGGTGGAGGAGCAGCTGGCACTTGTGGTGGAGCTGCAGCATCCCATTCTGTAGAGGAGTGGATTAGAAGAATTAGCAAAGAAATAGTGAAGCGAAAGAGAATTTTTGCCTTGTTTAGTTATTAATTTGCACAAGGGAAATAAAATTTCTTTTGATAAAGAAAAGGAATAGAAAAAAAAGAGAAAAGAAAATTAAAAAAATTTAATTTTTTTAAAGTGTTTGATAATTTTAATTGATATTTTTCTTCTATAATTTATAAATAAATAAATAAATTTGTAATATATACTTTTATAATTTTATCATTATTCTTTTCTATCAATCAAATAAAGACAAACAGTATTTCACATTTATGTCCCTTTATTTTCATTTTTTTTCATTATTTATGTGAAAAATTATTTGCTATCGAAAAAGAATTATTTTTTAAAAAAAATTATTTTTAATTAAAAATTCAAACAATAAAAATTGAGAAAACTATTTCTTTTAATTTTCTCTCTCTTCGATTCTATCAAAACAATCAAAACAAACAATATGATACTGGCGAATGAAAGTTTCAAAAGCAAATTGCAGTTCGATCGACTGCTTACCTGGCTCTGCATAGAAGGTTGTAGCTGGAACAGAAGCAATAGGCGGTTGAACTGCTTCGGCGGGCCATTGACCATCAGGAATTTGGTTACCCCAATCAGAAGCAGGAAGCCCATAATCAGTACCAGGAACATAATCCGTAACCGGTATTGCTTCCTCCTCCTCCAGTTGCTTGGCTTCTTCAGGCTCTCTGTAGAAAAACAAGTCTACCTGCAAATGTGAAATAAATTAATCAGACCGAAACTAAATTGAAATAGAGAAACCCTGATCCTGAGTCCTGACTTGTGCAAACACTTCAGCCGTAACTTTAAGAACTTAGAATGCAAATGCTCCAACTTAAGGCAGGCAGGAATACTACTACAGGCAAATAAACCACGCAAGTCTAAGGATGCAAAATATAAATTGGGTGCACCGTGCACAACCAATTTGAAGAGCAAAAACAGCAATTTGATCGTATGGAGGTACCATAACATCCCACTTGTGTCCTTGGGGGATTGTGCCACGCATCTGCAGAACCATTCTTGCCAACAGCCAAAATAGACATCCAATACTGTGTTTCCCTTTGTTATTAGCAGGGATACCAATATCAACATACCGCATAGGAGAGTCAGTGTCACAGAAAGCAATAGTTGGAATATTTCCAAGAGCCGCTTCTTTAATAGGCTGCAAGATGTGTAAAATAAGAAAAAATAATATATTTAGGTCAAGCATCATGAAAGAAAAATGGTACGAAAGTAAGCCTAAGATCATCGAGGCAGAATTCACCTGGTGATCGGTCCTAGGATCAGTGAGGATAAGGAGACGAGGCTCGTTGAATGATGTTTGGAGCTGATTAGTGAATGTACCAGGAGTGTGCCTTCCAGCAATGGAATGAGTACCAGTGTATTGGGCAAACTTGAGGACTGCTCTTTGACCATATGGCCTTGCAGACTGAACAATAATGTCCTGGGGGTTCTCAATAGCAACAATAACCCTAGCAGCAAGCATAAGCTTTTCCCATGTCTTCCCAAGATTGATGATATAAATACCTGAAAAATGACCATAAAATAATTTAAACTAACATCCCTGACATATCTAGATAATAAATTAAGACTACCATCAGTGCTCTGGCATAGAACCTACTAATATAAGAAAGTTGAATAAGATAAAATCTTAATCAACATTTTCAAAAAGTTAAAATGAGCAACATTACTACTTAAAAAAGATCAAATTCGTCTTAAACAATTGTAAAAATCAAAGATCTAAGTGATAAAATCAGCTACTAATATTTCAATCTACCTACAAATCTAATCATCCAACTTTGCAAAGAAAAATTCCATATTTTTGTGTGTGCACGAGATAAATAATACAAACCATCATTCCGGCGCTTGAAAACATAGCGTTCCATCTGGAAGTCGCAGTTTTTGGTGCCGAGGTGGATTTCCGCGGCCAACATCATCTGTACATCCAACTCCTTCTGTGACAGAGCTCGTGCCGGTGCTGCTGATGCTGTACCCGTCGCCATAGCTGACAGCTTCTGTGTGAGATGCAACCAAGGAGAGGGAGAGAGAATGAGGGAAGGAACAACAGATATGGGCTAGGGTTTTCTTTATCATGTGAGAGAATCCAGGGTTTTTAAGGCCCAACAAAATTACGGGCCAAACCTTGGCTTAACTCTATAAAAGATTTTTTAAAAAATACTCCCCGCATATTTTTAAAATTTTTTATTTTTTTATCAAAATATTTTAATTATTTTATTATAAATTTATAATAAATTCATTATAAATTATATAAAATTTATAAATTTATTATAAATTTATAAATTTATTATAATAAATTCATTATAAATTATATAAAATTTATAAATTTATTATAAATTTATGATAAATTTATTATAAACTAATAAAAATATGATATTTTGATAAATATTTTATGAATTATGATATTTTGAAAAATATTTTATAAATATGATAAATTTAATTTTTTTTTAATTTTTTTTGTATTTTTATTAAAAGTTCAAGATTCTTGTGCTTAACTCCAAGAAAGACTAATGAAAAAATTATATTTTTTTATCGTATTTTTCAATATTTTTTAATAAAAATTTTAAATTATTTTTATAAAAGTATATAATAAAATTATAATAATCTAATAATAAATTATAAATATTATAATGTGTAAAAAAACTAATAATAAACTTATATATTATTATATGAAACTAATAAATTTGTATATTGATTAAAAATTTTGATAAATTTAATAATATTTTTTTTGGATGGGTAAATTTATAATATTGTAAATTTTTTCTAGCAAATTTTAAAAAAAACTCAAAACTGATTTAGGCTGTTATATGAGATTACTGGACATGCAACCATGCAAAAAAGACTAGGGCTACATTAAAAAAAATTAAAAAATTATAAGTTTTATATTGAGTTTGTTATATACATAATAACTTTTATAATTTTATTGAGTTTATTAAATATTTTTATGAAATAATAAAAATGTATAATTTAAAAAAAAAAAATTGACGAGGGGAGTAATTTCCGCTAAAAATATGATGGCAAAAAAGAGCAAGAAATCCATTTTTGTAAAACTTTTACATGTTTACTAAAACATTTCAATCATTCATAATATTTATAAAAATAATATGTGTATAATAAATTATATAAATATAATAAATTTATAAAATAATCATTAATTCTAATAAGTTTTAAAATTTGTTAAAATTTATAATTTTTTTTAAAAGAAACTTAAGACTAATTTAATCCTAATTTAATCTTTTGTGGAGTTAAGCCCAGGCCCGGCCCAAGTTTTGGTTAGGCGTTAAAAACTTAGGGTTTTCTCTTCACATAGTTAAAGAAAACCCTAACTCATCTCCTTTGCTTCCTCTCTCATTCTCTCGTCACTGACCTTGGCTGCGTCTCGCACAGAATCTATCAGCAATGGCGACGGGTACAGCATCAGCAGCACCGGCAAGGACTCTGTCCCAGAAGGAGTTTGACATACAGATGATGTTGGCCGCCGAAGTCCACCTTGGCACGAAAAACTGTGACTTTCAGATGGAACGTTACGTTTTCAAGCGCCGGAATGATGGTATGTATCATCTCTCTCTTGCACACACACATACAAAAATATGGAATTTTTATTTGTAAAGTGTTTGTCTTTGATTGATTAGATTTTTAGCTATCCTTATTTGTATGATTGAAATATTAGTAGCTGATTTTATAACTTAGATCTTTGACTTTTACAATTGCTTAAAATGAATTTGATTTTTTAAGTAGTAATGTTCCTCATTTTAACTTTTTGAAAATGTTGATTAAGATTTTATCTTATTTAACATTCTTATATTAGTAGTGTTTTGATTTTAAAGAGTCCATGCCAGTGCACTAATGGTGGTCTTAATGTGTTATTTTGATGTCATGGATCTTAGTATTAATTATTTTATGGTCGTTTTTCAGGTATTTATATCATCAATCTTGGGAAGACATGGGAAAAGCTTATGCTTGCAGCTAGAGTTATTGTTGCTATTGAGACTCCTCAGGACATTATTGTTCAGTCTGCAAGGCCATATGGCCAAAGAGCAGTTCTTAAGTTTGCCCAATACACTGGTGCTCATGCCATTGCTGGAAGGCACACTCCTGGTACATTCACTAATCAGCTCCAAACATCATTCAATGAGCCTCGTCTCCTTATCCTTACTGATCCAAGGACTGATCACCAGGTGAATTGTGGCCCGTTGATGATCTTAGGCTTACTTTGATGCCATTTTTTTTGAGACACTTTTATTTCTTTCATGAATCTTGACCCAAATATTTATTATTTTTTCTTATTTTACACTTCTTGCAGCCTATTAAAGAAGCGGCTCTTGGAAATATTCCAACTATTGCTTTCTGTGACACTGACTCTCCTATGCGGTATGTTGATATTGGTATCCCTGCTAATAACAAAGGGAAACACAGTATTGGATGTCTATTTTGGCTGTTGGCAAGAATGGTTCTTCAGATGCGTGGCACAATTCCCCAAGGACACAAGTGGGATGTTATGGTACCTCCATATTATCAAATTGCTGTTTTTGCACTTAATGTCTCTAAATTGTGCTCTTCAAATTGATTGTACACCCAAATTTATATCTTTCATCCATAGACTTGTATAGTATATTTGCCTTTAATAGATGCAGTGGTTTCATTATGTGTGTGCAGATGTCATATGGTATTCCTGTCCTCCTTATGTTGGAGCATTTGCAGTATAAGTTCTTACAGTTCTAGCTTAAATGTTTGCGCTAGTCAGGATCAGGGTTTCTCTATTTCACTTTAGCTTCTTTCCATTTGCAGGTGGACTTGTTTTTCTATAGGGAGCCTGAAGAAGCCAAGCAACCGGAAGAGGAGGAAGCAGCACTAGTTACTGATTATGTTCCTGGTGCTGATTACGGGCTTCCTGCTTCTGATTGGGGCAACCAAATTCCTGATGGTCAATGGCCTGCTGAAACAGTTCAACCACCTATTGCGGCTGTTCCTGCTACAACCTTATATCCAGAGCCAGGTAAGCAATCAATCAAACTGCAATTTGCTTCTGTTGCTTCATCATGTCTTTTGATCTCCTTATGTTTTCGAAACATTCGGTAGCAAAACTCACGCAACATATGTTCAATGGGCAATACCATTTTTCTTTTTCCAACACTATTTCTTTCCTAATTCTTCTAATCCACTCCTTCTTTACAGAATGGGAAGCTGCGGCTCCACCGCCACAACCACAAGTGTCCTCTGCAGCTACTGGCTGGGACGAGTAAAGCAATACAACGGCTTATTTTTATGTTTTGTGATACTTGTTCTTCTTTGAGAGATTATGAACAAAGTGGGAAATGGACAAATTTTTGTTTTATTATCATATTGGTCATAGTTTTAGTTCTAGACATTTGAATTTTAATTTTTTGGCATTTATGTTAATGTAGCGAGTGATGCTTTATTATTTTTCTTATCTTCAGTAATTGTGATTTCTTTTTGATCTTAAAATCTTAATGTGGGCTAAAGAAATTTGAATACTTCTTCCCATTTGGTTCTGTGCGTTTACTAAAAGTTGCAATTCTAAAAATAAACACAATTTTTGTAATGAGAACTCGATAATCATTAGTTGAAATTCAAACCTGCATTACTTTATTATTAAATGGGTTTCAGAACATGCACAAGTTTAATGTTTAGAAGTTCTATTAATATGAGAAAAAGAATCAATAATGTCACTTGGAGATGGAGAATGTCAAGTTCTCCCTGCAGGGCTTTGTTTGGAGTATTGTAGATATCAGGAAAGATAATATGATATAGAATGATTAGATAAAATTTTTCATTTGATTTGATGATTTTTTTTAAGATTTTAATAGATTATGGAACTAAAAAATATTTTATAAGTATATATACATATGACATTTAAAAAATTTATTTAAAATATTTTTAAAAGATAAAATTTTTAAATCATAAAAAATCATCAAATAGGTAATTTTATTGTGAAGATGAAATGAAAATAAATAAAAATTAAATCATATTATATATTATAAAACTATAACAAACCGAAACAAATAAAGGATAAAAAAATTCTCTTGCATTCATGGGTTCTTGAAAACATAAAAAAAGGTTGTGTTTTCATGAATTATTTTAAAATTTAGGGTTTTTTTATTAATGGGTTATTTCAAATAAAATCAATTAAATATTTGAGATAATAATGATGGTAGCGAAATAAAAATATCAAAATCTTCAAATTTTTTTTTCATTTAACTCCTAAAATCAGTTTGATCGTCAAATTGTCTGATTAATTTTATTTAACAGTTTTTTGTGTAGTATTTTTTAATTAATGCCCATTATTTACTCTAATATTGGTATTAAAATTTGATACTATATTAAAAATTGCGATACCATAAATTTGAACTCAAACCCTTCCATTTTTATATGGGATTTGTATTTTTCATATCGCCCAACAATTTATATAAAACATTACTTAGTTATGAAAAATCTTATCCGTGATAAATTATACACCATAACAATTATTTTAACTAGACATCTTAGTTAGAATAATAAATTAATTATATAATTATATATTAATATTTTTTTAAAAATATATTTTAAAAATTATTTAATAAACTCTAAAATTTCTCTTAATAAAAATATATAATTATTTAATTAATTTATTATTTCAACTAAAATATCTAATTATAATTACAACAACCGTTCTATCATATAATTTTTCCTTATGCATACCCACTCTAGTGTCTTTTAAAGGAATGGTTTCTTTTTTTCGTTTCTTTTTTTTCCAAATACAACAGTTTGCCAAAAGACTAATTTGATTGCTTCTTTACATCTCCAAAATCAATGTTTCTAAAATCAATGTGTCTAAAAGATGTTCAATCTTTGCCACTGCAAATCAAAGCAGCCATTTGGACACAATTTAGTGGTTCTAAACGTCATCTGCGAACACTATAAGCCATTATAGGAACCAGAAAAGCTATGGTGCCATTGCTTAGTCCGTATTCAATTAAATATGAGAGTAAAATGCCAAACGTTTAAAATTGTTAAAGATGGTAATTATTTAAGCCTAAATTGTTAGTCAGAGGTATATTTAATCGAAAAAAAAAGAGAATATTTACAAAGGTTAAAATATGAAAGGATTTAAGAGCTCCAAAATGAATTAGCTATAGTTGATTTTTCCCTTGTGCTTTCCTCAATCATTACACTTCTGGAATCTGGAGGCTACACAATAGAATAAAAATGCTGCAATTCTTAGATGAGCTGAGAGTTGTTTTTTTCTTCAAGAAATGGCAGTCATTATCTTTAGGATTTTTTACATCTTTATTTCCTGTTTGGTAATCCACATCCTTTGGATGAGATCACAAAGATAATACCTCTGAATAAATACTGTGATGGTAAATCCAACTTATTAATTGTTCATCGGAAAAGTGTCTCCCCATGTGCTACCCAGTGCAGGAAACGCTCTGAAAATCCACCCATGAGGTCGTCGGAAGATAGGTCTGTCGCGGTTTGGCTTCTTCCCTGGAGGTAAACGGAACTGTTGAATTAATGTTCGATACTTATCAAAATGACAACATCAAAGTAAACTATAAGATTTCAACAAATGAAGCATCCAGCTGAAAGCTGGAAAACATCCTGACAAGTACTAGCACTCGACGAAATGCATTGAACAAGGCCTATTATCAAGTTATTGTGAAATTTCTTTATATCAGATCACTGAACATGCAACCACGGAAATACTTCTGCAGAAAGTAATGAACAAAGTTGGTAGGAAAAAAAGAGGAATCAGACAACGAAGATTCTCAATACTAACCTTCATGCTTGATCCAGACTCACTGGCAGATGTTTCGCTTTTTAGGTCATTAGCAAGATATTCAGATGATAGACCGGCAATCGACCTAAAGTCATTACATCATTACTGGATAATGTAACAATTATTTGTAAGCCAATGCATTGAAAAAACATGGTAGAACCATAAAACTACCTATCAAAAGGATCTTCTTCACAAGAATTTCCTGATGACGAAAGCCAGTCCAAATCAAGAAAATTTGAGCAGCTACAAGTGTCCCCATGTTCATCGTAACAAATATGATCGCTTTCTAAGTACCCATCTTCTCCAATATCTTTAAAAAGCTGCCTTCGAGGCATTGAGGGGGTATATCTAAAATAATAGTTAACAATTAATCAGCAATAATGCAGAAGATGCAGTCCATAAAGATCAAATTCTACGAACATATTATATAAGGCACAGCAGCTAGCAGCTAGCATCTACATTTATATTTAACATTTAAAAGTCCAATTGCAAAGCAGCAGCGTTCTTAAATGCTATGTTACCACAATTTTTAACATGGGTTTATTGTATCAATAACGGCATAATGATGTATCGAGTACAGGGATGTGTTTCAAGCAGACCTGGAATATGATACGTCACTTTCACAGGTTGAGATCTCTGGAGTTGAATCCGAAAGACCGTTATTAACTCCTTGCTCCTTTCCACAAAATGGCTTATTATGTTTAACACTTGAAGCTGCTACAAGGGAGTCACTTTCACAAAGAAGATTACCATCTGATAGTGATCTTTTAATGAATGACCTAAAAAGACAGATATTTAAAGGTTTTGAGCATTAGCAAACTATTGAAGTGTAATAATCAATTTACGATATCATCATGTGATCATAAAACTATCATTTTTCATATTATATCCTACATCAAACCAAAGCAGGCCTAAGCTTTGAAAAAGAACAGACCGGAATGAGCAACTCCAATATTTAAGACAAATTGATTAATGACTTCATGAGATGCAAGTATAATTTTTAAAAACTACCTGGAAGAAACTGCTTATACAGACAACAAATAGTTTTAAGCTAACAAGCTTGTCTGCAATACAAAACTACAACCGTATCTTACCACACAGGTATATATCCTTAGAGATCTCTTCCAAGAAAACAACAATATTGCACCAAAATATATTTTTATAGAACAAAAAAGTTCTCAAAACAATAGAAGATATTTGCAATCATGAGGAATACTGTACATAGAATCCTCTCTAACATTGTGATGTTGACCTGAATCCAATTCCCATAACGCTGACTTTCCCTGTTGTGGCCGAAAGTGACCCAATAACCTGTTAAAATTATGTCAGATATACATAAAATAAGTTGCCTTTTCCATTCCAATGCACCTACTACCCAAAGATCAAAAACCTCCTCGAAGCTTCTTTTCCAAAAACAGCTAAAGATGTTTCTGGAATACAAAGCCCACCTCACGTACATGTTAATGGCATCTTGTTTCTCAGCATCCATGTATGCGTTGTTGTAATAACGCTGTAGGGTTCTGAAGAACTCTTGAGAACGAGTTGCAGCTTTCCACTGGCCTCTCCTTTCTGAAAATATCTGTTTAACATCATTGCAAGAGTGATACATGGGCACTGGTAAATTCCTGTCAAGATAATTAAAAAGCATCCAAGCTAGAAAAGAGAAGGAAAGTCATCTGACATGCCAGCTGGAAATTTGTTGCCTGATCTCAAATACATTTCACTCTAAGAGAAATGACTAGTTCCAGCTTTATAATGCCTGAGACCTCCTCGACAAAGAAATGGAAAAATTATTTTTTGGAACCTACACAAAGGAGTTTACAATATGTGGCTGAATCAATTGTTTTAAGAATAAAGCTAGGAGAAGCATATAATTGTTTTGCCTCTAAAGTGACTAACTAATAATATGAACACCTATTCGTATCTTACATTAAAAATTGTTCCTAACTCCTCAGCTTGCTTGCTTCCTCTCTGTAGTCCGTATGCGCAAGTTTGTACACCCAAATTAAATTCATTCTCATCTCTCATCACAGCCTCACAGAACATCGGATTTGAAGTTACTTTGAAGCCACTAGTTTGTCTTGGTTGAATAGTTCACAAAGCAAACACAAAATGCATCCTTGAACGTCACTACAACATAAGCTATGGCCCAAATTGAGCTTTCAGATTACTATATAACGGAAATAATGTTACATGATTCCATTGCCATTTCCACAATTCTACACATTTTTTCCTCCCACATTTTAACAAATCCATTAAAATGTGACAAAGCTGAAAGGTGGTTGTTATCCGTACTGGAAAAGGTACTAGAAATAAAGATATCTATTTCCACTTGCATTTATCATATCTAGAGAAGTAGTATCTAGAAACGTAAGTTCCACCTTATTTAGAAATGGTTACCTTATTGTGTGCAGCAGAACCGCCGTATTGCAGTGCAAGTGTGTCACCCATTGTCTCATAAATCCCCATTAAATCCTCCGCCAATGGATTATCTAGATCAATGATCGGTGAATCTATAAATCCAAGAGCATGCAGCTGACGACCAAGAGCTACCAAACCATAGGCATATTGAGCAACATTTGTACGATCTAAACAGTCTATGCAATTAGTTCTAAGAACCCCTTTTTGAAATGTCGGGACAATGATAGTCTGATTTCCATTTGCTTCAGACTCAAAATTGCCAAATTGTGGATCCAAATCCTTTCCAGAGTCACTTTCACTGGAAGGGTTTTTGAGATTGAATCCATCATCATTTTTCCTGGAAAATATTTACATTGCAAACAGTATTAGTAGCAAGCAGGAATCAAGCAAAAAAAAAAAAATAAACAGGTGATAATAGCAATTTGGCTAAATGAAGAGTTGCCAACAAGTATAATTCTCTTTAAGCAACTTGTCAATAGAATCGTATTTTCTGAGTTTAGTTTCCCTTTCTTAAACAGAATACTGTATTTTATGCTTTGTCACAAGGGATGGTATTGCAGAAAAAGTTATGCAAGCGCTGGCAACAAAATAATTCACTTACTCAGAGTAGGAAGAGTAGAACAATTCCATGGGCCTTGAATTTGGTGTAACTTGACAATAAAAAATGCCAGTCAAGCTCAATGCATATGCTGCCACTTTACCTAGCAGTGACAATACATTGGTAGCTCTGTTCAGGAAAAAAAAAAAGAAAGCCAAATACTAAACTCATTAATAACTGTTAAAATAATTGGAGAAAAAAACAAATAAGAGAGACCAATACAAGCTTATTACTTTCTAGAATGTCTATGCAGATCCCAGTGGAGAAACCTCAGGCGATTCTGTTCAGATAAGCCTTTATTTATAGATCTAATAGCATTAGCAAACTCTGCACGGAGTATACTTTCACGAGGCTTCTTTTCAAGTGTCTGCCAATCATCAACATAATTGCAAAAAGATAACAGCAACAAAGACATCATAAACCAGTTCTCATCACAAGTAGCTTAAGAAATATGGACATGTACATCTATAATGATTGATGGGAACCTACCTTTATTAAATTCAAAATAATTATTGGATTTCCATATCTCTTTTCAAGATTTTCAAAATGAAGTTTTGCTGCCTCGTAATTTTGGTCCTTCTTTGACACTGCAAAAGGAACAAGAAAGAAGCATATTCAGGAGAAGATATCACAAAGGATATGACAGTTTAGTGGGCTGAAATCATACATATAATGTCAGGTTTAATATTCAGTCGTGAAGTTTCTTGAGACCAAAAAAGTGGAATTGAACCCCGATGCTGTACAACAGAACTTATTTGCACCGGATATCCATCAGGAACATCTTCAAATACAATCTGTTCTGTCTCGACATCATTTGCCACTCTACCCTTTTCATTCACACCACGTTTTAAATATCTATACAAGGAAAGACAAGGGAGTAAAGTTCACTATAAGAACAGCAACAATATTTGGGGGGATGGTAAATAATCTTATAAATTTAATTCATGTAATATTTTGGAAGTTTATAACATTTGGTGCAGAGAATAAAAAGTGAGAACGCAAAAAATAAAAAATAAAAATAGTGTCAACTATTTACATAATCCAGTGGACGCAAAAGACTATTTCATACCTTGTGCCAGCATAATGGCGTGAGCGTCTGGCTATGAGAGTCAACTTAAAGTCCTTACCAGATACTGAAAGTTTGACCTGGATACCAAAGCATTAAACAACAAAAGAGAGAGAGAGAGAGAGAGAGAGAGAGATTTAAAGTTAGCTCAAAGTTCACTTGATAAGTTGCTAAGAATTTACCAAAAAACTGAAGAACAAGCAAAAGCCACAAAGCCACATTTATAATTGGGATGTTCAAGTTAACCTCCTAGTCATTGCCTCAAGTCACGAAGGACAATGTTTCTAGTTTGGTTATCATGGCTAAAGTAATTCCAGTGGCTCCCAACTCAAACCAGGATGTAGCTAAAAACTTTGATAGCTTAGAACGAGGCTTGACAAATATTGTATTGTATGTGACAGAAATCGAAATATCAGTGACCTATTTAAATTCCATACAAAGAAAAAACAAAGCACTATCCCCTTGTGCATCTGATATTTCTGAGCATCTATATACAAGCAATGGATTAAAATAAAATGCACCTGTTTAAAGAAGCCATACACTAATGCCACTGTCCATAAAGTATTCTGGAGGTTATTCCGGATTCCTCGTGTTAAGAATTCATTCCAAACGAACATTGTTTCATAATGAGCTTGCTCTGTCATGTTGTTGCATAAATTATTTTGAAGACAATGCATCACATGATATGAGTAGCTGAAAAAGAAGTCCCTTGTAAGATCCACCGAGCATAAGAGTTTCTTGTATCTACACCATCATTGCAAACCAAATGTTAGTAATATTATCAAGGGAAGAAGAATATTATTGAATTACATAATAGCTCAATAAATTTCAAGTAAGAAGCCAAAGAAGAACTTAAAAAGAAAAGCAAAAAAATGAAAAAAGGAAGCGAAGTGACTTCTGCCCCACAAACCCGGATGATACCTTTTCTCATTCAACATGTTATATTAACATCATCACAACAGCAATGAAGTTTGCCCCTGTACATATGCAGGAAATAAACTGGCAATTGCTGCTACAGAACATTATCAACTAAGAAGGATGCAATAGTAACATGTAATATTAAAATGCATAACGTGGAATTAGATCCTTTGCTAGATCCATTTTAGAAGGAACAAAAAATTGAATATAACTATACCATAAGAAGAACTCAAATAAGTTTGAATTGAATAAACACACATCATTAATTAACACTGAAGGGTCTAGTGACAAAAATAATACAGAGATTACCTCCACAGTGTTGAACTTGTCTACTTCTAACAGACGGTGCCCAACTCAGATTATTTGTCCCAAAAATCAATTGAAATATAAATAAAAAGATAAGCATGACAATATCCTAATCTAATTACAAATGAACAGTACGCAGCTTTTGCTAGCTAAATCATAGGTCTCTTTAACAGTATCAAGTACATATTACATTTACATGCAGAATGAACAAAAGACCTGTTATCGTCCTTAGAATTAGTCATATTAGACCGCACTGCAGGATTTGGAATAGGAATCATCTCGCTCTTAGTGATGGCATATATTACGTGACCACAAATTTCACCAATTTTCCTTCTTTTTGTTATCAGAAGCATGTAGTAGGGTCCCAAAAATTTGATGAAACCTAATTTCACAAAAAAAAAAAAACAATAAAAAAAAATATGATTTTTCTATATAATAAAATGTAACACATCAGATTTCTGTAATAAAATATTGCAAAAGCTTATGTAGAGAACAATGCACATATATTATATATACCAACTATGCCATAGCAGATAGTTATAAATTTCAGTCCGCCAGTTGATTTATTCCCTTCATGTATTCGCTTGAGAAGGTCATAACATTCACTTTCTAAGTATCTAGCAGGATCTTCGAGAATATTCAGTTCAGATGGCTCTAACCGATCAATCTTTAAAACCCTCCAAAAAGTTCTGTTCTTGTCTCTTCCAATCATATAAAAATTCTGTTGCACATAAAGAGAAATGAACATTGGATGCATCATAAAACTATTCAAACTCTGCGAATGAATGATCAAAACACTAATTTCAAACATAGACAAAAGAGAAAGGGAAAATTGAAATTAAAATGATAATAATAAAGGCAAACAATGCAGGTCAAATGGCTTAGCCATTTTTGAACTAAAATTACATTAATTGACAACATAACCTAGGAATTTCAATAATGGTATCAAAGAAAGAAGCAAAGGACTCCTTTTTAACAACTTCACAAAGACAACAATATCAAAGAAGACGAAAAACAGTACTCAGAATCCAAAAACACCAACCTAAAGATCATATCATAAAACAAATTTCAAATAATAAGGATTTAATAAATGAACTAAAAAATAAAAATCAAATATGAAACTCAAAATCTAAATCAAGCAACTAATCTTCAATAATACAAACATAAATAGCAAGTTTATGAATGTAACATTCCATCTGAATGCTCAATTTTAAATCACCTGAACCAAAATCCAATGCAATAAATTCAAACTATCACCAAACATTCTAAACTAGAGCAAGCAAACAAGAACAGCATTTAAATTTACAAACGACATCGTAAAAGCAATCAATAATAACAAATCAAAATCCAAAAACGTTAAACTAAGTATATAAGAAAGAATATATAGTATAGTATATGAACCGAGCGAGTCTCATAAAGTCGGAATTTCTGCAAATAACAGTTATTCGCGTCGGGTTCCTTGCCATTCCGATTAGTTTCCATGTTCATTCGGATCTATTCTTCTCTCCCGAGCAGTCCTTGGCTCGGGTCAACTCTCCACTGAAGCAAAACCTCTCAAATCTATACATACACTATATATATCTTTATAAATCTCTTTAGCCGTTTTTCAGTTTATATATATATGCAAGCACATAAACAAATCAACACACAATGACACTAAACAGAACAAAAAGCTTCAAAAACTATATTCGAAACTAAATAAACAGAGAGCCGTTGTCTTGAAGAAGACGATGAACGTTTGTTGAGAGTGAAGCGAATCAGAGAACGAAGCCAAAACGGAGCGTTCTGAGATAGAGAGAGAGCAGATCGGTGATGATAAGAGAAGCAGAGGCTTAGAGAAAGAAAGATGAGGCTGTAGACACAGAAAATAAAAATAACAATAATATTCAAAATTGAAATTTGTTTTATACATTATATATATAATAATTATTATTATTATTAATAAATAAAATTTAAAATTATGGGCATAAAAAATGGCATTTGTCTGCGGAATTTTACACGAAAAAATCGCCGTGATTTTATTTATTTTTTTCTTCTTTTAGTTAAATTAACACACGGAGCTGTAATTATTGTTTTTTTAATTTTTAATTTTTTGTTAGGTTAACGTTTTGCTTTCGAACTGTAACAACCAGCAACAACTTTTAGTCCGGAAACGAACTTCTATTTGTCTATAAATTCTTTTTTTTTAATGAAAATAATTAAAATAAATAACCCATAAAATTTCAATTATTAATTTATTATATTACGATATTATTTTTCAAATTATAAACATATTACTTTTCTTTTTATGCTTATATTTAAATTTATTAGTTATTACTTTTTTTAGTGTCGAATAAATTTTAGAATTCGAATCATATTATAAACCAAATTTATTAAAAAATATTAATATATTGAACTATAATTTAACTATATCTGAATAATAAATTTAGGAGAGATTTCTCCTCTTTTATTATAATACTTTAAAAAAATTATTAAAAAATATATTTATATTTATTTCATTCAAAAACATATATGAAAAAATAATTTATTAATCCATATTATTTTCATCAATATTTGATTATACTAAAATATCAATTTTTTTACAATTTTTTATATATGTTAAACTTAAAATCTTATTCTTTATAAAAAAAATTAAAATCTTATTCAAATTAATATATTTGTTTTTTTAGGAAAAAAAAATAACATATCTATTTACTATTAGACGAATTAAATATGGAGCCAAATCTTATATTTACTCAAAATTTCCCTCCAATTTCTCAACTATGTTTTTTTTATTTATAAATTTAAATTTCAAAAATTTTGAGATAATTATAACCAAATTAAACTGAAAATTTATTAATTATCTTTTAAAAAGATATTATACAAGAGAGGATTAATTTTACTGTTCAAAAAAAGAGAGGATTAATTTTCAAAAATAAATCATTAATTTAATGCAATAAGTGAATATTTTATTTTCTTGGTGGTTAAGGGCCTGTTTGGTTTAGCTGATAGTTGTTGCTGATAGCTGGTAGCTGTTGCGGATAGCTGTTAACCGATGAATAATGAGCGTTTGGTAAAAATATAGTAAGCTGTTGTTGTTATTGTATAAAATGACCAATAAGTGTATAATTTTAAATAAACTCAAATTGTTATTGTGTATTAATATTATCTAATAATTCAGGGTTAATATTGTCAAATAAAAAAACTATCAGCAGCTGTTTAGAAAAAATTAGGAGGAGGAGCTTTTTCAAACAGCTACTGTTTGAGCCTTCAAACAGCTAGCAGCTGCTGATAAAAAAGTTAACCAAACACCTATTCTTTAGCTGATTGACTTGAAACAGCTATCAGCTGCCTCAATCAGCTAAACCAAACACCCCCTAAAAAGAATCCTATTCTTTCCCAATAATCATCCACCTTTTTTTAAAAAATAAATAAATAAATTGAAAAGTAGCACATATTATTGCTCGTGTCGTGGGGAATAAGAATATGCAATTTCCTTTTTTTTTTCAACTTGCTTTTTTTTCTAGCATATTTTTTTTCAACTTGCTTATAAGCATAATATTCCATAAAATTAACTATTTTACGTACATATTCTCTTCAATAATACATTTATATTTCATTTTTTCAATAGTAATACTAATATTATAAGAAATATGCAAATTATAGACATAATTTATGGACGACAATAATTTATTATTAAATACTAATAAATTATAGACAGAATATTTAAAAAAGTTAAATTTTTGAAAATTTAAAAATAAAATACCGACTACTAATCAAGATTTGTTGATAAATGGAATTGCTCGTTTTATTTAAAATTTCTATTTCTATTTTTAGTAATTATTGATTAATGATGTAAAAATTTTGATGAAGTTTGAAAATTATTGGCTAGGGAAACTTAATATTTCATAGTAATTTACTTGCCTTGTATTAACACGAAACTTATATATTCTAGTTTGTGCTAAACAGTCGTGCACTTCATGCTCAAGCAATTGCCAATTTGCCGTTTTACTTTCAACTTTGCATATTTTTTTATATGCATTTACTTTTCTATATAAATTTAAACACCTAATAATAATAAATTTTTTAGATAGAAACATGTTTAGTTGTTTACGCAAAAATATTAATGTATATTTGTGATAATTCGGCTTAATTATCGGATTTGACTAAATGATAAATTTTGAATTTTGCTAATAAATTCTTTCAAAACTTGTAATATTATGGTCTTGCACATATAATTTTTTTTCTTTTCCTCATTTTATTGGATAATATATTTATAAATTTATAATATGAGTAAACGTGATAGTGATAATTACGTGTACAAAATATTATGTTTGGATTTTTCTCAATTAAAATTTATTTTTTAATGCAAAATAAATTTTTATTAATAAATCAAAAAATAATCTATAAGATATAAATAAAATAATTATATAATTTTAAAGTAAATAGATGTAGATAACTAATTGAAATTATTGAATTTCTCTGAATTCTTTTCATATAAACAGTATACAATGATAATAGTTAAATTTTAATATTAATTAATATCTAATAAATAGTTCAAATTGAATGAGACAGTGATTAATATATTTTTTTTGTTAAATAATTTTTATTAAATGGGAAAAAATGTCACAATGGTGTAGTTAGATTTAGGAAAGTAGGTTAACAACTTGTTAATTATTATTTTAAAACATATAAACCATTAATTTCATTGTCAATGATCCTTTGTTGAGGTACCTGTTAGAAATTCACACACACACACACATATATTATATTTGTGGTAGTAGCTATTTCTTCAAAATATAATTAGAGAATTTGATGTTCACATATTTCTTGACATAATCATGCTTGTTACTTTGGATTCATGGCCAAAAATCACGGGACAAAATAATTGATTTCGCCACAATGTGCACAGCATTACCTAATTGAGGTATAAATATGTGTGTATATATACACACACACACATATATATATATATACAAATTTAATTTAAAATGTAATCTAAAAAGTTTTAAAATAAAATTATTTATAAAGTTAAAAAAATACAAAATTATAAAATGTTTCAAATTAAACTAAAATATGTAGAAAATTAAAAAGATTATAAGAAATATTTCAAATAACCGAATTACCTTAAATAAATTTACAAAAGTTCAACATATTCATCACAAAACCCATAAATATTCTAAACTATTGACCGAATTCAATTCCCGTATATATACTGATACTACCATTCATTACACAACGAATTTTTCTTTTTTTTTTTTTACAAAAATAAAAGCAATTTAACTGAATATCAAAATTTAGTAATAAAGTAATAGACTCGAGAATAAAATCCCAATACTCGACGTTAGTATAAAAACTCAAATTTTAGTTAATTCATGAGTCATTAAATTCGCTTGTCTCCTGATTCAAATTATAAAAATATTTTTTGGCAAAAATAAAACAATTATACAATCATTAATAAAAATATCAAAATTTATATAAATATTTTTATATTTTTTTATTATATATATAGATATACAAATTATTTTAAATATAAATGATATCATAATAAATGTTTATTATTTTTTGAATTCACCATATCTAATTATATATATATATATTTTTTTTTGTTCATATACATAATTTAAGATATAAAATTTATTTTACTATTGTGTTAATGTAAGATATTTTTTTAATGATGAAGTGTTTATTTATTTTTAATAATGTAAAAGAGAATATTAGAGTTGAAATACTAAAAAAAATTAAAAATATCTGAAATTTGACCATTGAATTTGCTAATTAATTTTATTGCACATGAGTGGCTAATTAATATTTTATTTTCCAATGATATATATATATATATATTTTAAAAAATGTGTGGGCAATTAATGTCATGTCATGTTGTGAAAATGATTTGAGAAATAAATTGATTTTGCATTAAATAGAACATGGAAACAACACATGGGTATTAATTAAGAACCACAAATTAAATAAAAAAAGAAGGAATGAAAGAAAAAAAGAAAAGAGTAAGCGCTAAGCAACAATTATTTGCGTTGCTTACACGATTTTCATGTGACTTTGATGAATTTTTTTAATATAAATATAACTTTATATTATACTAACAAAGTAGGGAAAAAAAAAGCACCCATTAACCACCCACCAAACGTGTATATATATATTAATTGTTATGATTAATTGACTTTTTATGGTGGCCAAATATTCTTATTATGCATGAAATTGACCGCCTTAAAGTTAAACTTATGTGGTTAGCTTAACTTAATTTAGAAAATAAATATTTACTTAACAAGATATGAAATTAATTATATGATTTTCGATAAGCACATTTAAAATATTTAAAAGTTCATAAAATCTTATAGTTTGTATTAAAAATTATGATATATTATACTATAAAACTATTTTTTATATTTTATTTTTTTATACTTTTTTACTGAAATTATTAAAAAAAATGAAAAGAACAAGGACATTTCAAAACAAGTTAACAAAAGTCAATTCAATTTTTTAATATTACAATTTTAACATATGAAAATAACTTACTTTAAATCATTATCACATTCATTTTTTATTTTTTACTCACATGTAAATATATATATATATATATATTATATCTATGTAATGTGGCATTATATTAATCTCACATGTAAATTTTTCTAAATTTGTCACTTATTATATCTATTTTTTTTCTAGTCGCTAATCATTAAGTACTGATTTTATAATAATTTTTCAATTTATTTTCAATAATAAAAATGAAGTGTGTAATAAAAATGAACTGTGTAATTTTGATTGTATAAATTAATTATAATTGAATTTTAAAATTAAAATATAATTAAATCATGAAAGATTTAACTATACTTATATTTAAAAAATAAAATTTTTATTAGGTTTAATTAAAAAATGAAATTATTTAATTTTTCACATTATTTACACCTTAAAAAACTAGAAACTAAAATAATATAATATAGGAAGGTGGGAAAGTAGAAAAAAGTGAGACAATTTTCACATTATTTCCACCTAATAATGATAACAATAATAAAAGAGAATGAGGAAAAGGAATTTGTGGATATTATTATAATTAAATTAAATAACTTAAGTTTTATTTATTTATTTATAAGATAATAAATGAGAGTTTCAACGTGGCCAGACATAAGGGGGTTTAGCTGGAGCAAGCTAGCAGAATGACGTGGCAATGTAGACGTTTCATCTCCACAACCACGTGAAATGTGAATTGAAGCGTTCTCTCGGGCTGACAGTGACGCCACGTGTCTTGTCTCTAATAGGTCTAAAAAAACCGAAAGGATGTACATTACAGGATTTTAGAGGGCATTGTGGGCCCCATTTGTTTTTGTACTGCGCAGCGCTCGCTACTTGCTACTGTATGCTGCCGTCTGGCTTTGTTAAATCTCCATTTGTTCCATTATGGTTAAAATCTCCTCCACAATATATAAAAAATTTATCTAATACTATCTAATTTGAATATTCATATTAAATAATAATAAATATTGATTTTTATTAAAAAATTATATTTATAATTTTTTTAAAATATATTAATACATATTATCAACCTAACATATAATATATATTCATACCAAGTGCTATAATAATGCATAACAGCTTCTCCATTAATTAAATGAATAAAGAAATAACAATTATAGCTCATTATAAATTAAACCCAATTTTTATTAATATATATTATGTATTTATTAAAATATATTTCAATATTTTTTTTCAAAATAATTTATCAGAAAACTATATACATATTATAAAACAGTTATAATAAATTTATTAAAAATTAAATGCATTTCAATTAAAACTAAAATATTTATTATTATTAAATATGTATCTGAGTGTACATATTAGATGAAATCATTCATTTTTGTTTTTGCATTCATAAATATATTGTAAAAGAATTATATAACAGTTATACTTAAATTTGAATACCAAAATTATCTAATATTTTAAAAAAAAATACAATTAAGAGATGAAAATGGGAGAAGGTAAAAGTGAAGAATTTTGAGTAGTTTTTTATTTGGCACTTAGCTAGCATAAATGAAGTAGTTTGTTGCTATGCAATTCCTAGAAAATTCATGGAGGTTGACACTTGTCCAATTAGAAAAATGTGCGTTTTGGCAAGCTTCTTTCAACTTATTATAGTGACTTTGCTCTGCGGAAAGAGATATACATATATATATAGAGAGAGAGAGAGAGAGGGAGCAATAATTTAGAACTTGGATTAACAAAGGCAATGGAGAAATTGTCAAACAAAGCTTTTTTTAATGATTCTAATCATCTTATATATGTTGGGTGGTAATAGCTTCTTTACTTTATTATTCTTGGATTCTCCAAAAAAAAATCTTTTTTATCTTTCTATTATTTTTATACCTGGATAGATCAGTCTTCCGGTAGTGGTATGGATTGAAAATGAACCAAAAAATGATAATATAAAAAATTATTATTTAAGAGAAGCCAATGTTATAAATTAAAAATAAAAAATGATGCCTTATATTAATATATTTATGAAAGACGATGAATATAATTTATCCCTGTACATATATTTTTTTTTCATTTTGTGGGTATTAATTAAAATTTGCCACTTCATTTTATTTATTTTGGCCTTTTTCCCTAAGAGTATAAAATCATGACACGTATGTACATGTACAAAATTAGTCTTTCATGTGTTGAATTTATATTTATCATTCACTTCTTATTCAAAAAAGCCTTTATCATTGGGATCAATGATTGTATTCATTTTGTCAAATACTATTATTGTTTATCTACTCTCATACTTTTGTGGCTCACATTATTATGCTTTTAGCACTTGCCAACTGAAAATTCAACCCTAAGCTATTAATTTTTTTATATATAAAATAAATATAATAAATATATTTTTGGCTTGTTTGCTCACAAGCTACTATCAATTAATTAATCTAAGTTGTTGTTTTCACTCCTGATAAAAAAAAAAGTTGTTTTCACTCTCCAATTTCATGGATTATTCTTCTTCCAAGATTCCTTCCTTCCCATCATCTCTATCATTTTGATTTAACATTAGTTAATAACTATTTTTATGGTTAAAATCATTGGTCCCTATATAACCTAATTTCATTGGGTAGGTTTTCCCCCAAATTATAATAATCTTAGCTTCGAGCTACGATTTAGACTCTTACATGTTTAATTTATTTGGGCATGATGTGTTAAAATTCAAAAGGGCATGTCTACTTATTTGGGTTGGCTAGAGTTTATCTTAATAAATACTTAACGAAATAAATATTTTAAGAATATTTATTTATTTTTCTTTTAAAAGCATACACTTTTTAATTTTTAATTTTAAAAAAATATTTTATAATTTTTAAAAGTATACATCTAATGTACCAAGGCTAAACTACATTTTTGAAAGTATATACATCTAATATATATAAAATATATAAAAAATTATAGAATATGTTTGAAAAATAAATGAAAAAGGTGACATATAGCATGATTTTTCTTTAACTAAACCACAACTCGATAATGTAAAAGAAATAATTTTAAAATTTTCTAAAAATTATAAAATAATTTTTAAAAATATTCATATAATTTTCTCAAAATTCAATTTACTTGTATACTCTACCCATTATTCATGGGACATTCCTAGTGGCAAGGACAATTACACTTGAGAACTCTTGTATCATTTGTGGTATTATTATGCATTAAGAGGTTGGGCTTTTTTTTTCTTTTCTTTTTTTTTCTTATAGATCATAAGAGGGGATCCATAATATAATTATATATTGGGATCCCATTAACTAACACGAGTGCGCTAAGACAATTTAAATCAGTCCTTCAATTCTAAACGGCAAAAAATTACGTTCCTCATCAATTTTTTTTTTTAGTTTATACATATTTTATTATGAATTTTTAATCATTTTATAAAAGAATGTGATGACAAAGTAGACTCTAAGAATTTCTAGCTTAGGTTCAGATTCTACTACTGGCTTTTCTACATACAAGATAAGAGAAAAAGAATTAAATTTTAGTGGGTAAACTCCAATATCTAAGTCAGAAATCAGTTTATTTGCAAATAGACGAGCCAATAAAATTTTAAAAAATATCTCTTATTTGTAAGGATCTATCTCTATTTTTAATTGAGAGGCAGAAAACAACGTCTACATATGTTAGTGAATTTTTAGAATATGTCAGTATCATACACCTGCTGTGTCATAGATCTATGATAAGTGCATATTGACATCATATTTTCTATCAAATTTAGCATATAATTGATTTTAATTAATCTATTTTAAGCTTAGTTATGTGCTTTTATTTCATTATTATTGAATTAAGATTAGTTTGAATTAATTTTGTACATGTTTGTGCAAATTAAAATTTAAGGTAGAATTAAATCTTCAGAGTTTCAAGTAAAATTTCGGTGGTGATAAATTGCAAGAATGAAAAAGTGGTCTTCATAAAGTCTATAGAGTACATCTCAAGCTTTTCAAAGAGTTCTGATTTGTCAAATTCCGAGTTTATTTGGGCTTTCAATTTTAAAGTCGAAATTGAGCTTAAATTTTAAAAGCAGAATTTTAGTTCAAGCCACCGAAAGTAATTAGGCTATAACTTAGGAGTCTGGAGTTCAAATGAAGCGATTTAAAATTCTAATGTCATTTACTCTTTTGGGGCTATAACTTTGATGAAGAAGTCAAAGGGATATAATATTGTTATCTCATAGAAAATCGGATTTGAATTTTAAATTTAAATTTTGAGCAGAAGTTGAAAATGAGTATAAGTCTAATTTTGATGAGTTGAATGTGATACAACTAGGAGGAGGATGTAAACAGTAACGACAATAGCCATTCTAGAGTTTTTTTTTACACCTTTTCATATTTTTCTAGAGTAGATTAGTTTTTCTATCATTAAAAATTAAAAGGAAAAAGAAGATTGTATTGGAGAAAGGCTTCGTCGTCTCTACAAGATTCTTCATCCATCTAGTTTGAACTCTCTTTTTGATTTATATTTTTAAGTTTACATTTTATTTAATATTTTATTCTTTACTTGTTTTGAATATTAGAATTATGAATTTTTTGTTTAGTTTATTAATTTTTATATTTTTTTTATATTTAATTTAGTTATGAGCAACTACTCTCTCCATATTGGGATTAAGTAGATTTAGGATTGTAGATAATGGGTATTAATTAATTTGATTATTATTTATTTCATGAAATTGAAGTTTTGTTAATTTTGATCTTAATGCTTGTGAGTGATTAACTACTATTTGCATGATTAATTGAAATCATATGTTGAATGAAAGTTAGGTATGATTTTAGATTAAGAAATTAACAACTTAAAAAAAAATTCTATTTAAAGATAAAATAATAATCTTAAGACCAATTTAGTTTCTTTGAGCTTGATAGGCTATTTTAATTTATTATTTATAAAAATAGAATTTATAAATTATTTCAATTATTAATTTTTTTACTTAAGAAAGAAGAATATTAAAATTTGAGAAATTTGTAACTTTTATTCAAAAAATATTTAAAATAGTTTGAAAAATTATTTTTACCCATTTAAAATAATTCTAATAAAACCTAATCATATTTATTTATCTTAATTAATTGAATTTAATTAATTAAATTTTAATTTTAAGTTTAAATTATTAGATAATTATCTTGGTTTATTTTTATTTTAAATTTGAGTTTAACTTTAAATTTTAATTTGAATTAGGGATTAAGTATTTAATTTTTAAAAATATAAAATTAATTAATTATTTTTTGGATAATAGTTTATTTGAATTTTAATTAATCAAATTATCCTTGTATATGGAATCGACCTTTACTTTCACTATATTACTTGTTACGAGCCATATACTTACGGTCAAAATCGATACATACAAATCGTCCAACAATCTATCTTACGACTCTTAGGAACTTGATAGAGATAGCGAAGTTCAGAATTAAGGTCTAATTTTTCAACAAAAGCTCGGTCATAATGTTGTAAAAGTACCAGGCTAGTCGTCAAGCTCGGTGAATAGAGGATGATACTAGTATATAATAAACTTATAATAAATTTAAATAAGTTATCATTTATATTATAAATTCATTTCCTATATAATATATAAATTTGATAAATTTGTAAGGTGATAAATTTTTTTTAATATATTTGAAAATATAGATAAATTTTGTATTATTTTTAATTTTTTTTTTGGCAATTATATTACAATTCCTAAGCAGCTACTAATCACCATTTGTTTATATTACAACGAATCAAGAGGGCATTGCAATAGGAGTCTGGTTTTCTGAGTTTAGAAAATCACAATCAGAACTATCTGAAACTATTAATGTCCAAATAGCTGTTTCATATTTTGAGGTCCTGTAACACTTGGTTTTCCACTCCAAAAGTAGCTCAGCCAATTGGTGATTGGCCATTTCAGTAGTGTGAGCACCATCAAACCACACATACTCACTTGCTGCATAATTCATATGGTTCATTTCCATCTCTTACTCCACATCCAATTCCTCTGTATGTTCCTCTTCCACAACAGGCAGCCTGCCCTTCCTTGAAGCCTAAATTACAACATCAGAAAGAACACACGCATATAGAAAACAGTTTCAGAAACCACTTCAATGTAGAAAGTGAAAAAGCTTTTAAAGCTTTTAAAATAAAGTCAAAGATTGTCAAAAACAAGTAACTAGCCTACCATATTTTGTGGGGTTAGTCACTCTGTCGCCAAGTGAATGGTAGTAATCAAAGATAGCATATTTGAATCCAGGTAATTGGCTCTCTAACTTCTTAAGTGTGATAGATAGATAATCATTGTGCAATCTTGCTAATGCTAATGTTTCTTCAGCGCAGCTGCTTCGAAGCTCAGGATTCATTGTTTTCATTGCTGGTAGGCAACCTAAAGGCCCCGCATTTTGAAATGCAATTTTTCTTGCTCCTAAGCTATATAATTCCTATAAAGCAAAAGAAATAAATAAAATGAATAAAACACGAATATAAATTAATGCTACAACACAATTTAACTCAATTTTTAATCTCAAGTTAATTGAGGTCGACTATATAAATTTTTTTTTTTGCAAATAGCTAGTCCCAAGCCATCAAAAAAGGGGAGGGTGTGTTAGGGGATAATCAAAGTAAAATTTTATAATGGCATGATATAGAACCCAAATTAAAGTTCATCTTCACAAAAAAGATTCTTACTTGAATCACCAATGTCAAGTTGGCAATCACCATTTCTACATATGCTCTTTGTTCAGATTGAATGGCATTAGGATTTGAGGAATAAAAACTGAAGTAATCATTGCCTCCAATACTGAACAAGTAAACAGCCTTTCTTAAGACCTTCTCAGCTTCTGCATTATTTTGTTGCTGGATCAATGTTTTCTTCATATCCTTAAAATACTCTAGCTGCATTCTCAAATTTATCTAGAAAAGAAAGGACAAGTTAAAGAACAAGAACTTGAGTTCAAACAAGCAAGAAGACTAACATTGATGGTTATTCTTTAAGCAAATTAATGGGAAAGGTTGTTTATCAACTAAAATGCAGCAAGAAGTTCTAAGAAATGGGTGAAATTAGGACTAAAGCTGCATACCCAATTTGAAATTATATTCAAAAAAGAGAAAATTTAGCCATTAATAAAATTAACAGCCATAAATTGATTCTATACTAGAAATTGCTGCCTAAGGATGACAACAAGGTGAACTAAAGGATAGTATAAAAAAGAAAAAGCTAGATCTACATACAGTGCCAGGATGAGTTCCATCAAGAACACCAGCTCCAGCTGAAGCAAAGTTAGCTCCATCAATTAACGGATGAGCATCTGATTCCAGATAAGGTGGAAGTATAGGCAACTTGGCAAACTGGGCTGCAATGCAAACCAAATAAATCAATCAAACAATGGTTTATGAAATTTCAAGAGTGAGAGAAATCCCACATCAGAAAGAGATAAAATTAAGGATCCATAAAGAAAATCTCTCAAGTTAATGGGCTCGCCGGACCCAACACACATTTTGTATTTCATAATCAAGAAATGTCACTTACCGATGAAATCAAGAACTATTCGACCGTCGGAGAGCCTTCCAGTAGGGTGGTTGAAGAAGGTTTCACCATATGGCCAAGAAGTTGCTGATATTCCTTCATCAGTACTGCCATTAAGATACTGATTGTTTCCTGGGTCAAAAAGTGAGTCACCAAACACAAACAAAGCCTTGTGTTTTGCCTCTAGCTTACTGGGTCTGGATTGATCATAGCAAACACTGGGATTCTTGAAGCTTATACATAAATGTAATACACAGTAGAAAGCTTACAATATTTTCCATGAGCTAATTCTGTAAGTTCTGCTTGCAGTACAACATCAGTGTTTACCATGTAGTATTAAAGTCTTCATTTTGTCTTAATTTATTTACCATAATGTTATTGGCCACACTCGCATAATGACTATTGTCCTTCTTTGGTTGGTTAAGTTCATATGTCTGTCAAGTCTGAATTTCCTCCATTCCCGGCAAAATATCAGGAGTGAAAAGTGAAAAGTGTAGCTCGACTAAAGAAATCATAAGAGCCAAAAATCAAGAGCTACGCTCGGCGAGGGAAACTTTGAAATCCAAGGATGACGAGTTGCACCTGGCAGAGGACACTCTTGAAGCTATGTAACAATGGCTGGCTGCCGAGCGGACGAGGAGCAACAAACGCTATGCTCGAGGTATCTACACCAATCAGAAAGTCATGTCATATAGGCTGAAGCAAGAGAATCCGAGCATGGACTTGTCCTGGATGATGGAAATTGACATTGACAAGTTAGCTGCCGAGCACGAGACAGATGATGATGAATATGAAGATGAGGACTCGGATTAGGAGGAGAAAATCCAGGATGACGAGTCCCAAGATTAATGTGTAGTTTATTTATTTAACGGTAGGGTCTACCAAAGCTCGGTCTAGAAACATCGTAAGGCCGAGCTATATATGTAACAAACTTTTCTTGATTGATGAAAAATCTTGTTTTTGAGCTCAAATTCAATACTTGTTTTTGTTCAACTTATTGTGTGATATGCTATGTGAATTACATATTTGGCTCGGTTGTTAACCGAACATTGTATATGTCGTGTGATGTTAACATATTTATAACATTTGCTCACTCTGCTCAAGCATGAGGTGCATCAGAGAGTTCTAGCGATAGTGTCCTGGGCATGGTTATACAGTAAGTTCGGGTTACACTATAGCTCTGGGGTATTGAGCAGTTTATTAAATATGGTGGGTTTGGTGACCCAAACTTCACTTCATGCTATACCATGATGTGAATGTACATATGTACTTTAAGAACTTTGTAAGATAAACATGAACTGAATAATGTAAAGTAATTACCTGCCTCAGGTGTTATCCCCAATAGTTGTTGAGACCACATGCTTCGAAGTTCGACTCTTAGGAGAACCTTTTTTTGGTACGGAAGGAACTGAAGCTGGTGTGTAAGGTACAAAGAGCTGTTTGAGACAGGCGCAATTGGGCGTTGAGCTCAGTGTACGAGGTACGATGAGCTGTTTGAGATAGGAGCAACTGGATGCTGAGCTCGGTGTGAGAGGCACAGTGAGCTGTTTGAGACAGGCACAACTGTGTGTTGAGCTCGGTGTGCGAGGCACGGTGAACTGATTGAAACAACCCCAACTGGGTGCTTTGAGACTGAATATTGTGTGCTGAATTTATAATGTACATAATAGCATTTTATATAAGTTCGGTATGAGAATATCGTATAAAAACGTTATGCGCTAGAGTACTATTGTACAAAATAATAAAGGCACTGTTAAAACACTTTTCTTATCAAAGCTGCAGGACTTACCTAAGGTGTCGCCTCTGCTAGAGAATAGCTTGTCCACGCTCACCTCACCAATGATGCCAGAGCTTTCTCGGGGGGTCCTGGCTCCTGTAGCTCGAGTTCGGAGTTCGTAGCTCGAGTTTGAATTTTTTGCTGCTGAAGCTCTTCCACCTGCAAGACAAGAGAGAGGGGACCAAGCTCCAACGCCTAAGTTAGTTTGGTTACTCTGAATAAAGAGAGAAGAGAGGCCAGAGAGAAAATCTATTACCTGTGGGAAGAATCCCCTATTTATAGGTGATGAAAAGAGACAATGTCTGAGTTGTGTCAGCTTAATTTGTGGATGTATCAGTGGAGTGTCTGCAGGACACCAAGAGCTCAGTAGGCCTGGAGTGCCTAGTACCGAGATTTATCGTGCTGAAGAAAGCCCGATCACGGAAGTGACCGGATATAAAGCTCGTCCAGAGAGCTCGATAAAGTACGGGTAGCATCAAATAACAACAAAAGTGAAGAGTATATAAATTGGATAAGAGAATTTTATAATGCAATGGCACCATTTGTGTCTTGTTGCCCAAGGGCTGCTTATATAAATTACATGGATTTTGATCTTGGAATCATGGATTTGGTTTTACTTTTCTTAATGTTTATTTATGTTATTTCATTATTTTAAGTGGATGGGTACTATATTTGTAACTCTTTAATTGAGAATGTGTATGGTAGCGTATAAAATACAATTTTAAGTGGGTATTATTTGTATTTTATTTCCATTTTTTTTAATATTATATCTAGAGGAGAATTAATTTTGGTCTATTGACTTCAGAAAGAATATATTTATTGCTAGACTATGCCTCGACGTGATTTTTTATTTTAATATTTAATAATTTATATATGTGTACAATAATTGGGTTTATGTCAAAATTAAAAAAAAATTATTTAATCATAGTGTAGTACTGCTATTTTTGTCTGGTAATATATGGAATTTATATGGTTTAAAATCAAAATTTGAAATTCCTTAATTACCAATTAAAAATTAGGCTGCATACCCATTCTTTCATGTGTTTTTGGATTAACATCATAATTTCTTTTAGACTTGTCAAAATTACCTTTGGTAGGTAAATTTTAAATACATAAATCGAATAAGAGTGCATTCTCAAAAGGAAGTTATGGAATAAATTGATCCGATGATGCCTCTTACCAACTCTTTTGATGCAAAATTTATTAAAATATTAACAATAAATTTTATTTTTATTTTTATAACAAATTTTGAAAATTAAAAAAATGTTATTCATTTAAACCAAAGCACAGGGAAGATACATGGTGACTGTGATGATATTCTGAACATATATATATATATATATATATATTAGAATATGAAATGTATAAAATAGGAAATACATATCATAATCCCATAATGCCAGGGATTGTTTACATTCAAACACTTTCCTTTTATGGTTGTAGTTTCTTGTATATAAACTATTCTTTTTAATGAAAAATATATACAGATTCTTCATCTATCCTCTCTTAATTTCTAACATGGTATCAGAGCTGTGGTTTCCAATCAGTTAAGTCGGGATCCTACAGCCATCATCATCTACCAGTACCTTTCTCGACCTAACTCAGCCATGACCACTGAAAGCAGCACCAGTCCGACCTCTGTCCAAATAGAGGAGTCAACAGAAAAGGACTCTCTAATTGAACAGTTAGCCAAGTTCCTGCAAAAGCAACCAAATCAACATTCACATCAAATTCCACAAACAGTTACCATTAGCACAAAATTATCTCAACACAATTACTCAATGTGGGCAAGATTGATCAAACTCGCCATTGGAGGCAGGGGCCTACTCAGACATTTAACTGGTATTCCAGCACCACCAACAGTTGATAGCCCTGCATATTACATTTGGGAACAAACAGATCTCACAGTATGCTCATGGCTCCTAGACAATATCAGAATTAGTACCAAACTATGCAGAGTATCCCACAGCTAAAGCTCTGTGGGAAGGATTGGCAGCCACATACAGTCAACGAGATGATGGGATTCAACTATATGAATTAACAGTTCGAGCACACAGTCTAAAACAGGGCAGTAATTCAATTGAACAATTTTATAGTGAGTGCCAGAGAATATGGCGTGAAATTGAAATGAGACAACCAAATCCAATGAGAGATGAAGAAGACATCACCATGTTTAATAGGCTCCGATTAGAAGCCAGATTATACCAATTTTTGAGTGGTGTTGATGATCGATTTGATGCGGAAAGACGTGACCTTCTCAAAGAGGTCCCTTTGCCGTCGGTAGAAAAAGCTTATGCCGTTATCAGTCGAGAAGGAACACGTAGAGGCATAATGGGACCAGAGAAGAAAGAAATCATACCAGGGTTAGGTTCTGGATTGGTGTTCAGGCCTCAGTAGGAAAACGATCCCATCATCGGCCATGGTTTCGCCACCAAGCCAAGCTCAGAAATGGTGGCATCGGGCCACAGGCCATCACAGCGAGGCTGCGGCGGGGTGAATCGGTCTAAGCTCAAGTGTAGCCACTGTGGGAAGAAGCGCCACTCAAAAGAGGAATGCTTCGAGATCGTGGGTTTTCCAGAAGGATGGAAGAGTCGAAGACAGAAGGAGAGTCAGCGAGGTAGTGCTTCCATAGCTGCTGGAAATCAAGAGAACAACGAAAAAGACGAACCAGAGGAGAAGGAGGTTGGGTATGTGGCGGCATCGTTTGGGAGGAAAGAAGATGGTGGTTTTAAAGGTAAACCCTACCGGCAATTAACTGATTGGTCCTCCAAATTACCCCCTTTCAGTCCTGAGCCCAATAGTTTTAGAGATTTTCAATTTAACCCAAACAGTACAGAAAAATTATCAGAAATACCCAATACTCTTAAACAGTATCGAATTGCTCCCTGTAACTTTGAGGATTGTTCATTTCAGCAAAAAAAAATTTCAAGGGGTTGCCGCTCAAGTTTCAGACAACAACAAGAACACAGAATGGCTTATTGATTATGGAGCAACGGACACTATGACTTTTGATCATCGAGATCTGGTCACATCATCAGTACCAAAGAAAACCTCTATTATAAGTGCCAATGGGGGATTATCACCAGTACAAGGAGCAGGAGCTATTGAACTCTCACCAAATTTGAAATTAAAAAATTGTCTATATGTGCCTAGCCTGTCGTGCAAGCTGTTATCTGTTAGTCATGTAACAAAAGAATCAAATTGCATGGTGCTAATGTTTTCCAATTTTTGCCTCTTACAGGATATTCAGTCGGGGAGAGTGATTGGACGTGGCACTGAACGTGGAGGGTTATACTATGTGGATGAGGTAGCTCAACACGGGACTGCTGCGCTGGCTCACGGAACTGTGGAAAGACAACAGTGGTTATGGCATCGACGTTTAGGTCATCCATCAGTAGGGTATCTTCGTGTCTTATTTCCAAAGTTATTTTCTTATAATCAGTCTTTATCTTGTGAGACGTGTTTTTTGTCTAAAAGTCATAAACAATCATATCGTTTGTCAAATACTCGTGTCCAGTCTGTGTTTTCCTTGGTTCACTCTGATGTATGGGGACCTGCTCCACAATTAGGATCTAATGTGTTACACAATGGATTTAAATTTTTTGTATTATTTATTAATGATTGTTCCAGAATGACGTGGGTTTATTTCTTAAAACATAAATCTGAAGTTGCTTCTAAATTTGTTGAATTTTATAACATGGTCCATACTCAGTTTCAAACAAAAATTAAGATTCTTAGGTTAGATAATGGGGGGGGGGGGGGGGGGGGGATATGTCAATTCTACTCTAAAACAGTTTTTTTAAGATCATGGTATTATTCATCAGACTTCTTGTCCGCACACACCCCAACAGAACGGGGTTGCAGAACGTAAAAATCGTCTTATTCTTGAAATGACTAGGGCTGTTATGCTTGAGTCGCGTGTCCCTACTTTTTTTTTCCAGAGGCTGTTGCCACCTCAGTCTATCTTCTAAACCGCCTACCTACTAAAATTTTGAATCTCCAAACACCTCTTAAGGAACTCACTCGCCATGTTAGTGTCCCGTCAGTTTTGACCTTACAACCTCGTGTCTTTGGCTGTTCTGTATTTGTCCATATTCCCAAAACAGAACGAACTAAATTTGATGCTTGTCTTAAGTGTGTTTTTGTTGGATATGGGATTCATCAGAAAGGTTATCGCTGTTATCATCCTTCCACTCGTCGCATCTATACAACAATGGATTGTGACTTCTTAGAAACAGAATACTTCTACACTACCCAACCCAGTGGTCAGGGGGAGAGTCAGTCAGACCCACTGAGTTGGATTTCCAGTCCAATTTTGTCTAACATGGTTCCAAAAGATCCAGTACGTGGTTCTACCGAGTCATCTCATTCCATGGGACAAAACTCTTCACCAGAGCCTACATCCCCATTGGATCCAACTGAGGTAAGTACTGATAATAATCTTGACAATAATGATGTGTTCTTGAATGAAGTGGAAACAGAAATGGGTACCAGACAAGAAGAGATGGACTCCAGGATAGAATCAGAGGAACCAGTAAGATATGTATTGCCACCTCGAAGTACAAGGGGAGTTCCTCCAAAAAGATATGAACCAGAATATGAAACTAAGCAGTCTAGATATCCGGTGGGCAATCTAGTCAGGGGGAGTTTATCTTCAGAAGCCAAGGCTTTCTCCACGACTGTATATGCTGAGGTGCTTCCAAAGACAATACAAGAGGCTTTAGAACAAGAAAAATGGCATGAGGCTATGGCTGTTGAGATGGCAGCATTGCAGAAGAATGGAACTTGGGAAAAATGTGTTATACCACCTGGCAAGAAAACTGTTGGATGTCGTTGGGTATTTACAATCAAGCATAGAGTAGATGGATCCATAGAGAGGTATAAGGCTAGGTTGGTTGCAAAAGGCTACTCTCAGACATATGGGATAGATTATTCAGAAACTTTCTCCCCAGTTGCCAAAATTGATACTATTCGGGTGTTATTTTCAGTTGCTGCTAATCGAGAATGGCCTCTTCATCAGTTTGATGTAAAGAATGCTTTTCTACATGGAGATTTGCAGGAAGAAGTGTATATGGAACCCCCTCCTGGTTTTTCCGATGATTTTCGCTATAAAGAAGTGTGTAAGTTAAAAAAGACATTGTATGGTCTGAAACAGTCACCAAGAGCTTGGTTTGGTAGATTTACAATAGCAATGAAGAAATATGGGTATCAGCAGAGTAATTCAGATCATACGTTGTTCATTAAACAGAAGGAAGGCCGAGTGACTTGCTTAATTATTTATGTAGATGACATGATTATCACTGGAGATGATTCAGAGGAAATAAGGCAACTTAGAAAGAACTTGTTTCAAGAATTTGAGATGAAAGATTTAGGAAGACTCAAGTATTTTCTTGGAATTGAAGTTCTGAGGTCATAGAAGGGAATCTTTATTTCTCAGTGTAAATATATCCTTGACCTGTTAGCCGAAACAGGCTTGATGGATTGTAAGCCTGCAGAGACACCAATAGTTGTTAATCATGGTCTAAGAATTATAGATAGAGCAGAGTTGGCAGATCAAAGGCAATATCAACATCTTATTGGAAAACTCATTTATTTGTCTCATACGAGACCTGACATTGCGTATGCAGTAGGAGTTCTAAGTCAGTTCATGCATCATCCTCAGAATAATCACATGGAAGCTGCCTTGAGAGTTGTACGATATTTGAAAGGATCTCCAGAAAGAGGGGTTTTATTTCAGAATCATGGGCATTTGGATGTTGAAGCTTACACAGATGCTGACTGGGCAGGCAATCCGATTGACAGGAAGTCTACCTCTGGGTACTTTGCTTTTGTTGGAGGAAATCTTGTCACTTGGAAAAGTAAGAAACAAAAAGTTGTTGCTCTTTCTAGTGCTGAGGCAGAATTTCGAGGAATAGCTCGGGGACTTACTGAGATTTTGTGGTTGAGAAAGCTTCTAGCAGAAATTGGGTTCCCAGTTCAGAGAACTTGTAATTTGTTGTGTGATAATCGAGCAGCAATCAACATATCTGAAAATCCAGTACAGCATGATCGTACTAAACATGTTGAGGTGGATCGACATTTTATCAAGGAAAAGTTAGATTGTGGAGTTATTGCTCTTCCATATGTTCGGTCCGAAGATCAGTTAGCAGATGTTCTTACGAAGGCAGTTACTGGCAAAGTCTTTAAAGAAGTAATGAGCAAGTTAAATGTGGGTGATCCTACTATTTAACTTGAGGGGGAGTATTAGAATAGGAAATGTATAAAATAGGAAATACATATCATAATCCCATAATGCCAGGGATTGTTTACATTCAAACACTTTCCTTTTATGGTTGTAGTTTCTTGTATATAAACTATTCTTTTTAATGAAAAATATATACAGATTCTTCATCTATCCTCTCTTAATTTCTAACAATATACACTTTTAAGATTGTAAGGGCTTATAACATCAGGATTTCCACTCCACATCAGCTTGGAAAGTTGATTATTAGCCTCCTCTGAAGGATGAGCATCAAAGAACAAATATTCACTGGGATCATCACACAGTTTCCCAATTTGTATCACTGGGATCATCAAACTCTTTTCTATCTCCTAATTTCCCCCCACAGTTTCCCAATCCTCTGTAAGGTCCACTGCCACAACAAGCAGCTTTCACTTCCTTGAAACCTTCACAAATCATATGTAAAGATCATCAAAATCTTCGCCTAAATATATATAAAGAAACTACAAAATCTTGGCCTAATTATGTATCAGAAATTTACCATATTCTGATGGGTTGTCAATTCCTTCACTTAATGCATAGTAGAAATCAAAATTTGTATCTTTAAATCCTTGTGGATCACTTTGCAACTCTTTCAGGGCAATGGCAAGTGCTTTGTTATGTAGTTTAACTAGAACTGTTTCTTGTTCATTGCTTTCACCTGAATTTCTTGCTCTCATGGATGGTAAACAACCCATTGGCCCCAAGCTTAACATTCCAAATTTTCTTCCTCCTTCCTTTTATATTTCCTGAAAAAGCATTAAAACCCATAATCATAATTGATTAAGCTCTTGATAAATTTGGGAAGAACAGGAACTAAAAAAAATTTAATGATGCTGTGTTAATATTACTTTGAGCAGAGATGTTAAGTTGCCAATGACCATCCCTACATACTCTACTTTAGAGTATGATTGAATCAAACTGGGTTCTGCATAATCATTGACACCAATGCTAAATATGTAAACAGCTCTGCACAGTAAAGCTTTAGACTCTGTATCGCCCAGTTTCTTTCTCAGCTGCTTCTTCACTTTCTTGAAATAACTGACATGAGCTTTAAGGTCTATGGTCCACATATTTATTAAGAAAACTAAATCAGAGATTGAAAACTCAAACAATTAATTCTATCAGCCTGGATAATAAATTCAGGATCGGTTCTCATATTTTAGAATTTCTCTTATTAGCATAAAAATTTCAGGTTCTCCATCAATCTGTTCATTTAATCAAGTTTTAGCAATTTCTTGCAATTAATCACCAAAACATTGCACTGATGGAAATTTACATACTTTTCCTTGATGAGTTTCAGCTAGAACACTAGCCCATCCTGATGCAAAGTTTACTCCATCTTTAATATATTAGTGGTGGTATTAGTGGCAACTTTGCATACTCAGCCACAACAAGAAATTTATAAACAATTAATAATATATTATTACCTACAAGAGAATTGATGAAATCATGGAAATTAAGCAGGGAAAATACCAATAAAATCTGGAATTAGTCGGCCATCAGAAGCTCTTCCAGTGGGATGCTTAAAGAATGTTTCTCCATATGTCCAAAACTTAGCATTAGAAGTTGTGTTTTTCAGAAAAATATTATTTCCAACATCAAATAATGAATCTCCAAATACGAATAAAGCAGAATGCTTCTCTAGAAAACATAAATGTCAAAAACTGCAAGTTTGGACTAGAAAACTTGGAGAGAAGAAAACCAAGAATTTACAATCTGACCTTAAATTGGCCATTTCTCAACAATTTAATTCTATTTTTATTTATTTATTAGTATTCTTCAAAATGTTATATGAGGGGTGAATATATACACAACAAATTGAAACGGTAGTTGAAATATTTGCACGCAGTGGCAGAATCAAGATTAGATTGAGGGGTCAAATTTCTAATGCAAAAAAAAAAAATTTCAATATTTAAATTTATTGTGTATAAATTCAAAATAAAATTGAATAAAAAATCATTCTTTTAACATAATATTGAAGTATAAATTTATTGTATATAAATTCAAAATAAAATTGAATAAAAAATTATTCTTTTAACATAATATTGAAGTAGTGCAATAACTAATTGTATTCTATAAGTTAGGTTTAATTTTAGAAAATTTATTCACTCAAAATTAATATCATATTTTTTTTATTTTTTAATATGTGCTATTCAAATAAAAATATATTATTCATGTAAGAATTAAAATATTTATAAATAAAAAATTATTTATATATTGAAAATGAGACTATGAGAATTAAATTTTAATTAATAAAAAATAATTTTTTATTAATTAAGTTAATTTTTATAATTATTTTTGAATTTTTATTATTATTATTCATGAAATATAAAAATTAAGAAAAGAAAATAGATTATATACATTTATTTTGATTTTTCGGCATAACACGGGTTTGCGGTGCAATAAGAAAAGAAATATTCATAAAAATTGAAGTGCTTGCAATAAAGAACAAAAAAGGACACTTGGCTTATTTATAGAGGATGGATAGTATACTATACAACCCATGATTGTGGTCTCTCCGGCATGTTATGTATGTTATTTACATGGTATCTTATGGTCACCACACATTTTCTTTTTTGGAATAATGACTCCATACAGCTCCGACATGTTATACATATATATATTAACTGACTTAGGGGGTGTTTGGTTTAGCTGTTTGATGCAGCTGATAGAGGTTTGAACCCCAAACAGCAGCTGTTTGGTAAAATTTGATGTTTGGTAAAATTTTAAAACAGCAGCTGATAGCTGTTAGGAACCCCAAACAGCTGCTGTTTTAATAAGCTCCTATTCGGAGCTTTTTCATATCAGCTGATAGCTGATTCATATTAAGACTATATTAATCCTATTAAAATAAAATAAAAATTAATATTTATTAGATAATAATATGCTTATTGGTAATTTTACATTCAAACTGCAACAGCTATTGTATTTTTACCAAACACTAACCCGAATCAGCTACCAGCTATCGGCTATCAGCAACCGCTATCAGCTACCAGCTGCTATGAACAGCTAAACCAAACAGACCCTTAATGACTTAATATATAAAAAGGCGACCACTTGACTTACTATTCTAAATATTTATTCATCGACTAAAATAAAACTTATAGTATATTTAAATTCTAATTGATAATATTTATTTTTAAATCTATAAGTTAAATATTTAACTATGAAAATAATTTTATATCTATCTACTACTATCCCTAAAAGATAGTTAATAGGAATGAAGTAATTTTAAAAAATTTTAATAAAGTGATAGATAATTGGGTAATAACTAAAGTAAATAAAAAAGAGATTTATAAAATAACTAAATTAAATATATTTAAAAATAATTATATTTTAAAAAATTTTAATAAAACAATAGATAATTGGGTAATAATTAAAATAGATAAAGAACAGATTTATAAAATACTTAAATTAAACATATTTAAAAATAATTATATAATTAAAGCAGAAAAAAGATATGTACAGTTAAATAAACCTTTTGAAAAATTACACTGTTATCTCTAGAATCTATAAAGCACCATAAAAATAAAAAATACAAATATATACATATAGGACTTGTACAAATTAGTATAAAATTTTTAACTAGGGAATAATTAAATATAACTAGATTTGTAAATTTCAATGATTATCTTTTAGAACTATAGAGATCAGTCTAAGTAGTAGTCCCATTTTCTTTAATTATTTTTCTAATATTTTAATATTCCTAAATGACCCTAATATATTAAAGAGTGTTATATTAGAAATTAAAACTTACAATTATAAAATGTTAAAAGAATTCATTCATATAGTATTAATGTATAAAATATATTATAAACCCATAGTCTCAGCCTTTGCAACTAAATGCTTAATGAAACCTAAAACAGGAGAAACTAAATTTCTTTAAATAAACATTAGTAAAACTAATACAATAATCCCTAAAACTATTCAATGGAAAGACATTAGTCTTCCTGATGAGTAAATTTTGAAAAATATTATTTTCCCTCCAGAACCTAAAAAAGCAGTAAAATCAAATATAAAATTTAATAAAATTGAACAAGATGAAGATTGTAAAGTTAAATTAAAATTGAGTAGACATAGTATAAGCAATATGTATTCTGGTTCCTCTTCGTCTGCTTCAACAGTGGATATAGAAAGAGTCTCACAATTACCCTTTGTAATATATGTTTCATATAAAGAAAAAGAACCCAAATCTGTTTTACAAATAGTAGTAAAATCTAGGTATTCTACATTAGATATATCTAAAACTAGTAATAAATTAAAATGTGTAAATTACAATACAACTGTACCATATCTTTTTTATAACCTTACAGAAAACATGAACCCTTAGAGCCAAACAATAATAATAACCACGGACAGGCTAGAGAATAGTCTTTCTCTCTACCTATGTCATCTACAGCTTCTTTTATGACAGATAATGTAGTAAATATAGATAGAGAATTAAATGTAATTAATAAAAGATTTATATTCAATAAAGATAAATAAGAAAAATAATTAACTTTAGTAAAAAATATAGATAAATTAAAAAAAGTACTTAATAAAGTAAATAATTTTAAGTCTGTAAAGAATGAATATATTAATTTTATAAAATAATATAAAATTAATATAAAATTCTTTGATTAGTTTAAAAGAATTTATAAAGAAAAATTTAAAGCAAAAAAATTAATAAATCCTGTAATAGTTAGGAAAAAAGAAACATAATGAAAATTAAATGATAAAATTATATAGAGTGAACATTCACCTAAAATTTTAAGTATATTTATATATGGTGATAGAGAAATTCAAGCTACTCCATTTAAAACTGTAGTTAAAGGTGATCCAAACAGAAAGATATTAAAGTAAAATAATTTTAGTAATGCACATTTATTAAGTATAGAACAACAATTAAATAGAATAGAAAATTTTATTAAAGATAAAGAAATAGTAAAATCAATTAAGAAAACTGTTTCAGATAAAAAAATTAAAAATTCATATTTTTAAATCTTTTGAGGTTTTAAAAACAAGACAACAAGAAATCAAATCTAAAAATTCTAATTTTATAAAAGTAATTAAAGATCAATTAAGTAAAATAGATTCAACTTCTGAGTCAATAATATTCACTTCTAGATTTATAAGTCAAAGATTTAACTATGGAAACATGTTTATATCTATTTATTACCACCCCGAAATAACGGCAGACTCTGATATATATATATATACATTTGTATGTATGGATGTATCTGTGTATGTATGAACCAAGGGATCCATAGACCCCAAGCCCCCTTATTCCGCCCCTGTGTGCATGGGTTTTGTGTTTTTTGACTTTCAATTAATCTTGTGCTTAAAAAAATTGAAAACAAATAATTAGAAAATTTTGGTTTTAGTTTCTAGCATTATTGTCATATGTCAAGCTTGTTTGTTGGTCTTTTGTTTATAGCTAGCTTGTTCTTTTTCTGGGCGACTTTCTTCTAGTTTTGGCATTTTCAGTTCTTTTTTTTTCTTGGTTACCATGGGCTGTAAGATGTAGTTGCAGTTGGTTTTTGCTTCAGGTGTCGTACTGTTGTTATTACTTGTTTCACTTTTGCTTTGGCTATTTTTTTGGCTGCTTTTTTGTTTAAAAATTAATCTTCTAGGCTTACTAAAAAAATTTAAAAAAAAAAAATTAGTACAAGTCAATATGATTTTACATGGTTTACAGGTGTGTCTTCAGATTTATTTAACTGAAGTCTATTTTCCAAAAAAATGATTGAAATTTAATTCTATTAAGGCTGTTATCTTCTTTTATAATAAAAAGATAAAACAAAAAAATTAATACATGTCAAACATGTTAATTGCAGATTTGCAAATATTTATTTTTTAAATTTATTTATACCTAACAAACTCTTAAGTCAAAAGATTAAAGCAGTACAATCTGAACTCATAATTAATTATATATAATTCATCCTTCGATCAAATAAATACTTTAAAAATTGACTTTTTAACTAATATGCTATTTTTTTCGTAAATTTTAAAATTGAAAGTGAAATGTGAACAGAAAAAGAGTATTTTCTTTAAATTAAATTTGCCACTAATATAAAGAAAAACAAATATATTGTAATCCATTTCCCCTATATTCCTGCTTTTTTTCCCTTATTTATTTATTTATTTGGTTTTTTATGAAAGAATAATAAGGATTGATGGAAACACTAAACAATAATAAGGCAAGTTATTAACAAATTAAATTAGTATTAGTATAAATCATGACATCACCATGCATGAAATGTCAAGATAATGGATAATGTACTGACAATATTAGATTAAAATTAATCTAAAAACAGCAAATTAAAAGCATTTTTTTTTTATGTCTGGTGGCTCAAAAACTCAAACCCAATGTCCCAAACCCTAATTTGTGACCACACCAAATAGAAAAAAAAAATTTAACTGTGTAATTGGATTAATATATCAGTTGATAAATAATAAGAAGAGAATATCACATATATGCATTTGAAATAATTAATTTACAAATAACAAATAGAATAGAGTAATTTTTTCATATATGATATTCCTAAAATTTATGAGTCAGTGGAATTATATCTTGACCATGATGAGCCAATAATCTAATGAAATTTCTTCACAAATATTCTAAAAAATAAAATTATTTTCAAAAATATTTATCTTATAAAAATATTATTTTTTAACTTTTAATTTTAAAAATATCTATTTTTTAGAGCCACACATCTAATATATATCTAATATACTGAAAGTATACTTCACCTCTAAATATCATAGAAAGCTAATATACACTTAATATAAATTTGATATATAAAAGATATATCAAAACGTAGAATATTTAAAAAAAATAAAAATTGACATAATGCAATTTTCTCTATCTCATTTCAGATTTGTCTTTCTCTACAGACGACCGAAATAAATATGAGCTGCCGTTTCAATTGAGAGGGCAAATCTTTGAAAATATACATGAGTTTTATGTCGCCCACTTTACATAAACAACAAGCTGTTTCAAAGATTGTATTAATTAATTAGTAATTTTTTTTGAAAGAAATTTAGTTAATAAATTTCACTCCGATAAAGAACTCTATGAAAAGAAAAATTTTCTTTAATTGTTTTTCTTTTGTTTATGGTATATTAAAAATTCTTACACCGTGAAGAAATTATTAAAAGTAATTAAATTTTTTTACTTTCTATATTATGAAATAATTAGTGGAGTAACTTTCCATAGATACAAATCCAAAATTATCCCATAATTTAAGGGTTACCACATAATTTTTTTTTCACATGACGCATAAGATTACAAAGGCTTCAACAAGATATTCCAAATTGTACTTCCAACATAAAAATGTAAAATTCCTATGTAAATAAATTAAATTTCCATGACTAATATATTCTTCTATATGTTACTACTCCTTTTTTTTTCACTCTTAAATTTAATACTGAAAGTGAAATATGAACAGAAAAATAATACTTTAACTAAACTAAACTTTTCACAATTACATATATATACAGAGAGAGGACCGCAAACTTTCCAAAATTTATCTTTTTTTTAACTAATTAGCCTTTCATCAATTTTTGATGGATATTAAAACCATCAAAATTAAATTTTTATTCTTAAGTAAAATTAAATTATAATAGTAGTAAATAAAATTGAATCTACAGAGAATTGACTACTTATTTAAATCTCTTTTGAAAACTAAAAAGAAAAAAATAAATTAAATTAAATAAGGAATTTAAAAAATAAGAATCAAAATTAAACTAAAACTGAAAATTAAAAATTAAAATTAAATTACGCCAAAAATAAATTAAAAAAATATAAATAAAATAAATTAAGTTATAGGAATAATTTCAATCCAATTCTTAAATTGATCACTAATTCAAAAAATGATATTTTTAATTCTTCAATAAATCAGTTATGGTATTAGATAAACTCTAAATATCAATTCTTTATTAGGTTTTAAATTAATTAAGAATCATTCTCTAACAAACTTTTGCCATTAACTTATACCATAGAAACATCCTTAGAATCTAATTATTAACAATCTTAAAAACTATAATGACCTTATTCTAACTAATAAATTCACCTTCGATATTTATTTAATTAGAATATATAATATATTAGGATAAACCTAATTGCTACTTAAATCAAAATATAAAAAATAATTAAGAATTTAAAAATTTTAAATAATTATATGTTATTTAACTAATCAAGTAATGAGTTATATTAATTAATTAGCAAAATAATAATTAAATTAAGCCATAGAGAATTATATATATACCTAATATTAAAGAAAAAAAATATTTAAATCTCACAATTAGTGAATATGAAATTTAATTACCCTTCAACCAAAATAAAATTAGTTACTTATAATTTGAATAAAAAAAACTCTTATACTCTGTAAAATTACAACTAAAAACGTCAAAAAAATTCTTAGGGTTGATGAAAAAGCTAGCTTATGTACCGTTATCTAAAATAAAACTTTCTAATTTAAGTTTAACAAGAAAAACTAAAAAATAAAAATAATAAAAGAACATAAGAATAATATCACAAATTAAATTCCTAACTAATAATGGATTACAAGATCAGATTCATCCTTCAAAATTCTGCCAAAATTGTATCTCAAAAGATTAAAACAAAGTGCAAGTTCTCAAAATTATCCGCAATTTATCAGGTCAGATATGCTATCAGTTTTGCCTAAAATTTCTGTTTGAGGCTTCTATCAACATATTTTGTATTTTTTCAGCTTTTTTATTAAATTTTATCTTTGACTCCATCTCTTCATTAAATTAATTTTCTCTATAAAAATCTTCAAAAGTGAGTAGAAAATCTTAATAGCAAGCCCAAATTGACCAAAATATAAACAATATTTACTCCTATCAATCTTTCTCTATGGTAATTCATTTATTAGCATTAATAATTATTTGAAACAAAAATTTTCAAGATTAAACAAAGGGAATAATAATAACAAAAACTATAATTACCAAAACTAATTAACAGCTATGTAATTAATTAATATTTCTGGCTAGGCCTCAACTAGCATTTTAAGATTGTAAGGCTTTGCAAGCTCATGACTTCCAGTACTCCATATCAGCTCTGCAATTTGACTGTAGAATTCCTCAGTGCCATGACCACTATCAAAAAACAAATATTCACTTGGTTTTTCACATAATTCAAACTCTTTTTCTCCTCCTGCTCCTATTTTTCCACAGTTTCCATTTCCTCTGTATGGTCCAGTGCCACAGCATGCCACTTTTACCTCCTTAAATCCTTCATAAATCAAAATTTAATTAATTTAAGTTTAACAACTAACGTATCATAAGCACACAGAACTACACACTACAAGAAAAATACAGTTTATCTACAGACGATTTTATGGTAAAATAACAAAATGTTTTGGATAAATCTATTTACTCAGAAATTACCCACAAATTCGAGGCCAGTGGTAGAAGTCCGAGAATAAATTATTTATCTACGGATTCAAGATTGTGGCGCGAGTAAACTGCATTTTTCTCACAGTAACAGTCTAATAATAAAAGTACATTTCTCTTAATAATAAATTGAAGATTGATTCTCCATCTCTATTGTAATACTAAAAAAAACAACTAATGTACATATATATATTGTTGTCAAAACAGCAACTTGTATACGTACCATATTCTGAAGGGTGGTTAATTCTATCAATTGATGCAGTGTAGTAATCAAAATATGAATATTTAAATCCTTTAAGCTCTCTCTGTAATTCCTTAAGCATCACAGGAAGTTTCTTGTTGTGTTCTTTAACTACAGCTGTAACTTGTTCACCAGAAACGTTTGGCTCTTGTGCTTTCACTAATGGTATCAAACCCAGTGTTCCCAAGCTTAAAATCCCAAATTTTCTTCCACCATCTTTATATATTTCCTGATACATCATGCACCAAATTGTAACTAACATTAATCATAACCCATCATTGATTTTGATAAAAGGCACTTAAGTAATAAAGAATGTAATTAATTACTTTAATCACAGCAGTCAAGTTGCCAATAACCAATCCAACAAATTGTTCTTTGGAGTAGTTGTGAAGTGAAGTGGAGTTTGAGAAGAAAGCTGATAAATAATCATTGCTTCCAATGGAGATTAAGTAAATGGCTCTGGAAATTAATGCCTTTGCCTCTGTATCACCCAGTTTGATACTTAACTGTTTTTCCACATTCTTGAAGTAACTCAGCTGTGTTTTAAGGTCTATCACCTGTTTAATCAGTATTAATAAAAGATTTAATTCGCAATAATGAAATTTAATTAAATGGTACTGGGTTGTCTACAGAACTGAAAAATCTCAAGCTTGAGTCACTATCAGCCAGCAACAACTTGAGATCTTTTACTTGGAGTCAGATTTAATGGATAAACAAAGGGTAAATTACATCTTTGTCTCTCGTAAAATTCACTAATATCTACTGTCGTCTACTAGGACGCCATAGTAGTGCCACATCAACTTTCCAGCGATAGCTGAATAGACGGAAAATAGATAGACGGATGATAGACGACAATGTTACAAATTGAAATAGGGGACGATAACAAGCAGTAGTGAATTTATGAGATACTGGTGTAATTTAACAAAAAAAGAGACAGGAATAAAAGAAAATTAGTACAAAAACTCTGATGTTGACTTACAAATCCTGGGTAAGTTTCAACCAGAGCACCAGCTCCTCCTGATGCAAAATTCACTCCATTTTTGAACTGATTATTACCAGGCTGAAGGTATGGTTGAATAAATGGTAATCTCAAATACTCAGCTACAACAACAACAAAAAAAATTGCAAAAAAAAAAAAATCAAATTCGTTAAATAATTTTACAAAATCTAGAATGGAAAATATGTTAAAGAAAGTGTTTTACATACCAATAAAATCTGGAATTATTCGACCATCGGAGAATCTCCCGGTGGGATACTTGAAGAATGTTTCGCCGTACGGCCAAAAATTAGCCCGGCCGGCATTTTGGAGGTAGTTATTATTACCAGCATCAAATAGTGAATCTCCAAAGATGAACAAGGCAACATTATTATGCTTATGACTTGTGCTCGTTGCAGGGATAAGAAGAAATGTATAGAAAATCATGAAATTAAAAGAAAACCTTAAAATTGCCATTTTTAATTATATTAAAAATTAACTGGTTCAGTTAATAAATATATGTAAGTCCAAGATTTGGCGTTATTTCATTTTCATCAAGAATAGTCATACAATCATACAAACTTACAAGTCCAAGATTAGATGTTATTTCATTTTCATCTGGAATAGTTCATACAATCATTCAACCTTATCTTGTTGAATAAAGACATGGAGTGACAGGGTTTGAGCTATTGACCAAAAAAAAAAGGGTTTGACTAATTTCATAATAAGTCCAAGATTGAATTGTAAAAGACTGAAATATCCAAAGAACATTTCAACTTTCTTATGTAATTGCATTTAATTAAACGACTTTTCAATGTATTATTTTTTTCCTTAATTTCAGAGGAAAATATTTGGAAATTATCATGTTAATTTAATAACATATATAAGCGTATATTTATTGTCCAGCAGTCAGCAATAATGAAAGAAATTAAACATGAAAAACAATATAGAAATTTACGTGATTCGGCCAATATGATATCGTATGTATCTATATATATATAGAGAGAGAGAGATAGACAGTCTTATTATAAACAAAAATCACATAATTTCTTGGATATTAATAAGCTTCAAGCAATGTCTTGAGATTATAAGGCATGCTAAAATTAGGACTTCCACTCATTAACTTTGCAAATTGATTGTTGGCTTTTTGGGTAAGAGGAGCACCATCAAAGAACAAATATTCACTTGGATTTTCACACAATTCATACTCTTTCTTTACTCCACAGTTTAAAGTTTCTCTGTATGGCCCTGAACCACAACATGCTACTTTTCCTTCCTTGAAACCTTCACAAGTTAATAATTAATCACAATTTATTAATTAAATATATCTTGTTGTTCCAAAATAAATATATAAACTTGGATTAATTAATATAGATAAAGACATACCATATTTAGAAGGACTGTTCATTATTTGGCTTAATAAATTGTAGAAATCAAGAATTGAATATTCAAATCCTTTTAGTTCTCTCTGTAGATCTTTAAGGGCATTTAAAAGTTCTGTGTTGTGTAGTTTTATTAAAGCTATAACTTGTTCCAAGCAGCCACCACTGACATTCAGTGCTCTTGTATATGGTACACAACCATACGGTCCTACATTTACAAACCCAAGTATCCTTCCACCATTCTTATATATTTCCTGAAACATCAAAACATTTATGAGTTGTCTCCGATCTGTAAGGATGCTAATTTGAACCCCCTAATCAGAGCTAATTACGTAACAAATCCATAGCTAATTTTTTTAATGACGATTGGAGTAGTTACCATCATCAATCTGTCTTTAATTCGTTGTTATTTTTAAGAATTAGTGACGATATATCCATCGCTAACAAAAAATAAATATATCCAAGGAATTGGAAGTATTACTTTGATAACAAATGTGAGGTTGCCAATAATCATTCCGACGAATTCCTCATTCGAGTATGATTGAAATACAGTAGAATTGGAGGTGAAAGGCACGACATAATCATTGCCTCCAACGCTGAATAGATAAAGAGATTTTGATATTAATTTGTTAGTTTCGTCCTTGCCTAGTTCCTTCTTTATCTGTTTCTTCACATTCTTGAAATAATCAAGCTATGTTTTAAGGTCTAGCACCTAGAAGATGCAAAAGGGAAGAAAGTTATTAAATACTAAATAATATTAATTTACCTTTAATATCAAACACATTTATCTGTGAGGATCTATCCTATTACGATATAGGAGACAATGTCTGAATGTGTCAACGAATTTTTAAAGTGCATCAGTGTTATACGATTGTTGTGTTAGAGATTAGCCTCCCAAATAACTTGGTGGGACAAAGGTGTTCAAAACTAAGATGCACTCTATCATGAGAGCTCGGTCAAGGAGTAGATAGGGTATTAGACTTGGTCTATGAGCCCAGCAAATAGAGGGTAGTACTAGATACTTTAGCTTAATTAGAAATAGAAATGAATAATAAGTATGTGATTAGTAATATGTTAGGAGGGACATTAAAATTATGTTTTCTCCATTGGAGTAAGATTTGAAGGAAAAGAAAATTTTTCTTTAATATCTGTTGTTTTAGGTATGTTAAAAATTCTTACACAATGAAGAAATTATTAAAATTAATTAAAAATTTTATTTAAATTAATTAAAAATTCACTTTCTATATTATGAAATAATTAGTGGATTAATTAATTTTCTTATTTTAGGGACATGATTTTCTTTCCTTTCTCTTGTAAGGGGAGAAAAATACGAAAATTTGCATAAATACAAATCCAACAATATCCCATAATTTAAGGGTCACCACTAACCACTTTTTTTTTTCACATGACGCACAATATTAGAAGTGCTTCAACAACAATATTCTAAATTGTGTTTGCAACATAACAATGTAAAATTCGTATGTAAATTAATTAAATTTCCATGACTATGTTAGAATTGAATTTAATATGGTCAAATAATCAATTAAGATAAAAAGGTTAGTTAATTTTATACTGAAAGAAAAATAATACTTTTCACAAATAGATATATATAGAGAGAGTGGATTACAAACTTTTCAAAATATGTCTATTTTGGTTAATTAATTAAGCGTTTCATAATCAATTTCTCTATGTTTAATTCCTTTATTATCATAAACAATTATTTGAAAAATGTATAATTTCAAGATTAAACAAAGGGAATAATAACAACAAAAACAATAATTACCAAAACTAATTAACAGCTATGTAATTAATTAATATTTCTGGCTATGCCTCAACTAGTATTTTAAGATTGTAAGGCTTCTCAAGCTTATGGCTTCCACTCCATATCAGCTCTGCAATTTGACTGTAGAATTTCTCTGTGCCATGAAAACCATCAAAAAACAAATATTCACTTGGTTTTTCACATAATTCAAACTGTTTTTCTCCTCCTGATCCTATTCTTCCGCAGTTTCCATTTCCTCTGTATGGTCCAGTGCCACAACGTGCCTCTTTTATCTCCTTAAATCCTTCATAAATCAAAATTTAGCTAATTTAAGTTTAACAACTAATGTATTAGAAACACATACTACGAGAAAAATACAGTTTATTTATAGACGATTTTATGGGTCAGATAGTCAAATTGTCCGGATAAAAATAGTTTATCGGCCAAGAATTACTCTCAAATTCGAGGCTGTTGGTAAAATTCTATAGATAAATTGCATTTTTCTTTTAGTAACAATCTAATAGCAAGTGTGAATTCTTTAGAATAACAGAGACAAGATCGATTGGTCATCCTCATTGTAATACTGAAAAAAAAACTAATATATATATATATATAAAGTTAATTATTGCTAAGCAGAAACTTATATACGTACCATACTTTGAAGGGTTGTTGATTCTATCAATTGATGAAGTGCAGTAATCAAAATTTGAATATTTAAATCCTTTAAGCTCTCTCTGTAACTCGTTAAGCATCACAGGAAGTTTCTTGTTGTGTTCTTTAACTACAGCTGTAACTTGTTCACCAGAAATGTTAGGCTCTTTTGCTCTCACTAATGGTCTCAAACCCAATGTTCCCAAGCTTAAAATCCCAAATTTTCTTCCACCATTTTTATATATTTCCTGATACATCATAAACCAAATTGTAACTAATAATATTAACCATAACCCATCATTGATTTTGATAATTAAAGGCACTTAATTAATTAATAAAGAATGTAATTAATTACTTTAATCACATCTGTGAAGTTGCCAATAACCAATCCAACAAATTCTTCTCTGGAGTAGTTGTGAAGTGAAGTGTCATGGCCCAAGCTACAAAGATGCAAATTGAGATTCACAGAGGAGGTTGTCAGCAGCAAGGCCCAAGAAAGGAGTCCCTAGTTGATACAAGTATGATAGCCTAAGAAGAATATCCCTTACTAACTGCTACTGATTGCTTCACTGATTGCCAAATGGAGGAATAAAATAAGAGAAGTTAGTTATTAGCTATTTTATTTGTTAGTATGAGTCACTATAGCGCTGTAGTAATGATTGGATTGTCATTTAAGAAGGAATATTTTAGAGTACAATATATACTGAATGTGTACGCACAACAGAAATCAATGAAAAAGCAATCAGTTGCAATTTTATCATTTTTTTTCTCTTTTTCTTCTTTTTCCTCTCTCTCTTCTCTGTTTTCTGATTTCCCTTTTCCTTTTTCCTTCTTTCTTGCTACTGGTCACGACCCAGGGATTGGCAGCAACTCCATGTCTAGGGGTCCTGACATGAAGTGGAGTTAGTCAAGAAAGCTGGTAAATAATCATTACTTCTAATGGAGAATAAATAAATGGCTCTGGAAATTAATTCCTTTGCCTCTGTATCGCCCAGTTCAACACTTAGCTGTCTTTCCACATTCTTGAAGTAACTCAGCTATGTTTTAAGGTCTAGCACTTGTTAATTAGTATTAATAAATGATTTAATTCACAACAATGAGATTTGATTACATGGTACGGAGTTGTCTCCAGAACTGAAAAATCTCAAGCATGAGTCACTACCAGCCAGCAACAACTTGAGATCTTTTAGTTGGAGTCAGATTTAATAAATAAAAAAGGGGTAAATTACATCTTTCATTGCTCGCAAAATTCACTAATATCCATTGTCCTCCACTAGGATGCTACAGTAGTGCCACATCAGCTTTCCGCCAATGTAACAAATTGAAATAGAGGACGATAACGAGCATTAGTGAATTTATGAGATACAGGTGTAATTTACCAAAAAAAACCCTGCAGAAATTAAAAAAAATTAATACAAGAACTCTCATGTTGGCATACTAGTCCTGGATAAGTTTCAACCAGAGCACCAGCTCCTCCTGATGCAAAATTCACTCCATTTTTGAATTGATTATAACCAGGCTGAAGGCATGGTTGAATTAATGGTAATCTCAAATACTCAGCTACAACAAAAAAAAATTGCAAAAAAAAGTCATATTCATCAAATAATTTTACAAAATCTAGAATGGAAAAAATGTTAAAGAAGGTGTTTTATTTTACATACCAATAAAATCTGGAATTATCGACCATCGGAGAATCTCCCGGTTGGATGCTTAAAGAATGTTTCTCCGTAAGGCCAGAAATTAGCCCGGCCGGCAGCTTTTTGGAGGTAGTTATTGTTTCCAGCTTCAAATATCGAATCTCCAAAGATGAACAAGGCAGCATTATTATCTTCTGACTTTGTATGCTAGTCACAAAGATGAGAAGAAATGTAAAGAAAATTATGAAATTAAAAGAGGACCTTAAAGTTGCCAATTTTAATTATATTAAAAATTAACTGGTCCAGTTAACTATATATATACTTGCATACACACACACATATATATTCAATTAACATGATTTCCCAATATTTTCCACTGAAAGGAAAAAATATATATACTAATACCATGAAAAGTCGTTTAATTAATTAATGCAATTACATCAGAAAGTTGAAATATTCTTTGGATATTTCAGTCTTTTACAATTCAATCTTGGAATTATTATGAAAAATCCTATTAGCTCAAATAGAGACATGAAGTGAAAGGGTTTGAGCTATGAAGTGAAAGGGTTTGAGCTTATCTTGTTAAATCGAGACATGAAGTGAAAGTGTTTGAGCTATGAAGTGAAAGGGTTTGAGCTTATCTTGTTAAATCGAGACATGAAATGAAAGTGTTTGAGCTAGTAGGATCTTTTCATAATAATTCCAAGATTGAATTGTAAAAGACTGAAATATATATATATATATATTGTCAAACACCAGCAATAAAAGAAGAAATCAAACAATAAAAACAATATAGAAATTTACGTGGTTGGGTCAATATGATATCGTATATATCTATATATAGAAACAGAGAGACAATCATATTATAAACAAAAATCAAATAATTTCTTGGATATTAATAAGCTTCAAGTAATGTCTTGAGATTATAAGGCATGCTAAAATTAGGACTTCCACTCCACATTAACTTTGCAAGTTGATTGTTGGCTTTTTGAGTGAGATGAGCACCATCAAACAACAAACAATCACTTGGATTATCACACAATTCATACTCTTTCTCTACACAATTTAAAGTTCTTCTGTATGGCCCTGAACCGCAACATGTTACTTTCCCTTCCTTGAAATCTTCACAAGTTAATAATTAATCACAATTTATTAATTAAAAATATCTTATTGTTCCAAAATAAATGTATAAACTTAGATTAATTAATATAGATAAAGACATACCATATTAAGGATTGTTCATTCTCTGGCTTAATAAAGTCTAGAAATCATACCTAAAAGGAGTAGTTTAGTTAGTTGAAGCAGGGCTGAGCAAGTAGGAAGAGACGAGAGTTCAAATCTCACTAAATACACTCTTCGGGAGGGGCAAAAGGACCTTAACCTGGAAACTACCCCCGAACATGATTAATCCTACATCTAGACTGTTAAACAGATAGTAGTGTGGAAACTTGTATGATAAAAAAAGTGTAGAAATCAAGAATTGAATATTCAAATCTTTTTAGTTCTCTCCATAGATCCTTAAGGACATTAGAAACTTCTGTGTTGTGCAATTTTATTAAAGTTGTAACTTGTTCTGAGCAGCCACCACTGACATTCAGTGCTCTTGTATATGTTACACAACCATATGGCCCTACATTCACAAACCCAAATATCCTTCCACCATTCTTATATATTTCCTGAAACATCAAAAGATTTATGAGTTGTCTCCAGTTTGTAAGGATGCAAATTTGAACCCCAAAATCAGAGCTAATTACATAACAAATCCATAGCTAATTTTTTTTAGTGACGATCGAAGAAGTTACCATTGTCAATTTGTCTCTAATTCGTCACTGCTTTTGAGAATTAGTGACGATTTAACTATTGCTAATACTTATTTTTTTATAATGTCTAAATTAAAAATTTAGAAAGAACAAAAAATAAATACATCCAAGGAATTGGAAGTATTCTTCAAAATGTTATATAAGGGGTGAATATGTACACAATAAATTGACAATTCCAATTCCTTTACTTTTGTTATATATACTTTCGTTATTACTTTTTTCACTTTCTCTTTGGCTATTTTTTTTGATGTGTTAAAAAAAATTAATCTTCTAGGCTTACTAATTTTTTTTTTAAAAAAAATTAATACAAGTCAATATGATTTTACATGGTTTACAAGTGTGTCTTCAGAATGATTTTTCCAAAACAAAATGATTGAAGTTTAATTATATTAAGGTTGTTAGCTTCTTTTATAATAAAAAAAATGAACAAAGATCAAATTAGGACCATATACTATAGCGAGTAGATCAATTTAGACCCTAAATATTTTTTTAAACCAAAATAAAACTTATTCTTCCTAAAATGACTCAAATTTCACCCATTTTTTTAAATGTCAGCCTAACATAGGTTGACGGATGATGATCCGGCATGTGTGGAACCCACACGATAGAGGTTTAATACTCTGACTGAGTAGTTTAGCAAAAATGTATTTTGGACCCTAAATCTTCAATCTTACTCTATTTCTTTCTAATCCTCCAACTACTTTTGTAAACGTAAGCTACCATTGTCGTCTTCTTTCTCATTAGTGTCACCAGGTATGATTGTTTGATTTGAATTCTTAAAATCCAACCACTATATTGTAGATGGAGAAAATGAAATTGGTATTCCACTACAGTGATAGATGGGTGTGGTCTCCTCATATAGCATATGTGGATGATAAGACTGATGTTGTCAATGATTTTGATATAGATTTTTTGAACTATCTAGACATGAAAAATAATTTTAAACTAGACTTAAGGTTTAATACTGTGGGTAAATTGTATGTTGTGAAGCCCAAACAACCATTTCGTGAAAGATTATTCTTAGTCGACGATGATAAAGAAATTACTCAGATGATGGATGTTATAAGAGAAATTGGAAAGAAAGAAATTCATATATATGCAAACTAAGTAGTTAATGACTCCTAGTTTGTGCTTGACCCTCCTATGATATCTTATGAGAATGAAAATGAGAAGATTCCTACACAATGTAGTTTTACTAAGCCAGGGGGAAGAAGATATGAGAAATGTTAATGATGTTAAGTTTGATGTCAATGTTGAGAATGAATGTGATGAAAACATTGAGGCAGGATGTTTAGGTCATGATAATTGGGATGATTCAAATAATTTTGAAGGGGCAGGTGGTGAGATAATGGCAGATAAAGGTGATGATAATGTTGGTGGTTTAGTTACAGATAATATGATAGAAGATGCATATATATATGAAGAGGATAATGATAAAGAAGAGTCTAATAATAATGATGATTTTGATTTTGAAGATGATAAGGATGATAATGATGACGAGGATGAAGATACAAATGACGATCATCAGTTGGATAAGGAGGATGCTGAAATAGTAAGACAAAGCAAGAAGAGAGTTAGATATGATATGGATGATGATAATCCAAATTTTGTACTTGGCATGACATTTAGCAATGCAAATGAAGTTAGGGATGCAATTTCAAAGTATAGTATAGCTAAAGAACATGACCTAAGATTGAAACCTAATGAGAGAACTAGGGTTAGATCCAAATGCAAGGAGGTAGGATGTCCATTCTTGTTGTTTGTATCACAAGAGGGGAACAATCTAGGATTATGTGTCAAAACCCTCATTCTTGAACACAATTGCTATAGAATTTTTGAAAATTCAAAAGCTAATGCTCATTTTTTGGCATCCCAATTCAAAACACTCTTGTACACAAATCCAAAAACCAAAGTCAAAAAGTTAATGAAGTATGCATAAGAACATATGAGATTAAAGGTTTCATTGTCTAAAGTGAGCAAGGAGAATTATATTGAATGAGCTAGAAGGTTCATACAAAGCTGAATTTGGATATTTAGAAGTGTATGGTGCTGCTGTGAAGAGTTCTAATCCTGGAAGCAAGATTAAAATTGGGTCGTATGTTCTTTTTTGAATATATAATATATTGCTTTTATTTTAGTGAATTCTATACATACACAATGGAGACAATGAAATTGAGCTCACTTTCAATAGTGACTAAGCAGCCAATGTTTTGCTATATTTTGTAAATCAGAATAGATTTTTTTTTTTTAGGCAAATGAATGATTAATTATATTGTATTAAAGATTGAGCTAGGCAATGTTTTGTAAGCCATGCTCCTACATTTAATGCAAATGATATGTTGGGATTGTAAATATGTGAAAATTATTTTTTTTTCTTTTTTTAAGTATCATTTGGGCAAATTTTAGACAATGTCTCTACTACTTCAATTTACAGATTTTGTGTCTCATTTGGACTGAAATGGATATATCTTAGTTCCATTTCAGTCAAGCATCACTTACTACATAATTCAAATGATTAATATAACTCGATGATTTAAAATGAAGCAATATTGCAAATATCTTGCAGATATAGTAACTAAATGGATATAAAATGAAGCAATTTAGTGTTTAATAGGGAGGCAAGTATTATATTACAGATTACTCATATCCTAAGTGCCAAAAAGGGAGCAAACACAAAAGGCCAAATTGCATTACCAGATGCAGTACCAAATCCAAAATCACTCCCAAAAAATTTCAATCCTAACATATATCAATACAACATAAGCACCAAAATTACAAGTAAACATAACAATACAACTGCATTTTCTTGTCTCAATTTCTTCCTCAATTTTTGCCTCTCCAAATCATTCACATAGTTACTTCAATCTCTGCACATCTTCTTGCAACTCATTAATTATAGAACACACATCATCATTTGGTATTTTTGGAAATCCTCTTCTCAACACCTTATTCTGACTCCTTAATCGATCTATCTCACCAATCAACTGGTTTATCACTTCTATTGCTCTACCAAAAAACTTTTGATCAACCCATTTAAAATGCTTACATCCGCAACATATGGATGGTTGATTTTTAGAATAAAATTTTTTAACGATATGCAACACAAACTTAAACCCTATAGATCAAACATTTCAATGTTTAATTACTTACATTATATTTTTGGCACTCATAGAATCTTCTTCTAGGATTTAAGTCTGTCTACTAAGTGAACAAAACCTCTCGACACCACATCTGCATAAACAATCTCTATATTGCATTTGATAGCTTCGGCTTGAATTTGATACCAATAAGAAAGAATAATCCATTCTTCAACTATAGGTATTATTCAACAAATTAAATCCTAAAAACTTCAATTCATTCGATGGCTATATTCGAAGATGAGGAGTAAGAAATCAATGTACTTTGTATTCGAAGATTAAGAGATTTGGGGGGAAAAAACCAAGATTGGTGATTTGGGAGGTTTTTTTGTGCATTTTTATTTTTTTCAGTTAACAATGGCTTTGAGAATACGTAGGCTACTCAGTTAACATACTAAACCTCTGTCGTATGGGTTCCACATGTGTCAGATTATCATCCGTCAACCTCTGTTAGGCGGACAGTTAAAAAAGGGTAAATTTGAGTCATTTTAGAAAGAATAAGTTTTATTTTAATTCAAAAAAATATTTAGGGCCTAAATTGGTCCACTCGCTATAGTATAGGGTCCAAATTAGACATTTGTCCTAAAAAATTAATACTTCTCAAATATGTTAATTGCAGATTTGCAAATAATTTTTTTAGAATTTTTTAAAATTTATTTATACCTAACAAACTCTTAACTCAAAGGATTAAAGGAGTACAATATTAACTCATAATTAATTATATATAATTCATCCTTCGACAAAATAAATACTTTAAAAACTGGCTTTTTAACTAATATGTCATTTTTTTCGTAAATTTGAAATTGAAAGTGAAATGTGAACAGAAAAAGAGTATTTTCTTCAAATTAAATTTGCCACTAATATAAAGAAAAACAAATATATTGTAATCCATTTTCCCTATATTCCCCTTTTTTTTTCCTTTTTTATTTTTATTTTTTTTTGGTTTTCTGAGAAAGAATAATAAGGATTGATGGAAACACTAAACAATAATAAAGGCAAGTTATTAATAAATTAAATTAGTATTAGTATAAATCATGACATCACCACGCATGAAATGTTAAGATAATGGATAATGTACTGACAATATTAGACTAAAATTAATCTAAAAACAGCAAATTAAAAGCATTTTTTTATGCCTGATGGCTCAACAACTCCAACCCAATGTCCCAAACCCTAATTCGTGACCACACCACATAGAAAAAAAAATTAACTGTGTAATTGGATTAATATGTCAGTTGATAAATAATAAGAAGAGAATATCACATATACGCATTTGAAATAATTAATTTACAAATAACAAATAGAATAGAGTAATTTTTTCATATATGATATTCCTAAAATTTATGAGTCAATGGAATTATATCTTGACCATGATGAGCCAATAATCTAATGAAATTTCTTCACAAATATTCTAAAAAAAAAAATTATTTTCAAAAATATTTATTTTTTAAAAATATTATTTTTTAACTTTCAATTTTAAAAATATCTATTTTTTAGGGCTACACGTCTAACATATATATCTAATCTACTGAAAGTATATTTCACCTCTAAATATCATAGAAAGCTAATATACACTTAATATAAATTTGGTATATAAAAGATATATCAAAACATTATAATATTTTTAAAAAAGAAAATTTAAAAATTAACATATAATGCAATTTTCTCTATCTCATTTCAGATTTGTCTTTCTCCACAGACGACCGAAATGAATATGAGCTGCCGTTTCAATTGAGAGGGCAAAGCGTTGAAAATATACAAGAGTTTTATGTCACCTGCTTTACATAAACGACAAGCTGTTTCGGAGATTGTATTTTTGCTTGAAACGACTTGTTTTATTTTCAAGCTTACTGTCGTTTGTAGAAAGACTATAAGTCCTTGGAATTAGACGGGCTTTCAATGTAAGAGGCCGAGCCCATTTCCGTTTGTATAAATTCAAAATTTTTTAAATTTAACTAAAAAAAATAATATATGTGTATTTCATATATATTTTATATATACACACCTCTCAACTTTTTTTTAATTAAAAGTTGAAAAGTGAATATTTTTAAAAGAAAAAGTAAAATTGATATTTTTGAAAATATTTTTTAAATGTTTTTATATAAAGCCCTAGATTTTAGTTTAGTGAAACCTTTTTAAGACCTACTATTTTTATTTTATTGAATTCAACTTTGAGAATATGAACTACTCAAGAATCCAGTAAAATTAATCATTAATTTTTTTGAAACAAATTTATTTAATAAACTTCACTCCAATAAAGAACTCTAGGAAAAGAAAAATTTTCTTTAATTGTTTTTCTTTTGTTTATGGTATATTAAAAATTCTTACACCATGAAGAAATTATTAAAAGTAATTAAAATTTTTTACTTTCCATATTATGAAATAATTAGTGGAGTAACTTATAAGGGGAGAAAAATATGAAACTTTGCAAAGATACAAATCCAACATTATCCCATAATTTAAGGGTTACCACATAATTTAGTTTTTCAAATGACGCACGAGATTACAAAGTGCTTCAACAACATATTCCATGACTACTATTCCTTTTTGAACAAAAAAATAATACTTTGACTAAACTAAACTTTCCACAATTATATATAGAGAGAGAGAGAGAGAGGACTGCAAACTTTTCAAAATTTGTCTTTTTTTTAACTAATTAGCCTTTCATAATCAATCTTTCTCTATGGTAATTCATTTATTAGCATTAATAATTATTTGAAACAAAAATTTTCAAGATTAAACAAAGGGAATAATAATAACAAAAACTATAATTACCAAAACTAATTAACAGCTATGTAATTAATTAATATTTCTGGCTAGGCCTCAACTAGCATTTTAAGATTGTAAGGCTTTGCAAGCTCATGACTTCCAGTACTCCATATCAGCTCTGCAATTTGACTGTAGAATTCCTCAGTGCCATGACCACTATCAAAAAACAAATATTCACTTGGTTTTTCACATAATTCAAACTCTTTTTCTCCTCCTGCTCCTATTTTTCCACAGTTTCCATTTCCTCTGTATGGTCCAGTGCCACAGCATGCCACTTTTACCTCCTTAAATCCTTCATAAATCAAAATTTAATTAATTTAAGTTTAACAACTAACGTATCATAAGCACACAGAACTACACACTACAAGAAAAATACAGTTTATCTACAGACGATTTTATGGTAAAATAACAAAATGTTTTGGATAAATCTATTTACTCAGAAATTACCCACAAATTCGAGGCCAGAGGTAGAAGTCCGAGAATAAATTATTTATCTACGGATTCATGATCGTGGGTAAAATTACGCGAATAAACTACATTTTTCTTATAGGACCGTCTAACAATAAAAGCAAATTTCTCTGAATAATAAAGTCAAAATTGATTATCCATCTCTATTGTGATGCTAAAAAAAACTAATGTACATATATATATATTGTTGCCAAAGCAGCAATTTGTACACGTACCATACTTTGAAGGGTTGTTGATTCTATCAATTGATGCAGTGTAGTAGTCAAAATATGAATATTCAAATCCTTTAAGCTCTCTCTGTAATTCCTTAAGCATCACAGGAAGTTTCTTGTTGTGTTCTTTAACTACAGCTGTAACTTGTTCGCCAGAAATGTTTGGCTCTTGTGCTCTCACTGATGGTATCAAACCCAATGTTCCCAAGCTTAAAACCCCAAATTTTCTTCCACCATCTTTATATATTTCCTGATACATCATGCACCAAATTGTAACTAACATTAATCATAACCCACCATCGATTTTGATAAAAGGCACTTAACTAAGTAATAAACAATGTAATTAATTACTTTAATCACAGCAGTCAAGTTGCCAATAACCAATCCAACAAATTGTTCTTTGGAGTAGTCGTGAAGTGAAGTGGAGTTTGAGAAGAAAGCTGATAAATAATCATTGCTTCCAATGGAGAATAAGTAAATGGCTCTGGAAATTAATGCCTTTGCCTCTGTATCACCCAGTTTGATACTTAGCTGTTTTTCCACATTCTTGAAGTAACTCAGCTGTGTTTTAAGGTCTATCACCTGTTTAATTAGTAGTAATGAAAGATATAATTCACAATCAATGAAATTTGATTCAATTGTACTGGATTGTCTCCAGAACTGAAAAATCTCAAGCTTGAGTCTGCACCAGCCAACAACAACTTGAGATCTTTTAGTTAGAGTCGGATTTAATAGATAAACAAAGGGTAAATTACATCGTCGTCTCTCGTAAAATTCACTAATATCCATTGTCGTTCACTAGGACGCCATAGTAGTGCCGCATCAACCTTCCACCGATAGCTGAATAGATGGAAAATAGATTGACGGATGATGGACGACAACATTACAAATTGAAATAGGAGACAATAACGAGCATTAGTGAATTTATGAGATACGAGTGTAATTTACCAAAAAAAAAAAGGGCAGGAATAAAAAAAAAATAGTACAAAAACTCCGATGTTGACTTACTAATCCTGGATAAGTTTCAACCAGAGCACCAGCTCCTCCTGATGCAAAATTGACTCCATTTTTGAACTGATTATTACCAGGCTGAAGGTATGGTTGAATTAATGGTAGTCTCAGATACTCAGCTACAAAAAAAAAACAATTTTGTCAGATAATTTAACAAAATCTAGAATGGGAAAAATGTTAAAGAAAGTGTTTTACACACCAATAAAATCTGGAATAATTCGACCATCGGAGAATCTCCCGGTTGGATGCTTAAAGAATGTTTTACCGTACGGCCAGAAATTAGCCCGGCCGGCAGCATTTCGGAGGTAGTTATTATTACCAGCATCAAATACTGAATCTCCAAAGATGAACAAGGCAACATTATTATGTTTCTGAATTATAATTTGTAGGCTAGTTGGGATGTGAAGAAAGGTTAAGAAAATCATGAAATTAAAAGAGAAACTTGAAATTGCCATTCTTAATTATATTAAAAATTATCTGGTTCAGTTAACTATATATATATATATATATATAAGTCCAAGATTAGATGCATGTTATTTCATTTTCATCTAATATGTATATATATATATATAAGTCCAAGATTAAGTGTTATTTCATTTTCATCTAGAATAGTCATACAATCATACAACCTTATCTTGTTAAATAGAGACATGGAGTGAAAGGGTTTGAGCTAATTTCATAATAAAAGATTAAGTGTTATTTCATTTTCATCTAGAATAGTCATACAATCATACAACCTTATCTTGTTAAATAGAGACATGGAGTGAAAGGGTTTGAGCTAATTTCATAATAATTCCAAGATTGAATTGTAAAAGACTGAATTATCCAAAGAACATTTCAACTTTCTGATGTAATTGCATTTAATTAAACGACTTTTCAAGGTTTTTTTTTTCCTTAATTTCAGAGGAAATATTTGGAAATTATCATGTTAATTTAATAACATATATATATATATATATATATATATATTGTCAAGCAACCAGCAAAAGTGAAAGAAATTAAACAAGAAAAACAATATTAGAAATTTACGTGATTCGGTCAATATGATATCGTATGTATCTATCTATATATATATAGAGAGAGACAGTCTTATTATAAACAAAAATCACATAATTTCTTGGATATTAATGAGCTTCAAGTAATGTCTTGAGATTATAAGGCATGCTAAAATTAGGACTTCCACTCCACATTAACTTTGCAAATTGATTGTTGGCTTTTTGAGTGAGATGAGCACCATCAAACAACAAATAATCACTTGGATTATCACACAATTCATACTCTTTGTTTACTCCACAGTTTAAAATTCCTCTGTATGGCCCTGAACCGCAACATGCTATTTTTCCTTCCTTGAAACCTTCACAAGTTAATAATTAATCACAATTTATTAATTAAATATATCTTATTGTTCCAAAATAAATATATAAACTTGGATTAATTAATATAGATAAAGACATACCATATTTAGGAGGATTGTTCATTCTCTGGCTTAATAAAGTGTAGAAATCAAGAATTGAATATTCAAATCCTTTTAGTTCTCTCTGTAGATCTTTAAGGACATTAGAAAGTTCTGTGTTGTGTAGTTTTATTAAAGCTGTAACTTGTTCCAAGCAGCCACCACTAACATTGAGTGCTCTTGTATATGGTACACAACCATATGGCCCTACATTTACAAACCCAAATATCCTGCCACCATTCTTATATATTTCCTGAAACATCAAAATATTTATGAGTTGTCTCCGGTCTGTAAGGATGCTAATTTGAACCCCCTAATCAGAGCTAATTGCGTAATAAATCCGTAGCTAATTTTTGTAACGATTGGAGTAGTTATCATTGTCAATCTGTTTCTAATTCGTAGCTATTTTTAAGAATTAGTGACGATTTATCCATTGCTAAATAAAAATTTGGTAAGAACAAAAAATAAATATATCGAAGGAATTGGAAGTATTACTTTGATAACAAATGTGAGGTTGCCAATAACCATTCCGACGAATTCCTCATTCAAATATGACTGAAATACAGTGGAATTGGAGGTGAAAGGTGCAACATAATCATTGCCTCCAACGCTGAATAAATAAAGGGATTTTGATATTAATTTGTTAGTTTCGTCCTTGCCCAGTTCCTTCTTTATCTGTTTCTTCACATTCTTGAAATAATCAAGCTGTGTTTTAAGGCCTATCACCTACAAGAGGCAAAGGGGAAGAAAGTAATTAAATACTAAATAATATTAATTTACCATTAATTCTAGAAAGAGGATCCAGTGTTCATGTGTCAAAGATAATCACAAACCATTCCTTGACGAGTTTCAGCAAGAGCACCAGAACCAGCTGATGCGAAATTCACTCCATATGTGTAGAAGTGATCATGACTATCAAGTTGTAAATAAGGTGGAAGTAGTGGTAGCTTCATATACTCAGCTGCAAAAAAAATTGTTTTTAAAATTTTCTTTTTAATAGAGATATGAGAGAGCCAACCAAGTAATTGTTACATTTCGAAAGTCCATTTCTATATTAATTTGTAGGGAAAATTATATTTCTCACAAGCTTATTTTAGATTTTTACATCTTTTACCGAAGCTTTTTTTTTAATTTAAAAAAATAGATAACTATAGACTCAAATAAATTTAAATAAATTAATATATGTATAATAAACTCATAATAAATTTTATATATACTATATGAATTTAGTAAATTTGTCAATTAATAAAAAAAATGGTTAATTTGAAAATATTTTAAGATTATAGTAATTTTTATAATTTTTTTCTGAAAATTTTGCATAAAGCCCTAATTAATATTATTATAGGATAGTTATTATTATTATGTTATTATTATCTAAAAATATAATTTTATATTTTAATAGTCATTACCCAGACCATTCAAGTAAGAGTATCAACTCTGAAATATTAAATTTTTCATGTTAAAATTTTATTTTTAATAAAAATCTCAAAAATTAATTTTAAAAATTAACTATTAAGGTTGGAAAATATTTCTATATTAATTTATATTATTATAAAGTAGTTCAATAGAAGAAATCATATTTTGTTCACAATTTATTTCCTCTAAGATTGCGGAGGGAAAAAAAAGGCACATCGACTTAATTATACAGAGAAGGGCTTTAGTTTTGCTTGCAAGCTCAAAGATACATAATCAAATTGAACAAGAAAAGAAGTGTCTTACCAATAAAATCTGAAATTAATAGACCATCAGAAAATCTTCCAGTGGGATACTTAAAGAATGTTTCACCATATGGCCAAAATTTTGCCTGGAAAGCAGCATTTTTTAGAAAGTTATTGTTTCCAGCATCAAACACTGAATCTCCAAAGATGAACAAGGCAACATGATTGTTTAGGGACAATAGATGGCTTTGGCTGCAAGGCAGATTGAAAAAACTTGCACAGAAAACCAAAACATAAATATGAGATCCTAAACTTGCCATTTCTTTTTCTACTGATCAGATTGTGTATAGACCATTCAATGGAAAAAGCCAAATTATATATATATATATATATCTTCAATTTAAAATGCGTATATCATTGTATCAAATATATATTAAAAATGAACTGAGTGATCTGATTGTTATTTTATTCTATTAGGACATAAAACAAAAAACGTGTAAGTTGAAAATTTGAATACTTGAAATAAAGAAAGAAGTCATTTTTATCAAGTCATTTTCAATTTTTAAACGATGACATGAGATAAGAAGGCATTTTTTCTCTTTTATTCAAGATTTTGTGTTTGAGTTCAGATATAGAGTAACTTTAAAATATCAAAGAAAACACTTTAATTTTTAATGGGTCTGTACGCACCTTCAAATTAGTCTACAGTCTCTTAATTGTAGAATATTGGATGATTAATACTAAAAAAAAGTTATTTTCAACTTTTTTATTATGAATAATTTCATTAATTTGTGTTGAAGATATGTGGTTAATTCTTAATTAATAGAAGTTTTATTTATCATGTCTACGACTTCTAATACTATATCTAAATTAAATTGCCTTTTAATTTGGATAATTCTCATTTCAAAATCAAATCTCTTGCGGTGGAAAAAATAATAATAAAAGAGGCATAAGTAATCCATAAAGAAAAAGACAATAAAAATATTGTTTTAATTAGAGATCTTGTGAACTTGAGTAAACGTTTTTTACTTAAATTATTTAAAAAGAATTAAAATAAAACACTTATAAATAATTTTAAGAAAAAATACAAAAAAAATATCTTTTAATTTTTGTGATTTTCATTTTGGAGTATGTAAATTTTTTTGAAAAAATAAAACAGAGTATAATAGTTTTTTATTTTTTCTTATAAATTTAGAATGAGAATCAAAGACATTCAATTTTTACAATTCTAAAAAAACTTTAATAATATTATATAATTCGATAATTTGAAGTATGCGCTAAAAGATTAATTTTTTACCAAAGGCAAAGCATCATCAATCAGGAAATTGCATGTCTTCTTTACACCCAATTAATAATTATAGTTGTAAATATTTTTTTTACAAAAAAAAAAAACTAACTACTTGAGATTATACTTTTTTTTTTTGAATAAAAAATATTCATATTCATATTTCCGACACCCATTACGCCTTCAGTTCAATGGTAACGCATATGGCCGGCCTTGGGTTTAGAAAGTTCTAATTTTTCTAAAAATCCGATCCGTTTGTTTAAAATTTTTTGGAATTTCTTCAAAAAATACCTTAAAAAAGAAAAATATTTTCAAAAACATCCACTTTTCTTTTTATCTTTCAAAAATATCCATTTTTTTAATTTTTAATTTCAAAAATATTTATTTTCAAAGAAATACTTTTGGTATATATTTAGTATACTAATAATATACTCCAATTTGAAAAATATACATTTAATATATATTTGATATATTAAAAATATACTAAAATAGTGGATTATTTTTGAAAAAAAAATAAAAATAGTGGTATGTAGTGTATAAAAATTATTTGAATAATATGATTTCAGGATTAGACAAAAGGAGCAACAACCAGGGCCGTCTTGGACATTTTAGGGGCCCCGAGCAAAAATTAAAATATGAACCCCTAAAAAATAATATCGGAGCGAAAATTTTGGATTTAAAGGGCCGTTCAAAAATAAATATTTAGAACTTAAGGGCCTAAAAATAACAATATAAAATAATAATTTTTATATAAATTAATAAATTGTATATTTGAGGGGCCAAATATAATTACTGAATTACATATGATTGTATCAACTTTGTGTGAATTACAATATATTAGGTTGCTAATAAATGTCCAAGACGATGGTATCAACTTTTTTTAGCGAATGGGCCCCTCGAATGGACATATTTACGTTGCAATTAAATTACGTGAATGGGCCCCTCAAAATTTTAGCTTGACCTTAAAAATTAGCAACGTAATTCTTGACGATGGTATCCATGGTATATTTGTATCAAATTTTTTTTTTTGGATTTGGGGGCCCTGAGCAACCGCTCAGGGTGCTCCCCTTGAGAGACGGGCCTGGCAACAACAACCACAATAATTAACAAAAAACAAGAAGGAAATTCGTATTTCTGGCTATGTATCAACTATCATTTTAAGATTGTAAGGCCTTGCAAGCTCATGACTTCTACTACTCCACATCAGCTCTGCAATTTGATTGTTAATTTCTCTGCGGGAAGACTACCATCAAAAAACAAATATTCACTTGGATTTTCACATAATTCAAACTCTTTTTCTCCTCCTGATCCTGTTCTTCCCCAGTTCCCAATTCCTCTATATGGTCCACTGCCACAACATGCCCTTTTTGCCTCCTTAAACCCTTCATAAATCACAATTAATTAATTAATTCAACAACTAATAAATTAGATTATATACATATACATATATAAATATGTTAACAAGTGCCATATTAACACCCTTTAAGCAATAAAAAATATATTTTATTTTTATTGAAATTTATTATAATAATTTTGTAATGTGTGTAATTTTCTTATCAATCACTTCAAAATAAGTGACTATAATAAATTATAATGAAAATGATCGTATTTCAATAAAAATTAGAATATTTATTGTTATTTAAAATGTGTCAATATGGCATCCCTTAAAAACACACACACACATATATATAAATTTACATACTTACCATAATTTGAAGGATTGTTAATTATATAAGATGATGAAGTGTAGTCATCAAAATATGAAAAGTTAAATCCTTCAAGCTGTCTCTGTACTTATTAAGTGTCTTTAGAAGCTTCTTATTATGTTTTTTAACTAAAACTGTAAGTTCTTCACCAGGAATCTTCTGTTCTAGTGCTCTCATTGCAGGTACTGAAGCCAATTTAGCCAAGCCAAAAAACCCAAATTTTCTTCCCCCATTTTTATATATTTGCTGACACATGCACCAAACTGTAATTAATATTTACCATGTTGGAAAATTTAAAAGAAAACAGCAGCTAGATTAAAAAAATGGTTGAAGGTATTTATTGTCTAGGAAAAATTTCATTAATTACAAAGCTTTAAATAGACATTTAAAAAATAAAATTCTGCACAATATCTCCAGAATAACTAATGCGAAATCAAAATAAAAAATCAGATTATTAAAATCCTAGAAATCTAATCTAAAAGTATTCAGTCTAATAGAGGGGTAACTTATTCAAATTTAATGAACTCCTTGACTAGCTAGACTGCAAAATCCTACAAACAGCAACTAATGCAATATTCCAACATACCATAAACTGTAAGTAATTTTGAAGTCAAATTATGAAACATAAGAATGTAAAATTAATTATTTGAATCACAGTAGTAATGTTGCCAATGACCATCCCAACAAACTCTTTTCTGGAGTAGTTATGAAGTAAAGTAGAGTTTGTGAAGAGAGCTACTGCATAATCATTGGTTCCAATACTGAATAAGCAAATGGCTCTGGACAATAAGGCATTTGTCTCTGTATCACCCAGTTCAAGCCTTAGCTTCCTTGTCACTTTCTTGGAGTAACTAAGCTGAGTTTTAAGGTCTATCACCTGTTTAATAAAAAGGGTTTAATTAAATTGTGGAAATCAAAACAATTGATAAAAAAACCTGGAATTTAAACTTAATTAAAAGAGTTTAATTAACTAAGCCATACTTCTCCTGGATAAGTTTCAACCAGAGCACCAGCTCCTCCTGATGCAAAATTCACTCCATTTTTGAACTGATTGTTACCAGGCTGAAGGTACGGTTGAATTAATGGTAATCTCAAATACTCAGCTACAACAACAAAATAAACTGCAAAAAAACCATCAATTTTGCCAAATAATTTAACAAAATCAAGAATGGGAAAAATGTTAAAGAAGGTGATTTACATACCAATAAAATCTGGAATAATTCGACCATCGGAAAATCTCCCCGTCAGATATTTAAAGAATGTTTCTGACTTTGAATGCCATTTGGGATGAGAAGAGATATAAAGAAAATCATGAAATTAAAAGAGAACCTTAAAATTGCCATTCTTAATTATAGTAAAACTTAACTGGTTCAGTTAACTATATATATAGATAAGTCCAAGATTAGATGTTATTTCATTTTCATCTAGAATAGTCATTTAACTTTATCTTTGTTAGCTGTCAAGATAAGATAAGACTAGACTTAGTTTGTATTCTATATATAAATCTTTGTAACTGTAAAACCTTATCACAATACTCTCAAGTGTGTATAAATACAGTAATAGAATACAGGGAAAATTACTCTTTCCCTTTGTCATATACATATCTATATGGTATCAGAGCCTAAAACAAATTTTTTAATTAAAAACAAAATGTCGATCTCCTCTGCTTCTTCTGCTGTGTCCACTAATGTTTCAAGTCAGCTTACTGTTAAACTGAATACTTCCGATTATCTTTTGTGGAAGATGCAGATCCTTTCTCTTGTTCATACTCACAATATGTTTAAACATATTGATCCCACTGCTGCATCTCCATCTCCTAAACTCCCAGATTCTGAAAACCCTAACCCAGAATATTTTGTTTGGTTTCGTGAGGATCAACAAGTTCTTTGTTGGATCTATGCGTCAGTTTCCGAATCGATGTTATCTCAACTTGTTGGTGTTACCACTGCTGTTGAAGCATGGCAAAAGTTTGAGAAGGCGTATTCTGTTGGTTCCAGGACGCAGATCCGCCATTTAAAAGGTGAACTCCATCGTCTTAATCGGGGTACTGATTCTATTCAAGTCTATAAGCAGAGAGCAAAGCATATTGCTGATAATTTAGCGGCTTTACAGAGTCCGGTTTCTGACGATGATTTGGTCGGTGCGATCCTTGACGGCCTTGGCAGTGACTATCGACCTTTTGTGAGAAATCTTGAAGCAAAGCTTTCACCAATCTCTTATGATGATGTACTTGGGTTGTTATTGACTGAAGAAAGGCAACTCAAACAAGATTCGGTTGATTCTCCAACACCTGTGACTGCTTTTTATTCGTCCAAACAGAATTCCTCTCGTGGTGGAAGAGGAGGACGTGGTGGTACTCGAGGTGGTCGTGGGGGCCGTTCAAATCGATTTAGTGATTACAGTTCTAATCAACAACGTGATTCTGAAATTCAGTGCTACAATTGTCAAGGTTTTGGCCATTTATCAAGGGATTGTTCTACTCCTAGGAGGCAAATTCGAAATTTTCCTTCCCCTGCTTCGAATCTTGCTGCAGCTTCTGTTCAAGCTGCCCCTAAACCTGCATCGTCAACGCCACAGCCCTGGTTGGTCGACTCTGGAGCAACACACCATCTCACTGGTTCCTTAAATAATCTGAATATTCAATCTGAGTATTCAGGTCCAGAAGAATTGGTCATTAGCAATGGTACATCTCTTTCTATCTCTCATATTGGAAATTCTAACTTGAATTCTTTTTTGTTGAATGATATTCTTTATGTGCCTAAAGCTACTAACAGTTTGCTATCTGTTTCTTCTTTTACTAAAGATAATGATGTTTCTGTGGAATTTTTCCCCTCCTGTTTTTTTGTAAAGGATATCCGCACGAGGCAACCACTACTCAAAGGCCAGAATAAGAATGGTCTATATGTGTTTCCATCCACTTCATAATCCATTCAAGCTCATGGGGTGTCTTTGGCTACTTTACATGCTCGTTTTGGTCATTTGAATAAATGTGCTTTATTGCAATCTGTTCGCAATAATAATGTCAATGTTTCTTCTTCTAGTTTGCCTTTGTGTTCTGCTTGTTGCACTAGTAAATCACATCAGCAACCTTTTGTTAATTTTGTTTTTCACGCTAGTGCACCATTACAATTAATATGTTCTGATGTCTGGGGACCATCACCGGTTCCGTCTGTTAATGGGAATAGATACTATGTATTGTTTCATGATGTTTACAGCAAGTATTCTTGGCTCTATTGTTTAAAGAAAAAATCAGATGTTTTGCCTATTTTTATTAAATTCCGTAGTTTGGTTGAGAACTATTTTCATACCTCAATTAAACAATTTCAGTGTGACTGGGGAGGAGAGTATCGATCTCTAGCCAAATACTTATCTGATCATGGCATTTCTTTACGAGTTTCATGCCCATACACACCACAGCAAAATGGGATTGCCGAGCGGAAACATAGGCACATAGTTGAAACGGCCTTAGCTATGCTTCATCATGCATCTATGCCACTTAAATATTGGGAATATGCTTTTGACACCAGCATCTATCTTATTAATCGTATGCCTCTTCATCCTAATTCCACCATTTCGCCATATGAAAAGTTGTTTCAGTTGCCATTTTCAATTGATAGTCTAAAGGTATTTGGGTGTTTATGTTTTCCATATCTTAGGCCTTATGCTAGCCACAAATTAGATTATCGATCTAAACCATGTGTTTTTCTTGGGTATAGTAATATTCATAAGGGTTACAAATGTCTTCATATAGCTTCTAATAAATTGTTTATTTCTCGTCATGTCATCTTTAACGAACACTTCTTTCCTTTTTCCCAGGTGTGTGCTTCCACGGGTTCATCAACTACGGCTGTTGGTTCATATCCATATTCGGTTTGGGTGGGCAAGGGATTATTGGAGTCACCTCAGTCAAGTACAGCAGCTACAACTCCCACTTTTCCCGTTTCTCTTACAAATATGGTGCCTCCCTCATCTATTCCATTCGCTGCACCCAATATACTAGACATGCAACGTGTGATACCACAAACACAACCAGCTTCTGATGCATTATTACATGCTGACACTGCTGCCAGGGTTGAACCTCAACCTGTTCTAATTGATCAAACAGAAATGCAGCCTATACCTGTGCAATCTGTTCCTACGCCTCCTCCACCAGTGGCGTTACCACCAACAAGGCAGCATTCAATGATCACACGGTCTCAAACAGGGTCCTTAAAGCCACGGCTTTTTCATTCTGCTGTTCAGGAAATCTCGATTCCAAAAACTGTGAATGAAGCTAAACATTCTGAACATTGGCGAAAAGCAATGGAAAGTGAACTAAATTCCTTACTTGCTTTAGGTACCTGGACCTTGGTTCCACCACCTCCTGATGCAAATATTGTTGGTTGTAAGTGGGTCTATAGAGTTAAACAAAATGCAGATGGTACTCTGGATAAGTACAAAGCACGCTTGGTAGCAAAGGGATTTCACCAACGGGAAGGTATAGATTTTAAAGATACATTCTCCCCTGTTGTCAAACCAACTACTATTCGAATTGTGCTCTCACTTGCCGTTTTGAATAAGTGGCTTGTCAAGCAATTAGATGTTTCCAATGCCTTTTTACATGGCGATCTTGATGAGAAAGTTTACATGTGTCAACCTCCTAGATACAAGGATCCATCATTGCCTAATTATGTTTGTCAATTTAATCGATCGTTGTATGGTCTCAAGCAGGCACCACGCCAATGGTATACATGTTTTGGTAATGCTTTGATTGCTATTAGGTTTGTGAAGTCCACTTTGGATAATTCCTTGTTTATTTTTGCACAACAACACATTATCACATATTGCTTAGTTTATGTTGACGATATCATCTTGACTAGCAATACAAATTCACATAGTGAGCAAGTCATACAGGAATTGAATAAGAAATTTCTTATTAAAGATCTTGGGAGATTACATTATTTTCTAGGAATTGAAGCTACTTGGACAAGTAATACTTTACTACTTACTCAATCAAAGTATGTTTCAGATTTGCTTGATAAAGCGAGTTTTACATATTGCAAGGGCATTGCAACACCGGCTGCCATTTCCAAAATTAGCACTCAAAAGCAAGATAAAGATTGCACTAATTCTACTTTGTTTCGGCAATTGCTTGGTAGCTTGCATTACTTGGTATTGACTCGGCTTGACATCAATTTCATAATTAATAGATTGTCTCAACAGATGCATGCTCCCAAAAACATCCATTGGCAACAACTCAAAAGAATTCTGCGTTACTTGAAGGCCACAATTGATCATGGAATTCTATTTCGGTCACATCAAAATCACACTCTCTCGGCTTATAGTGATGCTGATTGGGCGAGCTCAGTTGACGATAGAAAATCTACAACGGGGTATGTGGTTTATTTGGGCAATAATTTGATATCATGGAATTCCAAAAAGCAAATGGCAGCATCCGAAGTTACATGGATATAGAATTTGTTAAAAGAATTACATGTTACTCTGCCTGCTGCTCCTATCTTGTGGTGTGACAACTTGGGAGCAACATACCTTACAGTCAACCCCTTATTTCACAGTAAAATGAAACATGTTGAAATAGATGTTCATTTTGTTCGAGATAAGGTTGCAAAGAAGGAGCTTTCTGTTCGTTTTATTTCTGGGCAAGATCAGATTGCAGATTGCTTGAATAAACCGTTACCTTCTACACGTTTTCTGTTTTTGAGAGACAAGCTTATGCTTCGTCCAAAGAATCATAAGCTTGAGGGGGCCTGTTAGCTGTCAAGATAAGATAAGACTAGACTTAGTTTGTATTCTATATATAAATCTTTGTAACTGTAAAACCTTATCACAATACTCTCAAGTGTGTATAAATACAGTAATAGAATACAGGGAAAATTATTCTTTCCCTTTGTCATATACGTATCTATAATCTTGTTAAAAAGAGACATGAAATGAAAGGGTTTGAGCTAATTGGATCTTTTCATAATAATTCCATGATTGAATTGTAAAAGACTGAAATATCCAAAGAATATTTCAACTTTCTAATGTAATTGCATTTAATTAAACGACTTTTCAAGGTATTAGTTAACTATAGCATATTATTCCAAAATAAACATATAAACTAGGATTAATTAATATACATAAAAACATACCATATTAAGAAGGATTGTTCTTTCTTCTGCTTAATAAAGTGTAGAAATCAAGAATTGAATACTCAAATCCTTTAAGCTGTGTCTGCAGATCTTTAAGGACAGTAGAAAGTGTTGTATTGTGTAGTTTTATTAAAGCTGTACCTTGTTCCAAGCATGCACTAACACTCAGTTTTATTAAAAAGTATTTTTGTATACTAAAAAAATATAATAATAACGAAATTTTAAAAAGTAAAATAGTATTTTATATAGATTCCTCTAAAAATATTCATATTCATATTTCCTATCTAATACATCATCAGTCCAACGGAAACAAATATGAGCCTGTCTTGAGTTTAGAAAGTGCTAATTTTTCTTGGGCTTAATAAATATAATATGATTTTCAAGATGAGACAAAGGGAGCAACAGCAACTACAATTAATAATTAACAAAAAAAAAGTAGGAAATTAGTATTTCTGGCTATGCAACAACTAGCATTTTAAGATTGTAAGGCTTTGCAAGCTCATGACTTCTACTACTCCACATCAGCTCTGCAATTTGTCTGTTTAATTTCTCCGTGGGATGACTACCATCAAAAAACAAATATTCACTTGGATTTTCACATAATTCAAACTCTTTTACTCCTCCTAATCCTATTTTTCCACAGCTTCCAATTCCTCTATATGGACCACTTCCACAACATGCCATTTTTGCCTCCTTATGATGGGAAAGAGCCAAGATTAATTTTTCCCTACTTGAATAAATCTATGAGGAGTAGCTAAGTAAAATTCAGCAAACAACCATTCAACAATCTGCCTCAAGATGCACAAAACCAATCACATATAAATACAATAAGTTTTTGTGAAAAACTTCTTTAATGTGAATGATAAAAATCGCGGGATCTCTCTTGGTCCAAGTAAAAGAGTTTCATTATCAAAATCAATGTTTACAGCAACTACAAGCTACTACAACAACCCTCAAGTAAAATAGCAACACCAAATCAACCAAATAACAAGAAATAAAAAAGAGAAAGGAGAAAAATCACCCAAAATAGCTACTTTTTATAGCAATGGATGAGCTCCGGTTGTTCAAATCTGATCTCACCTTCAGATAAAAGAACAACAAATTCTAATATGCTCATCAAATTTCAGCTAAATCTGACCACAAATGACAGTCCGATTGTTAGAGAGAGTATTAAGAAAATATCAATTATCATTAATTATAATTATCTCTTATATGGTAAAGACAGATATTCTCGTGTAATTAGCCTAAATTAAAGCTAGGAATTAGCTAGGATCACTTGTATAAATCATGTACAAATCACTGTTGATTAATATATCAGTATCAATACAATTTCCTTCTTTCTGCTGTATAATATTTCTCATGGTATCAGAGCAACGATCCTACTGCTCTTGATAATCTGCATTTTCATTTTAACAATCATGGCTGGTGATGAAGTTGAATCTCCCAGCGTCAAAAACAGTTCCAAAAATAATGGTATGGATCCTTCACATCCATACTACGTTCACCACTCTGATCAACCTGGTCATCTTTTAGTTCCAACCAAGTTGAATGGAGTAAATTATCAATCTTGGAGCAAGGTCATGATCCATGCTCTCACTGCCAAAAATAAAATGGGTTTCATTGATGGGACTATCAAACGACCAGATACAGAAGACTCTTCAGAATTTGCTTTATGGAATCAATCTAACAGCATGGTATTATCATGGCTTACACACTCCGTTGAACCAGATCTGGCAGATGGAATAGTACATGCTGTGACTGCTCAACAAATCTGGGAAGACCTTCGAGATCAATTCTCTCAGAAGAATGCTCCTGCAGTTTTTCAAGTCCAAAAATCCATTGCCACCATATCTCAAGGTAATTCATCTGTTGCTGCATATTATTCAAAAATCAAAGGTCTCTGGGCAGAATTGGAGACTTATCGCACGCACATCCCATGCAACCAGGAGAAAAAGCACAATGATCAACATGAGGAAAATAAACTAATGCAATTTCTCATGGGGCTTAATGAAACATACAAGACTGTCAGATCCAACATTTTAATGATGGTTCCGCTGCCAAATGTACGTCAGGCTTATTCTCTTGTGATCCAAGAAGAGAAACAGATGCAAGTCGCATCCGAAACAAGTGAGAATTTCTCAATTGTTGCTGCTGTCCACACAAAGCCATCTTCATCAAAGGATACCAAGAATAAAACTTGTGACCATTGTAATAGATCCGGCCACACCATTGATGAATGTCGGACACTAAAGTACCATTGTACATTCTGCGACAAAGATGGTCACACTGAGGATCGGTGCAGAGTTAAAAGTGCTGGAAATCCGCGTCCACCATCACAGAAATTATTCCGTGGCAAAGGAAATGTAAGAAATAACAATCCATTGGCAAATGCAGCTAATGCCTCCCAATCGAGTGATACCGGACAAAATCCATCAAATTTTCTTCAAGGACTAACATCTGAACAAATCCAACAGTTTGCTCAAGCTTTTGCCTCATTTACTCAACATAAAAGTTCTGGTAATGATGACATTTATGTCAATGCAGCAGGTTTGTTATTCTCGAATGTCACAAAACCTTGGATATTAGATAGTGGAGCAACAGACCACATCACAACAGACAAATCCCTCCTTTCTCATATTCAAAGTCCACCTATTTCTCTTGTCAATTTACCAACAGGATCCACGGCTTCCATTTCATGCACTGGCACAGTTAACTTTAATTCACACATCAAGTTGCATGATACTTTATGTGTTCCATCCTTCAATTTAAATTTGATTTCTGTCAGCAAATTATCCAAGTCATTAAATTGTTGTGCCGCATTTTTCCCTGACTACTGTGTTTTGCAGGACTTGGCTACGGGGAAGATGATTGGCTCGGGTAAAGAAGCTGGAGGTCTCTACTATATGACACCTGTGCATGCTGCCTCTGTCTCGCACCAAACCACACATAATTCTCATCTTTGGCATATGCGTCTTGGCCATCCCTCACCTTCCCGTCTAAAGTTACTAGCTTCTTTTTTATCTTTTCAGCCTGATAATGTACCATTCAATAATTGTGATGTATGTCATATGGCGAAACAAACTCGTGTGCCATTTCCTTTAAGTTCAATACAAACTCATGCTGCATTTGATTTACTTCATTGTGATGTCTGGGGTCCACATCGAGAACCTACACATTCAGGTGCCAAATATTTTCTTACAGTCGTTGATGACTTCACATGATGTACTTGGCTATTTCTTATGCATCATAAATCTGACACTACTCACTTATTAGAATCCTTTATTACCTTTGCACAAAATCAATTCCATGCTACTGTCAAAGCAATCCGTACAGATAATGGCACCGAATTTCTTCCCTTGCAAAATTTTCTTAAAAATCACGGCATTGAATCCCAACGTTCTTGCACTTACACCCCACAACAAAACAGTGTCGTAGAACGCAAACATCGCCACATACTCAATGTAGCACGAGCACTTCTTTTTCAATCTAAACTTCCCTTAATCTTTTGGGGTGAATGTGTTCTCACTGCCGTGTACTTGATTAACCGCACTCCATCTCCACTTTTATCTAATAAAACACCCTTCGAACTTCTCTATAATCGAATTCCCACACTTGATCACTTACGGGTGTTTGGCTGTCTTTGTTACGCAACACTTGTTCATTCTAAAGAAAAATTCCAGCCTCGTGCCACAAAGTGCATTTTTGTCGGGTACCCCCAGGGCCAAAAAGGTTACAAATTATATGACTTAGATACTAAACAATTCATAGTCAGTCGAGATGTACAGTTCCATGAGAACATATTTCCTTTTGCTACTCACAACCATCCTTCCTCCTCAAATGAGCCTGTCATACCCAATCTGGCTATTGATATACCTCAACCTATTTCTGTTGAAACTGCCCTCTCTCCTTCATCAATTCCTTCAGCTCCATCAGTTCCTGACACTCTATATCAAACTCAATCTCCCACAGCCCCTTCACCTCAGCCAGTACCAGCTCCACGTCGCTCAACTCGTCCCAAACAGGTTCCTATTTGGCATGCTGATTATGACTTTCCTTCTCAAGCTGATCATCAGACTTCCTCTAGCACAAGTTCTCACTGCAGTACCAGGTATCCTTTGTCACATTATATATCATATTCTCGTATTTCATCTCCACATCGTGCTTTCTTAGCCAATATTGCAGGTCATCATGAACCCTCTTCATATGAACAAGCTATTCTTGATCCCAATTGGCAGCAGGCAATGTCAACTGAGTTACAAGCCTTAGAGCACAATCATACTTGAACAATGGTTCCCCTTCCAGCAGGACATAAAGCTATCGGCTGTCGTTGGGTGTACAAAATTAAATATCGGTCTGATGGAAGTATCGAGCGTTATAAAGCTCGTCTTGTTGCCAAAGGATACACCCAAGTCGAAGGCATCGATTACAGAGAAACATTTTCTCCGACAACAAAACTTACGACCTTACGTTGCCTTCTTATAGTGGCAGCCTCTCGCCATTGGCACACCCATCAGTTAGACGTTCAGAATGCCTTTCTCCATGGCAATTTGCACGAAGTTGTTTACATGACACCACCTCCTGGACTTCGTCGACAGGGGGAGAACATGGTTTGTCGACTCAATAAATCCCTATATGGATTGAAGCAAGCTTCACGTAACTGGTTTGCTACCTTTTCAGAAGTGATTCAACGATCTGGTTATAAGCAATCTAAGGCAGACTATTCTTTATTCACAAGAGTACAAGGTACTTCATTCACTGCAGTGCTTATTTATGTCGATGATATCTTACTCACAGGTAATGATCTGCAAGAAATACAATGTCTCAAAAATTGCTTGCTGAAACACTTTCTTATCAAGGACCTGGGACAATTAAAATATTTTTTGGGTATAGAATTCTCACGATCCAAGCATGGTATTTTCATGTCACAAAGAAAATATGCATTGGATATTTTGAAAGAAGCAGGATTAATTGGTGCAAAGCCAGAAAGGTTTCCCATGGAACAAAATTTGAAATTAACTCTCACTAATGGTGAATCATTACATGATCCGACGAGATATAGAAGGCTTATTGGGAAATTAATTTATTTGACAGTAACGAGGCCTGACATTGTATACTCTGTACGAACCTTAAGCCAATTTATGCAAGATCCACGAAGACCACACTGGGACGCAGCAATGAGGCTACTTCGTTACATCAAAAGCACTCCAGGACAAGGTTTATTCCTTCCTGCCAATAATGGTCTTAAGCTAAAGGCTTTTTGTGACTCAGACTGGGGTGGATGCAAGCAAACTCGCAGATCAATAACAGGCTTTTGCATTTTTCTTGGAACTTCGTTGATTTCATGGAAGTCTAAAAAACAGAGCAACGTATCCAGATCTTCAGCAGAGGCAGAGTATAGGGCAATGGCAAATACATGTTTGGAATTGACTTGGCTAAATTATATACTAAAAGACTTGAAAGTCGTTTCATCCGAGTCAACTCCTTTGTACTGCGACAATCAAGCAGCACTCCATATTGCTGCAAACCCAGTTTTTCACGAACGGACGAAGCATATTGAGATAGACTGTCATATCGTTCTAGAGAAATTGCTCGCTGGTTTGATCAAGCCCTCTTATGTTTCAACGAAGCAACAGCTCGCAGATATTTTTACGAAAGCACTTGGAAGGGAACAATTTGAAGCATTAAGAGTCAAGTTGGGACTTCATGATATTCACTCTCCAACTTGAGGGGGAGTATTAGGAAAATATCAATTATCATTAATTATAATTATCTCTTATATGGTAAAGACAGATATTCTCGTGTAATTAGCCTAAATTAAAGCTAGGAATTAGCTAGGATCACTTGTATAAATCATGTACAAATCACTGTTGATTAATATATCAGTATCAATACAATTTCCTTCTTTCTGCTGTATAATATTTCTCAGAGAGACAAACTGATCGTTGTTGCAGAAATGCACGTGAACAGTAAATTTCGAGCTCCAAATGCCGAAAATTCAACCGTCGAAACTGATCCACCGTTAAGAATGAAGAACAATGAGTCATCTAACTGCTGTCCAAATTTTAGCTTAATCGAAGCACAGATGACCATCCAATCGCCGAAAAACCGATACTGCTCTATTGACTTCTTTTGCAGAAAAAAAATCCTTTCTTTTCTCTCTTTTTCTCTCTCTCTCTCTCTTTTCTCCTTTGGTGGCTGACACACTAACTCTTCTCAAATGCAACATAAGATTATTATAAATGCTAAAACATTAATAGCCTACTGGGCCAAAAGAAAATGAGGTCAAATATTGAATTTTCACATAGGAGAGAACCTAAAAAACCTAACAATTCTTTCTCTTCCGACTATGTGAAGGAATTTATCAAACCGGCAACTTTACAATATGCCTCAAATTTCCTTCTTGGTAAAGCCTTTGTGCACATATCAGAACCATTATCTTTAGTATATATCATAAAGTTATTATAAATGCTAAAACATTAATAGTCTATTGGGCCAAAAGAAAATAGGATCAAACATTAAATTTTTCACATTGAAGGAAACCCAAAAAACCTAACACCTTAAACCCTTCATAAATGATAATTAATTAATTAATTCAACAACTAATAAATCATATTATATATATAGAAAGAGTAATATTAAATGGATCAAATTGATCTGGATTAAATTGATCTAGATCAAAAATATTTTATATATTAATTATATTAGAGAAATAATTATTCTAATCTTATATTTATTATTACCTTTAACAATAAATACAAGGTTAGAATAGTTATTTCTCTAATTTAATTAATGTATAAATATTTTTAATCCGAATTAATTTGATCATGTAGCATTTTTTATATAAAAATATGTTAACAATGTTACATTGACACCCTTTAAGCAATAATAAATATATTTTTTTTTATTGAGATGCGAGTCATTTTTATTAGAATCTGTTAAAATAACTTGCAATATGAGTAGTTTTCTTATCAACCATTTTGAAAAAAGTGATAATAAGTTTAATGAAAATGAAATGTATCCCAAAAAAAATTAGAGCATTTATTACTGTTTAAAAGATGTCAATATGGCACGCGTCAAAAAGACATATATATAGGAACTTTATGTACTCACCATATTTTGAAGGGTTATTAATTATATCAGATGATGAAGTGTAGCCATCAAAATATGAAAAGTTAAACTCTTCAAGCTCTCTCTGCAACTTATTAAGCGTCTTTAGAAGCTTCTTATTATGTTTTTAACTAAAACTGTAAGTTCTTCACCAGGAATTTTCTGTTCTAGTGCTCTCACTGTAGGTGCTAAAGGCAACATTATTATGTTTCTGACTTTATATGATAGTTACAGGGATGAGAAGAAATATAAAGAAAATCATGAAATAATACTAAGAGAACCTTGAAATTGCCATGTTTAATTATATTAAACTCAACTGGCTTAATTAACAATATATATTAGATTCTTCCACTTGTATATATTATATAATTTATATGGTAGATAGCTAAAGTTAATATTCGATTTTTTTATTTAATATATATACATGGCTATTATTAAAAGTGATTATATAACCTTATCTTGTGGAGTAATTTTAAGATTGTAAGGCCTGGTGACAATTTCGTGAATTGTCGAAACTGTTTCTTTTCATTCTTTAAATAAATAGTTCATGTATTTTCAGGCCTATATCACCATACCTATGAAGAAAAAGAAAGGTGGAAAAACAGATAAGAAACTAATTAACACATCCAATTTCAAAGATCATCAATGAAAAAAAAACTGGGAAATCGGAGTTTGCTTCAGTTTTCCATTACAAGGGCCAATAAAATCTGAAATTAAGTGACAATCTGAAAATCAAGTACCCATTAAAAAGAAAAAGAAGAAAAATTACCAATAAAATGTGAAATTAAACGACTATCTGAAAATTTGCCAGTAGGATGCTTGGTGGGATAAGAAGGCTTATTGCAAATAAAATCAGCAAGTAAAGATAGAAACTTGAACTCGCCATGTCTTTCTTTTAGCTTAATTTTAAATTGTCCTCTTGCTATCCATATTTTTTCATCATTAATTATAAGGTTCTTCAAGTTATTTTGGCAGACATTAAATAGTAAAATATAATATAATATAATTTGAACAAAACAATCAATCTATAAATAGTTTGGTGTAGAAAAAGATAAGGTTAAAAATTTTTCTATAATATTTTTATTTTATTTAAGTATATGTGAGTATTTTTGAGTCATTTTATCTATTTTTAGATAGAGAATTTTTTATTTTAATGGAGATTTCTTTGAATTTTTATGCCATTAATCAAACTAGCCTTTTTTATAATTGTTTAATAATTGAAATAATAGATATCACAAGGATAAGATCAGTTCTTATTTTAAAATGCAAGGTTTCTATTTGGTGATTTTAGCATCGCATTATTGAATGAATGAAAATTGCTAATTCATGTTCTAAAAGATTTCCTTTTATATAATGCCAATTTCATATTATATATATATATATATATATATATTACTCCATCTAATTTCAATAAAATTCAAATCCAATCTAAAAAATTGTTTGAATATTAAGATGAAGAGTTTATTTTTTTCGTATTGATATAAAGAGAAAAATAATTTTAAATATACCATATTTATAAAATATTTATCAAAATATCAAAATTTATAAATTATTTACTAAAATACCATATTTCAATTAGTTTACAGAGAGTTTACAATTAGTTTATAATTAGTTTACAATAAATTTATAACGAGTTTATAAATTTCACACAGTTTATAGTGAGTTTATAATGAGTTTATAATAAAATGACTAAAATACTTTCGATAAAAAAATAAATTTTTTTTTAAAAATACAGTAAAAAGTGTCTTTTTTTTTTAATATTGGTCCAAACATCAATAATAATGGAATAGTTGGTTCAAATTGTAAGGCCCAACAACAGCAAGAGAATTGGCATAACCACTCCACATTTGATCAGCCAATTGTTTGTAAGCCTTTTCAGTAAGATGATAAGAGTCCCAAAACACATATTCATTTGGGTTTTCACAAACCTCAAACTCCTTCACTATTCTCTTTCCTCCACAACTATATACTCCTCTATACTCCCCTGTTCCACAGCATGCTTTCTTCCCTTCCTTGAAACCTGTTCAAACCAGTTCCAAGTTTAACAAAATACTGATTCAGTATAAAACTTTACATACACACACACACACATATATAGCCATCCCTAGGGTAAGCCCAGTAAACCAAGCATATAAGGCAACTCACTTCAAGGAGCAATAAAAAAAAGTAAAAATTTGAATAATTAAAATCGAATGGATCAAGACAATCAAAATCTATCAGCCCAACTCAGTAACGAAATCAGAAATTTATCGAAAATGAGGTACAAAATTTACACAGAAAAATTTCAACGAATAGTTATAAATTTATAGTTATATGTTATTAACCTAATCATAATTTATAGTTTAAATTTCATTAACATAATCACAATTTATATTGAATTTTTACTTTATATTCAATATTTTAATTTATAATTTATAATTAATTTAATCTAAAGTTCAAAATACTAAATTAATTCATTATTCAACTCAATCACAATATAAATTATTTTAAATAAATTAAAATATAACTCAGATTTTTTAAATAAGTTTACATTTTACATAAATAAACATAAAAAGATTCAATAAAAATTTTAAAATAGAAATAAAATAAAAAAAAATTATTAATTATATTATCATAGTAATAGCATATTTTGTTAATCTTAATAATTGATAGATCAAGAACATAAAAGATTAAGTATTATATATGCATAGATATTATGCATATTTATATATAATTATATAAATATTATATAGATATTATAAATATTTATTTATAATTATATATATTATATAGATATAATATAAACTATATGTAAACTATATATAAATATAAATATAATTATATAAATATAATTATATAAATATAATTATATTACATATATATAAATATATATGATAGAAGGGAGGGGGCGATTTATTATATAATTATGTATAGTTTATATGGTTTATATATGTATATATATATACATATGTGGTGGAAGGGAAGATCCCCCCAGCCCCCTCTCCCTCTGCCTCTTGCCCTAATTATTTCACAGCATAATAATTTTTTAGAGACTTATGGCAGTCAATTCTCTATGCTCAAAAGTTGAGATTTTTTATAATAATTAAAAAAAAAACACTATGGGTCTGGCATTTACCGAACCGTACTAGCTTTTACCCATGAAATAGGAATTTCATCATTCTCTCAGCTTGTGTAGTGCCCACAAACCCCAAGCTTCCCAAAATATTGGCCATATATCAATCAATGAAATGAAATGAGTAGATTTTAGTTTCGTGCGTACCATATTTGGAAGGATGGTTCATTCTTTGTATAAGGCTGCTTCTGAAGTCAAAGAGCGAATATCTGAACCCTTTCAATTGCTTTTCAAGTTTAGAAAGGACCTTTGACAAAGCTTTATTATGTATTGTTGCTAACTGTGAAGTTTCTCTAAAGCATCTGCCACTATTATCAGGTTTGATTATTCTCATACCAGGAAGACAACCCAATTCTGGTAAATTCATAAATGCGAATTTTCTACCTCCTCCCTTATAAATTTCCTGCCAAAACGAATAATAATCAAAGAAATCACTTTACTGAGTTTAGTTTTCTAGTATCATTATGCTTTTACATTTCTCATAAAATATATAATATATATATATAACTAATTCCAATTAACTTGAAATTAATGATTAGTCGAGTCGAGTTGAGTTGAGTTATTATTAAATTACATATAATTTATGAAGCACCGATAAATATGGATATAATATGATACAGACACGTAAATATAACAAAATAAAAAATAAAATTTTTGTAATAAAAAAAGTTTCATAATCAAAATTGATCATAATTATATAGTTAATATTTTGTCAATATATCATGTACAAGAAGTTTTGTAATAAAATATGTCCTAAAATATATCCAAATCATATTTGTGCATTCTTATTCATGTTCTTCTCATGCAGAGTCATATTCAACACATGATGGACATGTATCTATAATTGAAAAGTGTTCGATACAAATATTTTATATTATTTGAAGTATCGGTACTTCGTAACATATAATTATGAAAAATAAAAAGAAAATTATATAAAAATTAATGAAAAAAAACTTACTTTGATTACTTTAGTCAAGTTGCCGATGACCATGGCAACATATCTGGAATTGGAGTATGACTTTAAAACAGTGGAATTGGTCAAGAAAGGGCTCATGTAATCATTGCTTCCAATGCTAAATAAGTAAACAGCCTTTGATATTGTCACCTTAGCTTCATTATTGCCTAACTTGGGTCTTAACCAATTCTCCACCTTCTTATAGTAGCTCAATTGTGTGTTAAGATCAATCACCTAAAACAACAACAACAACAACATTAGGTGCCATTATTCTCCATAGTAGCAAATGTAATCTTTCATTTTCTTTGACATACAAGTACTCAAATGTTTCTTATCCTTGTTCATTTTAATTGCCAATAACCCATCCAAGTTCTATGTCTTTTCTTAATTTCATTGAAATTGGGAAAATTAAAGTGGGAGAGGGAGAAGAAACCATTAAATTTTGGTTGCTTCTCTTTTTTTTAATTTTCTTTTATTTTCTTAATTTATTAGATCTAATCAATCAAACCACAAGTAGATATAGTTATGAGTCCGGCTATGGGTCGTAATTAATGAAAAAAAAATTATAGACCGATAGGCTAAATCTTTGAAAAATTTTTAAATTCAAATTCGATTCCTAACAATGTGTAACCACAAGTAAATAATTTTTTTTCAAAAAAATTATGCCTTTTACCATATTTTGTAAAATTTTTCATATTTTACCAAAAATGTTTTGATTATTTTTTAAAAATGTATGATAAACTCATAATAAATTTATAAAAATTATCACATATATAATAAATTCATAATAAATACTAACTTGGTATATTTATAAATTAATCACAAATTCTTATAAATTTAAAAATATTTTAAAAATCTAATAAATTTTGTGATTTTTTTATTTGTTTTGACAATTTTATGAAAATTTAATTTTTCCCTTCCTATGATTTTGACTAGTATTTTTAAAAGTATATTGGACCAACTAATCAAACTATTTTAAATCGGGAATCAAAGATTGATCTAGTTTAAAAATACTGAAAATTTAGTTTTATAAAGCCAATCAAAATTGGTTGAATTTGAGACCAAATCAATTCTCTAAATTTTATGCTATTTTTAATAATAAAAAAATAAGAGGAACAAATTTAGATTAATTTTTTATATGTATTATATTTAATATGTGTTATTTATAAATTAATAAAGTATATTTTTTATTATTTTTAAACTTCTATTTTAAATTTTTCAATGATTTTAGATTTTTTTTAATATATAAAAATAAAAAATATAATATTATTATATTATTAAACACAAACCAAACTAATTAAAACCGTTATATCATGAACTAATTATTAATCTAATTCGGTATTTTGCCTGGTTTTAAAAACATTGATTTTGACACATCAAGCATGCTACACAATGCCATTCAAAAACTAGTGGACCCAATCACCCAAAACGTTAGGTGCATCCAACAAATAAAAAGAAAAACTGTCTCAAGTTAAGTTTACATCACCTACAAGATTGTGTCAATTAGTATTAATATATGCAGGTTTTTAGACAATTCAATTTGCACATAATTAAAGCCCCAATTCATCAGTATCCATCTCTCTTCTCTTTTAACCTTTTTCCCATTTGTTTTCTTTTCATAACCAAGTTTTTTGAAAAGTTCCAACAAATCCTCTTCTTTCCAAAACACCATTAAAATAAATTAAAAATTAAAAGAAAAAAAAAGTAGGATTCAACGATCTATAAGTAGAAAGATTTCCCTAAATAACATGTGTATATATATATATATATGAATATAAAAGTATATATATAATGTAATATAGATAAATAATTTTTAGCATGCCAATATATAATTTAGCGATAACTGCATCTCTCCTAAACAATATCTAAGATTGATTTCTCACTTCTCCAATGTAATATTCAAAAAAAAAAAAGGATAATTTTCATTGCAATACTTACATCACCTTCAAAAGTTTCAACCAAAGCTCCCCCTCCCCCGGATGCAAAGTTCACTCCATAGAAATATTGATCATTGCCAGGTTGCAGAAATGGTGGAATTAATGGAAGATTTGCATATTCAGCTAAACAGAAATGAAAAAGTAATTCATGTGTAAGATTAGACAAGAAAATAATATGATAAAATTAACAAAAAAGATAGGAATATTATAAAAGATTTGAATATCTCACCGATAAAATCCGACAACAACCGGCCGTCAGAGAAACGGCCGGTGGGGAATTTGAAAAATGTCTCTCCATAAGGCAAGAAATTAGCTTGGTCAAGAGTTGTAGTGTTTATATAATTGTTGTTTCCAGCATCTAAATATGAGTCACCAAAGATAAAGAAGGGAACATTTATTTTTGGGTTTTGCTGATCAGATTTTGTTGCAGAAATGAGAAGAAGATTATGAACAAGAAGAAGAAGATGAAGAAGAAAGAAAGAAAAGAAGAGAGAGCGTATCAGCCTTCTTGCCATTGCTGACTTTCTAATTTCCTTTACATTGAATTACAAATATTCTATCTAGTGCATGACTCGTGACCGAATATAAATAAATAAATATATATATATATATATGAAAATAACTTTGTTATTATTTGCTTTAAATGAAAGGATCGTGCCTCAATTATGTTTGTAATTAGTAAAATACTGAATTTATAAATTGTCATGTTGTGTGAATGCAAAATGAGTTGCAGCCGGGGAAAATATATATGTGTATATATAACTATGAAATTAAAGGGTAATTAGTCAAAACCAATGAATTTTGATTCAGTAATAATAATGGAGTAAAAAACTATGAAATTATGAATATGAACTTTAATTAAAATTAATTAAAATTTAGAAAGCAAAGAATACACGTGAATATTTCAACTAGATAGACATTTTTTGCATCGAATTCAATTAGTATCTGAGTTCAAAAATGTATATTAAAATTGAAAGATAAAAAATAAAAGAAAAAAAATGCAAAAGTTAAGCATAAAATTAATGAGAACTCTAAAAGCCTAAGTTAATTATAAAATAAAGAAAGCTTATGTACCAAAAAAAAATTGAAAGTATATAAACTTTACTCTTTTTTATATTTCTAAATGTATTTTCAACATTAATTAATAATAGATAAACACTAACCTTGTGATTCACATGGACTCAAAAATTGGCAAAGTCTATTCATCAATATTTTGCCAAAATTTAATCTAATTAATTATATACATTTGACAGGAGAAATTAAAAAATTAAGACAAACATTTAATGTGTTTTTGTTAGGATGACACTATGACTTATGAGAAACGCATTTGATGATTTACTGTACAACCTGCCCAAAACAAATAGAGTAATTGTGTTGTGGCCAAAAGGATTTATAAGGGCTATGTTTTTGGTATGCAAGTACATGTTGAAATGGCATTTTTCAATGTGGAGTTTTTACTATCAATCATGAATATTTTGTAATTAAATACGTAATTTGTTTTTAGGAGAAATAAAAATTGAATCTATTACCTAAAAGAATACGCATTTATTACTCCTTATATTATATCTCGATAATGCTAAATACAATATGTAATTATTTTTTTTTTAATGTATGTGAGCAATCCGTCAAAAACTATAAGCTAGTTAATTTGGGATAAAATATTTTGAGGAATTTACTAGATAAAAAGCCCTCACTTTAACATGTCACCTAATTATTTAATGTTTTTAAATTAATGTTTAAAATTATTAAAAAATAATATTCAAACACAATAATAATCATTATTATCTAAATCTAATGAATATTTTAATTTTAAGAAAATAAAACAAATATTATAGTTTATTTATAAAATTATTAATCATATTCTAATATTTTTGCAAAATAATAGCATTATTTTTTTCTTTTCCAAAAAAAATCTTATATAATTATTTGATATTATATGAATTAAATAAAGTTATAATTGAGTTTCTTATTTTTTCACTTGATATTTTGTGTGTATTATTGATTTTATTTTTTTTCATTTTCAGCTGCTTTGATTGATTCATAATTTTCACTCAAATATATTGAAATATATTAAAACTTTGAGTTAAAAATATCAGATATATACTTGAAGTATACCATTTATTAATATATTCAAAATGATATAAATTGAAATAGTAATATAATATTTATATTCATTGAAATTAAATAAATATTTTTTTTAAGTTTGTTATCTATATAAATTAGTTGCAGATACGAAAAGATATTTAATATATACTATTCATTGAGAGTTATTTTTAGTTTTTCCAAGCTTAAATATATATATATATATATATATACATATATAGTAGTTTCAAATACAAAAAAATATACTTAATATATATCATTTTGTTGTAGTTGTTATTTTTATATTTTTTTTAAAGCTTGTAATTTATGTATACAATATAGTTGCAGATTAAAAATATACTTAACATATACAATTTTTTTGTAGTTGATATTTTTATGTTTTTTCAAACTTGTGATTTGTGTATATAAAATAGTTATAGATACCTAAAATATACTTAATGTATACCATATCTTGACAACTGAAATTTCTAGTTTTTTTTTTAAATTATAATTTTTATATTTTTTCAAGCTTGTGATTTGTATATATAAAATAGTTACATATACTAAAAATATATTTAACATATATCATTTTCTTGTAGATGGTATTTTTATATTTTTTTTTCGCGCTTGTGATTTGTGTATATAAAATAGTTGCAGATACGTAAAATATACTCAATGTATACCATCTGCTGAGAATTAAAACTTTTAGCTTTTTCAAATTTGTAATTTATATTTATAAAATAGTTTCATATGCCTAAAATATACTTAATGTATATCATTTATTGAGAGTTGATACTTTTAATTTTTCAAGTTTACAATCTTATAAAATAGTTGTAGATAAAAAAAAATATGTTTAACTTGTATTATTTTTTGTAAGTTGACATTTTTATTAGTTTTTTTTTTAATTTTGTAATCTATATGTATAAAATACATATTATAAATTAAAAATATACTTAGCGTACATAATTTATTGGAAGGATCAAAATACCGATTAAATAAGATTTATTATGTTTAATAATATATTTTTTTATTTTATGAAAATATTTTTATTTGAATTTTGTAATTCAGTTGCTTTTTTTATTATTATATTTGATTTATTTTATATTTTTAGATAGAATGATTTCTTACACTTGATTTTTATCACCAAATAATAATAATAATTCAAAATTATAATTAAAATATATGATTAAACATCATATTTTAATGATAAAATTTCAAATAAGGATATAAATTAAACTATCATAATCTTATAGATAATTTTAGTATCACTAAAACTAAAAGAAAGAAAAAAATTAAAGAAATTAGTAAAAAAAAATTAATGCAAGTTAAAGAAATAAAAAAATTAAAGAGAGTAACAATATATATTTTTAAGGATGAATAAAGTTTGAATGATAATAATTGGAGGAGAGAAAGAAAGAAATATATAAATGGATGAGGAGAGAAGGAGAGAGAAAAAGGAAACAAAAAAGATAGTATAAATGTAAAAATTTAAGAAAAGATAGAATTTTTATAAATTCTTTGTATTGATAGTATTTTTGTAAATATTTTCCTTTTTTAAGTTATTTTTGTAAACTTCCCAAAAAATTTTACAATATCATGTTCTAATTAGTACTTTGTATCATTAGGGGGTTCGTCAACTGTAAAACTACCAGTCTGCTACATGGTTAGTTTATCTTTATAATATGTAAATTTAATTTCGAATAAAAGAGCAATAAAAATAATATAATAAGTGAAAATTAACTAGTAATTTAATAATAATAATAATAATAATTGAGAAAAATTAAGTGTTTTGATGACCAAGTCCATGGTTTACTTTGAGCATATAAATAATATATATAGGAAAATTCTAATTTTGCAACACGATCTCTTGATGACTTGTAGGGAAAAATTAACAAATATAATTAGAAAATCATGTTACATATAATATACCCACATGGCCAGACTCAAAAAGAAAATGTCAACAAGGAAAAAAAATAATATAATTAAGTCATTGATTTAGATAGATCTATACCTAACGAAGAAACTATATATATATATATTACAAAATGAGCTGAAAATTATACTAAAATAAGAAAATCTTTATTAGTGGGGTCATGCCGTCATGGATTCAATAGGAGAATTTTAAGTTATGTTGTAAGATATATATTTTTTAAAATATATAATACAAATTTAATACCTAATCATTAACTAATTTTTAATTCGATAAAATTATATAGGAATATGTGTTTATTTACCTTGAAAACTATCATATGGTCGTTGAATAAAATGGAACACAATTCTCGGCCGGTGAAAGTGTAAAACCACCAAACAATTCATAATTCATGTATATATAAATATCAATCAGTTCTTTATTTTCATTTTAATATATATATATTTCGTCAATAATAATAGAACAATATATATATTATATACTAACGTATATGAAATTAATTTCAAAATATAGCTAATAATCATTTAGACTGGAAAAGAAAATTTATCTAGCCTACTCTAATAAATTTGAAATTAAAAATTTAGTTGGATTGAATTTTATTAATATAGTTGGATTACAATATTAATTTGAAATTTGAAATTTATTTTTTATTATTTAGAATATGAATCATTTTAACTTGGAAGGAATAAATATAAATATCAAGCCTTGAAATTTAATTACCATATTTATACAAATTAACTATAAATACAAAGTCTTTTCAAAAAAAAAAACTATAAATACAAAGCTAATGTACATTTTTTGGAGAAGGATTCAGAATTGACAGGAAATAAAGATCCCTGAAAAAAAAAGAGCAAATAGTTAAAGAAAGTTAATTGAAAAAATTGTTTAAGAAAATACATATATAAAAATAAATATATATATAGAAGAAATTAACAAAAAAAAATACATACAAGGTCTTGATTTACATCCATATTAAAGAGATCTTGATAATTCTTTAAGGGAAGTTCTGAATAATCCAATTCTATATCACATTCCAAGGCAACCTACAAATTAACAAGAATTTCTGAATAGTAATTACTGATTAGGGAACATACATAATGGATTCAGTTCATCCTAAACTAGTAAAATTTTACGGATATAAACATAATTAAATTAAATTTTATAAATTTAAATAAATTATATATTACAAATTCATTTATATCAAATAAAGGATATGTTACATATTGAAACACAGTCAATCGATAAGTGCGCATACTTTCTTGACAATAAATTTAGTATAAATTTCTCCTCTCTATACCAATCCTAAAAAAAATAGATCCGGATAAGTTTAATGAGAAACAAACCTTGATTTTTGGCTTTAAATAGTTTTAAATAGTAATTTCAATTTAATATCACCTATTATTTTCAATTGAACAACTTTCTTCTTTCTTGCCTTTTCTTGTACCAAACTTTCAGTAATAATTTCAGAAACATGGACGCATTGGAGAGAAATTTGTGTAGTTACAGTGATCTTTTCACTGTGAGCAGGTTGGTAAAAACTTGGAACTCTATATGAATCTATTCTTATGGTTGAAAGAAAGAATTTTGGCTGTTGAGGCTTCAAAATGAAGATGACAATTAAAGAAACAATCCCAATTATTATGGCTACAAAAGGAAGCAAAATGAACACAAATAAGCAACAACATTTGAAAGAAAAAGAAGCATTATAGAACATGTTCTTGGAAAGAAAAAGAAGATGAATTTTTTGTGGGAAAATTCATTGAATTTTTTCATTTTTGGGGTAAGAAAAACAAAGAATTAGATTAAAATTTAAAGATTTTTTATTTAAGGGATAGTTTATTAATTTGTGATTATTCTAAAGGAGGAATTTGAAGTTTACTTCTTTAAGTATAGAATTTTTTTTTTATTCCTTTCTTTAAGGTTACTTAAATTATTTTTTTCAAAATTGTAAAACTGTATGCCCAAAGGTTATGAGCCATTCATTTTCCAAAGTGTAATGGGCCTAATGTAATAAGACATTCCTTTCAAATGGACTCTGTTATGGATTGAATTTGGATTTGAAAGAGGTCCAGCCCATTTAAAATCTTTAAAATTTATAAAAATAACTTAAAAAGGAAAAAAATTATAAATATATTTTGCAAGATAAAAAAAATTATATTTATACCATACAAATAAAAAATTTATAAAATACATTTTATTTTTAGTATTTTTTATATATTGAGTATATTTTTAATATATTTATCATATTAATATAAAAAGTAATATTGTTATAAATTATAAAAGAAAATGAAGCATTATTTGAAAATAAAGTAATAGTCATTACCAATGTATTTTAGTACAATAATATTAGAATTTTTGAAAATTAACATTAATGTAATGTTTGTCACCATCCACCAAACACATCCTTACTCGCTCGTGATATCACAGCTCACCTATCTATCTATAGGCTCTACCAAAAGAGGATAACATACGCAATAAATTTTCATAATTCAAGAAGCCGACAATAATTAAAATAGAAAATAAAAAAAAATAAAAGTTTTCTTTATTCCTTGAAGGAGTTCTCTTTCTTTTTTTTTTCCCCTTTCTTTTTCTCTCTTTTTTCTTCCGTTTCTAAATTATATTCATAATCAAAAGATTAATCCAATAGTGAATAATTCAGTAGACATAGCAAAAGAAAGAAATAAAGTGAAACAATATCTCTAATATAAACATATATATTAGACATGAACAAACAATCATAAATATATATTTTTTAAATAATAAAATAAAATCAATTCTAGTTATTCTTATATAAATATTTAAAACTACTCTCTTCATCTTAAATTTAAAAAAAAATTTACTTTTTATTTTGCCTCAAACTAAAGCATTTTTTTATTTAATTAAAATTATTATCTTTAACTTGTACGCTTATTAAAAAAATTATTAAAATTTTTAAATATTAAATATTATTTTAAATAAATTAAAATATTATTTATTAATTTATTAATATTAAAATTATTATACTTATTTTATTAATTAATTAATTAATAATAATAATATAATTAAAAAATTAATTAAATTTTTTATTACATAAAATAAAATTTTAAAATGATAAATTTTTTTTATAAATATAATAATTTTAACATGATAAAAGAATTAAATTAGTTAATATATTAAATTTTTATAATTTTTTTATTTAATATTATTTATTAAATATATTATATAAAATTTTAAATTTTTAATAAAAAATTATTTTTTTTATTTTATGAATATATATATATATATATATATTGAAAGGCTCACATTTCTAGATTTTGTGATCCCAAAATATGGGACCCATTTGAAAGATCCCTCAATTTTGGAACTACACGGCCTAAAGGTTCTGTGATACGTTGGAGTTTGGACACAACCGATGCCATGCGGACCGCAATAGTACATGGCGGCTAACTAAACCAATCGCACGTGATATGATACTCAAACTTCACAGCTTGGCATATCACGTGCGATTTTTTATCTCAACAAAACTACAAAAATCAATCATCAATAAAGAAAATGAGAGATTTGATTGAGGATGAGATAATTAAGCACTCCATTGAGCATCCATGTGCTGCCGTATTACTGAATAAACGTGTTCCACAAAAACAAAACAAATAAGATATAACCTTAATCAAACTCCACCCACTACTCCCCCTCTTCTTATTTACTTAATATAGATGGCAAATGATTTCTTGTTTTTTATTTAAAAATAATAATAATAAATACTTTAAACTCAATAATCTCCTCATCCTAAATTAATTAAAATCTACAATACTTTTTTTTTTCAATTCAGAGCGTTGATGAACTACACAAAAAAAAAAAGCAAAATTTTCAGACAAACCGATCTCTACCAACCTATGTGAGTTAAAATGAATTCAATTAGAAAAAACATTTTATATATATATATAATTTATCAAATTTAAATAATTTTTTAATCTAAAATTGAATCCAATCGACTATTTTATAATTATACATATAAATATATTAAATGATGTTTTTTTATTTTACTTTACCCTTCTAACTTCATCCAACGCGATATGATAATATTAAAAAATTTTAGTGTTGGGTTTGAATTCAGTTAAAAAATCTTACCTTAAACCGACTGAATCCGGCCCGTGTTGTGCCCTAATAAACTACATCGCCATAATATCATTGTGATCCCTAATCTTATTAAAAAAAAAAACCTAGTTTTTCCACTAATTGCACCTATTCACCAAAAGCATTGAAAATTTGAGACTCAAGGTGGAGCAGTTGAAAAGAATTTTCATGTAATGGTATTTAGCAGATTCAATATAGAATAGTCATACACTAACCTAATCCTGCTAAAACATGAAATGGGACTAGATCCAGAGGAGCTGTGCAAGAAAGACTAGGGACAACATATAAATGGAGTTAAAAGTCACAGGACTTGAAAAGGTAAGCAATTGAACTTGAAACTTTTTAGACCATTTAAAGGGGAAAAAAATAATTTAAATGTATTCACCATAAAGCATGAATGAACATATTCAAAAATGAAGGCCGACCAAAGCCTAAGACCATGGCAAGAAGAAACAACAGCAACAGTTAATTTATATGGTTTTTCAGTTTTCAACACAAATCACACAACATTGTCAATTACAGTCATCAAATTCAACAACCCAAATCCAATAATGTCTTAAAACGTAAAAGAAAGGGAACCTAAATACCTATGTACTACTACTCTTGTACCATAAGCTCTTTAGAACACTTCTCCGCGAAGGGTTAAGCATGTTCAGATGTGCTTGTACTACATGACAGACAACCATCCTTACAAAGCAAAAAAGAAAGATTTGTTAGAAAGCTAGATGACGAATAACAAAAGATTCAAGCTTTTTATCAATATATTAGACAATAAACAAGTAAATGAGAGACTGTAGAGAGAGAAAAACTCACTAACATGTAGCCTTATTTACAGAAGCTAACAGTAATGGAGAGTTTGCTCAATAAACCCCCCCAACCAATCCTTGGAGATAATCAAAACTCCAAAGATCCACTGGGTTTCCACCATCCTGAGTTCCCTCTCCATTAAGGAAGCTATCAAGCGAAGCTTCCCAACTCCCCTCAGGATATGGCGTCTGATAGTTCATTTGGTTGTCAAAGGCCAGCAGCTCATCAGTCAGAGTTTTCCCATTATTGTTCTCTTCATCAAGCACCGCATTTTCGGAGCCAGATTTCAGCTCCTTTTTAGGGTTAACATCCTCCATAAATAGAGATTCATCAACTTCAGGAGTAGCTGAAAGAACAGAAGATATTTCAGGAGTCTTTGCAGCCTGCTCTCCCCATCCAAAATCAGAACACTCAAATGAGTTACTCCCTTGATCAGAATTGAAATATATGGGAACATTGTCACACGGAGTAATGGATTTGACTGGAGCATCTCCATTAGCAGGAAAAGAGTCCATCAGACCAAACTGGCTCACTGGCGGTTTCTCATCAATAAAGCCCATAGTATTAAAGTAGTCCTGTTCTGGATTGTTTAAGTAATTCAAATTCTCTGTCACGTTTGTTTTGGTCAGTGATTTTTGAGAGTTTGCCTTAGCTGGACGCTTTGGTGAAGCATGTGGAGCTTCCTCAGGGAAGTTCACTTTAGCTTTCTTGCCACGAATTCTGCGTGCCTCTGCATCATATGCTCTTGCAGCTTCTTCTGCAGTATTGAATGTTCCCAGCCAAACACGTACCCCTTTCCTGGGGTCGCGAATCTCAGCAGCCCATTTTCCCCATGGGCGCTGCCGGATTCCTCTATACTGGTTCTTTCTCTTTCTTTTTGCAGTTTTTTCAGCTTGCCCACTGAATTTCACAGATTTTACATCTGTACAGCCTTCAATATATCATAAAGCCAAAACAGTATACACTAAATAAATAACAATACCCACTAAACAAATATTGCACACAATGAGGCATCAAAATACAGCCATGATACCCAGCATAGAAAGCCCAATTGCATAATAAAAGAACAAAACTGCAAATTAGGCAAAAATCCCATTACCAAAGTGCAAAAATCTACCACCCACCCACCTTTTAAAAAAAACAACATTAGCGAATTCTCTTTTATACATTAACTTTAGGTTCATGAAACAACCTGGAAAAAAATTCCAAGCCAAATCCTTCCCAGGTAGGATCAAGTTTTCAAGACAAAGAACAATTTAAAGACACTGCAGATTTATATGATTGAAACCTGAATTCTGTTTTCTTTTAACAGGAAATTTGATCTCATTGACCCCATTTGGGTTTATTTGACAAGATCAGCAATAAAAGCATTTCATATGGTTTTTTTAAGTTGAGCAAGATCTAATTCAGAATAAAGACATGTAACTGCTAAAGATTTGAAACTTCAATGAAGATCAAATAAAACATTTTTATAGAAAAATCCCAACTTTACTGCTGAGAAAGGATTTAAAATTAAAATAGCATATAACAATAACTTACAACCCCACAAACTATTCAAAATACATAGATCAATCAAATCTGAAAGAAGCAAATATTAAATAGCACACACAATCATATCACAACCACAATGGCATTAAAACAAGTAAATTAAGATAAAAGGATAAAAAGAAGAAAAAAAGAAAAAAGAGATTTCCATTTGCACAACAGAAACAAAATCAAACAAAAGAAAAATACCAATGGACAAATTGAGATATAAAACCTTAAAAAAATAGTTTCAAATATCAAAATCCCAGATTTAATATCCAAAAGCCTGACAAAGTAGCAACCATGGCTTAGCACAAAAGTATTCATTTTGATCAAGACCACATTACAATAAGATTTACACCTCATAGCTCAATCAAAAACACAAGATCTCACAAAATTATAAGACATTAAGACAATTCAACAAACCACAAAAATTTCCTAAAAATAATTCCCTCTTAATCCCACAAAACACAGCAAATCCACTTCTGATACGTGAAGGGAATTTTTTTTTATTCCCAAAAATTAATCATACAAGGAAAACAACCAAGAAAATACATCTCTCTCAAACAGAAAAATAAACCACAAGCCCAAAAAAAAATGGAAATTTTTTCAAGAGCAAAAAATTATATCATTAACTGACCCAACAAAAAACCCACAAATCCAATATTCACATCAGAGACAATCAAACAAAAGATAAATAAAAAAAGGACTAAAAGTAACAATTCAAAAGTTTTATTTTTCTTCTTCAAAAAATATTAAATAAAAATTAAATTAAAAACTCACAACAATTAAATTAAAAACCCAAAAAATTTTACTGTAATACAGGAAATAGAAGCGAGTAAAAGCCATTACCGCGGGGGACACTGCGATTGCGAGCAGGAGGGGAAGGAGTTGCAGAGAAAGCAAAAGGCTTGACATCAAGAAAAGCATCATCATCTTCGTCGACATCAGACTCATTCTTAAAAACCTGGAAATCAGCCTCGAAATCATCGTCGAGATCGACAACAGGCTTCGAGTACTTTTTTCCAATGGGTTTCTTCAGATCAGGCCAAAGAAAATCAGCCGTCAATCGCCGGGAAGATCGACCAGCAGCAGTGAGAGGGATGCAATCGGAGATGATAGCACCGCCACACATGGTAGTTGTTGTTGTTACTGCAGTAGCTGGCGATAACGATCACACACAGGGACGTGGATGAAAAAAGTTGTGTAAAGTAGCGGGTGAAATTGTGATTAATAGAAAGTTAGAGACTATGAGAGCAGAAAAATGAAATGATTTTTGGAGGGTTTACCACGTAATAGGCGATAATTGCGAAGTTTTGGCTTGTGACTTGTGAGGAGGTTTATATATATATATATATATATAAAAGGACAGGACAAATTTGAGTGTGAAATTACCATTTTATCCTTTATTTTCAGTACTATTTAAATTACTATAATACCCTTGTGGATGCTTTTGATTTACATTTTGCCATTTTTGGACAAATGGTGTTTTTTTATTTCATCCATTTGTAGGCTTATTTCATCACTTGTAAGAAAGGAAAAATATGTAAAATTTTTCTTTTCAACAAATGTTTAAATTTTAGTTTTTTCAAAAAACAAATGTTTAAAATTTAGTATTTTCAAAAAAAATGTGTAAATTCAATTACAGTTTAGTAAATAATATTTATTGTAGAGATTATATCGAATCCATTTTAAAAAAGTATTATTGGTTTTTTTAATGATTGTACCATTTGTCATCTATATATGAATACGGTTATAAAAAATTATATTATTAATTAAATATTTATAATTTATAGTATATAGCTATAAATTTTTTAAATAAAATTATTTTTAATGATAATATTATTTATTGACAGATGAATGCGATTATTAAAGCATCACATAATTTGATATTTTTAACATAAATATTCATAATTTTATTTTGAATTCCATGTATGAATATGAATATTCAAAGTAAAATTAGTCTTTTTATAATTTTATCATTTATCAATATATGGATACGGTAATAAATATTTCTGATTTGATTTTAAAGTTTATGCATAAATATAAATTTTTAAAATAATAATTATTTTAATAATAGTACCATTTATCAAATATACATACGTAATTATTAAAATAGCATGATAAGAAAGGATATTGTTATTAATGTAAATAAATTCTATTATATTTTAAAATTTATGTATAGATTCAAATCATAAATATACAAAATCAAATATAAATTGTAATGAAAATAATTAGAAGAATATTTTTTCTTAATGATTTACAAAAAAAATAAATGAAATATGTAAAAAAAAAAAGGCAAATAAATCAATGAAATATAGTTTCAATTGAATCACTTCTTATAAAATAAAAAGTATTATCACCACGACATATGATAACTAATAAATAATACTTAATAATGACACTGTTAAAAATTTAATTCTCTAACTTTAAGTAAACAATTAAATAACAAGAATTATGAATCAATAATTTTTTTAAATATTAATATAAAAAAGTAAAATTAATTTTTAATTTATTATTCAGCAGAATATATATTTATCATAAAATTGTGATAGAGTGTTCAACGGATAAATTAATTTAATTTAATTATAATTTATAGGTTCTGGTTTATTTCTTTTTTTAATTTTTTAAATTAATTTAATTTATTAGTTTAATTTAATATTAATTGGCCTTCCAAGTGTGACCCTAAATGAATGAATGAATGATGTTCAAAAAAGCCTTATATTTATATAGATGCCCCCACCCCCACTTAAGCTTTTACCTAACAAATAGGGTGGTTTCACCTGATTTGACCATTCTAAATTTCCAATAATAATCCAACCTAACCTTCCTTGAATTCACGGACTCCACTTACACTTTCCACATTTCTCCTATTTTTATTTCATTTTTTTTCTTTTTAACATTATATTAAGAATGGAGAAATATACTATTTAGAAGATTTTTTTTTTAGCTCGGCCCTTAAAAATCATTTTTTGAAAGATCAAATCTCTAACTTTTCGTGAAGAGTAATATTAAGTGGCGACTAACCCCAGTGGTTATACTATTTAGGAGATATGTATTTACCATTACATTATATTTGAATTTGCTTTTATATTTCTAATTTCTTATTTTTTTCTTTTATTTTAATTACATTGCATGCATGAAAAAATATCATTAAAAAAACCTAAAAACAACAATTATAGCTTAATTTCATTGATGAATATCTCCATTTAAAATCTTCCTCTTCTTATTATAAATTTAAATAAAATTTCATTTATTAAGAGTTTAATTTAAAATGGTATCATATGATATTTTATATTCACGAATTTGGTACAAGTAGATATTGAAATTCACTTACACAAAATTAAATTGATTTGTATTAAATTTAATATGTAGCCATTTATAGATTTCTTGATTATTTTATAATTATTCTATCGTGAGATTCATTTTTTTTAATTCTTTAAATTCCCTATAAATGTGAATAATTTTTAGAAAATAATTAAAATCATATTATTATATTTTTTAAAAATAGATTTTTTCTTTATATTTTTATTACATTCACCAATATTTACACTTGATATAAGTAAATATCACACACAAACGCAAGTTTGTTGCCATTGAAAAAGTAAAATTAATTGCCAAATTTAATTTCTCCTTTTAGGAATAATTATAGACTAAAAGTGGAATAATATCAAACCAATAGGGGGAGTTTTATTTCCTCCCTATTTGCATACAAAGAAAAATAATGGTCCAAAGCGATGCAAAGAAAAAAATTATTTCGTTGTGTGTCAAAAAATATCCAAAGTTAGTTGCATGCATTGAATTTCTATGGCTTGGATTTGTAGTCCCAACAATATTAGAATATATATTTTATCCATGTTAATTTATAAAAATAAAAAAATACTTATACTTTTCATTTAACTTTATATTTATTTATCTAATAAATACTTTTATTTAAAAAAAATATTATATTCTCTATATTTCACTTTAAGTATTAATTTAAAAAATATATTTAACTTTAAGTGTCGTTTTTATTAACTTATAGTATTAATTAAAATTTTTTAACTTTATTATTATTTATTAAATTTTTTATTTTTAATAATTAATGAAGAGAAAATATTTAAAAAGAGTAATTAGGTAATTTATATGATGTTTTTATATTATTTATAATTATTAATTATTATTTTAATCTTTTGTGGTATTTAAAATTGAACTGAAATAATTTGATTTAAATATGAATTTATCTAAACATGTTGTGGCCCCCTTGATTTATTATTGTTGAATTTCATGGTCTTAGAATTTACTAGATCTTACATGCGTTAATTGGATCTTTGAAAAAGTATTTGGAAAACGAAACGGAAATTATTAAATTTATGGTTAAAAGTGCCTTCACAAATTTCAAACTAATGTTACAAGAAAAACACCACTAATCAATATCCCTAATTTGTGACAGATTAGAAGTAAATTAGTATTATTAAATTATATATTAAATTTGTTTATTAATTAATAATTAATCAACTATGATATTAATAATGAATTGTTTTTATTAATAAATTAAAAAGAAAAATAATCAGCTTTTAAATAATATTCATCTTTACTAATTTTTAAAATTATGAAATAAAAATAGCAAGCTTTTATTTTCACACACATACATCTTTCTAGCCTCGGTTACTATTTTTTTTACTTGGAAAACTAATTCCATCATCATGCTTGTTATAATCAATAAAAAATAATGATAATAAAGAAAAAATAATCAATTATTTAAAAGTATCAGTGATTCATTTTTTTTTATTATTTTTTTATAAAATTACCGAAAAAATAATAACATTATAAATTTACCAATTTAAAAATATTATTATTTAATTTAATAGAATCTTTTTATCAATTTATAAATTTAATAGCTTCATATAATATTTATAATTATTATGAATTTATTATATATATAATAATTTTTATAAATTTATGATCAGATTATTCTGAATTTTTGATATATATATTTATAAAATAATTTAAAAAAATATGATAAAAAATAAAAATTCTAAAAAATCTTATGAGAAACATAAATTTTTCTTTTCTTTTTATCATTTAAATATGGGCCGAGTGGCCCGTATTAATTTAGACCGTCAGATCTGAGATATAGGATGGCCAATTGTAGACTAATGTACGGAAAAGGGGTAACCTGGGAATAGCAAAAACCGAATTACCGATGATGATTTAGAAAGTTCTAACAACTTAGTTATAATTAACGAAAGCATAGGTAATAAAAGAGAAAAGGAGGGGTAAAAAGGTGAAAAAGCAGGTTCATGCACTCGAACCTGCCATAAATCCAGAAATAATACAAAACGACAAATGCAAAAACGTTTTGTTTAATAAAAAATAATGTATGGGACCCATTTTATTTGGCTGAATGCAGAAGTCATACGCGTAAATAAATAAATAAAATGTGCTTGAAAAAAGTTAAAAATGTAAATTAAAAAACACAGGCTATTTATTTTTAATACATGAAATGTTAAATTTACTGAAATAATGTTACCATAAAACAGAGTTAAATTTGCGAATTAAATTTAAATGATTTTATGCATTTAAATTTTTTTTCAATAGATGTTTTTTTTTTTATAAAGTGGGTAATTTCACTTTCTCATCGCATATTCGGTGAAAACTTTATTTTATTTTTTTGTTCATTTGATATGAGAGAATTTTTTTTTTTCATATCAGAATTTTCATCTTATGTTATTTATGAAAATATTTTTTCTATTTGAGAATAGTTGTAAATTTTGTTTATTATTTTCACCTATCACTGTACTACAAATGAGTTATAATATAAATCTCTATATTTAAGGTCAATAAAAAAATTATATTTCATCTGTTTCACTTAAAGTATCATTTTATAATAAAAATATATATTTTGTAATAACAACGCTATCATAACATGTATACAAATCTAAAACAATTTTAAAAAATAAGATTTTTTCTAGTAAATTTTATATAATTAATTCTTCTTCTCCCTCTCCCTCTATAATTTAATTTTTATTATTTATATTATTTAACTTGTTCATTCAAAAAACAATAGCCAATATTTTATGACTTATCATTTTTATTAGCTATTATAAATTTATAAAGAGTATCTTTTTATGATTCTATCAAAACTTTAACTCTCCTCTCTTTTTCTCTTTCCTTTTTTTTTAGTTTTGAATAACCAAATTCATAGTTTTTAAGTTAAAGCAACCACAAATATAAAAAGTTAATATATATGAATACAATATATAATTTATATGAAATAGAATGGAGAAAATACAACAAATAAAAAGCAGAAATAGAGCAAAAAATTAAAATAATAAAATCTTATTATTTTCATGCTTCAAATGAGCTGTAATATTAGATTTACTAATTAATTAAATGATTTTGCTTCTCATCAAATACAAATTCAAACCACTAAAGTATAAAAATTTTTTATTTGGCTCTTGATGAAATAGCGTGAATGAAAAAAATTTATAAAAGTTTAAAAAAAAGTTTAATTTATATATAGCTTTAAAAAATATAACGTCAATTTTTTTTATGGTTAAATAATGTTATCCGAGTGAAAATTAAAAATGAGAATTAATATAGATAATAAATATTAGTATATTTAAAAATTAGAGGTCATAATTAAATTTCTTATTTTTAGAAAAAAAAATCATCTTACTTTATTTTATTTTTTTTAAAGGGTATTAACAAAAAATTTTGAGGACCTAGGGCCATTGCTTTAGAATCCCTATTGTTAAGTCAGCACCGCGTATCAAGGATTGTTTTTACAAATTCAATATAATATTAATTAAAAATTTCTAAATTTATCCTTAGTTATTAAATTTATTAATTCTAAAAATATATAATTAAATAAATTTATAATATGTTTTTATAAAATTTATGATTACTAATTATTATTTATATCTACTCCGGCCTCGCATAATGCTTAAAATGAACAACCGAAGATAATGCAATAAATTCGGAGTAGAGCCAACATCAATTACATTAAGATTTGGTTGATAATTAATTATAAATTATTCAACTGTTTCTTCTGATAAATGTCCTATAATTATTTAGCAATGAAAATATTCTTTTTCTTAGTGTTTTAAAAATTAGAATATTTAATTTTTTTTAACTTTTATTTTTTAAAATTATGTATTTAGATAAAGTTGAATTGGCAAAAGCTTTTTATTCGCGTATAATTATATATAAAACAGTTGACGTATTTTTCAGGTCGTGACAAACATCTATTTAGTGTTTGTTATTGCCAACTTGACATTATAATGGGAACTCAGTTGTCTTTTTTCAAAATTTCTACCTTTTTTTTTTTATTTTTTTTCGAAATGTGGGGTTTAATGTTTATATATATAAAAGTTACGTAAGATTCATCTAAAAAAAATCATTGATTTAACCGATATTAAGTAATATAGGGTAAAAATAAATTAATATTTTGTTTTTGAATAATATGTTTTCCAATCTAGCCAATTATCTCTTCGTGTTTCTAGCAAATTAAAAATATTTATTTATTTACATTGATATATATACATATACTTCAGCCATAAATATATAATTTTTAAGATATTATTATTATTATTATTATTATTATTATATATCAAATATTTAAAAAATATTTATTTTTACTTTTTATTTTAATATAAAGATATCATATATCTTGCCAATAATAGCAAAAATTTTAAGAAAAATAATTATGATTACTGTCTAGGATATCAATTCATTAATTACATTAAAAATATATCTATCAAATATTAAAAGAGAAACTTAAAGAGAACGCTTTCACTAATACAAGAAGAGGATGATTTAATAATTAATTAAAAGTGACTCAATTATAAAATTAATAAAATTTTAACTTTTGATTTTAAAATACAAATTCCAATAGAAATTTATAATAATCTTATGAAAAAGACAAATAATCTCCTTTTTAAATTTAATTTTAGACTAGCCTCCAATTAATTTTTCAAAAAAATTTATGGTGGGTGAACTCAATTATAATAATCCAATTTCATTACATCGTTAATGGAGAGCATTCTTTTAGAGATAATTACACTGTATATGGAGCCAAAGTTTCAATTTTCAAAAATAATGGACACCAAATTTTTTTACAAATTTACATTTTTTGCATTTCTTTTATTTTTTTCCAACTTTTTTTATGTTTGTCTATTTAAAAAAGATTAATGCTATATTTTTAATATACAAAAAAAATATATAAAATATATATTCAATAATACAAACTATATATATAACATTTATAACACATTTATAATATACATCTACAGTACAATTATATAACATTTTTAATATTTATTTAATTTTATTTAATTAACTATTTATTCTCACAATATCCATACAATATTTACACATTATTTACATAATATTTAATGAATTTTACATAAAATATACACTATTTAGATAACAAATACATAACATACATACAACATCTACAAAATAAATATAATATCTATGAAACATATATATAAGATCTATCAATTATTTATATAACATATACATAATGAAATTATGTGTTTTTTTTTATTTGTATAATATGTGAAATTTATTTAAAAATAAATTTAATGATTTTCATGAATATATTTTGTATATTTTACTTTTTTTAGTGCTATTTATTTTTTATAACCAAAACCAAAATATTTATCCTTTATGAAAAATTATAATTTTTATATGAGAAAAAATAATTTAAAATATTAATTTTTATTATAATATTTTTATTTAATAGTGGTGTTTAAAAAAAATAAAAATTGAAGTAAAATATTAATTATGGTGATGAAAGAGTTATTTTTGAAAAAAAAAATATTATTTTAGTGAAAAGTGAGATATTTTTAAAATTTTACTTTAATTTTTTATAAAAATATAAATATTTATAGTTTTTATAGTATTTTTTAAATAAAATTTATTTTTTTTAAGTAGTTATGTAAATGTTTCCATTTTTTACCTACATATCTCTAATTAATATCCTCCAAATTGACCCTATATTCAAACTTAAAAATCTTCCAACATAAATTTAATTTAAATTCTATAGAAAAGAAAAAGGATATATATTAGTAGGTTTTGATCCTTTTAACTTGGACCTTTTTAAAACATAAATAGATATATTTAATTTACAACTTGGTCCTTATTTTTATGATCTTTCAATTGACAACATTATTAGGCATAAGCTTTACATTTTTATAATCTCAATTTGCAACAAATCATCAATTTTATATATAATTATTTTTTAATTATTTTTCCCTTTAATTATTATTATTATTTTTTAATTCAATCTTCTGGATAATTGAGTGGAGGACACTCCAGCTTGCAAGTTGCAATTTTTTTTTCTCTTGCAAGTTGCAAGTTGCAACTTGTGATACCAATTATTTTTAATGATGTGCCATTTACACAAATGTGGCCCGTTTTCCTATTTTCGTCTTTTATATAGTTTTGGCTTTATAGTCAACAGTCATAGTTTTAATTTTACTCTCGAATTGTCGATATTAATTTAATATCAATTAATTTTATTAAAAATAAAAATTATCAACTATAAATTTATCAGAAAAAACTTTTACTACAAATTTACAGATTATTAAATTTATTAAAATTTTTAATTAAATTATATATTTATCCGTTCTGTATAAGTTTATTATAAAATTTTTATAAATTCACTGTATACTAAATTCGAATGTAATAATTTAATAAATTTATTTTTAAATTACTATAATTTTATTATATACTTCTCCAAGTTCACGATAAAAAGAAATAAAATTTTTAAAGAAATTTAGTAAGAGGCTTAATTGATTAGCTTCATTATAATATTTTGAATAGTATGAGAACTGAAATTTTTATACTTGATTAATAAAAAAATTTATTTAAATTGATATACATGAATTTAGAAATCAATTTAAAGTCTTTTATATTGACATTAGAACCAAAAAAAATTATTATGAATTAAAAATTTATATTTTTAATGGCAAAAAATGAGGCTAAGAAGATGATTAGTTGATAATTATTAATCAGGTAGGAGAGAATGCTTGTGGCGTACACGATCCAAAGTGATAAACTTCCAAAATTATATATAATTAATTAATTTTCAAAGGATAATTACAAAGCTACATTAATTTTAATTTATTATTTTTTTTAAAGGTCCAAGTCGAGAAGTCGATTCCAAACAGTCAATCTTATAGACACATATGATCAACGGCTGATATCTCAATAGTCAGCGGCTGTGTGCAATTGATAAAAAAATCAAGACTTTTTATATCCACGTGGACTTATTTCAGACACTTTTCTTCTTTCCACCTGTCTCTTATTTGACAGGCAGAGCAACAAGTAAACAAGAATTTAAATATATTTTTTTGATGGAAGAGTTTTAATTTATTATTATATAATATAATTAGATTTTTAATTCAAAACAATTTTAAAAAATTTAAAATATTTTTTATAGTTTAATTAAAAAAATGTATTTTAATTGGAATTATAGGAGACAATGTTACAATTCATCTAATATAAATCAACGATAAAGATAAAATTTGCAAGAAAAATAAAAGAAATAAATCATTCAGTTATAAATTGTATTATTATTTATTGGACTTTTATGGCTGCAGGTTAACTATTTATTTGACAATCCAATGACGTATTAGAAGCTATCACATATTTTCTGTTGGATATAAAGGAAAATAGAATTTCACATAACAACATTAAAAAAAAATTATTTTTTATTTTTTATTATCATTTTATCGGTAATTAAAAATTTTAAATATTTAATTTTCATTATTGAATTAAATTAATTATTTATTGTATTCAATATAAATTTTAAATTAAAATTTTTAATTTATCATTGTGATTTTATATTTAATTTAAAATTTTAAAATAAATATTATTAAATAATTTAAAAAGATAAAATGTTGAAAATTTTAATTCAAAGTGTTGAATGACGTTGTAAGCACCATTTAAACAATATTATATAGTATTATTAACAATGATAATAAATATAAAAATACAAACATAAAAGTAATTGCATGAATTATATATTGAGTTATTCATTCAATTTACTGATATTCAAATTATATCTTAATTTATCATTTTTTTAATTCAATCAAAATAAATACATTTTTAAAATAAAAAAATCACAATAAATACACTAAAATAAATCAAATGCGATACTAAAATTATTTTCTAAATTATATATCATAATAAATACATTAAAATCAATCGAATTAGTACACTGAAATTTTATTTAAAAGAAAAAAAAAATATATACATGCATATTAAAAAGAATTTTTCTTAATCATCAAATCCTAATATGATAGCTGATATGTGTTATTTCTATTTAAATTTAAATTTGAATTTTAAATATTACTCTATATATAATTAATAAAAAAAACTACATATAATTAATAAAAAAATATATCTATTTAATGTCGTTTTTTACAATAACAGACAACTTTGCCGACCACCGACATGTTATATTTTATCAATGAAATAAAAAGAATCTCATTGTAATACAGATTTTAAGGGTTAGAGGCCCAAGTCACATCTAAATAGTGCCTAATTATTCTCTATTAGTTCATAATTATCTCCTTGTGTCTAACAATATTGACTTATTAATCCTTGTGATTTGTACATCAGTTCGTGACTTGCATATGAATGATATAAAATTTCATCCAACATGATGTTAATTTTCACGTATTAAATATCTAAAAGATTTATGGTTATGTAGATTTTTTAAACTCAATTGAATTGAATAATTTGAGTCAAATTCTATCGATTCAAAATAAAATACAAACCGAAATTAACTCGAGCTCTTAAATTAAGTTTAAATATTGCTAATTGGGCATGTTAGATTTATTTTTTTATTTGAATTAAAATCTAATGGATAAAATTATATATATGTTTTACATATATTTATAAAATATATTATGTAATATATAAACGGATGTTATTTTTTTAATATTCTACTCATTCAAATTTATTTTATCAAAAAATATATAGATTGAATTGAAATATAATTTAAATTTAATTCGATCTGACTGATGTACATTTCTAAAAAAAATTACTTTTATTATATACTTAAAAAATTATTTTTACAACTAATTATCTAGCCAATTAAATTAAGAATTTTGATATTAAAACTATTATTTTATAAAACTATTCAATTGAACTTCAACTTTGATGTTTATGAGGTTTTTTTTACTTGCTAGATTATAACTTTGTTCACTTTTTTTTGTAAAAGAAAAAAGAGTTAATTAAAGATTTCAATTGATTTTCAATAAAATTTTATTAATTTTTTGATTAAAAAATTATTTAAGATATTGAGATTTAAATTGTTAATATTATTTTAATATTTTCTATGAATTTCTGAATTTAGGATGAGGAATGGGCGTCATATTGGCAACATGAAGAGAAGCAATGAATCTGTTAGGAGTGGTGTCATTTTCAATCAGATACGAAAGCCAGTGATGAAATAGATATTTTCCCAATGTGTTATCACATCCAATTTTTGAAATTTATTCAAATTAAACCTAACAATTCTCAATGCCTTGTGATAATTATTAAGTTTAACTTATTGTTAAATTAAGATATTAATCACTATTCTTAATTAAGTACTGCAATCACCATTTCTTCTCAAATAATTGAAATAAATAGTAACCCACTTATGGGCTTTTATTGTTTTCTTAAAATTATTTTTTTAGAAATTTTTTTTATAATGGACTCAGAAATTTAAAATTCAGCAAAAATTAAACTAATTACACGTTGGTTCAAGTGGGATTCTCTTTCTCTCTCTCTCCCTCTCTATCTCTCTCTCTCTCTCTTTTTGAAGGAATGGAATTCTCTCTTTTTAATATAACAAAATTACATCTCTCATTAGATTTTTTTTATTTTATATAAAAAATATATAATAAACTCATAATAAATTTATAGAAGTTATTATTATGTATATAATAAATTTATAATAAAATTTATACATATTATATAAATCTAGTTAATTTATAAATTTAATAAAAAAATTTGATAGATTTAAAAGTTCTTTAAAATTTTGAAAAAATTTGTAAATTTTTTCTGATAATTTTGTGAAAAATAAAAAAAAAGATAACGAAAATTGTGCAAAGTAACATATTTTTACGATTTTTGGCCACAGAATAGAATAGCAAAGCAATCCATTAAAAATGGGCTGTTGTGTGTTGTTGTTGTTGGGCCTTAAATACCCTCTTTCCCTCGTCTTGTTTATGACAATTTTTGAACTGTGAATATTATTTTGAGAAAATGATATAAAATGTTTTTCAAAATTTTTAAATGTTTCATTATTTAAAAAAAAATATTTTCTAAGAAATTTTAACTGATAAATATTTTATGAAAAATTTGTTATGTTATTCTTAATAAATTATACATTATTCAGTAATATTAAATGCATATTTTTGATGTATCTATTACAAATGGAAGTGAAAATTCAAATTTGAATTTGAGTATTAAAAAAAAAAAGTAAGCATTTTTGGGAGAAAAAAAGAAGAATGGATATATAGAGAACAACCATACTTTTTTACATGCACAAAAAATTCAATATATTTTTGTTATCTGTATCCAATAATTGTTGCCTAAAGACTATATTCTCTATATTTATTAACCTAATTATTTGATTTTCTTTATATAATTAATTGCTAATTAAGAAGTTATATAGACAACCCACACTTTGTTTTTTTTTTTTTTTAATTTTGCTTGCAATTTAACAAACAGAAAATATGGAAAGAACAAACAAGAAAGGAGGAAGAAAGAGACATGATTATTGATGAAATAGCAAGAACCAGAAATAACAGCTAAAAACCACGTTTGTAATTAATGGTCTATTAGTTGTAAAGCAAAATTCTAAATCATGATGAGTAGTGTTTTCAACCCAAAGTTCCTTTCCTCCATAGAAGAATGAGAAGAAGAAGATGCTGGTGTGTGTGTGTGTGTGTGTGTGTATATAGGGTTTAGGCATTGATTGTGTTCTATTAATCAATAGCCCTACACCCACCATTTTATTAGAATATATATAGAGAACTTTAAATACAAATTTAAAATTTTACTTATATTAGTTAGTATATTTTTTTTCAGCAATAATATAATTTAAATAATAAAATATGCACTAATAAATTGATATGATGCCATATTATACAAAACATTAGTCGAAAGTTAATGTTGTACCATATAATACTTTAAATATGAAACCGCGTTTGCTTTCTATTAGTCATATAAATGTAAATGAAAAATTAGATAAATAAGAGATTTTCATATAAAAATTTATAGGTTAAAAAACAATAACGTCGCACATTAAAAGTAAAGACAATAACGTATATTAATATATTTATAAAAAATAATAGATATAATTTACCGTTTTAATCAATTATAGATGTATCATAATATATATATATATATTTGTTGTTAAACTATGATTTGGTTATTCATCATTTTATTTGATTTTATAAAATATTTAATAATTTTTTTTATATTATGAGAAATATATTATTTGTTGTTAAACTGTGATTCAGTGATTCATCATTTTATTTGATTCTATAAAATTTTTAATGAATTTTTTTTATATTATGAGATAGGTGTTCATTTTATAAATATATATATTTTAAAAAAATTTAATAATAAGGTAAAACCAGATATTTTTACCTCATTTATTGAGTTGTACATTTAAAAAGTTAAAATTAATGGATTTTTATTTTATTTGAATTGTAATGGAAAGACATGCATGAATTTCAAATCTCTTACTAAATATTTTGTTGCTCTCATACGCATAACGTGCTAAATACAAAACAACAGCAATGTAATGCCATTATAGCATCAAAGTAAAACACAACTCCCTTATGATTTTTGTGCTAAACATTGTCATTGTTAGTATGCCTTTGTTCTTAAGCTTATTACAATTAGGTTACTTTGACTAGGAAATTTCTGATCATATTTTATATTATGTATTTTAAAAGCACATATTAAATTATAATAAATTCTCTAATTTTTATTAAAATACATTTTATTTTTATTTTATATTAAGTAGAACGATATATATTATAAAATTATTATACTTCAATAAAAATAAATAAATTTCAATAAAAATTAAATTGTTTAAAATAAAAATTGAATCATTTATTATTACTTGCAATTCATTATTAGGATTATTAGGATACCATATTCTTAGGCTTAAGATAATTCGGTTACTTAGACTAGTAATATCATATATATTTATAATATTAACAATAAATATTCATAAATAACCTCAAAAATCATGACACATCGATACGTAATTTTATATTCCTCTAAATAATGATTAGAACCGATTTCTCCCTGCAAAATGTATTAAATGTGAACAAAAGAACCTTAAAAATCCTTCTCACGTGCAAAGTTTACAAAAGAAAAGAAAGAGATCTTTCATTATGATTTTGGCTTCTTAGTCAAAACATAGACAAACACACAAACTCTCAACATTTCTACAAACATTTTCTGATTCTTGATCAAATTTCACTTCTCTCTCTCTCTCTTTTTCTTCTTTTTGTCAACCCATCTGCTACCCAAAATTATACACTAATTACTTAAAACTTTTGCATTACAAACCCAAGTCCCAAACTCCCACCAAACCTTCGCTTTCTGAAATAGAAAACTCCTCAAATACAATACATTTCTCTTTAATTATACATAAAGAGATAATTATACATATAATTAAAACCTATAAATACCCAATAAAGAAAAGCAAAAATTTCCTAAAGAGGTTGTTGCATTGTCACAACAATGGGGCTAGTCACAGTGTGTTTCCCATCTGACCAAACTATAGAACCACTCTTCATGCTTGAGCCACCAGGTGAGAGCTTCACTGCCGTAGTTTCAACTCTAACAAGAAAGTTCAATTTCTGCCCAATTCTTCTAAACACAAGCTTCTCTGGCTGCACTGTCACCACAGTGTCCATGGGTGCATTAATTGTAACTTTATACTCAAAATTTGCATCCCCAACCATAGTTACTGTCCTAATGAAATGTGTCGACATCTTATGCTGTTTCCCATATTGTTGGAACACAGCGGACATTGAAGGGTAATTCAAGTTCCCTGCATGTCCTGCTCTTTTTGCTCCACTACAATCTGCTTTCTTTCTAGTAACAACTTGAATGTTGTTAACCGTGTAATTTGAATTGCATAGAAAATCAACATAATCAAATGTTGACATGTCATAGACTAGTCCAGGATCCATAGCTTTTTGTGGATGAACATGACCAGAACCAAAATCTAACACAGTTGAAGTGTTTCCAGTTGATTCATCAAGCATTGTTTCGCCGCGATTATCAACTGTATAAGCTGTTGTCATCAATGCTGATCTTATTGCTGCTGGAGACCAATCTGGGTGTGCAGCCTTTAACAAGGCAGCTAAACCAGAAACATGAGGACAAGCCATTGAAGTACCAGAAAGAATGTTAAATTCAGTTCTTCTATTATCAGTTGGAATACTAGAAGGTCCAACTTTATCAGGCCAAGCAGCAAGGATGTTCAAACCAGGAGCAATAACATCAGGTTTCAAGATTTCAGGGGATTCAGGATTAGGACCTCTAGCTGAAAATGAAGCAACAACAGGAGCAGGTCTAACACCAAGTCTTGTACCTTTAAAAACAATGGTAGCAGTTGGTGGTGAATTTGATTTTGAAGAAGCAGAAATGTACCTTCTAATTTCATCCCCACCAGAAGCACCGACAGCAGTTGCAGGCAAAACATGGCAATCTGCAACTAAACCTTCACCATCAAAAACCCCATTAGCTAAAATCATCCCAACACCACCTGCTTTTTTCACAACATCTCCTTTAGCAGCTCTTGAATTGATTCCTCTATCACACAAAACAATTTTGCCTTTTGCAAGTTTAGGATCTAAAGAACCTTCTAAACATAATGAACTTGAATACCCATCTCCGGTACCTTCACTACCTGAATAAATCAAAGGATATAACTTCCCTGCAGATAATCCTGGTCCACCATAAACACTCATCCCATAGACTATTTTACCATTTCCAAGCTTCACATCAGCTGGGAAATCTCTATCAAGTGTTCCAGCACCAACAGTAGTAACCCAAGGAGCAACATTGGTTACTGTAAGCCCACCAGGGCCACCATTGCCAGCAGAAGCAGAGACAAATACACCTTGTTCTATAGCCCCAAATGACCCGATGGCAATTGCATCTAAATAATAAGGAACAACAACGCCGCCAACACTCAGTGAAATTACAGCAACCCCATCATTCACAGCAGCGTCGAATGCTGCTAGAATATCTGAATCGTAACATCCAGCATTCCAACATACTTTGTAAGCGGCGAGCCGAGCTTTTGGGGCCATTCCTGCAGCAACACCTCTAGCATAGCCGAGTGTTGAAGCTGGAAACACATAACGTCCAGCAGCTATGGAAGCTGTGTGGGTTCCATGGCCATCGGAATCTCGTGGAGATCGGTACTCCGTTGATTCATTCATCTTCCCATTTGTAGCTTCATAGCCATTACAAAAGTAACGAGCTCCTATGAGCTTTCTATTACAAGAAGATGAACTAAAATCTTTACCAGTTTCACACATTCCTTTCCATTTTGCAGGGACAGGACCCAAGTTCCGGTCGTTAAAGCTTTGTCTTTCCGGCCAGATTCCGGTGTCGATAACCCCAATGACAAGATCCGAGCCAAAGTCGGATTCTTTAAGTAACCCAGCACTGTCAGTGGTTTTTAAACCAAGAAACTCAGGAGATCGCGTGGTTTGCAAGTGCCGGACACGTTCAGGAATGACAGCAAGAACATGGGGAAGAGTTTGAAGTTTGAGACTTTCAACAGGGGAAAGCTTAGCAGAAAAGCCATGAAAAACAGTGTTATAAGTATGAATAACACGAGACTCAGCAGGTGAGGTTGTAGCAGAGGAAAGTGAAGAAAGAAAAGAGTCATACCAGTGCTTGTGGAGAGTGAAAATGGGTGGTTTTGCATCGTACTGAACTTTAACAATGAAGGTCCTTGGTTGGTCATTAGTAGAAGAAGAAGAAGAAAAAGAAAAGAAAGAAAGAAGAAGAAGAAAGAAGAAAAGAAAAGAATTAACAGCCATGAAAGAGAAATAGAGAGAAGAAGAGGTTATGGTTGTTTGTTTGTCTCTGGTTTGTCACTGGCTAGCTTTTAAAATGAAAGAGAAAGAAGATTGGTAATGGCGTAATGGGTCTGAGCATATGTGTGGTGGACTAGTGAGTACTGATAATTTAGTAGTATTAACATTATAGTAAAGTATATTGATGGTAGCGGTGGAAGAATTTAAAATTTGTTGATTTTTGGTCTGTCTCATCATCTCATGTCAATTTTTATAGATTTCTTTCCTTTTGAAGTTGGAAATGGAAAAAATAATTTTAAAATTCATTATACTAAAATTAGCTAAAATTTAACTAATAAAAATGCTATTTGTTAAATGCTATTTGGTGTGCCCTCGGATGCCGGGAGGGCACACCAAAAAAAAATGCTATTTGTTGCATGAGATAGTGAAAGTTATCTTCCCTTTTGTTTGAGGGTTTAAATACCGAATATATAGAAATAAATGACCTTTAAAATTTAAAAGACCTCTTAATATATTTATTAGACTTTAATCTGATTTAATATGTAATCTCTAACTTATAAGATGTTGAATAATTAAACTAAAAAAACTAATAAAAATTTAAACTTTTGATATACCTACTTTTTATTTAGAGTGATAAAAAAATGAAAAATTAATTCTTAGCATTGCTCTCTTTAAAAAAAATTATTAATAAAAATTATTATTTTTGATATCCTTTTATGTTTAACCAATTTCAAAATTTATAGTCATAATATATCAATTATCTCATAAAATTAACAGCTTTAGCCATTTTACCCTTTGTACTTATACAATTTTTAAATTACTCCATATACTTATCTATTTTATTTTATTATATATTTATATAATCACATATTAATTATTTTACTTTTTATACGTGTCTATTTTATATTCAACAGATACTTAGATAAATATAGTACTGCAGATACATATAAGTATCTATTTGATACAAAATATATAAAAAAAAATAGTAAATTAATTAATATGAGATTATATAAGTATCTATTATAATAAAAAAATAAATATATGAGATAATCTAACACGCATATAAATATAAAGGATAAAATAATTAAAACTTTCAAATTTAGAGTATAATTGATGTATTATGCCAAATTTATATAACTTTTAAATTAATTGGAGTTTGATGTTTCATGTCTTATCATGAATAAATCTTTTTTATCTTTAAAAATTTTTTATTTTCAAAATTCTTACACCTTTTTCATATACAATTTTAGAAAAATTATATAATTGGTGTTTAAAGTTATTCATTTTTTTTTTAATTTTAATATCTTTATAATTTTTTTTTTGGCACATCCAGTATCTGAACTTTACTTTTGAATATTATTTTGATTGTTCTGACAATTTTTTTTCTCATCGAAATGTCATATCATATTTTATTAATAAAATATCAAAAATATCCCTCAAATAATTTTCTTACTCACTAGATTTTTTCTCCTTCTCCTTCTTCTTTTTTTTTTTCAATCTCTTTCTTTCAATCTAACTTTTTTTTTTGAAATTAATGAGTTTTGGTTAATTAGAATTATGAATTTCAATTTTAAAAATATTTCAAATCATTCATAAAAAATTATTGTAAATTGGGATTAATAAAAAATAAAAATATTAAGATCAAATTATAAAAAAAAATAATAAAAATAATATATAAACAACTTTAAAAAATTAAAGTTGCTTATGTATTCTTTTCGGCAAAAGATAAATCAACGTTCTCATATGTTTTTTACTTTATATTTATTTAATTTAATTGTTGAATATTACCATCATCATTTTAATTTTTTTAATTATATTTTTATGTCAAATAGTCCATAATATTAATCAATTATATTCTTTTCTTTCTTAATTTAGAATTTTAGTTTCAGTTATTTATCATTTTTTAAGAAATCATATTGTGATAAAATTTAGAAGAAAAAAGTAATAATACATGAGATAAAAAAATTAAAAATAATAAAAATAAATTTTGAATATAAAATAAAATAAAATAATTGAGATTATAGTGTAGATAATATTTAAAAAAAGTGAAAATATAAATTGTAAAAAATATTAGAGAGTAAATTAAAAAAATATAAATTTTAGAAAATATTAAAAATTATAATATATATGTTGATTAAAGAATAAAAAGAAAAATAAGAGAAATTAAAATTTAGAAATATAAAAATTTTTGAAATATGTGTACCATTCATAGGATTAGTAAAAAATTTAAAATCAAAAAATAAATAATAAATTAATTAATTAAGTACACTAATTTAAAGGTTTGAAATTATATTTTTAAACTATAAAAATGGTTGATTTGACAATTTTTAAAAGTTAAAAATTTATACCAATCAATGAATCAAGGTTTAAGTTTTGATTTTTCACTATTTCGATTTTAATGATTTCGATTCTAAATAAAATAACTTAAAAAAACACATACACAAAAAAAAATAATAGAGCATGTATCTTAATAAAATTATAGTAAATATATATTTCATATAAATTTATTATGATATATTTACAATTAATGGGCTCGACCTTTCTCCGAATTCTGATTAATTAAAATATATTTTTAAATATATATTTTATTTTACTGATATTAAAGATTGAAATTCTTTTTTATAGTGTATTATAATAAAATTTAAAATTTTTAATTTTTAATATTAACATAAAAAGGGAGAATTAATTCTAAATTTATTATATAAAAAATATATATATTTATTATTGGACTTAGTTTCAGTGTATTTATAAAATCTTTATTTATATGTAAGAAAATATATATTTAATATTTACTAATTATATTTTTTATCTAAATTATTCTTTTAAAATTAAATTGAGATAAAATTATAAAAATAATAATATTTTTTTATTAAATTTTAATGCAGTTAGATATTAAAATTTTAAAATTTAAATATTTGATAAAATAATAATAGTCTTATTAGCAAATATATGATCGATGATAGTATTAATTAGTGAATAAAAAAATTTTCACTAATTGTGTAAAATAGGTGGTGATGTAAAACACGTGGTAAATTATTGGCAAGAGATATCAATATTACATAGTCTGATTCGGACACACATCATAAGTACAAAAGAAAATTAGACCAATGTGTCATGAGACCACTGTGGCCCGTTATCAGAAACATGCATGTATGGGCCCCACCAGAGTTGAGAGAAAAGTCAAGAGTTTTCATATTTAATAGATTTTGAGCTAATCCTTATTATTGTCTCAGTAAATAATGTTTCATTGTTCAAAATTTATTATTATAAAATATATACTGATTCCGCGTCTCATGAAAAGTAAACTCTTTTTTTTTTTTTCTATCCTAAATCACAATCACTTATTATTCTAATAAATTAATTATTATATAAATTTTATATTATAATTTTATTTAATATTATTTATTAAATATATTTTAAATTAATATTAAAATATAATATATATATATAAATTTATATTTTTAATAAAAATAATTATTATTTTATAATTATTATTAAATAAAAAATCAACCTATTTTTATAATACGGAAAAAGTATTTTATATTTTTAATTATATTATATTTATATAGAATTAAAAAATAAAATCATCCTAAAAAATTGAGTTGGGATTATATAGTCCCTTCTTTTTTTAATAAAAAATTTCGAATCCAATTAATGGTATAAAATATTTTTTAAATTTGAGAAAAAAAATTTTGACCTTTTTAATAGGTTTACTATATGTTGTAGGATATTAAGTGAATATTAAAAAATATAATAAAATTATATTATTTAATACTTAATTTTTAATTTCATAAATAATATATCAATGTTTAATATATTAATTTTTATAATTTTATTTTAAAATATATTAATTTATTATTTTCTATATATATTTTTCATCTTTTTTAAATATCAATTTTATTATATTGGAAATTAGAACCATATTGCTAAAATGATTTAAAAAATAACTTTGCAAAGTTGCAACATTCTAACAATTATTGTTCAAACCAAACGAAAAACACTATAACAGTAAATTTGTTGCTTTCCAATTCATTTTTTTTTTTAAAAAATAGAAATATAAAGCAATCATGGAGAAGGGGAAAAAAACAGGGGCAAAAATAGCCAAAAACCTACTAATTGTGAATGGCTTTTCTTTTTCTCTTTAAATTTCTTGGACTTCACCAAATGATTGAAAAATGCTAAGGTCTTAATCATAACATTGCAATTTTTATTTTCTCCATTATCTTATGAAAATGCATTTTAAACATCTTACTTTCAGATGCGAAAATATGCTAAGAACACAACAATTATTAGTTGATTTATTTTCAGGTTGGGAAAATTATAAAGCTAATAATTCAATAATTAAAATTTTAATTGATCATATATAGTGAATATTGTATCTTTTCACTGGTAAATGTAATTTCAAATGAATAAAATTTTAAATTATTCATTAATTTGTTACTATATGTATGAAAATTGAATAAGTAAATATATATATATATACTTAGCCTAAAGAAAAAAAACTATATTTTTCAAAAATTTAACAATATAATCAAGGCTATTTTGCTCAATATATTGAAAAATGGTATCCTAAATTATAGTTGCGAGCTTAAAATTTAGATTTTTGTATTTTATAAAATAATTTATTATTTTTAATAAAAATTTAAAATTTTAAAAGCCTGATCTTGTATTATTGAGTGTAGGTTTTTTTTATTTATTTTTATTATAAATTGTGAAGAAAAAGATTAGCAAAAGAAAAACTATAATAAATAGTGCTAATTACACGGCTGCACGCCTTACACGGACAATAATTTGTTTATCTATTAATTAGCTTAAGATAAATTGTTATCGAAATCTTTCAATAAATGATAAAATGAATGATTTTGAATCACACAAAAATTAATTTTTTTTATCAAGAATATTATTATGATATGGTTAATTAATTGTTCGTATATAAAATATTTATATATTAATTAATATAAAATATATTATTATAATACTTAAATCTATTAAATATGAACTTATCATATTTATTACTTTAAATATTTTATTAATATTTTGATTTATAATTAGTCTACCTAAATTTTTTAATATTATATTAGAGAAAAAAATTAAAATTTATTAATTTTTAAAAAATATATTTACCACTAAATTATATCTAAATATGTTAGTTTAGTTGATCTCTTATTATAACATTTTTCAAAATTTTATTTGATATTTTTTAAATTAATTTAGATATTGATATATATATTAATAAAAAGATATGTAAGCATTGCAAGGACAGCTGTTTATGATTATCATTTTTGAAATAAGATAGAAAAATTAAAATGGGTGTGGGTTGGAAAATTTTGTTTTTTCGATGATTAAGTCTAAGTATTGGTAAAAAAAGTTGCTTCTTCTCCACCTTCACACACTGTACGAAACAATTGATGATAGGGACTCTGCAGAGGACAAAATTTGAGATATATTATCTTTGATTTTTAAACCAATTAAAGGGGGGAAAGGCTAAAATTTCAATAAATTGCACTAATAATTTCACATTAAGATTTGAATTATTTTTTCTCAAATGTAATTTTATATATATCAGGTATGATTTAATAATAAATATATTTATTTAAATAATAAATTTATAATAAATTTTTTATTTTATATATTAATATTAAAAAAATAAATAACATAATTGCATACATATTATTTAAAAAAATAAAGTATCATTTAGTGATATGTTATTAAAACATATAAGATGAAATTATTTTAGAATAAATTAGTGATATTTAATTAATATATTTAACACAATATTTTTATAACAACAATTCAAAATCATGAATAATTAATAAACTATCTTTCATTTAAAAATTTTAAAAAATTAATTTAGTAGTGTTGAAATTGTAATTTCCTTTAAATATAAGATTATAACTTTGAATTTGAATTTATAATAGAATAATTAAAAAATTAAGGTTGAATTAGTAAGGTTGAAACTTGAAAGGAAACATGAGACCCCATGATTCATTGAAAAAATTAAAAACAGTTAAAAAAAAAAAAAGAAGAAAAGAAGAAAAAGAAAATAAACCAAAAGGAAACAGAAGAAGGCAAAAGAGAAAGAGTGGGGTTGGGACAGTTCATATGCAATTATTGAGTTTTTCATTATGAGTGGTAAAAATATTAAATAAGGCAAGGAATAGGCCTCAAGTCAAACTGTACAAGTCCAAGAGCAATGTGGGGGGCATTGGGGATGATATTTTTGAAAGAGAAAATTATATTATATATTATTTTTTATTTTTAAAAATATTTTTTATTTTAATATATTTTTAACATATTAAATATATAATTTAATAATAAGTATATTTTTGTTGGGCAATAAATTTAGAATGGCATGATTGATCCTCCTATCTCCATTGACATATTAAAAAAAATTATTATGTATTTCTTAACATTCATTATATTTTTAATAAACTATATATATATATTAAATATATATATCTAAAAATTAAAAATTGAAAAGTGATATTTTTGAAAGAAAAAATAAATATTTTTAAAAATATTTTTAAAGAAATCTCATTTTTTGATATCAAAAGTAAAACACTTTCCTGTTCATATTTTTAATAAAACTTTTTTCAATATTTTGATGATTTTTGATCTCCTACGACTTTTAAAAGGTTATGTTTGATTATAATTGAAATTAATGCCTCTGAAAAAGAAGAAGAAAAAGAAAAAGAGAAAAAAAAAAAAAGGGTTTGTGAGAAGGTTCTTTCATCTTCAAACTTATTGACCCTTTTAATTCAATTATTGTCTTTTAACCTTTACCAACTTTTGTTAAGCACAAGAAATTAGGTAGTGATAACAAAGTAAAATATGAAAGGAAATCACTTAATTATTATAAAGAGAGTGCCCATACATATTGCTACACCATCGTTTTGATGCTTTTTATATCTTTCTCATCTATTATAAACTTTTGGTTTCTAGTGATTAATTCTTTTTATAGAGAGCAATGTGATAACTCCAATAATTTTTATTATTAATTATTATTAAAAATATCTTTCTATGTATATAAATATTTAAATATATGCTTATATTTTATTTATTTAACCATCTTCAAATGCTTGTAAAATAATTTAATTTTATCAATGGAATTTTTATTTTAATTATACTAAAATTATAAGATTTAGAATTTAAACTTTCAATTATATATATAGAAAACTTATAAATTTATAAAAGAAATTACGAATCAAATAAGTCAAAATTAAAAAATATAAATATAGCTTTTTAAATTTAAACCTGACTCATAAATTAATTTATTTTCATATGTCTATCAATTTCATCTTCTTAAATCTGTCAAGATAGTAAACTAACTTAATAATATTGTGTAAACATTATATATATTAAATATATATATTCATTTATGTGATATATATATATGTATATATGTATAGACACACAAATAGCAAAAAAAAACAATATATGCGTCATATTATAAGTTAAAATGGCTTTTCACCTGTTGATTTAGGGTTTAAAATAGCAAGAATTTTCTCGTAATTCTTACAAAATAATCATCTTTATCTTGGAGACTAATTAATTAAAATGGGCTTTATGACCACTATAGCATGAGTTATTATCTTCTCAATTATGGGTTATTATATACACCTATATGTTGCCATTGCAACGATAAAAGGCTGTACATAAAATTAACTAGCTTTATTAGCTAAAGATTAATTAATAGTAATTAAAAACAAATTAATCATCAAACAAAATTAAAGTTCTCCTCATTTTCTGGCTTGTGAGAATCTTAACCTTTAATTAATGATGAAGCTTTAATGAGCTAAGTATTATCCTCCCTCCATTTGTTTCACTTTAAATATAGCTGTTAGAATTTTAAAAGAACAATCATTGAAAAGTTTCAATATTACTCATAATTAAATCTCATATTTAATAAAAAAGAATAAGTAAAATAAAAAATATAAAAAATATATTTAGATAAATTACAATAAATTTTTTATAAAATTTATAATAATTAATTTTTTTTAATATGTATACACTATTTTTATACGATATTTAAAATAAAACGAGAAAATATTATATATATACATGAAATGCTAAATTATGATCAAGGTTGTCTAGAAGGATTTATAATCATGCACCTAATTAATTAAGCAAGTTTAATGTTAAGGTGTGTCACATTAGGTTTTAATTAATTAAAATTTTAATTCAATTGATGAAATCGAGTTATTTTAATAAGGAGATTTTTGAATTTTAATTTTTTGTATAGTTTTTGTTTTAAAAATTTTCAATTTTTATCTAATTATTTTAAAATTAGTAATCGAACTAATAAAAAAATTAATTTATAATATTTATTATATAAATTATAACCTTTTGCAATAATCTATTATTATCATGAAATATTATTAGCAATATTAATATTTTTTAAAATAGATTTGTTTTTATATTAATAAATATACAAATGAATAATTATTAATTTCTGAATCAAATGGACCAATGTGTTTGTGGGTAGAGAGCAAATTAAAAACACTTTCTTTGGTCAAAGGTCAGTTGAAATTTTCCAATTTTAGTCAAATATTTCCAACAAACAAAAAAAAAGAAAAAGAAAAAGGAACACAAATAATTAATTTGTTAGGTAAAATTACAACGATAAAGTAATGGCTAAAATAATATATCTTATAATTTTTAAGTAATTTTTTTAATTATAAAATATAAAAAATATATAATCAATGAATTGATTTGCGGACATCTAGTTGAAATCACGGTTACATCACATAATATATATATATATATGTACCACGTGCATGCATGTTACTCGAGTCACACATGCATTTCAATTATGAGATTCTTAACATAAAATAAAAGTTTATTAATTGCAATTAGCAGCTCAAATAATTAATTATTATGAATTTCATCAAATTATCATAAATCAGTTAGTAATTTATTTTTTTATCTTGATAAATTTATTAATGAAATTTCATCATTTAATAAAAATATAAAAAAATTGTAGAATGCTCTAAAAAAAATCTAATTAATACTAATATAGAGTTTATTAGTTTTATCAAAAGTAAAAAAAAATTATTTGATAATTAATATAGTTATTATTATTATTTCAGCAGTGGATTGAATCCATTAAATAATTGGAATTAGGAAAAATTACTTTATATCTTATTATTAATTTTAACATACTTTTGATATATTAAATATGTATTCATATGTGTGTGTGTATATATATATTTGTAAGTGGAATATATTTTTAACATACTAAAAAATATATTTAGATGTATTATTTTAAAATGTGGTATTTTCAAAATTTAAATTTGAAAAAGTGAGTATTTAAAAAAAGAAAAAAATGAATATTTTAAAAATAATTTAATTTTTGAGAAATCCAATTGAATAATTCACCTTCACAGTAAATGGACCGAATCACGGGTTCAATCCGCAACACAGGTTGGGCTGGACCAGCCAATGAGAAAATGCATGTAATATCCTATTTCTTTTTCTAAATAATCATCTTATCTTCTTTCTGAAAAAAGTCCATACATAAAAGAAATTTTAGATGGTAATTAAAACTTTCAAAAAAATTCTTTTACCAAAAATGCAATTATTAGGACAGTATAACATTCAAGATTTCATAATTATATAATGCTAAGTACATATATATATACATACAATATTTTTAAATTTTCCATAGCATAACAATTAATATCCTAAGATTTAATATTAATTATTCCTAAATAGGTTAAATCAAAGTAATTTACTTTTATTATTATCTCTTTAGAATTTGGATTTTTATTATAGCATTATTAATAATCTAATTATAAATATAAAAATCCAATACTATTTTTCTTTTCTTCGTGTTCTTGAAATAATATAATTAATGGATACAAGAAACAAGAAACTAAAGAATAAGCAAAGCTTAGTAATTAAGGTTTAGGCGAGATTAAAAGTTTCAAATTGTATTAATAATTAATTTTAGAGTTTGTTAATGTTTCAATTAATTTTTTCCCCTTTTGCAATGGAATTTTGTCGTTGAAGCCTTGAAGGTTGTTTCCCATTATAATTTTATTTAATTACTAATTATTATTTTAATTTTATTTAATTATTAATTATTATTTTGTAATATTAGTATATTACGGCACATTTGAAGATCTTAATTACCATATTTATATTTATGAGAGATTCTAATTTTTTTTTAAAAATTATATCCCTATCAGAATTCTTAAAATTTTCTATTTTTTATCTTTTTGATAATTTTACAAAAATATATAATAACTCATAATAGACTTTGTATATACTATATGAATATAATGAATTGATAAATTGACAAAAAAATTCTAGTAATTTTTTTAAACAAATTGAAAATATGATTAAATTTTTATTTTTTTTTCAATTTTATAAAAAAAAAATTCGTTTTTCCTATTATTTATGTTTCAAAATTTAACATAATATTCAATACTTACCATATATTTCAAAGAATATTCTTCCTTCATTAGGGCGTAAACTGCTGGTTAATTGGGGAACAAACTTTATTTTCTCCATAAAAAGTCTAATACCTAAATTATGAAATTAAAATTATAGAAAACTACAACCAAGGATCTAAATTTAAGGGCTGAGATCATTCAAAACCTGTCTATAAATACACTAATATTAAACACTACTGTTCTTGAAACCCTAAACACCATAACCGCCATGAACATAATAACAAGCAATCTAACTCAGCGAAAGACAAGCAAAGGCCGGCAAAAGATAGAAATAAAGAAAGTAGAGAAAGAAAATAGACGTTATGTTACGTTTTCAAAACGCAAAAATGGGATATTCAAGAAAGCAGCTGAAATCGCCACCTTGTGCGGTGCTGAAGTCGCCGTGATTCTCTTTTCCCAGCACGGAAAAGTGTTTTCTTTCGGAAACCCAGATGTAGAAAATATCGTTGATCGATATATTGCTGAAACAGAAGAAGAAGAAAACAACAATGATAAAGAAGAAGAAAACAATAATGATACTTCTTGCTTAATGGAAAGTAGTATCGGTAACAGTAATAGCAGTTTGAACCAGAGCTTGCAAGAACACGAATACAAGAAATCGCTTTGCAGATTGGAAGAGTTAAAAGGGATTGTTAAGATAATAGAAACGAAGAAAAATATGAATATTGATGAAGAATTTTGGTGGGATTTGCCTCTAGATAATATGGATAAAGAAGAGCTCGAAGGTTTTATAGAATCTTTACAGGAGTTGAAGAAGAACGTTCTGATAAAAATCGATGAAATGGCTTCTCATAAAGCTTTAGGTGAGATTGGTATTATTAACCAGTTTACTGATGAGCATCAGAATGAAATTTTGAATGGTTTGAACTTTGAATATTAGAAGTGATGATTAGTTCTTTAACTATGTAGGTTTTAATTGAGTTTTAATAATAACTTTTTTTAAAAGTTAATTATGGCTTAATTATAGGAAATTAGTATAGATTTTAATATAGAATATTTACTATGTATTTTAGAGTTGATTTTAATATATTATTGAATGAAAACAAGTTCAATATCAAATGCTGTTTGAATATGTCATTTGTTTTCTTTAAATTACACTATATATCACTTAAATTTTTTTTTAAAGATATTATTGTTTTGATATATACTTGATATATCAAAATGTACATTATGTTTATATTTCTGAACGTAGAATAGGTATTTAATATATTAGATATATCTTATACATATATTTCTAAAAAAGTATTTGATTTTTGAAAATAATTTTATTTTTGAAGTATTTTTTTAAAAAAATCCCTGAATATTTTAGTGGAAAAGTAATTTGACAATTCATTATCTTCATTCTTCGTTTTGAAGGAAAGTATTAAACCGAGAAACTCTCTTCCTAAGTTACCAATATGCAGTGACTAATTGGAGCAAATTTTCCTATCGTGTTTTTATTCTATTTACTTAAGTTGTTATATACATATATATAATTAGGAATATAATACTAATGATAAATTAATTTCTTTTATTTCCATGATATATACTCGAAATGCCAAATTAAATGTAAATAAAAAAAATTCTAAGGAACTTTTTTTTTACAATTACAGAATTTCTATTTGTTTTTTATACGAGCTACTAGTTTTAATATTATGTATGTTGCATGTTTATTATGCTTTTTATTAATATGTAAATATATTTTCTATTATATAAAAAGATGTATATTATAATAATTTAAGTATATTATAATAATTTAAAATTCACTAACCATGCAGAAAATATAATGAAACAAAAATAATGGAAATTAGGCAGCAATTATTTAATTTGAAGTTGTTATCAATCAATTTTTCCTCCAGAAGAATCTGAAATTGTTTTCAATTAAGGAAATTAAGATTTGAAGAATTTCAATTATATAAGCGTGAATATACTAATCATATGATTTGCTTTAATAAAATTAAGTATTAATGCAATTGCTTTATGAGAAGCCAATGCATAAAAACGAAAAACAGGATTGTGCAAATCTATCAATGTTGGCACCATTACTTGAAAGATTTCATCATTGAAGGCTTAGGATATTGTGATCTATCAAGTTCAATGGAACCCCACCTGGCATAAATTCAGTGCTTTTAAATCCAAATCGACTATCAAACCAAATTATAATTGCTTTATATGATTCGAATTTAATAATATAATAATATTATAAATATATTTTATTTATAAATATTCATAAAAATCATAAAATTTTAATATATAAATTTAAAAATAATAAAAATATATATATTATTAATTCAAAAATACCACATATTAAATATAATAAATTAATTTAAAATTTTAAAATTCTTCATAAATTTTAATAATTAAAATATTCATATTAGATTAGCTAGGCTTTGTGTTTTTTCTCTGGTTTTTTATTAAAAAGATGTTTAACATTTACAAAATTGAATCTATTTGGTTGGATCAAGTTAATATAATTCCACTAGTTTTTATGGTTTTGGGAGGATTTCTACACAGTTGATTTTTTTTTAAAAAAAATATTTTGGACCGAACTATCCTATGGCTCCAACTGTAAACTTGATCTGACTGACTAATTCTATTCAATTTTAAAAATATTATATAGAACCTTAAAATTATACTCTATCTGTTCTGTTTTTATATATAGTCTGGTAATTATTTCAATGCAAATTAAGAAAATAGCGTTAACTTAGTTTAAAGTTATATTTTTTTTCTTAACATACCCTCCTTAAATGTGATTGTCGTTTAAAATTAAAAAAAAGGTATATTAAATATGGTATAATAATATAAAATAATAACTTAATTTATTAAATGGACGGAGGAGTATTTTTATTTAAATGGTTTTTTTTTTCTATTCTTTGGCATAGAGATTTTTTTTTTTCACATTGTGAGATCCAAAGTCTACTGATTTAATATGCAAATGGTGTATTTCTGTTTTCCATTGCAAGTACATATGTTTAAATATCTTGGTGAAGACATTACAGATAAAAACAATTGTGTCAAGATAAAGATAAAAGCAATGCAAAGCAAAGGAAAAAAAAAAGAAAAGAAAAGAAAGGAAAAATATCTAGAGGATAGATAGCCCATTAAAGATTGTCAGTGCTGTTTCCAACTAAGACACTTTTTTTTTGAGCTTGAAACTAATAAAACACTTTACTCCAAGCAATAATGGCTTCTTATTATAACAGACAACAACGATAGTGATGGCAATGAAAATCAGACTTAACCCATTCAAAGCCAAATCAAATAACAAAAACAAAAACATTGAACACAGCATCTTCTTATCTGTTTTTCTTTATATATATAACGCCTATACATATATACTCAACTCAACTAAAATATAGTTTGAAATATCTTAATGTATTGTTACTAATCAAGTTATCAAAATGAGTTAATATAATACAGACACGATCCATCAATCTATTTTAACATTTAACTAAATTTTACTCTTAAATTAAATTCAACTAAGTCTTTAACTCAAATAAATTAATATCCGACTATATGAATTCTTTTTCTAAGTCTAAACATACTATCGTTACTCATAGAATTGTCAATCTCTCTTGTATCCCATTTAATATCTTTGAGGTCCACTCTTAAAACAACAAATGGTTAAGAGGAATTGATTAATCAGTAAATTTCAATCTAATAACATTAAAATTGAAATTATTATCTCGAAAATAAGGTTGCAGGGGAAATATATATATAAATATATATTATCTATGAATTTTTGTTTTCATTTAAACTTCTTGGTATATATAGCATATATACACGAACCAATTTTATTCCTCTAATATTAAAGAAAAATCAGATATGCCAGTCGCCGGAAAATCCAAGAAATTTGTGAAGGGGAAGGTTTTTTTTTTATTTTTCATTTCTGGTTCGGCTCAAGAATCGAACTAGCAAAGAAACCTATGAAACTATTGCCCAGTGCGTTTGATGAGCATGATGAGTAACTGGTTTATTATTATTTCTCCGGCGAAGCTCTTCTATGAGCAGACGAGTCTCATTCCGGCCGGCAGAATTACTACAATTCCGATAAGATTTTCTCATTTGTTTAGTAGATGCTTCAAGTTCTCTCATTTCATCCAAAACAATTTGCCTCTTTCTGCATTCTATGCTACAAAACCCTTTATCACCCCTGCAATTTCATCAACAAAAATCAAAGATTATCAGATTGAAACATTTTCAAGATTCGCAAATTAATAAAGCTTAGCATGCCAGAGCTTAGCAGCAAGTGCATCTTTCACTGGATAATAAACCTACCCACTAAATAACTAAACCTTAATATAAGGTTCAAGAAAAAAGAATCACCTATACATGTAGATGTCTTTGTCTAGGCTCAAGTTCTTGTTGCATAAATAACAAGATTTGAGATAGCAAGAAAGTTCAATGGTGGCGGTAGTGGTGGTACTAGTGGCGGTGGCGGTGGCGTGTGGTGGGGGATATTGGTGGTGGTGGTGATTTGCTATTTTCATTGCAGATTTTATAACAATATTTGGTTTTCCTTCTGAAATCTGCAAAAGGGTTTGCAACCCAACAACCATTATCAACCCTTTTCTTGAACTTCTGCACTTATCTTGAGAGTAACCTCTTAACGTTTCAAATGGACTCTTGAATTTTGTTAACATTGCAAATAATTCACAGAAAAAAAAAAAGAAAATGAGAAGAAGAAGAAGAAGAAGAAAACAAGAGAAGAAATTGACAAATTGTGAAGTGCTCGATGAAAGAAGAGGTGGATATATTTATAAAACATTATCTTTGTGCATATAATTATAATAATTTTCAAATTTCTTATTAAGTTTTTTATTTGTTTATTTATTTTGAAAAAGTAAAAAAAAAATGCTTTGATGGGTCATGTAATTATGTTTCTTTTAAGGGGGTCATATAATTATGTTGTTTTCGGTGAATCTCACATGTTGAAATTTTTTTTAGCATATATTAATATTTAAATTTTACTGTATAATTTGCTGCCTTCAAAGACCTTTTATTAAAAAATTGAATTAAAAAATATTCTATACCCATCATCATATATTAAAATATTAATTAAAATTTGAATTTTTTACTCATTTTATTCATTAAAATAACTTTTTTAAATGAATATTAGATGAAACATTTTAGTTATAATTCCTGATATTTTATAATTCTAAAAATTAATATCAATAATATACAAGTCAAATATCATTATAAATTAATTAAAAATGATAAAAGATATTTAATATATTAATTTTTATACATTTTAATTGAAATATGCAAAAATAAAATGATATAGAAAAATTAATGAGATAAGCTTATTTTTTAAATATATATATATATAATTAAAGAGACAAATTTAATATACGATGCATGAATATGATTGATAATATTATTTTATTTAAAAAAATTAAAAAAATATTAATCATATATAATTGAAATTGCTGGGAGTCTATAATTTAATAATTAAACAAGAGCATGTGCGAATTTGAGGACATTTCATTTCAATATTGTATGATATGACCCATCACGAATAACAAATTATACCTTTTTCCATTGTCCAATCTGAAAAACCTGCATATTATGAAAGCATTGAATCCTATTTATTTTGCCTGGCCGGAGAAGAAGAGAGAAATTATTTTTTTATTACAATGAAATAATTAAATTAAATCAACAATTTTTTTAAAATTCAGAAATTCAATTGAATTTATAATATAAATACAAGCTTTGTTTTAAAAAATAATTTTTCGTATAGATTTAATCTTAATTTATTTATATTACTTTAAGTAACTATCAATTTAAATAAATCCTAAAAAAATTCAAGTATTAGAGTTAAATTATAAATAAAAAATATTTTTATAGATTTCTTAGTTTCAATATGTCTAGAGAAAAAAAAATAATTGCGTAACAATTACACATATCCTAAAATTTGAAACATCAATGATATTTCTATTTTATTTAATGATTAAACTAAATTTGAGCTAAATAGTATACTGAAATATAATTTAACAGAAAATATATATTTTTTTAAATGATAAAATTAGAATTGATTTTCCCCTTCTAAGATGTATTAAATGTCAAAAAAATTAAATAAATTGAAAAATCTTAAACATAAGATTGTTAAATGCAAATACTAAATAATATATTGCTTTGATAAGAATGGGATGAGAATGAAATGTATGTGTTATCAATTACAGTCGTTTAGATGCTTATAGAGAGATTTTTGTAATTGTTAAGATGCTTTGCTTGAAATTGAAGAGACTAACTATTTACATTAATTTAGTGCAAAAGTTTTGGGAAAAAGATTAAAGAATTTCAAAGATGCAAATTAAAATGCTAATTTTGTAGAGACATGTGTAAAAAAAACTAAAATAAATAAATTAAATTAAATTTTCAATTAGAGTCGAATTTATAAAAAATATAAGAAAATAAGAAAATTGAAAAAATGGGTTAATAATAAGAAAAAAATAAGCATAAAAATACTAATGCTTAATGCATGAAATTCATTCTTTGAAAAATAGACTATGAAACAAGTTCAAATTAAAATCAAAAGAAATAATAGTATAAATTTTTAATGCAATTTATTATCAAGAATATTAAAATTCATGCACTTAATTTTAAGAAAATTACAATTTTAAGCATTCTAATTGAAATTTGCAAAAAAGTTTAATGCACCATTAATATAACTATCCCTGTTTTAAAGAAACAAAATCATCTCATTCGGTATGAAACACCATTATATATTTCTAAGCAATAATCTTTTTTTCCTACATATAAATACTCAAAAAAAATTCTGAAAAACGATATGTTATGAGAGTTTTTTTTTGTTTTTAACAAAATTGTCAGAAAGAATTATAAAATTTACCAATATTTTTAAATTCATCATAATTTTTTATTAATTTATAAATTTATCATATAGTATATACAAAGTTCATGAGCTGATTACATACTTTTCTAAAATGGCTAAAAAATTTTCATAAAATATATAACAATTTAAAAAAAAAATTGATGAGGAGCATAATTTTTTCTTTTTTTTTTTTAAATTTAAAAAAAAACGAAGACAGAGCAATATAGTGGGTGAGGACACATAAGATTAGATACCAATTTCCATCCCAGTTCTAGTGTCGGATTAACATTGGGAGAATAATGTGGCTTTTTTGCAATTTGAATTTTCAGAATAAATTGGCGAAAATTCTCACTAATGGCCTAAAATCAGAATCTTGACTTTTGAGAACTCTTTCGAGGTCACATTCAGTGATTTCTTCCTTTAGTCACAATACAGTGTTTTTTTTTATTAATTATTTATTAATAATCTTTAGAGCATATTGATTTGTCATAATCAATATAATTAACCTTGCCAAATAATCAAGGAATATATAAATAAATATCAATTTTCTTCACGAACAATTGGCATTTTTCTAGCTGCATAGATTCTATATATAAATCAAGTGAATATGATATTTATTATATAATATATAAAATAATCTTATAGGAGTATTTATAAATTAATTATTAATATTAATACTTGCAAAAAAAATAAACAAATTTAACTCTTAATAATTATCTTATAATATACACACTTAGACGCAGTCTAACGATGATGCATAGACTCTTTTTCTATATATCAATACTAGAAAAAATATATTATATAAGGTTGAACTAATTAAGGGTTTGATTTCTTACATGTATAATAAATAAAATATGCTCCAAGTTAAAGAAAATTCGGTTTGTAGATACCAAAAATTATTCAGAACTCAAATTTTTCATAAATATCCAAAAAGTTAATGGATCTTTTCAATTATATTTATCTATTCATAACAAGAACTACAAATATTCTCAACTTCATTAAAATAATTTCAATTACTAAGATTCTTCAAACACCTATAAAACAGTCTCACCCTACACATATCTAATTGCAGAAAAGAAAACCTACAATTCATTGTTACTATAGGCCTCTCCTTTCTTCGATCTAAGCATGGACAAGCTTCAACTACAAAAATTTCTGCTTCTCAGGTATAAAATTGATCATATTATTCTTGGAAATTCATATTTCTACTACTACTACTACTACTACTTTTCTTTTTTATTAATTACATATGGAGGAAAGGGAATAATTAAGACTCAAACCCAAGACCTAAAATAAGAACAACAATACTTATGATCACCAAGCCAAGACTTGGTGGTTATTGCTAATACTACTTACTAATTATTTGTGTTCTTTTGTATGAAAATATTTACAGTAGAAGATCATATGCAATTGCAACAGAAAATAAAAGCATGCAGCCTGTGATGATGTCAGTGATGAATAAAGAGAAAATTTTGGTTGAGAAGAAGGTGAAAGAAGAAGAGAACTTCTGGATGAAAGATCCGAAAACAGGCAATTGGATTCCTGAAAGTCATTTTGGTGAGATTGATAATGCAGACATGAGAAAGAAATTCCTAGCTAGAAAAGGAAAGTTCTAAATCAATTCGACTCAACTGTTTCATTCAGAAAAGGAAATATGACTCCTGTCCTTATTCTATGTATACCCTTGTCTTCTACTAATCAACTAAATAAAATTTATATCCTTTTTAGGGTACTTATTCCACTCTTTCCCCTCTTCACATCAGAAAATATTAACCATGAAAATACTATCAGGTTGCGAAGAATTTCCTTTAAAATTCACACATTTACGTCACTTATTCTAAAATTTTCCTATAACTCCACTTATATATGAGTTTTTTTATAACATATCTAATCCCAAATCCGGATAAAGGAAGAGAGTTGTAATAGATAAGAGTCAGTGTAAAATTTTGTCACATTACCGACCCCAATTAACTTGGATTAAGGCTTTACTGAGTTAAGCATTCTAGAATTTTCTCTTAACTTCATGCTTAGAAAGAAACCAATCATAATTGATGAACAAAACAAGCTTCCATATGATACAAACTAGCCATATCTTATGAAAAAAATTCATATTGTATTGTGTCTATTTGGACCCTGGACTCTATGCTTCACATAAAGTAACTAAAATTTGTTTTCTCATATTTAAGGAATCTTTATGGCTTAATGTAAACTAATCAAAGTTAAGGGATATAAATAATATATACTAAATTCAAAAGCTCCAAGATGATTCTTTTTCATACTATATTCACGGCCAAAATAAATTTGTTATGCATTGGATTCAAAATTGTTGAGAAACAATATATATATATCATGTATAAAAACAAGTACAGTAACAAGTTTCTAGCAAAAAAAAAAACAATGTGACATTCAAATATCACCTACAAGTATAGCTGAATCAGTTCATCACTGACTACAGATGGAGTTAGGACACCAAGATCAGTAAAAAGCAGTGTCAGATATTGAGGAGGTGTATAATCCCTGGCAGATGTTTCAACCTCCACCTTTGATGGGATAGGCACCCCAAAATCAATGGGGCGTAAGGCAGGAGCCATGTCTTTCTGGTCTAGCGGATAAAGACGGGCAAACTGCAAAGTAAAGATTCTATATGTAACTATTCATGAATTGACAAAACTAAATAATAAACTTAACACTAAACTCCTATGGTGAAGTTCTGTTGGTTAAAAAAAATCTTGTGATGACTGCAAGTGGTGTTCATCAAGTGAGTGAATTGACTGATTTATATATTGGAATGAAATTTCATCCTGAATATGCATGATCGAGCATCCATACCTTATAGCTTTCAGCAGTCACGTATACAGGTTTGTTCATGCTGTGTGCCACCAGTGCAATCTGGTATGTTCCCATCATGTTAATTATACCTCCACTTTCAACGACTCCATCTGCTCCAACAAATACCATGTCTACTTCATCCATAGTATATGCCACAGCAGAGTCTATGAGAAGTTTCACAGGAACATCAAGCTTGGCCAGCTCATTGGACAATCGTAATCCTGTCCTATCAGGCCTTCCCTCTGCAATTTTAGAAGCATGAAAAAATTAAGAAGGGGGGAGATACAGGAAGAGTAATTTGTTGATTGATCATAGATTTAAGAACTACAGTAAGAGCAACATAAAAAACAAACTAATAGCTAATGCTGCTATTGCCAACAACAGAGCAACACAACATTCTTGAGTCAAACACCATGCTTGATGGATGATCATTAACTCATTAGTGTTGATGAGGAAAAAAGAACGCGCTTTGTATGTCTACTGTTATTAAATATTCAAAGAAAAAAAAGACAACATGCAATATATAGTTATAAAACTGTGTTAATTTTAGATAGAGTCATCATGAAGGTCAAAATCCCATGCAAGCAATTCAAAAAAGGTTTAGATGATACATAATTTGAAATCTCACTCACACATGCTTCAACACAGATGATAGTGTTCTGAAACAAAACCTGTGCAGAAAACTCGAAACAGTTTCTTATTCTGAGCAGCTGTTTTCAGCACTTCAAACACGACTCTGGAGAAACCATGCACCAAAATAGTGCAGCCATCAAAAATAAAATCTTGACTGAGCATTGCAATGATTCTGCGTGCCTGCAACATAAAATAAAATTCCTTTTACCATGAGTACTCACATGAATGATAGAACAAAATGGTCAAGTAACTAACAGGCTTGGTGGAGCTATAATTAGCTAAAATACCTTATAAGATATCTCTCCAAACTTCTCTGCTCGTTCAATCAATCGAGATTTAGCTGAATTGAAGTCCTCATATTCTAAGGCTGAAGTTCTGGTTACATACCGCATAAACAGATCACAGCCTGCTGTCAAGGAGATGGAGGTTGTGTCCCAAGACTGGACATCATATATAGGATTAGCCATCTCAATGAAAATAAAAACTAACCATAATTATAATTTCTATCATTTGCATTCAAGTACATTATTTTGCTTAAATAAATAATATAAAGAAGCAATGTTGATCAAAGAAAATACAATACCTTCCCCAATTTTCGCAATGAGGAAGGTCAAATACATTAAAAACTTCTAAATTGCCTTCGGAACTTTGTGCACACATGAATCAATACATGCAAAACTTTTCAATTTCCGCACTGTCTGATCATGCAACCCTACAATGGCTGCAAATAATCAAGCTTTCTCATCAACCTTTTTTCTAAGTAAAAACTTTCTCATTTTCCACCCAACTTTACTTAGCTTTCAACCCCCCATCAAAGAAGAGATTCATTTTCTAGAACTAATGTTGAGAATTTAAGCTCCACCAGTTGCTAGTCCAATACCTCATTCAATTGAATTCAATATTTTGATTTAAACAATCATTTTAGCACATCAATGGCCAACACTGGTTACACATTATTCAATTTCAACTCTAATGCACCATTAAATTCCAAAATTTAACATACAAAACATTTGTCTCTAACACATAAAAACATTTTACAACTATATTGACAGAAAAATAGAACAAAAAAAAGCTACTCACTTTGAGCGAATCTGAAGCCTTCTTAAGCTCGATCTCAAGCTCCATCATTGTAGTCGCCTCACTATTCCTAATCACAGCAGCGAGTGCTCTAATCGCCGCGACAGCTTCCGCCAAGTCCGGTTGCTTCCTCCAATTATTGAACTCATCGATCACACTAAACGGATTTCCAGCGATTTCTTCAGTTTCCGGAGCCAACACCTCATCCGAGCGGTGACCGACGGCGGCCTGCGCCTGGGCTAGCCAGTCACTAGTGACAACTCCATGATGCGCCGCACGAGTCTGATAATAGGCAGAGATGTTATTCTTAGGGTTAGGGTTAGGGTTCTGGACAGTGTCGGCCATGGAGAGTGGTGGAGAAGAAAGAGCGAGGGTGTCCGGAGCGTTACGCTGTACGGTGTCGTTTTCTCGTCTGTCGAGAATGAAAGAGGCTGATCTCAACCACATCTCAAGTTAATTGTATTTTTGTGGCGTTACTGTGTCTAAAATCGTAAAAACAGACGCCGGAGACGGAACCGGATTCGTCTTCACGAGACAGATTCCGGCTAGTGTTTTGCGGCGTTGCGTGTTATTATTTATTATTATTATTATTCAAAATTACGATATTAGTACACTAAGGATCGGTTTCGACCGAGGATAACAAAATCAATTTTACTTCAAATGTAGATGACGGCTCAACGTCGCCGTTTCATGACCTTATTATTCAAGACAAAAAAGGTCGCCGCTTCATCCGTAAGGTCTTTACACGTGTGACATGTTTAGTCGCTCGCTCCCCGTTGGCTAATGGGCATACTCATGATATAAAAAATCCCACTTGTGGATATTTTTTAATTAGCTTGTCATAATTAAATTATTTACGTCAAAATTAAAAAATAAATAAAATAAATCCATGTTTATGCATTGATCTGACTTATTCACAAGCTAGACCATAAATTTTAACTCACTTCCAAAAATATATAGTTAATATAATTAATTTAATAAATATTTACCAATATTTTCTTAATATTTCCCTTTGCTAATATTAAATGATACTCCCTATATTTCATAAAAATTATATATTTTTTTCTACAAAATTTTAAAAATACAATTAATACTTTTATAATTTGTATATTTCTCTTTTTTATCTTTATTCATATATTTATTTTATCTTGAAAATAGTTTGAATTATCAATAATTTTTTTATTAGATGGTAAAATAAAAAAATTATATTAAATATAGTTTATAAATAAAAGTAGATAATTATTTTTAAATATCTCAAAATAAACTAATGGATAACTTTTATAGAACGAATAGAGTAATTTATATTACTTTATTAAATTAAATTACTCATGCCAATAAAGATTAATATTAAATAAGAGAGCACAAGGAAATTAATAAATTAATTGATATTTTTAAAAGGAAAATGAATTATAACAATAGACAAATAATAAAAAAGAGTGAACTTCTTAAATAAAGAGATTGATAAAAATTATTATTCAATTTTTATAAAAATTATTTGAACCTTTTTTAAATTTACATATGTTAAAAAATCCATTTAATTATAGTTTTCCATGATGTATTTAATTTCAATTAATAAATATTCAATTGAAACTAAAATTTCAAACTTAATTGACATTAATATTTGTGATTTAAAAATATTCATTATAAATACTTTTATGCGTGTGTAAATTCATTTATCATTAAATATATAATTAATTTTTTAATATAATTTGTAAATATCTATCTAGTTTTATTAAACTTCTTATTGATTGATCAAACTATATTATCCATAAATTTAATAATGAATTTTTTAAATTATGAAATAAATTGTATTTTTTATTCAAAATTAATAAATCATTTAAATTATAAACTTAATTAACCTTTTAATTGAATTGTTGAATTATAAAATTAGATGTGACAATGATTCATTCTTTCTTTATACGATACTTTGAGATTATAATATGAATATATGATTATTATTAAATTTTAATTGGTAATTATCTCAAAAAAACATAATTATCAATTTATTATATTTTCTAAGTTATCCCATATTGTTTATCCAACTTGCTCATGAAATAAACTATTTTTGGTCATTGTCCAATTACACGCAATTTGACGTTGGCAAATGATATCTACTCTTCCCATTTATGGGGAAAATGTACTATGTATGTACGTAATCTTTGCATAATCACTCTCTTCATAATTTTTTATTAGTTAAATATATATAAATTCAATTTAAATAATAATTTTTTTTTCATTTTATAATTAGCATGGATTGTACTAGTTATATATATAAATCATAATATAATAAGTTATCTAATTAAGCCTTTTCCAATTATTATTATTTATTTACTATATGTAATATGTCATTGCTATCTTATTTCAATATTGTATCAAGAAGAATTTAATAACATATCTCTAAGATTTAATTAATTATATTTTGCATCCTAATATTACTAATTGAAAATATAATCACTTATTAGTTACATTATTTATTGTTATTGCTCTAATTAAAATTTTAATTATTAGTGCATATATTTTTAATAATATTGTGCCATGTCATCAAATGTATTGACGTGGCATATTAATATCAACACCACCTCAGTTAGTAATGACACATCATTATTAACGGTATTAACAAGGTGTTAGTGGTAGAAGAATTACTAATACAAAAAATAAATTTGAGGAATAATAATAGGCACTAGTAAATTTTTGAAAGCCGACGGTCGAGAGATTTAAACTAAAAACTAGTTTATATATATACAAAAATTCTCGTTAAAACTTCATATTTTACATTTAATAAGATTATAAACAACAAGAAGTCCCATGATAAGAGAATGATCCAAACAAGGCTCCACCACCATTGCTAAAACATCTTCACCTAATACAACTCCACTTGTTGATTGTTTTCTCTTCACCTGTTTTATCATACATTAAAATTCAATATTTAATTAAAATAATAAATGGGTTTTTACTTATTTATTTAATGATCGTAAAATTAATTAAAGATTAATTAATTAGCTTACTTCTGTAATTAGGCCTCCTGACTTGTCTACTATTCTGCATGTTGACTTGCCAGACCAGCTTTCTATCTTGTAATGAGATGGTTGATTTTGGTCTATTCCCACAATAACTCTACACAGTAATCCTCCTCTTAAAGGTCTGAAGCTTTTTCTTACTTGAAAACATAGCGTTTTCTTGTCAATTTTTGGGCCTGTAGATGTATAGCCCTCCCAACAACGCAACAACTTGAACTTCTACAAGAAAAAATTGTCATAAAATTAATTATGCTAATGAAACTTAACTAATTAGTAGGATTATGCGCATATCAGATTCAACTGAGTTTAAGGCATATTTGAAACTGAATAAATTTGTTCAAAGTACTGAAAATGTCAAATTGAATTCGATCAATATTTTGTAAATTTTTTATTAGCTCATATTTTTATATTCAAACATAATTAGTCAGATTCAAATGAGTATATATATAATTATATCAGTCAGATCTAAATTCAAATAGATAAAAAAAAACTTTAATTCGCTTGACCGATAATACCCGAATCTATTTCAAGAATCCAAATCAATTTTGATAAAATAGGACCGATTGAACCCCCCTCGAACTAGTTTGCTACGTGGAATTCCAAAAATCTACATAGTCTATTAGTTAGTCTTAATTAATTTCATTTATTACCTTTCTTAATAAGGTGAACAAGACCTTGCCTCTGCAATCCATAAGAAGAACTTCATTGCTAGACTTGCAATTGTAATTATCAACTCTGTAAACCACATGGCCATTTGAATCAAAAACAGTGCAGCCTTTGCCACTTAAAACCAAAGATTTCATCCAAATTGTGAAAGTTTCTTGTTCAGATGTGAAGTAATTGGGAGGTGAAATTAGTGTTTGGGGATGCACTTTTGCCATTTTCTTAATTATATGATTAAAGAAAGTTTAGTTTGTAATTTCAACATCTTTGTATGAGATGCTTAAATAGAGGATAGAGGATGCTTAATTAAACATAGTATTATATACCAACTTGGATTATACTTAGGCAAAAAGCCGTTAGCCCAATTTGAGAAATAATATTTTTTTAATTATTTTTTTTTTCAATTTTTGAGAAAAATATGTGGGTTGATCAATTGGGATCCAACAAGTCTGACTTAAAACTATGAAAGTACAAAATATAACGTAATTAAATATATATTTTTTAATAAAATTATATTTATGAATCAAAATTTAATGCATCCCTAATAAACGTTCTATAATTGCAGGAGAAGCCTTAGCTAACAAATTAAATATATTTTTGATATAGTATTTACTTTTGTTTTAAACTGATAAAATATTTACTTTAAAAATATGCTTATTGATATTACATTACATTATAGTCTATCAAATATAATCAAAGTGTATTAGCTAAATTTTTTCGAATTAGTGTATATTTTACTATATTCTTTTATGAAAATCGAAATAAATAATTTATTTTCATTTGACATGTCTTATAATACTAATTTTTTAAAAAAAGTCACGTCCTAATTAACTTGCATAAACAACTTTATTTTCAATAAAAAAAAACTTTATCTTTCAATTATAATTTTTTACAATAAGCATAACAACTATATATTTGATTAGATACTAAATTATGACTTGATAACAAAAAACATATTATTTTCATTTAAATTTTAAATTTAAATTTTAAATATTTTCTTATTCGTATATAAGTAATAAAAGAAAAAATTATATGTTAGATCAAGTTAATAAGAGTACATCTTAATACATATAGTGTATTAAAAATATACTATATGTCAGTTCTAATAACTTTATTAATTATGTACATATTGTTTATTTTAAAATTTTAAAATTTTATTTGTATTTTATGAATACATTTTATGACTTATTAATAAAAATTTATTTTGTATTTTAAAAAAATACATCTCACTTATAGATATACATATATTTAATATATATCTAATATTCTAAAAGTATATAAAAATTATAGGATACTAAAAAAAAAGACATGTGGTGTTATTTTATCTATAATTCATAAATTGACTCATAGCACAAATTTTTTAATAAATAATATTGTCAGCACTTGGCAAATGGTTTTATTGTATTTCTAAACGGTGTTCTTGATGGATTAAACAAAGATATCATAAAGAGTAATCGAAACCAATTTTATTATTATATGATTGAAAATTTTCTTCTTCTTCTTTTTTTTTTTTGGTTTTTCTGTAACTCCATTAATGGAACCTTATCACTTTATGACTATTCCCATATGAAGATTTCATCAGGTCATCTTCTCCAAATCCTTTCTAAAAATATACTTAATTAATTATATTACGTACTTAAAAAGATTAATTACCTTAATTAATCCTTTTTTGTTTTATTTGTTTCTTTTGCAATTTGTTATAATGTAAAGGAATAAAATGAAATTTGATTAAATAAAAATTCATTTTTTAATTTATTTTTTGTAATCTTAACATGTATATGTAATCGAATAAAATGTATAACTTTATAGAATATGTTGAATATTTATTAGAATAAAATTATAAAAATACTAAAAGGTTGCATTTTTTTTGTTTTTATTTAAATCGAGAGTGATGGAAATTGAAAAGGTGTTAACTAGAAAAAGGCCGTGCGATGATAAATATATTAATATCTAAAAAATTTAATTTGAAACTTATCCAAAAGAATTTAATTTAATATAATATAGATTCCTCTCACAGGTTAAAAAAATTATAATAAAACGGATAGATGAATTTTAAAAAAATTTAATTTTTATTATTTAAAAAAATATAATAAAAAATTATAACCATCAATAATTATTATTTATTTGTTGTTAAAATTATCTTCAAAATTATGAATTTTCGAGCTCACCATTTATGTTTTAATATAATTATATTTTGATGGTATTATATATTCTATTAAATTAAAGAATAATCAACTTATTATATAACAAAATAATTAAGAAATATGAAAATTAAAAAGAGAGAGAGAGAGAGAGAGAGAGAAGCATACTACAGCCTACACTACATGTAAATATCAACTTCAAACAAATGGTAAAAAATAAGAGCATAATAGTGATATGATATATGATATTATATATAAAATTTTATTCATATATAACTGAATTAAAAATTCTATTTTTATATTTCAGTGAATTAAAAATTCAAGTTTTCTATATTATCAATTTCAAAAAAGTTGATATAGTTTTAAATTTTCATTCGCATTTTACTGAATTAGAACTTCTGGTTTTATATATAATTATATATGGCGGCTTTAGAATTACTAAAAATTTTGTAGAGGTCAATTGTGCCTTGAGGTTGAAGCTTTGCCAAACATAGACCTTTCATTTAATGTATATTTCTCTTTCACTTGTCCATGGTTGTGATTTATTTAATAAACTAACTCGTTTTCAATTTGCAAAAAAATATAACTTTTTAGAAGCATTTTTGCTTCTTTTTTTTTTAAACTTATTGTTATTAATTCAACATAAATTAATAATTTTTTTATCATCAAAGTGTGGTTTGAGTAAACCATATACGGAAATGGCGACTAGGGTTGTTATTTTTATAATTATATAATTTAAAAACATAATAAATATATGATAAGATTATTTATTTATAACAGATATAAAGTCAACATATCATAATTAATATAAATAAGATTTATGGTTATATAAATAGTAAATAATTATTCTTTTCACTAAGAATATGTACTTCTTTCATTTATAAAATATCGAGTTGGAGTTATAAGTATTATTTCTTCTCAAAATATAATTAATAAAAAAATAATTTATTAAATTCCAATAACTATTTCTTAATAAATTTCTAAAGATTTCTAATATCGATTTTAAATCTATTAACTAAGATAATACCCACCTCTCTATATTTTGATGCACATAAATTATATTATCTTTGTTATTTATAATAATCATGATTTTAAATTTATTGTCCAAGTAAATATATATTTATTATTAAATTATGTCTTGATGTAATTATAATTTTTATTTTAAAAGGAAAAATATTAATTTTATTAATTTTCAAGTTATATATTATATGAGAAGGAAAATTATTATTTTTATCAAATAAATCATAAGGAACAATTTATAAATAAATATAATAACTAAAAATTTAGTTTTTGAAAGCTACTCCTCTGTGAATACTGAAACAAACTTTAGGTTGTATTATAATAATAATAATAAGAACATTATAATGTTGTCCCTTATAATTAGGCTTTTTTTTTCTTTTTTTTATTGGATAAGTACAATAGATTTGTTTTGGAGGAGATATTGATTCATCTTATTTTATTATTACATTTCATAAATAAAAAATATACCATTCAATTAGCGGCGGAGGAGATAGAGTTTATTGGACCGTTCAATATTAAGTACAATATGTTGAAACATATAAATAATCCCACATTGGATAAAATAATAATCTAAAAAACTATTATAATCTAAAAGCACGGTAAAATTAATTTACAAATAAATAGTACATTTTAATTAATAAATTAGTTAATTTAACAATTCTCTTTTCCCAATCAATATAAAAAAAAACATTTTTACATAAGATAAAACATATACGATAATAATTACCTCAATATATATATATATAATAATTCCATTTTAATATATGTATATTTTTGTAATGAATTGTAATAATTGTTAACTAGTTAAAATAAAGCTATATAAATTTCCATAAAAATTACTAATAAATAAATGTTCTCCATGTGTATGTGGCTATGGATTGGATATAAACTAATTGCAAACTGGCAAACACAAAGTGCCAGTTTACCATTATAATTTATACTCATCTCTATTGATTTTTTTTAACTATTCTTTTTTATGAAGAAAGGTATTATGTATATTATTTATATAATAATATAATTTAATTTTTTAAATATATAATAACACATTTCCTCAAAACATAAGCATGTTCTGTCTCTAGAAATAATATCATTAAATGATGGGTATATACGTTTTTTTGTTCTACACAAAATCAAATATATATATATATTCAAATTATTATTATTATTATTTAATGTTCAGATTTTGCTTAAATTGTCTCAAAACGAGTATAAATTATCTTGAATATTTAATTGTAATTTAATTGATTGTATATTGTCAAAACCAAAATTAATTTAATTGAAATTAATTAATTAACTAAATAAGTTGTTGACAATGAAGGCAACCAAATCAATATATCAATATATATATTTTATAAAAACAATATATATGATTTTTTTAATCATAACATTTATATATAATAAACTTGGTCCATATGTATACATTTTTTATATTAATAGTTAAATTTTTAATTAATAACATTTAAATAAATATTTTTTAACTTTAATGGGTATATAATAAATTTAGCTATAATTCTTATGTCATGTAAATTCTCAGCACGATTTGAAAACATATATGAAAATTAAAACTTTTCTTTGGAGAAATATATATTTATTTTACTTAATATTTTTGTATATGCTCTTTACTTAAAGCTTAATAATTTTTGTTGCATGTTTTTATAAAAAAAATTTAATTATATAATTATTTTATTTATATTAATAATTAAAATGTTAAAAATTATATTTAAATTAATGAAAATTACAAAAATACAAATTAAATAAAAAAATATAATTAAAACCAAGACGGTTTTGCTACGAGTAATAAGATTGCCTACACAATTGAGCCCTTACAGTTGTCAGAAGTCAACAGTGACAACCCCGACAAAAACCTAACTCCTACAAACTGTAACTGTCCCTCTCTCTCTATTTCAAGGGCATTTCGGGAATATCAAATAAAAGCACCGTTATTATAGAATGACGTCGTTCTACTATAAACGCTGTCGTTTTAGGCAGTCGAGTCTATGAATGATAACATGTACATGTATGCACGTTATCATAAAGTCTCTATCTTTATCAATGCCAGAGAAAAGAAAAGAAATTAAAAATATATATATTTTAATTGGCAATGTATTGAAAATAAATAATAATAATAATAATAATAATAAAGAAAGGGAACATGGCTATCATTATATGGAAAGAGGGAAAATAAAAGAAAGCAAAGGAAAAGAAAAGAAAGAAAATATTGACTAAAATAAATTGTTTTATTATCAGAGGATTTTAATTTTATCATATATATGTATATTTTGAAGAAGAAGAAGAAGAAGAAATTTAATATCAAAGGGTAAAATTGTTGGAGTTTTTATACATGAAAAAGCAAGAAATTTTGCGCCTTTTTGTTTTATTGTTTTTCTAATTTTGTGTGAAAGGGATGAAATTCACGATCATGAATTGGATCGAATCGATTCTTAGAAGAAAATCGCTATCTGGGTAGGCGGGGCCTTTTGCAATATCACCACCTACCCGTTTCTTTTTGTCACGGATTCAATTTGACTTACGTGGCACCAGTTTCTTGGAGAACAAAAGATCTTGATTCTGATGTTTATTATTTGTTGTTATTGATGATGAGGTAACATTTGTTTCTTTATTAGAAATTTGTATCAAAACGAAAATTAACTTCTTGTAGGAAAAATTAACTTCAAGTTGTTTCAGATTCTTACTGTACTTTTGAGCAGAAAAATAAAATGGGATATGGAGGCTCTCTGGTATCAGAAGTAACTGCAGTCAACAACAGGATGGCTGCCCTGAGTGATCGTCTTACTGTTAATGGGTTTTTGCATTCAGAAGGCATTATGGAAAAACAGTCCCATAGTGATCTTAGTGAAATGGTTCCAACTCAGTCACCCAGTTCAGAGGTATCAACTGCCCCACAAGAAAATAAAAATACTTTTGAGGGGCAGGGACATTTGAAAGAAGAATTTCCTCCATCACCTTCAGATCATCAGAGCATTTTGGTTTCCTTATCTTCCCGGTGTGTGTGGAAGGGGACTGTTTGTGAAAGGTCTCATCTTTTTCGAATTAAATACTATGGTAGCTTTGATAAACCTTTAGGTCGGTTTTTGCGAGAACATTTATTTGATCAAGTAAGTTGTTTTTTTTAGATTTGTATACTTCTGTTTATAAAATATGGACATAAGCTTTAAAACGAACACTAATTATTTCTCAGACCTATACTTGCCGCTCTTGTAATATGCCATCAGAAGCACATGTTCATTGTTACACTCATCGACAAGGAGCTCTTACCATATCTGTTAAGAAATTATCAGAAATACTCTTACCAGGTGAAAAGGATTTAACGATCTGGATGTGGCATAGATGCCTGAGGTGACCCAGGAATAATGGTTTTCCTCCAGCTACACGGAGAGTTGTGATGTCTGATGCTGATTGGGCTTTATCTTTTGGGAAACTTTTGGAACTCAGTTTCTCAAACCATGCTACTGCAAGCAGGGTGGCAAGCTGTGGTCATTCTCTGCATAGGGATTGTCTTCATTTCTATGGGTATTTTTCTTAATCTCTTTATTTTATAATCCTGTTCGTAATATAGCTTTATCAGCATCTAAAGTTTCTCATGTTATGTGGAAAACTTAGCAATCTTGACAATGATATTATCTTAGTCATGAAAATGAATTATATTGGTGTTATCTTAGTCATGAAAAATAATTTATGGTACGTTATAGAACCAATAGCATACATCCTTTTTGGATAGCCATGTACTTTAAGAGAACCTTTAAGTTTGATGAATGAAACTGATTACTAAGTTCATTCTCATAACTGCCCCAAACAATATGCACAATAGTACTAATCCTTGTCATTTTTAATAAATCCTCTCTTTGTGTGCGTGTCTGTGTTTCTCACTGACTTTGTATGTGCAGATTTGGGAATATGGTTGCTTGCTTTCGGTATGCATCAATTAATGTTCTTTCTGTATATCTTCCACCCTCAAAACTTGATTTCAGCTCTGAGAGCCAGGAATGGATACAGAAGGAAACAGATGAGGTGAAATGGTCACCATTTTCGAGTTTTCATGTGAAATCTCTGTATATAAGTCAGGTGATTAAGTTATCTTTTTGTAACAGGTTGTTGACCGGGCAGGGCTTCTATTTAATGAAGTAATCCATGCTTTGAGTCGAATTGCTGAGAAAAGGTCTAGTACTGCCACACCTGATGGTGGAATGAAACTTCCTGAATCAAGAGGCCAAATTGGAGAGCTTGAAGCAATGTTAAAAAAGGAGAAGGCAGAATTTGAGGTGAGGCTTTCTGCAAGCATTAACTTTTCTAGGCCTTAGCAATGTCATTTTAGATGCATGACTGTTGTGTTCATGTAGACTATTTAAATAATGGACATGTATGCGGATGAATTGTGAATTCCTAGTCTAAGTAGCATTTTAATCCACCAAGTATGAAAGCTTTTATGTCGCTAGGATGAACTAAAATTTACTTGCTAATGCTCTTTGGAAGTACAATTTTCACTGTGTTTTAGTTTGTTGTTACTTTGTTAGGCCAATAGATTGTTACTTTTTAGGCCAATAGATTGTTACTTTTCTGATTTACCCACAAGTTTACTTTCGTTTCTAAAATGGTTGGTAGTTAATATCCTTCTCATTGAGCAGACTTAGAAACATGATAAACATTGTTTTTTGCATAGTAATGTTAAAGCTTCTCAAGTTAGTTCTTTTTGATCTCATAAATGGGCTTCATCACAAAATCAGATTTGCATAAATTCTCAAGTGCCCTTGAATTTCACATTAATACATCCTTACATGCCTTTGAATTTCATATTAATATGTGCACAAGAAATTTTGGCTTCTACAGAACTTTCATGGTTTTTTTATTCTAAAACAAATATTTTTACATGAAATATTTTCTCTACATAATATGACTTTTTGATCCAAAAGTTGATTATAGGTTTTGTTAGAATAATTTCAAACAAACGATTTGGACTCTTTGTTTTTATTTAAATTAATGGTTGGAAGTGCCCAATCTTTTATTAGTTTGATTTATGAATGGAGATTAAATTCATGAATGCAGTTGATAACTCATTTGAAGGTGGATTTGGCCGTTTTATAGGTATTTCAAGTCCACACTCATAAAGTCATACTCAAAAAGTCATATCTGCATTCCCAAACTTAACCTTAATTCATGAAATAATCAAGAACAGAGCCTATGTGTTATTACAAATTCAATTCCATTGAACCTACCTTTTTCTATATTTTTTTATGTGATTTCTAATTGTTCTCAATATTGTTTTAGGAATCACTCCAAAAAGCTTTGAACAGGGAAGTGAAAAAAGGTCAGCCTGTTATTGACATTCTTGAGATTAATAGGCTGCGGAGCAATTGCTTTTTCAATCTTACATGTGGGACCATTGCCTCATTTATGCAGCCAGTTTAGATAACAACAGCCACCTTGATGATTTGAATTTCTCAAGTCCAGGACACAGAAAAATCCCTAGCTAATTCCGAGCAGCTTGCGGAGATGAATGTGAATGACAAACCAGATAAAGTTTTTAGTAGTGGTGCCTCCCTTCTTGTAGATACAGAGCTGCATAAAATCTCAGATAAGCAAGGAGGATTCGACAGCAATTCTAAGCAGTCTGATGCAGCCCTTCCAGAACTAGATATGGGTCTAGATTCTAAAAATGGAAAGGAAGGCCATGCTAACCTTTCTGCTGCCTCGCCCATCTGTAATCGACCTGAGAGTCCAGAAGGCAGTGGAAATGTTCGCAGGACACTTTCTGAAGGACAGGTTCCTATCATGTCAAATTTGTCTGATGCCCTTGATGCTGCATGGACAGGTGAAAATAACCCGGGAATTGGAATATTAAAGGATGATTCTAGTGTGTTTTCTGATTCAGCTGTGGAAGATTCAGCAACTACATTTACAGCACTGGAGAGTTTAGATTTTCATAACCGAGTGGAAAATCAAAATTGGCCCAAAGTCAGTTATTCACCTTCACCTGCATTGTCCGCCAAGGGCTTTGATATTACGGAAGATTCTGTTAGCTACTTGAGGATGCCCTTCTTAGACTTCAACCGTTCGTTGAACAAGAATTTCTTAGCAAGCTCTGAGAAGCTTGATACGATGGGCGAGTATAATCCAGTCTATGTTTCTTCCTTCAGGGAGTTGGAACTCCAGGGTGGGGCTAGGCTCCTTCTGCCCGTGGGTGTAAATGACAGTGTCATTCCTGTGTACGATGATGAGCCTACAAGCGTTATATCTTATGCTTTAGTATCATCCGAGTATCATAGGCAACTGACTGATGAGGGGGATCTCAGTTCTTCCTTAAATTTATTTGATCCTGTTGCTTCTCAGTTGTTCCTCTCTGTTGATGAATTACCCTTTGATTCTCATAGAAGTCTTGGGTCTATAGATGAGAGTATCTTATCACGTAGCCCTTTGATTTTAGACCCACTCACTTATTCAAAGACTATGCATGCCAGAGTTTCTTTTGGAGATGAAGGCCCACTTGGTAAGGTGAAATATTCTGTGACTTGTTATTTTGTGAAGCGGTTTGAAGCCTTGAGGAGGATATGTTGCCCATCTGAGCTTGATTTTATAAGGTCTCTCAGTCGTTGTAAGAAGTGGGGAGCTCAAGGAGGCAAGAGCAATGTCTTCTTTGCAAAAACCTTGGATGATCGGTTCATTATCAAACAAGTCACAAAGACAGAACTGGAGTCATTTACAGAGTTTGCTCCTGAATATTTCAAGTACCGTTCTGAATCAATTAGCTCAAGAAGTCCAACATGTCTGGCGAAGATTCTGGGCATTTATCAGGTACTTGATCTTAACCTTAAAATGCAAACTAGGAAAGCTATCCTAGTTATTTGATTTAACCTTATGGCTTGCCAGGTGGTATTTGATTAACATGTATTTTATCACTCTTTATTTTGTGATTATATTTTCGACCGAGCATTGGCGCCCATCTTATAAACATAGATCAATGGTGGGTGTGAAGTGCTAAGAATTCTGGTAATTTTTATGCAAGTGCATGGCATTTCATGCAGATATTAAACCTTCTCTATCTTCACCTGAGCGCCCATCCCCAACCCCAACTCCAAAAATAAAAAGGTTGGAGCTAGTACAAAGTAGAGTGTGAATTTTATGATTTCTTTCAAGTTATTAAAACTGATCTCAGAAATTGGACTGATCTCAGAAATTGGTGTTGCACCTCTTTCTCTGCTATTAATTGCCAGAGGATTGTGCCAGCACTTTGGCCAAGTGGTGCATTAGGCTCCTAGGTGGCATGTTTTTATACTACACTTATCTAAATAAGATTTTTAAAATTGCTACAGGAGGCTTGGGGAAATGAACAAAGCATGAGAAGAAGTGGCTTAGGACTGCCTCTTAATGTTCTTTATTTATTTATTTATTTATTTTTGTGAAAAAACGGCTGTATAAAACTGATAAGAAATATGAGGAATTTTATATTGTCATCTTTGCATCTAAGCTTGGTAATTTTATATTGAGCTTCTCCATACAAAAGATTTTTTTTACTACTAGAACTTATGTGTTCTTGCCTTTATGTTGGAAGGTTACGTCAAAACATCTGAAAGGTGGGAAAGAATCGAAAATGGATGTTCTGGTTATGGAGAACCTTCTGTTTGGAAGGAATGTGACCCGCCTTTATGATCTTAAAGGATCTTCCCAATCACGATATAATCCTGATTCTAGCAGCAGCAATAAAGTGCTGCTAGATCAGAATTTGATTGAAGCCATGCCAACTTCTCCTATTTTTGTTGGTAACAAGGCAAAGAGATTGCTGAAGAGAGCTGCATGGAATGATACTTATTTCTTGCGGTAAGTGTTATAAGTGTGGAATGAGTGGCGTTGTCCATCCCCAAAACACACGTGCGCACGCACGCACGCACCCCTTCTCGCAACACTCACTTTTGCGTGGTGGGAGAAGGTTGGACATTGGAGGAAACATTTTTATATTCTCTCTGAAAAATTACACATCAGAATTATTTAGTTGTACAGGCCATTTGTAATTGCAGGTAAAAGAAATACTTCCCATTTTTAATTTGTTTTGTGTTTGTATTTCAGTCAATTGATGTAATGGATTACTCATTATTGGTTGGGGTGGACGAGGAGAAGCATGAATTAGTTCTTGGAATCATTGATTTCATGAGGCAATATACATGGGACAAGCGCCTGGAAACATGCGTGAAATCATTGATTTCATCAGGCATACTTGGTGGGCCAAGGAATGCATCCCCAACTGTTATTTCTCCCAAGCAATACAAGAAAAGGTTCAGAAAAGCGATGACTGCATCTTTTCTGATGGTCCCATATCAATGGTCGCCTCCCTCTATCGTTCCAAGTAAATCCCAATCTGACTTATGCGAAGATAACGCACAAGGTGGGACTTCAGTTGAATGATTCTGGAAGATCTTGTGCTCGTACATTTAACATATGAATTTTGGGACAATCGTCCCGCATGATTTTTCCCATGTCCATGTCTTTTTTCCCTTATATTTTCATTCTTTTTTATAGGAATTACATTGTATGTTTAGATAAAAAGAAAAGCTCAATTATTTGTAGGAGAAGCAGAAGCAAAAGCAGAAGAAGGCTGTTAAAAGCCATTAGAATTTCAGGAAAGAGGTTTTAAATTGGATGATCTCTTGATGAAATCTCTGCACAATGTATTTGTTCATCTATTTACAGTTGCAATTTCTGTAATCAAGGGTATATTACATTTTGCAGTTTAGTCAACTTAGATTTGATTTCATTCTCAATCTTGTATTTGGCTTTTGTTCCTTTTTAGGCTTTTTCATGGATCTGTCTAGTCTTTTAGTACTGAATGCCTTGACAATGAGCTGAACAAAAAAAAATGAAAGCGCAAAACTGAAATTTTGATATGCATTGATGAAATTTACAAGAGATATATTGAATTCCATAAAATTTAATTCATACAGGTGAAATAAACATTTTCTTTCATATCAAACATTAAAAAAAAGGTGAAACTTCAAGTGAAGTCACAATTGTTTTTTGTGAACTTCATTTATACACAGCAGAATTTTAGTCATTTATCAGCAGAATTTGTTAAAACCACTCCATTTGAAGTCGAAGTCTTCTTGTATAGCAGTAACACCAGTGTGAGTGTTATTGAACTCACTGCCATGAACAACCTGAATCGATCTTTGTTGAAGCAAACTGATAATCTCAGCATCCCTGGATTCAATCAAATATGTGAGAAGTTATATTATGGATTGTGTTTCAGGGTAATGATTGGATACAGAGAACAGTGACTGAACATATTTCACCACAAATACCGAAAAACTGCAATGGAACCTGTCAGAATATAAATTGAAAACCTGTTGGTGTTAGTATAATTTACCTGGAATTGTAAACTGTCGTTGGAAGCTGCTGATGAAATCGAGGACCTTCATCAAATCCTTCGCAAATGATCTCTCCACTTTCATCTCTATAACAAATTATACCCTCTGATTGATTCTCAAAAACCTGTTAAAAGAAGTATAATAAGAAAATAACTCCAAAAAAAAAGTATAATAAGAAATCAAGAAACTCCGTTTCTTATCATAATTCCTTTCTTGAATGAATCATGATTACTTTCTTGAATGAAAATGAAAAATAAAGAAAGAAATTGTTTCAGAAGAAATAATACCTTATTTTTGAAAGATGATCTGACTTGAAGTCCTGCTGCTGTTTTCTTGAATGGAAGTTGACTGTGTTTGAGCATCATAGTTTTGCTTCTAAGCTTCATAGTTGGACCAGAATTTTGAACAAAGATGTGATTAGGAGAAGAAAGGCAATAAGCTATAGCCATTGATCATATGCAAGAACAAGAAGAAAAGAAAATGAAAGAAAATTTAGGAAAAGTTTCTTTCTTTGAGTTTCTTTGATCTTGGCGATGAAAGTGATTAAATCTTTAGCTATGACAGAAAAGAATAATGACTACTACATTACAGGTTTTTTTTTTCTTGGTTAATATAAATTAATTCCATTATTGACAAGGGGGTGTCTTGTCATCAAGCATTATATGGTTAAATATAAGAAAATGGACCCCATTTTGCTTATCTTCTACCTGTTGATTATGGTTGGTTGAATCTTGGTGGGTTTTTTTTTTTTTCACAAGTACTCCATTGTCAAATAGTAACGTTCAAATAGTAAAAATTTGAAAAAAAAATATATATAATCGATCCCAATTAATTTTTGAATTAAATTATTAATAATATTTGAGATTCTTTTACCTGTTATTGGCCCAGTCACACCATATTTTTTTCCATTTATAATTTCAATTCAACAATGGCTAAGTTATAGCCTTTAAGATAGGATAGATATATCATATCAAACATCATTTCTTACAATATGTTAGCGATTATAGATTGAATATATATTGGTTTTTACAGTACTAAAAGTTCAACGTTGAATTTGATAATATCTTTTTTCAGTCTTCTTATTGTATTTGAGTTACGTTGAATTGAATCTGAATTTAAATTCAATTTCCTGATGAATTTTATTAATTTAAATCCTCACTCAAATTTATCCAATTTATTTTGAACTTATTTCAACTGAAGCTCAATTTAAGTCAATAACAATCTAAACCTAATAATTAATGGTATATTCTGAATTTGAAGCATGTCGATCGAATTCAATCAAGTAACATATATAAAAAAAAAAAAACTGATAGACCAATATTTAATTTAAATTAAAAAAAAAATGTGTATCTCTATTGACAGTTTAAATTTTTAGTAGAAAAATTAGTATTTTTTATAGTTAAAACTGTTAATGCAGGAAAAAAAATATTAAGATAAATCTGTCCAAGAGCATCAACGATATAAGGCTATCTTTTTTGCTTCCAAAAATTTCCCTTTAGTATAAAAAGGAAAGAAAATAAAAAGCCATCAATTAATTTGAGCTAAAAACAAAATAAAATAATTGTAATAACCCACTTCTTTTTCATGTAAGTATCACTTTCTTTAAAAGTTTCAAAGAAAAAAACAGATGAAATTATTTTCAAAAAAAAAATAAATGGAATTATGAAAAAAATACTTTGAGATTATAAATTTTTCATTGTGTAATTATTTTATTTTTAAGAGAAGACTAGAATTAACCTTTCATATATATACACTGTCTCCTCTAAATCTCAAAGGTTACTTATCTACCAAATCGAATACTAAATACATTATTATTAATACAAATATACAATGCTTGATAAATGGACTTTTTCAATAGTGATTTTATTGGTGGAGCCAGTTCCCATCAATCAATATCATCAATTCATTAGTTTTTTTTTTGATAGATCAATTCATTATATATATATAAATAAATACTTTCATTTTTTAAATTATTTTATGTTACAAAAGACAAATAATTGAGCTTGAAAATTCCCCTATGTTTGTTTTTTTTTATTATAATAAACAATATTAGCAAAAAAAATTTCCATCAATTTTTAGTTATTAGAGGTTTTTCAAGTGTTTTCGGAGAATTGCAAAGAGCGAGAGTTAACTAATATTTTTTTTTCAAATTTATAAACTTATTTTATATTTCAAAAAATAAAAAAAAGTTTATTATTTTTATTAAATAAATAACTTTATATATATATATTTTCTTTATTTTAATATGAAATTTGTATATTAATGTTTATAATAAGTAATATTAAATATGAAAATAATAGTTATTTAATATATATATTAACTAATTTATTAAAACAATAAGTGTGATTTTTTTACGTGTAAAATGGCAAAGACAGGACATATATTTCTACAAAATCATGGTATTTTTACATAGATATGATAACTTATATATCTCAAAATACACACGTACAATTTATCAATGTGGGATGAGGAAGGTCGAAACTTCAGTCTTTCCACTGATCAACACACAAGCCATATCTACTAGGCTCAGCTAGCCGGTTAAGACAGTCACACTTCGTATATAAATAGTTAATTATTTTTTTTAAGGTATAAAGAGACAGAGACATGACATATATCTCCACAAAATCATAATAATTTCATAGAGATATGCAAATTTATATATCTCAACACACACACACAATTTACTGATGTAGGATAAAAATGCCGAAGCTCCGAAATAATAAGTGAGTTTTAATTCAAAATAAATTAAGAAAAAAATATATCTAATAATTTGGAGTGAAAAAAATATTATTTATAAACAGTTAATGGTATTAAATAAATTCTTAATGTGTAGAAAATTAATAAGTGAAGGATTTAATGCAAATAAATAAAATTATAAGAGTTTGATAGCAAAATGGAGTATAGTTAAGTGAGGGACCAAGATGTGTTTAGCCATGAATTTAATATAATTTAAAGCTTAATCATAGAATTGGTGAAATTAAATATTAATGTCAACTCCACATTAGAGCCACAAATATACAATAAGAAACAATTGTTTTTAGGATAGTTTTACTAATATATACTTATTAATTTAATAGACTGTTTATCCTATTAATTAACCCACTAAATATATTGATTTTTTTAATATTATTAACTTAAATTTGCAATATTTCAAAATATTTTTTTTCTCAAATTAATAGGCCTAATTTTCATTTTACAAATAGTTTAAAATATATATCTGTACGTATTTTTTATTATAACCTTATTTTAACATGAGCTTGTTAATTTGTTGTTAACTTTTTACATAAATTAAAATTAATTAATTATTTAAAATTAGTTAATTATCTTAATATAATATATATTCTCAATTTTCAAAATAATTATCAATAAATAATGAATTGAAAATAAAAATAATTAATAAAAATATTTTCAATAAATAATATTAAATATAAATATAACAAATATTTAACATGTTAATTCAAATATTTAATATATTAATCACAATATTTGTCCTAATAAAATTATTATTTTTATAAAAAAAAATTATCACAATAAAATTATTACTTTATATAATACTCTATCCATCTTATAAAAATAGACATACTTTTTATTTAAAAAAAATTAAAAAATAGTTATTTTTATTTAAAATATATATATATTTTTTCTATTATATTTTTCATTTATCATGAAATGTATTTAATAATTAATATAAATTAGAATTATTATAAAAATTTAATATATTAACTAACTTATTAAAATAATAAATGAATTATATTGTGAGATAAGTATAAAATAAAAGTGAGTCTCTTAATATCAATTATTATACTCTCACTTTATCTATTTGAGATGGATAATTTTTTTAATTATATTCTTAATATTAACGAGTTAATTAATAAAGTAAATGTATAATAATTTTAATATAAATGACTTAAAAAATAATATTTTAGTCTATTTAAAATATTTTTATATAATATTTTAAAGTTTTAATAATTTTTTAATAGATATATGAGATAAATACAATGATTTCACTTATATGGAAAGAGTAATTTATAAAAAATAAAAAATAAATTATAATTTAAAATAAATAAAAATAAATATTTTATTTATCAATTTAAAGAGGAGAAAGCGGATGTTTATTTATGATTTTGCATGACAAAGAGGAAAAGCGGCTTTTCTAAGATTTGGATTAAAACTCATAACGTAATTCAAAAAAAAAACGTAAGAGCCACGTGTTGCTATATGGGCTATGGCACTATTCAACAAAAAGCCCGCCCAATATCACACGTGACATTCACGTGATTTCCTCCATTTTGCCAATACTGAGGTCAAACCGGTCTGGTCAAAGGAGGAATAGACTGTCTATGGGAGAATTGCCAAAAGTCTATGAGGTTATTATTATTATTATTATTATTACAGTTAAGATTATGAACTATAGTTTATGATGAAGCTTTCTCTAACTAGGACCAAACCAAGATTTGAAATTACACTGGCAAAATTAATTCAATAACTATCCATAAATATATTTTTTTAATTCTATAAAATACTAGATGTTTATGTTATCCCATTAAAATGCATTTCAGAGAATTTATAAAGCGATCAGTGAGTCAGTGTGTTTGTTTTATTGCAAAAAATAGTTGATTTTTTATTCCATGATAATGTGAAAAGTCGATGTCTCACCGTGTATTATAGATGAAAATCATTTAATTATGTGTTATTCTAATAAGATAATTCAGAGAGTTTCTTAGTATGTATAAAGTGATTAGCGAATTAATTCACTTATTCTATTGCTAGAATGGCTTATTCTATGACTCATTCTACTACCCTTCTTATAACCTTGCATTTGCAATTGATTTGCTATCATACATGGTATTCTCCTGTCATAAAAATGGTGTTGCGCTACCTCCATCGGCTTTTTTTTTTATCTTTCTTTGTAGATAGTCTGGTTAGAGACTTTGGAGTAGGTTAAGACGCAAGTTAAAACCCCATTAAAAATGTTCATGTGTAGCATTGTATGAGTTTGATGATTAGGCCTTTGACTTCCAAACAATGAAAAATTCTTGACTGGATTAAGCATGAAATGCTTGCAAAACCAAATTTAATTCAGCAATATCAAGTTATTATGAACAAACAATTATATATAGTAGTAGTATAGTACCACTTTCTCATTGATTCATTCACATTTTTCATTTATAATAACATTAACCATTAGAGCATCATCTTGTTTCTAATATTAATTTCTTGTACAAAACAAATATCATATATATAAATGTGTGTGTGTATATATATATATATATATACTCAACTTTACTACCATTAGAATCCATATCATGATATATGATAATTTTTTTATTGACTATAATCTACTGTATCCCATCTTATTTATTCGAATTGGAACTAGTAATAAATAAAAAAATGACTTAATATATTAATTATTCTCTAAATTTGGTAATTTTAGTCATTTTGCCAATGTATTTATATATTTATCAGATTATTTTATATATTTATTTATTTTCTTTTAATAGACAATTATATAATCACATATTTATCACTTTGTCTATTATATTTATATTTTTTGTATAAAATAGATATTTACATGTATATGTAGTATTATCTTTGTCTAGATGTCTCTTGAGTATGAAATAGATAAATATAAGAGACAAAATGACTAATATGTAATTATATAAATATGTATTGAAACAAAATAAATAAGTATAAAGGATAATCCGTGAAATGTATATATAAGGGAGCAAAATGATCAAAATTGTCAAATTTAAGTTCAAGTTTAAGCGATAATTGATGTATTAGGTCTATAAAAAAATTATATATAGGCAAAGATACATACATACATATATATACATATATATATATACATATATATATATATATATATATATGCAAACAAAAGAAATTGCTGGAAAATAAAGAAAGAACTACTAAAAGCAAGAAAAAATGAGATCATATGTCAGCTGTAATATGTGCACACACGCACTTTTTTTTTTTTTGAGATATGCACAGACGCACTTAAGAGAACTAAGAAGGATCTAAAGTTTTCAAAATCAATAATAAACTTCCCAAATAGAATGTCAAAGTAAAAAATAGGAAAAAAAATATGTAGCTAAGAACAAGAGATTTATAAATCTAAATGTAGCTGAGAACAAGAGATTTATAAATCTATCATTTTTATATTTCTTATACACACAGTCAGTACCCGTGTATGTATGTTCTTTTTTTGCACCTCCCCCCAAAGCACTCACTCTTCTTTAACTTTTCATGAAGTACTCTTTCGCCTCCTTCCTCAGAGAGAGAGACCAATGGACTAACATATTATATCCATCCATGTCACTGTTGTGAAGACACTGTGCTGCCTGTGGTGTCATTTGTTCAAACAGGAGAGTACAAGACTGGTTAATTAGTTATAGGCCCATGTGGGTCGTCTAGTGTAACAGTATTTTAGACCATGGTTCCTTCCAAGTAGTAAATTTAACGTCTTTTTCTCAGCCTCCTTCTCAAGACAGTTTTTGGGTCAAAAAATGGAGGAGATACATAATAGACTAAGATTGTAACAAGTGAGCTAGCATTTTACAAGAGATTCCTCAAAGTGGGTCTTAATCAGTTTTCCCAGAAAGCTCTCACTACCATGGATCTCACAAGTTCCAAATACTTTCAAGCTACTCCTATTTTTGCTTCTAATGGGGTAAAGAACCTATATTTGGCTGTTTTTTATTCATTGCTCACATTTGGGTTTTCGGTTTTGATTTGTCTTTCTGTTTTTCTTTTTTTTTCTTAATTTGAGAGTTTTTGTGATTTAGGAACCAGCATTGGAGACCAACACAGGCCTGTATGGGAAACGTAAAGACAATCTTTTCGCAGACACTTTTCAAGACCCACTTTGCAAGCTTAATCTCAAGGAAACATCTGAGTTTGTCAAGTCATTTCCAATGGCAAATAGTATTATGGAATGCAGGGGGTTTCTTGAAGTATCACCTCAAAGAAGAAGAGAGGGAGTGAACTCAGATACTCAAAGGAGAGTAGAAGCTCCTTCTACACCTGGTAGGCCACTATTTAGCTACAGTATTGGTAATCTTGCAAAAAAGAACTTTCCCTCTAAGTGGGAAGATGCAGAGAAGTGGCTAATGACCAGTTCTTGCCATGACTCTCCGGCTCATACATTTAAGCCATTGCCAAAATCTTCAAAGATTCAGAAACAAAGTGAGAACTTTAAGCCGCAAGTGGAGATTTTTGCGGAGAAATCAAGGGTCACAGAGGAAAAAGTTTCAAAACTTGATTCCAGCTTTCAGGGCTCATTAGCTATAGACCAGCACAACCCTGGAGTAGCTTTCAATGGGGTCTCAGTTTCTCCAGATGTGCTTCTAAAAGGTAGGATTTTTTTTTTCCTTCAAAGCTCAGTGAAATCTTGACCCATTTTTTAGCTTTTATTTCTCAGCTTGTCCCATCTTGCTCCAGTATTATCCTCATGATAATAATCCCTTTTCTTGTCTTCTAAAAGCTTTACAAAGCTTTGAACCTTTTCCTCTACTGTTTGCTATATTTGTTTTGAAGCAAAACCCACACATGGGTTTCGTAATTTTAATGCAGAGTATATATCACACGATGTGGGCAATTTTTTCTTTTTCTCATTTTCTATTTGGTTTGCAGCAACTGAGAAAAATGTACATACAGGCTCAATTTCTGAAAAATTTCCTTTGCCTTTGTAACAATTTCAAATGCAATGAACAGTGTTCTTTGTGAATGATACTTTACATTTACATTGCTGATGCCTTAGCCTTTCTTCATTGAAAGTGTACTTTCTAGGCAATTCTTGGGTAGTGAAATTATGTTCATAATTTTTTTGAGCTATTCTTTTGTTGGTGACTTCAGATAAGTTCACAGATGAGGTAGAACAGGTTTTGCCAAATTTTAGATACTCAGAGCCATCAAAAGAAGGATTTCGGTTTAGAAACTCACCCAATGAAACAATGAAAGATGCAGGCACTGAAGTAATTCATGGGGTGAAACACAGAGACGTTGGGACAGAAATGACTCCTCTTGGCAGTTCTACAACTTCCAGATGCCACACACCATTCAAAATCTCATCGCCTGCTCGCCATAACACGCCTGCCGATAGGTCAGGACCTTTATCCTTGGGGAATTCTCGCAGCACCAACACCACCACCACCATTGACATTTCCCAGCTAGAAGCCTGCCATTTGGCTAAGCTACAACTTGGGTCACAATATGATTCTGTGGCATCAAATTGGAGCTCAAGGGAGGAAGAGGAAGAGGAAATATCTAAGAGCCTGAGACACTTCGAAACAGGCATTACTTGCCGGAAAAGTGTTTCAGATTCAAAAGCTGCTTCATGGGAAGAAGAGGAAAAGACAAAGTGCTGCCTTAGATTATGGTTAAAAATTTGCATTATTTGTGGGCACTTTCTTGTTAAGTGTTGTAAACCATGTCTTAATTTTGATTTAAACTGTAGGTATCAGAGAGAAGAAGCAAAAATTCAAGCTTGGTTGAACCACCAAAGTGCAAAAGCAGAAGCTCAATCAAGAAAGCTAGAGGTACTTTATTTACTCTCTTTTCTTTTAAATTAACCTTTCTTGTTTCTTGTTTCTTGATGTCAAAATCATGAAAACAACCTCTTTGCATTTCTAGAAAATGGCTATGTAATCTGACTCTCCCCAAAGCTTTCAATGTGAGAAACCCAGATGGCAACAGCAAGAGTACCCGCGAAAATCACCCTGCCTTTACCTGAACCTGTTTAATTTTTAGTTACCTATACCATCCCAACTACTTGGATGCTCTAAATTTTTGCTTCTTTCTGAGTTTTTCCAGCATTATAAGTTATGCACATTAATTCCCTTGCAATGGAATTCAAGAAAATTGAACATGAGAACACATGGAACTTAATACTTGTGTGTGTAATAATACTCCAATCTCTGGCTTCAAGCACGGTATACTAATGATCTCCATCAGATTGTTTTTTTTAATACAATAGAAGGCATCGCCTTAGAACTTAAGCCAAAACTATTCTGAGATAGTTAAATCCTACCTGGTCATCCTTAAACCATGGAATGAAACTATTTGGCTTCTGTGTCAAAACATGTACATCCAAAGGAAGCTTAGAATAATGTTTTTAAAGTAGCAGTAAGTTACTATATTCCCAATAGTTGGGATTGATGTTATGGAAGCCATGTGAAGCAGCAGTATTTTCTGGTATAGAAAAGAATAGATAATCTAACTTTTTATCTTTATCCAGTTGTGTATATCTATCGTATGGCCTTACAATGTTTGACTTTAGTTGGCATGGTTTTTGTCTGGTTTATTGCATGCTTCGTGCCTCGAGCCCCTCACTGCTCATGAACACCAATTATCTTCTGTTTTCTTGACTGGTCCCCTATCAGAATTAGAAAATTTTATGCAAGATATGTGTGTGTGTGTGTGTGTTACAACGAGGGAGGCACTAGTCTCAACATCTCTTAATCACCATACAACTGTATTGAATTCCAATACGTATAGTCATCCAATTTGCAACAAAAAAAAATTTATATGTATTTTTAACATAAAATTTGCCACCCCATTAATTTGAAGTTTGAAAATGGGAGCAGGTGAAAATACAGAAGATGAGATCGAACTTGGAAGAGAAGTTGATGAAGAGAATGGCAATTGTGCAAAGAAAAGCTGAAGAATGGAGAGCTGCAGCTCGCCAGCAACACACTGAGCAGATTCAAAAGGCAACAGAACAATCTAAGAAGATAATGAACAGACAATTTCCTAGCCATACATCTTGTGGTTGTTTCCCTTGTAACAGCCATTCTTGATAGTTCAAAAACAAAAAATATTATAGATGCTTGTATCTCCATGTTCTTTCCAAGAAAATTAACACCAAAATACTTTCTTTTTCATTTTTTCCCCCAGAAGATATATATATATATATATTCACCTAAAGAATCCAAATATAACTGATCCTACTGAATTTGATATAATATAAAAATACACGGATCAGTTGAAAATATATCTAATTTCAGTCAAATTCAATTTGATATTTTTAGTACTATCAGTTTAAAATATGTTCTAAATTCAATCAAATTCAACCAATGGACCCATAATAAATTAATATCCTGAGCTAATTTTTCTTTGTTTTTCATAGCCACATGGAGGTTATCTGACAATGGACGGCCGGCTTGTACAAACTTTGAATGTGTCTGAGTTTGGACTTGTTACCTAACTGTGGGGATATAATTGAGTGAAGTAGACCTATTGGAACTAGGGATTGTCTGCATTCCACATAGTATGCAAATTTAAAATGCCCCACCTCCTTCTAAAGATTTAATTAGCTTAGCTTAATTGATATGATTAATTTTCCCTTCTTGATAAATCATTGGCAAATAATTAGTTAATTTGCAAATGACTATCAGAATAACAAAAATTATAAAATAAACATGTTATTATAATAAATATTTTTTTTAATACAAGGGCATTGCCCTAGATATCAAGCCAGAACTAGTCTGGGGTAACTCGATTATCTTTGAAAAACGATATCAGCTTAGACTATAAGGAAGTTTAGAGCATAATTGGCTAGTCAATCTGCAGTGAAATTTAATTCTCTATAAATATGAGAGATTTTTATTTCTCAATCCAATTTCGACAATTCCTTATTTCGAAGACTTAAGGCTACTGGCCATTGTAAGACCATTACGGGCAGCCCATAGCTTATTATAATAAATATTAATGAAACTGAAACGTATTTCTAATAAAAAATAACCATTTATTACAATTTAGAAAAGTCCAATTATATCCAAAAAAAAAAAAGAGAGAAAAGCTGTTGTTGAAGAAACCAGACAAAGCATGCCAGATTTCTCTTTCAGAAAGGGAAGCAAAAGTTCTGAAAACAAATATATTTGATTATTCTATTGGTTAAATTAGGGTATTAGATTTAGATGTATTATTATTTTTGGACCGTCTGTCTGCAATCTTCAGAGTTATAGCAGTAATCTTTTTTTCTTTCTTTCAGTATTTCACTGCCAAAGCATCAAAATTTTGATATTGTGCTCTTAAAGGTAGACATAATAGCTAATAATTCATATATATCCCTACAAATATATCTATCAAACTGACCATTCAAAAAATTGAAATTGAAACTGCTAACTTTTTATTTGTCTGGTTGCAGCTAACCTTGTCCCTGGGAAAACATTTTAAAAATTTTCAATCAAATTGTTGAAAAAACCATGAAAATTTAATTTAGTCTTATTGTTTAAATTATTATACAATTGGAAAACCGGCAGGTCGTTGATTCACTCTTATCAAGTTTTGTCTCTGCTTTATTTTCAATGGATAAGATAACTAGGACAAAACAAAATTTTCCAATCCGACTCGTCAATATGGTTGAGACAGATTCAATTATTTAGGAATAAATTATGAATCAATTCAATTTTAATAATAAAAAAATTAGATATATATAATTAATCTTGCTTAGATAATTATTTTCCTTTGACTTAAATTCAATCCATTTTTTTATAATTAAACATCAATATATATACATACACATATATTAAACCACGTCATTTTTATTTTATTTTATCCCTTATTTCAATCTGACCTGATAATATGAAAAGTGAAACTTAACATTTAAATCGAACCAATCCGACTAAATTCGAAATGAATTCGGGTTAATAAAAAATATAGAAATTTCGGTTGATGTTGGTTTGGTAATTTTAGTGTTTGATCAAGTTCGGTTGGATATGATCCATGCTCTACCCTAAAGTAATTCATGAGGTCAGAGAAAAGGGTCAAAATGGTGATTTTATCCGGCTCAATTTAAGACAAAACCTAGATTCCACCAAATTGAACCGACCTTTGAGGCTGAGTATTTGAGTTGGACCAGAGACCAAGCAGAGCTAGATATGAGAAAGAACCTATTGGATATAACTAACAGGCCCTATCTATTCGAAAATGGTCCGGACCTAATAATTTTAATTAAGCCCAAAATCCAAAATGAAAAAAATCGAAAAGTTTCGGTACCTCTCTTGTTTAACAAGTCGAGCTCTAGAAAAGCACAAGAAAACCAGAAGCAAGCACGACCAACTGTGTCCTCTTTGATCTCTTTCTGAATATAAAGTTCTAAACTTTAGATCGAATCGGCCAAAATGTTCCTCACTAGGTAAGCTGATTTGTGTTTTATTCTTTTTTCTTGATTTGGTTTGTAATTTTTTAGTTTCTTGATTTTTCTCTGTATTTGAGTTTTTTTTTTTGAAGGACTGAGTATGATAGAGGAGTGAACACTTTCTCTCCAGAAGGGAGATTGTTTCAGGTTGAATATGCTATTGAAGCCATCAAGGTAATTTAAAAAATTCCTCCCGTAAAACCCGCTGTTTGTTTCCCTAGAAAGTTTTTTCGACATTTATTTTCTTTTCTCAGGAAAATATTGGATGTTCAATCTTTATTATTTCTGTTTGGTTAAAATCGTTTAATTGGGCATTATTTGAACTGGGTTATAATCGATTGCTGTTTTGTTTGAAAAATCATGAATAATGTTTTGTTTTTTTTCAATGGTTACAGCTTGGTTCTACTGCAATTGGGTTAAAGACGAAAGAAGGTGTAGTGCTTGCAGTTGAGAAACGTATCACTTCACCGCTGCTGGTTGCCTCTTTCTCCTTCCGTTTTTTCGTAAATTGTATGCTTCGTGCATAATAATGTGATAAAACCATAATCTACTTAACTTGAAGTGTGATTCCAATGTTTCTTTCAGTTGGCATGTAATCTATTGATTCTGTGCTATTCGATTTGTACATGTTTACTAGTATGAGATAACTGGACCTTATGTGCACCATGCACTCAGAAAGGTATGATGAAGTTGTAGTCCTATATATTTGATTGTTGGGGAACTTTTTTGAACAAATTATCAAAGAAGTCATGGACTCGGTCATGGACGTTGATACATGTTGTGAAGGATTGCAACTTCTTAAAATGACTTTTTTCTTCTTAAATTCTCTTTTAGGAGCCCAGTAGCGTGGAGAAAGTTATGGAAATTGATGAGCATATTGGATGTGCTATGAGTGGATTAATTGCAGATGCCCGCACGCTGGTTGAACATGCACGGGTTGAAACCCAGGTACTATTATCATAGTTGTTGCTGCCATGACTTTTTATTCATGGGAGAATACCTCCTTTGCTGATTTCTGGAATTAATTCTTCAGAACCATAGATTCTCTTATGGTGAGCCTATGACAGTAGAATCAACAACACAAGCACTGTGTGATCTTGCTTTACGATTTGGTGAAGGCGATGAAGAATCCATGGTACAGTAATTTACCTTTCACTTTTGGAGAAAAAAATTACCCTTTGATCTTTTTATTATACTTGTTTCATGTCTTTGTAAATGCAAGATCACTTTTGGAGAAAAAAAAATTACCCTTTGATCATTTTATTATTCTTGTTTCATGTCTTTGTAAATGCAAGAATGACTGTATGTTCATTCTATAACCTTTGATTACATCGTACTGCTTTCAATTTTCCACTAAGTACTGATGTCCTCATTTCATTTCCTGTTCCTACCAAAAGTGTCCACGACTAGTCTTGAAGTCAAATATCAGTTGCATGTGTGCATATTTCAGATCCATTGCAGTAATAAGCTAATAATAAATGTAAAAGCAGTTTGTATTGAATTGTACTTATTATGCCATATGCTTCAACACAAATTTAGGAAGATAGAGAAGCATGTTTCTCTACTCGTTTCTTTGCCATACAAGTGGAAATTTGGTGAAAACATTTCACGCATATAATCTTAAATCCTGCATGTATCACTATTTGTACTTTGTATGCTTATGTGATTTTATTCCTCTGCAGTCTCGTCCATTTGGGGTGTCACTTCTCATTGCTGGTCATGATGAGAATGGTCCTAGCCTGTGAGTATTCATTTGTTTTGTTTTGTCTGTCAGTCTTCCACAAAGAACTGGAGCAAGATTAAACTTATAGTAAATGTCAGATCTATGAAAAGAGATTTATAGAATGCTTTTTAGCATTTAAATTGCTTGATATGTATGCCGTCTAATGATGATGCTAGCTCATTTTTGCCTTTGAAATTGCTTTTGTGCTCTGATTGAAGTTCTTCACCGTGAAAAAAATTTGATATTTAGATCCATACTTTTCCTTAAAACATCATGTGGTGTAATTAGGAATTTTGCCTACACAAAGGATTGTGCATAGACTCTTATTTGATGTCATGCATAAAGTAGCTAACAATAAATATAAAAGGGGAAGAAGACATTTTATTGTTTATAAACATGAAAGTAGTTTGAACATTTTAAAACTCTAAAAAAAGTCTATGTTAATGTAATATTGTCAATTTAATTCTAAAATTAAATGTGCAGTGCAATATAAATGCTTGGGTAGGGAATAGTGGTACCCCATGGATTAGCTAAAATCATACTGCAATGCCCTGTGTGCGCGCATGGAGAAGTCATTATTTTTGTACTCGATGCTCTTACAAGTTAATACTTGTACCAGTAAAAGTTAGTTGAATCAACACTGTGAAATTGCAATTATCATGTACCAGATGACCTTGCTTTAGGATTTTAGAACTTATTGCTATTACTTGTGCAAATTAGTACTTGTAGCTGTAGAAATTAGTAGAATCAACCCTGTAGAAATGAAATAATCATATTAATGCCTGTTAATAGTGTTTTTCTAGTCCATTAATAAATTGTGGGTGGTACCCCTTTCCTGGTTATTTGGATTAAAAATGTTGTTCTATGGGCATAGGTATTACACGGATCCATCTGGCACATTTTGGCAATGCAATGCAAAGGCTATTGGATCAGGTTCAGAAGGTGCAGATAGCTCTTTGCAAGACCAATATAACAAGGTATTGCTATTTTAACGCTTGTGTGCTTTTTCTTCATATCTCCTACTCCTCTCAATCCCCTACTTCATTCTCAATCTGTTGTGTTCCTGCAACAGTTCATGACTAGGTAGCTCCATGAGGAGTTTCTCATGAATTTGACATTTCAGTATGTGGTCAGCTTTGATAAATATACAAAAGGTTGCGAGCAGTGCTGATTGAGCATATCATTAAGTATTTTCTACAGTCATGCATCAAACTTGATTTTGGTTGCTGATGTCACTTGCTATTATCTGCAGGATATCACTCTTCAAGAAGCCGAAACCATTGCACTTTCTATCCTGAAGCAAGTCATGGAAGAAAAGGTAAAGCCTGATACTGTAACTGAACATTTATGCATTTAGTTTATTGTTCAAACTATTTAATTTCATTCCTTTGATATAACTCGTTGGACAAAATGTTATGTGTTTGTTTTCACATTTCATTATTGCCAATGAAAATTGTGCTATATTCCATTTCAGGTGACTCCGAACAATGTTGACATTGCAAAGGTAGCTCCAACATATCATTTGTATACTCCTGCTGAGGTGGAAACTGTCATTAGCCGCCTATAAGAAGAAAACCTTGTCATGAATTTTTCCTTCTCAACATAATTTGTATTCCCTGTAGTTGCTTGAACTGCTGCTTGTCTTTTTTATTAGTTGGGGATGCAGAGGATTGGACCGATTCAATCTTTTTCAGGAATGGTATTAAAACTATGCTACTTGATTCAGTTATGTAACTTGGATTTCTTCTCGTCAAATTGAAGCACACTTTTTTTTCCTCTTTACTTTCTAATGAGTTTGCTTGCTATTGGCACAATGATCTTTTTTTGGCGCAAAGAATTACCATAAACAAAGTTGCTGTATCTTTTGATTGCATTCGCACCTAAAGCAAGATTAAATGAGTTGCGAATTTGTAAATTAGTTAATTGCTGTCAAATAGCACCATTGATTAACAAAAATGTGCAGAAGCTCTCAGAAAAGAAAAAAAAATTTTGATGTCTTTGATATTCACTTAGTCTGCTCATGCATTGTGAAGCCATAAGAGTTCACCTGTATCAGTTCGAATCAACATCAGGGAATGGTTGCTACAGAAGCTGAACCGCATCTCAAGATTTTTCATACTCCATGTTCAGGAAACTGATAAGTTTTATACATTTTGTTTGATGCACATTGATGGGCAGAAACAACTAAAAGAACAATTATTTCTATTAAAATGGCAATGCCCATATATGTGTTTTACAATGTTCTACATTTTATTGGTACAATTTTTGTAAATGCCAAGAGCGATTTCAATGCTGCCATCAGTCACGGAATTCGTTCATGAAACTTTTGTGGAACTCTGATAGGCGGGAGACAATGGCAGGAATCTTATCCTCCTGAGGCAATATGGTGCACCTAAAGTGCCAAGTGCCCGGAACCTTTTAACAGAGCATCACAAACACAGAAGAATCAGTCAAGAATTACTTGGCATCACAAAACTATACTATCTCACTACAGATTTTCCAGAGAATTTAAGATAAGGAATAGCATCAATTAGTGGGTGAAAGACTTGATGACTTTCAAAAAAAGCCAAAGAAACCTGCATTAAAGTACTAGCAGAATAAAACTAAAACTCACCTGCCCAAAGCCAGAACCAGGAACGACAACAACTCCAGTGGCATTGAGGAGACGCTGGCAATAGAAAGCGTCTGGGGCCTTTTTTGAAGCTTCTGCTGCTTTAATTGCCTTCTGAGGCAGAACAATACGAGGAAAGAGATACATTGCTCCCTCAGCTTTGTTGCATGTTACACCCTCCAAATTGTTGAATGCTTCTTCTAGTGTCTGGAGTAATCAACAAAGGAAGATCAATATCATCACATGAAAATCACAGAAAGAATGGAAATCATCCATGGTTATAATATAGGTCTATATTGTTAAGTCTGCCGATATAAAAATGTCCGCATACATGCCTATCATGCAGCATGTATACATGGAATATCACTGACACTTCACAATATTTCCATTGCATCATCAAATTCAGCATTCACGCTATAACCCTACAACCTCGAGTTTTCTTTTCATCTTTTCCACTACATTAACACAAAATATATTGATTTCACTGAACCGAGAATAGCTTGATGTCATTGGACCAACCTTTGCACGCCTTGCAAGGGATGATAGAATTCCTTCTTTCTCAGCAGAATATGACTCATATGATTCATCTCCAACCTGAATACATTTATCAATCCAACAAGTAAGATGAACATTTCCAGTCTTCTTAATGACATGTTAAATAAAGTTAAATAAACTGAAACTGGTCCATCCTTAATTATAATTTCAAAATAAAAAAAAAGGTAAAATTAAAAAAAAAACAAACAAACACGTGAAATAACCTTAGGAGGACTCATAACAAGACTAGCAAGAATTTGACCAGAAATGTTGGAACAAAGATTTACTGATGCCACTTTGTATATTTGCTCCCTTATTTCAGGACTAAACCCAGTGACCTCCATGTATCCTCCTCTCTTTCCACACTCACCATAATATCCTGAAAAAATTAAAATAATAAGTATTAACAATAAACATGTTTGTTATCCTCCTATATAGAAAATTGTAAAAGTTTTTCCTATTATCTTGATAAAACTCATACAACCATCTTACCTTTAGAGACTGACTGAAAAGATACTAGAGATATATCCTTTTCGCCATACCCCATAGAACGAGAAATTTTTTTAAATGAGTGAAACTTTTTCCCTGGAGCATAAACGTTTTCTTGATAAACCTGTATGGAGTTCATACAAGATTATATTTCAAGCAAGATTCATTTTGGTGAAATGTCAAGAAGGTAAGGTTCATTCTAACTACACGCATCACCTACTTCATCTGCCAAGAGAACAAGACCTTGTTGCTTGCAGAACTCTACAATTGCTTGTTGGTTGTCCTCAGCAAGAACCTACCAACAAAATCAAGCTATTTAACAAATTTTGTAAGCAATTACATCCATCAGAGATACATAACAATCAGTTATGCTTACCTGCCCTGTCGGGTTGCCTGGATTTATTACAACCAAGGCCCTGACAGCAACACCTTTAGACTTCGCATCTTCCAGTTGCTTCTTAAGCTCAGAAATTTCCAATACCCACCCACTTGCTTCATCAAGATAGTAAGGAACCTGCAGAAACAGAGTTCTAATTCAGACTACAACGTAAAGAAAAATAGTATTCTACTACAAAGTAGAGAAAAAAAAAACATTCCAGACATTTAAATTTCCTACTCTTCTATCAGGTGAAGTCAGTTTTGACTCTAACCTACTAGAACAGTTGAAGGAGTCAGCTAGTTACAGACAGAAAATAATCAAATAATGAGAGCTAAACAACAAATTTGAATCAAGTGTGCACCCGATGTATTTTTCTACATACCAGAGTGCCACCATGGAGAGCAATTGAAGCAGAGTACAAAGGGTACTGAGGAATGGGACAGAGTATACCATCCTTTTCTGATCTTATCAGTAACTGCATCATCATATGGACCTGGTAATGAACATAAGAGATTAGTTATATTCACGCTTTTATGTATACATGTTTGTCTCAGTCCACAAGTACATGTACATGAAATCATATATGTACAAACATTTCGCATGATACTAGAAGTTGATCAAACTTCACATGACAAGTATGTAGGATTGACTGTTACCGCTGGACTTGCACCATCTGTCAAGAAAATGTCATTTGGACTAGCAGGAAAACCATCACGAGCTTCAATTCCAGCAGCAATTGTATCACGCAATCCCTTGATACCCTGAAATGGGAAGAAAAATAAGAATGTCTTTATTATCACAACAGCTATAGTATTCTAATTCACATTTTAAAGTCCATGGAAGTGGATGCTATCATTATAACCTGGCTGTGACTGTAAGCACCAGTGGCTCTACCAGGAATTTGATCAAGAATCTGCCAAGCTCGCTCTATGGAATCAGCACTGTAACAAGTTATAATGTTAGTTATTAAAGTGTTGTGGAAAGGATACCTGAAAGACCACCTTATTTACAGATTCTGCAAGAAGAATGACAATAGCAAGGGATGATATTCTCTCTATTTTCATCCGATCAATCGAAGAGGAAGGATTTCCTAGCAAAATCTACATTTTTCAAAAAGAAAATATGAAATTTATCTTGACATAGGAGAGGCCAAAAGCCTAAAGATCAAGTCATATATTTGGAAAGAAATCTCTGAAATTCTTCAATGGTTTTCAGTTTTAGTTTACAGAATTTGAGGATGAGTGATATTTTAATCATCATATGTTTTCTCAGAGCAAGTAAAGGTACAACAGGCTGTCTTCTACATTTGGACTGGAAACAAGGTGATTTGAAACAAAGTGAATAGAGAAGTTCAGTGACCAAGATCATAGAAGTAAATACCTAAACAAACCCTGTGTTTCACTTTTGTCCAGAATTGTGGGATGGTCACATAACGCAAGAACCTCTCTAAAAAATGTGATTGGCAGCTGCCCAAGAGATTGAGGATTTCCAATATTGCAGTAAAGTATCTGTAATATGAATAAAAAAGAAAATCAAAATCACAACACTGCCAGTACTTTTAAAGAGCATCCACTTAAAAAGGATCATGTATGCATAAAGTCTCATCTTTTAACATTTTAAGAAGACCATCTATTTAAGATATTGGTTTCCTTCATTTTTTTAAGAGAATGCTTATTCATTAAGAAGTCCAAAATCAGGCCAGCTTAATAAAATTCTAACCTAATAAAATTGATAAACATCAAGCATAATTAACAAAATCAACAACTAAGCTATACACACCAATTTGTGTTCAAACTACCGTAGAAAAGAAACATACCTCGTCAAATGAATGAGAACCGGGGTTCGACTTTAACTCTTCTTGTATTCTCTGTGTAACAAAATATAGAAATATTCCATGATCAAATTGTCAACTACATGGTGTACTTTGCGGAATCACAAGGATCAGCAAATATTCAAACTTCAAACAAGTTTGAAGCAAGAATACATAAAACAACTGGCTATATGCATTACCTGTGCAAGGGTGACAATCTCACCACGGACAGCATATTCACACCGCAAAACCTGAAAAAACAACAAACGAAAATTAAGAAATGGAAATACAAACCAGAACAAAATTTAGGCTGCCAACAAATAATTCTTGAGAAGCAAACTGAATTTTGGAGAATGGAGAAAAGTCATAATTTGACAAGTTTCGAGTACATTTGGTGTTTCAGCAGATACATTGGAATTAAAAAGATTACCTTTTTCCAAAAGCATATAATAGAGTTAGCTTTTGCAAATTCTACATGTTATTATATCGAACATAACAAAGTCCTAAGTTATTTATAGAATAAAACATAAAAATAGCAGTCATTTTTAAGATGAATCAGAACAAAGACCTCTAATTTCCTTGAAAACTAAACATGCGAAATATCAAAGAGCTCAGGTGCATTGCTTAGTCGATTTCAATTAGAGCATAATGCATAAACACCCAATCAGCAAAAGGCAAAGTGAAGAAGAAAAGCACATTAAAACACATAACCATTTAATTGATCAATCAAAAAGGGGGAAAAAAAACCAATAGCCCAAAAGGGATTTTTCAAAAAAAAAAATGCATACAAGACAATAGCTTTTAATATCAAGGTGCATAATAAACATGAACAAAAGTTAAAGAAATAAACAAAAACAAAGCAAACCCAGATGCAAAATCCACTCAAATTCAACAAACAACAACTAATCAAACAGTAAATCTCAATCAAAATCAACAGAAAAAAAAAAAAAGCTAAAGCACCTTAGGATTAATGGTATCAAGAGAGATAGGAGCCATGGACGACGAAGAAGAAGAAGGAGAATCAACAGCAGAATTAGAACTCAAGAAACGCGAATGAGAAGAGGAAAGAGAAGAAAGCAGCTGCTGATATCGATAGGAACGGTAGAGAAGGCTTTTAGCACTACCAATCACGAATCTCCGCATCCTTCATAAGTACACACCACAGATGTCGATTGCACAAGAAAGAGAAGATTTTGACGTCCTTTTCTTTATTTTTATTTTGAAAAAAAAATAAATTTTCAATGGAAATTAAAGAAAGATTGGCGCTTTTCTCGAAGCTGCCTGTTGAAGAGAAGACTGAAATAAAAAAAAAGGTTCTTTTTTTCTTGAATTTGGCTTTGGCCCCCTGTTTCCTCTTCCTAGAAGTTGCTTGTGCCCATAGACTCTTTGTTCCTTAATTCTTGTAAACTTCAAATTACGTGGGCTCTGTTTTTGAAAACAGAGTAATTAAACGGTAATATCAATAGTTAAAATACTATAATTAAGTTAATTAATTGGATTTAATTAGTTGTACTTGGCTTTGGCACACAGAGAATATCCATTCAGACACTTTAAATATGAATTATTATTAGTATAATTAGATTCAATTTTTTAAGGAAAAAATTTCAATTTTTTTTATCTGAATTGTTAATATTCAATGGTAGGTTTTTCTTGGAGAATTATTACTTTATTAGTGATTACTAATGAGTATTTTTATTAAGTAGATGCTGATTCATATAACCTTATATTAAAAAAAATATTTATTAGAATAAAAAGGGTGGTTTTATTAAGGAGAGAAGTCAAATTTGTTCTTTGATGACTCAAGTAGGAATAATTATATGCTACAACTGTTGTAGCAATAAATGCCTACAACACACCAATCGAATTTTTACACGTAGGCATTTATTGACATTTATTTAATTCTGTTATAGCAATAAATGCCTACGTGTAAGAATTCTATTGGTGTGTTGTAGGCATTTATTGCTACAACAGTTGTAGCATATAATTATTCCTCAAGTAGACATTGCAAAAATTAATAAGAAATCAACAAATTAGAAATTGGATGGTGACTAGAGGAAAAAAGCTATCAGATTCAGAAGATAACCAAAACCAATTAATTAATGTGCAGAGGTCATGAGAAATTTCTTGGAATTTATGTACACAAACATTTCATTTCATTTCATATCTCTATTTTGTATATCATAACATAATTGGAAATTACGATTTAACACTAAAAAATTTTTAAATTAAATTATAAGTATCAAACTCAAATTTTATTTAAAAAAGATGATCACAAGTACATATTTAAAAAAAACATTAGAGTTAGAGACAAACGAATTTAATAATTTCATACTTTAATTAGTTAAATTTTCACTTTTCTTATAATTTCTCGTTCTAATTTTTTTACACCGCTTATTTTAGTTAATTTGATGGTTTAATTCGATAATATTTTTTTCTTAAAAATAAATAAATAATACTAAAATTTAAAAGCATTTCTTGTGAAATATCAATATTAATTTTTATAAAATGTTAATATTTTCATAAGAATGTATATTTAACGTTCAACCTTATTGCAGTGAATTATTATTTATTTCACTTTATATGATGGTTTGCTTTTCTTTCTTTCTTTATTTCGTTTTTCAATAAAAAAATAAAAATAATGAAAAAATATTCTGAAAAATTGAAGAAAAAAGGTGATGAAGAATCGGTATAACACATTTACTATTTATAAAAGAGAAAAAGAAAATGTCTGTGAACACTTAAAACAAATTCATCCTTCTAATTGTCTATAAAAAACGTAAAAAAAAAAATTCTCTTCTACACAATTGTGAGTAAATATTGTAAATTTTCAAACTTTTGAGTTGCAAATTTGAACACTGAGTCCGAGTTAAATTTACTGAAAAAAAAATCACAGGCTGGATTCAAATGCCACAGTAGTTGCCGGTAGCCAAGCAGTGCCTTCAATGAATGATCCTACAGTAAATTTCCCAGCTTCAGTTTCTGTTAGACTTGGCTCGTAATCAGCCCTCTTAACCCTTTTATCCACACTGGCTCCAGGTCCTGTGTTCATGTACTCACCATAAAAGATTGTGCTCGGTGGGTCATTGCCACTGACCCACGACATCCAGCCCTCCGGTCTCAAGAACGAGTCGATATCAGACTGCATAATGACAGTAGTTGAAAACTCTTTCCAGGGCCTGCCAAGATATGTAGGGGCTGTAACATTGAAGGCAGAGAATTTGCATTTCTGAATTGAAATGCCTGTGTTTTGATTAGGGTCTTTCTTGCCTTGAGCTGTGATGGTGTTGAATTGGTTTGGTAGAGGTTGCCTGGGCTGGATGTTGCAGTTCTGGAAAACAACAGCAGCATTGCCGAAAATGAAGTCAATGGTGACGGTAATGTCACAGTCGCGATAGAATTGTCGTTTAGAGTGAGCATACAGTGTCCTGAAATGCATCAAATGCACATTGGTAATAAACAGACATGTCTGCGCCAGACCTGAAGGCCACTGCTTGGTGCTTTGCTGCTCCTGCTGTGTTAATGAACGTTCTATCTTTCGCCATGAAGCCCTTGCCCACCACAGCTGATAATCACATAATCAAATATTTAGCAATCATTCTATCTCCTCCACTGAACAGAACAATGTGAAAGTAACCTAACATTAACTAAGTCCCAGAGGAAATGAAAGAAATCAACTTTCAATTCAACGTTTGCCAGTTTTGGGCTAAAACACAAAACAAAAAGTAGAAAAAGCATGTTCTTCTGCAACTGTTGCGGCCATCAAAACTACATATACCCAAAACTACAAACATATCATGTGCAGATGTCAGTTTAGTTTCTTTAACACAAGTGGACTGTGATTCCCTAATCCACTATAATGCAAGTGGTGCCATTTTTAGTTAGAAAGTTATTGCATTTAGTTCTTTCTCAAGTTTTGCCAATGATTCATCTCAACATAAAATTTAAAACCCATGTTCATGAACCATTTATGCATCAAACCTGACAAGTAACAACTCACAAGCCCTTCTCAAACTCAGAATCACAATAGCATTAAAAGTAAATCTCTATTTTGCTGAAAACACCTTTCACCTAAGACCCCTCTCTAGATTTCAATTGAATTTTAAGACTTTTCATCAAAGAAGAGTTGATGGTTGTCGAAACCACCAAGATAATTCTTGCTCAACTGTAAAACAAAAACTGTAGAAAGTGTGAGAAGGGTCGAACCCTAGGGACTAGTCTTGCCCAAGGCTAACCAGAACTGACAGTGAACTGAAAATTAAAAGTAAAAGAAAAACGGGGATTTGTGTAATTAATTATGTAAAACGAAATTAAACAACAAAATTGATAATAAAAACCTGAACAATGGGAGGTGAATTCAGTCAAAGGAAGTTCGCGGTATGAGATTCATTTGGATTGATCATCGGACTAAAAATAATCTTTTAATATCAAATCACAGACAAGTTATAGCCATCGAAAAAGCATCTCCGGCCAATCTTTCCGTTTATAATAGATTAAGCAAGACAAGCGCTATGAATAACCCCTAATTGATTAACAACCCTAATACAAGCGACAGAATTTAATTAATCAATTGCAATAAACTCTAGAAAGACCTAGCCCTAATCAACAAACCTAAAAGCAAGATTCGTTTAAATCAGATCATACAATTACTTAATATAACCCGAAAGCCTGGTTACAATCAGATTATATCAATCGCTACAAGCATCAAATCAACTAAACAATTACGGATTCAGCATCAATGATTAGCTATATGCATCTTATTAATCAATTGATTGATCAGTTCAATAAATTAACAAAACACATTAAGGAATATAGTTTTCCAATAAACTGCAGTAAAAGTATGAATGTAATAATCAATTAAAAGCAAATAAGAAAATTAAAACCTCACAATCCTGAAGAATCTCAACCTTGAATCAACCTCCAACTGATTAGAGAGTTTAGCCATGCATGGCTAATGAAGAAGACATTGAAAAGTTATGAAAAATGTTCTGAAATTCGTAACTATGCAGAAGGTAGAAGAGAACTCCCGTAAAAAGACCTAAAACACGATTATAATGTCTAAAATTAGGGCCCCACCATAATATTACAAAAGTGCCCTTTAAAATATAATTAATTCTTCTTCCTAAGGCTTAAAATAGGCTCAAAACGACATCCCAAGTCGTAGTTCCAATCATAGAATTAAACCAGCCCCGTTCCAGCAAGATTCGGCATTAGCCTTGGGCAAGGCTAACTCCAGACTGCAGCAAAACGTCCTTCAAAAATTCCACCTTCAAGTCCTTTGCTCATAAATGCTCCAATTAAGCTCAAAATGGTTCCTTTTAGTTAAATCCAACATTCCCTAACCAAAACAATAAAAACCAAATAAATTCTCATATTTAAGCACAAATATCAACATATAAACACAAGATTAGGTACTAAAACTATGTTGGATTTACACACTAACAAATTCCCCCACACTTATCCCATGCTTGTCCTCAAGCATGACTCAAAACTCAAAATTAAATCTGTATAGGAGACCACAAACTTCACCTTTAAACTCAATCAAACATGAGCAAGTTCCCCAAACAATTCAACATCACAAATGAAAACTCAACTATCAATATCATTCCATCATTATGAACTTAATTGAAAAAGGTTACACTAAGGATTCTTAAAACACGCACACACAACAATCGAAGTTTGAATCAACAAGCATTTAATCGAGCAATTAACAAAGCATTGAAAATACATTTTCATAGCTTCAATAAAATAAAAACCGGTGAATGTCCATATGCTCTCCTCCAAATTCCCTCTCCACTAATGTAGAACAAATTTCAACCAAGGATCAATAGGTCTTTATTCGGGTAAGGCTAGGGTGATGGTTAGAAAAGAAAGGATAATGTAAGGATAAAGAATAACAAGAAAATAAATCTTCTCATGATTAACCTCAAAGGAGCAATGCATGATGTTTCAACTTTAATACTCAAATGACGACAAATGCGACTAAAAATAAAAATTCTATATACAATTACAACAAAACTTATTCCCAACAATTATAATACATCAACTTTTTTTTTTCTTTTACTTTTCTTTTTCACTTTTTTTTCTATTTTTCTATTTTTATTATTATTATTTTTTTAAAGAACATCATAAAAACTAATTACATCAATAATAGAACCCATGAAAAATATACATCTAATAAGCATGGGTTGTACGAACTAATTCTAAAAACTAAACAAAATCATAAATAAAATGCAATTGCGTCCAACCCAACTACTAACATATGCATGTGCTCAACAAATAATTAAAAAGATTATTTTCTTGCAAAAATGGTGGTAGGCAAAGGGCTTTTGGTGTATAAGGTTATATTGTAGGCTAAGAAAAGAATTTAGAGTACGCGTTTAGCATACTTCGTAGGCTAGAAGGGGTTAGAGAATGGTAACGTCAAGGCGAGATAAACATAAAAGGATTAATGAATCGGCCAAAAGAACGCCTAAATCATATCCAAAGTCAAGACTCGCCTAAGATTTCGCCTCAAGGGAACGTAAAAGAAAGTTCTAGCATTCGTGAAGCTATCCTAAATTTTTACTTCGAAAATTGCTCTCAAAAACACCCATCAAAAGAAACTAAGTTTTGGAAAACAAATTTTTAGAATTCAAAGTGTAAACAATTGCAACCAAATTCATAAGTGCAATGATGGTCAATCTCAAGTTAAAGTCTTCGCTCACTAGTCTCATCATTCAAAGTTCTCACATGTGTTCAACTAAATTATAAAAGCAAAGCTCTCCTCTCTAGAATTTCCTAAGAGTTTCAAATCATGTTATAGGACACAATAAACCCATTGAGTAATATCAAAATCAGCTCAAGAAATCAAAAATTCAAAAATTTTACTCAAAATTATCATGGGATAAGTGACAATCAACAATTCAAGAAGCATTTTCTTCCTTTTAAACCATCAATATGGTCAATTTTCCATAAAAATAAGCACATGGCAGCAGCAAAATAAAGAAAATCAACGTATACCATAATCACAAAAATTTAAAATTGACCATATAGAGAGCATATCATCAAAACAAAACAGTGGTAGCAGCATTAAACAACATAAATTTCAGAATTAAAGCACAAAAACACTCCCAATAGCTCTTTACGTAGTGGAAAAGAGCTAAATACAGCAGCTCCAAAGAAAAACAGCAGCAGGCCCAAGGAAGAAGATGAAAAAGAGGTTGAGATTTTGAAGGATGAGCCTACCAAGCAAGTGCAAGGATGGATGTCCGAACCAATTGTCATTCCACCTCCTTTTCCCGAGCGGTTGAAGCAATGTAAGAAGGAACAAGAAGAGAAAGATATCTTTGAAGTCTTTCGCAAGGTCGAGGTAAATATTCCCTTACTTGACTTAATTAAGCAAATACCTCGTTATGCAAAATTTTTGAAGGAATTCTGCACAAGTAAGCGAAAACAAGCTGAGGTTGAGAAGGTAAGTGTGGGGGAGAATGTCTCTGCGATTTTACAAAGAAAACTCCCACCAAAATGCAAGGATGAAGGTATGTTTTCTATCCCTTGTAGAATAGGCAATGTGCAAATTAAGAAAGCTATGTGTGATTTAGGCGCTTCAATTAATGTTATGCCATTGTCTAGTTTCTCTTCTTTGAATATAGGTGCTTTAAAGAAAACTAGTATTTGCATTGAATTGGCGGATAAGTCCGTAATCTATCCAGAAGGGGTGCTAGAAGATGTGTTAGTTAAAGTAGATGGTCTTATCTTTCCTGCTGATTTCTATGTTATTGATATGAAGGATCCTAAATCCTCAAATTCTTCTGAAATCATTTTAGGGAGACCATTTCTTAGGACAGCTAGGACTAAAATTGATATTTTTGATGGTATTCTTACCATGGAGCTGGACGGTGAAGTTGTCAAATTTAATATGTATAGTGAAGTTAAGGATGTTAGTGTTGTGTCAAATGTGAATGCTATATCTAATGTTGAGGCTGGTATTGAAAACTCTTCTCAATTGAATGATAAAAGTGACTTAAATGTGGTTTCTTGCAATAATTCTGATATTGATTGTACTAATAAGTTCAAAGAAAAAGTTTTGTTTGATGAGAAGTTGCAGGTTGAGAATGAGAAGAAGGCAATGAAATTGGGTTTGAGGCGATTTCCGAATCGCTTAAAATATTTGTTTATTGATGATGAAGACCCAATTGCTTTGATAGTGCCCAAAGGTTTAAGTAGTGGGCAAGGAAAGAGGTTAATTCAGGTGTGCAATGAGTACAAAGATGCGTGTAGAAGGACAGGACATGCTGCCTATGGAACCCCGACGGAGTTCGGTTAAAATTTCGGGTAATGTCGAGCCTAAGACATTAAACAAGGGCGCTACTTGGGAGGCAACCCAGCTAGGCTTGTCCAAGCCTAATAAATTTTATGATTTTTTTTTGAATTTTCTGCACTTGTTTTTATTTTTCAAAAAAAAAAAATTTGCCATGAACAATGTCGTCTTCTTCCTTGGCATTCATTTTTCTGTCTAATGTCTGCGTAAGGTTCAGTTAATAGTTGGTCTTTAATGGTGGTTTTATGTTATTGGCAGTAAACTTCTTACTCACGTGTTTACAATGCTTCAAAGAAGTAGGAACTTTTATTTTATTTCTTTATTTCTTTATTTATTTTTTTTTAACCATCAGCTTTGTTCTCTTTTAACTTACTCTCCTAATATTTTTTTTTTATTTTGCAGCTCAGTAACAGCTAAATAACCCCACCCACCTCACTCTCTCTCAAGTCAATATAGCTCTCCACCTAGGGTTCAAGGTTCCCTCTTCACCGCTGCCCATTGCTCAACCCTTTTCTCTCAAGACCACGACCAGCCACCATCCAGCAGCCCCCTTTTCCCTTTCCATTCCCGAAAACACAGCATCTATCTCTCTCTCTCTCTCCCTCAATCGAAAACCCAGCAGCCACCATCTCAATTGCAGACCAGAAATCGCAGTAACCACCATCTCAACTGCAAACCAGAAATTTCAAACCAGAAATTTCAAACCAGAAATTGCAACCCAGAAACTGCAAACCAGCAATTGCAAACCAGAAACTGCAAACCAGAAATTGCAAACCAGAAATCGCGACACTCCCTCTTCCTGCGTTTCAGGTGAGTTTTTAATTTTTTTTTTCGTCACTTTTCCATGGGTATTCTGAAATCTGAGTTTTGTTTTCCTTGATGAGCAAATTGAATGTGTTTGGAGGCCAAACTGTTGACATTTTTATTGAGTATTGAGATTAGTTGCTATGGATGAGCTGAATATTGTGAATTTTTGGATGCTGACACTGTGTTAGAATAAGATTTGATGATTACAGTTAGGTTCATTTTTGGTTTGCCGTCATGAGAATCAATTGAATGAATATTATAATGTTTATTGCTGGTATTGAGCAACAATGATGAGTTTGATTTGATTTGAGGTAGAAATTCTGCATTTAAAGACACTTTATAATTATCTCATGCTTGGTTGTTTTAAACTTGGAACTTAGTTGATATTGCATTATGAAGTTTGATTGTTCTCATCTTTATCTAGTCGCTGCTGTACCTTGAAATTCAGATTGGTTCCACTGAGAGTTTTTGTTGAACGTGGAGCTTACTTATCGTTGCACCTGTTTGTGTTTGTTCGTTGTTTGTTTTGGTTGCGTTTTGCACTTAACTCTTGCAGGTAATCACTTCAGTAATTCTGCCATATGGCTCGAACAAAAATTACTCCTAATCCACCACCCATGAAGCTTGCTTATAAGCTATCACAACAACCCAAAAACACCAACAGGGCAGTACTTCTTAACTCCTACTCTCTTTTAATTTTATTTGCTCATTGGTGTTTCATTGTGATTTGTCCACATTGAGGACAATGTGTGAAATAAGTGTGGGGAGGGGATTTGATATGAGAATGTTTTTGCTGCAATTTTTGGGACTGAAATTTTTGGGACTGAAATTTTTGGGACTGATTTATGTGATTGAGACAGCTGAAATTTTGATGTATTTTTGCTGAATTTTTGTGCTTAATGTGATTAATATACTGCTGCCATTATTTTGTTCTTTGGTTATGCTCCGTTTTGGTCAAGTTTTTCAGCTATATGAATGGCATTTGATTAATTTTTCATGTGTTTTTGCTGCTGCCATATGCTTAATTTCAAATAAAACTTGGTTGTTCAGTTTGTGTTTAATGAGTTAGAAGTTAAGACACTTGTCCCATTATATTTTTGTGTAAAATTTTTGTTTGGTTGATACTATATGCTGATTTTGGGATTTACTCAATGGGTTTATTGTGTCCTTGAATATGATTTAGAGCTTTTAGGAAATTCTAGAGAGGAGTAATTTGCCTTTGTAACCTAGTTGAACACATGTGAGAACCTTGAATAACAAGACTAGTAAGCGAGAACTCTAACTTGAGATTAACCATCACTGCACTTATAAACTTTGATTGCAAGCTGTTACACTTTGAATTCTAAAAATCTGTTTTTCAAAATTTAGTTTCTTTCGATAAGTGTTTTTGAGAGCAATTTCCAAAGCCAAAATTTAGGATAGCTTCCGAACACTAGAACTCTTTTCTACGCTCCCTTGAGGCGAAATCTTAGGCGAGTCTCGACTTTTGAGATGATTTAGGCGTTCTTTTGGTTGATTCATTAATCCTTTTATATTTTTCCCACCTTTACATTACCGTTCTTTTCACCCCTTCTAGCCTATGAAGTATGCTAAATGCGTACTCTAATTTCTTTTCTTAGCCTACAATATAACCATATACACTAAAAAGCCCTTTGCCTACCACCCTTGGTTGAGAAAATAGTCTTTTTAGTCGTTGTTGAGCATGCACATGTGTAAGTTATTAAGAATTGGCGCAATTGCATTCTTGTTTAATGTCATTGATTAGAGTCTAGTTTGTGGGAATAAATAGTCCTTTTGACTTGTGTGTTTTAATTTTTATGGGGTTTGAGATGGTTGTAAATAGTCATGTGATATTTTTAGCTTCCATAAAAAAAAAGAAAAAAAAAAAGAAAATTCAGACAAAGAAAGAAAAAAAAAAACAGAATGTGAAAAAAAAATCAGAAAAAGAAAAAAAAATCAGAAAAAAAAAGAAAAAGAAAAAAAGAAATGTATTCAATTTCAGTTTTAGTTTTTCTCTAGTTTAAGCTTTTCTCTGGTTTAAGTCGCATTTGTCGCCATTAGTTAGTTCGTGCATTGTTCTTTTGAAATTAATTGTAAAAGACTTATTTTCTTGTTATTTTTAGCCTTACGTTATCCTATCTTTTGTAACCATCACCTAGCCTAACCCATGTAAAGACCTAATGATCTTTGGCTGAGACTTGACCTACATTAGTGGAGAGGGAGTTTAGAGGGGAGCCTATGGTTGTTCTTTAATTCTGTTTTAATGAAGCTATGAAAATATTTTTATATGTTTTGTTACTTGCTCGATAAAACACTTGTTGATTCAAACTTCGAATGTGTGTGTGTGCGTGTTTAAGAATTCTTAGTGTACCCTTTTTCAATTGAGTTCATAATGATGGAATGATGTTGATGGTTGGATTCTTAATTGCGATGTTGAGTTGTTTGGGGAGCTTATGTGTGTTTAATTGGGTTCTTAGGCGAAGTATGTGGTCTCCTTATAGATTTGATTTTGAGTTTTGAGTCATGCTTGAGGACAAGCATGGGATAAGTGTGGGGATATTTGATAGGCTGCAAATCCAACATGTTTATTACTTTGTTTTTGTGCTTAATTGATGTTATTTATATTGAAAAGAAGAGCTTTTACTTGGTTTTTATTATTTTGGGCAGGAATAGTGGATTTGCAATAAAGAGGCTTATTTGGAGTTTGATTGGAAGCATTGGAGCAAAATGGCATGGAGCTGAATTTTCTTTGTGGAGGCAGATTGACAGCAGAGGCCTTATCCTTGCCCAAGGCTAACGGCCAGGCAGACCTGAACGGGCTGATTTAATTAAGTGACGGGCCCACGCGATTTAGTTGTATTTGAGGACTTTTAAACCGACTTGTAATAGGATTTAAGTAGTTTTTAGTGGGCCTTTTTGTTATATTAGGTTGGCCCCACCCTTTATTAAGTATTTAAGTTATTTTTAGGGTTTTGGGAGGACACTTTTTGCCTCATCTTTGATAGATACGAATTTCAGCTTTCTTTGACAGATTTTACAATGTTTTCTTCCATAGCCATGTGTGGCTAAACTCTTTATTTCAGTCGAAGGTTAATTCAACGTTGATTTTCTAATGGATTGTGAGATTTAATGTGCTTTATCTTTGCTTTTTGATTCATATTGTATTTGTGTTTTCTCTTTGATTATTGGGGTGAGAATCATCCATAGTGGATATCTATTATTTGTTTTAATAGGGCCCGTTATTCATCTAATAGGTTTCTGCACAACCAATCAATTAGGTTTAATCCGTAATTGTTAATCCGAGTTGATAAAAGTGGTAGTCAATATAATTCAATTGCGTCAAAGCCTTAGGGTTATATTGTGGGAAAACATAATCTGATCTAAATGGATTCTCGTAGTTTCTGTTGGTCAGGGCAGGGTTCTATTAATTTTTAACGCTGTTAACGGCTAAATCCTTTGTCGTACTTAGGGTTGCTAGTTAATTAGGGATTATTATTAGGTCGTACCTTAATAATCTAATAATAAGATAGAATTGGTTGGGAGGACGTTCCTTTTTTACTATAACTTGTCTACAATAATGAGTTGAAAAGCTATCTTGAAATCGATGATCAATCCAAATGAATTTTATATCGCGAATTACCTTTGACTGAGTTTGTCTTCCATTGTTTCAAGTTTTTAATTATTTTTGTTGTCCTAATTTCGTTCTTGATCACTTCTTTAACTTAATTTCATTTTATTTTTCATAAATATAATTCCCCTGTTTTTATTTTATTTTTCTTAAATTACAGCAGGTCAGGTTTTGGTTAGCCTTGGGCAAGGCTAGTCCCTAGGGTTCGACCATTCTCACCCTATTTACAAGTTTTCTTTTGTAGGAAGAGCAGGTTTATTATTTTTGGTGGATTCGACACCCATCAAATTTTGGCGCCGCTGCCGGGGATCGAACCCGGGTCGCCCGCGTGACAGGCGGGAATACTTACCACTATACTACAACGACCAAAATTGATGGTTGTCGAAACCACCAAGATAATTCCTGCTCAACTGTAAAACAAAAACTGTAGAAAGTGTGAGAAGGGTCGAACCCTAGGGACTAGCCTTGCCCAAGGCTAACCAGAACTGACAGTGAACTGAAAATTAAAAGTAAAAGAAAAACGGGGATTTGTGTAATTAATTATGTAAAACGAAATTAAACAGCAAAATTGATAATAAAAACCTGAACAATGGGAGGTGAATTCAGTCAAAGGAAGTTCGCGGTATGAGATTCATTTGGATTGATCATCGGACTAAAAATAATCTTTTAATATCAAATCACAGACAAGTTATAGCCATCGAAAAAGCATCTCCGGCCAATTTTTCCGTTTATAATAGATTAAGCAAGACAAGCGCTATGAATAACCCCTAATTGATTAACAACTCTAATACAAGCGACAGAATTTAATTAATCAATTGCAATAAACTCTAGAAAGACCTAGCCCTAATCAACAAACCTAAAAGCAAGATTCGTTTAAATCAGATCATACAATTACTTAATATAACCCGAAAGCCTGGTTACAATCAGATTATATCAATCGCTACAAGCATCAAATCAACTAAACAATTACGGATTCAGCATCAATGATTAGCTATATGCATCTTATTAATCAATTGATTGATCAGTTCAATAAATTAACAAAACACATTAAGGAATATAGTTTTCCAATAAACTGCAGTAAAAGTATGAATGTAATAATCAATTAAAAGCAAATAAGAAAATTAAAACCTCACAATCCTGAAGAATCTCAACCTTGAATCAACCTCCAACTGATTAGAGAGTTTAGCCATGCATGGCTAATGAAGAAGACATTGAAAAGTTATGAAAAATGTTTTGAAATTCGTAACTATGCAGAAGGTAGAAGAGAACTCCCGTAAAAAGACCTAAAACACGATTATAATGTCTAAAATTAGGGCCCCACCATAATATTACAAAAGTGCCCTTTAAAATATAATTAATTCTTCTTCCTAAGGCTTAAAATAGGCTCAAAACGACATCCCAAGTCGTAGTTCCAATCATAGAATTAAACCAGCCCCGTTCCAACAAGATTCGGCATTAGCCTTGGGCAAGGCTAACTCCAGACTGCAGCAAAACGTCCTTCAAAAATTCCACCTTCATGTCCTTTGCTCATAAATGCTCCAATTAAGCTCCAAATGGTTCCTTTTAGTTAAATCCAACCTTCCCTAACCAAAACAATAAAAACCAAATAAATTCTCATATTTAAGCACAAATATCAACATATAAACACAAGATTAGGTACTAAAACTATGTTGGATTTACACACTAAAAAGAGTATTTTTTTTTTTGTTCTAACCATCCAGTATTTTATAATCCAGAGGTTGTAGAGAAATATGGATTCGCACTTACAGATCTATTAAGGGGGCAAGAACTTTCTCTTAGAATTTAAAGGTTCATACAAGACCCGAACTCGAAACCTCCAATTAAAAAGAGAAAAGATTCATATTATCTCATCTCATCCTTGAGGATTCAAAGAAAAGCACTTTCTCATTCAATGAGTTACCACCCACCAAAAATCATAAAAGCTTATCAAATCAACTATTTATTTTGACATCTAAAAGACCAGGTAAATGAAGGAAATTAAGGCCATTGTAACACCAGAAAGGCTAAGACAAATTCCAGGAAATTCCTCATTAAAACACTCTGCAGGTATCAACTAGGATTATATATGGGAGAAACTGGGGCCACCAGAAAGCTTGTAATTTAGCAAACAGTGAAGCACATGGTAGGCACCAACAATCCAATCTGATTTAATATTCTTCAGAATAACATTAACGGGGACTAACAGATTTTTAGTTAAGAACAACATATCAATCAATTTTATTTATGAAGGTTCAAATCAAAAGCAAGTATTTCATTGCAATAATGATAAATATTTCCAAGTTTAAAAAGGTTGAATATTGAAAGTATAATTAAATTTTTTTTAAAAAAATTTAAATATAATATTAATTTTTTTTTAAGAAATTTATATATAATAGTATTTATTAAACTTCTCAAACTTTGTGGAGGCCATGACCTTCCGTATCTCTGCAAAGATCCGCTTATGCATGACAGAATCATAATCCATGTGCCTTCTTTAATCTATTCATTGCAACTAAGAGGGTGTTTAGTCTAATTTAAAAAAAAATTAGTGGTGTTTACAAGTTAATATAGACTTATAAGAATTTAAAATTTTTTACTTTGAACACTCATAAATAGCTCATAAACAGCTGATATATTTGAATAAAAACAGTTTATAAATACATTTATTTGTTAAAATGACTAAAAAATATATCAGCTGATATATTTATTTATAAATACATTAATGGCTACATGTAAAGAAAGCTTAAAAAGAACTTCTGGGTCACTGCTGTTAGCTGTTTCAAGGGCAGAGATGCTAGAGATACAAGAAGGTGGGCACTGAGTTACACTGCAAATAGCTTTAAGTGAAGCAGCTGGAGTTAACTCAGTTGGAACGACCGAGTTAGGAGATGATGATGATCCGCTGTTTCGCTTGTGTAAAACTGTTCCTACAACAGTACCAATGATCACAGCCCCAAGAATGATTGATGAAACTATTACGATAATCAGACGCTAACGTGCCTTATTGTTCGATCTCATCTACTTTACCATAGCCCTTGAAGGAGTTGATTGAATCCATTTCCTGATGAAGAAGAGCTCAGAGCTAGAGACTTTGTAACTGCATATAATATCCAACTTCTGATGCTTCGTTGTTAAGATTAACAAAATCAATTAGCACGTAAACGTCATCATTGTATTTTTAATTATTGTACCTATTTTGCTTGATTTCATTAGTTTGCTAATAAATTAAGATACGCGGATGATTATAGTAATAGAGTTAAAATGGCAAATTTATCCCTAGATTTTCAAATTTTTTTTTGTCTTCTATATAGGATGCCATAACTCATTTCTAATTTTGTTTATACGGGGGGATTGCGATTATATATCTTTTCCTACTCATGAAATATATAAATTAATTATAAAGTCTGATAAATTTAATAATATTTTAATTTTTTTTTTTTTTTACTTTTTCTGATAATTTTGTTAAAACTTCTATTACCATCTGAATTTTGGGCTTGTAAGATAATGGGCCTAATAAGCCGAACTTCTCTTCGTTAAAGAAAGGAATCGAATCAACTCCATAAACAAAGACAAGATTGGAACTCAAAAACTGAGCTCACTGATCAAGGCGTCAACACTTGGCATGGAGACTTGAAATTTCTAATTTTCTATATATGATTTTTGCTTTGAATATTTACAAGTGGCTTTAAAATTCAAATAATTATATTCTTCAATTCCTAGAAAAAGAAAAGGCGTGGGAATGTGAATCTTTATAATTAAAAAGTTCCTACAAATTCAAAGAAATGTGGCTAATATTCCACTATGATTTGAAGGAACATTTAATGATTTTAATCTTAATTTAAAGTCATTATTAAAATAACATAATAGTTGTTCACAATTTTTATTTTTTAATTTAAAATTTTGTCAATTTCAAGATAAGTAGAATAATTATATGTTTGTATTAGTTGCTTTCAAATTTTATCTACGCAAAAGTTACTCTTACTGTGTTACTTAGAGGATATTTTGCCTAATTTACTAAAAAAATTACCTTATAAGCGATTGACAATTATGTATTTATCTTAAACACTTATAAATAATTGATAAAAAATTAATTAATTTTATAAAAAATAATGTATAAACAAATTTATTGTTAAAAAATTAAAAAAATATATAAAGTTATATTATAAAAAATATCAAGAATATTTAATGAATTAAAAAAAATAGAGATAATATAATAAATTAATTGATCAAATTAATTTATAAAAAAAGTGCTAATAACCTCCGAAATTATAAGTTGATCTGCTCGTGTCTTTTTAGGTTATAAATGTTTTTTTAGCTTGCAAACCTCTTTTATAAGCCCACTGAATTCTATAAGTAAACAAACATACAAATTATAATTTAGAATTTATAAATTGGTTTGATAAGCTTATAAATTAGACCAAATCCTCTATTAAGACTTAGCCAATTGAATTAAAGACAATAATTAAGAAAACATGAGCATGCTTTTATTGATTTATCAAAAAAAAAGAACATACATCATATATTAATGGCCGCAAAACACAGTAAAATTAATATAAAAAACATTAGCAGATAAACAAGATTTTCCTAGAAAATTAACATTTACTCAAAGCTTTACAGGCCAAGAGAAAATGGAAAAGTAGTGCCTCGCAACCAACTGCTACCACCAATGAAATTTGCAGGAGTAAAAGCTTGAGCTTCACTTGCACTAGTAATTACTTTAAATCCTCTCCAATTAACTCTCCCGGAAGTTCCAGCACCAGCACCAGAGTTCTGATACTCTCTGTAAGCCAATGTATTCAGAGCGAAATTGCCAGTCCATTCATGCCAACCAGCAGGGTGAATAACATCAGTGATTGAAGATTGCATAACAACAGTTCTCGAATACTCTTTCCAGGGCCTGCCAAGGTAAGTTGGGAAGCTACTTTGAACATTTTTCAAATCAGAAGTTGCCCCAATTCTGCTTTTCTGAATTACAATTCCCGTGTTCTGATTAGGGTCTGTTCTGCCTTGTGCTGTCACCATGTTTTTCTGTCCTGAATTGGGTCTACGAGCATGGATGTCACAGTCCTGAAGAACAACAGCCCCATTGCCAAAAATGAAGTCTACTGTGCCTGAAATGAAGCAGTTTATGAAAAACTGGCGATTGGAGTGGACATAGAGTGTGTCTTGGTAGCCTAACATGTCACATTGGTAAAATGCTGATAAATCTGAACCAACTCTTAGTGCTACAGCTTGGTGCTTTGATGGACCAGCAGTGTTTTCGAATGTTATGTCCCTGGCTAGAAATCCTTGGCCCACAGCAGCTGCAAATCACATGGAAATTTTTATGTTATAAAACATTAATAACTCAACTATATAACTAATTGAATTGCATAATTGAATTAGGCCTCCATGTGCTTTCTCTTAATATGTTATTAATTATCATCACCATACTCGTCTGATTTGAAAAATACTATATTTTTTAAAATTTCGATCTTTAACCCATAATTTTTCATTAATGATGTTTTCTAACCTACTTGAGAACAAATCTAATATTTCTTATTAAGTAGTTTGGTTGAAGGATTCGAATTTTGTATGGAGAGTTTGAATAGGAGATTTCGGCATTTTATATCAGTAAAAAATATATATGTTAGTTAAAAAACAACTTCCCCTAAAACAATAATGGAGGAAAAATGGGACCAAGAAACAAAAGAAGGATCAAGGAAGGATCCTACTAGAATTTATCCAACTCATAGACAGAAAAAAGAAATTTTGTTGATGTACATAAAGGAAAAAATTGAAGTGCTTTGCTAGCTCTACTAGTCATGAGTACTGACAGAAAGAAAGACTTCAACTTTGCTTTAGCTGTACACCAACAATTGGGGCAGAAAATAAGGACACAGAAAATGACAGGTTTTTTTTTTTTTGTATTTTCTGCTTACTGATTACTGAACTTTTTAAACTAAATTTGGTACATATATATTTATATATGTATACAGGTGTAAATTAATTTCTTTACGTGCACTTCTAAAATTAGTATTTGAGATGAAAATTGACTTTTCTGAAGCAAACCATTTGAAAATCTTTGTATTTATTACAATAAATTATAAAATTCTACATGCATTTGAATTTTTAACATCTTGTTCAATGTTCAATGGACAAGTAAAATCGCGGATTTCTTAGTGTCTATTATACAACTATATACTCCATTAATCAATGGCAATATTTCAGGAGACAACCCTCTATATTGAAATAAATTAATTATATATATATATATATATATAAATAATATAGACATACCAAGAACAATGACAATTTTATTATGGTATATTAACTACAATTTTATTATGGTATATTAACTAATATATTCTTTAAATTCATACTCTACCTTTATAGATGTAAAATGCTAAAATTTCTGTTTAAACTTCTTCACATACTTTAAACTAGACTCACTAGATTAATCAGATCCAGAAAATCTAAAAGACCGACGACACAAAAATATATATAAAAAAAGTTTTTTTAAAATAAATTATGATTGAGGCTTTTAAACTAATAATCTTAATTGCCATTTTTTAAAAGGATTTTAGTACTTTGGAGTCAAATCAATTTATATATGTTATTCAAAGAGATAATAATTAAAAGGGGAAAACTTAGATTTGATGAACTTACCAACAGTTGCAGAATGAAAAGTTGTGCTACCATCCTTAACATTTCTACTTCCTGTAACAATTGTAGTTTTTCTTCCATCTCCCAAGAACATAATATTAGTCTTACTCTTTGGCACATCCACATTTTCTCTGTAAACACCTGCTTTTATTCTAATAATGTACCGTTTGCTACTCTTTGAAGGAGCAGCATTTACAGCTTCTTGAATTTTCCTGTACTTTCCACTTCCATCAGCTGCCACCACAACATCTGGTGTCACAGATGATGACTGTAACAACCGTCTGTCACCGGCCGACAACCACTCCGGCCACCCACTTTCTTGAGCTTTCTCTTCTTTTAGCTTCCTATTTGTAGTGGAAGTTAACTTAAGCTCATTGGCAATATCAGTATCTGTCATGTTCTTGATCATTGCCAACGCATTACTACACATTTTCTCAACATGAACTTCCCCGGCTAACAAAGCTTTTCTAACTTCTTTATCAGCTCCATCATGGGAAAATCCATCTAAACAAGTTTCTTGATTTGTTATTGCAGAACTCATTAGTGTTTTCAAATCATCGGCATGTTGAGATAAAGATTTCTTGTTGGGATATTCTTGAAGATCTTCATAAGCTTCGTGAAGCTCATCAAGAGTCTCATCAATTGTCTCCAAACAATCATGGAGAGCAGTCTTTTCTCTCTTTGTAAGACCCTTTTTAGCTATCAGCTTTTCTACTGTGAAAAAATTGTGTTGAACAGCTGAAATTGTAAGATTTAGCGAAACCTCAATAACATCTTTTTGGCTTGCCAAGTTATTTGCAGCTCCAGGCACAGAAGCTACAGCTGAGAAACACAAATCAGGGTATCTTGTGTTACTGCAAGAAGATTTGAGTATTGTATGAGATGTTGAAGCATTGTTTTTGTGGGAATTTGTGCCTGTAACAATGGCAATTATTGTAGCAACTATAAGTAAAGAAGCAAAAAGAGATAAAAATAGTTTTTTCTTGTGTTTTTTGGACATGGAAATTATGTTCTTGCTGCTGCTAGTGGTCGTTTCTTCCATGCCTGTCAACCTCTCCTTATCTTGAGTCATTGTTGTTTGTTTTTATGGCAGAAAGAAAAATGAAATTTTTGGTAGTGTACGTGTTTTGCAACTATCTATGGATATAAATGAATGGATAGATTTATAAAGAGGATGGAAAGCCTCCAATGAGTGTTTAGGTTCAAAAAAGGTGATCATAACAAAATTTAACAAAAATATAAAAAATATTCTAACAAAATTAAAATATTTGTTACTGCTTAAAAAATATTTTTAGATAATCATTAAAACTTAGGTTGATGGCTAAAAATGCATTCTGATATCATTTTATTTTTTAATTTAAATTTTAAATGCCTCATTCTTCCCTTATAATTAATAAAAAAAAATATTTTAGGAATATGTTAGAAAAATCCAAAAGAAAGCAAGTTGCTTACCTCAAATATTTATATCAATTTTAGTTTTTCAATTGATTTAAAATTATTTTATTTATTACAATTCCTTTTTCAAAAAAAAAAAGTAAATTCTATATAAAATTATTAAGCATCATTTTGTTTTTTGTTTTTTGTGTGAATAATAATTTCACAAAGTGTACCTCTTTACTTCCTTGTCCCTTACTTCTGTCGGTGCACTTTAACAGTAATTTCACTAAAATTTGCAGCATATTTTTATTAATTATTATTATTAATTATTAATATTTTTATTAATTATTATTATACCTGATTTATGAATTATGATCTTTATATTCCAAATTAAATTTATAGATTGTTAATATTTCATTAAGTTAATTATTTAAGTAATATTTGATAAAATTGAAAATTAAGTGCTGAATGATGTTATCAAAATTTAAATATTTTCTTTTAATTAAACTTTCATAATTTAGGAATTAATTATTACAATATAAATCTTGATTAATAAATTATCCCCATTTTAATTTTATTTATGTATATTTAAAAATTATAATAAAGTCCATCATGCATGCCCACATCAATAGGCCAGTCTTACATTCCATTTTATTTTAAAATTTGCAGATAATTATATTATATCTTTTTATATTACTATTCTTTTTGATAAACTTATCATATCATATTAAATTATTGATTGCGGTAGCTATGGTTCTTTTTACCTTTCTCTTTTTGAATATAAGGCAACACTTGCAATTTGCAAGAAAAGACAAAACATTCTACCTCGTTTAGGTATAATTTTTGCAGTTTTTGTCTTCTTTTTTTCCAATTTGCATTCTTATATAAAGAAATCACATGGTATGCTTTTTTCTTTCTTAAAATATTCTTTATATTATCTATAACATATTGTATATTATTTTATTATATAGATTATATCATATCAATTTTTAACATACCAACCATAACATATTGTGTATTATACAATTGTATAATTTTATTATCAGAATAATATGAATTTATTTTTATATTGTGTCTTAATATATTAAAAATATTTTTTAAAATTTTAAAAAATAAATATTTTTTATATAAAATTCCTTTTTTATATTTCATTTCTGTCTATGCTTTCACATGAAATGTTTTTATCTAATCATAAACTCAACAAGTCTGCCGCAAACCTGCCATTATTATCATTATTATTATTTTAATTTTGTGTGATTAATAATTTCACAAAATTTTTATAGTACTTTCTTGACTGCTAGCCTCTTACGGTTGGCGACTGCAAATTCCAATTAAATTTGCAGCCCGTGGTTGTATTTGTTTATATATTTTTCATATGGTTTAATTTAATTTAAAAATAATATCTCCATTTTAAAAATTAAACTAATAAGTTGTTATTATTTTATTGATTAATTATCTAGTAACTTGCTTAAGGAAAAAAGGATTTTAATTTTTTTTATAAGTTAGATACAAACTAATTTTAACTATATAAGTTTATTTAATTTACAATTTCTATATATTATTTTAATTTTGATAGAATTTAATTGAGATATAATTAAATTTATAATAATTTATACTAAAAAAATTATTTATTTTCACATTGACAAATTTAAATTTTTTTTATGAATGGTGATGGATTTATCAGTTGGATAAACGAAGATCACTGTGATAATGATAAGGACCAAAGAAAAAAGAAAGCATTTGGTGAGAATCTTTCTTTATCATCTCATATCCACGTGCTTCACGTTAAATTCACTTGAAATGTATTTGGCAAAATTTATATTTGTTTTCAAATATTTGGCAATGAAATTAAAATCATAATTTCAGATTAATCAATCAATATCATTTTAAATTTTAAATATAATTATTATTCGCAGTGAAAAACATATATCATTTTTATGATAATTTTATAGATTGCCAGAAAATATAGATTATTAATTCAACCATAAATAATAAAAAAAAAGAAATTTAGAACGAATCTACCCCATAAACGTTATTGGGTAACATATCTTTAGCAGAGATAAAAATATATATACATATTTATATTTGATTTAAAGCATTCTTATTTGACCTTTTTTTATCAAGAACCAATAACCTATAATGAACTTTAGATGTGCTAAAGAACAAGATATTAAACATATTGCAAGGCAGCACAATCTGCCTTTATTAATTGTTTATTTTAATATGCTATATAATATACTTACATATATATAAGTATAATTAATCTTTAGGAGACCATGGCTTTACGAGCCAAAACTACATTATACCACTCAAAAAAACTTAGGAAAGAGCAAGTAGATATGCTAGGAATGATTTATTTAGACGGAGTGTATATGTATTTGATTAATAAAATTATTTAATTTTTTTTTATTATAACTCTTTTGGTCATTTTTGGCTTTCTTTGTTTGTAAAAGATAATAGTTTAATCTAACAATTAAAAAAATTAGGGTTATTAATTATTTGGAACTAGAGCAGCCTTAAGTTGGATTAAGAACGAAGACTGGTCGAAAATTAAAGTGGAATCCGATGTTCAAATAATAATTAAAAGTCAACTATACATATTTTAAGAAAAATATGTTTTTGTTTCTTACCCGGATTCATAGTATTAGAAGATTGTTATGATTTTTTTTTACAGTTCTGATATTATGTTTTCTCATATTAAACGATCAATGAATATTTTTACTCATCTATTGGCTCGAGTTTTATTGTTTTTTTTTTTGGTCAAGTTTTAGAGTTTGTCTCTTCTCTCATTGTAGTTGCTTTGATGAATGATTTGTAATTAAAAAAATTTTTTCAGAAAAAATCTGACAAATAAAAAAAATATAAGGTTCATTTTTTAGATATTTTTCACTAAAAAAAACAAAGGGATGACTTATTTTTCATAAACAGTAAATATATTTGAATTAAATTTAAAGGGATAATTCTCATTAACATGCTTAATATATACATTTAAAACAAACTCATCCTACCATCAAGTTCTATTATTATTATTATTATTATACATCCTGCCCATGAGTTAATTTAAGTTCAGTAATTAATTCCTGAACCACTTAATTTAAGATTAATTACATTCTAGCATGTATCTTTTTCTACATTAATTATATAAATAATTAGAATAAAGGTGTCCACACTTTATATATTTAATTAATGACAGCATGTATAACCCACTTTAATCATTTAAAGCCATGATGCCAAACATTTACAACTGGTCATGGATTAAATTAATTAATTAAGTTGCTTACTATAAATATAATATAACTTTTAATTATCTAATCAAGAAAATTAACTATTTGGAATAGTCAAGTGTCTGTTGCTAATGCATAATTATCTTTTATTGCTTATTTTTTTTACAATTATTATTTTTGTTTAAATAAAGCAAATTAGCTATGACTAAAAGACATGAGAATATCCAGCTATATAATCACAGATATAAGGAAGCATAAGCATATAATATAAGGTTGGTCCATTAGTTTTATTACATGTTTTTTTTGGCATACTATCAATTAAAATATGAAGCCAATTTATATCAAAATCTAGTTAAATTTTAATTCTTATTTATTTTTATCAATAGATAACGGACCAATTAAAAGCAAAAAATAAAATTCATTTATATATATATGTATATATATATTTCTGTAATAGGGATAAACAATGCTCAAAATTACATGGAGGAATATATATATATATTCATTTCTAATAATGCGAATAAGAAAATCAGATGAAGTAAGAACATTTTAAAAATTAAAAGATTTGACTTTATCATATTTTACTAAGTATTAATGTGAATATTGATAGATCGAGGAATATAATGAATAATTATTTGATTCTAGGGAGTATATTTGGAATGTTGGAGATAAGTAATTTGTAATTTGATTTTAAAAATTAAATACTAATTAAGCAAATTCGAAAAAAAAAATTAGAAAATGAATGCGGGATGTATGTTTGGAAGTGCATACATTATGAGAATATTCCCACGTGTTTGGTGGCTTATGTTGCAGCAGCTTTCATTTTCATACATAATACACATGAGATATTTGCATATGCATATCCATTTGCATGTGCTTGCCATTGGATGATAAAAACAATGACGAATGTGAGGATTGAGAGAGTATATGACATCATAGAATTTCTAAAATTCATAAATTTTATAGTGTAAAATTATTAAATTTTGAGGTTAATTTTTTTTAAAAATATTTTAATAAAATTAATTTAATTAATATATATACAATTATGATATCAATTATATAATTCAATTCAATTTAACTAGTTTTTAATTTTAAATTATTTAAAATTTATTATATACATTTTCTTTTTTTTTATTTAGATGGGTGTGAATTGCATTTTTAGAAAATATAAAATTATTTTGAATAATTTTTTTTATATTAATTTAGATTGATTTATTCTTTAAAAAAATTTAGGTTTATTTCTATTTTAGCCACATTATTATTACCTCAATACATATTGACATAAATTATAATTTAAAATATTTAGTCCTCTAAAAATTTTATGATTTTATTTGTGAATATTAATTCGAGTCAAAATTAATTAAAAAAAAGTACCATATAAATTAAGTTTTTTTTTTAAAATATCAAATCCATGACAAAAAATATTTAAAAATAAATTTTTTGACATAATGATTTTGCCTATATGGTTAGGGAGTAGGAGGGGAGCCCTCTTGAAGGACCTACCATGGAGTAATTCAAAATTGCCTGCTGTCTAATTATAAAATTTTTTTTCTTGTTTTCTAGCGTCTAATGGCGGCTAAAAAGCAGCCCATAGATCTTAGCTTTAGCGTATATATAATTATTTTTTTGGCAACGACAATCATAAATGATGAATTCAGAAAAGATTATTCTATGTTCATCAAATATTTTAAATTTAAATTTTTAGATCTACAGTTCTGTTAAAAATTAATAAAGAGACAACGAGCAAAGAAAAAGTAACACTCTCACTAATGCAAAGGGGTTTAAAATAGTAGGAGATAATATTAATCTCGATTTATAATTCTGTTAGCACAATTATACTTATCGTTTCCTACTTTATATCTATTTCTTACTTATATTAGGGTTACTAATATAGTTATATATATATATATAGATAGATGTATTCTCATTAAATAATATTAAATTACCGATTCCTTCTAAACATTGTTTATGGTATTAAAGCATGAGAAAACCCTCTCAGGTTGAATAACGATCCTAGCTACCCTCATGGCCATTCCAACAGACTCTGTTATTTCCTCTCCTTCAACCAATATCAATGTGAATTCCAAGAATCAATTAATATCGATAAATGCATCTGCTCAAGCACCAATTAAACTCACGTCCACCAATTACCAAACCTAGTATACACAGTGGTATTCACTGTTGATGGGATATGACTTCCTTAATTTTATTTGAAAAACAACCCAATTCTGATTTTTTCTGAGAACTCCCTCTGGTTTCGTCAAGACCAGTTCATTCGAAGCGCGTTAATTGTTTCCTTGTCGCCTGATGTTACGACGTTTGTTGTTGGGGCCAAGACGTCCTATGAAGTCTGGAAGTCGTTGGCTGCTCTGTATGCAAATCCTTCTCAAGGGAGAATCATAAGCCTCCGTGAGCAGCTGCTTACGATGAAAAAGGGCACCTCAACCATTACTAAGTTTCTTCAAAAAGCCAAGTCTATAACTTTTCAACTTGCTTCTGCAGGTGTTTCAATTTCTATGACCGAATTGGTATTGTATGCATTTCATGGTTTACCACCTGAATACAGAGAGATAGCTACTGCTTTGAGAGCACATGACACTCTCGTTTCATTTGAAGAACTCCCTGAAAAATTAACTGATGTTGAATCACAGCTGCTTCAGGAGTCATCTATGATTGCTAATCAAGTCAGTGTCAATTATGCTGCAAATAAGTCAGGTGCAGGTGCTACTGGGTCATGCAATTATTGACCAAACTCAATGCAACAATCTCAAAATGGTAATCGGCGCTTCTCTTTCAATCAAGCATATCAAGGAAATAGACCACGTGTTGTGTGTCAATTTTGCGACAAACCAGGTCACACTACTAAACAGTGACGGAAGTTGTAGAAGCTATGTCTATGGTTGGTTCAATCAAATCCTCCATCAGCTCCAAAATCGCAGGTTAACTATGCAGCAAACTCATCATCCAGTCAACCTGCAAACTCTAAGTGGTTGCTGGATTCAAGTGCTAACCAACATATCACTCGGGATATTCAGAATTTATCAATTCACTCCGAGTATGACAGTGGTGAAGATGTAATGCTTGGTGATGGAACAAGTCATTCGATTACTCATATTGGTTCAGTATCATTCAAAACCCCATCCAAAAATTTATTTTTAAACAATGTTTTGTGTGTTCCTGCCTTGAATAAGAATCTAATCTCGGTTTATCAATTATGTGATACCAATAATGTTGAATTTTATTTTAATCTTGTTTCATTTGGTGTGAAGGATTTGCACACGGGAATACTTCTGACCAAAGGAGAGCCTAAGGATGGAATGTATGAATGGCCACCTGTTCTTCCAATGTCAACACCTCAATCTTCAATTGTCTATCATACAGTTAGTACATCCCAACTGGTTTGGCATCGGCGTCTTGGTCATCCGTCCACTCCTATTCTCAAGCATGTTAATCAGTCTTCTGTGTCATTTAATTCTTCGTTTTATTGTTATTCTTGGAAATGCAATAAAATGCATAAAGTTCCTTTTTCTGAGTCGTCTGTTATAAGTGCAGAACCTTTAGAATTGCTTTATTGTGATGTTTGAGGTCCATCCCCTGCTTCTTCTTTAGATTTGTTTCGTTATTATTTAATTCTTATTGATCACTTCACAAAATACATATGGCTATTTCCGTTGAAAAAGAAATCTGATGTTTACGTTGTGTTTCCTTCGTTCAAGAAAGTGGTTGAAAAATATTTTAAAAAGCTAATTATTTATGTGTATTCCGATAATGGTGGTGAATTTATTCATCTTAAATTGTTTTTCCAAGAACATGGGATTTCACATTTTTTCACTCCACCTTATACACCGGAATATAATGTTACTGCTAAATGTTGTCATCGCCATATTGTTGAAACTGGTCTGACGATGCTTCATCTTGCACATTTACCATTAACCTTTTGGACCCATGCTTTTCTTACCGCTGGTTATCTAAGAAATCGCATGCCAACTCCAATTTTAGACAATGAATCTCCATTCTTTAGGTTACATGGTTATGTTCCAAATTATTCGAAACTACGTGTCTTTGGGTGTCTTTGTTATCCATGGCTCCGTCCTTATAATAACAACAAGCTTCAACCACGTTCACCTCCTTATGTATTTTTAGGATATTCGTCAAATCAAAGTGCCTATAAGTGTCTCGATGTGGCTACATCCTGTCTTTATCTATCTCGTCATGTTGATTTTGTTGAAGATTCGTTTCCCTTTTCTAATATTGACAATAATTCTGAACGTCCAAATGAGTCAACTCTCACAACATGGTCTCCCCTTCACTATATTCTGCCTGTCACTAATAATCATGCAGGTGTGCAATTATCTTCTCCAAGGGCTCCTCTTTCATCGGTGATAACCTTGTTGCCAACTTCTTCTCAAAGCAATCCTGGACAACCAACTTTGGCAACATCAGGTACTCTAACAGAACCACTGAATTCCAACTCTATTGAACCAGTTCCAGTTACGTTACAAAGCAGGTCCAACGAGACAGCCAGCTTAAGTTATCCAATCACAAAATTCCAGCAACCTCAGTCTACTCATCCCAGGACAACGCACAGCAAGAATAACATTTACAAACCTATTAACAAGTTATGTCTTGTTACAGAAGCAGAGGATAAGTCCAAGCCATTTATCCCTAAAACGGTGGCGCAAGCTCTAAAAGACCCAAAATGGAGGGCTGCAATGGATGAAGAATACAAAGCCCTACAAAAACAATAAACATGGACTCTGGTTCCTTCGTCTATGGCATCTAATATAGTGAGCTGTAAGTGGCTGTTTCGCATCAAATATGACTCTGATGGGGTTCCTGTACGCTACAAAGCACGGTTAATTGCTCAAGGGTTTACACAACGGCCAGGTTTGGATTATGATTAGACTTATTCTCTTATTATAAAACATCCCACTATTCGGATTATATTGTCTCTTGTTGTAACTCATGACTGGCCATTAAGACAGGTGGATGTTAATAATGCTTTCCTACACGAAAAATTGAAAGAAATTGTATTTATGGAGCAACCTCCAGGTTATATTGATGATAAAGACCCCAATGCAGTGTGTCAATTAGAAAAGTCTCTATATGGTCTTAAACAGGCACCACGGGCTCGGTATCATAAATTACGCAATTTCTTTTCTCTAGTGGTTTCATCCACTCTCAGTCAGATAACTATTTATTTATTTATTCTAAGGCTGGGGTAATTCTATATATATTGGTGTACATTGATGACATTATCATCACAGGAAATAAGCCAGATCATGTGGAAGCCTTTATTGAGAGGTTCAAAGTTCAGTTTTCTATAAAAGATTTAGAAAATTTGAATTTCTTTCTTGGTGTTGAGGTTAAACAATCTATTGCAGGTCTCTTTTTATCTCAATAGAAATATGTTTGAGAGCTACTTGAGCTTGCTCAAATGGAAGGAGTAAAATCAGTAGCAACACCATTGGCCACTACAATGTCTTTAAGGTTGGATGATTCAACTCACCTTGAAGATGCCTAGAAGTTTCGAACTGTAGTAGGCAAGCTACAGTATCTTTTGTTAACTAGACCTGACATAGCATTTGTGGTCAACAAGTTATTTCAGTTCACATCTCGGCCCACGGTTAACCATTGATCAACGGTTAAACGACTCCTACGTTATCTGAATGGCACTTGTGACACAGGTTTGTTTCCTCATAAAAACTCACCTTGTGTATTACATGCATTTTCTGATGTGGATTGGGCTGGTAATACGGATGACCGAACATCCACTAGTGCTCATATCATATTTTTGGGTCAAAATCCTATGGCATGGTCGTCTAAGAAGCAGAAAATAGTGGCAAGATCATCTACCGAGGATGAATATCGATCTATTGCATCGACCTCGGCAGAATTAACTTGGGTACAAAACCTTCTTCAGGAACTTACAATCTCAATTCCTACTATACCAGTTATTTATTGTGATAACTTAGGTGCTACATATGTTGCTGCAAATCCAGTATTTCACTCACGTATGAAGCATATAGCAGTTGACTACCATTTTGTACGTACTCAAGTTCAAAATGGGGCACTACGGGTTTCTCATGTTTCCGCCAAAGATCAATTGGCTGACTTACTCACTAAAGCTCTTTCCACACAAGAATTTGATCTGCTTCGGTCCAAGATTGGCATCTCCTCATGGTCCACCATCATGCGGGGGTGTATTAGGAGATAACATTAATCTCGGTTTATAATTCTGTTAGCACAATTATACTTATCCTTTCCTACTTTGTATCTATCTCTTACTTAGATTAGGGTTACCAACATAGTTGTATATATATACGGATGTATTCTCATTAAATAATATTGAATTACCAATTCCTTCTAAACATTGTTTATAAAAATTATTTACCAACTATTTGATTAAAAGACTCAAGAGGTGAACGCCTACTACATGCAGATCTCGCCGAAGGATCCATCACCCTATGAGGTAGAGGATGACAAAACCAGAAAAAAAGGGCGGACGAAAATAATCCAAAAGAAAACCATGGTATTGGTCTTATGTCCTTTAGGGACAAACTGATGGTGGATGTTGACAATAACGGTATGGGATGCTTCACACCTTGGAGAATATTGATTTTGAGGATTTTGAATTAGAAGTTTCTTTGAAAGAAGGTGTTCCGATGGTAGCAATTTCAGAAAAAGCAAAGGAAGTCATTATCAAACCTTGGAATACTACAGTTATTGAAAGAATTCTTGGTAAAACTATTGACTATAAAGCTCTATAAACCATATTGGCATCCATATGGAACAAAATAGGATGTTTTAAAATTATTGTTTTGGACAACAAAAGAGGAAGTCATGACAAAGGGACCTTGGTTAATCATGGGTTATTACTTCATGCTAAGATTGTGGCATGCCGGATTCAATTGTCTCACAGAATCAAATCTTCTGTTATGGCTTGGATCTATTTGTCTGGTTTGCCTCTTCACCTGTATCACAAATGAGTCCTTCGCAGTATCAATAATGCTATCAAAAAGGCTATTACAATTGATTATAACACAGAAAATCAGAAGAGAGGCCAGTTTGCAAGGATTGTGGTTGAAGTGGATATCAACAAACCCCTGGTCTCAACCATTAAGGTGGATGGGAGAACACAGTTTGTTGAATACGAAGGCCTACCAAGAATTTGTTTTGAATGTGGGAGATATGGACACCTCTCAGCTACTTGCCTTTCTAAGGCTAGAGGTGATGACAACCTTGCTCAACCGGAGAAATCGGCCGAGACTACCTCCTCGGAGCAAATGATCTCCAATTAGAATTATGGTCCTTGGATGATCACAGCCAGGAAAGGAAAGAAAATCTTTAGCGGAGATCAAGCTACTAATTCAGCTGAGGCAAAAGTGTGCAATTCATAGCTAGGCCAGAGGGCTCCAAAAAAGGGGAAAAAAAAGGCTGTAAATGGGTCAAGATTCTTATCCCTCTTAAATGTGAAGGATTCATCTATCAATGAGGATAGTGAAGAGTATTATAACGGGAATAATCTCATTAGTCCATCATTAGAAATTTAGGAAAGGCAAAGGCTTATTATGTATAGTGATAAGACAAACAAAAAGGCTCAAAAGATAGCACACTCTTTGGGCTCGAGACCAAATATAGTCAAACAATCACTTTCAGTAATCAAGGAAGGTGCCATTACCCTATCTGAACATCCTCCCTCTAAGATGTATAAAGGAAATAAAAACCTGAGACCAGTAACCTCTAAAATAGTAAATTGTTCCTCAACCTTTCCAAAATCAATTTTTTCTATAGTGCCTAACATTTCGACCCTCACAAAAGGTAATCACACAATAGTATCTATAGAAGCTTGAAGCCAAGTGATGGGCTCTCCGCTTGAGGGGGGCTCTATTCTTCCTACTGCGGGTAATGGTATGATCATTATGATTGAAGCCATAGAATAAGTGGAATTGGCCAAACCCCCTGATCCTATGGAAGTGTCATTTAGTAAAGAGTTAGTGAGAAAGTAGGGCATGACTAACTTTAGATTCGTTCCTGTTGAAGATAGACTTGATTCTAGTGTGAAAATTTCATCCACAACTGAATGAGATAACTGATATGTTTCCCCTTTTTCTTTACTTTGTCTTATGAATCTTAACATTTGTGTTTAGAATTACCGGGGAGTTGGGTATTCTGGGTTTATTAGAATTGTCAAGAATATGCAAGGTATGTATAAACTCAATATGCTTGTTTTTCTTGAAACTAGAATAAGTGGCTTGAGAGCGGATAAAACTATAAAGCGTATGGGGTTTAGGAATTCATTCAGAGTTGAAGCTTTGGGTTTTTCAAGGGGTATTTGGATGATGTGGGATGAGCGTCTTAATGTCTCTATTTTAGAAATTAATACCTAGCTTGTTCATGCCATTATTGTCAAGGATAATGGTATTGGGTTCTTATTTACACAATCTATGCTTTCTTATTTACACAATCTATGCTAGGCCCAGCCCGAAGCTGAAGAAGACTTTTCGGCCTGAGCTTAATTAAACTCTTAATTTGTGTAAGGAATGGTGGCTACTTGCTGGAGATTATAATGTGATTCTTAATAGCTCTGAAAGGAAAGGGGGCTCCAGCCATAATAATGGTGGTTGCAGCATTTTTTCTATATGGTTTTATAGCAGTATTCTTATTGACCTTAAGGCTCAAGGGAACTTATTTACCTAGGCTAGAGGTGGCTTAAAGTAGAGACTTGACAGAGCCTTAGGCAATGATTTATGGAGTAATGCTTTTCAGGATTTGATGGTGTTGAACGTACCTAGAATTGGATTTGACCATTCCCCTCTTCTTATCAAAACTTTAGGTGAAAAAGCTAATAATGGCTAGAGGAATTTCATATTCTTTGCTCAATGGGTCCAATATATAGATTTTGGTAGAATGGTTAAGGACTCGTGGACTCAAGGTGATAATTACTTTTCCTTTATGTCTAATTTTTTTATCAGTATGGAAACTTGGAATAAACAAGTCTTTAGTAATATTCATAAATGCAAGCGCACCTTGATGAAAAGAATTGAGGGCATTCAACGAGCTTTGGAATGTGTTGATTCTAAAAACCTTTAAACGTTTAGATGTTGATTTAAAAGGGGAACTTGATGCCATTCTTGCTCAAGAAGAGATCCTATGGTTTCAAAGAGCTTTGGTAGAGTGGATTAATGATGGGGATAGGAACACATCCTTCTATCATAAAATTACTATTCAAAGAAAAAGGAACAACATAATTGATATGTTACATTTGGACAATGGCCTTTGGTGCTATGACCAAGTAGTTCTCCAGAGCTTTGCTTTAGACAATTTTGTTAAGCTTTACTCGAACTTAGGAATTGATGTGAATAATAGCTAGGATACTAATCTATTCCTTACTTTGGATAGTGAGCTTATGAGCCAAATCAATAAAGACATTACGACTGAGGATATTAAACAAGCTCTCTTTGAGATGAAACCGTTGAAGGCTCCTGGACCGGATGGTATGCACGCTCTATTCTATCATAATCAATGGCATGTTATGGGGTAATTCGATATGCAATCTAATTTAGCAATTTTTGAGGACAAGGGTAGTTCTGAAAGAACTTAACAAGACCCTTATAGCCTTTATTCCTTCCAAAGGCTAGAATTCATCACTCAATTCAGATCAATTAGCCTTTGCAACGTCATGCTCAGGCTACTTTCTAAAGTGTTGGTCAATTGTTTAAAGCCATGCTTGCCTTTATGGATAAGTCCGAATCAGTCTAGCTTTGTCCCTTATGGACATATTACAGACAATATTATTATCACGCATGAGATAATTCACTTTATGAGGCATATGAAAAGTATGAGGGGCTTTATAGTAATTAAAATTATTTTGTAAAAAACATACAATAGGTTGCGATGAAGCTTCATTAACAACACCCACTTGGATATTAACTTGCCGACATGGATGTGGGAGATAATTATGAGCATTGTGTCTCTAGTTTCTATGCAAATCCTCTAAAATGGGACCACATCTTAACCTTTCAAACCTTTTAGGGGAATAAGGCAAGGCGATCCCCTTTCGCCATACCTTTTTGTCCTTTGCGTGGAAATGTTGTTTTAGACCACCAGTCAATCTATGAGATAGAATTTTTGGAAACCAGTCAGATTGAGTGCAAATGGACCTCCTATTTCTCATTTATTTTTTTGTTGACGATATCTTTTTATTTACAGAGGCTTCATTGGAGTAAGCTCACAACATTTCACAAATCCTTGATGATTTTCTACCAAGTTTCGGGTGAAAAAAATAATAAGAATAAAACAAAAATTTTCTTTTCTAATAATGTGAAAGCAAGCCTTAAGAGCTGGGTGAGTCAGCACTTGGGATTCCAGCCCACTGCTGATAATTTAGGGACCTATTTGGGAGTTCCTCTCCAACATAGTCGCATGATTGCCAAATCCTATAATTATCTTTTAGACAAAGTGCAGAATAGGTTGACTGCTTGGAACTCTAAATGTCTTTCTGTGGCAGGAAGAGTAACTCTAATCAACTACATGCTCTCTCCATTCCTTACTACACGATGCAAACAGTTATCATTCCAAAGGGCTTAAGCAACATGATTGAACAAGCATGCCGATCCTTCATTTGGAATGGAGAGCAAAACAGAAGAGGATTAAATATAGTCAAATGGGAAACTGTGTACCAGCCATAAGAGTGTGGAGTCCTTGGTTTGAAGAACCTGGGAGCCATGAACTCTGCTTTTATCATGAAAATTGGTTGGAGTTTACTTAGTAATCAAAATTTGTTATGGGTACACGTCTTACTTTCCAAATATGGTGTGAGGCCAGGCTCTATCCCAGTCAATTTGTCACAATTGGGTGGATCACCTTTGTAGAGAGCTTTGGGCTACCATTGGAGCAAACTCTTATTTGGTATCCAATGGGAGGTTATCAATGGCAGCAGTTTCAACTTTTGGACTGACAAGTGGATTGATGGATCTAACTCATTGCTGGAATTAGCCATAAGACCCATCCCTTATGACGCTGCAGGTTGGAAAGTCAGGAACATGGTGACTAAAACTTGCAATTGGAGATGGGAAGCTTTTGCAAGTTACATTCCAAATCATGTTCTAATGTCTCTTGCAGCATACCCTGCTCCTAGACTAGAAGATGGTAGAGACGAAGTCTTCTTGGCATTTGATGCAAGTGGAAGATTTACTGTGAAATCAGCTTATAATGCTGAAATAGAAGCAACTTAGAATGACAAAAGTAATGCTTAGGGCATTATTTGGAATTGGCCAGGCCAATACCGTATCAATATGTTCTTATGGTTGGCATATAGGGAAAGGCCTCTAACTAACCATGAGCGAGTTAGGCGCCATCTCACTACTGAAGGGAGATGTTATAGATGTGGATACCTGTTTGAACAATGATCCATACGCTGCGAGATTGTCCTTTTACTAGAAAGGTATGGGCTTCTTTAACTGGTTACTCCTACTCTAATATTTTGTTTTCTCTAAACAATTCAATACGTGGTTGCTTGATAACCTTATGAACTGTAGATTGGGAAATATCCATAAGCGAGGGTATATTTGGTTTGGTATTACTTATTGGCTTATTTGGAAAGCACGGAATGGAGCTATATTTGCAGACTTGCATAGAAGTATGCTAGATGTCCTGTCTGACATCCATCGAAAAGTGAAGGCAGTGGAGAATGCGACCCAGCAAAGGAAAATCGTTGGCTACCATGGAGTGTCCACTGTCTAAGGAAGTTGTACACATTGGTTGGAAATGTACCCCTAATGGATGGTTTTAAATTAAATAGTGATAGAGCGCTCAAAATTTCCACAAGGCGGGCTTTTGCTGGTGGTTTTGTAAGGAATGACAACGATGCTTAGGTCACAGGCTTCATGATGAATATAGGCTCGTGCTCCATCACGCAAGATGAACTATGGGGAGTATATCATGGTCTTTGTATTACTTGACAAAAAGGTATCTAGAAACTCAAAGTAGAAATGGATATTAGCTGCGCAGTTAAAATGCTAACAACCACTTCTATGTCGCCTGGTGCAAATACATCTCTTGTTTGCAAAATTAAAAGTCTAATTAATAGGAATTGGAAAATTGAGTTTTATCATATCTATAGGGAAGTAAACAACTTGGTAGATTCTTTGGCAACTCTGGCGCAAAGTTTTTCAATTGGAGTTCGTAAATTTTCAGATCCTCATGAAGAAATTAAGGCATGGATCCAACACGACTTAGTGGGGGTGGCATACCCACGGGTTGTTTATTCTTGAATTTTGAGTCTTTTCTCACTTTTGCAATAAAAAAAATTTAGTAGAGAATTTTATTCTTTTAATGGATCGATTTACTGTAAATAGAATTAGTTTTGGCTCAATAAATTTAAGGATATTTGTTATTATATTAAAAAAATTCAATAAAAAAAATTTTATAACTCTTATAATTCTATTCAGTACGATTTTGAAAAGATAATTAATATAAAAATTATTTATTTATTGTTTATTTCAAAATTAAAATTTCAAATATTCCTTCAACCCATAGACTTGAAAGGAAAAATAATATTTCCGTTTTTATGTTTGATCATGAGGAAGTTAATTTTGCAAGCTGTTTGTTTTAAAGGAAATAAATGGAATGAAAAAAAAGGAAAACATATTTTCTGATTATCTTTTTGTTTTTGACAATAATTAAATAAATTATTAAATAAAGAAAAAGGTAAAAAATGAAAATTTGATTTTTCAATTTTTGTTCAAATATTTAAAATATTTTTCTCCAATTTAAATGAAATGGATGGAATTGAAAAAAAAAAGAAATAAATTATTTTCTTTTTATTTCCTTTTAAATTAAAGTGGCCAAATAGTATAAAAAAAGACTTTTTTAAATTTTTATATATTTATTTTTTTATCATTCCATTACACAATCAAGAAATCAAATAAAAACTTAATGTTATTAGCTAACGGTTTATGCTTTTAAAGTCGATAACTATAAATTTGATATTTTCTTCACATAATTAATTTATTAGATTACAATCTTATTAAAATAATAGTTCAATAATTAAGTGTATATTTTACAATAAAAATATAAAATGAATTTTGAATTATGATAAAATTTTCCTTTTTAAAGGATTTTGCATGATTTTAGAATTTTCTCAAACCTTAATTTAATTGATTATTTTAAAATTTTAAATTATTAATGGTTCCCACTGAAATAAAATCAAACCGATAACCATAAAAATAGCACTAATTTCGGCAAATGGTTCACTTGTTAATTTGTCTTGCAAGTCTTTGAATTTGAATTTGATGATTGATAACTCATAAAAATAAATAGCTAATTAATTTATGGTAGGGTACCGCAAATTATGGTTTGAATGTTGAGGTAATTAACATTCTCACGTTTACACCTTTTATTTTTTTAATTATCTTTTATTTTTTTTTAAGCCAAGTGGTCAACTTTTTCATCAAAATATATCTTTGTGTCGAATGCAAATGATTTTGATTTTTTTGCTTTTGCAGAGTCTATCCATTTTTATATCACATCTATGGGGGGTGTCTGCTTGGATTTTTTAATCAATAATATCATATTTAAATAATTTATATAAAATAAAATTTTAAATAACTCAAATTTTATCAAATAATTAATAAATTTTTTTATCTAAAAAAGTAAAAAAAATATTTTATTAAAAAATTAAATTAAAAAATTTCATATAAAAAATAATTATATAATTACTTTAATATAATGTAAGTATAAGAAAAAGATATTATAAAAAAATAAAAGTATTACTCCAATTTTTATAGTAAAGAATGATTGAATAAGCAAATATTTATTTTAATTCACTTTTTTTAATATTTTGTTATATCTTCTAAATATAATAGTATAATTTTTGTTTAGTAAAATATAATCTTAATAATATATTTTAGTAAAATATATTCACTATAATAAGTTTTCCATATAATCTATCAAATGTCCTAATATAATTTTTCATTTGATCTTTAATTTTTTAATATTATATTGAAAAGAATAATTGATACTGGGTTTAATGCTAAAAAAATATGTATTTATTGTTAAAATATTTGATGTGTTTATTTCATATTCAATGAAAATTATATGAAAAAAATAATTATATAAAAAATAAATAATTAAATATATAAAATTTTTGAAGCTTATTAATTTATCATTAATTAGCTATTGAGGTTGAAGAATTTATATCTATAATAATTTTTAAATATCAACTATACTAGTTGGCGGTTGATAATTATATACCGATCACCAGAGGAACGACTTAAAAATACAATTCTATATATGATAAAAGTCTCATTTCTAATATCAGTTAAATTATTCTTTTTAATATATATTTGAAAATATCATTCTAAAAAGTTAATTTTTAAAGTTTGAGGTATTTTTTTATATTAATTAGATTATATATTTATTTTTATTAGATATGAAATTTTAATAGTTAGACTCATATTTATTTTAATTATATTCATAAAAATCAAAATAGTACCAAATATGGTTTTTTATTTAACAATATTGGAGTTATTTATAAAATTAAGAAAAAATAATTTTTTTTTAAAAAAAGCCATAAAGTAATAAATCATTAGTTAATAAGGAATAAAATAAAAGAACCTTCAAAGAAATAAGATAGAAAAAGAAGTTCACTGTGTTTCCCAAACTTCTTTAATTTTTTTGCCTTTTCTAAAAGCAAATAAATTAAGGGGCAAAAGTTCTCTTCATTTCCTTTTGTTATTATTACGCTTTATGATAAGTATTACATGCATGAACTTTTTTTTAATAATATAATTTTAATATTTAAATAATATAACCGATGATTTATATTATTACCTAATTGGTAGTTTATTATTAATTAAATTTACAAGCAGGATCATACATCTAGTTTATATTACAATTTTTCCTTTTAAAAGAAGTTTCGAGCTTGAGTTATTTGTTTCTTATTAGACATGTAACTTCTCAAAAATTAGGCGTTATGCTTAGAGAAAATTATACCATGTATATTGTTTTTTTTTTTATTTTTTATAAATATCTTATTATTTTAATATATTTTTAATAAATATATATTAAGTTTATACTTTAAAAATATGATATAATATTAGTATATTACATATTCATTAGACATATATTTCAAAAAAATTGTATATTTTTTAAAATAAAAATTAAAAAGTGATATTTTTAAAAATAATTTTATTTTTTCAAGCATTTTTGAAAAATCTCAAATTAATAACTAATATCTCTCAAGAGATAATGGGCTTTGAATGATGGGCCACAATTATATGACCATGTAATGAGTCTCTATGGACTAAGTTTAATATTTCACTAAAGTTCTTTAAATGGCCCATAATAGAAGCTTAAATAAATGTAATGGGCCGAAGTCCCTATCTTAAACCCTCTTCTCTTTCGGCGTCTTTCTCTGCGCGCCTTTACCAGTTAGGGTTTAAGGTAGGTTTATTGATTATTTGATTTCAATCCATTCCTTTGGTATTTAGTCTTTGTTAATTGAAAATTGGGTATTTTGTGTAATCAATTTCAGTCAGCTATTAAGCTTATAATATCTATCATATTAGATTTGTGATAGCGAACTGTTGTTGTTGTTGTTGTTGCTGGATTGCGTATGGTTTCTGTTGGTTCAAAGGCTTGAATGTCAAGAAGAAGAAGACCCAGAAGTTGTAATTTGGTGGAAGATAGCATAATGGGTGGGGAGGAAAAGGGCATGGGAAGGAAGGCCAATAAAGAAAGTTTTGGTTTTGATGGAGATAATTCTAAAAAAAGTGTGTCTGGAACTTTCAGACCCAAAAAGTACTCAAAGCATCAAAATGCTAATGACCCACAACCATTGGTTGCAGGTAGTATAATTTGTAAAGCTAAGTTAATGAGGATTTGCAGTGCTTGCTTTTACTTTGGCTACTTATTTTTTGTTTCCCATGTTTTAAGCTATGGTAATTTTTAATTTTGAACTGTAGCTGTATTGACTTGAATAATGCTTGTAGGAAACAGGTTGATCCTGAGACTATAAAATACTTTTCAGAGATTGCAAGTCTTTTTGAAAGTAATGAAGTTGATTTGGAGGAGCGATCAGTTATTTGTGGTAATGCTCTTGAAGAAGCTAGAGGGAAAGAATTTGAACTGACTACTGATTATATCATAAGCCATACTTTGCAATGTCTACTTGAGGGCTGTTATGTTGACCACCTTTGTAGTTTTCTTCAGAGCTGTGCAAAGGTCTTCCCTTTAATTGCAATGGATAGGTCTGGTTCTCATGTTGCTGAGACAGCACTCAAGTATTTAGCTACACGTCTTCAGGATAACGAGGCATATAATGTTATTGAAGAAACTCTAACTATGCTATGCAAGGTATTGAGGAGGCAATTTCTTTTTTTATTATTCTTATAACAGATAGCCTTTTGGATTTCATTTTGTTCAAGCAAAATTGCCTGTACATTTTCAATTTCAATTTCACATTATGTTTACTGTCCTAAAATTTATTTGATACCTCACAGATGATTGTTGCAAATCCTGTTGATATGATGTGCAACTGTTATGGGTCTCATGTTCTGCGAAGTCTTCTTTGTTTTTGTGGAGGAGTGCCATTAGATTCCCCGGATGTACATGGAGCAAAGCCATCAACAGTTCTGGCAGAGCAGTTGAACCTCAAGGGTACTCGGGCAGTTGGGAATGACTTAGTATGTCAGCAGCAAGGATTTCCCAGTTTGTTGAAGTTTTTTGTATCAGAAATGTTGAAATGCTCTAGTGCAGACATTAGAATCCTGCTAGTTTATCAATACAGCAGTTTGGTTTTGCAGGCATGTTTGAACTTCCCCTCTTATTATGTCCTTCTTCTCATGGCACTTTTTACTAGCGTGGGTGGATAAGCTTGATGTTATATACTATTAAATTGGTATTGCTAACTTCAAGTTGGGATAATAACTTTGAAGTTAGGGAGCTTCTGGTTCATTGAAATTTCTCTCCATTTTTCTACTAATATTCTGAAGCCCATATGACTTTTCTTTGCTCAGTTCTTATTATTTTGGAAAATTTTACCTTTTCAATGGTTAGTTATTATTGTGTTTATTAACATACTCTCTGTCACTTTATTTGTTTTTATTACAATAGGACATGGTTTGAGGGAAGGGGCTTTTGGTCGACTTAAGTCAGTCTCCCCTTGTTAAGTCAATTTTTTAGTGTGTATTTGTCCAGTAATGGGAATTTTTCATTATTTCTATTCATTGGTTTCACACTAGTTGATATGAAGTTGCAGTCAATTGAGCTAAAGATCTATTTGATTAACATTATACTCTTGGCAGACAGCTTTAAAGTTATTAGCTGGGCAAGAGCAAGAGTTGATGCAAATAATTCCTATTTTACTCGGACACAAAAAAGATAATTCAACAGAAGATGATTTCATAGAAAAGACAGTCATTGGTGAAATTCTAGAACTGATGAAAGAAACTGCATACGGCCACTTAATGGAGGTGAGAAGCATATCATTCTGTTTCATTAATGTTGTCATTTTAACACATTGTACTCATGACTTTGTATTAATAATGCTACAAGAAAGATTCATACTGGTGATTATGTTTTCATGGAATGATCTTGAGCAATGCACAGTTTTCCTTCATAACACAATTACCATACTACAAATGTATCTTCAAAATAGATGTTTCTCATGTTTTCACTAATAGCTTCAACACATATTTTATTTGAAAAATGCCCTCTTACAAAATCCAAGCTACTACTATTTACAGCTAGCGCCCACCATTTGAGAAACAATTTTCTTATTGTTTACTTGTATAAGAATGGGTAGTTGATGACATTGACCAGCACTAATCCTTTACCCTATATTTTGTAATGATTATTTTAGAATAACACTTACGCTGCTGCAGCACAAGTATTGTGCATGCTCCTCATAGATGCCTTTCACCTGCAAAAATTGGCTATTGTTATAGAAGGGCATTTGGTTGCTACTTACTGTATATGCTACAATGTGCCAATTTTCAGTATTGTACTATTGGTTTCCAGAAGCTATTTCTAACCTTGATTATTTGAATTTTCTGTAAATCTGCAGGTAGTCTTGGGAGTGACACCTGAAAGCTTGTATGATGAGATGTTCACTAAAGTTTTTAGGAATTCGTTATTTGAGCTTTCATCTCATCATTGTGGCAACTTGTCATTCAAGCATTAGTTTCCCATGCAAGAAATCAAGAACAAGTATGTCTTATAACATTTTATTTCTATGCTTGAAAAATCTTGAATATTCTCCTTGTCTTCGGTAATGATTATGTAACTCGGTAAAAATTATTGGAATATATTAATATCATCTTGTTATTATAAAAATTACATGCATTAGAATGGTTTGTTTAATTATAGTATCTCTGAGTGATAATTGAGCCATTTTTTTTCTTTCTATTTTTATTTTGACTGCTAGATGGATGTGATCTCTGGGGAACTTGGTCCACAATTCAGAAATATTCTTGAAATGGGGAAATCAAGAGTTATTGCATCTCTTATTGCTGCAAGTCAAAGGCTTCATTCCCATGAACATAAGGTTTTTTAATTAATACTGTTGCCTTTTGCTGTTCTTCTATTTGAATGTTTACATCTTTTAATTTCAGAAATCAGATGGAAATAAAAATTAGAAATATCTTTTTAAGATGTATGAATTCAGTGAACAAGATTTTGTTCTATAGAAGGGCAAAACATTATTCCACCAATGCTTATCCTTTTATTTATTGTTTGGCAGTGCTGTCAGGCCCTTGCTGCAGCTGTATGCACACCAAACGAGTCTCCGAGATGCATTGTTCCCCGCATTCTATTTCTTGAAAGTTACTTTGCCTGTGAGGAAAAGTCCTATTGGAGCTGGCCAAATGGTGTTAAGATGCATATCATGGGGTCTCTGATTCTTAAGGCAATTTTCAGATTTCGAAGTGTATGTTGTATTTCTTGTATATATGTTTATTTTCTCATCTACTCATCTTTTATATCTGTGGTAGCAAATTTATCACCGTATTCCAAATGGATGCTAAAAATGTGGTTCATACATACTGGGATGATATGTTTTAGATGGTTTTATACCATATGGATGAATGCGTATGTAAGTTCAACCTTTGGAAAATACAAAATACATCAACATTTTGAGTTAATTTTTGATACCATGAAGGTGAAATATCAGATAATTTGGACCATTTGTCCTTTTGAGTATATGCCCTATAGCTTCTTTTCATACACAAGTAATAAGACTAATTGTTTATGAATTCTGGGGAGATAACCCAATGTTAAAAATATGATTCTGGCATGTGGAGGTAAGATACTGCAGTTGCTGTTAGTATATATCTTGATTTATCTAATTTCTCATGCAATTGTTGCATATTTTCTGTTTCTGTTTGACAGGAACTCATTCAGCCTTTTATTAATAGTCTTATATCCATAGAAATTGATCATGTCCTTCAAACCGCAAAAGATGCTGGGGGAGCACGTGTTATTGAAGCTTTTCTTAGTTCCAATGCTTCTGGAAAACAGAAGCACGGATTAATTATGAAGTAGGTCATACTAAAATGTTTGGTAGTTTAACTTTATTTTTGGGAAGTCCTGATCTCTATGCAAGTTTATGTTTTATTCTGATGGGGCTATAATATGGTTAGTCTATGGAACTTATGGAAGTGAAGAAAAAGGGAGACAGGATTATCTCTTTGAGGCTTGTTTTGGGAGATGACACTATTAATGTTATTAGTGCTTATGCTCCCCAAGTAGGTTTGGACGGAGCATCCAAGGTTCAGTTCTGAGAAGATATGGATGAAATCATGCAAGGTATTCCGGATAATCAGCAAATTTTCATTGGTGGGGACCTTAACGGACATGTTGGTAAGGACAGTAATGGTTATGACAGGGTCCATGGGGGTTATGGTTTTGGCAACAGGAATGAGGAGGGAAAGAGCATTTTGGATTTTGCAGTGGCTTATGATCTAGTGCTGGCAAATACCTGCTTTGAAAAGAGGGAGTCACACTTGATTACCTTTAAGAGTGGACGAACACAAAGTCAAATAGACTTCATACTTACTCGAAGACGGGACAAAAGTAAGTGTAAGGATTGCAAGGTCATTCCGGGTGAAGCATTGACGGCGCAACATCGTATTGTGGTTTTAGATGTTAAGAATAAAAGTAGCTGGAGGAATGATAAGAAAGTATTGGAACCAAGGATAAGATGGTGGAAATTGAAAGACCTAGCTCAAGGTACCTTTAAGGAAGAGTTACTAAAGGAAGACATTTGGAACCTTGAGACTAGTGCAGAGGACTTGTGGACAAAAATGGAAGGTGGCATTAAGAAAGCAGGTAGTAAATTGCTTGGGATCTCTAAAGGGGCAGGGCCTCGACCGCACGATGCATGGTGGTGGGATGAGGAGGTTCAAAAGGCTATTAAGGCTAAGAGGGAATGGTATAAAAAGTTACCGAATGCGGTTAATAGCGAGGCCTTTGAGGAATATAAGAGGGCTAAGAAAGAGGCAAAGAAAGCTGTTAGTGTTGCTCGTGGCAGAGCCTTAGAAGGGATTTATCAAAAGTTAGGTACTAAAGAGGGAGAAATGGGCATTTATAAGATTGCAAGGATGAGAGAAAGGAAAAGCAGAGATTTAAGCCAAGTCAAATGTATAAAGGACGAAGATCAACGGGTGTTGACAGGTGATGTTGAGATTAAGGAGAGGTGGAAAGCTTATTTTGAGCAGTTATTCAACCCTGAACATGAACAAGATTTGCAAGGTCTTCATGCAACAAATGGTTATATCAGCTGGTCTAGGAGGATCTTGCATAGTGAAGTAAGAGAAGCCTTGAAGTATATGAAAGTTGGTAAAGCTTGTGGCCCGGATGGTATTCCTATAGAGGTTTGGAAAAACCTTGGAGAGGTAGGAGTTGCCTGGTTAACTAAACTCTTCAATGCTATTGTGAAAGGACATAAGATGCCGAATGCCTGGAGGAAGAGTATCCTAGTACCCATATATAAAAATAAGGGAGACATTCAATGCTGTACAAATTATCGGGGTATCAAACTTATGAGCCATACTATGAAATTATGGGAAAGGATTATTGAACACAGATTGAGGAAGCTTACAAGAGTTTCGGAGAATCAGTTTGGGTTTATGCCAGAGAGATCTACCATGGAGGCTATTTCTCTTCTAAGAAGACTAATGGAATTGTATCAAGAGAAGAAGAAAGATCTCCACATGGTATTTATTGACTTGGAGAAAGCCTATGATAGAGTACCAAGAGAAGTGTTATGGTGGGTTTTGAAGAGGAAAGGAGTTAGCGGCAAATATATCAACATCATCAAGGACATGTATGAGAATGCATCCACTAGTGTGAAAACACCTGGTGGAGACACTGAGGCTTTCCCCATTACTACCGGATTGCATCAAGGTTCGGCCATGAGTCCATATTTATTTACCCTGGTTATGGACGAGCTAACCAGAAGCATACAAGACGATGTTCCTTGGTGTATGTTGTTTGCTAATGACATTATTTTAATTGATGAGACTAGTGCTGGTGTAAACCGTATGTTGGAAGTGTGGAGAAAAACCCTCGAGGACAAGGGTTTTAAGTTAAGTAGGAGTAAAACGGAATATATGCACTGTGAGTTCAGTCTAAGGAAGAAGCAGGAACATGAGGTTAAGTTGGATGGAGTTTTGGTTCCTAAAACCAAGCAGTTCAAATATTTGGGTTCGGTGTTCCAGAATGATGGCCGTATAGATGAAGATGTGGCTCACAGAATACAGGTAGGGTGGTTGAAGTGGAAGGGTGCGACTGGGGTTCTATGTGATAAGAAAATACCTCTGAAAGTGAAAGGTAAATTCTATAGGACGGTTGTTAGACCTGCGATGCTCTATGGTAGTGAGTGTTGGGCACCAACGGGACAACATTTGCATAAGATGAGTGTGGCAGAAATGAGGATGCTAAGATGGATGTGTGGACATACCAGACTGGACAAAATTAAGAATGTTCATATTCGACAAAAAGTCCAAGTAGCGGATGTCGGAGATAAGGTGAGGGAAGGAAGACTTAGATGGTATGGGCATGTTTTAAGAAGACCTCCTAATGCTGCGGTTCGTAAGTGTGATAATTTATTGATTGAGGGGGCTAGAGGTCGTGGAAGACCTAGAACTGTGTGGAAGGAGGTGATAGCAAGAGACTTACGTGCCTTAGATCTTGATGCGGATTTGATTAATGACAGACTTGAATGGAGACGTAAAATCCGTGTCTTGGAAGGGGCTTAAGGCTGGAGTATCTTTTTTGGTGTCTTTTGAGCTTATTTTGTTGAGGATCCATACAGCCGACCCCAACTTGTTTGGGACTAAGGCTTAGTTGTTGTTGTTGTTGTTGTTGTTCTCATATTAGAGAGAGAGAGAGTACTTTCCGGGCAAGGTCAGTCTGAGAACTACTACATATTCTTCCAATCTAGAATTATACTTAACGTTCAAGTCAATCTTAAAAATGGTATTTTTGTTTTTGAGAAACAAATCTTATAATCAGGGATATTATTATGGAAGTTTTTGAGTGCATATAGATCAACACTTCCTTCTGGATTTTAATATGGAATTACCATTTGGAAATGGTTCTGAATGCCTTGGATTTTCGATTTGCTTGCTGGTTTACTTCAAAATCTTTTTTTCTGATTTGTATTTGATTATTTTAACTTCTGAAGGTTACGAGGACATTTTGGGTAGCTGACAATGCGCTCATCTGGTTCATTTACAATTGAGAAGTGCTTCTCTGCAAGTAATTTATCACTACGTGAAGCCATAGCATCAGATTTATTAGCAGTGCAAACTGAACTATCACGGACAAGGCACGGCCCATATCTCTTAAGGAAGCTAGATATTGACAGGTAAGATGCGTATTCCATTGCTGTTGTTCGTGCATATTGAGAGACAGAATTGTCATAATATTCTGCTGGACTCTCCTCATTCTGTCTCTCATTTATTAACAATTAAGACTCCACAAGTTAATTTCCAGTCTCTGCATTTGCAGGGACAGAGATTGAGGAAATTTCCTGTGACTATATCACGTTTAAAATTACTTGCAAAGAGTTAGAATTTGGCTTTTTATTATTGTTGTTGAGCTTTTTATTGTTTGCTCTACTGCAACAGCTATGCTAATCGGCCTGATGTGTGGAGGTCCAAGCAAGTATCAAAACAATTAACTTACAAGGATTTTTGTGCTGCATTTGGATCTAGTGAGAAAACCAAGTCATCAACAAATGACTCCTTTCTTGCTGAAGCTTCCAAGAATGAGTCACACCCAAAAGAATTAAAGAAAATGAGGAAAGAGATTGATGATCATCTAGCATCTGAGAAATATGTCAAACATGCCATGGCGAAAAACAAAAAGGCTCATGCTTCATCTGAGATTGTTGGAGCATCTAAGAAAGCAGAGGAAAGCATACAGCAGATACCATTCCTATCAGTTGAAATGAAGGAGAAGAAACGTCACAGAAAGAATAAGCCAACAAAAGCTTCAAAAAAGAAGTTAAGAGTATGATGATGTGCATTTGCTGATTTTCACTCAGGCTTGTTATTCTAACTCCTAATTTTTTGCTTTTCCAGATTATGCATTATAGAAATGGCAATTTTTTGTGATATTCTCGAGTAGCTATTTTGGTTTGTTATATTTTCTTCTTGCTTTCTGAGTCTCTGTATTTGGTTTAATACACATGGAAATTACTGTAAGCTTTATACATAAGAAATTAAGAAGTCTACATTTTATAAAAGAAGAAAGTAGTTTGTGGCAGCAAAAACTGTGAACTGCTATTACAATTGCACCTTTGAACTTGAAACAGAACACTAAAACTAAACTACATTAGCAAAGAGTATATTAGAGAATAAATTAAAGAACAAAAAAGGGAAAACAAGAAAGTTCGAGGGATGTTGCAAAAATAAGTATACTATTTTGTATTCCTTCAGCCATCTAATGGAGGTGTGCACCTGGTACAAAAACGGAGTATCTAATCAAACTAAAAGAAACTTGCAATTGTGGAAATGCTTGAAAACTGCACAAAAGAAGTTACTTATTCTGCGTAGGATTTGAAGTGCTTGGAGGTATTCTTCTAAAGCTGGAATCAACTTGCTTGAATGGATTTTTCTTATCCGCTTGTGCTCTGAAACCTTGAGTAGCTGAAGAAGCCATGGCAGATACTGAAGAGGGAGGTCTTCTTGGCACCAGACAAGCCTGTACTTGAATCCTATTTAACCAACCAAATGCAAGAACTGAAACCAGAAGAACAAGAGCAGCCAGAGATATAGAGTATGTCTTCATTCTGTTTATAGTGTTCTTGTGAGCTAACTTTAAGTTCTTGAAATGGTTGAGCTGGTAAACTAAGTTGCATAATATAGTGAAGTGAATGTGGAGAAAGAGGTAAGAATTGTCAAAGTAGTTCTATGATTTATACCTAAATTATACTTAGGGGTGTGCAGATTTTTTAAATCTAACCGAACCGAATAGATTTTAATTAGGTTCGGTTAGTTAATTGAATTGAGATTTATTTTTTTATTTGAACTTGAACCCTACCGATGAAGTTATATAAATATATAATATAAAACTGTATATAGTGAAGTGAATACAGGGAAAGAGGTAATCATTTACCTAAATAGTGTTATGATTAATGCCTAACCTTATACTAAAATAAAACTTTTTTTAACATTTAATACATACTGGGAAAGAGAAATTGATTTTAAATTTATTATTTAGAGAAATATACACTTATTGTTAGCTTGCCACTCAGCAGTAAACAAAACTTGTAAAAATCTAAATTGGGATCTGATGTCAAGTGGGATCATGTGCTATAGTTTGACTGTAACAAGTTAATATCTCTGACTAAGCTTCAGATATCGATAACTGATGACATATATTGTGAGAAAGGGTAATGTGGTTAATCACGTGATGTTTAGTATTAATTCTTTTTTTGGGGACTAGACAGAGCTAAGTAAGCAAAGATTATTAAGTTATTATATTTCTGTTCTGAAAGTTAGTTTTTCAAGAACAGTATTTGGATCCTCTTAAAGTCCATAACATGTTTGGTACTAGCAGCTGAAAGTTAGTTTTTCTTACTGGAAGTTACTATTTCTGTTCTGAAAGTTAGTTTTTCAAGAACAGTCTTTGGATCCTCTTAAAGTCCATAACATGTTTGATGCTAGCAGCTGTTTTTTAGGCAGATGTTGGTTCAGCTTGAAATGAGCTCTGAATGTTTTCTTGAATCTTTTCCTTTTCTCCATTTATCACATTTAGAGCACATTGCATAAGAAAAGAAAATCTCAAATGACAATTTTTTTATGCGTATATATTGAAAAAACATTTGATCCTACGGCTTTGCATCTTTTCTAAAATATCATCCTAAATAGTGTAAGTTAAAAAAAAATCATATAGTCAATTTTAACTAATTTAGAATTAAAAATTTGTTCAATTGAATTGAGTTATATTAAAAAAATTTCTAATATTATATGATATATATTAATGTAATAATGGGATTTCTTCTAGAATATATGTCAAAAAATAAAAGTATTTTAAAAAATATATAATTTTCTTTATTCCTTTTAAAATATTTACTTTTCAATTTTCATTTTAAAAAATATCTCACTTTCAAGAATATGTATTCAATATAAATTTTGTATAGTAAAAGTATATTTAAAAAATATATTAAAAATATATAATATAATAAAAATATGCATATAATGTAATAAAATAGACAAAAAACTATAAAATATTTTTTAAAAATTAAAAGAATATTCAAATGTTTTTTTACTGCACATCATCGTGTATTTTTACCCACTGTAATATACTAATTAAATAAATCTAATATAAAATTAAATAATAAAATATAATCAAATAATAAATTTAAATAAAATAATTAATATAAAAAATATAATATATTACTTACATGTTAATTAAATAACGAATAATATTATTATGAGTTTTAAAGTTGAATTGTGCTGTGAAATAAAAGAATAATAGCGTAATAATTATGATTATATATATATATATTAAATAAAATATTATAATCATATTTATATTTTCTAAATAAATATAATTATTATTAATATCAAATATGATATTTTAATTCTATTCAAACTCTTCAAATATAAATTATTATTAAATATAAGATTCTAATTTTAATTTTATTTGAACTCTTCAAATTAATATTTATTATATAATAAATAATAAATTTAATTTAAATTATTAAAAAATTAGGATAGTGACAGAATGAACATAGGAGCATGGCACAATATTACTTTGTTATTAACTGTTTTAGTATACATAAATATATAGATATCAAATAAATCCGTTTATACAGTCAATTTTTGTAATTTCAGAAGGCCCAACCCATTCAGTATTCAAACCCCCCACTAGCAAGCAGACATTTGGCGAGAAAGTTTTACTATAATTTTGACTACAAAACGACGCGTTTAGGTTTAGGGAACCTACTAGGTTGTTTTGCCCGTCATTTATCGCCAGTGACAGACCAATCACGACACCCTATGAATTAATATTAAAAAAAATGAAAAATTCAATATAATTATAATAAACAGATAAAATTTCTAAATCCATCTCTTTCGTTTACAATTTCTCATTATCGTGTCTTATCTCTGTTCGATTCTTCTTCTTCTGATTCGCTTTCTCCTTCCAGTCTTCGTCGGCTTATTCACATATAAATATAGCGGTAATCGCTTCTTCTTCCTTATCATACAATTATAAATCCATGTTTAGCTTTATTTTTTATTATTTTTCAAAATTTTTCGAGCATTTCGATCGGTGTTTTAGATCGATCTTTACGGTATTGTATTTGTATTTTTTGGTTTTTCTACTTAATTGATATTATTATTATTTTTACTTCATTTTGTAGATGCGAATTGGTTAATCCATAAAAGCTTCGATTGTAAGTGAATCGTTTTTATATCTTCTACATTGATCTCATTATTGGTTAGGGTTTTTGTTTAATTTTGATTTCTTTTGGATTATTTATATTTATGTATGCTCTATCTATCACAATTCTTAATTATTAATGTTTCTATTTGGCATTTCCTTGATTTTTGTTGTAAGGATTTTTTTTCTGGATTATATTTGTTTTATTCAATTTTTTGTTGAATTAGGAGATATAAAGCAATGCTGACATTGTTATTAAATTTTAATTGTTATTAGATTATTTTGTCTGATTTATTATTATTATTCTCTCTTTTTGTGTAGCAGCCAACATATTTTGGTTTGGGAGTTTGAATTTATTCAAAAGGAACACATAAGGCTGTACTGTTTATACTGCACAACTAATTCAAATTCAAAGTTGTTGGATGGCTGAAAAATGGTGTGTCAAGCGACTTCAGAAGGAATATAGAGCGCTATGTAAAGTACGTTTTTATGCATTTTCCCCAAATTGAATATGCTGTAAGCCTGCTATCTATTTATGTTATTTGTATTCATGGCTATAGCTCAGCATAGCATCTTCGACATGTCTCTCTGTTATTTTATTTGTGGTAGCAGTTATATTTGTTTGTCTAGATGGGATTTTAACAAAAAGTTATAGCACAATAGCATATCCATATTATAGTCCCATATGATGGATTGCAAAGTTTTATTTGCTTCTTGGTCTGGTCTGCATCATATCTTGAGGATTTTTTCCCCTTTCCTAACTTAGTTAATTCATGGGAATGCATATTCTAGCTGGTGATGGATCATGGATTTATATATACATATATGAAGAATGATAAGAATTTCTCCCATTGTTTGGCTTATTAGCCTTTTTGAAATAAATTTAAAATAGTTAAGGCAATTTGTTATTGATGCTCTCCTGGAGTTTTGTTTGAGTTTTTCTTTTACCTGACTATGTTTATAAACTAAATGTAGGAGCCAGTTTCCCATGTCGTTGCCCGCCCTTCCCCAAGTGACATTCTTGAGTGGCGTAAGTTCATGCTAATCTTCATCATCTTCTTTAAGTATACCTTTCCCCCTAAATAAGGGACTGAACTCATTGAGTCGGCTTATGTGTATATTTTTTGTATGGAAAATTGAAATAGAGCGAACAAGCACATGATATGAATGATCATTCAGCCATTGGATAGGGATTCTGGACGTAAGAATCTCTATAATATGAGTGGTTGCTTGTTTGTGTCATGCGCATGCATAACTTGTGTAAAACTTGCTTTGCATCATTTCTTAAACTTGTGCATTTATTTCTGGTAGGTTTCCCTGTTAACATCTAGGAAGCACCGAAGCTACGCGATTCTTGTAAACATGATAATAGAGTGAATATGCAGATGATGTGAATGAGTGTTTATTAATCTTAACAATTTTATCCAATGGCTGTCAGCTTGTTCCTATGGTGTGCAATCTATACTTTTTAACCCTTTTGGCATGTGATTAAAGGAATGCAAAAAAATAATGGTCAGGCACCATGGTACTCTTAATAAACATAGATGGACCCAAACAATTTAACTGCATTTATTATGGAAATTACAAATTTTACCACTGATTATTATACTTCAATACAGATTATGTGTTGGAGGGAAGTGAAGGAACACCTTTTGCAGGTTTGTTAATTCTGTTGTTCATATGGTGTTATGCAATCCTATGTTGTTTCATGATTATGATTGTCTAGCTCAATTGAAAAATCTGATGTCATGAACATTGTGGTGATAAGGCGGCTACTACCATGGAAAGATCAAGTTCCCTCCTGATTATCCCTATAAGCCTCCTGGAATTACGTAATGTGCTCTTTTGCTGCTTACCTTTTTTCAAGAATTTTTGTGGTTTCCTTTTATAAGGGAAATGAACTTTCTGTTAATTTTCTTAATTGGTTAATATTTACTGACAGCATGATCACTCCCAATGGACGCTTCTCAACTCAAAAGAAAATCTGCTTATCTATGAGTGACTGTAAGTTCTTTAGAATGTTATTTGTAGAAAATCAAAATCAACACCACTACTAACTGATTTTGTTTTTCACTTTGATCTTGTTGCATTGTAGTTCATCCAGAAAGTTGGAATCCAATGTGGTCTGCATCAAGGTAGGACAAATTCTAGTTCTGAAGCATCTCTGTTAATTTGATATTCACCGTTCCTTTATTGTTATTTGTTTTCCTGTGGGCTATCTTTAACATTAATAAAACAGCAGTTACTGTAAATCTTTTCTTAACATTCTTCTTATTTCCATTAATGCAGCATCCTTACAGGGCTTCTTTCCTTCATGGTGAGTTCATTACAACTATTCCATTTACCAATTGATTTCGAGGGTGGTTTTACCTTGCTTTGGAATCCCATCTGTTGATATCTTACTTTAGAGTTGTTGTTTCATCAAGTATGAATTTTTTTATATGCAGATGGACACTAGTCCTACCACAGGCAGTGTGAACACAACTGCTGCCGAGAAGCAACGTCTGGCAAAGGCATCTCTTGCTTTCAATTGTAAGAAGTAAGTAAATGGGTGACAATACAATATTTTACTTTGTTCAACACTTCATCACCTCTTTTTAATTGGTATACTTTTATGAACAGCCCAACATTTAGGAAGTTGTTTCCCGAGTATGTGGATAAGTACAACCAACAACAGAATTCTGAGCAGATTATCTCAGAGCGGGCGACACCAAATGTGACCCAGGAGGAGAAATCCAGATCTGCAACAGAAAAACTTGATAATTCTTTGGGAGGAGATGTGAAAAGAGTAGATACACCAAATGGCCAAAGAAGAAACAGGAAGCAGACATTCCCAACATGGCTGATGTTGTTGCTTGTTTCCATCTTTGGCATTGTAATGGCATTGCCTCTGCTTCAACTTTGATATCTTCTAGAACAGTTAGCAGAATACAAGCTTTTGCTAGTCAAAGAACTCCAATAACGTGCTTTAGGTTTGCCATGTATTAAACAGAACTTGTATAGAGGTTGATCCTGGAAAAGGCTCGTTCGGGTTTTTTTTTATGTTATTATTGGCAGTTTGTTAGTTAATGCCTAAAAAGTTACTTGATTATGGCTTTATTTACTAAATCTTAGCAGAAACTGTGTGTACTGTAATTGCCCATGTAATCTTGACATTCTGCTATTGTTACTGATTCATTTGTTGCTCGATAAAAAATGGATCAGCGCAAAGCAAAATCAGTGTTGGCTGGCCGAAAGAGAAAGGTGAAACCATGTTCTTTTGTTTTGTTTTGTTTTTTGTCTGTAAATATGAAGCTATGATGCATGCCCTCGTGGTTTGTTAATGATATTGTTTTTTTGGCCAAGTATATAGGATTGATGGATTGTGGGGGCCAATTCTTTTTTAATGTTAGACTCTTTATTCCTTCTTTAATTTTGCTGAGATATAACTCAATCTTTGCTTTTGTTTTGTTTTGTTTTAATATTTTGATTTTAAATTTTAATTTGCATCTTTTATTCAAAGGAAAAATGGAAAGAAATGAGGCAATGGGAAAATATTTTTGGCCAAAATGATTGGCAAGATTTGAGCTAAAGCTGTGCTCCAGCAGTAAATGCAATGCTTGCAATAGAGTAGGGGTCAACAAATACCTTGTGAGATTTAATTGAAGTTCCTGTTTTTTTATGATACATTTAATTCAATTTGTATAATAGATTGATGATGGATTTATTGCTCTCTAAAATGTATTAAATGTAAAAAAAATTCTGTAAAAATATTCTCAAAAATAAAATTATTTATCATATATTTAATATACATTTAGTATATTCAAGACATAAAATCATTGAGATATTAAAAAAAAGTTAAGTGACATATATTATAATTTTGAAAAAAAAATCTAAAAACATACTTAGTCATTTGACCATTTGAATAAACAAGAATAAAAATAACAATAAAACCTAACGCACGTTAATGTATGCTGTTATTATTATAATTGATTGACTTGAACAATAGGGATTTTCCTCCCAAAACTTTAGAAAAAGAAAGCCTTGATCACTTGCGAAACATGCGCCACCTATAATGAACATGTATATATATATATATTTACACACACACACCCCATTCAAAATGATCCATTTCATGTCTCTGCTACTTATGCTATAATTACCTTTTCTTTAATTATTATTTTTCAATTTATGTGCATTTCTCTCTTATTTAGTCTACTATTAGTAGTAGCTTTCTCCTATTATTTTTTTATTTGTATATTTTTTAACACCTAGAAGTTCATGTTCATATAATGCAAAAGGAGGATTTTGGTCTTTGAAGTATGATTGCTGCAAACAAACCCCTAAACTTGTCTGTTAAATTTTTAAACTCTTTTTGCCTTTTTAATAAGTAGAGTTAAATTGAGAGCAAAGCTATCATTATTCCAATTTCTTTCTTTTCTTAAAGTTCATTAGCTGGCCTGATATCTGTCTGATTATAACTCTTAGTATTATCAATCTATATTTAGTACAAATGTAATGCTTTTATGTTGAGAATTTTACTATTACATTTACCTTCACATAAATTACCCTTTTCAAACCAAGTTTAACCACCAAATTACAGTTTGGTAGCAAGGAGTTACAATGAAAGGGTTTACAATGCCATTTCAACCACCAATGAGGTCCTACTTTCTCTACTCTGCAATTTTTACTTGATAAATTATCACATTGGTGGTTGGCCATTGCCCTTTTTGCACAAGGAAAGATAGCATATTTGAAATGATTATAATTTATAGGATCTTCTTTCCATTCTCTCTCTCTTTCTTTTTCTTTTTGATACATTGGTTTTTTGAAAAAAAAAATGATTTAGAATAATTTTATAATCCTACATTTCTCCGAAAATACAGTGTATAATCATTTATAATAAAAAAAGATAGCCTATACAATCGACCCTAATTAATTTGAAATTGAGAGTTGGGTTGAGTTGAATTTATACATTCACTTAGTGTTAAAAAAAAAGTAGTTTAAAATGACAGTCGATCTAATTAACTTGGAATCAAGATTTAGTTAAATAGAGTTGAGCTAGAGTTTATACCCAAAACTTAGAGATATCATAGTCTTTAGAATTACTCCAATGCCACTAAACCAAAAGCAAATTGGTTTTTGCTTTATTTATTACCATTCATTTATTAAAGAAATAATTGAAAGTAGACAATTGTGAACTTCACTTCTTCATACCCTTCTTTTAGTATCATCCCCAACTGCCTATATTTTCATTTATTTCACATTCTTTCTTTCTTTGCAAATACATAGATTAATGACTTACTTGTTCATATGGATGTTTCCTTTGTGATTCTTTGATTTTATAATTCTCTCTAAATCTTGGTATTAGTTTATCTGTTAATCTGTTATATTGATTCCAATATAATTTCAGGCAACAATGAAGAAATCTCCAGTATATCCAAACTATGAATCAAGTGACTATGGTGACTATGAGTTTGATCCTCAAGTGGGTTTTACACAGGTAATTAAACAAATTGTCTATTGTTTCAGTTCTCTGATTTAGCCTGTTTTCTTCTAAGTTCTAAATGTTGGAGAAATTACATTTTGTGTACTATCAACCGAAAAATCGATAATTTGATCCTCTCAGAAGGAAAAATACTTGTTTGTTGCATACGTTTGTGAACTATTCCCATGTTTCTTGCTGAGAAAATTCTATGATGTGATATGGGGAAAGACAAGAATTTATCTACAAAACTAAGCTTGTCCTTATGTGTGAACTATTCTGATATTGATGTTTCAATAGTAATGTTATTTGTTTGTTGCTTTTGATCAGTTCTTGGAAGAAGCAAGACAGCATGCAAGAGAAATGAATCTGCAGAACTCAATATCAAATGCAGAAGAAGCAGGAAAAAGAACAACAGGAGAAGAGAAAAAGAGCAAAAAATCATGGAAAAAATCTCTTTTCAAATGGTGGAAGTCTGATAATAGAAAGAATGAGGTTAGCAAGGAACCTGCAGATAGCTCTCAGTCTCACATTTCAAATCCAATAAAGGGTCATGTTTCTGGTCCACTATATGCGAGTGGCAGAGTTGTCGTCGATGCAAAGCACCGGCGACAAAATTCCGGGCCACTTACTAACCTTTTCAATCCTACAAAGAGAACAGGGAATGAGATACCATATATGTGTCTTGATAAGATCAACAATCCTCATGGTGTCAAAGCCTATGGACCAGTTTACTTGGTGACATGAATGTTTCAGTGAAGAAACTATGCAAGGGAGCTTCAATTAGCATAGCTAGGAATAAATTTTTCTGATTGACAATGGGGAATGATAATTGGCAAGAAAGCGATAGATCGATAGATCATGTGAACAGGCTGAAATAATCTGAATCTGGACGGGCTGTAATGTCAATACAATTTGATTGTCTTGACAGAAATACAATCTAGCCTTGAAGAGCTGTGGTGCTGTTTAATTATCTACTTGTATGTCAGAATAACTGCTATAAGTAACCTACTGAAAGTTCAATTCCAGATCCCTGCTTCCTTGGGGGACATCTTTGTCTAAATTTTGAATATATTTTTTGTGATTGAATGATGCACAGCAGTATAATCTTGCAATAGTCTGTCACACTAGATCCCCACATTTTTCAGTTGCACACCCATTATTAGTGTTATTCGGCCGAGCACAGTTTTAAATTTCCCTTCAGTCATTAGGCTCGGTCGGTTTGCAAAATGCCCAAACCTGACCAAATCCAGCCCATGCACAGCCCTATCAGTTAAATTGTCCTCGCTATTATCGTCAAATGTTGTCCTGACATGTTAAGGAAGTCTCCTACTTGACACACAAAAGGAAAAAGAGACTAAAGAAAGAACAGAGAAAAAAGAAAAGCAAAATATGACTTTAAGAAAGGAGGAAAAGTCTGTAGTTGTAGGTTCAGTGAGTGATCAAGACGTTACGCGGCCAAGACTAGTAATATTTTGCCAATAATTTGGAGGAAGTTGGAGCCAATCTCAGGCTTGACAAAGATGTGGGGTGAGGCCACCACTTGGAGCTATCCATTGAAGGAAGCTACAGGTTGAGTTTCCAATCAGATCAACTATGCTGACTGTTGATAGTGACACAAAGATTAATAGTCGCATTGAATTAAGTTGATTTTGGAACTTAGGCTTCATGCTGTCCTGCATACTTAACAGTAGCAGGATTTTAAATTAAAGTGGAAAATATTTTTTTTTCATTTTGCATATTATCTTATGCGACTGTCAAAAAATTGAATATTTAAAGATAAATATAGCTATAAAAGATGGAAATTAACCTAAATTAACCTTCTAAAAAAATCAGAATAATCTTATGTCTCAAAAAATGTAATTCAAAACCATTCTAAATAGAAAAATAAAATCTATATAGCCGAGCCAAGTATTTTGCATATTATCTTCTGGAAAATAGTGTTTTGGAATGGAGAATGCCATTTTTGGCAGGTCATTGGCTACAAAACTTAAAATATTGAAGCCTAAAGAATCACGGATTTGGCCAGAGAACTATATTCTATCTTGTAATTTGCCTAAGGTAGCAAATCCAACAATAGATTTATCTACCAATTTTCTTATTCTTGATCAAATTGAAACTTGTTTAATACTCGATGTAGTTTAACAAATTGAAACAAATTCAGTCCATAGCAATGTAAATATTTTTGTAAAGCAAATGAATTAACAGCTCTACAACAGATGAATCAATATTGAAGAAACAAGAATGTTTCAGAAATACATCTTCTGTAAAAGATGGATTACTCCACCTGCTTTAAACAGAGAAGCTTTGCCTAATACTCTAATAATCTCTCCCCAAACAATATTTTCAATTCCAACATTTTTTTTCCTAAAATCTGTTCTAAATACATACACTTACCAGCAACATCTTGCATAACAGACTTGGCCATCTCTCAGTATTAAGAATCATACAACAATGAGAAAAATCAAGCAGAGAGGTTTTCTTTTTCTTTACCTCCCGAAAGAAGCACCAATTCTTTAAGATGACAAGCAATGAAAGAACTCAACTTCATGTACTCCAACCAAACCAAAGCCAATGTTGACGAGATAATGCAATTTCTTCAGTCATACACAGCCAATTTCTTTCAAAATCTATACATATATCTTCTTCTCTTTAGACATCAGCAGAAGTACTTGAACTACTAGGAGCCACCCTTTTTTCCCTGCTTAAAAGCCTTTTCAATGACCTTAATCTTTGTGTAGGCATTGGTGATTTGGGTTCTTCCTCTGCAAAATTTTCAGGCACCTGCAAAGGTATATCAATAACCAGCATCTCATCTTGCCTATCAGAAGAAGAAGAAGATGAAGAAGAAGAAGGTTTTTTATTAGAAGCTCCTTCTTCCAACCCACCATTACCACCACCAGTGCTTACTTGAGTCTGATCCCCCCAAAACAGCACATTTGTGGGGAAATTTGGAGATTCTGAAGAATACCCAGAAGCCAAAATTTCCCTTGGAGACTGAATATTCTCTTGCAAATCATTGTGATCAAAATTGGAACTTTCTGGTACTGGAGCTACTGAATTTCTACAGAGAGGGCAAGTTGAGTGAGATTGAAACCACATATCAATACAATCAACATGAAATCCATGGTTGCATTTCGTCAACAACCTGGTTTTTTCCCCTTCTGTAACTTCAGATAAGCAAACTGCACATTCTAATCCATCTTTAAACTCTTTCGACTGAAAAACAACTACTGGTAAGGATCTGAGTACAGAGAGGTCTAACCCTCTCCGCACTGGGTCTTGACCAGAGGTAAAAACGAAGCGACGGCGGTTCCGGCGAGAAGGTGATGGACCACTCGGCTCTTCAATCCGCCACCAAAACCATTTTGCATAAAGATGAAGAAATAGAACAAAAACCACCACCATAAATAGAATTATTATAGCTATAACCATGATCTTCCCTGTTATTTCAACTGTTGTCGACTCATCTAAATCCCCCATATCTGATTCCCACAAACTTGGTTTCTAAAAAAAATGCAAATCAAGAAAACTCAGATGAGAAATTATGAAAATGCAGCTAATCCCAAAATGGGCTTTTCTTTTTCTTCGATTCTTGAAAATCACAGACCAAAACTGAAGAAAAAAGATAAGAACTTGACAATAAAGATCAAATTTTTTGGTTATGGGTAAAATGAAGAAATGAAGTTATAAATATATATATATATATAAAAGAAGAGAAAGAGAAATTGAAGTAAATAAATAATGGAGACATGGACTTTGTGAGATTATGAAGATGACGAAATTTTGGTCTAAAAACAAGCAATGAAATTGAAATTGAAAGCTAAAGGCTTACCTTTTTGTGAATTTGTTCTTACTCTGTCACTTTCTTTACTCTCCGTTCCGTTTATGGGTTTTCTTCTACATTTCCTTCTTCTTTTGACTCTTCTCGTGGCCTTGACGCTTTTTAATTTTGAAAGTTGAATTGTATTTTCCACCGTTTTACTTATGCTTTTAATTTAATTTAATTCTTTTAGAATTTATTTTTTATTATTATAATTTTTTTTTTCTAACATCCACTATCTTACCAGACAGAAATTGCAAATTAATCCGTATTAATGTCATATAGACTTATTAAAAAAGTTAGAATGCTAATTATTATTCAATAATCTCTCCATTATCCATTAAAAAATATGTATTATAAATTTATTTATTTTATAATAAATATTTTTTAATTAATAAAAAAAATATTAAATATGAACTTTTTAAAGTGACTATAATTAATATTTTTTTAAAAAAATAAAATAATATCTTTTAAATTTTTAAAGAGACCCCCTAGTTCAAAATTTCTTATTTACTCATAAAAAATTCATATTATTTTATCTTACCCACTGAAAATATATAAAAATATATTTTATATATGTACTTACTGTATTTTTATTAAAATTTATTTTAATTATTTTGTAGTAGATATAGTTTTCTTATTTATTAATAAAGTGATTATAATAAATTTCAATAAAAAATATAATTTAATAAAAATTAAAATATTTATTATTATTCAACATTACTTAAGACACATGCTAAGAAAATTCTTACAAGGAACAAAAAAAATTAAAGATTCTGACTTATAAATTGAATATAAGTGTCATACTTAAAAAAATTAATATATAATTTATCCTGAATTTAACAACTTTAGTCATTTAATTTTTTATACTATTCGATTAATTATTTTACCCCTTAAATTTATATTTTACATAATTTTTTAACTCTTTATTTGCCAGTACACGCGTGACTCTTTATTTGCCAGTACACGCGTGTGATATATCTTACTAACTAAACGTGTGTAAACCATTCAAAAAAAAAACTATCAATGTGGAAACATCACTGTTTATTTGCTTCTAATTATTCAAGCGCACTATTTATAGCCACTTTTTATTTTTTATTTTTCATTTTCTTCCCAGGCAAAATGCTTTGTATTTTCATTAGCTTAAGAAGATGCAAGAATTTGAATATATATAGCTTTTATTCTCATATGCGAGTTTTAATTTATCTTTATTATAAAAATAAAGGGCTTTATCATTTGATTTGAAATTTCATACGCCATTCATGGCCACTTTGTTTTTAATGATGCAGGGTTCCTTGGAAAATACATATAAAATGTATTCTTTTCTCAAATTGTTAATTATTTTTTATCATCTATTATGATTTATAAATCTTAAACTTTAATTCCCAGCTTCAAATTATTAGTTTTCTTCTTAAATCTTGATTTGGGTAAAGTATTGCCCTGTTTTCTATATTTTGTTGTGTGGAATTTTGAGCTTAGCCAATAGAATAATACTCATTATAAAATATAAATTCATCTCTTTCTTGATCACACATATATACAATCTTGTTCTTATCGAAAAAAAACTTTAATTTGACTGAGGATATCAAGATTTCATCTGGGTATTGTTATCATCACCATTTGGTTCCATAATATCAGGAGAAATTTGAGAATTAATAAATTGTTTGATAAAATTCAACACCACAACCCTTCTTCTTGTATCAACCCCTCTATGAAACCTAACTTCATCAAAATGAGCTTCAACTCCATATTTCATTAACATTTTTCATAAAACTGATGTTGCCGATCAATCAAAGGGTCCATCCTAAAACCAAGAATCAAATAAGAAGTTAAAAATTTTACCTTACGAGGGTCATCCAACATTGGATTACAGAATCAATGGACTCGATCAATTCCTTTCAGCAATATTAATTCTCAAATCAAATCTAACACAGATAATGTTATGATTTGATCTATTACGAATCTTATTTATGATTGTGTTTTTTTTTTCACCAAACAAAGGTTGATTCATTTTCAAAATAAGGTGGAAAATCGATTTTGAACAATAGATCTATTCTTTTAAACTTCTCAAAGATCTTCGCAGATCTCGTGAGATTTCTTATCCGATTGCAAAAGACAGCGAAATACGTTAAATGGACGATAAGGTTGATATATTTTCAATCAAATAATGGTAGTTTGGTCATTTTAAGTTCATGTTAGCATATAAAAATTTGTTGACGTATATTTTAAAAGTGAAAATTACACATCATGACACGTATGTAAATAAGAATTAAAAAATTATAAAAAATATAAATTTAAAGAATAAAATAATTAATCGAAGAATAATAGATAAAATAATATGACTAATATTGTCAAGTTGAATAAGCAAATTATGTATTAAGAAAAAAAAATAATTGTGGCGTCTGATGACTATAACAACTATCATTGCGTGATATTATAGAATTCACATGCATCCACTCTTCTTTATTACTATTTTTTTTGTTATATTTTTTATTATCACTTGCTTTATAAGATATGAGTAATTAAATATTAATATTAATATTTTAATAATTATAATTAAATATTAATAATTATACTTATATTTCTCTCAAGAAAGAGACACTGCTACTCATAATTTTCTCTTATATTTTAATGTTGATATTTTTTTGCAACATTCAAATTTATTTATAAAAAATCAATTTCAAATTGGATTATTGTACTTATTTTATTAATTAAATAGTTAAATATAGTAATAAAATTAATTATTAAATAATTGAATATATCCTTAATACAAAATGTGAATTAAATATAAATTTTATTATTTTATTTATTTATTTATTATTATTTTATATTTTGGATGAGAATCCAACAAAAGAATTTACCTTTTTATATCTTTTGCACCATGTTTTCAAACAATTTACTAGGAATCTTAGAAAATGATGAGAAATCAAATCATGTTCCCTTGATTTATTTTGAAGAGGTTTTTTACTATTTTTTTTCTTGATATTCATTATTTATTGTTTTTTTTTAATTATAGCCCATTTTCACCTCACCTCACAAAAGCCTTGGATCTAGTAATCACAATGAAAATTTTAAACCTGAAGCACAGTTTAAAAAAAAAAAAATTGGATTCCTAGAAAGTTTCTAGGAAATCCCCTCCACAAGTTTAAAAAGACAATTTGATTGTCTTTTTATGCATCAATTTAAAAAAAATGTTTTCAATATTTTAATTTTCACCATACAATATTTCCTTTCTCATTTTACATATCTTTTTAAATTATTTTTGAGTTTTATTAGTTGAATTTATAGTATTTAATTTATTAGTTGAATCTATTATCAATTATAATAATTTGAATGGTTAAACATTATATGATTTTAATGTTAATATAAAGAGAAAAATCAATTTTGAATTTATTATGATTATACTTTATAATACCATAGATTTAAAAGTAAAAATTTCAGCATTTTAATTATAATTTGGAATAACTAATTAAAAAATTACTTCAAATATTATATTTACTAAATATCTCATATAACATTTAAAAACTCAAATAATAACTTTCACTTACTATATCAAACCAATTCTATACTTTTAAATTTCATAATTTTATCAAAAATATTTTGAATATGAGTGAAATAGTTTAAATTATTTTATTCCTTAAATAATACTACAATATTAGGAAAGAAATTATCCAACTTTATTTTAGAAAACTGTCATTCGTAATAATAATAATAATAATAATAATAATAATAATAAAGACCATACACCAAACAAATAGATAGAAATTGAAGTTTAAAGGTGAGCTGCCAAATCCATAACTGCCTCCATGCATGACCATATAAATTCAAGGTCTTTAAATTCATCTTGAAATTGAAGAGTTTATAATTTTAATTTGACTTGAATAATATATATATCAAATTATTATGAGGATTTTAAGAAGCTTTGAATTTTATAAAAATCAAATTCTATAGGGTTTTAACTTTGACTTGTAAAACCTCAAAGTCTGCTTTCAGAGCTTTGAGCCGACGATATGGTTTGTTCAACCATTTTCTTTGAATTAGTCAATATTTGAAATTGAAAATGTTTATTCAAATTACTTTTTTGTTATTTTAAATTTATATGTAACATCTATCCTGGATTTACGATTTGATATTTTCATTCAGCCCGTTTCAAGAAATTATTACAGTATCACTTTCTTCTCACGATTTCATGATAAAATTTATCTATTTGGCCTAAATCAAGAATCACCTCTCTCATTTCGATCCCAATATCTCTTTAAGAGAATTTTTTTCACTAAATAAATAATACTAAAAGAAAAATGGTACTTATTAAAATTTGGAATCTAAACGAAGGAGATGACCCTTGATTTAGACCAAATAAATAAATCATGCCATAAAATTACGAGGGGAAGTGATACTGTAATAGTCCCTTAAAGCGGATTGGATGAAAAAATTGAATTATAAATCTAAGACCGTTGGGATGTTATATTATATGTATTTCCATATTATTGATTTTTATAATCATAACACAAATCTCCCAATGTAAATATTATATTTGAGTAATTTCATTTTAAAAAAAATAAAAATGAATATTCTATTTGCACCTAAATTAAAAATTCAAATTAAGTAGAAAATTAGTTGGTTGGATTATTGTAGAAAAAAATAAAATAGTAAAACAGTTATAGAGCTAAAAAATTAATGTGGGTTGATGAGTTAAAAAATATGTAAAAATAATGATTGAAATTAATTAAATTTATAATCGTGTCAAATGATATAAATTTTTCGATAAATATCGTGTTAAAATTAAATTTTAATATGTTTATATTTTGACTTAATTTTCATGTTTTATATATCTTTATACACTAATTAATATGAAAAACATTTTTTTCAAATAAATTTCAATTTTATCTATATATTTGTATATTGGTCAATTTCAATTCCTTTAATTAAGTAATGTTTGAGATTAAATAATAACTTATTAATATATTTATTTTGAAATTCAAATGACGTTTGAAAAGTATGTATCCATCATCATATTATTAGGCCAACAACTATATATCCATCATCATATTATATTTGATTTATTTTATTTTTTTTATAAATTATTAACGTCACATAAAATATATATGATTTAACATGTAATTGCAAGTACCCAAAAAAAAATTGTAGTTTATATATTTTAATTTAATGATAACGACAAGAAGAAGAAGTATAAATCATAAATAAATAATTCTTTTTAATATTACAAATTCTTAAAGATGAGAATTAATATTCATAAAACTTTTTAATATCAACACAATAAAATAATAATTTAATAAACTCTTTATCATTTTTCAGTTCAAAAAAAAAACTCTTTATCTTTTAAATAATTTATATATATATTAATACTCTCACATATTTAAAAAATAATTAAGACAATTTTATTCATATAAAAAAGAATTTTTTTTTTAGAATAAAAAGCATCATTATAAGCCTTTTATATTTCCCAACACATAACTTCTAAGAAACAAATATAGATAAATTAAAATTTTAATCTCAATTATTAGTCCAGAAAAGAAGGGTGATTATCACTTAAATTTGATTTAAATTTTATATGTTTTTTTTAATTTAAATTTAAATTCAAATTTTTGATCTAGTACCTGAATAAGACCTATTTTCTTTATATTTTAGTGGTTTATTCCACACAATGAATGGAAGACTTTGAGCAATTTATAGGATTTTTTTAATCAACTAATCCTTTTTGAAATCCTTATTTTTTAACACTATCATATAACTCTTCAATTAATTAGAATTGATTTATCCATCTAATGATTACATTTATGTTACACTAGAATCTCGAACATAAAAATAGGGATTGCCTCTCCATATTTAAAAAAAAATCTTAATTTATATGATATATATAAGTTTGGCTTTTATTTTATATTATTATACTTTTCATTTAGATACGTATATATTCAAATATAATATAACTGCAAAATGTATATTTTTATTAACAGTAGATTTAATATCAGTTTTTTTTTCATATATCAATATACTAAAAAATTAAATATGCATTGTGATGACTGATGAGATGTGGAGGATTTCAATTTAAAATTTTATTAATTTCATTTAAAAACTATAATGTAAAATATTCAATTTTTTAATTTTTTTCCTCATGATTATTTGCCATAATTCTGGGCTTTTAATTATAATCAAGTCAATGTTTATGCATGTATGTGCTAAGACAAAATGATGAATTTGGAATAATGCTATTTGCTCTCTCTCTCTATAAAGAAAGGCGTAGAAAAAGGCAATATGTAATTTAATTATTTATTGGTTATTTAGGTTAATTACTATTTAGTAAAGTTCATTAATGGGAGAAAGGGATAAATAATACTTTCTATATGCCAAATTAATCATATTCATAACATTCAACCTTGTTTTTTTTTTTTTTTTTTGATGTGTGAGTTATTTTTTTGGAGTTAAGTCAAGTAAAGTAGAACCACAATGACAATAAAATTTCTTTTATAAAATTTTAATTTAATTATATATGTATAAATTCAAATTCGAAATCTCTAAGTTAAAAAAGTTCATTACTATTTACATTACATTCTATAATTCATAATTTCTTTTTGAAAAAATTCTATAGTCCGTAAATTAGTTTAATTGTATAAATAGTCTCTAAATTTTTATAACATTTCCATAAAAATTTATAAACTTCAATTTATCAATTAAAAATTTATAAACTTTTAATATTGTATCAATTATATTATTGTACGTTAATCTGGTAACAAAAAATCAAATTTAAGAATTTAATTGATGTAATATGCTGGTAACACACGGATAAAAAATAATAATAATAAAAAGATAAATAATTTAAATAACATGTGTTTGATAAACGATAAAAAAACTCTTATATTCAATATTTATTAATTATAACTCATATTCATCTAACTATTTTTCTCTCTATTTCATCGATCTTTTATTATTCACAATTTAAAAATTCTATGTTTATTATTCACAATTCATCCCAATTCAAACCCTAACTTAAAATTTTAAAACTCTATGTTGATTTTTAAAAATCAAATCTAAATCAAAGCTCTCTATATTTGCTATTTTATTTTTTCATCTCATTCTCTCAATTCCGTTCTTTCATTTCATTATTTAATGGTCGAAAACCGAATTTAAAAATTTAATTAGTATAATGTTAAAAGTTGAGGGATTTTTAATTAATAAATTAAAGTTCGATGATATAATTGGTAGAATATTAAAAATTGATGAATTTTTAATTAATAAATTGAAGTTCATGAATTTTTATATAAAAGTTCTGAAAGTTTAGAGAAAATTCGTGTAATTAATCCTTCATAAATTATAGTTATAGTTTAACTTTTATTAATTGTTATTTTAATTATTATTATTTAATTCAACTATATTGTAATTAGAGGCTAACAAATAAGAATTATTTTTTTTAAAAATTCATCCCTAACAATTGAAAAGTTTGAGTTTTTAAAATTTTAATTATAATTTTAAATAATTAAATATTATATTCTAAATTTTATTGATATAATTTTTTTTTTAAAAATACACTATACATATATTTAAAATATCTTATATTTTTATATTTTTAATATATTAAATATATATTTTTTGGAAGTGAGATATATTTTTGATAAATTACATTTATTTAAATATATTAGTCTCAAAATGAGATATTTTTAAAACTGAAATTTGAAAATTAGGTATTTAAAAAAATATTTTTTGAAAATATTTTTATTTTTAGGCATTTTTGAAGATTTTTTTTTTTAAAACTTTTAACTATTAGTGTGACTCAATCAAATTCGAAATTGATATTGGATTTTGGGAGGCTTAACAGGGCATTTCCAATTATTAAATGGGCCTGGTCATTAACTGAAATATCTAAAAAGGCTTGAAGAGATTGTCGCATACTGATTATTGATGGGCTACGGGAAGACTAATAACAAAAACATCAGATGTTATTTGCCATTTCGTTATCTTAAATTCTTGAACTTCTGTAACTAATAATAAACTATTTGTGTGTCTGGTTCTCTCTCTCTTTCACGAATCTGTAACTCAGTGCTTCTCTCGTCCTCTTAGAAGCATTTCACCAAAGATTCAATCTTTCTCTTTCAGAAAGAAAAAAACTTTCTGGAGTCTTCTTGTCTCCTCGAGAAATGAAATAATGGGCCACTGATTTTGGAGCTGCTGGCTGGATGATTTATTCTCAAGCATTTTCTGTTCTTATTTGAAATTTTTTTTATCTGGGTTTGGCTGAATGAGCTCTCGTCAATGCCTTTGTTAGGTGCTCTCTTCATTTTCTTTATTTTTCCCCCATGTTTTTACCCTTCTGCTTGCTATTGAATCTTTGATGTATTTGTAAACTTGTTTTGATGCTAAATTCACTTTTATGTTATGCAACTTACTGATAAAAGACTTCACAGATGAAAAAGATTTCTTCTTTGTTGCTGTTATATTGAATTTAGCCTTGGTTACCTTACATTTTCCCCTCGTATAAATTGACATTGATGAATTTTTTTTAGCCCTTTCTTGGATTTTAGTGAATTTTATCAAATGCTATCTCATGGGTGTGCTTGATGTGTGTTTTTAGATATTGTAACTGCTCAGGCTTCCTTGCAAGACCATTTAAGTCCATTTAGGGCTCTATCCCTTATTCACTGTAAGGTTTTGTCAAGTCCATCTACCTTTGGGGATAATAAGAGGCCTTTAACTGTATCAAAATCTTTTAACTTTCCTAAAAAATTAAATGCTTATGAGAGGAGTAAACTTCATATCAAAGCAGTTGCTACCCTTGAACCCAAGCCTTTAGTTCACAAGGAAGATGGATATAGGAGTAATGAAACTGCACAACTTGATGTTAACTCAGATGTCTCAACTGTTCAGCCTGAGTCTTCAAGTGCAGACTCAAAAGAAGTGGATGAAAGAGAACGGTTGAGACGAATGAGGATTTCTAAAGCAAGGAAACATACCATGGAACAAAGGCAGGAAGCATAGTCCTGGTAAGTGTTGGCTAAGCGTTTATTAAGCATGATTTCTGAATTCTGATTTATTTTGTGTTTGCATTTTGGTTCTGTGTTAATAATAGAATAAAAACTCCGCCTGCGAGTATCGTAGCCGGTCCCAAGCCCGGATAAAGGAGGAGGGTTGCGGTAGGTTGGCGACCAGTGTAAAAATTTTGCCAAACTTTTTATGGATCCTCGAAGCTATCATTATACCGTTGGGACGTGCTTACCTAAGCACGCGCTACATCGGCACCCGGGTGTAGTGTTAAATGATCAAGAGGTTCCATCACATCGACGCCTGGGTGTGGTGAAGTATGAGCAAAGGTTCCCATGCCATGGTCGGGTATGGGTAAAGAAGTTAGTCCCGCCATATCAGCGCCCGGATGTGGTGTCAGACAGGAAAGGGCTACCGCATTATGGACGAATGCGGCTAAAGAAGCAAGTCCAAGGGAGCTGATTAAGATTAGGTAGTTGGAATATTGGCACTCTAACTGGGAAGTCTATGGAGCTTGTGGATACTTTGAAAAGAAGGAAGGTTAGTATTGCTTGTTTGCAGGAAACCAGGTGGAAGGGAAATAAAGCAAAAGAGATTGGTAACTCAGGATATAAGCTGTGGTATTGTGGCTTGGATAACAATAGGAATGGTGTGGGCATTATTATTGAGCCTACGCTTAAAGACAATGTGGTGGAAGTGAAGAGAAAGGGAGAGCCTTAGAAGGCTGTTAGTGTAGCTCGTGGCAGAGCCTTAGAAGAGATTTATCAAAAGTTAGGTACTAAAGAGGGAGATATGGGCATTTATAAGATTGCAAGGATGAGAGAAAGGAAAAGCAGAGATTTAAGCCAAGTCAAATGTATAAAGGACGAAAATCAACGGGTGTTGACAGGAGATATTGAGATTAAGGAGAGGTGTTCAGGGTTATTTTGAGCAGTTATTCAACCCTGAACATGAACAAGATTTTCAAGGTCTTCATGCAACAAATGGTTATATCAGCTGGTCTAGGAGGATCTTGCATAGTGAAGTAAGAGAAGCCTTGAAGTATATGAAAGTTGGTAAAGCTTGTGGCCCGGATGGTATTCCTATAGAGGTTTGGAAGAACCTTGGAGAGGTAGGAGTTGCCTGGTTAACTAAACTCTTTAATGCTATTGTGAAAGGACGTAAGATGCCGAATGCCTGGAGGAAGAGTATCCTGGTACCCATATATAAAAATAAGGGAGACATTCAATGCTGTACAAACTATCGGGGTATCAAACTTATGAGCCATACTATGAAATTATGGGAAATGATTATTGAACACAGATTGAGGAAGCTTACAAGAGTTTCGGAGAATCAGTTTGGGTTTATGCCAGAGAGATCTACCATGGAGGCTATTTCTCTTCTAAGAAGACTAATGAAATTGTATCAAGAGAAGAAGAAAGATCTCCACATATTATTTATTGACTTGGAGAAAGCCTATGATAGAGTACCAAGAGAAGTGTTATGGTGGGTTTTGAAGAGGAAAGGAGTCAGCGGCAAATATATCAACACCATCAAGGACATGTATGATAATGCATCCACTAGTGTGAAAACACCTGGTGGAGACACTAAGGCTTTCCCCATTACTACCGGATTGCATCAAGGTTCAGCCATGAGTCCATATTTATTTACTCTGGTTATAGACTAGCTAACCAGAAGCATACAAGACGATGTTCCTTGGTGTATGTTGTTTGCTGATAACATTATTTTAATTGATGAGACTAGTGCTGGTGTAAACCGTAAGTTGGAAGTGTGGAGAAAAACCCTCGAGAACAAGGGTTTTAAGTTAAGTAGGAGTAAAACGGAATATATGCACTGTGAGTTTAGTCTAAGGAAGAAGCATGAACATGAGGTTAAATTGGATGGAGTTTTGGTTCCTAAAACCAAGCAATTCAAATATTTGGGTTCGGTGTTCCAGAATGATGGCCGTATAGATGAAGATGTGACTCACAGAATACAGGTAGGGTGGTTGAAGTGGAAGGGTGCGACTGGGGTTTTATGTGATAAGAAAATACCTCTGAAAGTAAAAGGTAAATTCTATAGGACGGTTGTTAGACCTGCGATGCTCTATGGTAGTGAGTGTTGGGCACCAACGGGACAACATTTGCATAAGATGAGTGTGGCAGAAATGAGGATGCTAAGATGGATGTATGGGCATACCAGACTGGACAAAATTAAGAATGTTCATATTCGACAAAAAGTCCAAGTAGCGGATGTCGGAGATAAGGTGAGGGAAGGAAGACTTAGATGGTATGGGCATGTTTTAAGAAGACCTCCTAATGTTGTGGTGCGTAAGTGTGAGAATTTGTTGATTGAGGGGGCTAGAGGTCGTGGAAGACCTAGAACTGTGTGGAAGGAGGTGATAGCAAGAGACTTACGTGCCTTAGATCTTGATGCGGATTTGATTAATGACAGACTTGAATGGAGACGTAAAATCCGTGTCTTGGAAGGGGCCTAAGGCTGGAATATCTTTTTTGGTGTCTTTTGAGCTTATTTTGTTGATGATCCGTACAGCCGACCCCAACTTGTTTGGGACTAAGGCTTAGTTGTTGTTGTTGTTGTTGTTAATAATAGAATAAATGATTGATCGTGTGCAGAAACTCTTCAACGGATTAGAGAAAGAACAAAGCTTGCAATGCATAATCCCAAGGTGATGTCATGTAAGAATAATTTTGCATAATCTTTTGGCATGAATTAGGGCATGTCAAATAAGATATACTTTATAATTAGAGCTGATGTACTAATCACAAAAATAATATAAGCTTAAACAAATAAGTTGATGTGAAGAGTACGTTCAGTCAGTGTAAAGAAAAACCCCCCACTTCATCCCTTTGTTTATGTAATTCCGTTAATTGTCTAGCAGTTTTCAACCTTATGAAACTCTTAAATAATTTCTTTATGTAACTTGCATTTGCTGGTTAGCATCTTAATGGTGGTGTCAAAGCATCATCATTTTCACAATTGCTCCTTCAGGGAACAAAGCTCTCTCAGCTTTACTGTTGTGAATTGGTCAGTATAACTCATAAGCGGCGTATATTTGAATGAAATAATGCAGTCATCTAGAGGCATCATTGCTTTGATCAGTGATTGACATTTGGATTTAGTGTCTAAAGTTTGTGTTGTAATTAAAATTTATAGAATCTACTTTGAGAAATTTGGTTGTTTTGGCTCCTCTTTTGATTTGATTCTTGATCTCAACAAGCTTATTTATCTCATCCAAGAGGACTTTTCCTTTTCTGGTTCGCTCATATTCTGAATGAAATTCTTAATCCCTTTGCATTAATAGTCCAGATTTTGCACTTTTCATCAGCTCATAGAAAGGATTCACACATGATTTGGCCAACAGATTATGCATATGATGAATATGATGGAAAGATCAATAATTGCTTGATTTTTTTTTTTCATGTTTCTGATTACTCATGAAGGGTAGCCTTGGTGCAACGATAAGTGTTGTCGCTGTGTGACCTGAGGTCACGGGTTCGAGTCGTGAAAACGGCCTCTTGTAATTAATTGCAAGGGAAGGCCACGTACAAAGATCCAATGGGTTCGACCCTTCTCTGAACCCCGCTCATTGCGGGAGCATCCGTGCACCGAGCTGCTCTTTTTTTTTTTTTTTTTTTTCTGATTACTCATTTTCAATGTAAAATTTGGCTATGCAGATCAAGATGAAGTTGGCCAACCTTGGACATGCTCAGAGGTGGGTGCTGCACCATTTTATTTAAACTCTTTCCTGTACTGGTTTTTTACTTGTGTCGTTATTGATTTTGATAGAAGTTAATTTGTTAAAAGTTTGGCTTCCGCACTTTCTTCAGGCCATATAACAAAATATTTGGAATATTTGTAATCATCTTGCAGTGAAGAGACAAGGAAGAAAATTGCAATTGGGGTACAAATGCGGTGGCAAAAGCATCATTAGATGAAGACTCTGCAGGAAACTTGTTATTTTCAGTGGCAGAACTTGATTGTGGAAGCTTCTAAGAGAGGTTATGTTGGGGAGGAGGAGCTGCAGTGGGATTCTTACAAGATCTTAAGTGAAAAGCTTGACCTTGAATGGGCGGAGAGTGTTGAACAAAGGAAAACAATGTCTAGGCCAAAGGGTAGCAAGAGAGCATCAAAGTCCCCTGAGCAAAGAAGAAAAATTGCTGAAGCTATTGCTGCCAAAATGGGCTGATCCAGTAAGTACTCAGTTCGCTTATTGTGACTCATATAAATAAGCACTATAACTGACTCTTTCTTGGCAGCTGGACCATTTTCTGCATGCTTTTGTTTTCCCTTTAATTTATTTTATGGTCACACTAGGAATATCGGGAACGTGTTTGCTCTACGCTTGCAAAGTATCATGGCATAACTGATGGGGCTGAAAGGAAGTCAAGGCAAAGACCATCACAATCAAAGAAACGGGATCCATCACAGAAAAAAACTAGTGATATGGACAATTTCTCTGGAATTGACACTGCAAGGCCAATTCAGCAGCCAAGGTTGCAGAGAAGTAAGACACCATTGTACAAGGATCCTTTGGCAAGCTCAAAGTTGGAGATGATAAAGAACATCAGAGCACAAAGAGCTGCCACGTCTACCAAGAAAATCAAAGCCATTGAACATGCAAGGTCAGTCAACTACACAAGGAGAAATTCTGACTCAAAATTTGAAACACAAATAACAAATGATTTCACTTACCTGCTGAAGTTATTGAGTAAACATGGCCTATCCAGTCACCATTTTTCCCAATCTTGTCTGTTCCAACATGCTCAAGAGAGTTAAGCTTTCTGAGTTTAATATTATTAAAAATCCTATAAATTATTGTTGAAAAAAAATTGCAGAGATGGTGGATGCCTGGTTCTTCTGAGCTTCATGATAATCATTCCTTTTACAGTGATCTAAATTCCCCATCCGCATATTATACTGTTCAGTTGGCAGAAACTATGCTCATGTTGTCTGACATGCTGCAGGTTATTAATTGCTGAAGCTGAAAAGGCTGCTGCAGCTCTTGAGATTGCTGCAACAAAGAGCCCCATTGCTCGAGCTTCGCTCATAGAAACCAGAAAGCTTATAGCTGAAGCAATCCAGTCAATTGAATCCATAGATACTGAGAATCTCACATCTAGTAAGAATGAGGTGGACCCTTCTCGTGCCCCAACTGAATTTGCTGGCCAGGTTCAGAAGGAAACAGATATTGGCAATGGAAGCTCCAGTCAAGCAGAGTTAAAGGAAGCAAATGGGACCAAAATCCTTGCATCAAGTAAAGACGAGGACCTCAACTTCAATAACTTGCATGATATACTGAATTTTGAGAATGAACTTCTCTCTACAAGCTCCGGCGGCTATAGTTTGCCTACAATTAATTTGGAGAGTCTTATAGAGCAATCGAATTTACCAAAGCGATTAGAACCAAATGGAAATCTTAATCCTGAAATGGAACCTCAACTGAATGGATCCAAGGTTCAGCATGTGAAAGAGGAGTCATCTTCTACATCAGTCACCAGCACCAAGAAATGGGTTCGCTGAAGGCTTGTTGAAGTGACAGAGGAAGATTTGACTGTTAATTCATTGAAATCCTAAAGTTGATATCAGCAACCAACTTTCATCTCAACTTGGGGACAGTACAATCTTTGATCCCTCATCATGGTTCTTTTTTATCCAGAGCCTGCAAGTCATGCTTCATACCAAGTTGGTCATATCAGCTTGTGACTCTGAATCTTATATCATGGCTGTATATTAAAAGAATTTTTGGCTAGCATACACAAGTGATATTAGCCATCTTTTCTATTATGGGTTTTGTTAGATGGATTGTCCCATCTTCAGAGAGACACTAATCAAAGTATAGATTGTCTCATCTTCAGAGATACACTAATCAAAGTATATTTTTTGTATTTCAAGGAATACAGTACTACTGTTGTCCACCGTTAATTTGCTTAACCGATCATGGTCGTATCTATGAAGAGTAATGTAGTCCCTAAAATAACACAGCAAGAAAATAAAACGAAAAGACTGATTTACCTGAGCTTTTTGGCTTGATTGAAAATTTATAATTTGAACAAATAGCAGTACATTTAGCAGTAAAGAGAACTCCCACCACTCATTGCATAAGAAGTCTTGGCAGGATGGTGCCTCAAAACTGTGTTCTAAAATCACACTTCTATTCTCCAAATGTAAACCAACAAAGCTAATGTGGCAGCACACGTTCAAAGGCTATGTTGATGTGGCAAACTAAGCTTAAGCAGAACATAGCAAACTGTCAGTCCCTAAGCAGTAAGAAGTCATCTTCTTCCCAGCAGCACCGGTAATCTTGAAATTTTATTAGTCACTGGAAGTTTTATCTCCTCTTTGCTGAGCTGAGAGTATTGGAAAGAAGCATTGCTATAGTCATTGGGCCAACTCCTCCAGGAACTGGAGTGACAGCTGAAGCAACCTTGCAGGCCTCCTCATAGCAAACATCTCCGACCAACTTGTAGCCTCGAGGACTTTTTGCATCCTTTAGCACATGTAAGGTTCCAGACAAAAACAGTCAGAAAGCTTAACATTTGACCACAAAAATAGGTAACAACCCTGCAACACCAACGGCAACCCCCACTTCTTTGAAAACAAGGGCACTTGAAACATCAGACAACATATCCACAAATAACTTAATATTTTGAAGTTGAAGAAAAATTAACCCAAAAAGATAGGAGAATGTATGAAGGTAGTAATGCAACTATACAATCAGATACAGAATATATTCACCTCAACTGGATTTATACCAACATCAATCACAATAGCACCGGATTTTATCCAGTCCCCCTTCACCATGTTTGGTTGTCCTACAGCCGAGATTATGATATCTGCTTGTTTAGTGATCTCCTCAGGATTCTTGGTTCTAGAATGCACAATACTTACAGTAGCATCTTCCCTCTACCAGTCAATAAACAAGAGGCTAGAAAGAAGTAAAAACATATACCACTAATAGAAGTAATAGAAATGGTTCAGCTCATTTGGAAATTATGAATTACTTGAAGCAGCAAAGCAGCTGGCATCCCAACAATATTGCTGCGACCAATCACAACTGCTCTCTTTCCTTTGATTTGAACACCATATCTATGCAACAATTCAATGCACGCTTTAGGGGTACAGGGAACAAAGAGAGGTTCTCTTCCTCTCATTGCAAGTTGGCCAATGTTCAGTGGGTGGAAACCATCCACATCTTTCTCAATGCTCACAGCATTCAAGATGTTCTGCTCATTCATATGCTGAAAACAGAAAGATTAAGCCAATAAGAAAAAAGACTCAAGAAGAACACTATCTAAACTTGCAAGTTCTGATTTCAGCGTATGTTAATCAACATAACTTTTTGTTTATGTAGCATACAAAGTTAACAAAAAAAAGAAAAAAAATTCAAAAAGCATACAGAAGGTAGAGGCAACTGCACAAGGATGCCATCAACTGAAGGATCATCGTTAAAACCTGAAATAAACATGAGCACTTCTTGTTCTGTGGAATCTTCAGGCAATTTTACTTCAAAAGAATTAATCCCAACAGATTCACAAGCTTTTTTCTTGTTCCTTACATAGGTTGCAGAATCCTTCCTATCTCCAACAAGAATAACAGCCAACCCAGGAACAACACCGAGTTCATCTTTCATCCTTGATACTTCAGCAGTTATCTCCTCCCTTATTTTCTAGGCTACCAACCGCAGCTGAAAAAGCAGTAAAAAAATGCTTTAGAGAAACTAAGCAAAATCCAAACCACTAACAGTCATGAAACATTAACAATAATATAAAAATTTTTTTTAAAAAAAAGATCCAAACTTTGAATGCTGAAAAAAGAAAAGGACATTTCTTTCTTCTGAGAATAAAAAAGGCGAAGTGGGTATCCATAGATACCATTGATAGCTATTGTTGAAGAAGTTGAAGAAAAAGAACCAGCAGTGAGATTTCTGAGAGAGCAAGTGCGAATGGAGAGAGGGACCACCAACCAGCGGAGAAAGGCGATGCCATGACAATGGCGGCAAGTGGTTCGGGTAAAGGGAAGAAGCCGAGCGGCGGCGGTGGAGGAAGATAAGTCCGCGAAGGTGATAGGCGCCATTTGATTTAGGTACAAATGGAGGGAGTAAAAATAAAATCTTTTTATTGCCAGACCCCAATTTTGGTTCGATCAAAATTTTTAAAAGAATCTGCCGATTCCGTTTTTCGTTCCACAAACTCCATTATTTATATATGTAATACTAATTTTAATAATTAAAAATTAACAAAAAATTAACTAAAATTTTATAGGGAGTGTTTAATAATAATACTGTTCCTGTCTTAAACTGATAGATTTTATTTTCAAAAAAAATGTAAATTTATATCATAATTTTAATATATATATTTTTTCATCAAATATGAAATATTATCGCAAATCGATACTAAAAAAATAAAGAAAGATAGAAAATGATCAACTATGATTATTTGACTTCCTCCTTAAATTAATCATAGTAAAATGCATATAAATAAATACTAAAAAATTTTCGAATATGATAACTTGAATATAATCTTACTTAAATATATAATATATTTATTAAATATTTTAATAAATAACATTAAAAATAAATATAATAGACATAAGATATAAATATATTATAATTTGAAATATTAGAAAAATATATCTATCAAAGAGTAGTATATTAATTATTTTTAAATAAGATATTAGTTAATTTTTGAGTTTTGACATTTTAAACCCATCTCAAATTCCTTCCATCGTCTCTTTCTCCACATCGATTTCATGTTTTTTGAAATTTTGATTAATCTCATTAATTACAATTGTTTTTTTTCACTTTTAAATGATATAAATCCATCTCAAACCCATTTTCTTTTATGTTTGACTCATCAAACTAATGTGGCAATAATTAATTTAAATTATAATTTTCATCATCTCTATTTTTTTAATTTTTAATTCTTAATTATACGAGTCGCAAAAAATTAATTTGAAATTTTCATCTTTTATTCAATTTTTATATATTTTTTATCTTAATCATCAAATATTTTTTATGCCAAAGATTATAAGTTAATGTAAGTTGAAATTTAATATAAATTTTTTATAAGTTAATATAAATTCGCACTACAGATTAATATAAATTTGCGCCAAATATGCTCATAGAAATTTTTACATGTTTAATTTGATATTTTTTGAGAAGATTTAAAATGAGAAAATAAAAAAAAATTAATAAGAAAGAAATGAAAATCTCCCTATATATACAAATATCTATGAAAATCAACATTATATAAGTAAAGGAAGCTGATATAATTAAAACACATGAGCCATACATTAAAACTTATACAACTAATTAATAATTAATTAATTAAATAACCAAAATACATATATATAATTAATAACGTTTCTAAATTTAAGAGAAATTTAATAAATTAATTAAGATTTATCAACTTGATTTTTTATATTAGAATCCACCATTTTCTCAATCTTTCCCTTTGTTAATCTCATTCTCTGCTTCCTCCTTCTGCAAATTAATAAGCTCTCTAATTAATTTAAAGACAAATTAACAATAACAATAATAAATATATAATAAATAAACTTAATTACATTGATAGTTTCAGTCACAGGTCGGTTGGTTCCATGAACAGCATATTATACATGTGTTTTTGTTATTATTATAATATGGGCGTTGGTTAAATATTATTGCAAATGGTTGCAGCATTGTTTTTTTTGGTAATTCAGCAGTTTTATTACCAAAACTGCCACTGTACATTTAAACCAAGATGCACTGCCAATTAATCACATCAATTCACTTATCTAAACTCCCAAACCAGATCTATACAGCTCCTGTACAAACTGAAAAATTACCAAACCTTCAGTAAAATTCTTAATATTTTTTAGATTCTCTTTATCTTAAATGATCTAAAAATTATAGAAATACCCTTAAATTTAATAAACAATCTTTTTCTTTTTCTTTTTCATTTTGCAACTCGCAGCCACAATAAATTCATTTTCTCAAAAAAAATTTCTCTTTTACTAATATTCTAATATTTTATCTCTATTTTTCATCAAAATTTTATATTTCTTCTTTATTATTTACAATACGACATCCACTTATATATTAAATCCGTAAGTTAGAATTTTTTTTAATAAAGCTATAAAAAAATAAAAATCATATTTTTAACTCTGTATGCATATTTGAGTTGTTATAATTGTCATATTTTATAAGAAATTTGTTGATTTTATTGTGTTTAATCATAATTTCTCTCTTTTTTATTTTTTCCTTTTCTTCTTTCATTTTAATTTTTGGAATGTTTTACAAATCTGCCCTAACTCCCTTAACTTGCTCTAACTCACATCAAAATATTTTTTTCTCCTATAAAAAAGTTTTCATTTTATTTTCTAAGACAGTCCGTATACTTGAATCTTAAAATAAAATTTCTGATTGATGTTGATTTTTAAAAGAAAGAAAAAGTGTACAGAATTATCATAACTCCCTATAATTTGCCCTAACTCACATCATAATCATTATTTCTGCTATAGAATATTCTCCATTTCACTTTCTAAGATAGTCTGCATACTTAAATTTAAAAATAAAATATGTCTAATTTATGTTGATTTTTAAAGAAAAGAAAAAGTATATAGTACTGCCCTAACTTGTTATAACTCATATTAAAATCTTTTTTTATGCTATAGAACATTATGTATTTCACTTTCTAAGATAGTCCACACACTTAAATTTTAAAATAAATCTGTTTGGTTTATATTGATTTTTAAACAAAAAAAAGTGTACAATACTGTTTTAACTTCTCATAACTTGCTCTAACCCATGTCAAAATACTTCTTTCTATTATAAAAATTTTTTCATTATATATTTTAAGATAATCTGCATACTTAAATTTTAAAATAAAATTTATCTTATTTATATTGATTTTTAAATGGAAGAAAAAGTGTACAGTACTGCCCTAACTCTCCATAACTTGCCCTAACTCATATTAAAATATTTTTTTTGCTATAAAACATTCTTCATTTCACTTTCTAAGATAATTTATAGACTTAAATTTTAAAATAAAATTTTTCTGATTTATATTGATTTTTAAAGGGAAAAAAAATATACAATACTGCCCTAACTCCTCCTAACTTATCCTAACTTATATCAAAATCTTTTTTTCTGCTATAAAACATTCTCCATTTTATTTTTTAAGATAGTTTGTACACTTAAATTTTAAAATAAAATATATTTGATTTATGTTAATTTTTAAAGAGAATAAAAAATATATAGTATTATCCTAACTTCTCATAATTTGCCCTAACTCATATCAAAATATTTTTTTTCTATTATAAAAATTTTTTTATTATACATTTTAAGATAGTCTGCATACTTAAATTTTAAAATAAAATCTATCTTATTTATGTAAATTTTTAAAGGAAAGAAAAGTGTACAAAAATGTCTTAACTCCCTATAATTTACCCTAACTCACATCAAAATTTTTGTTTCTGCTATAAAATATTTTTCATTTCACTTTTTAAAATATTCTGCATACTTAAATCTTAAAATAAAACATGTCTAATTTATGTTGATTCGTAAATGAAAGAAAAAGTAAACAGTACTGTCATAATTTTTCCTAACTCATATCAAAATTTTTATTTCTGCTATAGAACATTCTCCATTTTACTTTTTAAGACAGTCCGTATACTTAAATTTTAAAATAAAATCTATTTGATTTATGTTAATTTTTAAAGAGAAAACAAAAGTATACAGTACTGTCCTAACTCCCTATAATTTGCCATAACTTATATTAAAATATTTTTTTCTATTATAGAAAATTCTTCATTATACATTTTAATATAGTCTACACACTTAAATTTTAAAATAAAATCTGTCTTATTTATGTGAATTTTTAAAGGAAAGAAAAAGTATACAAAATTGCATTAACTCTTCATAATTTGTCCTAACTCACATCAAAATCCTTGTTTCTGCTTTAGAACATTATCTATTTCACTTTCTAAGATAATTTGCATACTTAAATCTTAAAATAAAATATGTCTGATTTATATTAATTTTTGAAAGGAATAAAAAATATACAGTATTGCCCTCTCCTCCTAACTTGCCTTAACTCATATTAAAATTCTTCTTTCTGCTATAGAACATTCTCCATTTCACTTTCTAAAATAGTCTGCACACTTAAATTTTAAAATAAAATCTGTTTGATTTATGTTAATTTTTAAAGAGAAGAAAAAGTGTATAGTACTGTCCTGACTCCCCATAACATGCCCTAACTCATATCAAAACACTTCTTTCTATTATAAAAAATTCTCCATTATACATTTTAAGATAGTCTGCTCACTTAAATTTTAAAATAAAATCAATTTTATTTTTGTTGATTTTTAAAGGGAATAAAAAGTATATAGTATCGTCCTAATTTCTCATAACTTACCCTAACTCATATCAAAATACTTCTTTCTACTATAAAACATTCTCCATTTCACTTTCTAAGACGGTCAGCATACTTAAATTTAGAAAAAATATATATGATTTATGTTGATCTTTAAAGGAATAAAAAGTATATAGTATTGTCTTAACTCCTTATAATTTGCCCTAACATATGTAAAAATATTTCTTTCGGCTATAAAAAATTATTCAGGATATATTTTAAGATAGTCTGCATGCTTGAAATTTAAAATAAAATCTATCTTATTTATGTTAATTTTTAAAGAAATTATAGAATACTAATAAATAATTTTTATTTTATCTACAAGTCAAATTGTGGGATGTTTATTGCTAAATTTATTGAATTTTTCATGTCTCCAAATTGATCTGGTAATTCAATTAGAAAAATATGAAGAAGATGAGATACATTACCACGTGCAATATATGATGCCATACAGTACAAAAATATGTTAATTTATATCACAGTGATGATGAGTTATAATTGTGTATATTTAAATATTTAAACTGAATTTTTATTATTCATTCAGTTGTTGATAGTTTAATATTAATATATTTTAGTAAATATTTAATATTAATCAATACAGATATTGAACATGACCAAACGTTAAAAACTCAATTTGTCCTAACTCCTACTAACTTGCTATAACTACATCCGTATGTACTCAAACAACTTCGAATCATAATATGCCTAGTATATCAGTCTCAATTGAGATATTATATAATATAAAAGTGGAGAATATATAAAATATTTATTTTTTAAATTATTACAATGATTTTCATTGTTAAATTTTAGTCAAGAGAATAAATAAATAATATCCATACATTGAAAACTCAATCTGCAATAATTGCTCATAACTTGCCCTTATTATATATGTATACACTTAAATAATTATAAACCATAACTTTGAATTCAGTATACCCTCTAATATATTTTGAGGTGTTCATATTAAATTTTTTACCATAATAAATGGAGATAATTACATTGATCTTCAATATTTCAATTTAAAATCTTAATAAATACCCTACAATCACAAATAAGAAACAAAAAAATTATATTAAAACTTTTTCCATTCATTACAACATTCGGCAAATATATAATTATGTGAGTTAGGATAAGTTATGGGGAGCTATTACAGTTCAGTTCATTTTAGAATACTTTAAAAATAGACATAAATCATACATATTTTATTTTAATATTCAAATATACAGACTATGTCAGAAAGTGAAATGAGAGAATTTTGCATAGCAGAAAGAAGCATTTTGATGTGAGTTAAGATAAGTTATGAGGAGTTAGGGTAATATTGTACACTTTTTATTCCCTTTAAAAATTAACATAAATAAAACATATTTTATTTTAAAATTTAAGTACGTAAACTATCTTAAAATGTATAATGAAATTTTTTTATAGTAGAAATAAGTATTTTGATATGAGTTAGGACAAATTATGAAGAGTTAGGACAATACTGTACACTTTTATTCCCTTTAAAAATCAACATAAATAAGAAAAATTTTATTTTAAAATTTAAGTGTACAGACTATCTTAAAATATATAATAAATTATTTTTTTTATAACAGAAAGAAGTATTTTGATATGAGTTAGGGTAAGTTATACGGAGTTAGGGCAGTACTGTACAATTTTTTTCTCTTTAAAAATTAATATAAATAAGACAGATTTTATTTTAAAATTCAAGTGTATAGACTATCTTAACATATATAATGGAGAATTTTCTAAAGTAGAAAGAAGTATTTTGATATGAGTTAGGACAAATTATGGGGAGTTAGAGCAGTACTGTACTTTTTTTCTTCCCTTTTAAAATCAACATGAATAAGACAGATTTTATTTTAAAATTCAAGTGTATAGACTATCTTAAAATGTATAATGGAGAATTTTCTATAGTAAAAATAAGTATTTTGATATGAGTTAGGGCAAGTTATGGGGAGTTAGAGCAGTAATGTACAATTTTTCTTCCTTTTAAAAATTAACATAAATCAGACAGATTTTATTTTAAAATTCAAGTTGTAGACTATCTTAAAATATATAATGGAGAATGTTCTATAGCAGAAAGAATGATTTTGATATGAGTTAGAGTAAGTTATGGGGAGCTAGGGCAGTACTGTACACTTTTTCTTTATTTTAAAAATTAATATAAATAAGACATTTTTTATTTTAAAATTCAAGTATGCAGACTATCTTAAATTGTATAATGTAGAATTTTCTATAACAGAAAGAAGTATTTTGATATGAGTTAGGGCAAGTTATGTGGATTGTATACTTTTTCTTCTCTTTAAAAATTAACATAAATCAGACATATTTTATTTTAAAATTCAAGTTGTAGACTATCTTAAAATATATAATGAAGAATATTTTATAGCAGAAAAAAGATTTTGATATGAGTTAGGATACATTATAGGGAGTTAGGACAGTACTGTACACTTTTTCTTTCCTTTAACAATCAATATAAATCAGACGAATTTTATTTTAAAATTTAAGTGTGCAGACTATCTTAGAAAGTGAAATGAAGAATGTTCTACAGCAGAAACAAGGATTTTGATGTGAGTTATGGCAAGTTATGGGGAGTTAGGGCAGTTCTGTATTTTTTTTTTTAAAATCAACATCAACCAGACATTTCATTTTAAGATTCAAGTATACAGACACCTTTGCTTGGCCTAATGAGAGAGGCTGAGTTTTAAGATTCAAGTAAACATAGTTGGGCTTATATTTTAAAGTCTAATTCACACACACCAGACACCACACCATCAGTGACTGGTCAATCACTGCTTTAAACGATGCTTTCGAAACCCAAAATTAAGATCAGAATTCGAAGTCCAACAACTACATATCAAATTAAAAAACGATACTAATTATAATTATTTTAAAAAATAAACAATCTCATTTATTAGTTAAAAATTATTTATTATAAATTTATTTATAAAAAAATATTATAAATAATATTTTTTAACCACTAAAAAAATTATCTAACATGAGAGCATCCCTCCGCTAAAAAGCTTCGGAGAAACATAAAAAATGCGGGTACGAGGTCGTTTTCTTGTAACTTCTATCCACCCGACTGCTCGACTTTCATTTTCCTTCTTCTCTAGTCTGCCTCTCCTCATCTCTTTACCACTTTCACTTCACAGTCTTTAAATTCGCAGTCTTTACATTACCCAAATCAAAACCCATTTCTCAAATTACCCAGAAAAAAATGGACCGAGATTCATCGGACGACGACGACGATCGGCAGACATTAATTGAGCAAAATGAGAGGAAACAAAATCACCCCAATAATCACAATCACAATCACAATCAACCATTACCCACTTCCTCTCCTCAGCGTTTATCTTCTTCTTCTTCTTCTTCTTCTGCCTTCCACATTGAGAAGCTTCGCTCTGTTAGAGCTTCAATACGTCGTCGTTTTTTTCGTAACTTCAATAAGAGGTACTACTATTACTTGTTAGCCATTTTTCTTCCTCTGTTAATCGTCGTCGTTTATTTTTCCGCCGATATACGGAATATTTTTTCTTCCAATCTCTCTGTTCTTAGGCTCGATTCGGTTTCTGACCGAATGAGAGAGGCTGAGTTGCAAGCTCTTTACTTGCTTGGCCAACAGCAGCTCTCTTTGTTCTCTTTATTGAACCAGTCGTTTCCTGTTCATAATAATGGGAAAAACATATCGGTTTCCAATTCCAATTTAAGTGTTAATGCCAATTCTAGTTCCAATTCCGATTTTTTATTCAATAACTTGGATGAAGATGGTTTGAGATTCAAGATTGAGGATTTCAGATCTGCCCTTCTCAACCATATTTCTCTAAATAAACATATTCAAAAGGTTCTTTTGTCTCCTCATAAGTCTGGGAATGTAAATGTATCTACTTCAGATTTCGATAATGCTTCTGGAGCTTTTCTGGGTTCTGGTTTTGGTTACGATAGGTGTAGGAAGGTGGAGTCAAGGTTTTCAGAGAGGAAGACTATAGATTGGAAACCCAGATCAGATAAGTTCTTGTTTGCAATATGCTTATCTGGGCAGATGAGTAATCATTTGATTTGTTTGGAGAAACATATGTTTTTCGCAGCTTTGTTGAATCGGGTTTTGGTTATTCCAAGTTCTAAATTTGATTATCAGTATAGTAGGGTGTTGAATATTGAACATATAAATCAGTGTTTGGGAAGAAAGGTGGTGTTCTTATTTGAAGAGTTTGTTCAAATGAGGAAGAATCACGTGCATATTGATAAATTTGTTTGCTACTTCTCTTTGCCTACTCAATGTTATGTGGATGAAGACCATGTCAAGAAGTTGAAGGGATTGGGGATGTCAATGAGTAAGCTTGAGTCTCCTTGGAAGGAGGATGTTAAAAAACCGACTAAAAAGACGGTTCAGGATGTTGAGGCCAAGTTTTCTTTCAATGATGATGTTATTGCTATTGGGGATGTGTTTTTTGCTGATTTAGAGCAGGAGTGGGTGATGCAGCCTGGTGGTCCTCTTGCTCACAAATGCAAAACTTTGATTGAACCAAGTAGGCTTATATTGCTTACTGCCCAACGATTTATTCAAACTTTCTTGGGGAAGAACTTCATTGCCCTCCATTTTCGACGTCATGGCTTCTTGAAGTTCTGGTATCTCTTTCTTTTCCATGCTTTTCTTACTGTTTGTTATGCTTATTGCATTGGGTGATTTCATTACATTAGTTTTCTCTGTATGTGAGAGTAGCTTGTATCTTAAAGAATCTACACCATGTTATATTAGGAGGATGAGCAAAAAGGGCATAATCTGTTTGTGTCTGTAAACAGTCCAAAGCCACTTAGATAACATGATTTATTAAATGGTGGATGATGGAAGTCAATCTTAGGAAATCATATTATGAATGCAATTGTCATATTTGGTATGTTATTGCCAACTGGCTGGAATTAGCTTGCTGCTTGAAAATTTTATTTATTTCACTTCTAAACCCCTAACATTTTTATTTGGGGTCAATGCACAAAGATTAAGATTGTTGTTTCAAGTTGTTCTCTATTAAGTCCCTAGTCTTTGGTCCAAAGGGTGATCTAGTATATTCTTGGTGATTTAGTTGGGGGATTACATAGTTTATCTGTTCTTTTACTAGCAAATAGTAAATTGCTCATGTAGTTTGTTTTTATATAGATATAGCATATAACCAACTTGATTTTCAACATGTATATGTGTGAATGGAATGTCCATTTTGGTAAATGCAACCACTTTGCTTGGTTTAATTTAATTTTTCCACTTTATGTCCTTAATGCTAATTGAGTTCCAGGCCTTGTGTCATCATGCTGTGGAGTGCTTGCTGTTCTTTGTGAGCATGCTGTGCATATCTGTTTTTTGGGTAGATTACTAGGAATACATGGACATCATGATGCCACTGACAATTCTCTGATGTTTTTCCAGCAATGTTAAGAAGCCTAGTTGCTTTTATCCCATTCCCCAAGCTGCAGAATGTATTGCACGGGTGGTTGAAAGGACCAATGCACCAGTCATATATCTCTCCACTGATGCAGCTGAAAGTGAAACTGATTTGCTGCAGTCACTAGTTGTAGTGAATGGGAAAACTGTGCCACTTGTTAAACGTCCATCTCATACTTCAGTCGAGAAGTGGGATGCTTTGTTATCCAGACATGGCATTGAGGGTGATTCTCAGGTGAGATTTGTGTTCATTTTATTTTTTCTTTTATCCCTTCATTCTGTTGTGAGTATGACATCCTTTTTATGTTCATTTCACTGTTTATAACCAGAATTTTGACCAACATAGAATTTGAAAATGCATCAAGCATTGGTCTTTTCCAAACATGATAAAGCAGGGGTATTTAAACATTTGCTCTTGGTCTGATCTCACTGAAGATGTACAAGCAGTGTATATTTCCCTAGTTAATTTATAATTTAGATCTACAGTTCATGAACCATTGAACTCACGAACCATCGGACCTTTCTTTCTTTTTCCTCTTTTTCTTGGGGAAACTTGAAATGGTAATGAAGGAGGACTTGCAACGTAATATATTCCATTCTCTCATTAAAGACATTATACCATTAGAAATTATAGTGACTGTTTGTATGAGTAAATCAGAACATTTTGGGATCCTTGCTTGCTTCGAGCTTATGATTCTTTATGATAAATTTATTATTTTGCTAAGGTGATTGGCCATCCAACTATTAGTGATAGTTCCATTTCATAAATATTCTAGGTGTTTAAATTCTACTGGATAATGTGGTTGACCTTGCAGTTGTGATGTAATTGTTATATTCTTGCAGGGAAATTTGTTTATATAGAAATCGCTATTGAATCCTTCAGAGAAAGAACTCCTCAACACAGTTTGAGCTTTGTAGTCTGTTAATTTTATCATGCAACAATTGCATGAAAAATCCTTTCAGCGGAAATTGCCATCTTTATTGTTGAAACATCCTTGCAGTTACATACATTTATCAACTCTTCATCTTGCAGGTGGAAGCTATGCTCGATAAAACAATCTGTGCTATGTCTAGTGTTTTCATTGGAGCCTCTGGATCCACTTTCACCGAAGACATTTTGCGACTGCGCAAGGATTGGGAATCAGCATCTCTATGTGATGAGTACCTCTGCCAAGGTGAATTGCCAAACTACATAGCCGAAAACGAATGAAGATGCAGAAAGTATGCTTTGTTTCTGCTCCACACTGTCATTCCTTGTAAATTCACAAGACGAAATATGCTTTATCATGAAGTATTATCAAGATTGGAAATGATCCTTCCTGGCTTGATACCTGAATGGCTATTGATGCTCATTTTCTTTTACTTATGTGTATGATAGTGGCATTTATGTTTTGCACATAATGGTTGAGAATTATTTTTGTAATGCACATAATGTTTAAAGTACAATAGCTGAAGAAACTGTTTGCTAATTCTCTTTCATGTTGCCATTGATTAAATCAAAATTTTTTCTTTTTATTTGCTCAGAATCAGATCAGAAACCATGAAGTTTTGTGATTTGGAGAAGACAATTAAAGCAAAAGGTGTCTTAAAACAAAAGGTTAAATAAAATAATTTGTAATTGTAAGCAAAGGAATTACTTACAATAATACTTTAGGCCGGAATCTTGCAAAAGTGGCATCAGCAATAGATTTTGAATTTATTATTAAAAAAATATATATGCATATACTTAATTTAGGCTGCATTCTGTCTGTTGATGCTTATAGTAGTTTTTTTTTTTTTTTGAAGAGGTTGATGCTTATAGTAGTTAGTTATATAGTCATTCGAAAAGGTGTTTAAGCCTTAAAATAATGTTCATTAATTAAAAAATAAACTAAGTTTATACATTTAATTAAAATCCTAATGAGATGACAAATCAAATGTGAGAGATAATTAAAAGAAATGTAATAAAAATCTTTAAAAAAAAGCTGACGAAGGTAGCAGATGAGGAAAATTGTTAGCTGAGTCAGCCTCGCATTCTTTCTCTGTCTCTCTCTCTCCTTGTACTACTAACCTGGGAAAAGCCCGCCGCCCGCTTCCATCTTCTTCCCCGTTTATCTCTTTCAGTTTCACAGTTCTCTCCTCAAAGCAAACACCGTTTAACCATAATAAGAAAAAAAAGATGTTTTCTTTATAATTTTTTTACTGGGTTTTTTCGAATGATAAAGGATTCTTATTTTTGGCCTTCACTGACTTGGAATATACATTCATCCTTTTTGATTGATTCTTTCTCGGCATCAATTTGTATGTAGAATGAAATACTGGGTATAGTGTTTTTTAATAAACAAGAAAGTGGGTAGTGTTTAAAAAATCAAATCAAGAATCAAGAATCAAGAATCATGAGAGCCAGATTGGTTGTGTTTCCAGTGAGAGGGAGGAATTGGTGTTTTAGCAGATCCATTAACCCTTCCACTGTGGAGGCCGCATCAGCCTACACTCCTTCAACACTTAAGGAACTCTGGAAGAACATATCATCCTCCAACTCTAATGCCCACAATGCTGAGCTTCTCATTGATTTTGTCTCCAATAAGGTCACCATTCTAATTTCTATCCCTTTATTATAGGATTAATGTGTCTTTCTTTCTTCTTATTTTGTTTCTTAAATAGATGAATAGAGCATGGATGAGTCTGGAGAAAGCGCCAGAGGGATCATTGAAGAATAAGATTCATGGGTATTTTGTTTTTGTTTTTGTTTTTTCCCCCCTTTTTGCCCTTTTGGCTTCTACAATCATTATTTGTTGATATTATGGTTTACTTGATCTTGAAATTAATTGATGCCTGTAGGTTGGGTTTGAAGCTTTTGGCACGGGTTAAGCCATCTGAAATTTTCTTAAAATCTATGTCCAAGGAGGTCACCAATGTTGAAATCACTTACCCCTTCAGGTTTTCTTATCTTTCTTTTTTCTATGATGTATAATTTAAGCTCCATTAATCACATTGGTCATTCTATCAAATTCATTTACTAAGAGGAAAACTATTTAAACGACAATCATGAATCAATTAATCTTGTAAAGATATGCACTCCTCGGTTTTTTAGGTGGTACCACTCTTTAATTAAACAACATCTTCTAACATAACTTGCCATAAACATATCTAGATGAATGCATACCAAGAACTTTTTGTAAATTGCCTAGACATTTTTATTTGTTCTGGGACGAGTGCACGTGCATAGTGCATTATAAAACCAATTAGTTGTTGAAAATGTCTTTTGTCCTTGGGAATCATTTTCTTGTTATCATGCGGGTGGTAGAATGTTTGGCAAGGTCTACTAGTTTTCAATTGTAATATCCCTGTGTTGGGGTTGCAGTAGACCCTTGGTTTGTGCATAAATCAAGCTGGGCATGTTGACTGTGGAATGCTAGACCTACTTGGATTGTAGATTATTAGAATTGAAACCAAAACTCAGTGGGAGGAAGATTTTGGATGATGAAGAGAGGGCTCCTCATTTTGGGTGGAGGATGTTGAAGATGATAAAAGAATAGAGTTTCTCAGGTTAAGGCATTACATATAATGATAAAATAATTAAGGCATTATATAATGATAAAATAATCTGATACAGTTTAATTTGGACTATTATATGTACAGGTCACCTTAGTTTACATGTATTTCTCATCCTTGTGCTCAAATTCAATCCAATGAAAAACAAGTCACGGTTTAGTTCAAAACCTTCTATAGCACGATTCATAATTGAAATGAGATATCCTTCAATCTGCCACTCTATTCTAGAATTGCAACACTCTAACTCTGTCCGTGCATAGGAGGAGGAATAGTTAGAGGGAAAGGGAGTGGGGTAGGGGGGTGTACCTGAACACAGGAAGAGTGATTCAATCCAAATCTTCATTTTCCCCCTCATTTTAAATCTTAGAAATGTAAAGGACATTGAAAATGAAACTTCTGTTTATCTTATGATATAGAAAAGAATCTGTACTCATTTAATTAAGTATTCATCTACGGCCTTGAATCTATGTGTTTTCTACAAGTTGTATCTTCATGTCCTTTGCACTATATTTCATATTTTGTATCACAAATGAAGAGTGGATATGAAAACCAAAGTTAAAGAGTTGTTTATTCTTATTGTAATTAAGTCTCATGACATTGCAGTTTAAATGCCCGACTTGTGCGCCGAAGATTACGGCATATTGCGATGAGGTAATTGCATTCTACTGTGCTTGTTTATTATGCTAGGGATTAGAAGCATTCCTTTTTCAGTTGCTTTTTTCACCATCGCCGCCAAATGCAATATCTTGTTCTCATGTATGTTCTTGTGATCCTATTGTTGAGGAAGTGATCTGATTTATTGCACTTTTGAGTTTTGACTTAGGAAAAGGGAAATCTGATGGAAAGTCACATTTAGCAAGAATATCTTATTGTGATCGATTCAAAGCTGAAAGAGGCTTGAACACATAATTCCACAATTTGGGCACCAAAGATTCGAATAATGGTTGTCCAGCTAAAAATTGAACTGCCTTAAATTTAAATTTTTAATAGAAAGAGTAAATACTGTGGTGACAAGCTTCATGCAAGACAATAGGCCCTTTAAGAAAATTGCCTGTTCACAACCTATTGGCTCCCAATTTGACAGATTATTTATCTCTCAGCTTTTGTTTTTATTTAATAACTGGCCTATATCTAATTTCATTATATTTATTATTTTGGGTTCTTTGACTTTTGAGTGGTGGACATTTTCTGAAACAAGTGCTCTCCAATGATCAGGGGAGCTGTCATACACAAGAGATATTTCTATGGTTCAGTTTCTTTACTTCCACTGACAAGTGCATTTACTGTACGTATGTACTTTCATTACATGATATCAACTCTCATTTTGATTTCATTTCCAGTTAATTCTCAAATATATTCTTTCAAATGTAAGATTTCATGAACGCTTCTGCATTGCCTCCATTATTTTGCAATATCTTTTGGTGTTACATTCTTTTTTCTATATTCTCTGTAGGTTCTACCCCTGCCAAACATCCCATTCTTTTGGGTCTTATTTCGCACTTATTCTCACTGGCGAGCTCTTCAGGTGTGTGATGTGTTCTTGAGATAATTCAAAAAGATAAAATTGAGGTCGGATTTGATTCATCTGTGACTGAGAATCAGCCTTATCTTTAAAAATTGGCTATTGGTAAATAGGCCACATTGCATTCACCCTGAGCATAATATAGATGTGTGAAAAGGTTGTTCTTATGGTTTTTTTTAGTTGTATATCATCATCAATTAATCGTTTTCTCCACTGTTCTTCCCTTATGTGTTTGCATACTGATACTATAGGGAAGTGAGAAGCTCCTTCAGCTGGTGTCTGATCGTCCTACAGCTGAGAGCTCACATGCTCCAAAAATGAAGGAAAGTGAAACTGAGAGTGACGACTATGAGCAAAAAGTGAACAAAGGATCTCCATGGGTAATTCTTTTTATGCAACTTTCAAATTTATGTTGATGCCTCATCTATTGGTCTCCATACAAGAGTAGAGATCACAATCAAATTGTTGCAGTTGAATTTTCTTTGTCCATTTCATTCCTAAAATATCAGAAATTTTTTTCTGGGAAGATTTGTTGCTTTTGAGCTTTTGGACGTCAGTTTTAATATGAAATGATTGAGCCCATATTTCTCCAAGGATATCCACCTCTGCTGTGTTAAACTGATATTTTATCTTAGAAAAAAAAAATATTACGGCCTGTGATCATTTTCGTTTCACCTTTTCCCTTTGTTTGTTAAGTAGCAGCCAGTGCACATACATTTTAATGGTCAACTATTTTACACCTTTATCCATAACATCCCCAAGGTTGACCGATTAATAAATAGATGTCTAGCGCGGAGATGTAAAACACGAAATCCTTCTGCATACTAACTGCAGTACTTCCATTTTTCTTATTGTGAAATATGTGAATAGGTGCTGCAGCCATCAAAAGAGCTTGAGGAACTTGTTCACAGCAGAGATGAAGATGATGGCCTCAACCAATGTGCAATTTCAAAAATCTGCAAGATCTTTAACTTAAACATGAATGATGTTATAAAGTATAGGCATATGATGTAGTTCAACATTGCTATGTGCATTTTTCCATTGGAAATAACATAGGTAGGTGACATTCATACCATTTTTTTCCACAGTTGCATATTTATACACTGTATGGTCACATTGGAAGAAAATTTTGAATGTATGGGAATCAAGCAGTTTTATGTTTGCTATTTTTGATACTAAATTGATTGGCTATAACTTCATCATTTGAAAATGTTGATCTCCTTTTGTGCCCTTTCAAAAGCCAGGATTTGACTTGAATGTTGTAAAAGATACTTGTTTTTGACAAGTTAACAACTCATGAGACTTCCAAGCCTTGTGGCCTTGTAATTAATTTGAATATGAAACATCTTATTCATTAAAGTACCTCATTCCAATATTTATGTCCATATTGGGTTGAATATTTAGTTTATTTGAATTTGCTTTCTGCCATATTGAATTGAAATATTTTTTTCTGCCCATAAATTATTAATTTTATGAGAAATATGCTATATATAATTTTAATTAATATTCTAGTATTCTTTTTGAAATGAAATGAACATAATGCACAATAAATTTTTTATGACCGGACTAGTGAATTTTGCATGAAATTGTATATCGTAATTTAGATTTAATTAAATAATCAAAGTTAAATATAGATGCTTGGAAATGAGGGAAATAGTTAAGGGTTTTTTTTTATTTATATAAAATTGCCATAAAAAATTGCAAAACTTATCCGATAACTTTTAAGTTTTTCATACGCTATTATAAAATAATAAAAGAACTGATAAAATACATAAGAATTAGAAAAAAAAAATCTAGCGAAAAGAAAAGTTAAAAAAAAAAGAAAGAAAAGAAATGAAGAGAAAAAAATTATATTTTCTTTTCTTTATTTGGTTCTTTAATTAAAAGATGAAATAAACCAAAATTCGAAAATTTTATTTTTACTATTATCTCCTTGTAATTTTAAATGGATAAAGAATTAAATGAATAATTTCCAAGATTATGACTTTTTAATTTTTTTATTTTCATCTTTTTTTTGAGAGAAATTGGAGAAAGTTATTTCTATTTTTTTTCCTTTTTTTTTTTTACTTTTATTATTTTCCAAAAAAAAAAACAAAATAAAATTTCTATTCTGTCGATTTCCATCCATTTCCCTGAAAAACAAACAAAGATTCAAGTAAAACTGCCTCCAAAGTTGGGAGTGAGAGTGAGAGAGTAAAAGGAAAAGCCAAACACAAACTAAAACTAAAAGCAAAACACTCCATATTTGGCGATCTAGTTAGTGGAAAAGCATATCTATGAGACTACCAAGTCCAGTTCAATGTAACAAGCAACAACAGCAGGTGAAAGCAAATCCCAGTTGCAAGAATCAACCCCATTCTGATTCTCATTCCATCACCCTACAACATTACTAACATCCAGGCAATGCACAAACATTACCAAGCGTGAGAAAACTCAGTCTCAAACAATATGACCATTAAGACTGAATGTAGACAAGTGTGAGATTCATACCCCCTTCAACTATAACTGACTGATAAATGAGCTCAAAAGGCCATTCTTGATGTTTTGTTATTTTTCTTCCCTCGTATGCTTAAGTTTATTCATGGCAGTGGAGACAGTGGACAAGTTGAGCAAATTCAAATTTATCAGCGTATTGATTGATCTCAAAGCAGTTGTCATCTTAAAAGAATAGAAGACAAAAACGAGATCAATTTTCATGTCCTTAAAGAAAATTCCTGTGGATAATAATTGTACTTTAATTCCATTAAACCTAATGTAAACAACTTACAAGCAAAATTTTATCTTCCAATACTCCTGCTTCAAATGTCCAAAGGACACAATAATAGAAAAATTTAACCTTAAAAACTACCATCCGCTAATGGTTCCAATGCCAGGTAATGAAACTGCATTCTAAAGCAGCGGCTAATACTACTAGGGCAAACACAAAACGGAAATACAAAGAAAATAAAATATTCCAGCAAATCTATCTGAACCTGGATCGCTTGGACATGCTGCTACTAGGAGGTGCTCGGGACTTCCCAGCACTTTTCAATTTCCTTCTATTCCTCTCCTCCTCACTGTCCGACTCATCCCCTTTCTCCCTGTCCGCATTGCTGGCTTCCCTCTCCAATTCTTCCCATGTCTTGCCCTTTTCTTCTTCAGAGTCTTCCTCTGAATACTCCTCCTCCTCCTCATCTTCAGACTCTACCAGCGACTCACTGTCAGAGTCATCATCTTCGGACTCAGATTCAGGTTCCGCATCAGATGGCTCATAACCCTTATCTGAGTCCTCTGAGTTGTCAGACTCTGAATCACTAGCTTCCATATTCAAAAATTCCCACCCTCCATCGTCTATGAAACTCTGGGGGTCATCGGTGATTGTCTTCAGTATCTGCCGCCAGTTCAGATTCAACTTGCTTTCGTAATACTTAATGTCTGTTGTGTCAAGCCATTCCTTGATGCCATCTAGTGATGTTGATGGAATGGAATCAATTCTGAGAACATCTCGCTTGAAGTCCTTAAACACAATGGTCATATCAAAGTTTTTCTGTCCAAGACCAACTCTCTCCAAGTTCACAATCTCAATCTCGCTTAGGGTGACAACAAGGAAAGGTGTTTCAATTAGCTCAACCAAGCAGCTTGAAGTAGGCACAATGAAAGATGAAGTTTTATAAGGCACCCCATGGAAGCCAAGCTCTCTCAAAGGCTGATCAAACTCAAGCTCAAGTCCTCTAAACTGAGGCTGGCTCCAGAAATCATTCACCCGATTTACAAAGCTCTGAAAATCCATGTTGATCTTATTTTTCCTGTCCCTTTCCCTTTGCTCTTCTTCGATTTCATCTGGATCATAAGCAGATCTCTTTCCACCTCCCAAAGTCTGAACTGTTTCCATCACTTCGACATAAAACTGCACATCTTTGGTCTTCTTGTTTCCTACCATGATGTGGTTGTGAAGATGGAAGTGGAGAAGTGTGATCATCTCCCTTTCTGCAGGCTGGAAGAATGCATGCTTGATGTTTGCAAACATAATATCCACTCTCTCATCAGGTCTACTTGTTGAAAAACGGAACCCATTTACATGTGCTTCCAGGGAACCAGGAAGCTTTCTTCCACGACCACCAAATACAGGACGAATCCAAAGGTCAGGCAACCTTATTGGCTTGAATCTGTTCCCAGCAAGCTGAAGTTTCTCCTGCGTAACCAAGGTTGCCCTCTCAGCCCTCTCAGACTCCCTGGCCACAACATGCCGTCTTAGTGTCTTGATCAACTGTACCACTTCACTTATGTGCCTGGAATCCTTTGAACGAAATGAAACCTCCTTCAGATAAATAGAACCCTGGTGCTTCAGTGAGTTTGCATCATGTGGATTAAAAGGTGTTCCAGGAACATTAAATATAATGCGAATATAGCAATTTCTGTTCGTATCCTGCTGGCTGTTAACCGTCCTTATTGTAGCAACATGGAAAGGCACCATGCTTCCGTTAATAGGCAAAAGCACAGCCTCATTCTTCTGGTCTATTTGAATCATTAGATCTCTTGCAGGTGGAATATCATTGACATTCTTATATGCTATCAGCTCAGTTGAAGTCTTTGCAGCAGCACGGTTATCTCCTGCTCCGCCAGCAGCACCAGCAAGTCGTCGAGCAGTTTCTTCATTCTTTTGACGGGCCAGCTCTGCTTGGTGCTGCCTTCGAATCTCCTCTTTTGAGATCTCACCAGTATCAGACCTCAGTGTTGTCTTGAATGTAAAGGTGTTTGTACCATTAACCCCAGGTTTGGCTTCTAGTTTTACTTCTTCCTCTTCTTCATTGAATGAGTAAGCCACATCCTTGATAGCCTTGGAGCTCTTAGAAGTTACAATCTCTGGATTCACACCTACAATAACTGTATCAGCAAGTAACAGAGAAAAATTCCGGATCTTTGGGTTGTTCGTTTGGTTCTGTAAGTTCTGAAAACCTAGGGAAACATTAACAACCATATTTGCCTTCAAAACTCGATCATTCTTCACATTAAGATTCAGGCCAGACTCACGGAACTCAAGACCGATGCCTGTCCCTGCAGATTTTGTCAGATTTGGAACTAATTCAGGAGCTTCTTTCTCAACCACAGAAAGAGCTGCTTGATATGCCACACTGATTGCATTCCCAGGCTTCAATGCGCCAATTGCTACTTCATGGGCTTTGAGAAGAACCTCATAAGCCTTGCTCTGCATTGAATTGGCATCAATCAAGAATGTCCTGGCAAGATTTGAGCAGTAATTGTTATATCGTGCTCCAATGGCAACTATAATGACACTAGCAGGATCATAGTAGAGGCACTCATCATTGCTGGCAGCACTCGGTCTAAGATCAAACTTTCCTCCACTCTGAAATATAGGAGGGTAACATATATCACAATTGTCTGCCTTCAACTTTGCCTTAGCTTTGGTAGGATCCATGATAGCCTTCTCCGCTATATCCATCAAAGAAGAATGGGTGACCTTCTTCTCATCATCAATAACACTCTCGAGATTGGGAATGACAACATTGTTCATCACACAGATAGTCAAATATGCAGCTTTCTTAACATTCAACAGCTCATCAGAATCCTTCTCAGCAAGCAGGTCGGAAAACCCATTTGTAACATCTACAATCTGTTTGAAACCTGCAGTCTTCAATTTCTCGGCCCAAGTCTCCAAAAGAACACCTTCAGGAGCCTCCTTAGCTATACATCCAATAACACCACCATTTGTCTGAGAACGAATAGCTCGAAATATAGCTTCCATTAACGAAATCCCATTATCACCCTTTGCTTTAACATGAATAACAACATCTATACCTCCAGCAACACCCTGAGCAGGCTTCTTAACAACTTGAAGCAAAGAAGCCTTCTTCTGACTACACAAGAAATGAACCTGCTTCTTCATAAAAACCATAATAGTTTCTGGAAACTCATAACCCAACAACCAAACATTCATAGCCGATGATTTCAAGTACCGCAAATCCTCAGAAGGCGTGGGCGTAGCAATTGCAATAGCATCAGCTGATCCCCACAATTCATTCTTATATTCATTCCAACTTGAATACAAAGCTCTTAGCCGTACTTTAAACTTTTCGGTGTTAATTGTGTAAGCATTTTGCCCTCCGCTAGGGTCTCGCTGGTCAATCATTTGGGTCCTCGCCTCTCTTCAACAAAACAATCTTTAACCAAAAAAAAAGGAAATAATTTACATAACCAATTAGTATTCTAGCAAGTCATGGCGGTGGCTGCGCATAACATTTTATAAAGAAGAAAAAGGGAAACTAGGGTTAGGATTAGGGTTTTTGGACCAAAGAAAAACAAAATGACAAGACTATAAAGAAAAAAAAACAGAGAAAAATTACAAATCAAAACATAAACTTGAAATGAAAAAGAAAACTGAGGATTTGAAGATCTGAATATAAAGATAGAAACTTTTACCTGAAAATGAAGAACTGACTTTCAAAGATTTGCAGAGTGAGTGAGACAAGCGTAGGAAAAAAAAAGGAGAAGAGAAGAGAAAAGAAAAGAAAGAGAGTGAAAAAATAAGAAATCAATTTATATTTTGGGCATTATATATATTAATATGAAAAAGAAAATAAAATTTTATTATTTAATAATAAAAAATAACAATAATAAAAAATCTTTTTTTTTTGTTGGCTTTCTCGAAGTTTCCCTAAGTTGAGTAACAAATTTAGATTTGGCGCCCCCAAGCTTTTGTTCTTCCCGCTTTACTGTGTAGCTTGAAAAATTAAAAATGATATTTAGTATTTTCACCTAATAATTATCAATTTTTAATTTTTTTAAAAAAGTATTAGTTTTATGATTTTTTCCATTTTATGGAATATATTTTAACAAAAATATAAAATAATTTTGAATTATTTTTTTTACCCCAATTAATTTAAATCTATTTTTTTAATTATAACATTAGGAGTAATAATTATTGATAGAATATCTACAAAATTATTTTACTTAAATTTAAATTAACCGGTTTTAAATTATTCAAATTAATCTATATTTGATTATAATTATATTCATACATGCTTCAAATTCATTTAATACTATCAAATTACTATTTAAATCTATTTAATTATCTATTTAACTATAAAAATTTTAAAATATTATAAAAGTTAAATTATAAAATTATATTTATCTCAATTAAATAATTATAAATAAATATTTAATATTAATATAATTTTATTAAAATAATTATATATTATACACTATCGTAATTAAAATAAAATATAATTAAAATATATAATCGAATTGGTATTCAATCATAAATATCTAAACTAAATTCAAATTATCATAAATAGTAAATAATTAAAATTTATAATTTATTTATAAATTCATCAAATTTAAATAATTTATTCTAGTTTTGTGATGAGTTTATTATAATTAAAATATTTTTTTTAATTTTTTAAAATTTTTGTAATTTATCAAGTATTAATTCAAGAAGTTTTTTTAAAAATGCCCTAAAAAATATTTTAAAAAATATCCTTTTTTAATTTTAATTTCAACAATACATTATTTCTTAAATTTTAATTTTAAAAATATTTATTTGCTGAGATATATTTTTAATATAATTTAATATAATAAAAATATATATTGAATATATAAATAATATACTAAAAATATATAATATTTAAAAACTTTAAAAAGTATAATATGGAGTATAATTTTTTCCTCCAAAAAATAATTCAAGAGAGGGCCCAATGGGCTAATGAGGCCCATCTTGTTTTCCGCTAGTATTTCTTTGCAAAGAAAGCACTTGAACGCTGAAGCCACGTGGGGGCGGTGAAGAACAGTGTGAAGCCAATCGGAAAATTTTGAAATGGCGCCGGATCCGGAGGATGAGATCAAGGATGAGAAGAACCCTCGTCCTCTTGATGAAGACGATATCGCTCTTCTCAAAACTTACGTAACATCTCTCTCTTTTTGTATCTCTATGTTTCTGCAATTTTTTACTTTTTCGAAACCCTAACACCTCTCATGAACCACCGATTCAATTGCTCAATTGATTTTAGCTGTTACTTTATGGTTTTAACAATGTTAATATGCCCATAGTAAGCTGAGTAGTCAACTTCGAATTACCTTTTTTTTTTTAATTATTTGCGGATTCAAATACCCATGATTGACTGGAAATTGGATTATTAATTTCTTCAAATTTCTTTAAAGATCTTTAAGTTTCTCACTATTTGACCGATATTTAGTGTTCTTTCATTGTTTATTACATGTTTATTCTAGATTCTTGCTAGGTGAATTTAATGTTACATTTGAATCTTGATCCCTTTTGCAGTTTTAACATTGTTAGAAAATGTATTTATATGAACAAGTTAATATTTTTTTTTTGTGTGTAGGGTTTAGGACCATACTCTACTAGCATTAAAAAAGCTGAGAAGGAAATTAAGGAAATGGCTAAGAAAGTCAATGATTTATGTGGTATGTTTCTCCTTTCCGTCCTCTGTTTGTGGGTTGTTTGTAAATTGTATAGTCAATTCATTTTGCTGAATAACTTTAAGAAGCTGTAGGAGCTGTAAATGTGATATAGTATATGTTTCTCTTTTTGCTGTTTTATTGCGAAATGACTTGCTGACTACTTGTTTAACAAGTGATTAAGGTTTTCCCTAAAAATGGGGCATGTTTCAACCAATCAGTTGCAATGCTAAATGATGTTATAACTGGATTCAATTGCTAGTTCCAAATAAGTGTATTGGAGGTGTCCACGTGTATGATATACTTTAGCGAGATGATAGCATACTCTTCAAATCTGACTGATCTATATATTTTTTTTGTCATTAATATTTTATATTTGTATTATTTATTTTCATTATCTAAGGTATCAAGGAGTCTGACACTGGCTTAGCTGCACCCAGCCAGTGGGATCTTGTTTCTGACAAGCAAATGATGCAGGAAGAGCAGCCTCTTCAGGTAGTTTTTACCAGTGAGGTTTAGTTTGTAGTTACCTTATGTTTTTCTAGACCATTGAATACTTCTGTTGACTAGGTGGCAAGGTGTACAAAGATAATAAATCCCAATACCGAAGATGCCAAATATGTAATAAATGTGAAACAGATTGCAAAGGTATTCTTTTTATTTTTTGATTCTTGGAAATTTTAAAAAAGATTCAGGAGCATATTGAGGGGGGATAAAATTCTTTTGAGCCATAATTGTGTTTTCTTTTTTTTTTTCCTTCATTCACTTATTTTACTGATTACACACACACTTTCTCTCTCTATCTCTCTCTAACATTCCTATGCGGTAGGATTGTGTTTTACATGAATTATCATTCAGTGTTGTTTATTGCAAAACAGAATAGGTATGGATTTTATCCCATTCAAGTTGTTATTTAATATCACTTTTATCGTCTCAATTGCAGTTTGTTGTTGGACTGGGTGACAAGGTTTCTCCAACTGACATTGAAGAAGGCATGCGCGTTGGGTAGGCTTTCTTTATATACTCTGAGTAAAAAATTTGATTGTATATTGCCACTTTGGACCATGCCTCACGCCAAATGAGTGTTGCTAATGTTTTACCGTTTTGTGCTATTTTATTTTCTCAACTTTTCCAATATCATTTGTCTTCGTCCTTTTATTTATAATTTTTAGTCATCATATCCATAAGCATTCCACTGGATTGGTGGCTAGTGCATTAATTGTCATGTCTTTTCATTTCAGGGTTGATCGCAATAAATATCAGATTCAGATTCCTTTGCCTCCAAAAATTGATCCGAGTGTGACCATGATGACAGTGGAAGAGAAACCAGATGTGACATATAATGATGTTGGTGGATGTAAGGAGCAGATAGAAAAGATGAGAGAAGTATATAAAGTTTCTTTTCTAATCTATTTGTATTTTTAAGAAATTTTTTTTCCTTTTAACCCATCAATTTCATTTTATATGTCAAATGTGGTATGACTAGATATCTGACATTGTATGTGATGCTCTGCCATTTTTGAATCTGCCATAGGTTGTTGAACTACCCATGCTTCACCCTGAGAAATTTGTCAAGCTTGGTATTGATCCTCCTAAAGGTGTTCTCTGCTATGGTCCTCCTGGAACTGGTAAAACACTTCTAGCTAGAGCTGTGGCTAATAGAACTGATGCTTGTTTCATTCGAGTTATTGGAAGTGAGCTTGTTCAGAAATATGTTGGTGAGGGAGCAAGGATGGTTCGCGAGCTTTTTCAGGTTAAAAGTTGTTGCATGTTCCAATTATGTTTTCTTGTCATGCATTATATAGTTTTACCTGTTGCCACAGTTGTTTTTACTAAAAGGTTATCTGCTGCAGATGGCGCGTTCAAAGAAGGCATGCATAGTATTTTTCGATGAAGTTGATGCCATAGGTGGTGCACGTTTTGATGATGGTGTGGGCGGAGACAATGAGGTACAACGTACAATGCTTGAAATTGTGAATCAGCTTGATGGTTTTGATGCCCGTGGAAATATTAAAGTCCTTATGGCCACAAACAGGTTTGATAACAATGTGATTTTTTTTTTCGGTGCAATCTTTGTAATAAATGTATATTTTAGTTCGATTTTGTTCTTCTGTAAAGGTGTTCTCTTTTCTCAGTCGTTTGCCAGAGTGCAACCAAATGCTTGTTTTACTTTGTTTTATTTTTTCATCCATGTACTTGTCATAAAATTGCAAAATCTGAAATTTTCATAAATTGCACTGTATTATCTCTATTTGATTCTTAGACATTGTGAATGGTGTCAATTCTTGTTTCAGGCCTGACACACTAGATCCAGCGCTGTTGCGCCCTGGACGACTAGATCGCAAGGTTGAGTTTGGCCTTCCAGATTTGGAAGGTAGAACACAGATATTTAAGATCCATACACGTACAATGAATTGTGAAAGGGATATCCGATTTGAGCTTTTGGCTCGGCTTTGCCCAAATTCAACTGGTAAAGATGGTTTCCGAGCGAATCCTACATTTTATTTTATTGTTTTGCTACAAGTGATTATTAGTAAATTTCGAATCACTTTTCTTTTTGCATTGTTATGGTTAAATTGATAAAATGAAAACCAGTTTATTTAAGATTACTGTTTCTCTGATATGGATTTCTTCACAGGAGCTGATATTAGGAGTGTATGTACTGAGGCTGGAATGTATGCAATTCGAGCACGGAGGAAGACAGTAACAGAGAAAGACTTCCTTGATGCGGTGAACAAAGTAATTAAAGGATACCAGAAGTTCAGTGCAACACCAAAATACATGGTCTACAATTAGGCGTTACCTATAAACATATCCAAGTGAATGAATGAAGAGTGATTTCATGGACTTCATCTTTTGTTGCTTCAAATGTGACTTTAGTCATAGACTTCTAATACTTTTTTATTTTGAAATGTTCTATTACCTTGTGTCAGCTGAGTATGATTCAGTGGTCGGTTCTGCATTTTTATGATATTTGGTGCTCAAAAGATTGAAATGTTATGATCATTGATTTCATCACGAATATTGAATTTTGACACCCCTGGTTTAAATGTTTGATATACAAAGTGGGAAAAACAAATGGAGCTCTTTAATTTTTGAAGAAGAATCCACTCTCAAAGCTTTTATTACTTGTTTGCATGTACAAAGATGGAAATTCAACAGAAAAGGGGGAGTAGAAGGGAAGGTATCAAACTTTTGCTAATTTTGGCATGGAATCCGAACATGAAATCCTCATAGAATGTAACAAGAATAAAACCAGCTCACCAAGACAAAATATTTGACAAAGCTGTATCAGACTCGCAATTCTATGATGTATCCGATCCAAGAAGATTTAAACAAAAAATCTATGTTCAATAAACTTGAAGATAGCGCAGTGATAAGGGATGAGAGCACCACTTGATGGGGTTTGTATTTAACATCAGAACAAGCAAAACCTTGAGTATTGCTGCCATTTTAAGACATGTAATCAGTGGTGTCTGGGTTGTCAGATTGCCTGGATGTTCCCTGCTCATTTCCAACTGTTCTCTTGCTCATGTTAGCTCGCTGCACTAGACGAACCAACGCCTGAACCACTTCCGACATAGGTGGTCGAAACTCTGGCTCCGGCTGCCACAACATAGAAAGAATAATGCATCAAAACAGAACTATATGGACGCTTTCTCTTTTTCCTGTTAATTTGAAACAATGCATGCTGAAAATAAAAACTTGTATTCTACCTGGACACAGAGAGCAATAACATCAGCAAATCGGGAGAGAGATTTGACAGGGTAGAGTCCTTTGAGGGCTGGGTCAACCATTTTAGATAGAGCATCAATGTCATGTAGCTGAGGTGTCGCCCATCGAACCAAAGATTGCTCGGATCTTGGCCTTGAGCTGTAATATATTGCCACAGTAGGATCAGGAACAAACTGAATTTGTTTCTTAGATTAATTAAGATAATAATTACTATCAAACCGAGAGAGGAAGAGAGAGAGGGATGGATGATCATGTTATCCTATGTCAACATTTCACCTGTCAAATGGTTTACGTCCGGTGAGAAGCTCTAACATGACAACTCCAAAGCTGTAAATATCACTCTTGAGAGTGTACTGACCAGACATGGCCACCTCGGGTGCACCATATCCAGATTCCACATCATGATTCAGTAACTGCATGGTTGAAAAGAAACTTCAACACTTCAGCATATATCACAAGACTGACATCAAAACTAAAATTACTCGGCAAAAGGATCGACCACACAAACCCATCTTCCGTACAACAAACACATTTATAAGTATGCATCTGCATGTAAACTCACTTAGTAGGACTTCACTAAGATAATTAGGTGATGTTCATGTCACGGAGAGCCTAAATTTTCACAATTAGAAAGAAATAGTCAGTCTGCAGAAAACGTGTAAAATCACCTGATCTGTATTTGGAAGAAAGCTTGCAAGGCCAGAATCTGAAAGGTGAGGATTGAGCTCCGAATCCAGCAGTATGTTTGCTGACTTGATATTTTTATGAATAATCGATGGTGAGCATACTTCATGCAGGTACCTGAAAACATCCTGTCTTTAGTACTCAGAAGGCTATTCATGAATATCATATGTAGAGAACTAAATCAAAGATCAAAGTTGCTAAAATTTTAAGTCTTTAACATATAAAATAATATTTGAATCTCTCATAGTGCAATTCTAAATTTCACTGTTGAAGCTTTTAAAAACTGTTGGTGCAACTGCGATGCGTATCAACTACAAATATTAATACTGAAGTCAGTCCTTACTTGATATTATGAGCAAGTATATTGCTATGAAGTTCACAGCCATGTTATTTCTGATAAAATGGAGGTAGAGTGCTACCATTTGCCAAGCACGTCATACCATCCCTCTATTGCACCATCAGCAAATGATAAAAACTGGGGAGGAGAGAATTGGAAGACAGAAAACGAAAAAACCAGGTTTATTTTGTTTTTATTAACTTACTCTAATGCATGGGCAGTCCCCAAAGCTATCTTGACACGGGAATTCCATATTAAAGGCCTGCTGTATTCATCTGCCAAATGCAGGAAGTCATGCAGCGATCCATTTTTGTGGAACTCATAGACTAGCAAGTGCTGCCCATACTCAGAACAATAACCCATGAGCTCTGTCACATTTGGATGATGTAACTCGGATATTTTTGAAACCATCTCTATGAAATCATCAGACATGCCACTAGAAAGAGCGGATGAATCTATTTTCTTCACAGCAAGAACCTACATTATTGTCAAACAAAAAAATAGAAATAGAAGTTACTAAAAATATTAAACTTTTTCAAAATCATGGAGCATTGGAATCAAGAACAAGTACTTCACAGGTTCAGTAACAAAAATACAATGATTAAGATATAAACTTTTGCCATAATCTACACTTTACAGGCTCTCGTTGTTCTAAGCACAGCAAGTACTTGCAATTATCAACAGATATATTACTCATTATAAAGAAAGGAAACTTCTGCATTAACTGTGAAGAGAAGCACATAAAACCCAGAAGACTATTTTGCATCCTTAAACTGAAATATTCAAGTAGGTCTCACAGGTGAGAAAAGTATACCTTCCCATCATCAAAATGAGCTCGATAAACTCGTCCAAAAGACCCCTCACCCAGCAGATGGTCAATACCGAAGCTTCCAGTTGCTATCTGCAGGTCTGCTATTGAGTATGATGTCACATTTACAGGAGCTGTAACAGGTTTCTTGACAACAACATGTTTCTTTGAAAAATCCTCCTCATCAAATGATTTGTGGCGATCAATAGGTGGGGGTCTAAGATTTATGGAGGCTGAGGAATCAAATGTCTTTGTACTGGCTGTAGAGGAAGTTTGTGTAGACTTCATTTCTGCATTACAATTCAGCGACAGTAAAACATTAACCTCTAACAAAAAACAATTTACATTGTGATTCAAAACTTCATCAACCACATAATTATTTAGAAACCAACAACATATTTATTTAAAAGGTTTCCTTCAATTGAACCAAGATCACAAACTGTATCGGAGTAAAGATTATCTGTTCCCCATACAAGACAATACTATAATAAAAGAATTTAAGATTATTATATGAACTGCATGCTTGGGTAACCAATCTCTTGGCATTTCAAATATCTCATCATGTACTACAGATATTTAAAATTTTCAAGTTGCATTTTTTGTCAGATTTAGCAGCCAACTTGTTCAATGATATATAAAGGCAGTATTCAGAAGCATAACATTTCAGCTGTTCACTGATTTAAATAGCATATGTATTCTCATTTCCAGGATGGAAAATGGCAAACATATCTCATTATCAACGTAGCAGGATAAGGAGAAAAATGAAACAAAAAGATATAGCTGATAAATTAATGATGCTCAACTGAATTGTGAGATGCGGAAAATATGGGCTACCTTGTACTTCATTTGAAGAAAGAGGTGCAAATGGCTGATTATCAAGCTTTTCTATATCTGTAGATGGCCTCTTTGATCTTTTCTTCACAAAGAAAAATGCTAATATTCCCCCAACAACAAAAATGGATATGATTATTCCAGCTATGCCACCACTGCTTATTCCTGATTTTTTGCTGCCACTACCAGAATCACTATCAGATGGACTGTTATTGCCACCAGATTTATGACCTCTGCGAGCTGGAGGAGTACCAGGTGGAGGTGGGGGTGCAGGCCCCGAATTCCAATTGTTACCCTCCATCCTATGATGAAAATAACTCATTAAATTTGTGAGAAGTACCTCTTTGTGGAAAACATTATGGCAATCAGAACAATTATTATGCTTACTGCAGATTAATGCCCTTCAACTGTTCAGGAACCCAGCCAGTGAAATGATTATTTCCAACGTTCCTGCAAACAAGTGCAAATATAATGAGCAGCCATCCAGTGGGTCAACTATAAAAAGGAAAAATATTATGATATGCCAACTAAATTTAACTTTATATCGGCTACCCACAGAGTTCTAAGAGGAAGATTGGCAAGGACATCAATGGTGCCAGTGAATTGGTTGTTTTGCAGATTCCTGTGAAATGATAAGTTAGCAGAAGATAGCAAAACAGTGTAATATATATTATGATCGAATAAGATGAACCATTAGAAACTTACAGTGTAGTCATGCTTGAAAGGTTGCTGAAACTTTCAGGCAGGTTACCTGGCACTTGGTTGGAGGAGATATCCCTGTAGCAAGAATAGAAATAATTGCTGATAGTGGTCACTTAATTCTAGAAACCCAGCTTGATGCATTTACAACAATTTGTCACCCAAAATGGGAAAAAAAATGACACTTTAGAAAATTTCAGACCACACACACGAGAGGAGATAATGTAATTACAAAAGTTATACAAAGAAAATCCTTAGACAAAAATAATCAGATAACAATATGACAAAACAAGGGAACAGAAGGAAGTGTATCAGAATGTCTCACAGTGTGGAAAGAGAAGAAAGCTTCAAAAATAATAAGATAACAATATGACAAAACAAGGGAACAGAAGGAAGTGTATCAGAATGTCTCACAGTGTGGAAAGAGAAGAAAGCTTTGCAAATATGTCATTCAACTGATTCTGAAGTTGATTGTGTGCAAGGTTCCTACCAGAGAAAGAATCAATAAGAAAAAGGGTATTAGTATTGAACTGTGGATAAGCCGCAACAGAGAATGAATAACTGGAAGTCACTTACAAATATGTAAACTTAGTCATCATTGAAACAGAATAAGGGATCTCTCCAGTAAATTGATTATTGGCAAGATTTCTGCTAACAAAAGAGCAGCCATTATATATCATAAGAAAATTTTTTTAAAAAAAATGAATAAATAAATAGAACTTATGTGTGAAGCATACAATTGTGTCAGATTTGGAGGAAGTCCATAAGGTATACCGCCTGCAAGATTATTATTACTGAAGTCTCTGCAGAAAACAAAACAGGTCAGTATCTCAAGATATAATAGATATATAATAGATTGTAACAACACAATTAATAAGGCTGTTGCTCTTACAGATTTGTTAATTCTGTCAAGCTTGCGAGCTGGTAACCCATTGATCCAGAAAGTCCAAGACCAGATAATTTACTGCGAAAAAAGCAATAAAAATATGTTTATTAAAAGAATCAGTGCTTGTAGCAATGCCCGAGAGTAATATGCAAGAAAGAATTAAACATGAAATAGAATATCACATTTCTGTGACTCGTGAGAAGTCTGAGCAAGTAACGCCTTTCCAGGATTCTCCACATGGATCACCACCATTTGAGGTCCACTGAGATAGCTGGCCCGGTGAACCTAAACTGCTAAACATGCCTCTTAAAGCAGCAGCTGCAATCAACAAATAACAAATAGGATATATGTATCATTTAATAGGGACATAATCATCAATATGTTTGCAGACAACTTGAAATTTTCACATGATAGTCTGGTGAATTTCAATATATAGAACAAGGGATAATATCACTAATAAGATATTATCAGCAAGTAGCAAGTTCATTTCATAAATGATCCACGATTTGCTTGAGAACATGGTAATTGAATAACTCTCTAGCAAAACTATCAGAAGCAGAATGTGAAAAGGATGGTTAACAATCCACAGCATGTTAGCATCATTAATAGTGCAAGACAGATTTAGATGATTATTGATTTCTATACATCAAAATTTTACTACTTTTGTGTAGCAAATATCTCTCAGGTTAATTGCTTAAGACTAGAAATGGACTACAAGCCTATCTTTGCTGAAGCGATTGCCTTTCTTGCAGAACAAATAAGAATCAAGTACACATTACAAACATTGAGTTCTACCACAAAATTATTGTAGAGAAAAATCTTTAATGTTGCGGATAATAAAAGTATAGAAAAATCTTTAATTTTGCAGATAAATTTACTCATACAGTACATTCTGAGGTTCATCATCCCTCATATGTTCACTTTGTCTATTGATGTTTTCTAACAATTAAGTTTTTTGCATCTCAAGTAAAAGACTCTGTGGATTGTGGAATTATCATTACATCTGGTTTTAGGAAAATTATCCTTTCACAGAAAGCAACTTTTCTGGGTACTTGTCTGAGCAACAGCAACATCAGTTCAAATTATACCCCAAGTTAGAGGTATGTTTATTGTAAATGCTTCTGGAAATGCTTAGGGGCATTACAGCGCTCAGAATAGATATTTCACGCTTCAGTCTTCAGACTCTTTCAAGCATTGCTGCTACCATGTAACATGGAAAATACAGTTAGCACTGAATCATTCTCTTGAGAGAAGAAGAAATAAGATCCATCACTGTAGAATTATTAAGTAACGTCATTCACCACCTCTTCAGTATTGGAAAGAAATGAATAGGACTTCTCAAAGACCCATGCTTCCAATTTTAAAAAGAAAAAAGACTCCATCCAAGTCCCCGTTATAGTAAGGTTTCGTGTGACAAAACAATTTAGGGATTGTAACATCTTTCTTCTGTCTTCCTCTTCCTCTTTTCTTGGTCTTGAATTTCTGTACTTTCCATGTCCCCAAGTTCATTTTCCCCATCCCAAATAATTTTACTTATTCAAAAATCAGAAACAGAAAGAGTTTGACATAATGACAAGCAGTTCAGGCTTGCGGCAAGCAAGTAATTAGCATAGACATCTCCTCAAGTGCAATAATGCATATAGACTCTTGAAATTCTCTATACATTTGGTGAGTGCCATCAACTTTAGTTTGGTGTTTAAGTAACAGTTCAATGTGTAATTCTATATTCAAGGAAGCAATGGCTTCCATGAAGTCAAAGTCTCTTTAGCATTTGAAATGACTGAGTGGCTGCTATGAAGTCCAAAGAACCCAAAAATAGAGCTAAGATTTGATATTTAACAGTCACCTACAAGAAAATTGTAACAAGCACTTCTTTTGGATCGCTCAGTTTCAAGGTTCCACTTTAGTGTAGCCCCTTCAATCAACACAAAATGCACTTAGGATCCAGGAAATTGCAAAACCAATGGACAGACTGTTACAAGTGGCTGGATACGAAAACTATAAGCGCCAAGGCGAAGAATTTTCCTAAAAATACAATACTCGCCCATGTCCATCTAACTGATACTGGGTAAATCAAGACCTTAGAAGGCCTTACAGCAACCAACACCAACCCCCCTCTTCTCTCTCTCTCTCCCTCTCTCTCTCTCTCTAAACACACAAAATTGTGTTTTAAATGGCAGACATTCAAGGCGAAGTTCTCATCCAGTAACAGCAGTCTGCAGACACTAATTCTCATCAATATTTTTTTGGGTACTGAGAAATCCCATTAAAATTCAATCTGGTTGCCTAAAACTGAAGACTTTTATCACATAACAGGAGGAAAAAAAAGAGCACTTTCCCCAACCCATAAACAGTTTCAACACCAATCTGCCCTTTAAAGCAGTGAACAAACTTTTTAATCAAATCCAAGTACATGTAATAAATAAAAGAAATGGAGAGAGAAATAAAGAGAAATCTGCAAATGCATCAACCAAAGAGGAACTTTTTTGGTCATAATAAGTCACAACCAGCAGTCCAAACCAAGTAGTGAAGAAGAAGCTAACACAGAAAGAGCTATAAGAAATGCAGATGTGGCAAAGATCAGCAGATGCAAATCTCTAAATGAAATACGAAAAAAGAATTTAAAATAAAAAAGAAGCAAAAAAGGCAGAGAACAAGAAAGAAAGAGTAAAGTAAAACAACATTACCATCATTTGGATCTGTGTCACCATTGATACAACCCAGAATGCATATTATCACTGTCACTAACAGCTCACCCCTTCTCCAAATCTCCATCATCAGCTTCTCTCAAACTCTCCTTGTCAATCCCTCACCTACAAACAAACCAAGACAGGGCCTTGGCTTAATGACTGGCTACCCTTTTAATTAAATTTCATTTTCTTAATTAATTTTCAAGAAAAGGATTAATCTTTTTTTTTAACTCTTATTTAGCCATACCCTTCTCGTCTCTAGTCCAAGTGAAGCTGGCGGGCACGATTTGCCAGAAGAATCCAAAGCCACAGAATGCCCTTCTCTATTTTTTATTATTGTATCACATTCTCTCTCTCTCTTGTAGTACTACTTGTGTTAATTTTTCTTGGATTTTCTTTGACATTTTCTCACTCATAAAACAAGAGAAAAAAAAAACAATAAAAGGGTAAAAAGATAACATTTCTGTTTTGGTGGGGGTATAATCTGCTGTATAATTTTTTTTTATTTCTTTTATTTCCTGTAAAGAAATGAATAACTATAATTGTACATATCAAACAGCTGCTCTCAAAAAAAGATTATTTATTACAAATAATTATAGAACTTTTATTTTCTTGGTTTTACAAGCTAATAATTATATGGTAAGAATAAGATTCTGCTGATAACATTGCATGATTGATCATATAATTAAAATATGATAAATATATATATAGAGAAAAATAGCTATCATTAGTAGTAGTGATGGTGATTAAAATGTCACTTTTATACACGTCATTTTGGCCATACTTCACGGGAAGGACATTAAACTCAAGCAAATTGACAATTTTTCTTTCTTTTTTCTTAGGTGAGAACTGAGAAAGATACAGAGTAGATATATTAATTATTATTTTTAGTATTGTCTAAAGTGTTTATTGTTTAAGTAAAGTTTAGTTTTTTATTAATTTAATAAACGACTTATCTAATATATATTCTTAGAACACAAATTAATCGTAATAAATATTGGATTGGTCGGCAGGCCAATGATATTGCTCTTTTTTTTTTTTTTTTTTTGCTAGATTGGCTATTTCTTTAGTTGGTTGCTGTGGGTGGAATGCCCCTCCAGCTGATTGTTTAAACAGTCTTCTGTCCTATTTATCTTATATTATCTTTGATAAATTATTAAAAAAAATAATCACAAAAAAATATATTTTATAAATATATATCATAAAGATTATATTTTATTTAAAAAATTATTTTATTATATTTAAAAAATATAATAAAATATTAAAAAATATTAATTTATTTAGTTGCACTCCAAGTTTACAGAAAAAATTTAAATAATATCTAAACTATTTTTATAATATCTCTTTCTTATTTTATCGTATCTTAAATTAAGAGTATAATTATTTTTTAACATGTAAATCTCTCAATTTATTTTTTCAGTAAAATATTTTTTATATTTTATCCTAAATAAAATATTTTATCAACTGGTTTATAAAATTTAACAGATCCAGTACTTTACTTTATATAGATCATTTATAAATAAATATAATATTATTAGTCAAATAAAATTATGCAGTTAACTTTTTTAAACTTCTTATGCAGCCAAACACATAATTAATGAAAGTTTTTTAGTTTTTCAAAAAATATATATTTTTTTAATTTTTATATAATATATTTTATTTTTATTAAAATTTACTATAATCATTTAAAAATTAATTGATAAAAATACCATAAAAATAATTATAATATATTATAGTAAAAATAAAATGTATTTGGATAAAAATAAAGGCATGTATATATTAAATGAATTCCTTTCGTATTAATTTGCTATTACTTTCGTATTTAATTGTATTTATTAAAAATATTTAATAAAAATGTCATATATTAAAATAAAAATATAATAAAAAATATAAAATTATATTTTAAATAAAAATAATTAATATTTTTAAATTTTTATAAAATAAAAAATATATTAATTCAAGACGAATGTAATGTAAACTGTGAAACATATAACATATTTTAACTGTGAAACATATAACATATTTTAACTTTTTTAATTTTTTATAAAAAAATATATTTATTAATTCAAAATAAGAGAAATATAAATTGTGTATTTCGTGTAATTGAATTAATTTGGAGTTCAACATATAACAAATCTTTCACTATTAGATTTGATAGTGGTAGTTAAAGATTAAATAGCAATTAAAGTCGGTAAAAAATCAGTTTCTTCCATTTATATGATAATTCTCTTGCTTAATGTTGAGAATAATGGTGCCACCAATACCTTTTATACATGTTTTTTTTAATATTTAATGTATATTTAAAAAATAATTGGCTATAAATTTATTATTTTAAAAAATATATATTTATCATTAAATTATATTTTTTAAACTCTGTCTATACATGAGTTTTTTGTGTATAGCAGGTTTCAAGCCCGAATAAAAAAGGAGGATTACGGTAGGTGACAGCCAGAGTAAAACTTTTGTCACATCTCATGATATGAATTCTAATAATAATATTGTTGGGGCGTTCCCTACTTGCGACGCGCTACATTGGAGCCCGGATGTAGTGAAGAATAAGCAAGGGTAGGACGTTCTCCGAATGAGATGCATCATGTCGGCGCTCCTATGTGGTGCATAATAAACAAGGATTCTCACATCATAAGCGGATGTGGGTAAAGAAGTTGGTCCAAAATACGAGAGGTATATGTTTAGATAATGGTAAAAGATTATATAGGAAGAAGCATAAGAAAGAACAAGTAGGGAGTAAAATTAGAATAGGAACTTGAAATATTAGATCTTTTATAGGTAAACTAAGAGAACTTATTGATACTATGGAGAGAAAAAAATTAGTATTGCTTGTATTAAAGAGACTAAATGGATTAGAGAAAAAAATAAAGAAGTTGAGAATACTGGGTATAAAGTATGGTATACAGATACAGATAGAAGTAAAAATAGAGTAGGTATAATTTTGGATCGGAACCCAAAAGAGACGGTTGTAGTGGTGAAAAAAGTAAGCGATAGGATTATTTCAATTAAACTTGTGCTCCAGATTGAGACCATCAATATAGTTAGTGCATAAGCCCTTCAAGTTTGATTGAATGAGGAGAGCAAGCAAAAATTTTGGGATGTGTGGATAAACTTATGCGAGAGATTTCAAATATTGAAAATATTTTTATAGGAGGAGACTTAAATGAACATGTAGAAAAAGACAGAAGAGGTTTTGAGAAGGTACATGGAGGGTATGATTTTGGAATTAGAAATAAAAAAGGTAAGAGTATCATTGATTTTGCTTTAGCCTAAGATTTGATTCTGACAAACACATATTTTATAAAAAGGGAATCACATCTAGTGACCTTTAAAAGTGGGCAAAATAAAAGTTAGATTGACTTCATACTCATAAGAAAAGCCAATCGAACTCGATGCAAGGATTGTAAGGTTATTCCAGATGAGACTTTGACCACTCAGCATAGGTTCATGGTTTCAGATATCAAGTTTAAGAGGTTGACTAGTAGGCCAAGGAGGAACAATATTCCTAAGATTAGGTGGTGGACTTTAAAAGATAAAAATAATTGTTGTTCAAGGATGAGTTGGTTAAAGCTGGAGGGTGGGAGGAAGATACGAGTATATCATCAAATGATATTTGGATAGACATATCTACAACAATTAAAGTAGTAGCTAGAAAGATTCTTAGAGAATCTAAAGGGTGTGGACATCCCTCAAAGAAGTCTTGGTGGTGGAATGAGAAAGTGCAAAAAACGGTAAGAAGTAAAAGAGAATGGTACAAGAGTTTGTCCAAATGTAATAATAATGATGCTTTTAAGCAATACAAACAAGTGAAAAAAGATGCTAAAAAGACAGATAGTCAAGCAAGAGCACAATCTTTAGATAGTTTGTATGAGAAACTTAGAACAAATGAAGGAAAAAAGCTATCTGTAAATTGGCTAAGATAAGAAAAAAGAAATATCGTAATTTAAACCAAGTTGAGTGCATTAAAGATAAAGAGAATAAGGTTCTGATTCAAGAAGATGATATTAAGGAAAGATGGAGAAGCCATGTTGAGGAACTTCTTAATGGTAACCATAGTGATAACATTGAGGATTTAGACGTTAGACTAGAGAAAAATATGAAATACACTAGACGAATTAGGTTTTTGAAAGTTAAAGAAGCTTTGAAGATGATGAAAATTGATAAAGCATGTGGACCATATGAGATACCTATTGAGGTTTGAAAATATTTGGGAGATACAGGAGTTGCATGGTTGACATCTTTATTCAATAAGATCTTAAGTATAAAGAAAATGCCTAATGAATGGAGACAAAGTAATTTGATACGTATTTTTAAGAAAAAAGGAGGTATTCAGAATTGCTCAAATTATAGAGGTTTAAAGCTTACGAGTCACACTATGAAATTATGGGAGAGAGTTGTGGAACACCATTTGCTATTATATACTTGTATCTCCTCAAATTAGTTTGGTTTTATGCTTGGTCGATCAACTATAGAAGCTATTTTTCTTATAAGAGATTTGACGAAAAAGTATAGAGTGATGAAGGACTTATATATGTTTTTTTTTACTTGAAAAAGACATATGATAGAGTCCCTAGAGAAATTTTATGGTGGGTCCTAGAGCATAAGAAAATATCTATACGATGTATCCAAGTCTTGAAAGATATGTATGAGGGAGCCATCACCAGTGTCTGCACTGTAGAAGGGGATACTAAGTATTTTTCCGTTTCTGTTGAATTACACCAAGGTTCAGCTTTGAGCCCTTATCTTTTTGCCTTGGTTATGGATGAGCTAACAAGACATATACAGGATGACATCCCTTGGTGAATGATATTTATAGATGATATTGTATTAATAGATGAGACTTAAGCAGGGGTAAGTCAAAAGTTAAAGTTATGGAGAAGCACTTTGAAATCTAAAGGTTTTAAGCTAAGGAGGACTAAAACTAAGTATATGCATTATAAATTTAATAGCGAGAATAGAGAAAGAGGCAAAATTATTTTAGACAGAATAGCAGTATCTCATAGTACTTATTTTAAATATTTTGGCTCTATTCTTCAAGGAGATGGGGGTTATGGAGAAGATGTAAATCATAGGATTAAACTAGTTGGATGAAGTGGAGGGGTGCTACAGGAGTTCTATGTGATCGGAAGATCCAATTAAATTAAAAAGAAAGTTTTACTGCACTGAAATACAGCTTGCGATGATGTATGGTGGTGAGTGTTGGACAGTAAAAAGATAATAAATGAGTAAAATGCATGTTGCAAAAATGAGAATGATAAGATAAATGTGTGGTCATACTAAGATAGATAGAATCCGTAATGAGTGCATTAGAGAAAAAGTGGGGGTAGCACCTATTGAGGATAAAATAAGAGAGCATAGATTGAGATGGTTTAGCCATGTGAAACGAAGGCCTAGCGATGCGCCGTTTAGAAAAATCGAATAAGTTAGAGTAGATATAGCTAAGAGAGGCAGAGGTAGGCCTAAACTGACTTGGTCAAAGATGGTCCAAAATGATCTTATGATGTTACATCTATCAGAAGAGATAATCCTAAATCTTATTGAGTGGAAAAGAATAATTCTTATAGCCGACCCCAATTGACTTGGAATTAAGGATTTGTTGAGTTGTATATTTTTTAAAATATTAATTTATTTTAATATAAAAATATATTTTAATTTTTCTTAGTATCGATAAAAATGAGTGTGTGTCACGGCCATGTGTGAAGTGATGAAGATGAGACAAGTTGTCCAACGGTGCAAAGTCCACTTCTACATTTTTTTTTTACTTTTTTTGGTAATATAGTCGGTTGTCTTGTCGGTATTTTTTTTCTTCTGAATGACGCGTTTATTTTTAAAAACTGCCATCCTTTCTTTGTCCGTACATAGCACCGTATCACAAATTCATAAAATATAATTTTGTTTTTGTCCCTACTTACATCTTAATTTTAATTTTTTTAAATTTTCTAATAGATATTATATTAATACTTTATAAATAACAATAAATAATATAATTTTTATTGAGGTTAATTTTATTTTTATTAAAATTTATTATAATCAATCTTTTTAAAATGTTTAATAAGAAATATTTTTTTAAGTGATTAACAAGAAAATTACTCCCTCTATTTTATTTTAAGTGTCGCGACTTAATTTTAGGGCACGTGATCGGTACTAAGGGGTGAAAAACTTAAGATATCAAACTCTTCAGTCAATCCGATTTAACATAAAAAATAGTAACTTTCAAACCATTACATTCATCAAAAGAAATAATAATAAATTCATAATATTTAATTAAATTAAAATTTATGGAGTCTCTAAAGTAGAATTACAGTCCAATATACATTAACTACAAATTTAATAGGTTTCATATATAAATTCACTGCCGGAGAAAAAAACAGTGTCACTAGATGGAGATAATATTAATACTCACAATGAGAACCTAAAAAGAATAGTGAGATATGGGTGAACATCTCAATTTAGTGAATAATACCGTCCAATATACTCACCTGGTATCCTATCCTGACTACTATACTAATACAGGTACAAGAGATGCTCATATTTCGTGTCAACATAAAATCATCCAATGATGAATTTTAATCAACATGAATCATTTTAAACCTCAAAAATAGGAAGTTGATCCCTCTATCTGGCTCCCTTACTCCAAAATAATCTCTTGAAGTCCAATACGTATAGAGTTCACTATCACAGCCTAAGTCAAGCAGCGCTACTCGATTGATAAGCAACGCTGAGCACTAGAATGCCTATATCGTCACGCCAGTCCCAAACTCATCATAATATCATCATAACATATCAATTTCGCAGTCAATTCTCATCCTACGTGATTTCCATATCATTCCAATTTTCATCTAGCAATCACAATCATTTATCATCACGTAATTGCACAACACACAGACAAATGCTGAATTTCTAGGTTCTAAATAATGCATATTATTATTAATAATAATATATACATAAATTAATGTAATGCATGGAGTGCAGAAAAATATATTCAAAATTATCACTCACAGTTTAGGCGAAAGGAACTGGACTCTGTCAACTGCCCGAGCAGGGGCTAGTAGAATCCCGTGCGGAATAATCTAGAAAAAATAATACCATACAATTATTACGATGACAATCTCAAACTCTCTAAGTAATTATTCTATTATTTAAGATTTGATTGAACCAATAATATAGCTTATTCATAAAATTGGGTCCTAAATTTTTGATTAATTAATATATTTAGTGTCGTTTAATTTATTTAATAACTTAAATTTCATCTTAATATTTTCTAATTAATAATCTCGTCAATTTATAATTTCATGCTCACTAAAAATAATTATTTAACACCCGATAAATTCTATCGAAATTTCTCTCGCCAACCTCTCGCAGGCGTTTCATCGAAACATTTTTGCAGGAAGATTTCATAGCAAATTAGGTACCCAAGCATTCGTCTCGAAGAGATAATTCTAAAAGTATAAGTCATTCTCCCTCACTCGTCGAAAACTGGCTGAAAAATTGGTTAAAAGTTTTGACATTCGGGCAAATTTAAACTTGCTCCAAAAATTACAAATAATATATCAAAATGAAGCTCAGAAGGAGAGGAGTCTAATGGTACCCGAATCGCTTTGAAACAAGGTCAAAATCCCCAGTCAAAGCTATCAGTGGTGGTACTACATAGGGAGTTTCGAACGACACGTGAGTCGTCGTTCTGAGGCCATTGACAGCGAGACTGGTGGAGTTTGAAGCATCATCGAAAGGTGGTTCTCTTGGTCTTGCACATGTCAAAATTCAAGTACTGGACGGCGGTAGATTTGAAATTTTCTCTGGCTGCCTCTTCTCTCTCTCTCTCTCTCTTCTTTATTTCTTTTATTCTTCTCTCTCTTCCCTTTTCCTCTTTTACCGTTACTTTTATTATTATTATTATTATTATTAAATTTTTTTAGAGTATTACAATCTTTTCCATTAGAAAAATTCGTCCTCAAATTTAATAAAGCAATTAAGGGTTTAATATGAATTTGATCATACAACAATTAACTAATAGTTCTAAATCACAAAAATAGTCTAACTCAATACAAATAAATACAAGTATTTATCTCTCATATCCGCTTTTATTTTTCACGTACACACTTCGGTGGCATGATTCCACCATAATACTTTTACCATAGGAATTTCATTAGAATGAATCTTCTAAATCTGAGAGTCCATAATAGCTACGGGGGCCTTTTCATAAGAAAGATTTTCTCAAATGTGTACTTCTCGTGGTTGCAAAACATGCGAAGGATCTAAAATATACTTCCTTAACATCGAGATATGAAACACCAGATGGACGTGAGAAAGATCTGATAGCAAGTCCAATCGATAAACAACTGCTTCAACTCTCTCTATGATCATATACGGTCCAATGTACCTTAGTGTCAACTTACCCTTCTTACCAAATCTCATCACTCCTCTCATAGGAGAAACTTTTAAGAACATTAGGTCACCCACGTTAAAAGACACATCTCTACGTCTAGGTCTTCATAACTCTTCTGACTACTAGCTGCAATTCTCAGTCACTCCCGAATAATTGGAACCTTATCAGAGGTGACTTGGACTATGTCAAGTCCTGTTAGTTGCCTCTTTCCAACTTCTTCCTAACATATTGAGGACCTACACTTCCTGCCATAAAGAACCTCATAAGGTGTCATCTCAATACTAACGTAGTAGTTATTATTATAAGCAAACTCGATCAATGGTAGATGTCAATCCCAACAGCTCCCAAAATCCAATACCCACATTCGAAGCATATCTTTTAGAGTCTGAATGGTCCTTTCAGATTACACATCGGTTTAAGGGTGAAAAGTTGTACTGAAGTCTAATCTTGTACCTAAAGTATCCTACAATGACTTTCAAAATCTAAAAGTGAACTGGGGCCCTCTATCTAATACAATGAAAACCAAGACTCCATGTAGACATACTATCTTCTCTATATACAGCTTGGCATACTTATCCACCAAGTAATTCACCTTTACTGGAATAAAGTGTGCTGACTTAGTCAATCAATCGACAATAACCCATATGGAGTCATATCCATAAGTGGTTTATGAAAATCCAGTCACAAAATCCATGGTAATCCTTTTTCATTTCCACTCGGGAATAGAGAGTGGTTGCAATAATCCAAAAGGCTTCTGATGTTCTAACTTTAATTGCTAGCAAGTGAGACATCTAGAAACAAACTCCACAATATCTTTCTTCATATTGTTCCACCAATATATGCTCCTCAAATCTTGATGCATCTTGGTGGAACCGGGATGAACATTGTATGCTGCAAGGTGTGCCTAATTCAAAATCTCTTTTCTTAAATTGTCTACATATGGAACACATAATCTCGAACCATGCCAAAGTACACCCTTTTCATCAATCATGAAGTCCTTACAGTTACCCTCTTATACTTATTCCATGACTCTGCATAACTGTGGATCCCATCTCTAAGCCACCTTGATTCACTCGACTAGTATCACACAAATCTAAAAATGTACCAAAAGCACACCTGAGCAGTTTGCCTCCAACTGTAACCCCTCATCAAACATCTCTAACACTCCTTAACAATAGGTCATCTTTCCATCGCAATATGGGCTAGGCTACTATATGATTTTCTGCTTAATACATCAGCCACTATATTTGCTTTATCAAGATGATAAAGGATAGTGCAATCATAGTTCTTCAGAAGTTTTATCTACCTTATTTGCCTCATATTTAAGTCTCTCTGATAAAAAAACTTTAAGTTCTTGTGATTCATGTCTATTTCACAAGTCTCACCATACAGGTAATGCCTCCAAATATTCAAAGCAAAAATTATAGATGCCATCTCTAAGTCATAGGTAGGATAATACTGCTTATGTCTCTTCAATTGATGAGAAGCATAAGTAATTACTTTGCATGTTCCATCAGTACACACCTAAGATCAACTCTAGAAGCATCATAATATATGGTGTAACAATCAATTCCTGAAGGCAAAGCCAATACTGGAGCAGAAGTAAAGCAATCCTTCAACCTCTGAAAACTCTCCTCACATGCCTTAGTCCAAATGAACCTGCTATTTTTGTAGGTTAACCGAGTTAAAGGAGCTGCTATCCTTGAAAAATCTTGGATGAAGCAGCGGTAATATCCTATTAGCCCCAAAAAACTATGAACCTCAGTAATCGTCATAGGCAGCGACCAGTTGTTAAAGGCTTCAATCTTCTTAAGGTCTACCATAATATAGTCCTTAGCAACAACATATCCCAAAAAACTCACACTATCCATCCAAAATTCACACTTGAAAAACTTGGTATACAATTGGTGATTCCTAAGAGTTTGTAAGACCATTCTCAAATATTATGCATGCTCTGCTGGTGACCTTGAATAAACCAAGATATCATCGATAAACAAGATGACAAAATATCCAAGAACGACTTAAACACCCTGTTTATTAAATTCATGAACGCGGTTGGTGCATTAGTGAGTCTAAAAATACATTATAAGAAACTCATAATGACCATATCGAGTTCTAAATGTCGTCTTGGTATATCTTCCTTCCTAATCCTCAACTGATGGTACCTCAAACGTAGATCAATCTTAGAAAAATACTGAGCGCCCTGAAGCTGGTAAAACAAGTCATCAATTCTAGGAAAGTGATACTTATTATTCACTGTAATCTTATTCAATTATCTGTAATCGATGCAGAAATGTATAGTACCATCATTATTCTTCACAAACAACAGAGGCGCGGCTCAAGGTGAGGTACTAGGCTAGATGAATTCCTTATCTAAAAGATCTTGTAATTGCTCTTTGAGTTCCTTTAATTCCACAGTGACCATCCTATAAGGAGGCATAGATATGAGATTCGTATTAGAAACTATGTCAATACAAAACTTTATCTATCTCTCAGGGGGCAGTCTGAGAAGCTCTTCAAAAAAAATATCTGAAAATTCATTCATAATAAGCACATTCCTCAAGTTTCCTACATCCACTAAAATATCTCTAACAACTGCTAAATACCTTTGACAGCCATGGCATAATATCTTTCTAGCACTGATAACTGAAATGAGGCTACATGGAGCAGTACTTTTACTACCTTTGAAAGAAAACTTTGAATCACCCGGTATGTGGAAGATGACCTCTTTTTTGCGTCAATCAGGAGTGGCATAATGAGTTGATAATCAATCCATACTAAGATCAGTTCAGTAGGTAAAACACTTCCCTCTATAAAAATCGAACATAACAGAAAAGTTGTATCTGCTAGTAAGAAATTACTCATAGGGGTTGCAACAAATAAGGGAAAATCCAAACTGATTAACATAATATCAAGTTTTATGCAAAATATAGGGGACATAAAGGAATATGTGGCACCCTGTTCTATTAACATGTGTGCCACAAGAGAATATATAAAAAGGTTACCTGCCACCGCTGCATTAGAAGCCTGAGCATCCTACTGAGTAAGAGTGAAAACTCGAGCATGTCCCTGACTCTGACCTCTACCTGAATACCCTGAAATCTGACCCTGACTCTGTCCTATGCTCCAACCTTCAAAACCACGGCCTTGCTGGCCACTCATCTATCCCCCATTCTAAGATGAAAAAGATTTCTGCATTGGCTGGCCTACACTAGGCATGGAACCCTAAGTATACCACTAACTGTGAATCCTCTGTCTTCCTAATAAAGGGTAATCCCTAGCAAAGTGACTTGGCTGGCCATACCCAAAGCAAACATTAGATCCCTGCATGCATTGGCCCTGATGGGCCTTACCACATCTAGCACATGTAGAGGTGCCAGAACTAGAACCTGATCCACTATACCTGAAGCCCCCACTACTATCATTATAACCTCAACCATGCTTGGAACCACCTTTAGTCTTGCCCTTATTTCTAAAAGAATCCTGTGACTCTGAACTGTAAGAGCCCATCTGAAAACTACCATCCGAACCAGAAAAAAAGTGAGTGCCTCGTCCTTACTATCGACTGAATCCTCTGGATCTCTTTTCCCTTTCATCTAATGTAAATTCTATGTCCTGAGCAGTATCAAATAGCTCACTAAAAGGTCGCCTCTGATGTCCATTGAGTAAAGAAGTATAGTCATCACCCAAGGCCCTAACATATCTGAACTTGTTAAGCTCATTATTTGCTACCATAGTGGGGACAAACCAGCATAACTCCAGAAAGTTAGTGGTAAAATCTACTACTGAAGTATGCTCATCCTTCCTTAAACTCTCTAATTTTGTCATTTTTAGATGCACAAATCCCGAGGAAATAAACTAAGCCATAAACTCCCTCCTAAAATTATCCTAAGTCAACTCTTGGTATCACGGCCATATGTAATCCTTATACCATGCCTGTACAGGATCCTCTAGCCTCCGGCTAGTTAGATAAATATATTTGGTATCCGTACAACCCAAATCCTTACAATTCTATCGAATGTTATCCATGAAGTCATAAGCATGCTCCTCATCACCAGAAAAAATCGGCAGATGTTGCTTAATAAAACACTCCAGGGATACTTGTACAGATGCTACAGCCTGGACCGCTGGAGGAACAACCCATGTCATATCAGCTTTAATTCTTTGAAACCCTGCGAGCATAGCTTCTACACCAGTAGAAGCCTCTTCCCTAGCCTGCCTACGTCTACCCCGATTACTAGGACTGGCTTCAGTCGGAACTGTGGAATCTTCCTCATCCATAGTAGCTTACTCTTTAGCAACTTCTCGAGCTCTAATAGCGGCTCTAGTAGTGTGGTCATTCATCTTTTTTTTTTGGTAACTGGGAACTATTGCTTAGTGGGATCATCACCCCTTCGGGGCCAGCCGATCCACCAAGTAGCTCAAACCTGGGGAGAATTAGCCCAGCATTCCATCGTCAGGGTCCCCCACTTAAATATGAGCTTAGTAAAGGGCTCCACACCTGGGAGTCTCGTGCATTATATTGTTGAAGAGTTGGTAGTCACCACTTCATGGATCGAACCTGGCACCTCCTGGACATCGACCAAGAGCTTTGATCACACATGATAAATCAATAAAAATTATAAGTTCTTATGAGAATAGCGATAAAACAAACTGACTCAAAAAAATAAAATGGTACCGCAGATATGAAAAGTAAGAAAAACTCAAAAAGACGTGTAAGGACCCTATACTCTGTAAATCTCATTATCCTAGAAAAATAAACCAAAAGCTCTGATACCAACTTTGTCATGACCCGATTCTAGGGCACGTGACTGGCACTAAGGAGTAGAAAATTTGAGACAGCAGTCCCCTCAGTCAGCCTAATTTGATATAAAAAATAGTAACTTTTAAACCATCACAACCATCAACAGAAATAATAATAAATCTATAACATTTAAATAAATTAAAATTTGCGGAGTCTATAAAGTAGAATTATAGTCCAATGCACATACATTACATATTAAATTCACTCCAAAAGATGAAAAACAGTGTCATTGGATGGAGATAATACTAATGCTTACCTTGGGAACCTGAAAAAAATAGTGAGACAGAGGTGAGCATCTCAACTCAGTGAATAATTTCGCCCAATATATCCACATGGTATCCTGTCCTAACTCCTATGCTAATACATGTATAAGGGATGCTCATGCATTGTATCAACATAAAATAATCAAATAATTATACAAGGATGAAATTTAGTCAACGATAACCATTTTAAACCTCAAATATGGGGAGCTGATCTCCTATCCGACTCTCTTATTCCAAAATAATCTCTTGAAGTCTAATACATATATGGTCCACTGTCACGGCCTAAACCAAGCAGCACTATCAAATTGACAAACAACGATGAGCATTAGAATGCTCCCGTCGTTACGCCAGTCCTAAACTCATCATAATATCATCATAGCATATCAATTTCGCAGTTAATTCTCATCTTACATGGTTTTCATATCATTCCAATTTCAATCCAACAATTACAATTATTCATCATCACATAATTGCATAAACACATGCAAATGCTAAATTTCTAGATTTTAAATAATGCATATTATTATTATTATTAATATATGTATACATTAATACAATGCATGGAGTGCAGTAAAATATATTAGAAAATATCACTTAAAGTTTGGGCGAAGGAATTAGACTCCGTCAACTGTCTGAGATGGGGGTAATAGAAACCTGTGCGGGATGATCTACGAAAAATAATACTATAAAATTATTAAGATGACAATCTCAAACTCTTTAAGTAATTATTTTATTATTTAAAATTTGACTGAACCAATAATATAATTAATCTGTAAAATTATATCCCTTAACTTTCTTTTAATTAATATATTTGGTTTCGTTTAATTTATTTAATAACTTAAATTTCATCTTAATATATATAATTAATAATCTAATCAATTTATAATTTCGTACTCACTAAAAATAATTATTTAACTTCCAAAAAATTCTATCAAAAATTTTCTCTCCAGCTCCTGGCTGGCGTTTCGTTGAAAAATTATTGCAGAAAGATTCTAGTAGCAAATTAGGTACCCATGTGTTCCTCTCAAAGAGATAATTCTAAAAATATAAGTCACTCTCCCTTACTTGCTGAAAACTGGCCGAAAAATTAGTCAAAAGTTTCGGCCTTAGCCGGATTTTGACCAAATTTAAACTTGCTCCAAAAATTGCCAATGATATGCCAAGACGAAGCTCAGTAGAAGAGGAGTCTAAAGATACCTTAATCATCGTGAAAGGAGATCGAAAAACCTAGTCAAAGCTGTCGATGGTGGTACTGCACATGGAGTTTTAGAGGTGCGTGAGCTGTCGTTGGCGACGAGACTAGTGACGTTGGAAGCGTCGTTAAAAGGTGGTTCACCTGGTTCGGCGTGTGTCAAAATTTGAGCACCTTACGACTGTAGATTTAAAATTTTCTCCGACGACCTCTTTTCTCTTTGTCTCTATCTCTCTCTCTACCTTTTCTCTCTTCTTTATTTCATTTCTTCTTCTCTCTTTTCCCTTTTCTTCTTTTTTTCGTTACTCATCTTTTTATTATTATTATTATTATTATTAGAGTATTACATTAAGTGTCGTGTATGAATTTTTTTTTTACTTTTAAGTGTTGCTTTAAAAAATTTAAAAGAGTATTAATCAAGAAATTTCAAACATTGCCCTTATTTAGCGAAGGAAAATTTGTAGAATAACATATAAAAAAAGGTACTCAGTTAAATTGCAATAAAATTTTTATAAAATTTATAATTGCTAATTATTTTTTATTTTATATATAATATTTTTATACGGTATTTAAAATGAAATAAATGGAGTATACATATTACAAATTTATTAAATTTTAATAAATATAAAAATATATCTTCATAAAAAAAATAATTATTGCTATTTAAAAGGTGGCGATATAACACCAGTTAGCGTATTTCTTTAAAAATACTCTATTCATCCTAAATTAATAGCTTCATTTTTTTATTTAATAATAATTAAAAAAATAATTATTTTTATTATAAATATAAATTTACATAATAATTTTTTTATCATTCATTTATTTTAGTATGAGATATATTTAATAAATAATATTATATAGATTTAACATCCTAACTAATTTATTAAACAATACATATACTATAATTTGAGATAGGAAAAAAAAAAAGAAAATGAATATGTGACAACATGTTTTGATAATTATTCTTGGTCAACAATTTAATTTGTTGATGGTTCTAACAAATCAAGTAGATCTTTCTTTTCATTTTTAAAAAGTTTCATCTTTAAAATTAATGAAAAGAAATTAAAAATTTATATGATTGAATCCTAACATAATATAAATAGTTGCCTATTTTAGTTATAAAATTGGCCGAATATCTCTCTAAATTTCACATTATTATTAATTATTATACACTCTAAATATTTATTTCTTAATTTAATTCATTGATAAAAAAATCAGTATTTTTTATGTTAATAATCTATTTATTTGGGGAAAAATGTGAAATTTTTTATTTATTTAATAAAAGTATATATTGATAATTTTCATTTTTAAAAAACTTTATTAAGATATAAATGCAAATTTAACTCAAAAATTTAAAAAAGGCCCCCTAGAGTCAAGTCACATATATATATGTATATATATATATATATGTATATATGTATATACACATTGGTAAGCCACCAAAATAATAGGGTGCCCATGACACGATGAATTTTTTAATAGCATTTAACAAAAACTCATAAAATTTTATTTTATTTTTACCAATTAGGTGAGGCATTAGGTTTAACGACACTAACATTTATTTTAAATTTCTTTATTATATATTGATTGAATTTTCATTTATTAATTTTAGATATTACGTTAGTATAATGAAATTAAAATTTCTGATATACCATAATAAGATAGAGAATATTATACCCTTATCAAAATTTTAAAATTTTAATATATTTTATCATAAGTTTTTTAGTCATTTTATATAAATATATAATAAATAAATTTATGTAAATTATTATATATATAATGAATCAATAATAAACTTTATATATGCTATCATAAATTTGATAAAAAAATTAATAAATTTAATATTTAAAAAATATAATAAATTTATAACTTTTTTTTTTGATAATTTTATGAAAAATTCTAATTAGAAATTAGACTTTCAGTTCGGTGAGAATCCAAAACACTTGGCTTGGGCCAAGTCTCTACAAATTTGCCAGCTTTCATTTTGCTGTAGCTTCAAGTTTGGGGCTGAATTTGGCCCCAAATTTGTTCAGTCAAATTAGAACCTTCCAGGCTCCAAGCGTATGCCATTTTGCATCATTATACCGTTTATCAATTTTTTCAAAATTCATATTTTTCTAATCAATTTTTTTTATTATTTTATAAACTTATGTAATAATTTTAAAAAACAAATTAGTAATAGATTTTGTTTATACTATATAGACTTATTAAATCTGTAAATTGATTAAAATTTTTGTAATGAATTTAATAATATGTTTTTGGACCGATAATTTCAAAATATTGTAGAGTTTTTCTGAATATTTTATAAAAAATTATATGCATTTTTTTCTCCCAGCATAGACAAAATTGAAAATTTAAACTAATTAATAAAAAAGTTTATTTATTATCAATAAATAAAATCTGTATATGTACTTGGTAAAATTTATGATTTTAGTCAATGCATATCGAATTCATATAGAAATTTATGAAATCATACCAAAGGACACTCTATTTCTAACAAACTTGAGTTGCTATTATTTTTTTAATGGTCAGTCCATTTTTATATTTTCTGATTTCCATTCTTCCACGCATATCCCGTGGCCAATCCCTTCAATAATTGAAAGTGGGAATTAATTAGAGAAAATAAAATTTTTTATTCTCATATTGAAATATTTTGTTGTATGCTTTTTCATTTATAATATATAAGTTATGTCATTGTCAAAATTGAGGTCAAAGTGTGGTGTTTTTCAGTTTCAAATTAATTTTGTTTTAATTATATAAACCTGGTTTCCAAGTTTTTGCAATATATATATATATATGGTTTATTATTATTATTATTATTACTATTTTCTGATTTTGCTTTGAAAATGTGGCGCAGAGTAGCAAAAGGAATTTAAATGTATACGTATAAGCAAGGACTACGTTGATGACTTCTGCAATAAGTAGGTAGAAGTTTTCTTTAATGAAATAATGGAAGCCATATGGTCAAATGCCAACTTCAATTTCATTTTCTCAAGAAAACATGCACGAGATAATAAAAAAAAAAAGATCATATTTATATATAGTTCGTTTTTATTAAGGTTTCTACTCATTATACAATATTTATTAATTAGGGTTTCGATTAACATGGTAAGCTTATTTACAATATTTAAAATATAGAAATTAAGTTATGTTTTTACTTTTTAATATTAAAATATATATATTGCACATTGAGTTATATTCTGATGTAATAATATATTATCCAAAATAATATATGCAACATCGATTCTCCCCTCTTTTTTTACTAATATTAGAGAACATATATTAGAGCTTATCTGAAAAAGATTGAAACTCAGTTTTTAATTAAGTAAATTTGTTATTTGTTGCTGTTAGTTTTAATAAATACATGTAAAATTTATTTTTTATAATATTTAAAGTTCACAAATAATAAAAATCACTATAAAAATATATTGAATTATGGATAAAAAATATCATTCCTAATTTTTTTCTTTAGTAAAACACTTTATGAAAGATTATTTATAGAAAATTTTTATGGTCAATTTTTTCTTAGCCGGTAACACCAAGAACAGAATAATTATATGTTATTTCAGAGGTAGCCACTCAGCATGCTGACTGTTTACAATAAACCAATAAGATTCTTACACATTAAAAATATCTGACACGTACATGTCAGATATTTCTAATGTATAAGAATCTCATTGGTTTGTTGTAAACAGTTAGCATGCTGAGTGGCTACATCTGAGATAGCATATAATTATTTCCAAGAACGGTACTACTGATCAAATTGCAAATGCACGCAATCATTATACTTTTGAATGATATTGCAGTTCGCGAGGCTTTTGTATTTGGGATAGAATCCGAGTTTTGATTGTGTTTCAATAAAAGAATTGATATTTTCCTTTGTAAAAAAAAAGGTGTTTTATAATTATAATTTTATTCATTCCTCTTATCCGAATCACAGAATAAAATTATTTCTTTTCATCCTTTTTTTTTTTATTATCTTTTAATTTTTTCAAATTATGATTTGCACCTTCTTATTACAAATGGACTAATGGCCATGCATGTATGACCTAATTTCATGCATGGCCATTTGTCCTTTCTTGACATTTTATGATAAGTGGCAATAAAATTATATACATGCGGGGCGAAAGTAAGAGGATTATGGCAGGGGGAATACATGGACCCTCAGTTCCTATATATATACACATTTACATACATATATGTATATGTATAAATATATAAATATATATATATATACATTTAGTCATTTTAATAAATTAGTCTCTCTTTTTAGATCCTTTTACTTAAAACTTTTTATATTTAAATATTTTTCTAATAATAATAGTCGATAATTATTATTTATCATTTTTTTTCAAATATAACATTTTATTTTAGCCTTAATTTTCTAAAATAATTTTTATATTTTAATTTTTATTTAATTATACTTTTAGTCGAGATATAATTTTTTTATAAAATTTTTCTCTTAATAATTTTGAGAAAGACTTAAAATTAAGAGAATTAAAATATTAAATTGCATGATAAATTAATAAAAAAAAATATCAGATAATAACAGAAAAAAGTATATTTAAAATTTTCTGACCCTTACAAATTACAACTTTAACTTTTGTAAAAAATATTTACTCATAATTATAATAATACTGACATATATAAATTTATATTTTATTTTATTTAATAAATAAATATATATATTTTTTTTAAATTGATAATTTTACTTCACCTATTTATTATCTTCAATTGCTTTCAATTTGCATCATAAAATTAATATTAATAATAATAGATTTAACAATTTTATATGTTTTCATAATAAATAATTCAATAATATATCTTATAAACTATACAATCCCATAACTTAAATATAATTTTTTTTAATATTAGAATGATATTATAGTATATTTTAATATATTCAATGTTTTTTTTATATTTTATTAAATTTTATCTTCAATTTATTTACAATAAACTTATATCTTAAATGTAATTTTTTTATTTTAAAATTCTGACCCATGAAATTTTGGTTACGCTGCTATATATATATATATATATATATGTATGCATGTATATTATATAAAATCAAAAATAAATTTGTCATGAGCTGAACTAGGATCATATAGAAATTAAATTGGAAGAAAAAAGAAAAAGGAAAAGGAAAAGTGGAAGAAAAAAGGATAAAATTTTATTAACTAAATGATAGATATTTAGATCATGTTGTCGGTCACAACTAGCGGCAAGTCATGATAATTGAATTGATTAACATATGTCATATTCCAATCCAATCTTTAAATACCCTTATTTTCAAATTCCTTGAAACAATCCTCTTTTCAAGAATCTTGAATAATCTTGAATCTTGTCTTTTTCTTACAATCTTGATTCTTGAAGCTTGAATTTTCTTGATAATTAAGAGAGAAAAACAATATATATTATCAATGGCTGATTATCAAGAATTTGGTGGCAATAGTCAAGGATATAAGCATCTTACGGTGAGGCTAGAGAAAGGAGGATTAATGGACTTATGGATGTACTTGGTGTTGGCTGATATAAAGAGTGGAGTAAAGTTCATGGAGAGTTCAGAGCATGACCAAGTAATTATAAATGGGGAAACTGTTATTTTTTGGCTATTTATCTATCATGAAAATTTATTAACCAAATTTAAGATCAAAATATGAGGTGCCTAATTTAGGATTTGGAAGTAAAAAAATACGATGTGCCTAACTTAGGTAAATGGAAATAAAAAATAGAGGTGCCTAATTTTTACCAACCATTTTGAAGCTTATATAAACTCCCTAGCTCTCATTTGAAAATCATCCCAAAATTAAGTCTTCTCTCTTTCCTTTGTAATTCTTCTTTGATATTAGTAGAATTATTTTGGTGGTGTCCGAGGACGTAGGTAAAATTGGCCGAACCTCGTTAAAGTTTGGTGTTCTCTTTATTAATTTCTTAATAGCTATTTTTTAGTATAGTTGTGGTGATATTTTGTGCTAGTGATTATATGTCTAGGAAAATTCTGTCTAAGGAAAGACTTGGTATTTAAGAGTGTCCATTGTGACCCACCTCTCTTTCCTGAAAATTTTTCTGGTATAATTGTTGGTGCAATTGTTCACATATTATACATATTATTGGTAAAAAATTAATCCAATTTTCACAACAATTGGTATCAAAGCCAAGGTTTTCTGAGTATGCTCTGTGGTTGCAGCCTAGTCTGATCTTTCACATCAAAAAAAAATTTCTTGGATTATTTATATTCTGCATTTATTAGCTATTAAATAATTTTTTGAAGCAGAAATGACAGATGACTCAGGCAAATCATCCACTCCAAAGGAGGTAGCATCCACTTTGTCAATTTGGTCAAGGACTGCTGTGTCAAATGCTAGATTTGCAGTGGAGATTTTTGATGGTACATGTCATTTTGGTATGTGACAAAGTGAGATTCTAGACGCTCTCTTTCAGCAAGGTATAGACATTATCATTGAAGAAGAGAAACCAGAAGACATTGATGAAAAAAATTGAAAAGCCATCAATCGTGTGGCTTATGGTACAATTCGATCGTGCCTTTCTAGAGAACAGAAGTATGCATTTTCTAAGGAAGTTTTCTCAAGTAAATTGTGGAAGGCATTGAAGAAATTTTTTTTAAAGAAAAGTAGTCAGAATAAGCTTCATATGAAGAAGAGATTGTTCCGCTTCACTTATGTTCCTGGAACCACTATGAATGAGCACATCACCAATTTTAATCAGCTGGTAGCTGATTTGATGAATTTGGATGTGACTTTCAAAGATGAAGATTTGGCTTTGATGTTGTTGGGGTCCCTTGCAGAGGAGTTTGAGAAGGCTGAAGTGACTCTCTCTGAAGTAACTGCTACACTATACAGTTACGAACTATGAAAAAAAGACAAGAAAGAGAGTTCAAGTGGAATAGCATAAGCATTGATAGTGAGAGGTCGCTCTCAAAGCAGGAAGAGAGAAAAGAAGAGGAGATCAAAATCCAGACCAGCTAAAGATGAATGTGCCTTTTGCCGGGTGAAAAGGCATTGGAAGATAAATTATCCCAAGCTGAATAATAAAAACAAATCTGATAAAGGAAAAGCTGTCGTGAATTCAAACGTAGCTGAGTGTGATGATGAAGACTTAGACCTTTCATTAGTTGTTGTGTCATCAACAAGCTCTTCTAGTGCATGGCTACTTGATTCTGGTTGTAGTCATCATATGTGTCCCAATCTAGATTGGTTCTTTGACTTTAGAGAACTAGAAGGAGCAACTGTTTACACAGCAAATGACGGTCCATGTATGATTAAAGAAATTAGCTCAATCCAATTGAAGAATCATGATGGATCAATTAGAATACTGTCAAATGTCCGATATGTACCGAGTTTGAAGAATAATCTCATCTCTGTGGGAGTCCTAAAATCAAAGGGCTTCATTGTAAATCCAACAGATGGAGTAATGAAAATCATCTCCGGTGCACTGGTGATAATGAAAAAATTAAGAAAGGCCAATAACTTGTATTACTATCAGGGTAATGCAATTATTGGGACAACAGCAGTAGCTTCCAGTAATGATCAAGAGTTTGAAGAAACCAGATTATGACATATGCGCTTGGGAAATGCTGGTGGTAAATTCTTGAAACTGTTATCAGATCAAGGATTATTGAAAGGAGTGCAACCCCAAAAGTTAGATTTCTATGAGCATTGTGTCAAAGGCAAGCAGACTAGAGTGAAGTTTGGTACTGCAATCCATGATACCAAGGGTATTTTGGACTATGTTCACTCAAATATGTGGGGTCCTTCCAAGACAACTTCAATGGGAGGAAAATGCTACTTTGTAACATTTATTGATGACTTCTCTCGGAGAGTATGGGTGTATACTATGAAGACAAAGGATGAAGTGTTGAGAGTTTTCCTCATATGAAAAAAGATGGTGGAAACTCAGACGGGCAGAAAAGTCAAATGTCTCCGCACAGATAATGGTGAAGAGTATAAAAATGATCCATTTTTGAAATTCTGCCAAGATGAAGGCATTATTAGACACTTCACAGTTAGAGATACACCACAACAGAATGGGGTGGCAGAACGCATGAACCGGACATTGGTGGAGAAAATTCGGTGTATGTTGTCCAATGTTGGGTTGGGCAGACAATTTTGGGCTGAGGCTGTTACATATGCATGCCATCTTATTAATCGCTTACCATCAGCTGCTATTGGTGGTAAAACACCTTTGGAGATGTGGTCTGAAAAACCTACTACTAATTATAATTCCTTACGTGTGTTTGGTTCCACTGCATACTACCATGTTAATGAATCAAAGTTAGATCCGAGGGCAAAGAAAACACTCTTTATGGGGATCACCACTGCTGTGAAGGGACTTCGCCTTTGGTGTCTAGAAACAAAGAAGATAGTCTTTAGCAAAGATGTTACCTTTGATGAGTCTACCATGTTGAAAAATGTAACAAATAAAATTGTTCAGCAAACATATGGTACTCCACAGCAGGTGGAGTTTGAAAGAAGAATTATTGACCTAGCAATAAATAAAACATATGAAAATACTCCTATGGGAGAGGTGGAGTCAGATGAAGAAGGGGTTTCAACCCAAGAACCCCCACAACAACAAGAATCTATTGCAACATATAGGCCATGATGAAAGATTCACAAACCTGCTCGATTTGATGATATGGTAGCTTATGCATCCCTAATTGCAAATGATGACATTCCTAGCACTTATAATGAAGCTGTCCAAAGTTCAGAAAAGGAAAAGTGGAAGAAGGCCATGGATGATGAAATGCAGTCTCTTGAAAAGAATCAGACATAGAAGCTAGCTAATCTTCCAAAGAGAAATAAGGCAATTGGATGCAAATGGGTATATAAAAAGAAAGAAGGATTTTCTGACAATAATGATGTTCGCTATAAGGCAAGATTGGTAGCTAAAGGCTATACTCAGATGGAGAAAATTGATTATAATGAAGTATTTTCTCCAGTAGTAAAATATTCCTCCATTAGAATTTTATTGGCCTTGGTAGCATAATTGGATTTGAAACTCGTTCAACTTGATGTAAAAACTGCATTTCTACATAGAGACTTAGAAGAGGAAATCTATATGACTCAGCCAGAAGGGTTCAAGGTTGCTGGAGAAGAAAAACTGGTATGCAAATTGGAAAATCGTTGTACGGATTGAAACAATCTCCGAAACAGTGATATAAACGATTTGACAATTTTATGATGAGGCAGAAGTACACAAGGAGCAAATACGACTATTGTGTGTATTTACGCAAGCTACAAGATGAATCTTTCATATATCTCCTGTATGTTGATGATATGCTGATAGCTTCAAAGAATCTAGAAGAAATTGAGAAGTTGAAGACTCAGCTGAATAAAGAGTTTGAAATGAAAGACTTGGGAGAAGCAAAGAAAATTTTAGGCATAGAGATATGCAGAGATAGGAAGAGAGAAAAGCTTTGTTTGAATGAGAAACATTATCTGAAGAAGGTACTACAGCGTTTTGAACTGAATGAAAAGTCAAACCTGTAAGTACACCGCTTGCACCTCATATGAAGCTCAGCTCATCTTCATCTCCTAAAAATGAAGCGGAATGGGAGTACATGTCAAAGGTTCCGTATGCAAATATTGTTGGTAGCTTGATATGTGCTATGGTGTGTACAAGGCCAGACATTTCACAAACAGTTGGAGTTGTGAGTAGGTACATGCATGATCCTGGCAAGAAATATTGACAAGCTGTGAAATAGATTCTATGGTATATTCTGAACATCGTAGATGTTGGATTGAAGATGAGCGCTTTAGAGCGCAATTGGAGACACTACTGAAAATAGTTTTTTTTGAGAGAAAATTTGTAGATTGTAAATAGAAAAATAGTCAAGGTGGAGAATTTTTATTTTTTGGCTATTTATCTATCATGAAAATTTATTAACCAATTTTAGGGTCAAAATAAGATGTGCCTAATTTAGGAATTGGAAGTCAAAAAATAGAATGTACCTGACTTAGGTAAATGAAAGTAAAAAATGGAGGTGCCTAATTTTCTCCAACAATTTTTGAAGCCTATATAAACCCCTTAGCCCTCATTTGAAAATCATCTCAAAATTAAATCTTCTCTCTTTCCTTTGTAATTCTTCTTTGATATTAGTAGAATTATTTTGGTGGTGTCCGAGGACGTAGGCAAAATTGGCCGAACCTCGTTAAAGTTTGGTGTTCTCTTTATTAATTTCTTAATAGCTATTTTTTGGTATAGTTGTGGTGGTATTTTGTGCTAGTGATTATATGTCTAGAAAAAATCTGTCTAGGAAAAGACTTGGTATTTAAGAGTGTTTATGGTGACCCATTTCTCTTTTCTGAGAATTTTTCTGGTATAATTATTGGTGCAATTGTTTACACAGTATACATATTATTAGTAGAAAATTAATCCAACTTCCACAGCAGAAGCAGCTGATCATAGATGGGTGATTTTGGTTTCTATCATTTTACGCAAAATACTTCACTTTTTTGGCAAGCCATTGGAGTTCATTGGCTATGTAGTTGAATTCTTTCTCAATCTCCTCTCTGAAAATGATGGCTTCTTGGGTTTACTCTGCAACTTCTTTCATGGTATGTTCACACTCATCATTTCATTTCTTTCACTTTTATATATAGATATATGTACACATGTATATGTTCTGAATGTGCAGGAAAGGTGGTGATGCCACAAAAAGGGGCAGACACATTTGTAAGTACCATAGGACACATAGATGGAAGAATAGACCTATACAAGGCTGAAAACTTGGTGGAGTCAATGGAGAATTCTGTTTCTGGAGAAGCAAGCATTAAAGCTGAATTGGGTAACAGAGCTTAAATGGACCTTTGTATTATGGCTTCTAAGTTAGCTTATGAAAATGCCAAAGTTGTTCAAAATATTGTTGTGCATCACTGGAAGTTATAATATATATATAAATGTTGCTCATTCAGTTACCTTTGTTTTTGACAAATTTTACAGTTCTAATTTTGGTTAAAAACAGATGCATTTCTTGGAGTTTTACAACTGCTGGAATGGTAAGAATAACTAACGCAATTTTGGGTTGTTCATATTCTCTTGTAAACGGCTTATATTGAATGTGTTTTTTGGTGTATGCCATCTGTTTGATAGATTTCCAAAAAGAAAACTCTGCCCAACAACAACAACAACAACAACTAAGCCTTAATCCCAAACAAATTGGGGTCGGCTGTATGGATTCTCAACAAAATAAGCTCAAAAGACACCAAAAAAAAAACTCCAGCCTTAGGCCCCTTCCAAGACACGGATTTTACGTCTCCATTCAAGTCTGTCATTAATCAAATCCGCATCAAGATCTAAGGCACGTAAGTCTCTTGCTATCACCTCCTTCCACACAGTTCTAGGTCTGCCACGACCTCTAGCCCCCTCAATCAACAAATTCTCACACTTACGAACCGCAGCATTAGGAGGTATTCTTAAAACATGCCCATACCATCTAAGTCTTCCTTCCCTCACCTTATCTCCGACGTCCGCTACTTGGACTTTTTGTCGAATATGAACATTCTTAATTTTGTCCAGTCTGGTATGTCCACACATCCATCTTAGCATCCTCATTTCTGCCACACTCATCTTATGCAAATGTTGTCCCGTTGGTGCCCAACACTCACTACCATAGAGCATCGCAGGTCTAACAACCGTCCTATAGAATTTACCTTTCACTTTCAGAGGTATTTTCTTATCACATAAAACCCCAGTCGCACCCTTCCACTTCAACCACCCTACCTGTATTCTGTGAGCCACATCTTCATCTATACGGCCATCATTCTGGAACACCGAACCCAAATATTTGAAGTGGTTGGTTTTAGGAACCAAAACTCCATCCAACTTAACCTCATGTTCCTGCTTCTTCCTTAGACTGAACTCACAGTGCACATATTCCGTTTTACTCCTACTTAACTTAAAACCCTTGTCCTCGAGGGTTTTTCTCCACACTTCCAACTTACGGTTTACACCAGCACTAGTCTCATCAATTAAAATAATGTCATCAGCAAACAACATACACCAAGGAACATCGTCTTGTATGCTTCTGGTTAGCTCGTCCATAACCAGGGTAAATAAATATGGACTCATGGCCGAACCTTGATGCAATCCGGTAGTAATAGGGAAAGTCTCAGTGTCTCCACCAGGTGTTTTCACACTAGTGGATGCATTCTCATACATGTCCTTGATGATGTTGATATATTTGCCGTTGACTCCTTTCCTCTTCAAAACCCACCATAACACTTCTCTTGGTACTCTATCATAGGCTTTCTCCAAGTCAATAAATACCATGTGGAGATCTTTCTTCTTCTCTTGATACAATTCCATTAGTCTTCTTAGAAGAGAAATAGCCTCCATGGTAGATCTCCCTGGCATAAACCCAAACTGATTCTCCGAAACTCTTGTAAGCTTCCTCAATCTGTGTTCAATAATCCTTTCCCATAATTTCATAGTATGGCTCATAAGTTTGATACCCCGATAATTTGTACAGCATTGAATGTCTCCCTTATTTTTATATATGGGTACCATGATACTCTTCCTCCAGGCATTCGGCATCTTACGTCCTTTCACAATAGCATTAAAGAGTTTAGTTAACCAGGCAACTCCTACCTCTCCAAGGTTCTTCCAAACCTCTATAGGAATACCATCCGGGCCACAAGCTTTACCAACTTTCATATACTTCAAGGCTTCTCTTACTTCACTATGCAAGATCCTCCTAGACCAGCTGATATAATCATTTGTTGCATGAAGACCTTGAAAATCTTGTTCATGTTCAGGATTGAATAACTGCTCAAAATAAGCCTTCCACCTCTCCTTAATCTCAACATCTCTTGTCAACACCCGTTGATCTTCATCCTTTATACATTTGACTTGGCTTAAATCTCTGCTTTTCCTTTCTCTCATCCTTGCAATCTTATAAATGCCCATTTCTCCCTCTTTAGTACCTAACTTTTGATAAATCCCTTCTAAGGCTCTGCCACGAGCTACACTAACATCCTTCTTTGCCTCTTTCTTAGCCCTCTTATATTCCTCAAAGGCCTCGCTATTAACCGCATTCGGTAACTTTTTATACCATTCCCTCTTAGCCTTAATAGCCTTTTGAACCTCCTCATCCCACCACCATGCATCATGCGGTCGAGGCCCTGCCCCTTTAGAGATCCCCAGCAATTTACTACCTGCTTTCTTAATGCCACCTTCCATTTTTGTCCACAAGTTCTCTGCACTAGCCTCAAGGTTCCAAATTTCTTCCTTTAGTAACTCCTCCTTAAAGGTACCTTGAGCTAGGTCTTTCAATTTCCACCATCTTATCCTTGGTTCCAATATTTTCTTATCATTCCTCCAGCTACTTTTATTCTTAACATCTAAAACCACAATACGATGTTGCGCCGCCAATGCTTCACCCGGAATGACCTTGCAATCCTTACACTTACTTTTGTCCCGTCTTCGAGTAAGTATGAAGTCTATTTGACTTTGGGTTCGTCCACTCTTAAAGGTAATCAAGTGTGACCCCCTCTTTTCAAAACAGGTATTCGCCAGCACTAGATCATAAGCCACCGCAAAATCCAAAATGTTCTTTCCCTCCTCATTCCTGTTGCCAAAACCATAACCCCCATGGACCCTGTCATAACCATTACTGTCCTTACCAACATGCCCGTTAAGGTCCCCACCAATGAAGATTTGCTGATTATCTGGAATACCTTGCATGATATCATCCATATCTTCCCAGAACTGAACCTTGGAAGCTCCGTCCAAACCTACTTGGGGAGCATAAGCACTAATAACATTAATAGTGTCATCTCCCAAAACAAGCCTCAAAGAGATAATCCTGTCTCCCTTTCTTTTCACTTCCACCACCTTGTCTTTAAGCGTAGGCTCAATGATAATGCCCACACCATTCCTATTGTTATCCAAGCCACAATACCACAGCTTATATCCTGAGTTACCAATCTCTTTTGCTTTATTTCCCTTCCACCTGGTTTCCTGCAAACAAGCAATACTAACCTTCCTTCTTTTCAAAGTATCCACAAGCTCTATAGACTTCCCAGTCAGAGTGCCAATATTCCAACTACCTAATCTTAATCGGCTCCCTTGGACTTGCTTCTTTAGCCGCATTCGTCCATAATGCGGTAGCCCTTTCCTGTCTGACACCACATCCGGGCGCTGATATGGCGGGACTAACTTCTTTACCCATACCCGTCCATGGCATGGGAACCTTTGCTCATACTCCACCACACCCAGGCGTCGATGTGATGGAACCCCTTGCTCATTTAACACTACACCCGGGTGCCGATGTAGCGCGTGCCTAGGTGAGCACGTCCCAACGGTATAATGATAGTTTTGAGAATCCATAGAAAGTTTGGCAAAATTTTTACACTGGCCGCCAACCTACCGCAACCCTCCTCCTTTATCCGGGCTTGGGACCGGCTACGATACTCGCAGGCGGAGTTAAAAAGAAAACTCTGCCCAACTGTTCATATTCTGTGACAAACCCACAGATGCAAATTTGATAGTGATTAGTTTTAGAGGAACAGAACCTTTTGATGCTGATGATTGGAGCACTGATTTTGATTATTCTTGGTATGAAATTCCAAAGTTGGGAAAAATTCATATGGGATTCATGGAAGCATTAGGTTTAGGCAACAGAATTGACACAATCACCTTCAAGAATCAACTTGATCAAAACAAGAACATGAAGGACTCCAATGATGATGTTGATGGTTCTGAAATGTGGGATCAATCATCCGAGAAGCCGAAAATTCCACCTGAAATGGTAAAAAAGAGTGCATACTATGTTGTGAGAAGGAAGCTCAAGAGCACAAGAATGCCAAGTTTGTAGTAACTGGACATAGCTTAGGTGGAGCACTTGCTATACTGTTTCCAACAGTGCTAGTGATTCACGAGGAGACAGAGTTGCTACAAAGGTTACTTGGTGTATATACATTTGGGCAGCCAAGAATTGGGAATAGGCAACTTGGGATATTCATGGAAGCCCATTTGAACCAACCAGTTGCTAAATAATTTAGAGTTGTTTATTGCAATGACCTTGTGCCTAGATTGCCTTATGATGACAAAACCTTTCTGTACAAGCATTTTGGAGTTTGCCTTTACTATGACAGCTGCTACAATGAACAGGTTTGTCTCCTGGCTACTTTAGTTCTCTCTATTGTATCCTGACTGTTGATGATAGCATTGAAATCACCCTAGACAAGCCAAGGTTTCTCCATACCAGAACCAATCTGCACCAAAACCTCCCTAATTTCCTTCTATCCCCAGCACCATTGCCAGTAGAACTCAATATGATCCTTGGGAATGCTACAATGAATACACTGATTAGTGACCATCCTACCTGGATTTGAACTGCTCTGGGTTATACAGCAGCCAAATCCTACCAGGCTTAGCTTCCTGGTAATTTGTCACAATTTCTTCTGAACAATCAAGTACGCTCCTTTGATTATTTTCTGGGGTCATTAAGACATGTAATTATTTATACCTAAAACAGGCTATTGATTTTTTGTTTTTTTGGTTCTTGTTAAAGAAAACAGATGAGGAGCCAGACCCAAATTACTTTGGGTTGAGATTTCTGATACCATTGTACTTGAATGCTGCATGGGAATTAATAAGAAGCTTGATGATGGGATACATGTATGGACCAGAATACAAGGAGGGGTGGTTTTCTATGTTAATCAGGATAATGGGATTGGTATTGCCAGGCACTGCTGATCATTGCCCTACAGATTATGTTAACTCTGTCAGGCTTGGAAGGGAAAGAATTCAGCAGATCTCCTCAAGTGATCATAATGATTGACGCATTTGAGTTCCAATATCATATAAACAAAGGTGACAAAGAAAAAAAAAAAATATATATATATATATATATTCTTTTTTATATTTAATAGACTACAAGAAGGGAGAATGTATTCTGAATATATTGTTGAGAAAAATATGCATTTATCGCTGTCATTCGATTAAGTTGAATTGAGTTATATATATAAATATTGATAGTTTATTTTTCATTGTATCAATTTGAAAATAAATATTGAGTTAAAAGCTGGTTTAATTTTTTATCTTTTATGCTAATAATAATTAAACTAAACAATAAAATGAAACCCATTTCTTCACAAACTATATTTTATTTTTCTTTGTAAACCTTTTTTTTTTTTTTTTCTAGAAAAGAGAATTGATGAAAGGCATTAAGAAATATGAAATCAAATTAGATTCCAAGTTGAAACGACAAAAGTAGACATACCTGTTCAGTGACAGCTGCTGCAGAACCCAAAACCCAAAACTCAAAAGAAAAAAATTAAAAAATATATAGTTTATGAAGAAACTGAACTCTCCAGCATCAACAAGTGATGGTAGAGTGATGTCATCTGCATACTTTTATTAATTTAACCAAAAAAAATTAAGTTATTAGGATTCGTTCACTGTAATTAGCTTAACCATGCTCAGCAAGTTTTTTCACATTTTTTCCCCTTTTTCTTTCCTCTCTATGTATTCATATGATCTTGTATGCATTAAGCTCATGAAATTTTATCAAGATCTCCATTTTTTTTTTACATTGAAAAATTTATGGATATATGGCAGAAATAAACTGCATAAAAATTTCTTTACACCATGGAAATTATAAGAAAGAAATTGTCTGATATATTCTGCATAGAAAATCTAACAAGTAAAACCCTTTTTACAGGGACTTTTGCCTAAACTAGCATGGAAATTAATAATCACATTTTTTATATAAAAAAATTAGGTACAAAAATCAATGTTTTAATGAAATAAATAAAATGGATATATATATATATATATATATATTTATAAAGCCAACCCCATGGAATTATTTGTGTAAGAAGGTTTTGATGCAGGAAACCTGAGAAGAATGTTTCTTTCCAAGCCTAATAGAATTAACATAATCTCTGGGGCTATGAGCAGAAATGCCAGGCAAAACTAATCCAGTTATCCTGAAAATTATAGAGCACCATCCTTCTTTGTACTCTGGTCCATGAATATACCCCATTGCTACACTTCTGATCAATTCCCATGCTGCATTTAGGTGTTGTGGGATGATGTACCTTAACCCAAAGAAATTTGGGTTTGGATGCTCCTCCATAAATATCTTTGTACATAAAAACAAGCAACAAATTACGTTTTATTTCCAATAACTTAACAAATTGCTACTAATGTAATTATATAAATGATGCCATCACATCTTTTTTAAATATTTCCGTTTGAACCCACAAAATTATATATGTTCTATATAATATATATATTATACATATATTTATAATACATATTACATAATATATAAAATGATTTTTTTTTAAATATTTTACCTGCTTGAATTCGATCAAACCCAACCTATACTAGAATGTTGGTTGATCGAAATTATACATAGATTTAATTGAATTCAGTTTGATATTTTCAGCAGTTGGTCGGATTCTATAAGATTGAAATATCTCCTAAACTTGACCAAATCCGAACAATGCGCAATACTAATAGAAAGAGAGAGAGATACATCGAGACATAATTTAGCACTAAGTGTATATTTTACTGGACAATAGATTTACGATTTTCCCTCCCAAATGTATTAAATATAAAAAAAAAATAGAAAGAGAGAGAGTTGTGCATACTTGCATGGAGTAGCAGCTATCATAGTAAAGGCAGACTCCAAAATGCTTATAGGAGAAGATATGTTCTGCAAAAGGCATCCTAGGCACAATATCATTACAATAAACCACTCTAAAGTATTTAGGAATTGGATTGTTCAAATGAGCTTCCATGAATTTCCCAAGTTGTATGTCCCCAATTCTTGGCTGCCCAAATGTATATACACCAAGCAATCTTTCCATTAATTCTTTCTCTTCTTGTATCACTAACACTGTTGGGAATAAAATAGCAAGTGCTCCACCTAAACTAAATCCTGTCATAACAAATTTAGCATTCTTGTGCTCTTCCAATAAGCTCTCTAGCTTCCTTTTAACTTCATAGAATGCACTTCTTTTCACCATTCCGAATTCGCCTTTTCGACTGGTTTTAGTACTAATTGCCCCTTCAGAATCAGAAGAACTAGCCCATGTGCTTTGTTCTTTATCAGAATCAGAATTTGATGAATATTTGAAATCTCTGTTTTGCCTTTGTAGGTGATATTGGAAATTAGCAGCATTGGCTCTATTGCCTAAACCTATTGCTTCTAAAAATCCTATATGAATTTTTCCAACATTTGGGACCTGATACCAAGAGAAATCAATATCTTTACTCCAATCACAAGCATTAAAAAGTTCTCTGCCTCTAAAACTAATCAATATCAAGTTTGCATCTTTTGGCTTGTCACAGAGTATGAACACTTGGGTGTTGGTTTTCTTTTGATTATCTATCAAAAAATACAATATCAGATATGAATAATGAAAATTAATTAATAATTCCAAGTTCAATTAAATCAAGAAAATAAACTAAATAATAAAATCTTGTGTTTCTTACCATTCCAGCAGTCATAAAAGTCCACAAAATGCATCTGCATATATAAGTATTATACATAATTGAATTAAATTAAAATTTTATATGATTTTACCATAAATTCAATTACTGCAAAATCAAATTCTAAACAATATTATATAAGAGGAGATTGAGAAAAAGAAAGAAATTAAGAAATGCTTGCCTTCCAATGATTATTAATGACACTTTTGACAACTATGGCATTTTCAAAAGCTAATTTTGAAGCCATTATGCAAAGGTCCATGAGAGCTTGATCTCCTAATTCTACTTTAATGTTTGTTTCTGCAGAAACAGAATCATCCATTTGTTTCAGCAAGTTTTCAGATTTCTTGTACAAGTCTATTTTCTCATCCAATTGTCCAATGGCGCTTATAAAAGTTTTTGAACCTCTACGCGGTATCACCAACTTCCCTGCATTATTCCCCCATATTATTATCACAACAATAACTCACAAACAAACCCATACAAATCCATCAAATAAACTGCACAATCGATCAGCTAAAATAAATAGTAAAGAAACTGCATGCCAAGGCGTTTAAGTGCATATTTTTTTGCACAATAAATTCAGAATCGATTCTCCTACACAATAAATTCAAAATTAATTCTCTTATATAATATATTCAGAATCAATTTTCCTAAGAACGAATCTGAGGGGTCATTGGAGAAAACGACCTCCCATCATCAGTGGCCAGAAACATATACGTGCTTCTGACCGCCGGTGATGGCCAGCGGTGCAGAGATAGAAAGAGTGAGCGTGAGGTGGAAGAAGAGGAAAAGAAGAGAAAGTGAGCCAGGTAGAGAAGAGGGGACGAGCTGGACGATGGACAGCTGAAGAGCTCGCCCGCGACGATAACACTGGAGATAGAACTATCACTGGCGACAACAAGAGATAAAAATTTTATTCTTCTTTTACAATCGCCTGATTCCGCCCCTAAATTCTCCTACATAATATATTCATAATCGATTCATCTCGTGCAGCATATATTAAATGTTAATAATATATAATATATGATAAATACAAAACAATAGCATGGTAGCAGGATATAGCAGTGCATACCACGGAGAAACCTGGTGAGTAACCCAAAGAAGTTACCATTCTCAGAAAGAAGGTTGAGAAATAAATCAACCAGAAAACCAGTGGACATCAATGGCTTGGAAACAAAGGCAAGTGTTCTACGAACAATAATAAACAATATCACATATTTATGATGTGAAGCTACCCAGTTCTTTTCTTCTTCATCAGAGCTATCCAGTAAGAGCTCGAGACCTGTTGTTGTTTTACCCAGCACAAAGTACATGATCAAGTTCCATAGTCCTCCTTTATCTGGGTATAATATCAAATACTTGAATCTATTATTATTATTGTTAGTATTATTATTATAATTTTCTTCAAGATATTTTGGTTTTGTGGTAGACATTACTAAAAATATATAATTAATAATAATTTATATATGTTTATATATCTCTCCCAGTCTCATATATATATATATATATATTTCTTGATATTCCAACCACAAGACACTTTCTATTCCTGATATCTGCACCACATGAGAGTTTCCCATTATCTATTTATAGAGGTTTTTAAATGGGTCCAAAAATAAAAGTAAACCATAAAATGGGTATAGGCACATATTATTTGTATTATAATTAATAATCATTTTTAATATATACTTAAAATGATTAGTAATGAATAATCATTTTTACATTTTATTTAATAATTGAATAAACTCATATCCTATGTATTTCTAATGAGAATAAAAAATCAACAAAAACTATATCACATTAGTAAAAACTATAATTTTTTTGAGGGCTACGATACGAAGAAAAAAAATTAAATCTGTATTTATCAAAGAAATATATATGCCGTTAGATTATGCGCCAACCATCTTTGCTATTGATATTATATAGTGTTTAAATTTAGATAAACTATTATAAGTTAAACGTGACATTGTCTGAAATTAAAAATTAAATTAATTAGAATATTATCAAAATCAAACACCGCTAATAATAAGACTTTTATCTCAATTACTATAATAAAAAATTGTACCTATCAATATGTAATTTAACCCACAAAATAGTTATTATGTAGTTTTATTAACCTTGATATGTATATGATTTGCCTAAAAAGAATTAATTTGAATGGATTGAATTAATTATATTCTAATACCCAATCCCTTCAATAATTGAAAGTGGGAATTAATTAAGAGAAAATAAAATTTTTTATTCCCATATTGAAATATTTTGTTGTATGCTTTTTCATTTATAATATATAAGTTATGTCATTGTCAAAATTGAGGTCAAAGTGTGGTGTTTTTCAGTTTCAAATTAATTTTGTTATAATTATATAAACCTGGTTTCCAAGTTTTTGCTATATATACATATGGTTTATTATTATTATTATTATTATTATTATTACTATTTTCTGCAATAAGTAGGTAGAAGTTTTCTTTACTGAAATAGTGGAAAGCCATATAGTAAAATGCCAATTGCAATTTCATTTTCTCAAGAAAACATGCACGAGATAAAAAAAAAGATCATATTCATATATAGTTCGTTTTTATTAAGGTTTCTACTCATTATACAATATTTATTAATTAGGGTTTCAATTAACATGGTAAGCTTATTTGCAATATTTAAAATATAGAAATTAAGTTATGTTTTTACTTTTAATATTAAAAAATATATATTGCACATTGAGTTATACTCTGATGTAATAATATATTATCCAAAATAATATATGCAAGATCGATTCTCCCCTCTTTTTTTACTAATATTAGAGAACATATATTAGAGTTTATCTGAAAAAGATTGAAACTCAGTTTTTAATTAAGTAAATTTGTTATTTGTTACTGTTAGTTTTAATAAATATATGTAAATTTTATTTTATATAATATTTAAAGTTCACAAATAATAAAAATCACTATAAAAATATATTGAATTATGGATAAAAAATATTATTCCTAATTTTTTTCTTTAGTAAAACACTTTATGAAAGATTATTTATAGAAAATTTTTATGGTCAATTTTTTCTTCGCCGGTAACACCAAGAACGGTACTACTGATCAAATTGCAAATGCACGCAATCATTATACTTTTGAATGATATTGCAGTTCGCGAGGCTTTTGTATTTGGGATAGAATCCGAGTTTTGATTGTGTTTCAATAAAAGAATTGATATTTTCCTTTGTAAAAAAAAAAGGTGTTTTATAATTATAAGTTTATTCCTTCCTCTTATCCGAATCACAGAATAAAATTATTTCTTTTCATCCTTTTTTTTTATTATCTTTTAATTTTTTCAAATTATGAATTGCACCTTCTTATTACAAATGGACTAATGGCCATGCATGTATGACCTAATTTCATGCATGGCCATTTGTCCTTTCTTGACATTTTATGACAAGTGGCAATAAAATTATATACATGCAGGGCGAAAGTAAGAGGATTATGGTAGGGGGAATACATGGACCCCTTAGTTCCTATGTATATATATATATATATATATACATATCTATATGTATAAATATGTATAAATATATATATATATATAGTCATTTTAATAAATTAGTCTACCTCTTTTTAGATCCTTTTACTTAAAACTTTTTATATTTAATTATTTTTCTAATAGTAATAGTCAATAATTATTATTTATTATTTCTTTTTCAAATATTACACTTTATTTTAGCCTTAATTTTCTAAAATAATTTTTATTATTTTAATTTTTATTTAATTATACTTTTAGTTGAGATATAATTTTTTATAAAATTTTTCTCTTAATAATTTTGAAAAAAACTTAAAATTAAGAGAATTAAAATATTAAATTGCATAATAAATTAATAAAAAAAATCAGATAATAATAGAACAAGTATATTTAAAATTTTCTAACCCTTACAAATTATAACTTTAACTTTTATAAAAAATATTTACTCATAATTATAATGATATTGACATATATAAATTTATATTTTATTTTATTTAATAAATATATATATTTTAAATTGATAATTTTACTTCACCTATTTATTATCTTCAATTGCTTTCAATTTGCATCATAAAATTTATTTCAATAATAATAGATTTAACAATTTTATATGTATTCATAATAAATAATTTAATAATATATCTTATAAACTATACAATCTCATAACTTAAATATAATTTTTTTAATATTATAATGATATTATAGTATATTTTAATATATTCAATATTTCTTATGTTTTATTAAATTTTATCTTCAATTTATTTACAATAAACTTATATCTTAAATATAATTTTTTTATTTTAAAATTTTGACCCTATGAAATTTTGGTTACGCTGCTATATACATATATATATGTATATGTATGTATGCATGTATATTATATAAAATTAAAAATAAATTTGTCATGGGCTGAACTAGGATCATATAAAAATTAAATTGGAAGAAAAAGAAAAAGGAAAAGTGGAAGAAAAATGGACAAAATTTTATTAACTAAAGGATAGATATTCAGATCATGTTTGTTGTCGGTCACAACTAGCGGCAAGTAATGATAATTGAATTGATTAGCATATGTCATATTCCAATCCAATCTTTAAATACCCTCATTTTCAAATTCCTTGAAACAATCCTCTTTTCAAGAATCTTGAATAATCTTGAATCTTGACTTTTTCTTACAATCTTGATTCTTGAAGCTTGAATTTTCTTGATAATTAAGAGAGAAAAAGAATATATATTATCAATGGCTGATGATCAAGAATTTGGTGGCAATAGTGAAGGATATAAGCATCTTAGAATGAGGCCAGAGAAAGGAGGATTAATGGACTTATGGATGTACTTGGTGTTGGCTGATATAAAGACTGGAGTAAAGTTCTTGGAGAGGTCAGAGCATGAACAAGTAATTATAAATGGGGAAGCAGCTGATAATAGATGGGTGATTTTGGTTTCTATCATTTTACGCAAAATACTTCACTTTTTGGCAAGCCATTGGAGTTCATTGGCTATGTAGTTGAATTCTTTCTCAATCTCCTCTCTGAAAATGATGGCTTCTTGGGTTTACTCGCAACTTCTTTCATGGTATGTTCACACTCATCATTTCATTTCTTTCACTTTTATATATAGATATATGTACACATGTATATGTTTTGAATGTGCAGGAAAGGTGGTGATGCCACAAAGAGGGACAGACACATTTATAAGTACCATAGGACACATAGATGGAAGAATAGACCTATACAAGGCTGAAAACTTGGTGGAGTCAATGGAGAATTCTGTTTCTGGAGAAGCAAGCATTAAAGTATTATGTTTAATGGACCTTTGTATTATGGCTTCTAAGTTAGCTTATGAAAATGCCAAAGTTGTTCAAAATATTGCTGTGCATCACTGGAAGTTATAATATATATAAATGTTGCTCATTCAGTTACCTTTGTTTTTGACAAATTTTACAGTTCTGATTTTGGTTAAAAACAGATGCATTTCTTGGAGTTTTACAACTGCTGGAATGGTAAGAATAACAAACGCAATTTTGGGTTGTTCATATTCTCTTGTAAACGGCCTATATTGATTGTGTTTTTTGGTGTATGCCAACTGTTTGATGGATTTCCAAAAAGAAAACTCTACCCAAGTGTTCATATTCTGTGACAAACCCACAGATGCAAATTTGATAGTGATTAGTTTCAAAGGAACAGAACCTTTTGATGCTGATGATTGGAGCACTGATTTTGATTATTCTTGGTATGAGATTCCAAAGTTGGGAAAAATTCATATGGGATTCATGGAAGCATTAGGTTTAGGCAACAGAATTGACACAATCACCTTCAAGAATCAACTTGATCAAAACAAGAACATGAAGGACTCCAATGATGATGTTGATGATTCTGAAATGTGGATCAATCATCTGAGAAGCCGAAAATTCCACCTGAAATGGTAAAAAAGAGTGCATACTATGTTGTGAGAAGGAAGCTCATGAACACAAGAATGCCAAGTTTGTAGTAACTGGACATAGCTTAGGTGGAGCGCTTGCTATACTGTTCCAACAGTGCTAGTGATTCACAAGGAGACAGAGTTGCTACAAAGGTTACTTGGTGTTTATACATTTGGCAGCCAAGAATTGGGAATAGGCAACTTGGGATATTCATGGAAGCCCATTTGAACCAACCAGTTGCTAAATACTTTAGAGTTGTTTATTGCAATGACCTTGTGCCTAGATTGCCTTATGATGACAAAACCTTTCTGTACAAGCATTTTGGAGTTTGCCTTTACTATGACAGCTGCTACAATGAACAGGTTTGTCTCCTGGCTACTTTAGTTCTCTCTATTGTATCCTGACTATAGATGATAGCATTGAAATCACCCTAGACAAGCCAAGGTTTCTCCATACCAGAACCAATCTGCACCAAAACCTCCCTAATTTCCTTCTATCCCCAGCACTATTGCCAGTAGAACTCAATATGATCCTTGGGAATGCTACAATGAATACACTGATTAGTGACCATCCTACCTGGATTTGAACTGCTCTGGGTTATACAGCAGCCATATCCTACCAGGCTTAGCTTCCTGGTAATTTGTCACAATTTCTTCTGAACAATCAAGTACGCTCCTTTGATTATTTTCTGGGGTCATTAAGACATGTAATTATTTATAACTAAAACAGGCTATTGATTTTTTGTTTTTTTGGTTCTTGTTAAAGAAAACAGATGAGGAGCCAGACCCAAATTACTTTGGGTTGAGATTTCTGATACCATTGTACTTGAATGCTGCATGGGAATTAATAAGAAGCTTGATGATGGGATACATGCAAGGACCAGAATACAAGGAGGGGTGGTTTTCTATGTTAATCAAGATAATGGGATTGGTATTGCCAGGCACTGCTGATCATTGCCCTACAGATTATGTTAACTCTGTCAGGCTTGGAAGGGAAAGAATTCAGCAGATCTCCTCAAGTGATCATAATGATTGATGCATTTGAGTTCCAATATCATATAAACAAAGGTGACAAAGAATATATATATATATATATATGTATATATTCTTTTTTATATTTAATAGACTACAAGGAGGGAAATATATTCTGAATATATTGTTGAGAAAAATATGCATTTATCGCTGTCTTTCGATTGAGTTAAGTTGAATTGAGTTGTATATATAAATATTGATAGTTTATTTTTCGTTGAATCAATTTGAAAATAAATATTGAGTTAAAAGCTGGTTTAATTTTTTATCTTTTATGCTAATAATAATTAAACTAAACAATAAAATGAAACCCATTTCTTCACAAACTATATTTTATTTTTCATACCTGTTCAGTGACAGCAGCTGCAGAACCCAAAACCCAAAACTCAAAAGAAAAAAATTAAAAAAATATAGTTTATGAAGAAACTGAACTCTCCAGCATCAGCAAGTGATGGCAGAGTGATCTCATCTGCATACTTTTATTAATTTAACCAAAAAAAAAATTAAGTTATTAGGATTCGTTCACTGTAATTAGCTTAACCATGCTCAGCAAGTTTTTTCACATTTTTTCCCCTTTTTCTTTCCTCTCTATGTATTCATATGATCTTGTATTCATTAAGCTCATGAAATTTTATCAAGATCTCCATTTTTTTTTTTTTGACATTGAAAAATTTATTGGATATATGGCAGAAATAAACTACATAAAAATTTCTTTACACCATGGAAATTATAAGAAAGAAATTGTCTGATATATTCTGCATAGAAAATCTAACAAGTAAAACCCTTTTTACAGGGACTTTTGCCTAAACTAGCATGGAAATTAATAATCACATTTTTTATATAAAAAAATTAGGTACAAAATCAATGTTTTAATGAAATAAATAAAATGGAAATATATATATTTATAAAGCCAACCCCATGGAATTATTTGTGTAAGAAGGTTTTGATGCAGGAAACCTGAGAAGAATGTTTCTTTCCAAGCCTAATAGAATTAACATAATCTCTGGGGCCATGAGCAGAAATGCCAGGCAAAACTAATCCAGTTATCCTGAAAATTATAGAGCACCATCCTTCTTTGTACTCTGGTCCATGAATATACCCCATTGCTATACTTCTGATCAATTCCCATGCTGCATTTAGGTGTTGTGGGATGATGTACCTTAACCCAAAGAAATTTGGGTTTGGATGCTCCTCCATAAATATCTTTGTACATAAAACACACAACAAATTACGTTTTATATCCAATAACTTAACAAATTGCTACTAAATGTAATTATATAAATGATGCCATCACATCTTTTTTAAATATTTCCGTTTGAACCCACAAAATTATATATGTTCTATATAATATATATTATACATATATTTATAATACATATTACATAATATATAAAATGATTTTTTTAAAAATATTTTACCTGCTTGAATTCGATCAAACCCAACCTATACTAGAATGTTGGTTGATCGAAATTATACATAGATTTAATTGAATTCAGTTTGATATTTTCAGCAGTTGGTCGGATTTTATAAGATTGAAATATCTCCTAAACTTGACCAAATCCGAACAATGCACAATCCTAATAGAAAGAGAAAGAGATACACCGAGACATAATGTAGCACTAAGTGTATATTCTACTGGACAATAGATCCACGATTTTCCCTCCCAAATGTATTAAATATAAAAAAAAAAATAGAAAGAGAGAGAGTTGTGCATACTTGCATGGAGTAGCAGCTATCATAGTAAAGGCAGACTCCAAAATGCTTATAGGAGAAGATATGTTCTGCAAAAGGCATCCTAGGCACAATATCATTACAATAAACCACTCTAAAGTATTTAGGAATTGGATTGTTCAAATGAGCTTCCATGAATTTCCCAAGTTGTATGTCCCCAATTCTTGGCTGCCCAAATGTATATACACCAAGCAATCTTTCCATTAATTCTTTCTCTTCTTGTATCACTAACACTGTTGGGAATAAAATAGCAAGTGCTCCACCTAAACTAAATCCTGTCATAACAAATTTAGCATTCTTGTGCTCTTCCAATAAGCTCTCTAGCTTCCTTTTAACTTCATAGAATGCACTTCTTTTCACCATTCCGAATTCGCCTTTTCGACTGGTTTTAGTACTAATTGCCCCTTCAGAATCAGAAGAACTAGCCCATGTGCTTTGTTCTTTATCAGAATCAGAATTTGATGAATATTTGAAATCTCTGTTTTGCCTTTGTAGGTGATATTGGAAATTAGCAGCATTGGCTCTATTGCCTAAACCTATTGCTTCTAAAAATCCTATATGAATTTTTCCAACATTTGGGACCTGATACCAAGAGAAATCAATATCTTTACTCCAATCACAAGCATTAAAAAGTTCTCTGCCTCTAAAACTAATCAATATCAAGTTTGCATCTTTTGGCTTGTCACAGAGTATGAACACTTGGGTGTTGGTTTTCTTTTGATTATCTATCAAAAAATACAATATCAGATATGAATAATGAAAATTAATTAATAATTCCAAGTTCAATTAAATCAAGAAAATAAACTAAATAATAAAATCTTGTGTTTCTTACCATTCCAGCAGTCATAAAAGTCCACAAAATGCATCTGCATATATAAGTATTATACATAATTAAATTAAATTAAAATTTTATATGATTTTACCATAAATTCAATTACTGCAAAATCAAATTCTAAACAATATTATATAAGAGGAGATTGAGAAAAAGAAAGAAATTAAGAAATGCTTGCCTTCCAATGATTATTAATGACACTTTTGACAACTATGGCATTTTCAAAAGCTAATTTTGAAGCCATTATGCAAAGGTCCATGAGAGCTTGATCTCCTAATTCTACTTTAATGTTTGTTTCTGCAGAAACAGAATCATCCATTTGTTTCAGCAAGTTTTCAGATTTCTTGTACAAGTCTATTTTCTCATCCAATTGTCCAATGGCGCTTATAAAAGTTTTTGAACCTCTACGCGGTATCACCAACTTCCCTGTATTATTCCCCCATATTATTATCACAACAATAACTCACAAACAAACCCATACAAATCCATCAAATAAACTGCACAATCGATCAGCTAAAATAAATAGTAAAGAAACTGCATGCCAAGGCGTTTAAGTGCATATTTTTTTGCACAATAAATTCAGAATCGATTCTCTTACGCAGTAAATTCAAAATTAATTCTCTTATATAATATATTCGGAATCAATTTTCCTAAAAACGAATATGAAGGGTTATGGGAGCAAACGACCTCCCATCATCAGTTGTCAGAAACATATACAGAAGGGTGCTTATGACCGCCGATGATGGCCAGCGGTGCAGAGATAGAAAGAGAAAGCGTGAGGTGGAAGAAGAGGAAAAGAAGAGAAAGGGAGCCAGGTAGAGAAGAGGGGACGAGCTGGACGATGGACAGCTGAAGAGCTCGCCCGCGACGATAACACTAGAGATAGAACTATTACTGGCGACAGCAAGAGGTAAAAATTTTATTCTTCTTTTACAATCGCCTGATTCCGCCACTAAATTCTCCTAAATAATATATTCATAATCGATTCATCTCGTGCAGCATATATTAAATGTTAATAATATATAATATATGATAAATACAAAACAATAGCATGGTAGCAGGATATAGCAGTGCATACCACGGAGAAACCTGGTGAGTAACCCAAAGAAGTTACCATTCTCAGAAAGAAGGTTGAGAAATAAATCAACCAGAAAACCAGTGGACATCAATGGCTTGGAAACAAAGGCAAGTGTTCTACGAACAATAATAAACAATATCACATATTTATGATGTGAAGCTACCCAGTTCTTTTCTTCTTCATCAGAGCTATCCAGTAAGAGCTCGAGACCTGTTGTTGTTTTACCCAGCACAAAGTACATGATCAAGCTCCATAGTCCTCCTTTATCTGGGTATAATATCAAATACTTGAATCTATTATTATTATTGTTAGTATTATTATTATAATTTTCTTCAAGATATTTTGGTTTTGTGGTAGACATTACTAAAAATATATAATTAATAATAATTTATATATGTTTATATATCTCTCCCAGTCTCATATATATATATATATATATATATTTCTTGATATTCCAACCACAAGACACTTTCTATTCCTGATCTCTGCACCACATGAGAGTTTCCCATTATCTATTCATAGAGGCTTTTATATGGGTCCAAAAATAAAAGTAAACCATAAAATGGGTATAGGCACATATTATTTGTATTATAATTAATAATCATTTTTAATATATACTTAAAATGATTAGTAATGAGTAATCATTGTTACATTTTATTTAATAAGTGAATAAACTCGTATCCTATGTATTTCTAATGAGAATAAAAAATCAACAAAAACTATATCACATTAGTAAAAATTATAATTTTTTTGAGGGCTACAATATAAAAAAAAATTAAATCTGTATTTATCATAGAGATATATATGTTGTTAGATTATGCGACAACCATCTTTGCTATTGATATTATATAGTGTTTAAATTTAGATAAACTATTATAAGTTAAATGTGACTGTCTAAAATTAAAATTAAATTAATTAGAATCAAACACCACTAATAATAAGACTGTTATATCATTTATTATAATAAAAAAAATGTACCTATCAATATGTAATTTAACCCACAAAATAGTTATTATGTAGTTTTATTAACATTGATATGTTTGTGATTTGCCTAAAAAGAATTAATTTGAATGGATTGAATTAATTATATAGAAATTTTTATTTATTTATTTATTAAATAACTGGCACAATTTTGTCCAATGCTGCAATCATGAATAAATGAAAGTAAAGTGGAGAGATAAGGTGGTGAGAGTCAGAGCAGCTTCCTTACTTAATCTATGGTCAGAATGAAACAACGCTGACAGAATTGTCATTTGGCAACTGAATGCAATTACAAAAAACATTTTCAATCTCTCTCTCTCTCTCTTTTAATTTCCTGTGATTAATAATTCATCTATATATGCCCATATCCTCAATCTATAATGAAAATAAAGTGAATTTTTATTTCATTATTATAAATAATTTCACTTTTTTCATTACAATAATTTTTCTTTAAAATACAAATATAAATTTAAAAAAATATATATTTATCATTAAATTATAACTAAAATTATATAATATCAACACAATCAAATCAATTTAAATACTAAAAATATCAAAACAAAAATTATAAAAACTATATACATTTTTTATGAACTCGCCTGATAAATTTATATAATATTATATAATTATATATATATATATTTATAATATATTATTTTTTTAAAAATATTTCATTTGTTTGATAAATTTATATAATATTATATAATAATATATATTTATAATATATTATTTTTTAAAAAAATATTTCATTTGTTTGAACCCAAATGAAATTTGCTCTAATCCAAAAATATGTGAGTTCAGATTTAAATAAAAAACTGAATTTTAACTTGCTATATCAGTAATATCCAAATTCAATTTAGACCAATGTTAATTAAATTCTCATTTTGAACTTACCAAAGTCATCTCAAGCTATTCAGTTCGACCGAATTCGAACAGTTGTGTGCTGTTCATTATTGATAATAGATAATTTGAAAGTTGGGCTTTGACAAAATAAGTGGGTAATGTGGGAGTGCAAGAATCCTCTAGGAATCGGTACTTGACCCTTACCCCATACTCATTCAGTCATTCTGCAAAAGACTTGTCTCTGTGTCAACTTCAAAACAAACCAATGCCCATATCGTTTGTAGAAAGTACTAACTTTATTTTGATGTGTCCATTTCTGGACCACCTAGCTAGCTGCCCTTAAAACCAATTGAAAATTTCAATTATCAGAATTAATTTAATATATATATATTTTAATTCACAGAAAAAAAATTTATTTATAATATGATTTTTAATAATTAAATCCTAATTAATATGTGTGTGTAGGGGTCTAAATAGAGATTTTAGCCTCCCTAATCATAAAAGATGTTTATATTCAGAGAATATATCAATTAATGTGTTATAACAAAATTGTGATAGTTTTATGGTGAAATATATTGGGTAGCTTTTTTTTTTTTTTATATGCATGTGTTATTTTATGTTGCTCTTTAAAAAAAAAATTCTAATCAATAAAATTTAAGATTATTTATCAACAGGCTTATTGATTAATTTATTATCTTATAATTTTTCTTTTTCATAGGTAACAACAATGTAATGAATATTATATTTAAAAATATTTGATAATTTTATTAGTTATATATAATTTTTTATAGTTTAAAATTACATAATTTTATTTAAATATTATAGATGTAATTTTTAAATTTTTAATGTGAATTTATTTTGCATTAAAAAACAATATAATGAGTCTTTTAATTGGTTGTATGTATTTAGGATTGGCACCTGCCAATTGGTAATGTTTTTAAATTCTTATTCTTATTCGTATTCCTATTTTATTTATTTTGGTACAAGACAAATACTTTTATTTATCAATTAAATCATAATAAGTAGCCTTTCAAGTCCTAAAAAGTTGGAGGACGCAAACCCAAAATTCATATGCTTTCACCTCCATTTTCTTTGAACTTAGAAAGTCTTAGATAAATAAGGGATTTAAAAAAAATCTAAAAAAAAATTCCAAATATATCCATTTTTTTAAGAAATACAAATCCACTATATAAAAAAACTGTAAAATATTTTTAAAAATTGAAAATTAAAAATAAATATTTCAAAAAATATTTTTATTTTTTGTATAATTTTCCCATAAAATGATAAAGTGAGACCATAAATTATGATGGATCCGTTTCTCTGAACATGTAAGTGGAATAGGCCTATTTCAACCCAAACTTGGATGCTGGAGCTAATTGTACTATTAAGGTAAACTGAAAGGCCTTGATGGGCCCAAGAAGGTTTGTTTTGAATTAGGAGAATAACAGGGGCTTTTAACAAAAATACAAAAAAAAAATATTAATGATAATTTTAAATTTACTATATTTATAAATTATTTATCAAAATATCAAAATTTATAAAATATTTATTAAAATACTAAATTTTTATTAATTTACAAAGAGTTTAAATAAATTTATCATATATTTATTATGAATTTATATATTTTATATAGTTTATAATAAATTTATTATAAATTTATAATAAAATAATTAAAATACTCATAAAAAAATTTAAAAAATATAATAAAATTTGTCATTTTTTTAAATAACAGGGCCATAGTTTACTGTCAATTGTAGCCCAAATCCTGAACTGTTGGTCTAATTTACTAGTCTGAACAAAAAAAAATCAACTTAATTTGAAATCGAGATTGGCCAATAAGAGTTCAACCTCGAAGGCCTAAATTAGTGCCAATATCGATCTATAAGAGTTCAGTCTCAGTTTATAATTTTTTGAATAGAAACTAATTCTATAAATTCATATATAAACTGTGGAAATAAAAAAATAAAAATTAATGTATATTTTAATATATATATATATATGTTAAAATTAATATTAAATATTAAATATTTCTAATTATGTATTTAAATTCATATATTTATAATGAAAATTATATTTCAAAAATTTTCATTAATAATAATAATTAATAATAATATTATTTGTTGTTAATAGTATCAACAATAAGTGTTGTGAATTTATTTTTAATTTTAACAATTAATATTATATAAAATTTATGACTTAGATATTTAATTTCGTGAACAATATTATTATTGAAAATTAATAAATTAAAAAAAATTAAAATAAAATTGACATTTTAAGCTCTAACTGGAACTTGAAACCAACCCATACAGTGTGAATGTGAAGCTTAATTAAAACGGTTCTTATCAATTAATATTAAGGTTCAATAACCGAAATAAGCATCTAAACCAATAGGCCCAATTAATCGGCCCATGGCCATTATTAATTATATTCTTTATTAATTTTTTATTTTTATCAGAGATGTTTTTATCTTTTACATAAATGATATTATTAAGGTGATTCTACATGAAATTGAGATTAAAAAAAATATATTAATTAATATATGTATCACCCAAATATTTAGTATTAGATATTTTAGTTATAATAGTATCTAATATACCAATATATGTATGTATGTATGTATGTATGTATATTTGTGACTGTAATGCTCTCACATATTCATCAACCTTCATCAATTCATAATAATAAAAATTCAACCAGAGCATATTTGTATTGCCTGTTCAGTCTTAACTATTGTGTGTGTGTGTGTATTTTTTTAGTTTTTCCAAGCTAGATGTTCAATCCTATTTTTGGCCATTGATAAGGGGAGGTCGTTTACAAGGGAAGTATAAATTATGAGGCTCAGAACTAAATCATGAGGCTAATATGATGAGGGGAACACTTGTAAACGACCTCCCCTCTAAATTTTTAATATTTCAAGGGAAGTATTTGAATTTTTTTTCCTATTTTTTTGAGTGAGATGTCTAGTTTTAGTTGGCTCAATGTCTAGTCAAAGTAACAATTTGATATATATTCTCAATTATCACTTAAGGAGGAATATTAAGATAATTTGAGATGAAAAAAGTACATGAATTAATATATAGTGAGAGACTATTAACTAATACTAATATGTTTGTGTTTATGATTTTAATACTCTTACATATTTGTCAACCTCCTTCAATGCATAATAATATAAAATTTCAACAAATATTGTTTTTACTCTCTATGCCAAATCTTTTTATTGCAATTTAGACATTATTGTTTTTGCTTTAAATGAATAGATTGTCTGGAAAAATGAACACATTTATTTTAAAAAATTGCTGATATGTCAGAACTCAATAATTCTCAGCTTTTATATATATAAATATAGATGAAAGCACAATGTCTCAATTACAATTTAAAGCAAACATGGCAATCTATATCCACTTGAAAGTCAACATTATGATTACTTTTTTTTTTTTAAGTCGTTATAAAAAATTATACATATTATAAAATCATTAAAATAAATTTCAATTAAAATTTTATTTTAATAAAAAATAGAATATTTTTTGCTATTTGTTTTAGAAAGAGGAAAACAACAACAAAACAAAGCTAAGTAGCACTGTTACTATTTACCGCAACGCCATCAGTGATTCTCCAGCTAAAGACTCTGCAGCATCATCACCATTAAACGTCTTGATCACCATATTTCTTGCTATTTAAAGAGTGAAATGACACACCATTTAATATAATCCAGGTTTTTTTTAAAATATTACAACTAAGAGAGGGAAAAATTAAACTTAAATTATTTAAATAAAATATATTTATTACCAGATTAAGTCTCGGTGTATAATATACTACTATTATTAATGAGTTAAATAATAAAATGAAAATATAATAATCTTAATGATAATGAATTAATTGAGACTGTTTTAGTACATTTAGAGTAAATTTTAATGAGAATATAATAATAATTTAATATTTATGAATGAGTTAAATACACCAATTTTCAGAGATAATAAATTATTAACTGTGATAAACATAAATACACATTAAATTAACAACTAGATTTTAATTATGTTTTAAATTAATATTCTTATTGAAATAAATGAAATTAACATGATGCACAACCGGTGAATTTTGAATGAAAAAATATATGTGCAATTAAAGTTTATTATAATTTTCCAAAATGGAGCGAATTTGATAAAATAAACACACACTCAAAATTTTATTAAGTAAAAAAAACACAAATTTTATAAATATCACAAGATAAAAATTTCATAATTGAAATCTATTATGCATTAGCTTATTAAACTAATTCAAACTATCGCTTGAAGTTTTTAAAACTCAATTTTTAAATTATGGATTTGGTTGAAGATTAAGTTAAAAATTTTAAATTTTTATGATTTTATTGTAAGATTGTTCAATTACGAGAAATTATCGTTTCTTTGTTTGGAGAAAAAGTTAAAAAAAATTAAAAAGAGAAAATTTCAAAAAAAATTTAAAATTTCAAGCTTCCTACCCACAACCAATTTGTGAACAAATTGATAATTAACATACAATAGGCAATTAGAATCGTTCAAAAAATATATTCTATAATTTTTTTTCAAATGAATCCTAATTTAATTTTTTCAATTATAAAATATAAAAAAAGTTATCGTTATATAATAAATTTGCCGTTACAAATAGGATATGTCTAATTGAAATAATAGTTTTATTATATATATATTTTTTAAAGAACCAAAGCCGAATATTCTTCACATTGAATGTGAAACCATAACCATTATTTTTATTTCTGTAATTATTAATTAATCATTTACCTAAAGCAATCATGCATGTGACCAACCGGATCATGTATATATATATATGTATGTGTAATTATACACATCGCATTTTTTTAGGTGTCGCTATTAATAATGTAGAATTGAAAAGTTTTAAGAGGCTAATTACAAAAGATTATAAAATCACTTGTTTTATTGAATTTGGAAACTTTACTAACAAATGGCCCGTGTGAGTATTTTGACACTCTCATCATTTAAGTAAGAGATTGTAAGTTTGAACTTTGTTAATAAAGTTATTATTTACTGAGAGTACTTATCTTTTAAAAGACCGACCTAATAAGAATATAATTAGTCCTTAGTTGATTATCACCAAAAAAAAAACTTCAAGTGATGATAATAGAAGCAATAATAAAAATACCATCTCCGTTTCAATTTCTTTTTATACTAATACAAAAAAATTCCAAAAATATAGATTTTTAGCGATAAATTATTTTGAGTCAAATTAAATTAATAGTTAAGTTACTTAAAATTTGTTTATATATATACATTTAATAATGCCCTAATTTTATAAATTTAGTTTTGATTTATTTATATATATAAATTAAATTAAACATAAATGATATTTATTAATTTTTTGAAGCTGGGCTTATTAATATACGTGAGGAGCTATTCCAAGAATTTAAATCTATAGGTGAGTTGCAGATTTTTGGTGATGCTTCCTAATAACACATATTTAGTGCTCCCCACCTCTCATGATAGTTAAATGATATGATTGGATTTTATATGTTATTTTTTTATTGTTCTTTAGGTACATTATTGATATTTTAGGTGCGACATCATATTTAATTTAAGTACATTATTAGATTTTGTTATTATTTGGGATAATTATTTTTTAATAATTTTGTACATTTTATGATTTTTTATAAATTTAATTATTTTTATATTTAGATTTTATTAAAATTGTATTTATTATTATATTTTTTAATAACCCAAAATTACTATATTATTTGATTTTTTAAAAATATTATAACTTTAGCAATAGACAGCTTGGTCGTCACTAATTTACATAATATGGTATGAGTATAACAAACATAGGTTTTTCCCTCGAAAAGTAGCAACGGCAAGCAATCGCAACGTGATTGCAAAGTTTTCACCATTTTATATGCTTTGCCTTCTTTTTTTGCGTCAAGTTGTTATAAGTTTCATAAGCTTTACTTAGCTATAGCCATGAAACTGTCATAAAATTAACGACGAAGACGATCACAATATTATCTTCAATGTTTTCCTAATTCTTAGATTTCATTTCTCTTATTTGCAATAGGCCATCACAAATTTCACATGGCTTCAACTGCGGGCAAGTATCCATTGCAAAGTGAACGATGAACGCCCATCACAAACGCATTGAAAATTTTTTGCCAGTTTTTGGACTTTCTTCTTTTTTCTTGTTTAACAACAATTGTTTCCAATGCGAAATGTGCATTAGGCTATGCATTCTGTTGCAAATATTAGCTACCATCTAAATAGCTACTACATTTTTTCCATCATAATGCCATCGCTAATTGTGTTTAACGATGGTTTTTTCAAAACTTAGAACCAGATTTTTTTTTATCGCTAATCATTGAATTTCTTGTAGTGAATTGTGTTGAGTTTCTGATTACTTATATTTTGATATCTAGTGTTCTGTTGTGCTGTGGTCTCACCACATAAGAGTTTCTTGTAATACAAATGTTGTTATCTACTGTATATCAGTAGTAAGAATTAACTATTAAAATATATAGTTGTAATCATTTTAATAATTATTAATTATAATATAAATAAATATGCCTACCCATTTTATAATTCACTTTTATTTTTGGACCCATATGAAAACCTCTATAAATAGACAATATGGGAAACTCTCAAATGGTGCAGAAAACAGGAAGAGAAAGTGTCTTAGGGTTAGAATGTGGAGAAATATATTTGAGACTGCGAGATAACAAGACATAAATTATTATTAATTATATGTCAGTAATGTCTACCATAAAACCAAATCTTAAAGAAAATTATAACAATACTAATAATAGCAACAAATTCAAGTATCTGATACTATACCCAGATAAAGGAGGACTATGGAGCTTGATCATGTACTTTGTTTTGGGTAAAAAAACAAGAGATCTCAAGCTCTTACTGGATAGCTCTGAGGAGGAAGAAAAGAACTGGGTAGCTTCCCATCGCGGATTTGTGATATTATTTATTATTGTTCGTAGAACACTTGCCTTTATTTCCAAGCCATTGATGTACGCTGGTTTTCTGGTTGATTTCTTTCTCAACCTTCTTTCTGAGAACGGTAACTTCTTTTGGTTGCTCACCAAGTTCCTCCATGGTATGTACTAACACATCCTGCTATTTCTATTGTTTTGTATTTATCATATATTATTATTGACATTTAATACATTCCCAAAAAAGAAAAATCAATTTTGAATCTATTATACAGGATCGGTCTGCAGTTTCTTTACTATTTATTTTAGCTGAAAGATTATGCAGTTTAATTTTATGGGTTGTCTGTGAGTTATTGTTGGATGATAATATGGGGGAATAATGCAGGGAAGTTGGTGATACCACGTAGAGGTTCAAAAACTTAATTATATAAGCTTCATTGGACAATTGGATGAGAGAATAGACTTATACAAGAAGTCTGAATACTTGCTGAAACAAATGGATGATTCTGTTTCTGCAGAAACAGACATCAAAGTAGAATTAGGGGATAAAGCTCTCATGGACCTTTGCATTATGGCTTCAAAATTAGCTTTTAAAAATGCCAAAGCTGTCAAAAATGTCATTAATAATCATTGGAAGGCAAGCATTTCTTTCTCTTTCTCAATCTCCCCTTATATAATTATTATTTAGAATTTGATTTTGCAGTAATTGAGTTTACTGTCAAATTATATAAAATTTAATTTAATTCAATCATGTTAATATATGCAGATGCATTTCGTGGACTTCTATGACTGCTGGAATGGTAAGAAACTAAATTTAATTTATTTAGTTTATTTTTCTTGATTTAATTTAACTTGGAATTATTAATTAATTTTCACTATTCATCTGATATATATATATATATATTTTGAACTACAGCTGACACTTTTTTTTTTTTGCTAAAAGTGTAAGATTTTATTGATAATGAATGTATGGAGAGCCCATACAATCAGATAATAAAATACATCTCAACAAACGAGGCAAAGAAAGAAAATCAGCAAAACAAAAGCTATTGTTGTGTAACTGACTGTGTAACGCGAAAAAGTGAGCGGCTTGATTAGCTTCTCGGTAGATATGACAGATGGAACTGTTCGAATTATGCAGCATCTGTTTAGATTTGAATATTTGAGATGAAGGATGGAAATCATGTTGAGCAGTAAGGAGGCCGATGAGAATACTCGAATCACTTTCAACTTGCATATTGGTGAAATCCGCATCCAAGAACCATTGAAGACTCATATAAAGAGCTGACAATTCTGCGGAGAGAGCATCGCGAGCTTGAAGAATGAAAGAAACACCTCGTATGAACTGACCCGAAGGATCCCTGAAAACCGCACCTGCATTTGCTGAATGAGAAGTGAATGAAGCGTCAAAATTGAGTTCGAAGAAAAGCGTCAAAATATATATATATTGATAGATAATCAGAAGAAAAGCAACACTCAGGTGTTCATACTTTGCGACAAGCCAAAAGATGCAAACTTGATATTGATTAGTTTCAGAGGCAGAGAAATTTTTAATGCATGTGATTCGAGTGAAGATGTTGATTTTTCTTGTTGTTTCTAGAATAATATTTATATCATAATTTTATTTCATTAAATAAATTTTAAGAATTAATTAGGGGTATATATGAAAGAATATGAATAAAAAAATATAGTTAAATTAACTTAATTAATTTTTTCTTTAACTTTGTGAAATAAAAATAAAATTATAATTTTGAGACAGAGGAATTATATTATATTTTGAATTTTTGATAAGTAAATTATATTTTGTGTTGATATGGGTATTAATTTAATAGTTACAAAAAAAAAATAGGCTTAATATATAAATTTACACATATATTTATAAAAAATAACCTATTAAATTTTTATTCTTTGCATTTATCCTGTAACACACTTTTAAATTTTAAAAATGATATTTTTATACTCTTGACTCAACTGAAATAATGCGTATGCTTTTAGCGTGGATAATAGGGTGCGTGAAGAATTCTTTTATGTTTCCATTTATAAATAATAGAAACACAATACAATTTCAATAAACAATTTAAAAAAATTGATAAATAAATTTTAATCTATAAAAAATTAAAAACCTAAAATGGGTTGGAATCAAATTGAAATAGTATGATTATTCTCTCCCAACATCGACATCAGCGGCGACATCTTCTTTATGCTTCTCCAAATTGCTTAAATCTTCTTTCAATTTTTTTTTTCAACTTCTCCATTTGCTTCTCCCAATTTCTCACAGCTTCTTGGAAATCAACCTGTGTTTCTTTCTTCATTTTGTTAAGCGCCGTCTAAATCTCAGCCCTTCCCTTACTCTTCTCAACGCTTTCCCCAAATTTTGACACCCACAAATTAAAGGACACTTGAAATTGTTGTCACTGTTTTTGTTGCTTCTATACATTTCCTTGAACCCAATTTGTATATTGGTAAGTTAGTGAAATGGATTTAATGCAAAATAAATCTGGTCTGTCTCTTGGGTTTCACTTGCAGTCATCTTTGAAACCAATTTCTTTGCAATTGCTTGATAAAAAAGAGGATAGCCCAATTGAGATAGATGAAAATTAGGGGGAAGAAGAAGAGAGTTTTAGTGTTTTAGGACATCCAATGTGTATAAGAGCAAGAGGCAAAGAGATGGTCAATCATCGTCTTCATCTTCATCATATCCTGATCCACCGAAATATCACTCCCATCGATATAATCAACATCAATAGTTTCGAGTATCTGGGGCTCAACCAAATGACCAACATGAACTCAAGCAATTATAGGGATTGAAATGGCGCTTTTTATCTCTTTGATGAGAGATGGGTCAATCATTCGCCTAATTCCTGGATGAATTGTTTCCACTATAATTATAAAGCAAGCACTAGCTTCTTAGTTACTTCAAAAATTGCCACGCCGTGAGGCATCTGAGCTAAACCTACTTTAATGGAAAATGGATTCTTAAAATTTGTAATGGTGCTGCTATTGTAGACAATCACAGCTCCGTCCCCTTCTATTAATTTGTTGAAATGCCATATAGAGCAACGAACCAAATGGACTAAACAAATAGAATAAAAGTGATATTGAATTGCTTAGCTTTGGTTTTGTTGCATATGCTCAGAGATTATAGAGAAACCACAAGCAAGAAAGGTTAGACCGGGAAAGTTGGAAGTATTGAAAAAATCAAATGAAAATTTGATGTCTGCAGCGCGTGTATCACAGGTCCAAGGATGAGCTGAGAAATAGCTCAGGTGAGATCATATTATTATCATTCTAAAAATATAAAAGTATGCCATAAGACGCAAAATAGATGAATTTAATAATTTTTTTTAAGTGTAAATTTATGTATTAAGTAAAAAAATATAGGTATAATTTATGAGTGAATTATAAATATATATATATAAATATATATATTTATATATACGTATATGATGTCAATCACGTAATAATATTTGTTAACAAAAAAAAAAGTACATAATAATAATATATTTAATATACTTCATCTCTTTCAAATTAATAAACACATTTTTCTTTTTTGTTTATTTTAAATTATAATCTAATTTTCACTTTAATAAATTAATTAATGTGTTACTCGTAATCATATATATATATATATATTTAATATATTATTAATGTGTTACATCCCACCCAAGATCAAGAATCTAGATGGAGAGTTTTGACTGGGTGTGCTCCCACATAAGACCAGCCATCGAGGAGAACAGTACTAATTGTAGCTTCTTTTTTTTTTTTGACACTAGTACTAATTGTAGCTTTTAAATTATAAACAAATATTAAAGAAATTATTATATCCTCTTAATTTTATAAAAAATAATTCTAATAAATTAAAATACCCTTAATTATTTTATTAATATTTTCTATGTACAGTTAAAATCATCAGTTTTTAACTCATATATACTTATTAAAAATTATTAAAATTTTTAAATATTATATAAAATTATTTTAAATAAATTAAAATATTATTTATTAATATTAAAACTATTATGTTTTCACTTTAGTACTTAAATTAATTTTTTCAATTGTGTAAATGAAAATTCGTGATGAACAAATTTTTTTTATAAAAATAATAATTTTAGCGATAGGAATATTAAAATTATTATATTTTCACTCCAATAATTGAATCATTAGAAATTTTATAAAATTTTAGTGGGATATTTTTTTTTAAAGTGAAAATTTTATTAGGACAAAGCAAATATTTAACTAATAACTATGATGCACATGATGCAAATTGAATGTTTAAATAACAAATTAACATTAAATTAATAACCATGATGTACATTAAATTAATAACTAGATTTTTTTTTTGTTTTAAATTAAGTTAAATAATCAAAGCTATAAATATATAGATTCTTGGAGACTTTGAGAAACTGCAGTAAGTGAAAAACTATACTCCCCATTCAATTTCTGTTTTTTTTTTTTTTGTTCTTTATCAAGCTAACAGCACCCTGCAGTCTTGAGCATAGTTTTGCGTAATACTTTGCCAAAAAACCAGAAGAAGAAGAAGCCTAATAATTCAGCCATGGCTGCTGCTGCTGCTACTGCTACTGCAACTACTACTACTCCATCTTTTCTTATAGTGGACCCTAAAAAGGGAAGAAAAAGAGACTTGTTTATGTACTTTGTAACAAAAAACACAGAGTGGAATGAGTTTCTTAGATAGCTCAGAAGAGGGGATTAAGCGTATGGCAGCTGTTCATCAATGATGGACTTTATTGGTCTCCATTACCATTAGATTGATCCTTCACTTTATCGATACACAATTGAAGTACACTGGTTATTTGGTTGATTTTGTTCTCAACTTCATTTCTCAAAACAATGGCTTTTTTGGCATACTCTCTAACCTTCTTCGTGGTAAGTATAAACGAAACTAGTGTTGCAAAACTTGCAAATTTTCATCAGTAATAATATGATTTTAAACTTGCAGGAAAGCTTGTGATACCGAAAAGAGGAACATAAAATTTTGTTAGTACTATTGGCCAATTGGATGGGCGAATAGATCTTTTCAGAACTGTAAATCTGGCAGAGCAAGCAGATGACTCCATTTCTGCAGATGTAAATAACACAAAATCAGCATTAGGAAATCGATATCTCATGGACCTTTGTATTATGGCTTCTAAGCTTGTTTACGAGAATGAGAAAGTTGTCCAAAATGTTGTCGATCGTTACTGGAAGGCAAGCACTTCTCATCATTCTTGAATTAATTTTTGGCTTAAGTCCAAATACACCACTGTATTATAACGAGAATCATACTTAGACGCTTGATGTTTTTTTTAAACATTTGTGCTTTCTTTTTAAAGAAAAAAAATGAGCCAAATAGGCTCTTGTCATTACATAATGCTTTTTTTTAACTGCAAGCTGACATTATGTAACGACGAGAGTCTATTTGGTTTTTTTTTTTAAAGTGACAAATGCTTTAAAAAAATAAGACTCTAACTGAGATTCTCGCTACAGGAGTGTATTTAGACCTTAAGCAAATTCTCTCTTAAATTAAGATATATATATGAACATTAATTTCATAACTTCTAACCAATTATTGCAACTTTGACAAAAAAAAAAAAAAAAAAACAGATGCATTTCGTTGCCTTCTACAACTGCTGGAAGGGTAAGAAATTTCTTGATTAAAACACAAGTTCTTCCAAATGTGAAATATCCATGTTCATAGTCTTCTTCAAATTTTCTTGATTTGATAGAATGTCTAAAGGAAAATGATACCCAAGTGTTCGTATGTTGTGACAAGCCAAAAGATACAAGCTTGATAGTGATAAGCTTTAGAGGAACAGAGCCTTTTTGTGCATAAGATTGGAGTACAGATTTTGATTTCTCCTGGTATGGAATTCCAAAAGTGGGAAAAGTCCATATTGGATTTTTAGAAGCCATGGGTTTAGGAGATAGGAAAAATCCTGCCACTTTCCAAACTCACCATAAAAAAAATCAGACTAGTCTCTTTCATTTAATTCTGAGGAGGCTATCGCAAAAGTATCAAAACAGAGTGCTTATTATGCAGTAACATTGAAACTTAAGAACTTATTAGAAGAGCACAAGAATGCTAAGTTTGTAGTTACTGGACATAGCTTAGGTGGAGCACTTGCTATTCTACACCCTTGCATTCTGGTAGTACAGGAAGAAACAGAGATTCTACAAAGGTTGATAAATATATACACATTTGGGCAGCCAAGAATTGGGAATCCACAGTTTGGGACTTTCATGGAATCACATTTAAACTATCCAACTTCTTAATACTTTAGAGTTGTTTACTGTAATTGTTGAGAAAATCGCTATTTTTCCGCCCCTCGGACTGTCTTTAAGCAGGAATAAATGAGAAAATAAAATAACAATTGAAAAATTAAAGAGAATAAAGACACAAAGATTTAACGTGGAAAACTCCCAAATAGAGAAAAACCACGGCCGTTGTCTAACGACAACAAAGAAAAATATTTACTATATGGAAATTGTTACAACCACAAATACAAAATATTTTTCTACCCGACACCCAAAACACCCCCAATATTTATACTCCAAGAGCTCAACTCTAATCTCTAATATAAAACACTTGTTGTGTTTTGGTATATATAAAACCTTAAGTATTGGTTTCCTTTTATAGAAGAAATCCCTCCCTTATTCTTCTTACATTCCCGATGTGGGATTGTAATACATCCCATTATATTTTTTTTTAGTCAACAATCACGGCTAACAATCTCTGCCTTGACAAAAATAATAAAAAAAAAACAACATTGCCTATTACCGACAATCATAATTCTAATAACAAGAATTATCATACTCCACCATAAAAGAGTATACACACTTGAAATTACTTCACAAACTCCAAGAATTTTCCACCGGCCATGTCGAGATCCCGCTAATAGTTTATGGTGTAACCCTCCTGTTGACTTTTCCGAGAGTTCATTAGCCATCGACATAATTTTTTCACCACGCACCTTGCATCAACTGTCAACCAATGTAGCGCGTATTTTCGTGGACCAGCTACCAATAATCCGTCCTCTTCCATGGCATCTCAACGGGTAGCAATCATGCCATGAAGACACACATCTCTCAACTACACAGAGAACGCATCATCTCCTTCGCCACAGGAGATCACATTGGTAGCAACAACGTTAGAGCTTCTAGCCGAATCAGCTCCACCGTTCTGGCAATCCTTTCTCACATGTCCAGTTTGACCACAATCTCAGCAGACAACTTTTCTCTTTCCAGAGCTTTTGTTCTTTTTCTTGCTACCGACAGACAAAGCTGAATCTTCATATGTTTTATTTTCCATTTCATTCAATCTTCTCTCCTCAGTAATTAACTTACTAACCACATCCGCATACACCACTTCCTTACTACTATATTTTAAAACAGGCTTCATATGCTCATATTTCGAAGGAAGTGACAGGATGAGTCGGAGAGCTTTATCTTCATCTTCGGTTCTCACTTCTAGAGTTTCCAACTCATAAACGATGCTGTTAAGGACACTCAGGTGATCTAATAGCCTTGTACCTTCCTCCATTTTCAACGTGTGAAATTGCTCTTTCAAATATAACCTATTGGATATATTTTTTCCTTGGTACAATTCTTCCAATTTCTCCCACAGCTCCTTTGTCGTGGACAATCCAACCACATTAGCAAGAACATTTTTTTTTAGACACATGCAGATTTGACTTGCCGCCTTTAAATCTAGCTCACTCCATTCTTCGTCGCTAATTTTGAATTTTCCTGAGTCTCTACTTGTCGGTTTACCCTACAAAACCTTATGCAGTCCAGACTGGATCAACACATCTTTGACTTGCACTTGCCACAGTGCAAAATTCATTCTCCCGTCAAATTTCTCAATATCAAATCTCATCGTTGACATGCTTACTTTGTGCTAATAAAGGACTAGAAATAAACAATTACACCAGGTAAATTTCCAGGTAAAAGGAGGAATCACAATGGTCTCACTTAAAATCCACTTGCCTTAGACTAAATTCGTGTCGTTTGACAGAATTTACCTAGACATGTAATTATTTATCTCACCACCAATACTCAAGCACACCAAAGCAAAACGGCTCCACCTCCACCAGCTCCAAAGGCTCTACCAGCTTAAAAACAAAAATAATTTTTTAACAAAAATCTTTTCTGATGTGGAAGATCAGACCAAGCTGCAATCACCGAGCATACTAAGATTTTTGACAAAAATTATAACACCTAAGCTCTGATAACACTTGTTGGGAAAATCGCTATTTTTCCGCCCCTCGGACTGTCTTTAAGCAGGAATAAATGAGAAAATAAAATAACAATTGAGAAATTAAAGAGAATAAAGACACAAAAATTTAACGTGAAAAACTCCTAAATGGAAAAAAAATCACGGCCGTTGCCTAATGACAACAAAGAAAAATATTTACTATGTGAAAAATTGTTACAACTACAAATACAAAATATTTTTCTACCCAACACCGAAAACACCCCGAATATTTATACTCAAAGAGACTCCAAGAGCTCAACTCTAATCTCTAATATAAAACACTTGTTGTTTTTTGGTGTATATAAAACCTTAAGTATTGATTTCCTTTTATAGAAGAAATCCCTCCCTTATTCTTCTTACATTTTCGATGTGGGATTGTAATACATCCTATTATATATATATATTTTTTTAGTCAACAATCACGGCTAACAGTAATGACATGGTTCCTAGGGTATCTTTCGATGATAAAATCTTTGCCTTTAAGCATTTTGGAACTTGTCTTTACTATAACAGCCGATACTTTCGACGTGTAAGTACTTAATCATTTGCATTCGTCTTTAAATTGTTGTTTTTTCACTTATCATTCAAGAAACTTGTTTATTCTTGTTGTTTTTTTTTGCTTCTATGCTTTCAGACTTACAGTCTTCCACTTAAAATTAGATCTAGTTGTTGTATTAACCAAACTTTTCTGTAATTTGGATTTGATAGTTTATGGATGCCTTTGTTTCTTCCTTTTAAGCTTTTTTGGGGGCTTTGGATTTGCATATTGTATTAGTAATTTTTATGTTTTATTTTAATAAAATGTGATAAAGAGAAATGCTGGTTAATTGGGGACATATAACTACTATAGAGTGGTTTATTGTAATATGATATTGTTAGCATTTTGGTAGCAATATCATGGATCCTTCCTAATATATATGCTTTTCTTGTTCTTTTCCAATCTGAAATTTTTGGCCCAACTCCACTCTTCAAGTTTAAAGTCCATAATCATTAATTGAGTCTTCTCTAAAACTTCAAGGTCATCCGTATAGTTAAGGGCTTTTGACAAAAATATAAAAAAAAATTAAAAAAATTTTAAATTTATTATATTTATAAATTATTTATTAAAATATCAAAATTTATAAAATATTTATCAAAAGTTTAGATTTTTATTTATTTACAATAAATTTATCATAAGTTTATTATTAATTTATAAATTTTACAAGTTTATAATGAGTTTATAATAAAGTGACTAAAATTTTTTTAATAAAAAAATAAAAAATTAAAAAAAATATGATAAGAGGTATATTTTTTTTATAATTAACAGTTAACTTGGCTTGATCTTCAAGATCTTTAGGCTTCGTTAACCGTTGGAGTATTAAAGCTTCCTTCACCGAGTGGGCTTCTTCATAAATTGAGCTCCATCTTGAATCGTTTGGTCTTGGATTCCTTCTAAAATATAAATGGCACTTATTTTTCTTGTTCTTTTCCACTATGCGATTCTTTTCCAACTTGGCCACCTCCAACAGATATTGGGCGTAGGATGCCTATTTAAATTTTTTAAGTAATTGGTAACATAATTTGTTGTATGTTTATGTATGAAGAAAATTACAGGAGGCAGCCATACCCAAATTAAGGAGCAGGTGCTCCATAATTTTCAGGGTAAGTGGATTAGTTTTCCTTGGAATTTGTGCCCATGGTCCCATAGATTATGTTAACTTTATTTATGTTAACTTTATTAGGCTTCCAAAGGAAAATCCTTCGTCAAAACCTTCTTACACACAAATAATATTATGGGAAAATTACACTACTTATCAGATTTTTTTTTTTACCTCTTTCAGGGGATATTTTGATTATTTTATAAAATAAAGGATAAATATAATAAATTTATAAAATTATCATGTATATAATATATTTTATTTTTTCATCTCTGTTGTTATCAGTATTTTCAAAATCAAATTGGACCTGTCGGTTGAATAGATTTAATTGAAAATTATATTTGATTTAAAAAATATTAAAAAATAAAATATTAAAAAATTAGTCAAATCGATCAAAATTGATAAGTCGATTAAACTGGTTTAAATCAGACCGAATCATTTTTCTAATTTTAAGTATTAGATTAAAAATCAAAGAAAAAATTATATTTTTTCTTTAATAGTATTGATTTTTTCTTTAATAAAAATCAAAGAAAAAATTGAGATTCATTTTTTTTATGTATTAGATTTAATATATGATTTTTAATCGATAAATTATATATTTTTTATTATTTTAAAATTTCTATAATTTTAAATTTTTTATTAATTTTATAACTAAAATATTTATAATATTATTATATTATTAAATCTAAGTAAATCTGATTAAACCGATTAAATTATAAATCAATTACTTATCCAATTTAATATATGGTCTGATTTAAAAAACATTGATCGGTGCTTATTAGGTTGGTGTTTGTTCTTTTGCTTAAGCCGTTCCAGCTGTCAATAATTATTTATATCTATTCATTGAATAAAATAATGAATCATACGGTTATGAACAAAATTATGAATCATATGATAATAATATATGTTTTCTCTTATTTTTCTTAGGAATGACAATAAGTCAAAATGAAATGAAATTTTCAATTATTTCTTTCGTGATTATTTATAGAGAAAAGATCATTCATTACCCTAATGATAGTTGTCAAGAAAATTTATTTTGAATGGCAAAAGCCAAAAAATAAAAATTTTCATATTTTCAACTTGTTTTTATTAATTTTATATTCTGAATGATTTAATTTGATTTATTTTTTATTTAAATAATATTATAATATTATTAAAATTTTGTATGAGTATTTGCTTTTCTACATATATTTTTATTAGGTCGTATTGTTTGGGTATGTTTGGAATGATTTTTTATTTTTTATTTTTAATTTATTTTTTTGAAAAAAAAATCAAAATATGTTTAGTAATATCATCAAGTTTTAAAATTTTCTAATTAAATAAAACATGATTCAAGCTAAATATGTAATACATACAATATAATTTTGAGAGTTTTGATTTTAAAAAGATATTATATATTAATAAAATTCCTTTTTTATATAAAATATTTTATATCAATAAAATTCTTTTTTTAGTCAATAATTTTTTTTATATTATCTTTTTTAAAATTTTTTATTTTAAATATATAAAAATTTTAATAATTATGATATATAGTTTTTAACAACATAAAACATATTTTTAAAAAATATAAAACAAAAACTAAAAACAATTTTTATTAAAAAATAAAAAATCTAAAAAAAAAAAACACATCCTAATTTCTCAACATGCTAATAATGGATATTGAGAATTATTTATGAAGAAAACAACAAATTTGGCTTTTTCTCCTTAATTACAATTACACATTTTCTATTTCTTTTTTTTTTTTATTGGAAATTTGGAGTTCTAATGAAAATAATAATAAAAGTTTACCAGTTGATAGCTGTAGACTCTTAATTTTAATCCTAAGCTTATTCAATCTCAATTAATGAAGATTTAAATAATTATCGGTCTATTTTTAAGACTTTAAAGCATATTTCGTGCTTTTAATTAAATTGGTACCACTCTTATAATTGCTAAAATAAGTCCGAATAAATTTTAAAATAAAAGAAAAGTGGATCCGAGCTAAAATCAGAGGCAAGTTGGCCCGGGTATGCCCAGTTTATCACAAGCCCATGCCTAAATTGTTTTCTTATAAGTATAGATTTTAAGAACCTGAAGAGTGGTCGGCAATTTTTAGCAAAGAAAGCAACACTAAGCAATAAAAATTAACAAAAAGCATCCGCATGCCAAAGGCAATAACCAACCACTGTTTTTATCTTTGCTCTGTCAAAAGTAACAATTGGTACAGGCAAGCAGCTTGGATTAGTCTATTCAATTTGGTGGAGCCTTCAACGTATGTTTTATTTCCTAAACTCAACTTGTTTAAAGCACACAGTAGCTAGATTATTTTTCATATCTTAATTTATTTGTTTTGATTATTATTTTAATTCAAGAGTTTAATCGCTGAAATCTTAATTGTCATTTCATAAAACCAAAAATCAATCCCGTAAACCACCAAAACCTTAAACCAATTTTATCTAGTAGCTAAACCTTGATCCTTAAAAACCCTAAAAACCAATTTTTCAAACTTTAAAATCCTAGCCATACTAATCATATTTTCTCAAACCCTAATTCAAATACCTTAAACCCTAGATTCTAAAATCCTGATCTATTATTTCTAAATCCTAGTTTTTAAAATATCCAAACCCTAGCCCTTTATTTTCTGAAACCCGAATACCCTAAACTTGTTTTAAAAATTGTTTAGTTTTCTGGAATGCTGTAAACAAGCTTATGATTAACAAAGCTTGGTATGATCTAGATCCACAATTAATTTTTAAAATTCTATAATTGACCTAACTAGTTGTGAGCTCATTTAAGAAGAGGTTTGTAATTTGAATAAAAAATGATTTTATTTTAAAGCTTATTGTAAAAAGATTTGTTTAAAATGAATTTTGAGCTTTTTTTTATTAGGGTCATGAGGTAAAAATAGTTTTATTTCAAAAGCCCATTGTGAAAAGATTCGTTTGAAAATAGATTTTGGATTTTAAGCTTAGACCATGAGGTAAAAAGAATTTTGATCTATCTTAAAAGGATTTTCATGTTCAAAGACCATTTTGAAAAGTTTTTAAAAATAGTTTTGGTCTTTTAGGCTTAAAAATCATTTTGGGCTTACATTGTAGTTAACTCATATTAGGAAAAGAATAAACCAAATAAGTCATGGTTCAAACTAAGATATATCAATTACAGTCAAACAACAAGCATTTGGGTAAAAAACTTAAAAGAAGTAACTAGGCCAACTACATAGGCTTTAGCCTTTAGGTTGAAAAGCTTAAGTTCTCATAGCAAGTATATATCAAATGGTACGAGACTATGGATGGTAATACCATGCTCGATCTCCATACCTTGAATGAAAGTATGATATCCCTTACATAATACAACACGGATAAAACGGACGTCCTAACTCACGTATACAATGCAATCTAATATGATGCAATGGACAATATCATAATAAGAAATAATATAATAATATAAAGACTAACAGAATTAACTTTTCTTATTCCCAGTGGAGTCTCCATTATGAGCGGGAATTTTTGCTCCCACTCCCAGTAATGAACCTGACGTTATGGGGGTGCTGGGCCACTTCTCACATTCTCCATGCGTATATAACTTTTCGAACTCAATAGGAGGTTAGAGATTCCTTAGGAATCAAGTCATCCACCATTTTCTATTTTTTTGTTCGTCTGGGTGGCGACTCTATTTCTCCATGTTTAGGTCCGTGTTCTCTAAAACCCTGAGTCTAACTGTGCCGAAGTCACAATAATTATTTCATCGGAAGTGAAGGTGAAAACCCATGCTAATAGTAACGATGTTACTTTTTTTTTAAAAGGGTTAGAGTTTTATTAATTCAAAGTTAATAAATTTGTAAATGATTAAGGGTGAGATGTTAAATCTAATAATATAATAATAAATACTTTTTTATAAATTTAAATATAATAAATTTGTTAATCTAATAATACAATAATTTTTCTAATAAATGCTTTTCAATTTAAATGATTAAGGGTGAGACGTTAAATCTAAAACAATCTCAAATTTCAATTGAAAATCATTAGAATTTATTTTTGAATTTTATATAGAAAAATTATATTATACATATTTTTAAAAAAATCTAACTATTTCTATATCTATCTATTATACTAAATGTATATTGAATATATTTTTTCTTAAATTAGACTATACCTTTTTATATTTAAAATGGGTATTTTTAAAATTAAAAAAAAATCCTAACCTAAAAAAGAGGAGAGAATATTTTAGAATAAATTACACTTTGTACCACTCTTTTAACTTTTTTAAATACCATATATTTTTTGTATAACTTTGATATATTAAATATATATATACAATATATATCTTTAAAAATAGAGTATAACTTTAATATATTAAATATATACTAAAGAAATATCCCCTAAAAAAGGAATATTTTTAAAATTAAAAGTTGAAAAAATAGTATTTTTAAAATTAAAATTGAAAATAGGGTATTTTTTAAAATACTTTTATTTTAAGATATTTTTAAAAAAACTCCAATATTTTATAAAGGCCCATGCAATTTTCAAATGATTCTTGACATTAAATATGAATTATAACCCAATTAAAGTAATAATAAACAAATTTGTAGTTTTGAAATGTACTACATTATAAGATTTAATTATGTAATAATAATAATAATAATATTTTTTTCATTCCATTAAAATATTTATTTTTATAAAAAAAATTATTCATCTTAAATTATCACTTTATAAAATAAAAAAATTAATTAATTTTTTAATTATATTCTTATTATTAATAACTTAATAAATAAAATAAAAATATAATATTAATAATTTAATAAAAATATTTTTAATTTATTTAAAATAATTTTATATAATATTTAATAAATTTAATAATTTTTTTAATAGATTTATATGAGCTTAGAGAGTCTATTTTAGCACGACGAAAACAGTAATTTAAAATAATTTCAGGTCAGGCAATACCTTGCTGAGGATCAAAGAATCCAGCAAGTAATGGAACAAAGAAGATCAAAAATCAATTGAGAAGAGCTGTATTGGAAAATGCAGAGAGCATTCAATCATCTCTCCCGCCTTTTTCATTCTATACACATACATTACTGTACAATCAATTGGTTAACTATATATACAAGTATATTAGCCAATCATAATCTGAGTATTAGATTAATGAGCTGGCATTCAGTTATGAGGTTAGCTATATTAACTAATCAGTGATATAACTACAGTGACTGTTCATATTAACTATACTTCTACACCCCCCTCTCAAGCTAGAGTTGGTGAGAAAGTCACCAATCCAAGCTTGGATATAAAACACTGAAACTGAGATGAAGACAATGGCTTTGTAAAAACATCTGCTAGTTGAAGGGAGGAAGGTAAATGAGGAGTGCTTATGAGACCAGATTGAAGTTGAGTCCTGACCACATGACAATCAATGTCAATGTACTTGGTTCTCTCATGGAAAACCGTATTTGCAGCTATATGTATTGCTGCCTTGTTGTCACAATGTAAAGGAACAGGTTTTGGGATAGTAACTTGAAAATCAGAAAGTAAAGAGTAAAGCCATTGTAGTTCACATACTGTAGTTGCCATTGCCCGATATTCTGATTCAGCTGAAGATCGACTGGCAGTAGTTTGCTTCTTAGATTTCCAAGAAACAAGAGAGTTTCCTAAGAAAATGCAGTATCCGGTGGTGGATCTTCTGGTTTCTGCACAGGATGCCCAGTCTGCATCTGAAAAGGCTCTAAGCTTCAAGTCATTTGTGGAGGACAGAAATAAACCTGTAGTACTAGAGCCTTTTAAGTATTTGACCACTGTTAATGCTGCTCTTAGATGTTGATGATGAGGTTGCTGCATGAATTGACTCAATTGTTGGACAACATAACTAATATCCGGTCTTGTCATTGACAGATATAATAATCTGCCAACAAGTCTTCTATAAACTTCAGGATTTTCAATAGGAGTCCCCATATCAGAAGTGAGTTTTTGCCCCTGGATGTAAGGACTAGAGACTGGTTTGGCTGCTTCCATTCCTGTGTCCTTGATGATCTTAGTAATGAACTTGTGTTGAGTTAACAACATACCATCAGGGGATCTAGCAATCTCTATACCAAGAAAATATTTTGTATGCCCCAAATCTTTAATAGTGAATTTCTGATGAAGAAAGACTTTTAATTATGTAATTAAAACTTCAGAAGGGCCTGTGATTATACAATCATCCACATAAACCAGAATTGCTATGAACTGAGTACCTTGACCTCTGGTGAAGAAGCAGTGATCATAAGTAGACTGTTGGAAGCCTTGAGATTTCAAACTAGCTGACAACTCTTTATTCCATTGCCTGCCAGCCTGCTTCAATCCATAAAGGGACCTCTGTAATTTGCATACTTGACCTTGCTTTGCTTTGTCATAACCCGGTGGGACTGTCATGTATATAGTTTCATCAATGGAGCCATGTAGATAAGCATTGTTGATGTCCAACTGGTGTACTGGCCATGAGAAACTTGCTGCAACAGTTAGGAAGACTCTCACAGTTACCAGCTTTGCAACTGGAGAGAAAGTTTGATTGTAGTCAAGTCCAAGAAGCTGATTGTATCCCTTTGCAACCAGTCTGGCTTTGTATCTGTTTATGCTTCCATCTGCATTATATTTAATCCTGTATATCCACTTACAACCCACTGGTTTAACATTAGGAGGTAAATCAGTTAAGACCCATGTATTATTTAATTCCAGAGCAGTTAACTCTTTGTGCATAGCATTTACCCAATTCTTATCATTTCTAGCCTGATTGTAATGACAAGGTTCTTTTATTTTAGACACATGTGCAACAAAATCATGGTGAGGAGTAGAAAAATGAATGGTGGATGTAGATTTATGATTGGTGACAAAATCTTGCAACCATGCTGGTTGATTTCTGGTTTTAGTACTCTTTCTGATCTCAGGCGGTGGCACATGTGAAGGATCATCAGTTGTTGTTTCTGTATCTGGGGTGCTGGTAGGTTGTGGTGGTGGAGATGTATCATGGGTGAATATATTTGGTGTTTGAATGGATGAGTTAGATGGTTCAGTTGTTGGTGTTTGGGGTTCCAGTAAAGTTTGAGGTGGTAAGGTTTGAGGAAAAGAAGTGGTGGTGATATCTGTGTCAGATATGCAATTTGGCAGAGTGAAGTTTGTGACTTCTGAAGGATTTTGGTAGTGAAAGGGAAATATGGATTCAAAGAAAATAACATCTCTTGATGTGATGATTGTTTTGGACTGTAAACTGTAAAGTTTGTAAGCCTTTTGTTGCTGTGAATATCCCAGAAACACACAAGGTGTAGCTCTTGTATCAAATTTTGGTTTGTGAGGAGTCACATTGGTAGCATAACATAAACAGCCTACTGTTTTGAAGTAAGCACAGTTGACAGGTTTCTGATACAGTCTTTCATATGGGGTTTGCCACTTGAGGTTTTCAGATGGTATTCTGTTGGAGATGTGAGTGGCAGTGAGTAAGATTTCGGACCAAAATTTGGTGGGAAGTTTCGATTGATGCAGCAAGGATCTGGCTATATTTAGTAATGTTTTATGTTTCCTCTCCACTACTCCATTTTGCTGAGGAGTATAGATGCAGGTTTTCTGATGTAAAGTGCCATGCTCTTGGAAAAATCTGCTACATTCAGAGTTGACAAATTCTGATCCATTATCTGTTCTTACAATCTTAATTTTCTTTTCAAAATGGGTAAGAACATATGCAAAGAATGATTTTAAAGCTAAAGGTACTTAATCTTTGGCCTTTAGCATATAAGTCCAACAGAATCTGCTGTAATCATCTACTATGGTCATCATATATACTGCATTTGTAATGGATTTCAGACTATATGGTCCCCACAAGTCAATGTGAATTAGATCAAAAGAATTTGCAGTAGAAATACAACTGGTTGGAAAAGGCAATCGTGATTGCTTTGCAAGAGGACAAACTGGACACATTAATTCAACAAAGTCACAGTTAGTCAATTCTTGAATATGTCTCATTCTTTTATGAGATACATGTCCTAACCTTGCATGCCATAACAAAGCCAGGTGTTTATTGTGTTTACTACATTTAGCTACTGCATTACAAGTTTTTGGAATACTAAAGGATTTCTTTGTCAAGTAGTAAAGATCTTCATATACTTGTCCTTCAGCCAACACCTCTTTAGTCAGTAAATCCTGGAATAAGCAGTATTCAGGAAAAAAATGCACTGATAAGTGACATGTTCTGGTAAGTAGACTGACTGAATTCAAATTGCAGCTAAATGAAGGAACATACAGCACATTGTACAGGATAACTCTGTCATTCAGTTTAATGTTGCCAATGTGAGTTACCAGTCTGGTTGAGTTATCAGGTAGTCTAATGGTTTTGGGAGGGTTCAGTTTATGTACTTGGTCATAGAAAGATAATTTTGGGGTTATATGATCAGTTGCACCTGAATCTATAATCCAATTTTCCTTGTAATTAAAATCAATGCCAGAAATAACAGAATTAAGTAAAATACCTGCAAAATTCACATTTCTGATATCAGCATCATCATGATCAGTAATTGCTCTTCCATTGATCAACCTTTGCACTTCCTGTTGTATCAATTCTGACAAGCTTCTGTCATTTGTGTCATAGCTTTTCTGTTGATTAGTCTGGTGTAATGGTGATTGCTCCATCTGAGCACTTATGACATTGTTCACTGATGCATACTTCTTCACATCAACTCCCTTCTTCTTCTGCATTTCGATGAACCACTCAGGATATCCATAGATGGTGAAGCAGCTGTCAACAGTATGCCCATTCAGTTTGCATTTTGTACAATACTGTTTCTTCTTCTCCTCCTTCCTGGAGTATATTGAACTTTTATAACCATTGTTCCTTGAATTACCAATACTCCTTGAATAATCGTTGTCTCTTCTGGCTAACATTATAGCAGGAGTTTCAGTGGAAGTAGCATTACTGTCTTGTACTTCTCTTTGTTTCTCAACACTCAACACCATGGAGTATGCCTTGTTTATTGAAGGAAGTGGATCCATCAACATAATTTGATTCTTCACATTATCATACTCATCTCCCAATCCCATTAGAAATTGCATAAGCCTCCTGTTGTTGTCATAATCTGTAATGACAGTACTTTGATTACAGCACACAGGTAGGGGAGCCAGACATAGCAATTCATCCCACTTTCTTTTGAGATTAGTATAGTAGACAGTGACAGATTCAGATTCTTGTTTATAACTAACTATACTTCTCTCAATCTGATAGATCATGGGACCATTACATTCTCCATATCTCTGCTTTAATTCATCCCAAAGTGCTTTCGTAGTTTTACAAAATACAAAAGCCTCAGAGATCTCTTTGGATACTGCATTGATCAACCAAGACAGCACCATACTGTCTGCAGTTAGCCATCTTTCATAATCTTCTGAACCAAGATCTGGTTGTTTAATATCACCAGTTATAAAACCTAACTTCTTCTTTGCTCTTAAAGCAACCATGACAGATCTACTCCATGTGAGGTAATTTGGCCCTCTTAGTGGAGTATTAACAAGACTAAATCCAGGAGAATCAGAATTATTGGTGTAATAAGGATCATTATCATTGTTTTTGTTATTTATTGTAGCAATTAGTTTAACCACATCTTCAGGAGTCATCGTTTTCAGTTGATAAAGCAAAAAATCAAACAATTGAGAACTGGAAGAACTTCAATCGCAGCTAGTGTAAAATTAATACAAATCAGAGAACCTTCAATCAACTAACCTTGCTCTGATACCATGCTGAGGATCAAAGAGTCCAGCAAGTAATGGAACAAAGAAGATCAAAAATCAATTGAGAAGAGCTGTATTGGAAAATGCAGAGAGCATTCAATCATCTCTCCCGCCTTTTTCATTCTATACACATACATTACTGTATAATCAGTTGGTTAACTATATATACAAGTATATTAGCCAATCATAATCTGAGTATTAGATTAATGAGCTGGCATTCAGTTATGAGGTTAGCTATATTAACTAATTAGTGATATAACTACAGTGACTGTTCGTATTAACTATACTTCTACATACCTGCAGAGTAGATTAGTGAACCAATATTATTATATATATTATCCTAATTTCACGCACTCCCAAAAGTTTATTTTATTAATTTTTTTAAAAAATATTTTTTTATCAATAATTTTTTTAGAAAATAACAAAAAAAAGAAATATACAATAATTAATATGTTTGATTTTTTCCATTTGTAAAGTGCGCATGTTTCACAATCTACCAAATTAATTATATCTATGCTTTTCCTTCAAATATTTTCAAACTATAACATATATATATCATGTCAAGTAAATAATATTTCTCATTCCACTTTAAATATTGTATAAAAACAGAATATATAAATTAAAATAATAATTAATAAGTATAAATATTATAAAAAATTTATAATAAGTTACTTAATCATCTTTTTAAGTATTTTTATTAATAATTAAATAAAAAATTTTAATAAATAAGAGTAGATTTAAAATTTTTTAATTAATATTTTTTTTTTGTTTGTTATAACCACGTTTGACGCGTAACGAAGGACGAATAATATGTCTAACATATTAAAAATTACATATTATTATGTAATATAAATGAAAAAAATGATGAAAATGTTGGTCAAATCAGCTTATCACTATCAATTATAATTTTTAGAAAATATCTTCTCGATTAAATAAGTGATAAGCTGATTTGACAGTCGTCCAACATTTTCATCATTTTTTTCATTTATATCTTCTTAATTAAACAAGTAATATTCCTACTAACAGCAAAATGTCTTTATCGTTGAAATTATAAAATTTTAATATGTAAAAAAGAAATTATTTAAATTAATAAAAATCATTTATTTTAGATTAATTATTATATCCAGTGGACAAAGTTATTCATTTGACAATGAAAAATTAATTATTATTTAATAATTGATTCAAGTTAGATTTTTTTTATATAAATTACACATATAAAAAAAATATATTAAAAAATTTAAATTTGAGACCTTAATAGAAACAACACAAAATTTTAATTATTAGGCTACACCTCAGTTGTGTAGATTCCTTTTGTTTTAATTCTAAATAAATTCATATTTTATATAAGTTTATGAAACATAAATTTCATCTACGCGCGCGCGCGCGCGTGTGTGTATATTATAGCTATTTCACACATGAAACTTAAGAATGGATCAAAGCTTCTCCTAAATTAGAGAATTTCTAGGAAATTGAAAACTTTAATTTGTAAATCAAGAAATGCATGGTTTTAGATGATATAGAAGAAAAAGAAAAAAAAAAAAGATCACATGTATACATTTTTTTATAAAAATAAAATTCAATTCGTTTTTTAGCATTGTGAAGAATAATCAAAACTGAAATTATTATCTAAATATAAATATAATTGCCGCTGCACTCTAAGTCTTGATGTACATAATTATTAGTTATTGCATCTAAAGTAACTAAATTTCTTTTATCAATTGATTCGGCTGTGAAGAGTATAATTTGCAATAGAAATGCATTCAATAATAAATATATATATTTTTAATAATAAATTTTAGATTGATTATTTATATATATATAAATAATGACGCAATCTGAATTTAAGTGAAAAGAGGGATCAAAATTTTGAAACTAAAAAATTAAACATAAAATAAAAAAAATAATTTTTTTAACATTATAATAATATAATAACTAATTTTTATTTTTAATTTGATAATAATTAGGAGATGACAATTATATTCTATTAATCTGCATCTAATTTTAGCATTTTCATATTTTGATTGATCCATTAATAAATTATATATTAAAGGTTTAAAATAATATTATATAAATTTAATTTTAATAAATTTATTTTCACAAAATTAATATCGTATTTTTCTTCATTTTTAAATATTTGTTATTCTGGTAAAAAAAATATTATTCATGCATAAAAAAAATTCTCATTTATTTATTTATAATGACATCATGAAAATTAAATTTTATTTAATAAAATTAATAATTTTTTTTATTAATCAAGTTAATTTTTATAATTATTTTAGAATTTTTTTTATTTACCATTATTCATTAAATATAAAAAGTATTGAATATATCAAATATATTAAAATATAGTATGAAATCTTTCTAAATTTAAAAAAAAAATCACACTTAACAAAATATATTTTCAAAATTTTTAATATAAATACATATAATATTATTAAATTTATGATTATTAATATTAACTTTAAGCTATAAATTAAAAATAATTGAATGTAGTAAATATATAGAGTAGATTTATTAATTTAATATATATAATGTATAAATTTAATATATTATATAATATAAACATATTTGGTGGAGGGGGCCATGCACCCCATGCGCCCCCTAGAACCGCGGATATATGTAAATACTAAAAAAAAATTGTATAATTTCTAATAATAGTTATCAATAAACAAAATCAATTATTAATAGCATCACAATAATATTTCAATAATTAAAAATGGAAAAAACACTGCTACAATTTCATGATAAAATCACATGTTTGTGGTTCTTGAAGAATTCAAAATATTGGCAAAGAATCATGAAGAAAACTTTGAATATAATAAGGTAGGCCGCCACTGTCAAATCAGTCTTTTGCAGTGCTATTATTTGTGTATTTGTTCATCATAGTCAATATACGATTAATCTGGTGTATATTGATATTAATCAACTTTATTGATATTAATGGCCTGTCACTGAGATACTGATCAGTCGGTCCATTCAATTTCTGTAATTATACATTAGCAAGAGAAAAAAAAAAGCTGGGCATTGCGCAAACGCTACTGCAATATGTGGAATTCGAGAAATAGTTAAATTTGTAGGATTTATTGTATACAGTCTTTTTCTTATAATTGCAGGAAGTTATTTCGACTATTCGAACTCATGACGACACGATTACCATTATATGAAAGCTTACCTTCATTAGCAAAACAACAATAAAGAAAAAAAATAATGTGAAAAACATGTAACAATAAGCTATAGTTAGCTTTGAATTTTCGAAGCCAAAAACACCTATAAATACATTCATATTTCTCCGCTATCAACCCATCTTAAGCATAGTTTTGAATATACATTTTGCTAAAACCAGAAGAACAAGAAGCCAATATTTCCTTTTCAAAAAAAAAAAAGAAGCCAATATTTCAGCCATGGCTGCTGCTACTGCAACTACTACTCCATCTTTTCTAATAGTTGACCCTAAAAAGGGAAGAAAGAGAGATTTGTTTAAGTACTTTGTAACAAAGAACACAAAGAGTGGAATGAGTTTCTTGGATAGCTCAGAAGAGGGTATTAAGGGTGGAGCAGCTGTTGATCATAGGTGGATCTTATTGGTCTCCATTTTCATTAGAAGAGTTCTTGACTTTATTGATATTCCATTGAAGTACCTTGGCTATGTGGTTGATTTTGTTCTCAACCTCATCTCTCAAAATGATGGCTTTTTTGGCATACTCACTCACTTTCTTCATGGTATATAATTCACTACTTCTAATCATCGATCACCTTTTTTTTTTAATTTAATTATTTAATTCAATCCAAATAGAATGTCTTTGTTTTATTATTATTATTTTTTAAAAAATTTAGTATGGGGCAGAAAATCGATCTCAATTCATTGTTTAGAAATATATATATTTATTATTAATCTAAGTCTCAGGTGTGGCTTAGTTTTATTGTTAATATTGTGCGGATTAGTTTAAAAATATAGTTAAATAAAATTTTTTGATTTGGTTATAGTTTGAATACATAAAGAAAAAAAATCTAAAATCGAATAGAAGTATACTGAAATTATATATTTTAATTAATGTAATTTTAATATATAAAGACTATTTTTTATTTTTTCATTTAATATTCATTTAGTTTGTATATTGAATCACAATTTAATGGTAAGTATTCCGTCGTAATAGATACATGGTCGATTTTCTTTTTTTATATCAACACTCTAAATAAATAGAAATTTATTTTTAATTTTTTTAAAGTATTTTATTTTTTGCTAGTGTTTGATAAAATGAAACTACTGTTGCAAAACTTGCAGGAAAGCTTATGATACCAAGAAGAGGAACAAACAATTTTATTAGTACTATTGGGCAATTGGATGGGCGAATAGACCTTTACAGAACTATAAGTCTGGCAGAGAAAGTTGATGACTCCATTTCTGCTGATGCAAATACCATAAAATCAAATTAGGAAATCGATATCTCATGGACCTTTGTATTATGGCTTCTAAGCTTGTTTACGAGAATGAGAAAGTTGTTCAAAATGTTGTTGATCGTTACTGGAAGGCAAGCACAAGCACTTCTCATCATTTTTGAATTAATTTTCTCTCATAAATTAACATATATATGAACATTAATTTCATAGCTTCTAATCAAATTTTTGCAACTTTGACCAAAAAAACAGATGCATTTCGTTGCCTTCTACAGCGGCTGGAATGGTAAGAATTCTTGATCAGAACGCAATTTTTACAAGATACCCTTTTCTTGTTTTCTTGAAATTTTCTTTCTTTTGATGATTTTAATTTATGGGTATTTCTTGATTTGATAGAATACCAAAAGGAAAGCAATACCCAAGTGTTCATATGTTGTGACAAGCCAAAAGATGCAAACTTAATACTGATAAGTTTTAGAGGAACAGAGCCTTTTAATGCACAAGATTGGAGCACGGATTTTGATTTCTCCTGGTATGAAATTCCAAAAGTGGGAAAAATCCATATTGGATTTTTAGAAGCTTTGGGTCTAGGAAACAGAGGAGATCCTACAACTTTCCAAAATCACCTTAAAAGAAAGCATAATGATCTCTTTCATTTAAATGGTGATTCCGAGGAGGCTATGCCCGAATCATCAAAACACAGTGCTTATTATGCGGTAATATTGGAACTTAAGAATTTGTTAAAAGAGCACAAGAATGCTAAGTTTGTAGTTACTGGACATAGCTTAGGTGGAGCACTTGCTATCTTGTTCCCCTGCGTTCTGGAAATACAAGAAGAGACAGAAATTCTACAGAGGTTGCTGAATATATACACATTTGGGCAGCCAAGAATTGGGAATGCGCAGCTTGGGACTTTCATGGAATCACATTTGAATTATCCAACTACTAAATACTTCAGAGTTGTTTACTGCAATGACATGGTGCCTAGAGTTCCTTTCGATGATAAGATCTTCGCCTTTAAGCATTTCGGAACTTGCCTTTACTATGATAGCCGATACTTTGGCCGAGTAAGTAGTTAATCATTTGCTTGTCTTTGCATTATAGGTAGGGGCTTTGCATCAATAGGATTCATTCAAGGTTAATACATATTTTAATTCCGCAGTATATATTTTAATTCGGCTTATCCCAACTAAATAATAAAAATATCCAACTGAAGTTGACTGAAATTATACGTATTTTCAGTCGATGTGTATTTTCAAATTAGGCCAGAATAGATTCATTTGAATTTGGTGAAATATTTTAAATAAAATAACATGGTCATATATATATATATATATATTGTTAGTTGGGTTTGGGTTCAAATGGACAAATATATCTCAATTCCGTGTCAATTTATTCCAAACTAAACGAGTTTGTCTTAAATTATTCTATTCGGTCGGGTTAAAAAAAATCTACACAACCCTAATTTTAGGTTTTAACTAATGTTTGAACTCATTACAACATCATACACATTGATTTATTTAGTAATATTGAATCATACCAACTTATAATTTTTAATTTGTTTCTTATGTTTTGATTTGGTAGTTTATGGATGAAGAGCCAAACAGGAATTTCTTTGGATTGAAGCATATAATACCAATGCGTATCAATGCAGCATGGGAAATTTTCAGAAGTTTTATGATAAGCCATACTCATGGGCCAGAATATGAAGAGAGTTGGTTTTGTACATTGTTCAGAGTAATGGGACTGGTGCTTCCTGGAGTATCTGCTCATAGTCCTATTGATTATGTCAATTCAGTGAGGCTTGGAAGAGAACGAACAGCTCCATCATCATCTTTAAAAAGTTTTGCTCTCAAATTATAAGATCAAATAGAGATGTTTAATGGAGTCGTTAACTATCGAAAGTTGTTCCTTCTATTTCTTGCTTTTTATCTTTTTGAGAGCTTTAGATTTGCACGTGTTAGTTGTTTTTATTTATGTTTTATATGAATAAAATGTAATTTAAGACTGTGTTTGAGATAGTTTTTATTTTTTTATTTTACTTTTTTTTAACAAAAATTAAAATATGTTTAGTAATACCATTGAGTTTTAGATTTTTCAGATTAAATAAAAATTATTTTTATACAAAATATAGAATTTATAAAATATAATTTTGATAGTTTTTATTTTGATAAGATATTTTATATTAATATAATTTTTTTAATATAATATATTTTATGTCAAGAAAACTTTTTTCTCCTTTTTTTAGGAAATAAAACTATTTTCTTTATTACAAAAATTGGTTTTTGACATTTTTTTAAAATTTTTTTTATTTCTTCATTTTTTAATAATTAAAATTTTTATAATTATAATATAATTTTTTAAAAATATAAAATGTTTTTTAAAAAATATAAAATAAAAACTAAAAATAGTTTTTAGTTTAAAAAAAAACACTAGGGCATGTTTGGGATGGTTATTGTTTTTTATTTCTTTATTTTTAGTAATTATGATATAGTTTTAAAAACATAAAATATGTTTTTAGAAAATATAAATAAAAACTAAAAATAATTTTTAATTTTAAAAAAATAAATTAAAAATTAAAAATCTACAACCTAGATTAACACATCCTGAAAATTTATAATGAAAACAGACAGAGCCTATTTTTTTTTTTTATCTTGCTTAAGGGAAATCCATTATTTATAAATCTTAATATATATCAATGCAATTTATATATTATCTCTCTTTCATAAATTTTTCGACTTTAATTCGAGTATAAATATTAAAATAATGATTGCAGTGTCTTAATTTTATAAAAAATTATTCTAAATAGATTAAAATATTCTACGTTAATTCATTAATATTTAAAATTACTGTATTTTTATTTGGCTAATTAACTCATTAATAATAAGAGTATAGTTAAAAAATTAATTAATTTTTTTAGATTTCATAAAATTACAATTTTAGCAAGATAATTTTTTCAAAAGTGGCAATTTTAGAAGAATAGAGGGAGTATGTCATTTTTAATTGGTAGATGATTTTTGGATTTGCAATCTATTGTTGGTTTCAAATTTATATGTTCAAAGTAAAAAAAAAAAAAATAGAAATTATCAAAGTAGACAATTCCTCTAATTCATCACATCTAATATAATTATTTCAATATTTATTAAAGAAGAAAACAGTTCCAATACAAAATTTGCATTACTCTTCCAAGATTACAAAATATTGTTACCTATATCTTGAATATAATGAAGATATAAAATCAATAGATAATTTGTTTAATTAATATATTGATTCTTTGTTAACATATGATTGTCTATTAATTTTCTGTTTTCTGTTGTTATATCAATGAACATTTGAATAATAATACTGAAAGTGAATAATACGCTCTCAATTGTATATGCACTTGAAAATTTTTTCCTTTAATTTAATATTAGTTCGATTTAAACTTTGAAGTATATATAATTTTACAATAATTTTATGTTATTATTATTTTTTTAGTATTATAATAGAAAAACGGAATCAATTTTGAATTTAAGAGATACATTAATTGTTAAATTATGTCTTGGCTTGTAATTTTATGTTATTATTATAATAAAATAATATTTGCAAAATTTTTCTGATTCAATGGGGCAAAAATCTAGTAAAAAATTTGTACAACCTGCTGAGTTTGGTAAAATGAGATAATAATTCGAAATTTGTCTTCAACCGGAAAAATGGAAAATTCCAATTTCGTCCCTTTTTCTTTTTGGATTTCGTATTTCCTTTGAATCAACTAAGCAATATAGCAACTTTGATTAGAAACTTTGTCGTTTTGGCCTTTATTCGTAGAAAATAATATTAAAAAAAAACATGTGCATGAACCGCACGCTTCAGCGGACCACTGAATTATAGAGAAAAAAACATAATATATAAATCTTTTTCAAAACAAAAAATATAAATGCCAAATTGGACCTACAACATCAAAATTGAATACATCAAAGATCTTTATTATTATTATTATTTTTTAAAATGTGTATATTAAAAAATCAAAGAAGAGCCACTGATATTAATCATGGAGTTCACTATATATAAAATAAAATAAAGAGTGAGGAGAAGATGATTGAACTTTCCTATCATATGGGCAAAATTTTCTCATACAAAGACAAAAATATTTTAATTTGAGTGATATTAATCATGGAGTTTTTTCATTTGTTATATTAATAGTTTAAAGTTTTAATTTATCCTAATAAAGTTTTTAATTTTAACGTCTTTTCATTAAAATTTTTAATTTTATTTTTTGACTAAAAGTTGGTTATATATGAAACTTTTTAAAGTAAATTTATTTCATATTATTTTTCAACACGAATGTGAAAAAAAAAATTTATATTTTACCTTTGGACTTGGAAATGATATTTGGAAAAATAAAGTCAGGATTCTAATGTGAACAATTGATATTGCAAAATTTTATTAAAATAAATTGAAATTGGAGGATGTTAATAAGTGAAAAAGTTGAAAATAAAAAAAAAATGAAAAACTTGCTAAATTTGGTAAAATATTGTAGGTGTGGAAAAGACTTTCCATGAGAGAATTTATTTTATTTTATTTTTTACATACATGAAAGTCAAAATGAGATGGATATTAATTAATTAAAAGGAAGCTATATTTTTTTCTTATAAATTATATATATATATATATTTATTTGATAGTATATTTCATTACTATTGTTATTAATTTTTTTTTAACATTAACAGATATACATCATTAAGATAGCAAAAGATTACAATCAGCTGAAAAAAAAAACTTTGAAAAAACAGATTGGAGAAGACAACAACCTTTCTTCTAAAGCTAAATGCTATGGAGATAAACCAGAGTAATTCTGTAAATAAAGGCCAAAAACATACATGGATAAGGCCAAAATCGAAAGCAAACTTGGACTTCTTTGCAAACACACACCAGTTCATAATAGAGACAAATTTTAGCGGTCCACATGCCCCAAACATTCTCAAATATGAAATAAGTTGAGGGAAGCAAATGACCAAACATCCTAACATAGGATAGATGAGGAAGAAGTTCAAAACAATCATGTGAAGGGACTTGTAACAAAGAGGTTACCAAAGAAAACAATCATGTGAAGGGAGTTGTAACAAAAAGATTATAAAAGACACTGAGTAGCCATCCTCCTAGAACAACACAGAAAGCGCAATAGGATAAAAAGGCTTTGCATAATCTCCATAAAAGTTTAAAGAATATTGGTATTCTTCTGGAGTGAAAAAGATGATCTTGAAGTGCCAAAAGAACATATTACAAGAAACCCATATGATCTTCATGAAAAACCATCAATACAAAGCCCTAAAAAGCTCAAAAGCAGCAGCCAACAAAGTGATAGAAATAAAGACAAATAAAATGGGCTAGATCTAGAGAAATTAATGACTAAACTATAAATTAATTGAAAAAACCTATAAGAAATCAGAGAATCAAAAGCAGGGTAGTTGATCTAATGCTGCACCGGCCAAGAGGCCTAGATCAAAAGCAGGACTTACACAGAAATAGAGAGAAACTAGGTTTTTGTGGGTAATATTATTATTTATCTTCTATTACATTAATTCTTTTTCTCATATAAATGATAACTAAATAATTAAGCAATTAGTTATTCTATATTACGTTTCAAAAGTTGATGTTTCGAATAAAAAACGTTGCATTATGTTTGATAGTTTAATTATAGAGATGTTTAAGATTTGGACAATGAGTATAATATAATGATTACTCGATAAATTCAATTAAAAATATATTATTTTTATCTATCTCATCGGTAACAATTTTAGTCGAACAGAAAAAATTATTTAAATTCTATTAACCGTAGATATCTGATATATATGTATATATTTTTCTATTATCAAAACTGAATCGATTCAAGACCGAAATCAATCTAACCCGTTTCAACCCACACGAGTTGATTATATTTGATCTGTCTACTAATGCTAAAAAATATATATTGAAAATCATATATATATATATATATTATGTTACATATATTGATGTGTAACATAAATGAAAAGAATGATGAATTTCTTAGATCGCCATCAAAACAGCTACTATATGTTACTGTCAATTAGATTTATTGGATTTTAATTATTAAGTAAACAAGTAATAATTTTGCTCATTTCAAACAAGTAATAAAATGTCTATCATAGAAATTATAAAATTTAACATGTAGAAAAGAAATTATTTATCTTGTAAGTTCATTTTACTAAGAATTTAATTTAATAAACTTAACCGATAATCAAATTATACAAATTGATATATATTAGAATTTTGATATTAATTATTAGTTATTCTTAAAATAATAATTCAATTTAATTCTATAAATGTTAAATTAATTAACAACCATGATGCATATCGAATTTTTTAAAATAAATTAATAACCACGAGGCACATGATGCACATTAAATTAATAATATAAACAACTAGCTAGATTTGAATTTTGTTTTTCAAATTAATATTCTTATCAATGAATGAAATTGTATATCTCATAGTTGAAATAAAATTAAATTAACTAATCAAAGCTAAATATAGATTTCTGTAATTATGCATGCATGTTGTTTATAGCAAATGCGCCTATAAATTAACACAATATTCATACACTTCTCCATTGTCACCCCATCTATCTTGAGCAAAGTTCTGAACAATACTTAGCCAAAAAAAACCAGAAAAACAAGAAGCCATTGATGTCAGCCATGGCTACTGCTACTGCAACTCCTCCTCCATCTTTTCTTATAGTTGATCCTAAAAAGGGAAGAAAGAGAGATTTGTTTAGGTACTTTGCAACAAAGAACACAGAGTGGAATGAGTTTTTTGGATAGTAAATAAAATTAAAAATAAATATGAAACAAAGATAAATAAATATATAAATGAATAACAAAAAAATATTTTTAAATATTAAAATCGTTAACTAATAATTTTAGAATGAAAATATTGATAAAATTACTAAATGATTTAATTTTTAAAAATATATGAATGCAAAAATTATATATTAAAAATATAAAAATTAACTAATATAATATGTAAAATTTTAAAAACTTTATAATTATTTAGTCAAATAAAAAAAATTTGATAGAGCAAAATTTGGTAGCAATCATTATCATTTCTAAATTTTTATTTTTTACTGATTTATTTTATTTTTAGATTTATTTATTTAATTATATCTGAATTTTTGTTTCTTAAAAAATAATCCATTTGAAAATTTAATTATTTCCATCTTAAATTATAATAATTATAAAAAATTATTAGTTAAAAAAATAAAATGTCAAATTGATTCTTAAACTTATTATATCATATTATCAAATTTTATTTTGAAATTTTGATTAAAATTAATAGAACTCTTTAACTTCACAAATTTAACTAATTGATAAGTAATTAATTTGATTACACGTAGTTTATCAAATTTACAAAATTTGAAGAATTCAACTAATTACAATTTCTAGAGGAATCAAAATATTAAATTATTTTTACTTTCAAATTAATATGAAATTATTAATTTATTACTATCAATTTATTTTAAGATAAAATTATAATCTAAATTTTAAATTGAAAAAAATATCGAAACAAAAAATTAAAATTTACACAATTATATTTATATATGATTCAAAATTTAAAATAAATTTATTTATTAAATATTATTAAATTATGTTGAGGCAAGCCTTACACCAGCTCAATAATACAAACATGAAAGAGGAAAATTAATGAAGATCGATTGCACCATTTCTTGATTTTTTTTATCATATTATTATATTATAGTAATAATGAGTTCATGTCATGACATGAAATTTTCATATATAAATCGATTATCATATGCCTTTTGACTCATCGCAATAATTACAAGAATTAATAAATAATATATATAACAATAGATGATTACCAGTTTTTTTTTTTGAACTGAAATAGATGATTACCAGTTGGGTAAAAAAAAAAAAGAGATGATTACCAGAGTAATTTTCCTTTTAATTATTAAAAAATAAATTGATATTTTCCTTGAATATTTAAAAATATATAAATAAGACAATAAAATAGTGAGTAAAATAGTTATAAATAGAAAATTCAAAGTTAATATAATTTATAATAATCAATAGTATACACCAACCATAATTTAAAGTAAATAATAATTAAAGATAAAATTAAAATTAATTAACTTATCGAGTTTCTATCTCTTTTTTTTATTATTTTATATTTTATGAGAAGAAAGTTCACCAAAGATATAAAAATCAATTTAGATGCTCATTAATTTTCATAATTAACTTTGAATATGTGACAACTTGTTATTCCATCATAAAACCTCAGATAATGATATGTGGATGGCAGGCAATGTTAGTATTTTTTCAAAGTGTTTTATTACCCATGTGCTATCATGTCCAACATTCACTATTAGAATCTTATTATTTGAAAAAAAGGGGACATTTACAAAATTAATTAAAAAAAAATTTTATTTTAAAAGTACTATAATAAATAAAAATATTTACTCTTTCAAAAAAATTAAAATAAAATTTTAAAAATATCTTACTTCACACTAAAATAATTTTTTTTTCAAAAATATTTTTTCACTAAAATTAATATTTTATTTTTATTTTTATTTTTTTTCAAATTTCACTATAAAATAAAAATATTCTAATAATATAATAAAATTAATATTTTAAATTTTTTTTAGCATATAAAATTTATTAATTTTATAAAAAATAATTTTAAATTTTGATTAAAAATAATAAATAAATACTAAAAAAATAAAATATATAAAAATATATTAATAAAAATTATTAAATTTATTTTTAAATAAATTTCATATATTATACATATAAAAAATAAATAAAATATCATATTTGATAGATGTTCTGTATATATTTCATAGATATTTTATAAATATTATATTATATTATTTATTTATTATTAAGTTATATGTATTTTATTTAAAAATTATTAAATATTACGTACATATTTTGAGAATTTAAATTTTAAAAAGATAAAATTAAATAAATATTAAAAATAATATATAGATGTGTAGTAGATATTGTTTGTATTATTATATGTATATTTTATACATGTTCTGTATATATTTATTTAGTATATTGATAATTTGACATTAATTTTTTTAAATAAAATATTATAAATAAAATAAAATAGAAAAAAATAAAAAAATAAAAAATAAAAATCAGAAAAAAAACGTTGAAAATATATAAATTTAAAAAAGGCCCATGTTGACACTTCATTGAAAAAAAGAAATTTTTGGCCCATAAATTTAAAAACGATAACTTAGAGTTACGTGAACAGTAGAATTATCTTAAAAAACAAAAAGGAAGTGAAAATAGGAGCTTTGTTTCGTGTTAATTAGATAATTTAATTTATGCTTGTTATAAACTTATCAGAAAAAACTAATAATATCCTTCTCAAATAAATGGGATTATTTTTTTTATCCGTATCAAATTATAGCCAACTTATTATTTCAATAAGTTAGTTAACATGTTAAATATTTATAATATTCATATTTAATATTTCTTATTAAATATATTTTAAATTAAGAATATAATACGAAAAATATATGTAAATATATATTTATAATGAGAATAATTAATTTTTTTTTATTTTTGTGAAATAAAAAGTAAGACTCAATTTGGGATGGAGGGAATATAAATTTATTATATTTAATTAAGAAACTTGATCCAAATCATTCTGATCTATCATTGGTGTGTAATAAAAGTATATTTATTACATTGGGAAATTTACCTGAATATTACATGAAAATCTCTGCGTACAAGAATAAGAATTTCAAAAGTTCAATACAAATAATCCCTCTCTCTGTCCAAAATACTATGAAAACAGGATGAATTATTTCCTAAATAAAAAATAAAAAAACTCTTGAAATGCAAATTGATTATTGAGATCAAAGCCAAAAATTAAAAAAAAATGAAAATTTTGAGGGCATTTTTTTTTATGAATTACTAATGTCATTTGAAATGATTCTTGGACAATTATTTTCAATTCTTTTAGCAGAAGATTGTATTTGAAATTTCTCTTGTGAGCAGCTTCTGCTAGGTTTTCTTTGAATAGAAAATTGGAAGAAATTAGTGTTCTCATTTCTTGCCTTGTTCAAACTGTGTGAGCTGATTGTATCACATTCAAGTTTAAGTTCTTAAGCCTCACTACTGATTCAACATGTCCTCTCAAGGTGTGAATCTCTCCAAGCCTGCAAATTTCAATGGAATTGCTTAGTATGAATGTTGAAAACTCAAAACTCAAAGAAAAAACTAATGAAGTTTCAGAAGTACCTGGCTATTTCGGCTCTCCGCCTTGCTTGTTCCGCAATCAAAGAAGATCTCCTTCCATTGAGCTCTAAGTCTGCAGCCATCAATCCTTGCAGACTCCTTTGAGACAGAATCCACTTAGCTGCTCTATCTTCTTTTCCATAATCTTTCTTTGAAGTAAAAGCAGTCTGTTGAAACCGGGAAAACAGAAAAAGAAGTTCAGAAACTGACATTTCAAGCCAAGAATTATTTCTGATACAACAATAGCAATACTAACCTTTCTGTCAAACAAGAGATTCCATGCTTCTCCACTTAAGGCGTAACGAACTATGAACTTGATTATATCCAATGGTATGTAGAAGATCAAACTGTATAACCAAATAACACCAGCCCATCCCCATCCAATGCCTCTAATAGAAGCAAAGTTAATATGAGCATAGACGGCAATTAAAGTTGCTACCTGTACAAGAAAAAGAAAAGGAGAAAAGAACTCAGAGATTTCTTGATGAATGTCAGTTGTTTACAGAACCATTTCTTGAAAAAACTTACCAATTGGGCAATCACAAATGCACACATCAAAAGAGTTCCTGGCCTCTCGACAAATGACCAACTTTGACTCCGTGTAACAAATATAAGAGCCTGGCTGATGATACTGACTTGCAGATACACAGCGGAAGAAACTTCTTCAGTACTGCTTGATAAAGATCTTACATGGAAGGTTCTCTGCAAGCAAAGAAGATGATTAGTAATCACACACTTCTGTTGCAGAAATGGTAACTATTGTATGCATTGTCGAAGACCAAGAAGTCTGACTTTGATACCTCAAAGAAATCAGTGTCAATCACAACCCAGTAGAATAGGACAGTAACCAAAGCTAGATATGTCCCAATGACAATACCAGTTGCAAATATCTCAGGCAGTTTCCAACTGTCAGGCCATGGAGATGGTTTAACTCGATCTTTTGAAATAGTCATGATAGTCCCTAGATACAAACACACAAGTATAGACTTCAGTACATGTAACAGGTCAGCTGCAATAATCTGCCACTTGGTGTCAAAATTCAACGTATTACAAGGCTGGAAACATTACCATCATTAAGTATTGCTATAATCAGAACCATGAAAGGTGGGAAGTCATATTCCCATATCAAGGCTAGAAGCACAAAACCAAGCTGCAAACACATTATATTTCAAGCATCAATCTAAAGCTGAAAATAGGATTTCAAGAATTTTACTGTTACAGTCTTTCCTGAAACTAAAACTTACCACTATACGAATGGTTATGGAGACAGCATATATCTGCACATTTCATACAATTAAATGAATTCAATGGCCAAATATGAAACAAAGAAAATTCGGTAAATAATGAAAAACTGCATGTTACTCCTGTAACATTGCATAATCTTTGACAGGAAATTGCAATTTACTGCAAGAAAAGATTTATACTTAACTGTGTAGTTCTTCATTCTTTGGAATATAGCTCTGCTAGTTAAGACAGCACTAACAATCACACTTAAGCCAGGCTCGGTTAAGACCAAGTCAGCAGCACTTCTTGCAGCATCTGTAGAATCTGCCACTGCTATGCCAATATCTGCTTTCTTTAAAGCAGGTGCATCATTTACACCATCTCCAGTCATCCCAACCAAATGCTTCTTTTCTTGTAGAATTCTTACAATCTCATATTTGTGTTCTGAAAATAGGCAGAATAAGTACTTGCATGAGAACATATCCAGGCCAACATTCTTTTATAGAAAGAAATGTTATAGTTTTGTTGCTATAATACCAGGGAATACACCAGCGAAGCCATCTGCCTTCTCAATAAGCTCATCAACTGGAAGAGCTTCATTTTCATCCTTATCGCGACCCAACAGCGATGAAGAGGGATACATGTTCGTTCCCATGCCAAGTCGTCTTCCTGTCTCCTTTGCAATTGCCAGCTGATCACCTGCATTAGCAAATTAACAATAACAATGTTTGCTTCTGCATATCTACCAAAGGTGACAGTTTAGGCCTCAATAGAAACATCAATGGTTGTAGCGCTAGTGAAAATATATGCTAAACATTATCCGATGAAATGATTAAGTTAAATATGTACATATTCTTCAATATTACCAGAAATTTGCAGGTACCTGTAATCATCTTAACACAAACTCCAAGGTTCAGTGCTCTACGGATGGTCTCAGCACTATCATGTCTAGGGGGATCAAACAAGGGCAACAATCCACAAAATGTCCACGGACTTCCATGACTTTCCTTATTCTTTTCAGGTACTTCCTGCAAGGATGGTTATATTAAATGAAGTAAATCAGAAAGAAAATTTTCATGATTTTTTCTAACTGAGAGATGAAATCATGGTCATAGTATTCATTTTCACTCTTTGTACTTGCTGTATACCTGAAAGGCAACTCCAAGAGATCGCAAGCCTCTTTCAGCAAATTTGTCGATGATGGCATGAACTTTTCTGGCAATCTCATCCTTCTCTTGGCACAAACTTAGGATCTGAGATTATGAAAAATGAGGAGAATCTCAAATAATTGTACTCTCACAAAATACAGAAAACTAAGTTTGCTTTCTTAACCCCATAAACTTATGCTTTTGCGCAGTGATTTATCAACGGTAGAAAAAATTTATCTTCCTGAGAAAGTGACTGCATAATGCAATGCTACAGAAAAATTTCTGAGGTCTAGTGTCCTAAGCACGTTTGTGAGAAAATGATGATGAAGTTGAATGTATACCTGCTCAGGAGCTCCTTTGCTGGCGCGATACCAGTTTCCATCAGAATCAATGTATGTAATTGCAGTACGTTTGTCCACTGGATTGAAAGGCAGAAAGTGAACTTCTTTGATGTTCGCCCGTGCCTATGTTTAAGAAGGAGAAATCATTTAGTTGTACAATTTTATACAGTCTAACACAAGAACAATGAATCATCTTATCTATTGTCTTTACCTCCCTTGGATCAGCAAGCATGTTAACAATGGCTGCATCAATAGCATCCTGATTCTCCATTCTCGATGCTCTGGCAGCAAGAAGGACAATCATGTCTTTGTCCATATCTTTGTTAAAAACCTGTTTTAGATGTAATATTAATCATTATGCTCATCTATAAAATGAAACAATGGAGAAAGCAGAATCAACTCAGAATCTAAAAGCTTTTTGACGATATCAGAATAGGACAACCAAGATTTAGACATTAAATTTTGGTTGTTGAGTTGAAGAATCATGTTCAAATTTTGTTATTGATAAAATATTTACCAGATATTTTTCAAGAATTATCATTTCCTATGAAAGCAATTGATTGCTGCTGACTAAGTATTCTGTTCAGAAACAGGACACTCTGTTTAGAAACAGAGTATTCTCATAAATGGTGTTATTTTAATGGCAGAATGGCCAGTCATTGTTGTGACAAACATGAAAATTAGAAATAACCTGTTTCTGAGGAGGGTATTTCTTATGGAAAATGAAATTAACTATTTCAGCTGTACCTCAATAAGGTTTCGATCAACTGTAAGGCGATTCAAGGTGAGAGTGCCAGTTTTGTCACTGCAGAGGACATCCATTCCAGCCATTTCTTCAATTGCAGTCATCCTCTTTGTAATGGCACCCTAAAAGAAATGGACACAACAGCAAAAGGTTTACAAGGAATGTTATTTGCATAATTGCAGCTAATTTAAGATATGCACCTGTTGAGATAGCCTATGAGAACCAATTGCAAGAGTAACAGACAACACTGTTGGCATAGCTATGGGTATTCCTCCAATCAAGAGAACAAGAAGGTTGTTGATTCCATCTCTATATGAACGATGCTGTATCGGGAACATTACAATGATTTCAAGAATCATTCCCACAGCAATAGAACAAATGCAGAAGTTCCCAATGGAGGTAAGGACCTGCCACAACACATTTTAACAAGAGTCATGTCATTTCTGTTCTAACTTCTATGCACTAAGTCATAACAGGTAGTCTAATGGGCAAGGTTTGTTTCTAATAAGACTTTCTCTAGCCAAATGCTGATGCTTTCTAGTATATGATCACCTGCTGGAAATGCCCGATAACTTCAGTCGAATCGACTAGATGAGCTGCTTTTCCAAAAAAGGTGTTAACTCCAGTTGCTATGACCACAGCTTCAATTTCCCCTTGCTTACATGTTGAACCAGAAAACACTTCATCACCTGTCCTCTTGGTGACTGGGAGAGATTCTCCGGTAAGAGCTGACTGCATCAGAAAATGCTTTAATTGATTTTATTATTCTATTTCCATGAGGCTAACAGAAAATTCTGGCAAAAACAAAACATATCAGATGCTGTATCAGGTTATAAAAAGCACTTGCCTGATCAATTTTTAATGGATCTCCTTCTAGCAGTCGAGCATCTGCAGGAATGATATCGCCAAGCTTAATACTGACTATATCTCCTGGTACTAAAACTGATGCATCTAGCTCTTGCCACTGTCCATCCCTGAGGACCTGCATAAAGTGATAATGAAACAGATTCTGCATTACTCAGAATTTATTTTATCCAGACACAAGTACACCGGCATAAACAATATGTACAAACCTTAGTTTTAGGAGCCAGCCGTGCCATAAGTGCTGCTGCAGCATTCCCAGCATTGTTTTCCTCAATAAAACTAATGGTTGAATTGATTAACAGTAGACATATAATCCCTAGAAAGTCCTGCCAATCAGGGCCTTGCCCCTGAAACACAGCTCCAACCAAAGCAAAAATTGTATGAGTTCAAAACGAATGCAAGAAAATGATGAGCAATGAAGTACTAACGAAAGCAAAATTAAGTTACTTACTCCACCATTAGCAAGGACTATTGCCATTACCGCTGCAGCTTCCATAACCCATGATAAGGGATTCCACATAAAACTTAGGAACTTCAAAAACTTGTTCTCCTGCATCAACATAATCAAAACTCATCGATATGGAATTTCAAGAACTTCAAAGTTCATTTGCTTCAGAAAGTTTACGAAAATTTAGTACTTACTGGCTTCTCTTCGAGTTTGTTTGGGCCAAAAATCTGCAACCTGACTTCAGCATCTTCAGACGAAAGTCCTTGTCGTGTTGTTCTAAGTAGTTCAAAAACTTCATCTAGTGGCAAGCGTTCCTATTTAACAAAGTTCCAAGAGTTGTTCAATATCAGAAGTGAATGTGATTATTATATGTTTTACTGTCTGTTGCTCACTTACCAAATCAACCCCATCTTTGTTTAAGTTTTCAGGATCCAGCAATGGCTTCTCTAGCTCCTCACCCATGATTCAAGCCTCAGAACCTGAAGTCACCCGGAAATTAACTTTGAACATTGTTTCAAATGTAATGGGATCAATTCATTTTCAACAAGTTCTAAGAATCTAACAAGTTTTGAGATTAAGTTAGTGAGAAAGACAAATCACATTTTGCGTTAAATTATATAAATAAATCTCATCTAATATAATCGAGTTCGACTAAATCCAAATCAATGCAATTCAGTTCTTTTCCTACCAATTCATATCTTGCAAATTATCAAATTTATGTTGTAGATTTTTCAACAAGTACTAATTCATCTCTACCAAAAAATCGAAAAGTTTTTATTTTTTGATTGAAGTTCTAAAATCCCCAGACAACCCACATTATCATGAAACAAAACATTAAGAATTGAAACCTCCATTCCTAGTCAGTAATCAATCTCATGTGGGATAATGTCAGCTAACTACGAGATTAAACTTTCTCAAAATGACAATCACATTTCAAGAAGTAGTAAGCAAAGATGAATCAAGTCAAAGATCAATCACATTTCTCAACTTACTTTGTTTTATCTAGAAGTGCTAAGGAGACCGAGAGAGGATGTGACTGGTCACTGTTCACTTTGTACGTGGAAGTGCTGAGGAGACCGAGAGAGAGAGGATCCAGAAAAGAAAAGAAAAAAAGACTGGGAGGGGTAGAAAGTGGGAAAGAGAAGAGTGAAGTCGCCAATACTTTAAAAAGGTCGAGAAACAAATAATAATAGTTTCAATCAATCAATTAGATTCTGTATAATAAGCTTGACAGTTGGTTGGCAGTTAAGTAAGAAGACGAAGAACAGTTAATAATCCTAATAATCACACCTGTTGTCAAATTGGGTTTTTGCAGTTTTTCCATAAATCTTGAGATTGTTTCATACTTTTTTTTTTTTGTCATTGATTAGAAGAAGAAGACCGTTTGCTTATAACTACCTTTCAAAACTTACCTTTCTTTCTAACCTAACGGTCCCTTCTTCGTTTCCCTCCAAATCTTCAACTATTAATAAATGCTATAATATGATATCTTTTAATAGTATTTACAAAATAGAAACATATAGATATGTCACACGTGGCAGTCTCCCAATTAACCATATCGAACTTTTTATATCCCAATTTCCAAATCTTATTTTTATTTTTTATTTTTTGACCTTATGGAACTAAATAGTTAGGTGTTATTGATGTTTAAATTGTCTTGCTCATACCACTCTTTTTTTTTTGGGAAGAACCATTCAAAATTTTCCACTTCCACATTAATCATTTGATTAAACTATATTTGTTAATTTCATAATATTATTTATTTGATTGATTATTTAAATTATCATTAATTGTATGTAAAAAATAATGAGGAGATCACGACTCTTATTAGATTTTTTAAAATTTTTATTTTTATTTTATCATTAATGTTTTAATCTTTTTATAAAAGTGCATAATAAATTCATAATAATTTAATAATAAATTTATAGAAATTATTATATATATAATAAATTTTATATATATTATAAAGATCTGATAAATTTATAAATTGATAAAATTTTTTGATAAATTTAATAATATTCTTCTAAATTGATAAATTTATAATATTATTAATTTTTTCTCACAATTTTGTAAAAAATCTAAAAATAATAGAACGCTTTGACGTGAAGCTTAAGGGCCATCAAGCTTACTTAAGGGCCGATTGGGCCACTGCTTTTAGAACTACTCTTTTATTACAGCAAGTTTAATTGTGGATCTCAATCCCAAATTACTGGTCAGAGTTCTGATTTTATGGGCCATTGTTGGCCTCTGTGCCTCATAACCGAGTCCAAAGCTTTTTTTTGAGAAATTAATACTGTACACGGTAAAAAATTTCCGCTTTTTTAAAATCGCAGCTGGCTAACTTTATTTACAAATATATAATTTTTTACGTTCTTTTTCCTCTTTTTTTTTCGATTTTTATAGTTTTTATAATTTTTTCTATTTTATTTTATATAATTTTTTAATATTATATTTTTAATATACACACACAAAATATATATAACATATATATAATAAATAAAATATACGCTCAACAATATAAACTACGCATCTACAACATTTACAAAACATTCGTAAACACATTTATAATACATCAAAATAATATTTTTAATATTTATTTAATTTTATTTAATTTTATTTATTTTCACAATATCCATACAATATTCACACAATATTTAAAAATTTTTATATAAAATACACATACACAATTTAAATAACAAAAACATAACTTGCACACAACATCTACAATATATTCTAATATCTACAACACATCTATAATGTATCTATAACATATCTACTATACACATATATAATGAAATTACGTGTATTTTTATATGATAAAAAATAATTTTAAATATTAATTTTATTATTTTATTACATTATTTTTATTTAATAGTTAAATTTAAAAAAAATAAAAATTAAAGTAAAATATTGATTATTGTGAGAAAATATGTATTTTTTTAAAAAAATTATTTTAGTAAAGAAGGAGGTATTTTTAAAATTTTACTCCAATTTTCTATAAAAGTATAAATATTTTTACCTTTTGTACCATTTTTGAAATAATTTTTTATATGGTTATGTAAATATTCTTTTTTTCTTGTTTTTTTATAAATTTGTCAAAAAAAATTATAAAATTTACCATAATTTTAAATTTTTTTTTAAATTTATCAAAATTTATAATTAATTTACATATTTAGATTCATATATTTTATTATAAGTTTATTGTGCATATAATAATTTCTATAAATTTATTATGAATTTATTATATTTTTTTATTAAAATAACTAAAAAGCCTTGATAAAATAAATAAAAATTTTACAAAATATGATGGACATATTTTTTTGCCCTTTTTCTTTATATCATTTATTTTATTTTCTAAGAAATGAACTTCTTCAAGTAAATTGTTAGAGCATGCATTAATGTTTTATACATTTTGCATGTGAAGGTAAGCTTGTTAAATTTTTATTGGTATGGATTTTGATTTTTCTTATTAACGTAATCTCACCTGGATTTAGGATAAAAAAAATATATGAATTAACATATAATGAAAACTACGACTTAAATATTTAGTGCTAGATAATTTAATCATAGTAATTTTTCAATATATCAATATGTAGATGTTGTAATTTTAATACTTTTATATAATTGCCAACTTCTCTCGATTCAATAATAATAATAGTAATAATTTAATATTTCAAAATGATTTTAATAATAATATTGAATTAAATAAAATTATATTTTTTAAAGTAATAATTAATCAGAATATTGATGAACAGATACAATTAATCTCACACATTTTTGGGTGGTAGGTAGGTGATTAATTATACAAGTAAAAGCAAGTAGTCTCGACGAAGATTCTTAACAAAATCTAAGTATTATTCTTCTTAATTATTATTATATATTTAATTAATTAAGTAATGCTTAATTAGTATTTGTACATTTTGTATTGTACTTACATGCTGTATGCTTCCTCTGGTGCGAAACCTTTTTCAGAGTAATTAGAGATAGACGACTGGTAGTTTACTTGATTAATAAGCATACATTGGACATGGATCATCACCTTTAATTTCTCTAGCTTATAAACTTAGCAACTTCTATATAAATTCTATGGGGATGTTCCTCGAAGGAGCACTATCCCTTTTCTTTCTTAAAACTTTTTTAAATTTATTGACGTTATTTATTATTATTTTTTAAGAAAATAAACCCAAACTTGAAATTTTCTTTAAATCGATATATATATTTAGCACATTGAAGAAGAAAACAAATAACAAACTACTTAGTACATTGAAGAAGAAAACATAAAACGCGGTGTATTAAACCAAAACGATGTGCACCTAATAAATAGCTTTAAAACGGCTATATTCTTCAACACATGCATATATATTTATATGAGTGTGATTAAATTAAATTTATATATGATTCTATTAAATGTATTTATAGAATAAATGTGTAAGATTTTTGTTATAAAATTATCAGAAAAAAATAGAAAAATAGAAAATTTATCATATTATTAAAATATTTTTAAATTTATTATATATTTTTTATTAATTTATAAATTTATTTGTTTGATTCGTATATATACAATGTTTATTATTATGTATTTATTATATACATGATAATTTCTGTAAATTCATTACGAGTTTATTATCTATCTTTGTAAAATTACCAAAAACTCTTATAAAAAATATAAAATTTTTAAAACAATATGGCGAGTGACACAATTTTCCCAAGCAGTAATTAAGCATAAAAATGTATAAATGACTCATAGTAAGAATGCTAATCTTAACAAACTGTTATAATTGGTTGTTCAATCTTCAATGTGTATTTAACTTTATCAAAATAAGTAACAAATAAATTTGATATTTATATATCTTTAGAACTCTCTTGTGTTGATTAAATACTCAAGCATGGCTGGAAAAAACAAGAACCGCCATATCTATGGAGATAAGAGTTGTCTGCATTGACCAACCTGAAATCTAATATTTCGATTTAAGTTTAAAAGATTCGAATCCAAATCTCTATACATATATGTTGCCATATGTGGTATTTTCCTAGCTTCTTCGTAATGTTTTTTTTTTTATTAATTATACATAAAAAAAATATTTAAAATTCGAACTCAATATAAATAGAAGCAACACTTTTAACTATCAAATTATATATTAATTATTTTTGATAATTAAAAATAAATTTTCTAATATAACTTAATACAAATACAATGTGGTAATCATCATTAGCTAGCATGCATCTTTGAATTCATGGATTTGATATAAAATTTATATATTATATATATATATAATATTTTTTTTCTTCTCAAATTTCAACACTCTTTTGCTTCAAAAATCAAACTCAACTTTTTATGAATTTGTGAGCAAATTAAAGCAATTCACATTTATATAATTATCTTTACTAAGATTCATACGCGACCTTTTTTTTAGAGTTAATTAATTACTATTTTAATTTTTAATATATAAAAATATTTATGAATTAAGAACTCTTTTTTTAAAAATCATATTTATTGGTTTTTTGCAATTCAATTTCATCAAAATAATTTTTTTCTTAGTGCTTTTATTATATTTCTATTGGTTTAAAAAAACCAACCAAAGCCATAAAAAAGTACACTTTTTTCCCCTTAAATTCCATTCTATAATTACTTTGTTTTCTTAAAATGTTGAAATATGTAAACAAAATTTTTAATTTGATTTTTTAAATGCTATTTTTTTCATTGGGGCAGTGAATAAATTTCTCTTAATTTGTTTGGTTGCAAGGAAATATAAAAAATATTAATAAACTCTTGATTTAATAATATTAGAGTCATTTTCATTACTGGTTCGAACCAATTTACTAAAAAAAAATTTATTGGAAATGCAGGATCATAGGAGATTTAAGATAGTATTTTACTCAAGAAATTTTCCAAGAAAAATGTATTTTACTTGAAGAATTTTTTAAGAAAACAGATTTACTCTAAGATTCAACTTACACTTATAGAGTGGCTATATTCAATGTATAATTATCATCCTTGTTTTATTATTCCTTTTACAGCTATACCCATCTTTGACCTACTTCGCATTAAACTGCTCTCTATTCTATTTATAAATTCAATTATCGCATAAACATATTATATTATATTCTTCAATTTAAAATAATTTTATTTATTTATCAATAGAAAGAAAGTATATATGTGTAAGTTTTGTGTATGGTTGCGCACAAAGAGAATACTAATTAAATATACCTGAAATAATAAATAAAATAATTAAATAGTAATATATATTTTTATTTTATAAATAAAGAAATTATAGTATTTATTAACTGGAAAAAATTACAAATATATTTTTGTAAAAATATCATCTTAAATCATTTTTCAATCGGTTTGTCACTTCAAATATAATTCCTAGTTAGAATTAAGATTAAATTATATAATTGAAATAAAAAAGGGAGAGAGAGATTTGAGTCTTTTTTAATATCGGTATGGAAGAAGAATAGATCCATAGTCTATTACTCAAAAAATTATACGCTCATCATTCAATTATATTTCAATAAATAAGAGATTAGATTTTGTGTCTTAGTGTGCTCCCTATTAATTAGACTGTATTTCAATGTGCAAGAGATTGAAGTCTATTTCAGTGTGCTCATTATTAGACTGTATTTCAATCAACAAAAAAATTATTTTTTTTCTTTTTATTTTAAATTTGTTTGGGTTGATGCAAGATAGGAGAATCCAACCAAACCAATTTCATACCTCAAAACTGAGGCTAACTTGCCGGAAATATGTTCCCATAAGCCAAAACCTTTGCCTTGTCTTCATTCAAACAACTCTCCACTTTTCATGGCCACCTTTCCCACTTCTCCAATCTATACTCCTTTTTCTCCTTTTTTTTTAATGAAAAAAAAAATATTGATCTTTCTCTCATCATCTCTTATCCCAACTAATTAATAATACAATACTATAAATTATATAATATATATATATTGATAAATAATTAAAACCCTACTTAGCTATATATAATGGCAAGGAGTGTTACAAGCTTATAGCTAGGTAGAGTTTAATTATATATATATATATATAATTTCATGTTGAAATTAATTGAAACATTCACAAATTAATTATGTTAAAAGTGTTTTTTTTCTGATTTAAGCTTAAAATTTAAGTTTTAATAAAAAATTATTGCATATATTAAAAATATAAAGTATATTGTTATATAATATTCTGAATCAACAATTGATAATTAAAATATTTCAAGTTCTTGTTTATACTAGGAATATACAGTATATTATTATTTTATACATTTCAAACCTACAAGTGATAAGATATTTTTTATTTATATTTACTTTGTTTGTAAAAATTGAAAATATCAATAGTCTTTTATATTTCATGTTATTACATATCAATTAGATTAGTCATTAGTGTGTATATTATATACTGAAACAGTAAAACTTACTCTAATTAGATGATAAAAAAGATAGAAACAAATCATTTGCCAGATAAACTAATTGATCTTATTAGTTGCTTTTCTTGACTTTGTTTTTCAATTTTAAGTACTAAAATTTATACTGATCAAATAATTTATGTTATGACTGTTTATAAAAATTATAATTTCATATATAGACCAGACTGCGATATCAATTAGTGAAAAAATTTATAATTTCGGCTCATGTTTATATGGTTTTGAAAAATTGCATTTATTGATTTTGTGAAAATATTGAATAAGAATTTTTTATTTTAATCATTAGTATCTTTCAACTCAGAGTTCGCAGATTAATATGGATTTACAGTACATAGATGCTAGAATACTCACCCTCAAATTTTAACGTGCTCCGTAACCATATTTTGAAAAGTGATATAAAATATAATTAGTTATATAATTGCACACGCACCGTATTAAAAGCTTAAATCCCACGATCACAGCCCTTTATTTAACAGTAGAAAAATAAATAAATAAAAATCTGACTGTAAATTTCCATGCAAATCCCTCAGTTTTCGAGCCTGACCATGTTCATTGTTCCCCTTAGCTTTTCCTTCAAAAACCAGTTAACCCCTTCTTGGCCTTTGAGCTTTGCCTTTGTATAAATACTTCTCCTTCCCTTTAAAACACTTCTCAAGCTCCTTCGCTGAGCTTTTTTTCTAGTAAACCCTAGTTTTCAACTACAATCTAGATCACTTCTTAATTATTATTAATTACATCATCTATTAATCACCATGGCTGGTGAGCTTGAACTTCAATCTGGCAAAAGCCCATCTTCAAGAAGAAAGGGTCATGGTGGTTTCACCACCAAGTGTGCTTCTTTAATCGAAGAGCAACGAGCTCATATTTATATTTTACGCCGTTGTGCCACCATGCTTCTTTGCTGGTATATCCATGGCGATGATTAAAGGATGCTTCAGAGCACGTATATATTCTCCTATTATGTGTTGATTCTGTTGAATTCTCTTCTTCCAATTACACTTTTTTTTTTCTTTAAAATTAAACTCCATAACTGGAGCTTGAACTTTCAGCTTCCATTATCTTGACAAATAAGCTTTTTGATCATCTGGCTTGGTTTCATGGGCTAATAAGGTGTGGTTTACTGAAATCTTCTTCTTGAGTGCAATTCCACCGATTTTTTTACCCAATTTAGAGGAATCCATAATTGGGTTTTTGGAGCACAAGAAGAAAGATTATAATTATCAGATAGCTTGATAGCTTCACCTTGCTGCTTTTTCACCAGCCAGGAATGTAAGAAAATGGAGTTGTGTGTGTTAAAATAATTAAGGATGTCTCCCATGTTGGTACGTGGGAGAATCAATCTTAAATTTATTATATAGCGAAAGTGGTATTTATTGCTGGACTATATCTCATCCTCCCATGTTGTTATGTTTGCAAAAGCTTTGTTGTGTTTGCCTGTTGATGTAAGGGTTATAATTAGAACTTGTGTTTGGGTTTCTCATGTACACTACTTGCCTGCAGTGGACTATGGCTTCTGCCTTTTTTTTTCCTTAATTTTATTCTCATCTTCTTATTAGTCTTTTTTGTAATAACATGTATCTAATTACATGTTATTGCCCGCTAAAAATTGAAAAAGGGAAAAAGGAGAATATGCATGTTGTAATTGGATTGATGTAACTGTTATTATTATTAATAATAATGGGTCGGATAATTAGCTAGTATTACTATTATTTTTTTTCTTTTTCTTTATTTTGAAATATTGTTGAGCTACATAATTGCATAATCAAAATAAACGTTGATTTTTTTTATTAAACTAAAAAGAATTGCCAGAAAATTAAGTAGAATTTGCAAAAAAACAATAAAATAAAATAATAGAAGTCATTTTGCAACTAAAAAATAAGGTAATAACATGAAAAGTTGTTGCTAAAAAAATGATAAAAAAACTACGTACTATTTATTATTTTCTTTTTTGAATATTGAAGAAGAGGTATTATTTATTTATTAGTAAGATTTAAAATTTATGCATATGTAATTTTTTTGTGTTAAATGATTATAAATTATATATTTATATATATATATATATATATTTATAACGATCATTAATAATTTTTTGGCAAAATTTTTTTTGTAAAAAACCATAATGTCTCATCTAATTTTTTGGTGATATTATGCAATATTTTTTTAATTTCTTTTGGCTGATGTATAAATTTATAGCAATAATTTTTATATTATGATTACTAGTTCTGAAAATGCTTACTGCTAGCTAATTTTGTTTTTTTGTTATATATATATATATATATATATATATTTATGTATATATAGAATATTTGTGATTGTTGCAAGTAGGCAGCCACACAAGCAAATGTATAGATGCAACGAATGTTGTCTAGATAAGAAGTTATGTATGGCCGAGTTGTCCAAGCTAGGACAAATATGTATATTGGGCAATGTTTGGCAGTTCAATTAAGACAGACAATTCCATCTTCTGTTTCAATGATTAACTAATGTAGTTGCGGCAACTTGCAAAATAAAGCATGCATGGCCATGAAAACAATGGTGGAGATGAGCTTCCTTTTGTGAAATTATCATGCATCATGGTGGGGACATCTAGGTGTTCATTGTCTCCATTATATATATATATAGACATATTTCATAATTATAGGTTAATTTTTGAAATTGGAATATGTATATTTGACAAATAAATTAAATCGATTCAATAATACTAAATAAAAAAAATTACATTACGAGATATAAACTAATAGTAATTTCACACCCAAACATAACTTAATGATAAGTCAATATTTCATTCAACAAACTTCATATGTTTAGTTTGTTTTACTCCCCAGTAATGGCTTGTCAAAATGCATATGAATCCTCTTATTATCCCTTCTATTATAAAGAATTATGTTTTTTTTTTAAAAAAAAATCTTCATAAGGCTGTAATATTAAAGAAATGAATTTGCTCCCAAAATCTTTACTTTAACAATATGCATTAGCGACTAATTTTTTGTGGATTAAAAGTGCCAAAATTAAATATAAATTTGTGAGAACTAATCTTAGAAGTTAAAAATTAACTATTAAAATTGAAAAACCCATTTCCGCATTAACATAGCAATTTGCAAGCTTAAATTAAGTTTGCAATATATATGATGAAAATTAGTTGTAGCAATCATGATAGAAGCCTGCCTGACATTCCTCTAGTGACTTAATGAGATACTCACAGTTTCAAGTTCCAACTTCCAATTCCAAAGCTTTCAATCTCCCCTGACTCTAGAACAAGAAGAAAAAATATGGCTAAAATTCTACCTATTTTAGGATTACATTTAGCTGCTGCTGCTACGACAATGAAGCATCAAGAACTCACCAGAATGGTGCTGCACTGGAGAAAACCACTTAATTCGGCGATGATGTCGACCTTTTACGTGTTACTAAGGGAGTAAGAAGCAGCAACAAGAAGGATAATCTTTTTGTGGTGTGCTAGTCTGATATCACTGGTCTATCCAATCTTTGAAGAGCAACATCATGTATATAGGTACATTTACAGCTGCAATCACTACAAACATTCGGAAAGTCCTTATCGCTCTTTGAATAATGACCTTTAACTTTGATTTGCTAGTTCTATTCAGTAATTTGTTAGGATCATATCCAACATCTGCATTTATATCGATGTTCATTGAAATCTCAGTTTCTTGGGAAATGTTTTTTCTTGCTGTTGGCCGTATCACAGCATTACCCCTGCCATTGCATAAAACAAAATCAGATAGGAAACAGCGGCAGAAGTATTTTTTCAACTATCTATAACAGGTGACAATCAACAAGATAGAGAATTTAAAGTTTATGGATCATATCTAGTGGCTCTATTAATAATGATGAGAGAATGCAAAGATAAAAACCTTTCGACTGAAGCTTTATCACTTGAGTGTGCAATAGGAGTATCTAGCGGTTTCTTCACAAGATGCATCATTCCTTCTGCATCCCACATCATTTCGTATTCACAGTTCTCATCTTCATTTTTCTCTTTTGTTACCTTAAACATGCTGCTGTAAATTCTGATGCATGCCATTAAACCACTCAAGTGATGCCCAAAACTTATGCCACTTGTTGGCCAAAAGAGGAGAGTAAGGAGGGTCAGAGTGAAGAGGGAAAGATACCTGACATAAAAATGGAGTCACTAGAGGACTAAATTGATATAGTAAGATGAGCACTGGGAGAATAATAGAAAATATTGGATGATAACTAGCGCATTATCTACCCACCCCTCCCGGAAAATTCCCAAGATAACTACTGCTACTACTTGTTTACAGTGATAGTTACCATATGTAAATGTGTGTTTGCATTGGAAGAAAGCATAATTGAGAAAGTAATGCATCTTCTGGAGCAGATACGTTGGCATTTGCAGAGGCACCAACAGATAATAGCATGAAAGATGGATACAAGTTTCCCTGCTGCCAGCTTATGGTCCCTACAGTGTGCTGCATATTATATTATTATTATCAATTTAACCCATACTCCCAAAAATCTTATAAATGCCAAAATATTAGATGATACCTCTGTTATGGGCCTGGATTTTGATTCGTGTATCACTGTACACTGGTCATGATCATGTCCTGATAGAATGAGTGCCTGCAAGAAGCATACATAGTAAAAGAATATTCCTCGATAACCTATTTCCGCACGTGTTGCGTACATATTTGAATATGTGGTTCTAGATATATAAACACACATGCAAGAAGTCTTCCATCTCTCTCTCTTTTTCCAGTCATCCAGTTCATAAATACTTCATTAGTGGTCCTATGAAATGCTGCAAACAATGACATATGCTAAAGCCTACTTGGACATAAGGCACTGCCCCATGCATTTGTTTTAACTTCAAAGTCAAATCATAAATAAACATTTGGCTGCCATGCACAAAGATGTAAATTTAGCACTCCAACCCTGGTAAAGCAATCATTCTATGTGTAAGATGATTCAAGACAGGAGAGTAAATTTACAGGTTTGACCGACTCCAACAATTTGTTTGAGGATTCCTCAGAAACATAATTCTGGTACCTGCAGGATTAACCATCTGTTAGACCATAAAACAGTAACCATCAATTGTATTCTACAATTTCATGCAACTCTCCTATGTCTATTTCATAGAAAAAGGATAAGAAGCTTACATTATTTCCTGACCGTGATGTGAAATTCGCTGAACATGAAAGAGAAACAAATACATGTAAGTTTAATCAGGAATAGTCTTATAAGGACAATGAGCATTCAGATCCATAATCTCCGCCAAGAAGAATGATATTAATGCTCTGAGTATGAGCAATGAGAGCATTTTACTTAATTTCACTTTGCAAAAACTGGCAAAAGAGTACCTGATTGATGATTGGATAACTACGGTGGGGGCCACAATAAGAATTATCCGGCCTATACAAGGGAATATGAGACAACAAAACCCTTGGAATTAATTGAAGATCTACAGAAAAAAAAAAAAAAAAACAACTTTTACTTATTTGTGAATTGATAAAACACTCGTCAGTAAAATAAAGTTTAATTGATTATCATATACCTGTAGAGACATTTTTCACAAACTCCCAAGCCATAGATGCAAAAGTTTCTTGTGGGTGACCTGGAGATGACAAAATCAAAGCACATCTTTAAGATATTCAGTAAATTTGGATTTCACAGATTTGTAAAGTGATAGTCTATTTACAAGTCCCTATTGCAGATCGTGACAACAAATTTAACACAAGGATTTGGAATCACATACAATTGCTATACTTCTATGTTCTGAATATATTGAAAAAATGTGGTCTTGTTATAGCTATAGTAGAGTTAGCAGCTTTACCATCAAGAATTTGAGCATCGACAGCAATAAACTCCACTTTTCCAACTGTAAATCGGAAGTTTCTACTCCCAAATCCTTCTTCATAGCGTCTAATAACCTGTAGAAATGTGAGAGAATGGCTTATCAAACAAATACGAGTCATGATGGAATCTAAGATAGTGATCGAGTTCTGAGAAAGTGTGCCAATAATTGCCAAATATATGACACGAAATACAGACAAAAAAATATGCTCAACTCAACAAATCCCTGAAGCCCAAAAACATATTGAATAACTTCTGCAACTGGTTGCCAGACTGACATTCTCCAAAGTGCATTTAAAAAATCTGAAATTAGATTTCATGCATGTATGTTAACATGCTCTTTTTTTTTTTTGCTGTACACTAATTAACTGCTATTAGGAAAATAAAACTACGGCAAGCTCAAACTCATCAACTTTTACACTTCTGCCTTGGAGACAACTTTAAGCTTGGTGTTTTGCCAAAATTGTTTCTTGTAAATTGAATTCGGTGAGTGCATATTTTCACAGCTCTTTTATTTTAGAATTGCTGAGGATATATTTCTCTTATTTGGTTCCCTTGTTCTAATGGGGCAATCTTCACGAATAAAATTTTATAGCAAAAACGCACTTGACAATTGCCTATAACCAAAATGTAGTTGTAAAATCAAGGCGGTGTGTTATTACTAATAACATGCCAAAATACCTCTGGTTTGTGAGAAATGGTGCTTTCATAGCCAATATCATGGTTGCCAGGAATATAGTAAACCGGCATATCAGTATATCTTCCTTCCGCATTCATACCAAATATATGCCTAAAGCGGTATAAGGACTCCTGCCATCTTATTAGGAAAAGAATGTTAAGGCATTCTGTAACAGAAACTAACAAGTGATGTGCCGAGGAAACAAACAATCTCGAGAGTGAAACAGGAAAATGTTAAGACAAGAATTGGATTACTGATACACAGAAATGAAGCTAAGAGCTAATCATAGTGATTGGATAGCACATATCCAATCAATACAGTAAAAATCTAAGTGAGGAGAAGAAAAATGAAAACTGGATGTCAGATACCCATCACAAAGTGCAAAGAGATATCCAGTCTAGTAAAGGTTTCCAGGAATATTTCCACACCCTGGTTTGTTAACATCCCAAAATTGACAGATTTTTAAGTTGTGATGTCATTTCAAGCAGCATTGATTATTTAAACTGCAAGGCGCACAGCACATATATAGCATCTAATTGAAGTTTCAAGTAGGAGACAGAAATTTCCATGCGGCCTTACTCTTGATCTGATAAATGAGGGCCCCCATCAAAGTAATCACCTAAAAACAAAATCACATCAGGTTTGAAAGGCAAGATGGACGAAAAGAATGCCCTGCGCATGTATATATCAGTATAAAATTGTGCAGTCTCCAAAGCAAATGATTTTGGAGGTAGGCGAAGGGAGGTTCTGTCCATGAGCTGTTAAGGATAGAAAGCCAATATTAGTAACAAATGATACTAAATTACAAAAAATGGTGCAGCAGAGAAGAAAAATTCACCTGTGGGTCTGCTAGAACAGCAACTTTTAGATAATCACTTGGACCTCCTACTCCATTTATCTGAAACATAATTTTAAAGTAGTCTTTTAGCTAGCATGTCCATCTCCTTATGCATAGATTGTGTACAAATTAATGCATCTACTGCTTATATAGCTAAAAAGCTATTGCTCCAAGGGGGGTAATTCTCATCTAAACTATAGAACTATCCTTGTTGATAGTATGGACCTCCTAAGTTAAGAATTTTCCGTAAGTGTGCAATAGTCAAAAACCCAATTTATTGGATAAAGCAAAGAAGCTTAGAAATGATTCTAATCTTAATGATTAATAGTAATGCTGATAAAGGGTGTAATAACAGTGCGATCTTTCTTTCGAGAAAATGAAGATAGATTTAAGGTAATCCATTACAATTTAAGGTATCTTATCGAGAAAATGAAGATCTTTCTTTCTAAAAAAAGGTCAAAATGAAGCCAAGAGAAGAATGTAATCCATTACAATTTAAGGTATCTTATCTAGTTAATTATAGAGTTTTGATAAGTGAAATTCTTCAAGATAGATTTAATAGATGAGAGTAATAGAATCACCGTGGAAATAGAAGATGAGAGATGAGGCCATGAACAAGACCATAAAGAAGGCACCCAAAAGGCAAACATCTCACCGTAGAGAAGCGTCGCCGCCCATATCCCACAGAGCGCCACTGTCCACTTGTGATGCTGCTTCATTTTCTCCCTGAGTTCTCTCTCTCTCTCTCTCCTCCTCTCTCTCCCTTCTTATAAAGTTTTAATTTTAAAGACGGATGCTTTTTTTTATCACATATGGTCGAGTGCACCCAATAAAACCCCCCCTAAACTTATTTCTAACCGAATGGCCTCTTTATTCACACGGTGGCCTATACTCTGTTCTGTGAGAACTGGGAACTGAGAAGAGTGGAACTGTCTCTTTTCCATGAATCACTCCTGGGATAGGACTAGCTCGTACTTGAATACTATTAATGGCTTCGTACCCAGTAATCGGTGAGCTCTTCTACAACTTTTTTTTTCTTTTGTCCCTTTAGTTTCATCTCTTCTTGTCAGTGACTGTGAATATTAGACTTGTACCTGATGCAATCAATATGCATGCTTTCTCCCATTCCGTTGATATTTCAGTCATCACCCGTAGAAAGTTTGAATCTTTTCTCTTTTGCTTTTTAATTATGGATGGTTTTGCGTTTAATTCTGTTTGTTTCTCAATGAAAATTGAGTATGTCATTGAACAATCATCCCAAATTGAGCATGTCTTAGGGGGTGTATTCAATTCAGATTTTAAAAGATTATGTCAGATTTTTTATAATCCATGGATTATGTAAAATCCATGGATTGTTTTAATTCTACATAAACTTTATGAATTCTTTAGGTTTGTGAGAAGATTTGTAGATGGATTTCTATTTATACCAAATATTCTAGAATCCATCACAATCCATTATTCAATGAATTCTTTGAAAATCCATAGAATTTTCAATACCATTGGATTTAGAAGGATATTTTAAAATCCTAATTGAATACCCCGAGATTTTAAATGACTTTTTAAAATCCTAATTGAATACTCATAGATTTTTAAAATACAAAAAAATCTTATAGAGTCTCTATTGAATACACCCCCCTTAGTCACGTCTTACATGAATGTGTAAACATTTGCTTTTGTAGAGCTTCGTCAATGTCATTTAAACAAATTTGTGCTTCATGAATATCATTGCTAGAGCTTCATTGGTAAAAAAAATTGTGCTTTTCTTTTCTTTCTTTTTTGATTCATTCCTCATGAGGGAGGCTTAAGAGAGATGACAAGGTTATAGATTATATTTTTATAATTGAAACCTTTAAAGTCCTGAAACCGGAATGCTACTCATATCACAGTCCCATGGGTTAAAGACATTGTAAGGTTTAGAGAGACCTTGGTTCATTTTTATTAAATTCTTGATGGAATAATAAAAGGACTTTTTCCATGTGCTCTTGATCCCCTGGTCTAGCTATAGCCTTGATCTCCTGGTCTGTGCTGATTATTAAGATCCATTGTGTTCATCTGCTTACTTGATACACATTTCTTTTGCATTTTACATAAGTTAATTGGACCAATCCCTCTTTCTAAGAGAAATGCAACCCCAAACCGATTTTCAGTGAGGCACATGATTCAAGCACACCAAACTAGATGAACAATTAAACTCAAAACCTAGCACCTGCATAAAGTTGCCAGGTCTATGCCTCTCTAAAGCTGGGCCTCATTACCTTGAGTCCTGACTCACTGTATTAAAGATGCTTTGATCCATTGCTAATTTTTTCATATAAATTTTGCATTTCGGCATTAATTTGGTGAAAGTGGTTTTGCTTGTTTCTCTGCATAAGTGAAGACCAGAAGTTTATCTGTGTGAACAACTTTTTCTTGTCTTAGGTAACAGTGTATACTCAGTGGTATCCGATTCAACCCAATAATTTCCAGAAAGAAATTCACAAATGATTTTTTTAGCTCAATTTAAATGATCTTACAGTGTATAGCATGAGCTGTTAACATAAGCTGGATAACATATATATGCACATGCAATTATACTCACACACACACAAGTATATTATTAGATATTCTTGAATTTCATCTATCTATTCCTAAACTAGTAATACAGATGATATGCTCAAATGCCAGTGATCTAGAACAATCAGATGGTAATTGACATGATTTGGTTATAAACAAAGTTGTAACTCCCCAAGCATGGGTAAATGATATATTATTGTAGGGAACTGCAATTTTAAATATGTCTAAGAGACAGGTTGCATGTGTTTGATAATTGATATGAGATTGCAGTTGTCATACTATCTCTTAGCTTCAACATATAGATTCCCAGTAAACAACTAAATTTACTTAATTTTAGTTCCTTTTTTATACATCTTTAAAGCAGTATATATATATATGGTATGGAAAATTTAAAATTTACATTGTAAAATGATGAAAAAAAATTGTAAAATGATGTGAAAAATTTGCATTGATGAACCCAAACTATTTTGTGCAAGTATATGTATCTGTTCTTAATATGTACCAAAGGGCATTTTCACTCACTCTTTTTGGTTTTTGTCTGAGCCTACATTCTTTAGCCAGTCAACAACTTCATTGATGGTTGGCCTCTTGAATGGGTTTTGGTTCACACACATGCAGGCCACATCCAGCACTTGCAGCATCTCATCATCAAAGCCCTTTCCTCTCAAGAGGGGGTCAAAGACTTCATCTTGTTTACCCTCTCTCCTCATTTGCTGAACCCAGCCAACTAGTTCTCTTGCCATCTTTGGCTTGAACACCTCTACAGGTCTCTTCCCAGTGAGCAGCTCAAGCATAACAACCCCGAAACTGTACACATCTCCTCTCAATGTGGCTACCCATGCTTGCCCATACTCCGGAGGAATATAACCGAGAGTACCAACAAGCTCAGTTGTAACATGAGTATGATAAGGAAGAATTAGCCTGGACAATCCAAAATCTGCAACACATGCTTCAAACTTCTCATCAAGAAGGATGTTGCTGGACTTGATGTCTCGATGCACAATGTGTGGCTCACATATCTGGTGCATGTAAGCCAGACCACAACTTGCTCCTCTTGCAATCTTCAGTCGAGTTGGCCAATCTAGTTGAGATGCACCATCAGCCTTCTCATGCAACCAGTAATCCAGACTTCCATTCTCCATAAAAGAATATATAAGTAGCCGAAAGCCTTCATACACGCAATAACCTCGCAATGAAACCAGGTTCTCATGTTGAGCGCTGGACAGAACCTCTACCTCTGCTTTGAATTCCCTTTCCATGAGACCCATATCTCCTGATAGTTTCTTGACAGCCAACTTGGTCCCGTTTTCCAGTGTTGCTTTATAGACCAAACCAAAACCCCCACAGCCAACAATATTTGCTTTATTAAAATTATCAGTGGCTTTTAAGAGTTCAAATATGGTTAGATCCCAGATCTCATTGGTATTGTTTGGGAACAACATAACTAGGCTGGCATCCTCATCAGCCCCTGGAGGAAATCCAGAGTGAGAGTTACTGGAAATTGTATCCATCTCTATGTTGTCAGAGTGCCCTCCTGGAATGATCCTTCTCTTGGACAATATCCACAGTGCTAGTATAGCAATAAGTAAACCAGTCCCAAAACAGATGCCAAGGACTAGTCCAATAATAAGTCTTGTGTCAATTCTTTTATGAGGTGCAGTAGGATTGACAGGTCCTGATGAATTGGAGCAAGAAAGCTGCAAAATTGAGCCACACAACCCTGGATTCCCTTCAAAGCTGGAGCTGGAGAAAGTATCAAACTGACCTCCAGATGGTATAGGCCCATGAAGATTATTATTTGCAACATTGAATGAAGACAAGAAATGGAGACCTTTTAGTGACACAGGGATTTCGCTAGATAGGTGGTTGCCAGAGAGATCCAATTTCTCCAAGTTGGTGAGCTTTGACATTTGATCTGGAATGTTTCCTGAGAAATTGTTATTTCTGAGATCCAGCACATGAAGAAACTTCAGTTGGCCAATTTCTATAGGGATATCACCACTGAGGCTGTTGTTTCCTAGGTATATAGACGGTGGCAAGCTAGAGAGTTGATTGTACTGTTGGTAGGTTGCATTATTGGGCTGAGCAAATACAGGCAATGGTAGATAACTTCGGCTGACTAGTTCATTAGCCCCTTTTGATGCTAGCGTTTGCAATCCTGCAAGTTCCTTGGGCAGTTCTCCTGAGAGGAGGTTACTGGACAAGTCTAAGTAGAAAAGATTTGACAGATTACCCAACCAACTAGGAATAAAACCTTTGATTTGATTGACAGACAGGTCCAAGACCTCGAGATTCTTGAGCTTGGATAACCAGTTGGGCACCTGACCGGAGAGTTGAGAAGCACCCATGGCCAGAACCTGGAGATTCTGGAATCCATTTGAGTCTTTGATGTTTTCATCATCTGGTATCTTTTCATTTAAAAAATTCACTGAGAGGATAAGAGTAGTGAGGTTCTTGCAACCCATCATATTTTGAATAGCTCCAGTAAGGTTGGTTAAGTTATTGTAAGAAACTGACAGGAAAGACAGAGCTTCTAGTGCTTTTATTTCAGGCAAGATCTGTCCCGTAAACCTGTTATAGGCTAGTCTAACAGCAGTTAATGATCTACATAAATAAAGGCTTGGGAACAACTTACCTGTAAATTTATTGTTACCAAGATCAAGGATGCTAAGCTGGTGGAACTTGGAGAAATCAAAGACAGAAAGCTCCCCTTCCAAGAAGTTCACCCTTAAATTTAGTGTAACTAGTTTGGTACAGTTCATCAGAGATGCAGGTATCGAACCTGTGAGATTATTGATGTGAAGCTGCAGCTGTTCCAACTTGGAGAGCTTGCCAATATCCAGAGGTATTGAGCCAGTCAATTGATTGGAATACAGATCAAGAATCCTGAGCTTATTGAGATTGACCAGTAAATTGCTGATGGTGCCAGAAAGGCTGTTAAGAGGTAAGAAGAGTTGTTCGAGCAAGACAGCCTTGTAAATATCTTCAGGAATTGTGCCAGAGAGATCATTGAAACCTGCAGAGAAAATCTGCAGATTGGAACATTCACCAATGCCAGAGGGAATATTGCCACTGAAATCATTGTTGGAGAAATCAAGGATGGTCATCGAGCGAAAAGCAAGGAGACAGACGTTGGGCGGAATTTGGCCTACAAAACTATTGTTGCTGACATTGAATTTGCTCAAGTTCCCAGCTATCTGAAGAAATGAATTAGATGGAATCACCCCATTGAAACGGTTACTCGACAAGTCCACTATTTGGATAGCCAAGTTAGTTTTACTAACATTATTGTCATTGGATGGTAATTGGCCATTAAGACGATTGTAACTGAGATCAAGAACCTGTAGGCCATTGATGGAGAAGAAACCAGCAGGGAGAGAGCCAGAGAGGTGATTATGTGACAGATTGAAGTGAGAAAGATAGCTGAGATTGGCAAGAGAAGGGGAGAGAATGCCATTGAGGCCTTTAAAGGGTAGCCAAAGACGAGTCACTCTGCCATCAATTCCATCACATTCAACTCCTTCCCACAGACAACAGTCAGTAGAAGAAGACCAATTCAAAGGATGAGAAGATGAAATGATAGAGAAGAAGGGTAACAGAGAATTATGATCATCTTGGTTACAAGCAGCTGCAGACTTACAAGGATGCAACAACAGTAACGAGATAATTACAAAAGCAGACAAGACCATGACAGAGGAAGAAGAAGAAGATAAAGATGTTCTCCTTGTTCTTGGCATCACTGAATGTGCAAAGTTATTGTCTTTAACATCCATCACCATCGTTCCCCATCATTGGGACCAAGAACAAGAACAGCAACACATATGAGGCAAAGTAAGAGGAGAAGGAGAAATAAGGAAACAAGTACATGATTATCTGATACATCTAGACAATCTTGTACAGTAGCAAAGATTTAGAAATTGCAGTACACTATCATCCTCCATTGGCCAAAGAGAAAACAAGAATAATGGGACAGAAAGAGTGTGCGTGGGGGCATGACATTTGGTCATTGATGATATATTTTAATGGCACTACAAAATATAAGCTATTAATTAATTTCTGGCCAAAAAAAAAGACGGGTCATCATGAAAAACATGAATATATTATAAGCGTTTACTTTTGGGCGGTTGCTGGTGCTGAGGATGGTGGTGGTGGAGGTGGAGGTGGACTCTTTCTTGGAAGATGATGATTGATGGATTGATTGATGACAAAAATCCCATAAAAACTCCTTTTAGATCCACACATTTGTGGGCCTAAAAAGGCTTTGAAAAATGGAAACTTTCCTCCTCCAAATCTCACTCTCTTGTTGAACAGTCTCTTCTTCTGTTCTTAATCTTTTCTTTTGTTTTTGGGCAGGGTGTTGTTGTCGGTTGTACTTATCTGCAATATAATAATAATAATAATAATAATAATAAAATGTAATTTGCTATGAAACAGATGAGCAAAACTTGCAAGTGGGAAGATGCAGAGAAGCGAGAGTGACACCATTAATATTGTATTTGGCCAGTTGCTGTACTGCTCAAAAATGGTCAACTTGGACCTGATCAGAGCAGACCATGTAATGTTATGTCTTTTGGTTGTAACTCTGAATTTTTGGACATTTCTTCAACCTTTCAAAAACCTTTTGTTGTTTGTCCTAATTGTAAGTCCATCCAATTGCCGGCTTCAACGTGGATTTCCATTTCCTGACTTTTCTTTCTTTCTTTGTTTTAGAAAATTACACTATACATAATTTTTTTTTCAAAAAAATTTTACTGCTTTGATTATTTTTAATATACTAAATATTTACTATATATATATATACATATCTCTTTGAAATAATATATTAAATTTTATTAGAAGTATATCTCTAAAAAATTGTTTTATTTAATTGAAAGGTGAAAAATATATTTTTGAAAAAAAAATAAAAGCGGGTATTTTTTTAAAAAAAATTTTTGAGGTATTTTTGAAAAAATCTCTTTGATTTCAAGCACGCTTATCGAGGTTGCTTTGGCTATAACATATATAGAAATTGAGTTTTAAAAAGGGATTTCTTCAAAAAATAATATTTAAAAAATAAAATATTTTTTAAAAATAATCACTTTAAAAAAATAGCATACATTTTTCAATTTTTAATTTTAAAATTATTATTTTTTAATTTTTAATTTTTAAAAATATATGTTTAATATATCTAATATTTTAAAAATATTAAAATAATATAGGATATTTTAAGGAAAAAAAAAGTTAAAAATGACACATAGTGTAATTTTCTTTTTAAAAAATCTCGTAGATTATAAGGCCAATGTAATATCATTAAACCAAATAATATAAGATATTGACTAGAGATAATTAAAATTTAATTTTAAAATAAAATTTACGTCTTTTTTTCATAAAACTTATTTTAAAACAGTTAAACACTGTTTTGATCTCAATGTCAAATAGACTTTAATGGAAGACTTTGAATTTTCTTTTCTTGACTTATAAATTTTAATTTTTTAATCATGTTTATGTAGTTAAAAAAAAAAGTAGTTTTTGCAATAAAATAAATTAAAAAACAAGTAACTCTTTTTGAGAACTTTCCAAGCATTTTTCATTTGTTAAATTCAACTTGACATTTTAATAATATACATGAATTTTGAAATTCATTTTTTTCTTTGTTATTTTGTCATTATATGAATTGTGAGAATTACGTATTTGACTGATTAAATAATTCTAAGTTTGGTTACGACTCGTACAAAATACTTTGATTGAATAAATTATTATACTTTGTTTGGAAATTGTTATATGATAATGGGAATTCAAGAAGTATGAACAAAAACTATAACCTAACTTCTTTTTTTGACTTATAAATTTTATAAATTTATATTAAAAAATCTAAAAAAATAAAATATTTTGAAAATGTTCACTTTTTATTTTAAAAGATATTCCTTTTTTTTTACTTTTAATTTTTAAAATATAAATATTTTAAAAAAATCTTAAAAATCATAAAATATCTAAAAAATGAAAAAAGTGAGGTGTCATGTAATTTGTTCTAAATTTTATCATTAAGTATATCCTTTTAATTTTAAAATTTTTAATAAATACTTTTTTGTCTCAAATAAATAGATATTTTTTGTTTTTATTTATTCTAAATCACAGATTATTTATTATTTTAATTAATTATATCCATATTTAATTTAAATTTTTAATAAAAATAATTAATTTTTTTAATTATTATATAATAAAAAATGTGTTTATGTATTCATGCCAAATTAAATAATAAATAATCTAATGTATAGTAATAGTATCATATGATATTGTATTATAAATATTATTTATTATACTTGAAAAGATATGGTCAAGTAAATTTTTTTATTTAATTTTATATTTTTTAAATTTTAATATATTATAAAAATAAAAAATTATTTATTAGCATATATTTAAAATTTAAAAATTTCTTTATAAATATTTTTAAAAGATAAAATTATATAAAATTATCAGATTAATATTTGAAAATTTATAATTTTTAAACTAGGATATTACCATGAAAAACTATATTATAGAAGATAAAAATAAAAATAAATAAGATTAAAATTATATAATACTATATCATATCATAATAAACTATAAAATAAATAACATCTAAAATGTAAAAGTTTTGATATAATTTGTGCAAATTAATTATATTATTTTAAAATTACAAGTCAAATAAACTAAAAAATATTATTATACTTTTATATATTCCTTCCATCTTATGAAAAAATATTATTGTATATTTTTTTAATTGTATTAAATAATAATTAATTTATTATTTTAGTAAATTAATTAATATATTATAATTTTATTATAATTTATAATTTATAATTAAATTATAAATAAATAAAAAAGAGATATTTAAATCTGGGAGGGAAAGACAAAAAATCTGGGCGGGAAACAATATGATTCAGCTTTTAATAATTTAAATTTGTTCACAGTAAAATTTTAAATGTTTTATAATTTAAAATTTTCCAGATTTCGAGAAATTGACATTTTCGGTTTGATTAACACATAAGAAAATACGAATTATATCTGTCGGAAAATAAGAGAGAGAAAATTAGCGGGATAATGTGACCGTATTTCTTTAGGTTTCGCTGGAAAAGGTGAAGAAGATAAACCCTAAAAATGAGATTGAGAAAGGGAGACATTGTATGGGCAAGAGTAATATACCCTAAAAAATGGTGGCCTGGCCTGGTTTCGAACGTCGACGAACTAGGCGTCGCCGTTTCATTCTTTGAAGATGACGGCGAGAGCCATCGTTATTTCCTGGAAAAAGAAGTGTGCTCTTTTGAAGAGAACTTCGCTTCACTGGTTAATAAATTAGAAAACTGTTGTAAAGGTAAGGAATTGTTGGATTCTGCCCTCAAATTGCTCTCACGACGGATCACTTCCAGCTTAGAATGCAGTGGCCTTTTCCGCTCACCACCGCAGGGAGGTTCAGTTTCGAGGTTGATGAAGAGGAGGAGAACAGACTTGTTTCAGTCAGATGCGGTGTTGGATTTTGTTCTTGGCGCGGCTGTTTCACCCTATGTTGGTGTTTCGGATTTAGCCTTTGCAGTCACTGCGGTTGCGCAGCTTAATGTGTTTCGCTGTTACTCAGTAAGTGAGCGGAAGTTGTTTCTACGCCAAGAGAAAAGGCGGCAACGCTATGAGAGGGACGAGTGTATTTGTTCATCTCCTTGGCTTGGTTCAGGTATTGTATAAAAACCCCTTTGGGTAATTGCCTGTTTTACAATATCTGATATTGAAGTTCAAAATTGCTATGGTGGGTAATTGCCTGTGATAATTTTATCTTCTTGCAAATGCTTAAAATCAGGATCATGGAATTTTCTTATCGTTTTCTAGTTTTTCTAGAGGTATTTCAACAATTTAAAATCTGATTGAGTGGGTAAAGTTTAGAGGATCTTTGTACAATATTGTTATGCTAGTCCTTGGTTGTTCGAGTGATAGATAAAGGATATGAGATGTTCTTTAGCTAAGGATGTTCTGGCAACTGCCTGGGATATTTTTAGTAGCTATTCTAGCTATTATGTTCTGCTTCTATACCTAGAATGATATTTTTCAGCTTATTTTAAGTTAAATTAGAGAGCCTTCTGTTTTAATGGATGGTGTTGCATATGTTATGTTAATATAGCATGAACATCTAGAGGACTGTCTAGAAATTCCTTTTGATCTTGATGGTTCTTTAAGTCAAAGGAGTCATACGTTAATAGTCTTACTGAATGTTACTGAGCAAAAATCACATTTTGAATTATAATGCATGCGAGTTTTTGAACTATAGTCGTACATTCTTTTTTTGTTATTTATTAGTCTTGGATACTTAAGATTCAATGGTGAAAAATATAAAGGTATTTAAATTCTTTTCCCTGCTTGGTCCTGTCAGCTGTCCTCACACCCTATGATGGACCATATCTTGGCATTGTTTCTTTGTAGTAGTATTCCATCTTTGCTTGATCCCTTGTGTGCTGCTGTATGGATGGCAGATTTATTTGTTGGCAAATTTCTCTTTTTCAATGTCTTTTTAGGTGCTTGCTCAGTGACTCAAATATCTAATGCTTCAGAACTGGAATTTGAACTCTTGAAGGAGGATCAACCTAATAATGGATCATGGATTCAGTCCGAACAAATCCAACCACAATCAGCACACAAGATGCTAATAAACTTGCACAATCTGGCTTTAGATACAAATTATATAAGAGTAGAATGCTTGAAATCTGTGAAGCAGAATTTTTGTATGTTTAGAAATTATATGCGCCAAACTACCTTGAATCTCTGGTTTAGAAAATGCTCTCCCAGAAGTAATGAAGCTCAATTTTCTTATCCTTGGTCGTACAGTTGGCCAAGAACCAAGGTTGATGACAAAGATTATAAGGATGTTTCTGCTTCCCTTGAACCAAATGTGGCAAGCTCTCTTAACTTACTGGGGTTAAAGAGGCAACGTGATTATCCTGTTGATTCAGGCTTTTCTTTTAAATTGTGCAAGACTATGCCTCACTTCTTAATCAATGTAGATGCTCATTTTCTGAAAGACAAACAAGGACTCAATGTATGTATATTGGATGCTTTGATCTCAGTGCCTGCTTTGCAAGATATTTCTTTGAAGTTCTGCTACACGATGCCCTTTTCATTTTACAATGGTGCTCGTCTGCAGAAAAGTAGATTCAGATGTGAGGCAAATAACTCTGATGCCTTCTCATCAGAATCGCAGTTAGGATTATTTATGATTGAAGATGTAAGTTCAAGAACAAGAAACGATTTATCATCACCTCATATTACAAATCAGATCCAGATGCTGCCTAGCAGTGATGATGATGAAACATCTGTTGAAACCAATAAAAATTTGAGTACTAATGCAACTTTCAGAGACAGCTCTATGGATAATAAGAAGCTTCATCTGCTTGTCACTTCTGATGTATCATTAAAGCCACAAGTTGCTCAGCAATCTACACTAGGTACAATTTCCAATCGTCAAAGTTTACACATGAAGTTCCCCAGGGATTTTCATCTTCCATCCAAGAATGATTTGATAGCAGAATTTAGTAGATTTGGCAAAGTAGACTCATCTAGGACCAAAATCTTTACAAGTATGGGCTCTGCCCATGTGGTTTTCTTACACCATCTTGATGCAATGGCTGCCTATCGGCAAGCAAAGACAAAGAAATGTTTGTTTGGTGAAGCAAATATACTGTTTTGGCTTGATAAATACAAGGACAAGAGAAGAGGATCCAAATTTGCAGTTCCCTCGTCAAACCTAAAATCAAGTTCAAGAACAAAAAACTACCAGCCACTGCATACTATGAATCAGATTCATATGCAGCCTAGCAATAATGATGACGAAACATCTGTTGAAACCAACAAAATGCTGAGAATTAATTCAGCTATAAGGCGTAGTTTTATGGATAATGAGAAGCCTTGCCCGTCTGTTTCTTCTGATGTATCATTCAAGCCACAAGTAGCTCAGGAATCAAGGCTGAGTGCCATTTCCAATTGTCAATATCTGCACATGAAATTCCCCAAGGATTTTAATCTTCCATCCAAGGAGGATTTGACAAGGAAATTTAGTAGATTTGGCAAAGTAGACCCGTATAGAACCAAAATCTTTACACGTATGGGCTCTGCTCAGGTGGTTTTCTTCCACCATCTTGATGCAGTGGCGGCTTATCAGTATGCAAAGAGGAAGAAAGTTTTGTTTGGTGGAGCAGATATCCTGTTTTGGCTTGGCCCATTTGAGAAGGAGAGAAGTGGATCCAAGTTTCTAGGCCCCTTGCCAAACCTGAAATCATGCCTCAAAATTTCAAGGTTCAGCGGGCAAAAGGATAAGAAGCGCACAAAGAGGGTGAAGTTTCTTCTGGAAGTCGCTTTATCAAATCTAAAATCATGCCTTAAAGATTCAGATTTGCATAAGCAAGAGGATAACTACCTGCCAGAGCTAAAATCATGCCTCAAAAGATCAAATATGCTGAGGCAAGTGGATAAGAAGTGCACCAAAAGGGTGAGGTTTTTGGTAGAAACGTAGCTTAGATCAATGTACAGGTGAGAAGTTTTCTGTTAAAATGCAATCCCTGAAAAATGCTTTACAAAAATTTTGTGCTTTCAAGTTCGAATCAAAAAGCCCTGTTTTGTTGCTATTAGTTGGTTAGTATTATCAGAGCTTTTCTGAGCACCTGAACTTGTAAAGTTTTTGAGGAAGTGTCATATGTCTGGCCGTGGATTTGTTCTGAAGATAATGTAATGAAATGTAATCGAAAAAATCCAAGATTCTCTGTTATAATATTTAGAAGAAAGAGATTTCTTTTGAGGAAATTATAGTTTTTTTTTTCCTTAAAATTTCACAGGTTTGAATTTATACTTATACTTTTTTTATATTTTAAAATTTTTTAATTTGCTCTGTATTTTTTTTTCAATTTTAAGTTATTTTAAATTTCTGATTTATTTCTGAGAATTCTTTAAAAATATTTTTAAAAATAAAATAATTTTTCAAAATTATTCATTTTTTTTTAAAAATTATTTATTTTTAAATTTTAATTTCAAAAATATCCAGAAGTATAATCTCAATATATATTTAATATGTTAAAGATATAAGAATATATATATCTATTATATATTTAATATATAAAAATTAAACTATATTTTCAAAAATAAAAAGTAACGTATAATATAATTTTCTTTTATTTTTAGATTGGGCCAGTCATGTTTTTAAGGCCCAGCCTATTTTATCAACTAAATTATACAATCAATAAAATCATTAATTGATAAGCTTTACTAAGAGAGGGAAAGAAAATGCATGACTTCTCTGGAATGTTCCAGCTCTTTTGCCACTTTTGTGCAGTACCCAACTGCCCCATAAAAAAGGATAACTGCTCTCACCATTTCCTACCAAATACCAAACTCTAAACCAATAAATCTGCTTATTCAATTCTCAAAATTTCTTTTTTGTACAAAATGAGGTGTTGTCTCCTATCAAAGTTCATTTCTATATCCTTTGTTTTTGCTTTGAATGTAGATGGTGATTGAATTCTAACGTTTCTTTCTTTTCTATACTATATATAATATATTTGATCTCATTTTAGTGGTTCTTGCTAAGTTCCTTATCAAGATTAAAACTTTTGGATGTGGGGAGGCTTAGAATGTTATATATTATCATTTATATCAATATGAAGTTTTATGTAAACTTATGATGCTTATTGCAGTCGCCACCCGATTGTGAAGTGGGCTCAGAGAAGTGACAAAGTTTATATCACTGTGGAGTTACCTGATGCTAAGAATGTGAAGCTCAAGCTTGAGCCTGAAGGGAAATTCAACTTTTCTGCTGCTAAAGATGGTGTCCCTTATGAAGTTGAAATTGAATTGCTTGATAAGGTCAATGTAAAGGTAGGTGCAATACTGACCCTTTGCAAGCGTAACTGAGTTTTGAGTAATGGGAATTGGAAATAAAATGTGGGATTTATATTATTTTATATATATGTTTTTGTGGTGCAGGAGAGCAAGTATAACGTTGGTATGAGAAGTATTGTCTATGTCATAAAGAAAGCAGAGAAGAAGTGGTGGAGTAGGTTGATTAAACAGGAAGGAAAGCCTCCTGTCTTCCTCAAGGTTGACTGGGACAAATGGGTTGATGAAGATGATGAGAATGGTAATTGATTTGATGTGTTAATGGTTTATTGTTGTTAATTTTTTTTAATTTGTTTCATTAACTAATTAAGAGCTTCTACTTGTGTGGTTTAAACAGATGGAGGTCGCTTGGATTTTGATGGCATGGATTTCTCAGTGAGTATAAAGCTATAGTAGTAGTAGTAGTTAAATTTTCTAAACTATTGATCTCCTTTTTCCTTCAGACCATTAACTAAACTTGTTGATTATGAATTTTCTTGTTATGAGATGGTTATGAATTTCCTTGTTATGAGATGGTTTATTTTAATGAATCCTAAATTGGTTAATATTTATTATAGACTCTTAGCAATAGAATCAACAAAACAATTGGGCCTTTTTCTTTGCTATGTCCAACACCAGCTTGTTCAGGCCTCCTGCAAACAATGTTCCTATAACTCTTTTTATATTTAAATTAACAGTGTCTCTTATTTCTGATTGATTTGCATAGCCTTTCAGCCAACAGGCACTGATATGTAGTAGATATTATTTGACACTGGTCAAAATTTTTTTTGTTTATGGAGCCTCATGAGTCTGACCTTTTTCTGGATTCCGTGTATTGCGGTAGCGCTTGCGCATGGGCTATCCTCGTAAAGCAGAGTTGTCTTCCTAAATCCTACTAGTTGTTTTTGTTTGATGTTTAAGAACAGCTTATATTTGCTCAAAAGTGATATGCACATGATAGTATTGAGAAGAGGAGATTAAATGAACGGAGACTTGAAAGTTTTCAAGAGAACTTTTCCTCATCAAGAAATTTTAGATGCATTTTCGCTGACTGAGATTAACAATACCCTGCAGAAGTTAAATATGGGTGGGGGCGAATATGATATGGACGAATTCGAGGATGATGAAGGTCTGAATTTCTTTGTAAAATAGTTGCATTTCTTGGGAAAGTTCTTTATTCATATTGCTTGTCATTGCCAGTTCAAAATTTTCTACCTGCACATTCCATATCAAGCATTTTGGTTTTGGATGTGTTGTAGTTTCTGAACATGTATAAATTGCTGCTTCTTTTGATTCCATAACATTGTTCTTGCGACTTGGACTTTCTCAGAAGGGACAAAAATCAAAGAAGCAAAAGAAGAGAAAGAAGGGGAAGCAGAAGCAGAGCCTAGTAAAAGAGCTGCTGAGGAGGCTAAGGCTTGATTGTCTTGGAAAATGACTAATTTCAAGCTTCTTGCATGAGCTATGCAACTTTCCTGAGAACCAAAAATTAATGTAAAATCCTTGTTTGATTTATCACTACTACCACCACTTCATGTAGGAAGTTTCCCTGGACAAAATGATCACATGTTTACCAAGCGGTACGAACATTATTCCTTTACTTATGCGAAGTGAGTGTTATTCATAGTATCTGATGCGGCAAAGATATGTTATTCTGGATAATAGACTCAAAATTAATTTCTTTTTCATATGTCAATACTCGGGAATTAGTCTTATTGTATCAAATTCCTATAAAAAATTAAATAAGAAAAAAAAAGTTGATAATAATATTAAAAAGGGAAAAAACCGCTGGTTGAGGGTACGCAAAAACATTCCATGGCATGTCAAAAGACACTGCCTTGGCTACGGTATAATAACAGTATGAAATACCTTCAATTACAAACACAAAATACAAATCAGTAATGCTAATCTAAGTCATTGCATTGCCTGACACTACAACCATAGTAACATTTAGAATCTAAGTCATTGCATTGCCTTCCACTACAGCCTAGTAACATTTAGTCAACTTATGGTACTGCACAAAATTAAAAGGCATAGGGCCTCTGTTGGAGGTTGCTGCCTGAATCTGCCCTTATAAGCAGATCTATTCTACCTGACCTAGCACACTGAAGAAGAACAAACCAAAAGTTGTGCCCATTTTTCTAAGTAATAGCACTGCAGTGATGATTATGCTCCAAGCCAGTATAGCTTTTTGCACTTGCCGGAAATTACTGCCACATTACAAGAAACATAAGTGTCAAGAGCATATAAAAGATACCTATAAAATAGAAAGCTAAATGATGCAGAGTGTTAATGTCATTTTTTAACAACTCGGCTGGAAATGATTAATTCCAGAGTTCCTGTTAAGATCAAAATGCGATCTTGCCATATGCGTGTCCACATACAGCAACCACGATAATAACATTCAGAGACAACTTGGCATCTTATGGGAGATCTATAATATTAAATCTGTGAAGTGTACTACGCTATAATCCAGCAGTCAAATTTAACTACAATCTGATAAATATAACAGGCAGAAACAAGTTTCCTGCATAGAATAACTATATAAATCATGCAGATATGCAATTGGCAACTCAAAAAAGAAACACAAAATGGTGTCTTAGTCTAGTGGTAAGGTGAGACCGCTTTAAGACTAGATGCTCACATGCTCAAAAAATTTTGAAAAAAAAAATTAATAAAGTACATAACTAAGAACACACTTTAGGGTCTGCTTTCGAGGGAGACACACAAAGCATATGCTTTTACATGATTTACCTAAGAACCAGGGAATAAATGGTATACATGATTATTACTAGACATTATACAACGCCATATGCTTGTTTGTTCTCACTTCTCCAAAAATGTCGATGTCCCACTTGAAATATTCCTTCAACAACAGTTTTTGGTGCTCTTTGAGCTTCCCATATGGCAGCAAATCTTCACACTTTATTTCATAACTAATAATTCCCACCAGCTACACAGATACTTGGTCAGTGAAAGCATTACTGCTTAGGTACACAGATATGCGAATGCATTAGAAAGGGAAAAGGGAAGATCTATTTCACAATCTTTAGGGTCAAAGGCCATTATTTATCTTGTCTTTCAGCCCTTACAATAGACAAGTGAAAATTTCCAATCCAAGCCAGTGAGGAGACAATTGAACCCAAGTAAAGATGGAAACATAACAAAGTCAATTGACTGGTAGAAGATGTGCTTGATTATCTCCAATATTGAATTATTAAAAATTTGCCATCAATTATATTTCATATGATGCAAAGATAATAAGCACAAGGAGAATGCTTATTCCACGGCAAAATAATAAACACCAGGATTGTAAAACCTTACCATTAAGGGGTTGCGGGCACAAAAGAAAGTAGGATCTGAAGGGGAGAGAAAAAAGAGGGATCTATAGCCAAATCATCTTTGTGGTAATAAAAGCATCCTAGTGTATTGCAACAACCGTTAAATATTCATTGACAAGAAGAGTTGCCAATTAAATTTGCCAAGTCAAAAAATGCCTTTCGCAGACACAAACCCACAACAAGCAGAAATTACAAAGCTTGATGCTGCTAAAATTATTTCAAGTAGTTCTCTGCATTAAATGGTTGATGTCAGCTACACAGATCCCTTTCCTAAATTACATCCAGTTAATTCCACAGAGCTGTCGTGACTCATGAACTTAAGTTAAATTTTACCACTTCCGCCCACATAATTTTTGCTTTGTAGCTCTTTAGTCCTCATTCCTTTTAGAATCCAACCAGTCTTCCAGACTCAAGCGTCTACAGGTCTATATTGGATATTGCCAAATGGCCCAAATCATTTACAACAACCTAACCTCTGCTTATCCCCAGCAGGGATTCCCTCTGCTTACAAATTCCTAATGCAATCCCTTGTTATGTTCTCTCACTTTCATCTTACCTAACAATATATTCACTCCAAGATACCCCACACGTATATGATTAAGGATTTTCTGCTTATAAGTCTGTTCTGTTTAAGACCACTTTGTTGGTTATTAATTGATGTTTCATCCAGTAAAGAAACAGGTTCACCATCCAAAAGATAAGATCTAAGTCTGCACACCTATACAAATAAGTATTTCACCATCTATTACAGAGAAAAAAGACAATACTAACATGTAACATGTAAATTTGGTATAAACACTAGATTTTGTAATCATTAATTAAATACCACACCTACCATTTTAGAACATAAACATATGAAACATCACTAGCAGGTAAATTTGGCATAAAATCTAAATTTCTGTAATTTAGAACATTCCCTGCCCCCAAATTTTTCACAAAGTACAACTATACAAGTATATACATACTTTGCAGCCATATATCCATTGGTGGGTTGGACTGGTATGTGTTCACGCATGCATGATAAACATGCATCATGCAGAGAATAGAAAACCACACAAGATTATAAGCATAGATAAGCAGCTAACATTTATCAACACAAACATTTAATTAAACACAAACACAAGCAAGATTCCAGACCTCGTCAGCCATGACCTGCTTGCAGCTACCATGCTCCTTGATAGATAACCTTCAACCAAAATAACCCCGGCATTTTGGCGATCCACATAAGCATTTCTTTTTTCCATGATGTGTACCACTACCATCAGCCTCATCTGAGCAGGAAGTCCCATAGTTATACGTCAACTCTGTCATAGGGGGAATGTGTTTGATTGCAAAAAAAGCAATATGGACATAGGACTCGCTGTTGTGTTCATATACCACTGGCTGCCAGAATACATTTGGACTACAACTATGATTCACAAATCGAGCTACATTTCCAACATTCTTGGCACTTATGATTAGGGGAGAAGGGATGTTGTATTCCTCAGCGGTGTCATTACCATCATCCTCTACTAGTCCAGGTTCACAATTCCATTTGAATGGCTCATAAAAACGTGTGGTATCAAACACATAGTCATCATCTTCACCTTCTCCATCTTTCCTTGCCTTAACTTTTTCTATAACTTCACCTGCATATTCACAAATAAAAGTGCCAGAACGAATAGGATCCCATGACCGCAGCCCCCAACCTCTATCCTTTGTTTTAAAGACTTCCAAGCGAACCTTTAAACCTGTTTGTGACACCCGGTTCTTACAGTTGGGAATGCATGGACATGTGGGACCGCATTCATGAATCAACGGTCTCCTGCTAACTAGAACCCCATTGGCAGTATATGGGAAGTCACCTCCATTTTTCCTGATGCAAGAACAGTTCAGATCACCTGGAGCGCATGCATTGCGACAGTTGCATCCATAAGATGGTTCTGTTAATTTAAATGATTTTATATACTTGACAGTAGAGAAATATGTAAAGTAAGCAGGTCCCTTCTCTTCATCAACATCATTTACAAGCGAAACAGGAATAGTTTCAGCCCCTGAAGTGAGGTCTGGAAGGATTAGTCCAACCCTTGTAGAAAACCCTTCCCTCCACTGCTGAATTGATTTCCAAACAGAAAAAGCACCTGGCTGCCCTGGCACCCTAACCAACTTATATTTAAATATATTAGTACCAGATTTCCCCTTGTCAACCCACGACTCCTGGATCCTGTAAAGCCCATCATACACATAGACCTTTGATGTAGAACTAATTGCATCCTTCATACCCCGAATGACTCTCACTTCATTGGCGCGGTGCAAGCTCCTCTCCAATGCAAGGTTACCCCTCTCAAGCTTCTGATCAGCAGCTTGCTTATCCTTTTTGTTGCTATTGACATTACCACCCTGCCCACTATAAATTAAAACATCCTTATCCTCAGCTTCATCATCATACCCGCCGGACGAAACAATGCTTACAGCCAATGGATCTTCTTCTACCTCACCTCTCACAACCATGTAATCAATCCCAGCCATGGACTGGGAATGCAACCCAACCACACACATTTCCATTCGGAAAAAGAAAATATCCCCAACCTCAACCCCGGGAACCACTCCAACTCTCTTCCTCATATTTGTCCTCACCCCTTTGCTCATCAACATATTGCCTGCTTTCAAATCAGAACGCTTAATTAACCCATGCGGTGCTTCCTTAGAATCCTCTAACTGGCTAAGCCTTCTCCTAAGGGCATCAAACCTCATTAGCACATTATTAACCACTTCCCTATCACCATCTTCCCTCTGAGTAGAACTAATCCCCACAACAAAATTATTTTCAACAACCGACAAGGTAAAATCCAGGTCTTTCTTGGTCTTCTTTTGAGGGGCGCCAGAAGATCTTGGCCGCCCCACAGGTCGCTTTGTCGGCCTATCTGTGGAACCATCAGTATTCCCACCTCTAGACATATCCCCATTGGACTGTGGCGCCCGGAAAGACCGAAGGGGAGCAGGTGTATGAGTTTGTTGGTTGAGATCAGGAGGGGTAGGTTGTGGTCCATTAAAAGGGTAAAACGGGGAAAACCCAGATGGGAAAGGGCCAGAAGGAGGTGCACAAACAAAGGGTGAAGTCTGAGGGCTCGATGGAAACACAGGTACCAAACTACGCAGTGGTTTAACATCCAAAACTCTGGATTTGTCAAACGTAGGCGGAGGAGGTGTAGAATTATTACCAGACCGTCCTTCCATCTCAATTATTCAAAACACAAAACAAAACAAAATATACCAACTTCACCCTAATCACAACTTCATTTCATATTTGCTCACCCAGAAAACACAAAAAAGAACATTTTTTTCCCTGTAGCATGAAAAAAAAATAAAAATGTAAATGAAAACAATTTGTATATGCATGTCCTTTAAAATCAAAAGGGCAGTGAAAACTAAACAAGAAAATTGAAGATCGGTATACTTCTAGACCCGCAGTACAAAATCAAGAAGCAGATCAAAACAAAAACTTGACAAATTATAAAGAAAAAAGGCAGAAAGATAAAGACTTTACCTTGTATCAAAGATTGGCTGAACTGTTAGAGCTTTTCAAGAGCACAAAACCGGAGAGTGAAGGAGGAAATGAAAAGTTTTTTTCCTTTTATTATTCACAGATACAGAGAGAGAGAAGAGATTGCGAAGCGAAGTCTGAATTATGAATGTGAAGTCCTATTTCAAACTCTGCGCTTTCCTCTCCGCCCATTGTGTCTTAGGCTCTCTCATAGCTCATATTAGTATTATTTATTTATATATATTATTTATATATTATTATTATTATTATTATTATTATTATTATTATCGGTTTTTAATTCAATTTTTGCTTGTCTTGTCTTATTCCTTATTTTTATCTTTTTATTATTATTGCTAATTTCCTATTATTAGTTATAGATAATAAGATAAATACTAGCAGAAGAAAATCCTGAACAGTAATTTCGGCATGTAACATCGATAGATGAGAGTCCATATATATATATATATATCTAAATAATTATATAATTTATAAAATTTTACATATTATATTAACCAATTTTTATATTTTTTAATATCTAATATTTTTTTTATATTTTTAAAATTAAAAAATTAATTTTTTATTAATATTTTTATCTTAAAATTATTAATCAACTATTTTAATATTATAAAATAATTTTTTTACACTTTTTTATATATATATTTTTTATTATTTATTAAATTTATTTTATATTTAATTTTATTTTATATATAGATTGTCTGTAAAATAATAAAAGATATTATTCGTATTATTTAAAATTATTATTTTAATAATATCAATAAAATTAAAATAAATAATATATATGAATTATCTGTAAAATAATAAAAAATATTATTTATATTATTTAAAATTATTTTTTAATAATATTTATAAAATTAAAATAAATTATATATAAAAAATATAAATAAAATTAAAAATAAATATAACTTAATAAATAAAAAATATATAGATAAAAAATAAAAAAAATATTTTATAATATTAAAATAATTAATTAATATTTTTAAAATAAAAATATTAATAAAAAAATTAATTATTTTATATAAAATTTTAATAACTTTATAATTATTTAGCCTATTAATTATTATGTGATAACCGATAAGCATGCGCAAACCATGTGGTCTCATCGAGCATAACATTGTAAAATAAGTTTGTTTTTAGGTTCCCTCTCGGCAGGGTTTGCTCTCTCTTCTAGTAAGAGCATCGCAGTCACTCTCAGTGGGTCATCTGTCCTACCATCCATCCAAAATCTTCCAAAGCTTTGCCCCTCTTCTTGCTTTACCTGTTTCTCTTGGCCTCACTCTCAAAGCTCAGATCCTTTCTATGTTTTGGCTCATCTTTAGTGATTTTCTTCAGACCCATCAAGTGATTCTAAGATGCGCACTCTTCTCTTATAGATTCACGATCTCGGAGGATTCCCTTCTAGGTTCGATCGACAAGAGACAAGGTTAGGAGTCCCTTTCGTGAAGGCCAGGTTGTCGATCTGGGACTACTGCATCTTCGATTTTACTCCAGGTGATGTGTCCCCGTTTCTGCAGATTTATAATCTAGGTTGCGTGAAGGTTTTACCTTCAGGGGAGCTGGGGTTTTGCTCTCCAGTTGTCTTATTAGCCTATGCACTGCATTTGTGGTATGTGGACTCCTTTCTGTTTGTAATTTTAATAATAATAACAGCTGCATATGTCATTGTTTGGTGCTCCCTGATCTCTTTGTTCAAATATAGCAACCGGTTGAGGGATTTTTGTTCCCCAGTGGACTATTTTGCAGATGAGGTACAAAATCTTCATCCTTCTGCATCTGAGTTTCCTTTAGTCACGTACTTTGCTGTGCTTTCAAGGTCTCATAATTTGGTTATTCGCATATTTTTTTCGCACAACTTCTTGATCTATCTGTGCAAGTATTCCCGGTTCTCTAGTCTACTATTTAGACCCAAGGACTGGACCCAGTCATCTGCTTGCAACTTTATAGAGTTTGTCAAACTGCCCTAGAGGGTTTGTCTAAGGTTCTGGTTAAGCAGTTTGGCTTTTTCCGTGGGAGTTTATTCTTATTACTCACATTGCAGTGTGTTTAATCATAGGTTGAGTCTGTTGTATTATGGCCAGACTTTGGTGAGTTGGTTTTTTGTGCTTTTTAAAATTATACTAGGACATTTCTTTATTGTTTTGAGTGTTCTATGGTGGTTGATAAAGTCCTGGTGGCCGTGGAAGTTAGCCTGGCCTGTTGATCCTTATGCTTTTTTGAAAGTTTATGGTGCTCCAGTAAAAGTCTTTCAATCCTCCACTTATTATCAGTTGGTGTGGCAGATCAATACCAGTGTTGGTTTTCCTCAATCAAGTTATTCTCTTGGGGCATTTTCAATACAGGGAACGTATCCATCTCCCTGCCTCAGAGTTTTTGGCTTCTTCTTCAGTAAGCCTCATATTATCTTTAATCTAGAACCTCATCAAGATTGGTATCCACGGCTCTCAATGAATTGCTGGACAAAGAGTTTATAGTTTATATCTGAGCACTGCAACAAGGCAGCAGTTAAATTTGTTTGTCCATTAAGTCTCTATAGGCTATTTCTTTGTTATACTTGGCATGAGAATATTATTGTTTCAGTTCTGTTTGATGAAACCACACAAACTGTGGTGGATTGGGGTGCTTCTTGTGGGATTTCCTTAATTTTTTTGCTCAGTAAGGATCCCCTCTCCTTGCCTGAGTTTAACTACTGTAGTGGGGTCATTTTAATTTAATATCATCTTATTTCTGTTCAAAAAAATATTAATTGACTTGTCATAATAAAATTATCATTATTTTATTATAAAATATATTCATTGTTAAAAATTATTATTTAAAAAATTAAAAATAATTATATTTAAACATTACTTTATATTTTTAAAAAATGAATTATAATTTATAAGTTTAATTTTATCCAAAATTTTTACATATTTCGCTATTCATTTTTTTTTTAAAATGAAGACCATATTAAGAGTTAGCATAAGAAAAAAAAAATATTATGATAAGATGATGAGCAACCAAATTCACTTGCATTCGTACTCAAATTATAAAAACATTATATTTCATTATTCATAAATAAACAAATTTTATATTAAGATTTTCATATAAAAGTGATCATATGTTGAGTGCATTGATGGTTAAAACTTGAACTTTAAATTTTTAATGTTTTATTTATACTTTCAAATTATTAATTATAATAATTATTTTTTTAATATAAATTATCTTTTTAGAGTAGAATTATACTAAGTTTTAACACATCAACATATTAAATACTTAAATTAAAATAATCCTTATCAACTAATCTATTAAAAAATTATTTTTATTGAACGTTCTAATTTAAGTTTTTAAATTAAATATCATTCTCTCAAAAAAAAATTTACATATATAAATTCTTTAGATTTCAAATTACAATTATATTAAAATTTTTCATTTTAATATTTAAAAATAAAATTTATGAAAAAGTAAGATAAAGACAAATTTAAACTTAATTGAAATTGAAATTATAATATCTAACAAAAAAACTTTTTCATTGATTATATATGTTTGATTAATTTAGAAGAAAAATGGTCTTAAATTTGAAGTTATTTTTGTTAAGAAGGTTAATTAATTATATAAAAATATGGATAATGTAATTAAGCATGAAAAATATAAATGATATTTAGTAAAATTAAGTGTTCTAAAGTTTAAATATTTAATTTTAAATTTTTTAAATTTAATTAAAAGTTTTAAATATATATACCATTAAATAAGTTCATACAATTAATTGCACTTTTTCTTAGGGAAATCTAATTTACTCTTTCTAAATTCGTATTAACTTACCATATCAAAAAGAAAATTTTAACCGAGACTTAGTTTTGATAAAATAAAATAAAAAATTCAAAGTTTAATGAAACATGATATTTTTTTGTAAAAATTCAAAAAAAATGTATTTAAAAAGAGGATAATATCACAGTTCAAATTTTTTAATACAAATTTTTTAATAGGTATTTTTTTAAAAATTAAATAATTAATATTTAAAAATTTCATCATCATATCTCATCTTTTTTTGCACTTTTATTTAAAAAATAAAATAAAATGAATACACTTTAATTTCGAATACATAAAATATATTAATGTACAATCAACATTTTTTTAATTATAATTTTCAAGTTTAATATATTTTTTCTATTTAGGAAAGTTACAATTATACGCATTTATGGTTCAACTCAACTTAACTCAATAAAGTTTTAATCCCAAATCAATTGAGATCGGGTATATGGATTTTTCTTTTTCACTTAGTACGATTTAGAGCTTTTTCTTTCTGATAGATGTAACATCATAAGATTATTTTGAATCATTTTTTACCAAGTCAATTTAAGCCTACCTCTGTCTCTCCTAACTATATCTACTCTAATTTATTCAATTTTTCTGATCGGCGCATCGCTAAATTTTTATTTCTCATGGTCAAAACATCTGAACATATACTCTCTTATCTTATCCCTAATAAGTGATAACCTCACTTTTTCTCTAATGCACTTATTGTGGATTCCATCCATCATAGTGTGATCACATATCTATTTTATCATTCTCATTTTCGCAATATGCATCTTACTCATGTGTTGTTCTTTTATTGCCCAACACTCAGTATCATACATCATCGCAGACCGTATTGCAGTGCGGTAGAACTTTCCTTTTAATTTGATTGACATCTTTCGATCACATAGAACTCTTATAGCACTCATCCACTTCATCCAATCAGTTTTAATCCTATGGCTTACATCTTTTACACAACCTCCATCTTCTTAAAGAATAGAGCCAATGTACTTAAAATGAGTACTATGGAGTACTATTATTCCGTCTAAAATAATTTTGTCTCTTTCTTTATTCTCATTATTAAATCTACAATGCGTATTCTCAGTCTTAGTCCTACTTAGCTTAAAACTCTTATATTTCAAAGTGTTTCTCCATAACTCCAACTTTTAACTTACCCTTGCTTAAGTCTCATCTATTAATATAATATCATCTGTAAACATCATACACCAAGGGATGTCATCATGTATATATCTTGTTAGCTCATCCATGATCGAGGCGAAAAGATAAGGGCTCAAAGCTGAACTTTGATGTAATTCAATAAAAACGAAAAAATCCGTAGCATCTCCTCTCACAGTGCGAACACTGGTAATGGCTCCCTCATACATATCCTTCAAGACTTGGATATATCATATAGATATTCTCCTATGCTCTAGGATCCACCATAAAAATTTTTTAGGGACTCTATCATAAGCCTTTTTCAAGTCAATAAAAATCATATGTAAGTCCTTCTTCATCTCTCTATACTTTCCCATCAAATCTCTTATAAGAAAGATAACTTATATAATTGATCGACCAGGTATAAAACCAAACTGATTTGAAAAAATACAAATATTTATATGCAAACAGTGTTTTATAACTCTCTCCCACGGTTTCATAGTGTGACTCATAAGCTTAATATCTCTATAATTTGAGCAATTCTAAATATTTTCTTTATTCTTAAAAATATGTATTAAATTATTTTATCTCCATTCATCAGATATTTTCTTTGTACTTAGGATCTTATTGGATAAAGATGTTGACTATGCAACTCCTATATCTCCCAAGTATTTTCAAACCTTAATAGGCATCTCATCTGGCCCACAAGCTTTACTAACTTTCATCCTCTTTAGAGCTTCCTTAACTTTCGAAAACCTAATTCGTCTAGTGTACTTCATATTTTTTTTGGGCCTAACGTCTAAACCCCCAATGTTACCACTATGGTTACCATGAAAAAGTTTCTCAAAATAGCTTCTCCATCGCTCCTTAATATCCTCTTCTTGGACCAAAACTATATTATCTTTATCTTTAATGCACTTAACTTGGTTTAAATCACAACATTTCTTATTCCTTATTTTAGCCAATTTATAGATAGTTTTTTCCTCTTTTTTTATTCCACATTTCTCATACAAACTCTTTAAAGATTGTGCTCTTACTTGACTAACTACCTTTTTAGTATATTTTTTCGCTTGTTTGTACTGCTTAAAAGTATCATTGTTACTATACTTGGGCAAATCTTATACAATTCCATTTTACTTCTTACCGCTTTTTGCACTTTCTCATTTCACCACCAAGACTCCTTCGAGGGATGCCTATACCCTTTAGATTCTTCAAGAATCTTTCTGGTTGCTTCTTTAATTATTGCAGACATGTCTATCCATATATCATTTAATGACATACTCACATCTGCCTCACACCCTCCAGCTTTGACCAACTCATCCTTGAACAATAATTATTTTTCACCTTTTAAAGTTCACCACCTAATCTTAGAAATTTTGTTCCTTCTTGGACTATCAGTCAACATTTTAAACTTGATATCCAAAATTATTAACCTATGTTGAGTGGTCAAAGCCTCATTTGAAATAATCTTACAATCATTGCATCGAGTTCGATTAGCTTTTCTTGTGAGTATGAAGTCAATCTGAATTCTATTTTGCCCACTTTTAAAGATCACTAGATGAGACTCCCTTTTTATAAAATATGTGTTTGCCAGAATCAAACCATAGGCTAAAGAAAAATTAAGGATACTCAAACTTTCTTTATTTCTAATTCCAAAATCATGCCCTTCATGTACCTCCTCAAAATCTGCTCTGTCTTTTTCTACATGTCCATTTAAGTCTCCTCCTATAAAAATATTTTCATCATTTGGAATCCTTTGCATAAGTTCATCCATATCATCCTTAAATTTTTGCTTGCTCTCCCCATCCAATTCAACTTGATGGGTATATACACTAACTACATTAATGGTTTCATTTTGAAGCACAAGTTTAATTAAAATAATCCTATCGCATACTCTTTTCACCGTTATAATCGTCTCCTTTAGGTTCCGATATAAAATTATATCTACTCCGTTTTTACCTCTATTTGTTCATGTATACCATACTTTATATCCAGTATTTTCAACTTCTTTACTTTTTTCTCCAACCCATTTAGTCTCTTGAATGCAAACAATACTAATTTTTCTTCTCTCCATTGCATCAATAAGTTCTCTTAGTTTTCCTGTAAGAGATCAAATATTCTAAGTTACTATTCTGATCTTACTCCCTACTTGTTCTTTCTTATGCTTCTTCCTATAGAATATTTTACCATTCTCTAAACATCTATCTCTCGTATTACTCGTATTTTGGGTTAACTTCTTTATCCATACTCGTCCATAATGTGAGAACTCTTGCTTATTATGTGCCACATTCGAACATCAACACGGCGCGTCACATTCAGAGAACGCCCTACACCCTTACTTATTCTTTACTATACTCAGGCTCTGATGTAGCGCGTTGCAAGTAGAGAACGCCTCAATGATATTATTATTAGAATCTATATCATGAGATGTGACAAAAGTTATACACTGGCCGTCATCTATCGCAGCCCTTCTCCTTTACCTGGGCATAGGGTCGGCTATACACAAGAAACTGATGTATAGGCGAAGTTAATTATACACATTTATGTTTAAATTTTTTTTTAAAAAAAGAAGAATAATTGTTAATACGCGCAGAAAGGGTTTGTCGACGTGTCTCTCTCTTTTTTTAATACATGCCTTGTCGTTTGCTTGATTAATTCATCAAGAAAATCATAATAATGTCATTTTGTTGAAAGAAAATAAAATAAAAACAAGTATTGGGAGATTCAACAATTTTTTTGTGTTGGGAGGTTCAATAATATTTTTGCTAACTAAGTTGCATTCGTGGTTGTCACCAAAATCTAAAATTTAATGATATTACAGAACAATTAAAGTTACAATGATATTACAAAAATGATTGGAAATTATCAATAGAAATCTAAAATTCAGTGATATTATGAAACATCATTGGATTTTTTTTTTTTTGAAAATTTAAGAAGTTTAAATTGAAAAAAAAAAAAACTATCTTGAACTCTACACAAGATATCCACAACTTGGAAGGATATCAAAGTCACAATGATTATTTCCATTATTTGAATATATAAAGAGCTAGTGAACATTGACTGCAAAAACTACGCGAACTCTATGATGCCCATCAGACCACATTGCATATCCAAAATTATATCCTCTGGAGCTTTCTTGCCATTAAACAAGACTGTAAATGAAGTCCTTCTCTTACCTTCATTGAAAATAATTTTTCTTGGAGAAACCTTGACTAGCAATCCCTTTGGAGCAAATACTCTTGAATAATATGTGGAATTTGCAGAACCCATGTTGGTTACTCTCCTTTTGATGATCTGAAATGGTTGGTTTTGATCAAGCTTGCCTATGGAGATTGATGGGTAGTTAATACTTCTTGAAATTAGCTCTTTGCTTGAATCCTTTGGACAGTTGATTTTTGTCTTTGATATGTTCTTTTTAAGTTTTTGGGAGTATCCATAGTAACAGAGGAAATGAAGATAATCATCTACGGTGGTTTCGAAGACTAGGCCTGGATCAAGAGCTCTCTCTGGACTTATTTCTCCAATCCCCATTTCATGTGGATTTGCAGGGTGATTTAAAGTGTCTGTCAATGGCTTCCCCATGTTATTAGCAATGGTTGCTATAAAACATGACATGAAAAATTAGAATTTTGTTAGTCATTTGTATTTTGTTTTGCAGCTAAGTTATATTCAGGGGTTTGCAGAATGATTTTACGGCTCTACATCTCTCCGAAGATATAGTCCGTAATCGCTCCAGCCAATGCCAATTAATTTAGGATCAAGATTTAGTTGAATTGAGTTGAGTTTCACCTGTTGTCATGAGAGCTGATCTGATCATCGATGAACTTCAGTTCGGATGCACTGACTTTATAAATGCAGCAGCTCCTAATACATGAGGGCAAGCCATAGAAGTTCCTGATACAAGGCCAAAATTTGATGGCTTCTTTCCCTTGGGAAGACCTGGTTCATCTCTCCTTGGAGTTACTGCTGCCAAAATTTCCACTCCTGGAGCCATTACACCAGGCTGAATAACAAATTGCTATCAGATTGCACGATAAGTGCATAAATTTACTGTGAAATAATATCATTAATGTATGTATTTGAAGGTGCTATTAGTCCAGATAGGACCTTAAGGATATTTTCTGTAAGCATGCCAGGGCCTCTTGATGAGAAAACTGCAACAATTGGTGATGGTCGAACGCTTAAGACATCGACTGATGGAAGAATAGTTGCTGCAGGTTTCCTGTTTGAAATGAATATAAACATTTCTGGTTGTTATTAGTTATCATTTTAGTTGTCAAGAAACAGGAAAATTCAATTTATTACACTTGTTAGATTTAATGTAGTTCAAGATTGTATAAGCGGCATGCTTCTCAACTTCACTGAAAGGAAAAGAACCTGCACTGAAATGAAGACGTTGACGATCTCCAATTTTATCGACTAAAATTAGTCCTTTTGCTTTAGCAGATTCTGCAGCTGATGCCCTCTCTCTTCTTGAAATAGTTTGGTTGCTTGTAGAACATGCAATTATCTTTCTTGAAGCTTTTCTGGAATCTAATGATCCTGGAATGCAATTCCTGCATTTCAGGACAGGAAAGGCTCTTAACTTGAGTACTATTATTAGCAACAATGAATATTAAGTTCCAAAACTCAAAATAATGCTGCAAAATTATAAACCTTGCATCTGATCTAAGAGTATTATTAATAGCAACATCTTCTCCAAGTACTAATGGATACATCTTTGATGGCGTGAGAATCGAAAAATTGATTGCAGATCCCTACAAATATTGATTTCGGAAACTGAAGTTTAGTCATACAAATGATTCTGAAAGTAATAGTTTGCAGAGTAAAATAACAATAAAAAAATTACCTTAATAGATCTTCTATTTCCAAGCATCACCTTGGATTGAAACTCCCTGTCAATGCTAGAAGCTACAACTGTAAGGATCCATGGAGCTGTGTAAGAAACTGTATAAGAATCTGGACCAAGGTTTCCTGCAGAGAAAATCACCATGACTCCCATTTCCTCGGCATGGAAAGCTCCAATCGCAATGGGGTCCTTAAAAAATTCTGGCTGAGAAAATGTTTCAGGCCCAATCGAAATCGATATGATCTCAACTCCATCCTTAATAGCATCGTCAATTGCCTTTAGCAGAGCAGAACCTGAGCAATCCTCTTCTGAGCATACTTTATAGCTTGCAATCCTAGTAGAAGGAGCCCCGCCCCTAGCTGTACCTCTTGCCAAACCATAAAAACTAGCATTTGCAACTGGTGCACCTGCAGCAGTAGATGCAGTGTGAGTCCCATGGCCGATACGATCTCCTGGCGAGTCAGAGGAATTCGACAGCAGGCTATACTATCTTGCACCAATCAACTTCCTTCAACCTTTCAGGAAAAGCAAAGATGTCAGATTGGCAAAACCCATCAATAGTTATTCACAGAAATGTTACGACGAATAACCTATTATAATTCGACTTCTTGAAGTCAAATCCCTCCATACAAACTCCTTTCCATCTTGATGGTATTTGTTTCATGTTATCATCATTAAAACTTGGAGACTCTGGCCATATACCTAGAATAGAGAAATAAGAAATGTTAAATCTACATTGACCATTCTGCTTTCTGCAATTTGCACAATCTTGCAGCACTTATCAAGAAAAGCTTCGACGCCATGTTAAATGCATATCTATTGATTCATAGCACACACCAGGTACATCTAGTAGTAAATGCATATCCTCCTAAACAATAAGACCTAGAATCGATTATCTCCTCCCTGTATACCAATACTAAAACAAACTATTGATTTATAGATATATCCGAGAAAGGCTAAAATAAATTCCTTCAAACACAGTAAAATTAAGAAGCACCTGAATCTATCACTCCAATTATAACATCACTTGAAGTGTAATGGTGTTGGTGAGAAAGCCTTGATCCAATGCCAGATTGAGCATCCAAGAAATCCCAAGAACGAGTTGTATGGAGTTTAAGGACCGGATCAGAGAAGACAGAGAGGACCTCAGCATGGTCTGCTTCAGAAAATTTCTTATTTAGCTGAATGAATGTAACCAATGAAGAAGAAGCTAGTGACCAAGTTTAACTTAAGCTTTAAGCTGCTAACTAGATATTACCATATAATAAGGAAGCTTCATAATCAGTTAACATTGCGGAGAACCCTTTAAATGCATGATGATAAAAATGGATTAAAGATACTCTCTCACTCTCCTGCCTGTAAAGTTAAATCAAAAAAAGAAAATCAGAGAAGGAAAATCAAGACAAAAGGGTAAAAAAGAAAGCTAATTAATAAGAGCAACCTGGATATAATAGATGACAGAAAATGCAAATGAGCAAACTCTGAAATTTTGGCATCTACTTCTTGATCATGATCAAAATTCCACGAACTTCCCATGTAAACTATGTAAGGCTACAAGAAAAGAAAAACAATAAATTTCTGACTGGAGAGATTGTATTTAAGCTATGAAAAATAAAGAAAATATGAAAGAATAACAAACTATATTCTTTTCTCTATTTTTGGTGTCAACATTCAGAAAGATATGCTTGACAGGCCCTAGCGAGGGAGTACAGACTTAACACCACATTTCAATCAAAAAGCTCAAGATAACAGGTTTATGAGTTTACGGATCCTTTCCACTTAATTTCATCTCTAACCGATGTGAGATAATGTCTGATATATGCATGTTACACGTTTATAAAATCAGCATTATGACACTCTTTACATTAGTAATTTGAAGTGGTGCTGTAGAAGAGATGATGGGACAAGAGAGAAAGAAGAACAGAAGCAGAGGTGAAGCCATTGGAGGAGAAGTTCCCATAAGTATTTGATTATAGCAGTGTGGAATATTGATCTGTTGAAACCATTTTTATAGGCAGACATCAGTGCCCATAATTTTTTTTTCCTTGGAATATTCACATTTTTTACTGTCTAAATTTTGCGACTCTTTATGAAATTGAATATTCTTTTTACAATATAAAATATCTTTTACACAATACACAAGAAATTCTATACAAATTTAAAAAAATATAAATTTTTTTTGGCTTTACAAAAATATGGGTATGTCTTGATATATGTGTATAGCATGGAATAATTGTTCCTAAAAAACAGTAAGTATAACTTGTAAAAAATTAAAAAAAAATGCACATATTGGTTTTTAGATCTAATGTCTATTTATTTATAAGCTGTTAAATTATTTTATTATTATTCGATTTAAAGCCACTTTTCAACAATATATTCATCCAACATTTATTCATTCAAATTATTAAATTAATTTTCAATTTGAGATCACTTTTCATATATATATATATATATATATTTCATCATATAAATTAATTAAATGAACATTTCACCATTTAAACTAAATTTAATAGAGCAAATGTCATGTATTTTCAAGACTTTTCTTTAGTTCAGTGTCAGAAAATAATTTTTATTGAATAGATATGAAATAATTAGAAAATTTATAAATAATTAGATCTTAATATACATATATTTCCATAGATTTTAATACCCAATTGCCAATATTTTAAATAACATGGAATATATTCTTGTTCACAATTTGATTTAAATTATTATTTTTTGAATGTTTCACGGGATCAAACACACATTTCATTGGATGTATTTATTTTAACATAAAGTATATTCTTGTTCATAACTTAATTTATTTCAAATTCCTTTTTTACCTGTGCAATTTATTTATTATTTTCTTAAAAGAAGTTTTCATGTGAAATGATTGCTCTCTTTTGTTTTTCAAGCCAATAGACCAGTGGAAGTTCATAAACAAGAAAGAAGAAAAGATTTAAAGTTTGTTTATATATGATTAAACTATAATAGTTGACTTTTTTCTTCTCTAAATTCTCATAGATTTCTCTTCTTTCTTACTTTGAGAGTGGAGTTACGGCAAATTCATTGATAGAAGGCGACACTATTTATCTTTCTTTGCATTTTTTTCTTAATGTATACCTTACCGATATATTTTTTAAGTTATTAATGTGAATTTATCTTGCATTAAAAAAAACTGCAATTATCTCCTAATAATTAAAATACATTTTAATGGAGCAATAGACTCGTGATCAATTCCTTATTTTTCTTGTATAAATACTCAAAAAAAATTATTAATAGAAAGAACACAATAAAATTAATCATTTTATCTTTAACTTCACAGTAATGAAGCGCAGTTTCCGTTGATTCAAGAAAAGTGGAAAAAAGAAGAAAAATAAACTATAGCCTTACAAAAGTGTTACTCCAACCTGTATATTTTACTTGTCCATTGTCATTTTCTTTTTCTTATATATTATTATTCAACATTTACAGTAAACACTAGATGAGCAGAATGTCTACCATCAACCAAATTCACAGAACCAAAATTATAGCCATTAGAAGCCATCTTGTCATTGAAACAGACCTTGAAGGACAATCTTGATACTCCCTCTTTAAAAACAAGCTTTCTTGGCAAAACCTTCACAATTAGTCCTTGAGGGCAGAGGCGGAGATAAAGGGGGTCACATGGGGCCCTGTTCCCCCCTCAGTTAAAAATAAAAAATTTTTAGGTATATTTGAGAATGAATATTACATTGGTTGAGATGGAACAGCTTGACCTTACTATGTGAGAGCACGCAACTTCGATCCACGCTCCCAACATTTTTCATCCTTTTTTTTCCAATCTTTAAAACTGAGCCTTTTAATCAAGCCCATTACAAACAAACAAGATTTGTCAATGACTCTGCCCATTACAAACAAACAAGAATAACTTAATTGTGACTCTTTCTCTTCTTTCTCACGTTTCTTCTTCGTTAATTCCTTTTTCTTTTTTTTTTTTTCAGATAACAGTTTCTTCCTTTTTCAATTTCATTCTTTCACCGATTGGCACCAGCAAGGCAGCGGCAACAAGTTAAGAATAGGTACACCACTTACTTTTAATCTCATATTTATTTTGTTGCAATTTTTTTATCTTGCTAAAATGAATTGAAATTTGAAAAATAATGAATTAAGAAATTGGCTTGAATACTTGAGGACATTATAAATTTGAAATGTTTAATTTGATTTTGTAGTATGAAGTTTTTTTTTTTTTTGAGAAAAGTAGTATGAAGTTAAATTGAAATTATTATTTTTTTGTAGTTTATAATCTGGAATTTTTTTATTTCTTTTATAATTTGATATTTTTAATGTTTAGTATTTGATAAATTGAAATGGCTACTATATATCTATTGACTATTGTGATTGAATTATTTTTCTTATTCTTTGTAGTTATATGGAGCGATATTTTAAAAAATTAAGACCAAGTAGTGAAGAGTCGCCATCAGTTAATCAAAATATTCAATCGACTCAACCACATAAGGAAGCAATTGTTCAACCGGTACCACCAAAAGAACCTACTATTCAACAACATGAGATTGATATAGAAAATATTCCTTCTGATCCGGGATTACGACCTAGCATAATGAGTTATCCACCTGATGTCCGAGATCAGGTACGTAGAGCCTATTTATTAAAAGGTCCATGTCAACCACGCAATCATACTTTTCCTAAAAGAGTAGAAGGAGGTAGAGAAAGGAAATTTATATTATCGTGGTTTGATGATTTTAGTGATTGGTTAGAATATAGTATTGAAAAAGATGCGGTATTTTGTTTGTATTGTTATCTTTTTTCACCCGGACATAGTGAAAGAGGTCATAATACTTTTGTATCTGAAGGTTTTTCAACTTGGCGAAAAAAGAGAGAATAAGAGATCATGTAGGAAAACACGATTCTTTGCATCATAGGTGTCGATTAGCTTGTCAAGATTTAATGAATCAAGAGCAACACATTGAATTTGCTTTTTCAAAACATTCTGAAAAGTCAAAGCGTGAGTATCGCTGTAGATTATATGCATCATTACTTGCTCTTCGCTATCTTTTGATGCAAGGTCTACCTTTTCGAGGACATGATGAATCTGAAACTTCATTAAATCAAGGAAATTTCATTGAATTTGTTAAAGTATTGGCTTTAACTAATGAAGAAATTAATAGTGTTGTGCTTCATAATGCTCCTGAAAATCACAAGCTCACTTCTCCTATTATTCAAAAAGATATCATTAGTGCATGTGCATTTGAGACAACAAAAGCTATTATTTCAGATATGGGCAATGATTTGTTTTCTATTCTAGTTGATGAATGTCGAGATGTTTCAGTTAAAGAGCAAATGGGTGTTGTTGTACGGTATTTGAATGAACAAGGGAAGGGTGTGTGGTTGAAAGGTTTATTGGTGTTATTCATGTACATGATACAAGTGCCTCAACGCTTCTAGCAGGTTTGAAGTCTTTCTTTTGTACTTATGGCTTAAGCATATCTGGTTTGAGAGGACAAGGGTATGATGGGGCTAGTAACATGTGGGGTGAATTCAATGGCCTCAAAAGTTTAATTTTAAAGGAAAATCCAAGTGCTTATTACATTCACTGTTTTGCCCATCAACTCCAACTTACTCTTGTTGCAGTTGCTAAAAAGCACCATAGTGTATGTTCATTTTTCCATACTATTAATCGTTTGGTGAATATAGTTGGAGTTTCTTGTAAAAGAAAAGAAATGCTTCGAGAATTGCAAATGGAAAAAGTGGCAAAAGGAATTGAAGAAGGTATCATAAAAAATGGACGAGGGTTGAATCAAGAGATGACATTGAAGAGGCCGGGAGATACTCGTTGGGGTTCTCATTACGGTACGCTTATTAATTTGATTCATTTATTTTTTTCAGTTGTGGATATTGTTGATTATGTTAGAGATAATGGGATTGATGATTCACAAAGGGGTGAGGCCATTAAAATGTTTGATATTGTGATTCAATTTGAATTTGTGTTTGTGTTGCATCTTATGAAATTGATTTTGGGAATCACAAATGAGTTGTCTCAAGTTTTACAAAAGAGGGATCAAAATATTGTGAATGCTATGAATTTGGTAAAAGTGTCAAAACTCCGTTTGCAGGATGTTAGAGATAATGGTTGGGAGGATTTATTGAAAGAAGTGTTTGAATTTTGTGCTAAAAATGAAATTAGTGTGATAAATATGGACGAGCAAGTTTTTGTTCCAAGATCAAAGCGGGGAATGGAACCAATGACAAATCTCCATCATTATCGAGTTGAGCTTTTTTATTCAGTAATTGATATGCAACTTCAAGAGTTGAATAGTCGATTTGATGAAGTTAATACAAAGTTGCTTTTGTGTATGGCTTGTCTTGATCCTAAAGATTCATTTTCTGCATTTGATGTGAGCAAATTAGTTGAACTTGCAAAGTTTTATCCCTCTGACTTTTCGCCAGTTGATTTAATTGAACTCCAATCTCAACTTCAGAACTTCATTGTTGATGTGCGTTTGGATAAGAAATTTTCTGAATTGAAAGGAATTGGAGATCTCGCCAAAACTATGGTTGCTATAAAAAAGCATAAAGTTTTTCCTTTAGTGTATCTGTTAATCAAATTGGCATTGCTTTTACCAGTTGCTACAGCTACAGTGGAAAGAGCTTTCTCCGCAATGAAAATTATTAAGAGTTCACTTCGTAATAGCATGGGAGATGAGCTGCTAAATGATTGTTTAGTTACCTATATTGAAAGAGATGTATTTGCAAGTATTGACAATGAAACAATTATGAATAGATTTCAATCAATGAAAAATAGGCGAGGAATATTGTAATTTAATGTTTTAAATTTTCTTTATATCCAACATTTTTCTTGTTTTATTTATTTTATTATAAATGTTATTTTTGTGAATTATAAATTTTAAGTTGAATTGGACCCCCCTTATCTAAAATCCTGGCTACGCCACTGCTTGAGGGGATTGCACTTTAGCAATATATGTGGCATTTGAAGATCCCACGTTTGTTACACTTCTTTTTACGGTGATTGTTGCAGCTTGGTGTCTGTCAAGCTTGCTAATGGAGATTGATGGGTAATTGATATTGAAAATGAGCTTGTCGAAACTAGTTCTTGGACAGTTGAAGTTAGTATTGGCCACTGATCTTATATTCTTCTCTGAATAACCATAATAACAGAGGAATTGAAGGTAGTCTTCTGTCGTTATTTCGAAAATTAGTCCTGGATGAAGAGCATGTAATGGATTTATTGCTCCAACTCCAGTTTCATGTGGATTTGAATATGAATTTGAGCTGTTTGTTAATGGTTTCCTCATGTTATTATAAATAGTAGCTGCATAAAGAAAATCAAGAAATCAATCACCCCATAATCGCTCCAAGTGGAAAAAAAAAATTCATGTATTTGAACCTAATTAACTTGGTATAATACACAAATATACATTTCGAGCTTTCGAAATGTACCTGTTATCATAAGTGCAGATTTGATCATGGAAGTGCACAAATTTAATGAATGCAGCCGCGCCTGCAACATGAGGGCATGCCATTGATGTTCCAGATTTTATTGCATATACTGAAGGCTTTTTTCCTATTGGACCACTTCCAGTCTCATTCTTAGGAATCATTGCAGCTAAAATGGCAACTCCTGGAGCCATTAAATCTGGCTGAATAGCTAATCATTGCCAATAACAAGCTACAGGTTCATTCTGTCTCAAAAAATAAACGTACAGTCACATAATCTTTAACCTTGAGAATGTTTTCGGTAAGCTGTCCTGGTCCCCTGGAAGAGAAATATGCAACAAATGGTGCTGGTCTATACCTTGGAACATCAACTGCGGGAAGGATTGTTGCAGTTGGATTTCTGTAAAAAATAGAAAATAGCTATAAATAACTTGATTTGGAATCAGAAAAGCAAGAAAGAAAGCAATGATCATAGATCAAGAGAAAGATTTAGAGACAAAAGCTTTTGGACCTTACTTGGTAGAGTTGATGTAATTAAGAAGCTGAAAGCCTGCAATTCTGCCAATTTCTGCAAATGGAAAAACTCCAGAATCAAAGGGTCAACCCATTGCCTCTGGCATCTTCTACAACTAATTTCTTGACTTGTCTAGGAACACTAAAATCATTGTCTATGCAAACCACAATCTTGCCAGCAACTTTCTCTCTATCTAATGATCCTGGATAGCAATTCCTGCATTGTAGTGAAAAGGGTATTAATTAAAGAGGAGAAATGATGCATATTCTCATAAACAATAGATCCAAAATCGATTCTTCCTCTTCAAAATGTATTAAATGTCAAAAAAGAGGATAAAAGCCAAATGTACAATCATGCATAGATGCTATATTTTCAATTTAGAAGGTTCAACAAGGAAAAACAATATTACCTTGCTTCTGATATAGGGGTAAACTTAGCAGCAGCATTCTCTCCAAATACAGTAGGATAAGTCTTTGAGCGAGTGAGGTTAGAGAAACCAATGGCAGATCCCTATAATATATATATATATATATAAAGATTAGAGATGCATTCATGGTCGTTACAGTCTTTTAAGTTCATGAATATAAATCAAGTGAATATCATCTTACTTGAAAAGTCTTTCCATTTCCAAGAAGAACAGTAGATTGGAAATCTCTATCGATATTAGAAGCTGCAACAGTGAAAAATCCAAGGAGCTGAATTGACAATAGTATAAGGGTCAGGTCCATCACTTCCCCCAGAACAAATAACCGTAACACCCATTTGTTGAGCATGAAATGCACCAATTGCTATTGGTCATCAAGACAATCAGATTGGAAAATTGAACTCATCCCAATAGAAATGGATATGATATCAACTCCATCTTTAATTGCATCATCCATTGCTTTCAAGATTGTGGAGCCAGAGCAACCATCTAATGTGCAGGCTTTGTAAATTGCTATCCTAGTTGAAGGAGAGCCACTTCTAGCTGTGCCCTTTTCTCGGCCATAGTAACTTGCATTAGCCACTAAACCACCAGCTGCTATGGATGTGGTGTGGGTGCCATGACCAATGTAATCCCTTGGTGTCCCCCTTCGTTTGGCTACATGGGACTTGTTGTTCTTGTAAGTTCTTTGAATTGGGTCATAGTATCTTGCCCCTATCAGCTTCCACCAATTAAAAGTTTTATATCAAAAACAAAAACAAACTAGATTAACTATAAATAATATAAATCACTTAATCATTGAAAACATTTTTAAAACTGAAAATCCTATATTATTAATAGATATCATGAAGGATTAGATCACGAATAGATAAAGAAATGGGATTATTTCATTCCTTGTAACCAAACATAAATGGGTGAATTACACCCATTGTACTTAAAAATTTACTAACACTCATTAACGTCTTTCACTATAAATTTGTGATTTTATAGTCCCTAAAGTAGACGTTGTCCTTCGTTATTTCATCTATTCTTCTGATAAAAAATTGACGTCGGAAATGATGTAACGTCACATTAATTCTTAAAATGATATGGCGCAGGAAGTGGCAAATGATAAGAGTTGATATACCGCTGCATCAGTTTTTTCCATTAAAGAAATGGATGAAAAATAAGAAGAAGAACGATAATGAACATAATGAATGAAAGCAATCTTTATTAAAGTGCGAACCACTATATTCGATAATCGTCTTGTGAGACGTATTTCACAACTTCTAATCATTGAATATTTAATAAATTGCAATTTATAATTTTTTTAATAGCTAATGTATAATGCCCACAATCTTGATTATTGAACTGCTGATTAGTAAAGAAAATATAATTGATAATTTACCTATTACAATTAGATTTATGGAAGTCATTTGCTTCCATGCAAATTCCTTTCCATCTTGAAGGGATTTCACCAATTCCCTTGTCATTGAAATTTGGAGACTCAGGCCAAACTCCTATAAACAATAATAATATAATTAACTCAATTATACTCAAAGTCTTAATCTTAAATTAATTGGGGGTGAATAATAATAATAATAATAATAAATAATAATAATAATAACTTAAATTTTAAAAAATAGAAATAAAATCTTGAAAAAAATGAGAAAGAAACAAGGGTTTTGTGCTTGTGCTGCTGTGCACATGGATTATATATATATAGGTTTGGTCCACTTCCATGTGGCTGTTTTTGTTGGCTGGTTGCCTTCCAACAAATATGTAGCTTTTGGGACCCTCTCATACAACTGTTGCTATCTCCATGCCCACACAAACTGACTACATTTATAAACTCTATTTTCCAAGATGATTTTCTTTCCTCTTTTTTTAAGAAATAAAAATAATTTCTATAAAAGATAAAAGTGCAAAATTATTTCAAGGAAAATTAATAAATAAATAATTGTTTTTTAAGAGAAAATTACACTATATAATGCTATTTTTTAACTTTTTTTTAAATATCTCACTTTTTTTATATTTCTATATATATTAAATGTATAAATCAATGCATGTTCAAAAAAATGTATAATCAATGTATATCTCTAAACATGAAGTATAATTTAATATACTAAATATATATTAAAAATATATCTTTAAAAATGAGTATTTTTAAAATTGAAAGTTAAAAAATAAGTTTTTTTTAAAAAGAAAAGTGGATATGTTTGAAAATAATTTTATTTTTAAGGGTATTTTTTTTTAAAAAAAATCCCTCTTTATATAAATAAATAATAAAATAAAAGATACTAAACAGTGACTACTGTGAAAAAAGAAAACTTCAAAAATATTCCAAGCGAGATAAAGTTAAATAAATAGTTTTTTTTAACTATACAGTACTTTAAGTTATATCTAATTCGACATTAAGTTTTCTTCTTCTCTTTCTTCTCATATGATTTTGGGTAATATATATTTAGAAATTATCTTTTAATTGTTATTTTTTAAGATTTTATTTTTAATTTTTTCTTAATATTAAAATTTGAAAAAAAAATTATTAATTGTGATAAATAAATTAATAATTATATAGAGGTAATTATGGAAATTTTATACTAATAATTACCTGTGTCAATCATGCCAATGATAACATCACTTGAAAAATGGGGATACTTATGGCTGAATTGCATGCCTGATTTTACCTCTAAGAAATCCCAAGAACGTGTTGTATGAAGTTTTAGAATTGGATCTTTAAACACTGATATTACTCCATTATATCCTGCAAAAGAGTTAGAAAGTCAAATGCTCATGCTCTATTTTCTAAAATTTAACTTGATTGAACTAAATTTTAATCTCAAGTTATTAATCGAGTTAGACATATCGATTTTCTTTAAAATATTATATTATTTATAACATTTTTTAAAATTTTTACATATTTAAAATTTTACTTATCAGGTTTTTTAAAACTTTCACATATTTATCAGAGGCTTTTAATCATATTACAAAAATGTATAATAAACTTATAAATATAAATTTATGATAAATTTAAAATAGTGATTACATATAATACATTTTATATATACTATACAAATTTGTTCATAAAATGAATACTTATTTTTATATAGTTTTTAGTATTAATTATTGAAGCAGAAAAATAATATATGAAAGTAAAATACAGAAAGAAGAAAAGGGGAGTTTTTACCAAAATGATGTCTATTTTTAAACTCTGGACACGGAAGGATGTTTTCGGAAATTGATTATGAGAGTTTAACAAAGTCTCATATTAGATATGAGAGTTCTGGTATTTTTTGAATTAAAAAATATACTCTCATACTCAATTTGAGAGTACAATCAGAACTCTCATACTCAGTATGAGATTTAAGTACTCTCATACCAAGTTTGAGACTTTTGTAGGAAAAAAAGATAAAATAGCCTGGCACGTGAAAAATTATACCCTAAACTCTCATATATAGTTTGAGAGTTTCTTTACTCTCATATCCAGTTTGAGACTATCCAGTTTTACTATTTAAGACATATTCATTAATATTAAAAATTAAAAATTTTATTTAATATTTAATTATTTTAATTTATTTGATAATATATAAGATACATTCATTAATATTTAAAATTAAAATTTTCAATATTTAATTATTTTAATTTATTTGATAATATATATCTTAAAATTAATACAACAAAATTTCTAATTTAAAATTTACACAGAATATAACAAGTGATTAAATCTTTAACTATTTTTTACAATTTAAAAATTATTTCTCTTATTTTATTTAATATTTAAAATATATCACTTAAATTATCAATGCATAATTTTTTAAAATTTTCAACGCCGTCATATTTGACCATATATATATATAATGTCTAAAAATAATTTTCAGTGAGAGCACAATAAACCCGTCTATATTCCTCATAATATGAGGAATTTTTTTTTTGGATTTATGCAAAGGAAAATTGTACTATATTTTTTTAAAAAAATTTAATTATTTTGATATATTTTTAATATACTATATGAATATTAAATATATATTTTTAAGTAAAATATATATTTAATATTCGATGTTTATTTTTTAGAATAAAATAATTTTACACTTTCATTTTATTTAGAATTCAGTTTGTACAAGTTGATCGAGAAACCTATAATATTCTACCACACTTTGTTTTATAAATATATGTTTTATTTTTGATATATGTTTAGATATTAAATACACATAATTTAAATAATACATAATTAAATATACATTCGTAATTAAATATACGTAATTAAACTAAACATTCATAATTAAATATACATAATTAAACTACAATTACAATTTAAAAAAATACATAATTTAACTACAAACCAAATTAAAATAAAAATATATATAATTAAAAAAGTTCATTAGGGAGTCATCTGGAAGTAGAATATAAAATTTAGAAATGTTTCTAATTCGTTATGATTTTTTTGTTCATAGGACTTATTTTCATTTCTGTTGCCTTAAATTTAGAGTTGTCACCAGCCTTAGAGTCTCAAATTTAGGAGAATAACAAGTTCTACTATATTAGAGTCTTAAATTTAGAGTTGTCACCAACCTTAAAGTCTCAAACCTCTGTTGCCTTAAATTTAGAGTTGCCTTAAATATATATCATAAAATGACTATTTAAGTTTCAATTTAATTTTTTTTATCTAACGATATGATAAAAATAGAGGTTTAAAACATATATATATATATATATATATATTATGAATAATTTTTTTCACCTACTAATTTAACGATCTAGATATAAGATTAATAAAGTATTATCATTAATGTAGTTTTTAAATTTTAATTATAGAGAAATGACAAATTGTAAGAGTCTTAATTGTAGAAAAACGGCAACTGAAAATTAAGGCAGTAATATTACCTTAGGCAGGGGAGGGGTCGTGACGTATGATTTTTAGGAGAATAACAAGTTCTACCATATAAATCATAATAGTTTATCTATCGATTATTACATTATTTTCCTTCATTTGTTTCCTTTCTTTAGTTTCTTAACCAAATCAACTCCTATTATTTACAATTTTTTAAAGTTATTATTTGATAAATATTAAAAATAGATATCACAAAAAAAGTTATTTTGTTGAAAATATAAATTTATATGTATTTTTTTTACTATATTGTCATTTTGATGTGAGATATTTTATTAAATACTTATTAATAATTAATATTAAATATGAATAAAATAAAAATTTTAATACATTGATTAAATTATTAAAATGATACTAAATATGTTATAATTTAGAATAAATATGGAAAAGAAAAATATGTCTATTAATTTGTAATGGATAGAATATTTAATTTTGTTAGTAATTTTTATTTTTTATTATTTGAACAGCTTTTATTAATTGATTTTTCTTCATAATTCTGGCCCTCTTACAAAATTTTCTAATTATGCCACGGATAATGAGTTAAGAACCCCAAAATTTGTAAGTTTAATTTTACAATAAAAAAAAAGCTATTCATTTATCATTAAAATAATGAAAAATAAAAATGAAATGGCCCAAATGTATTAATTATATATGGAGTATTTTATTTTTATTTAACAAAGTGATGGAAGTACATGCAAATAATTTGCATTAATTATATCGGTTGTTGTGCTATATGTATATATGGTGGAAAATGGCTTGACTTTTCCCTCTGCAAAGCACCGTTTCTCTACCATTAAATAATTTGCATTAATTATATCGACTGGTGTTATATATATAACATGTACATATATGTTGGATTTTTATTATATTGTTATTATTATTAACTTTAAAAAAGTTGGCAATTATATGAAAATATTAAGGCTAAAATACATATATTACTCTATTCGATATTATTATGGCTAAAATATTTAGTACTAAATATTTAAATAATAGTCTTTCATCATATATTAATCTGTATATTTTTTTAAATTCACGTAGAATCATCTAAATAATACATGTATATATTAAAACTACGAGACGAGAACTTATGAAATATTTTTTTAAATAAATTCATTTGAACAAACCAAAAAAATGATACTCTCTTCGTACTATAAAGATTATTTATTATTTTATTTTAGAATTTCACATAATAATTTCTCATTTTTATTTAAAATATATGTTTAAAGTTTTTTTTTATTCTATCCTCAAATAAATTCACACTTTAAATATAAAAAAATAATAATAATTTATATTATTTATTATATAAATAAGAGTAAAAGAGAAAAATACATAAATTGTCAATGTATTAATTATATTTTCTTAAAATTTATTTTAAAAAAGTGACAATCTTTTTGGAACATAAGTAGTAAAATGTAGAACAAATTACTTCCTACCCAACAGGCTATTGCGAAAAATTATATGATAGAATAGTTTTTTTAATTAGACATTTGAAATAACAAACTAATTAGATAGCTACACATATGTTATTTATAGTGCTTGAACGATAGTGAGAAAGTAGGTTAGTCGGTATCTATTGTGTTTGATTCTTCAGAACCAATCCAAGACATCGAAGGTCTTAAAAAGCAAAATAAAGGGTTACAGAGAGCCAGCATCGGACTAGATCAACATGAAGTAAGAACCAAACACCTAATTATTAAAGAAAAACTAAAAAATAACTGCGAGAGTGCAAAACCCTAAAACAAGTTAGATCTAGTGATGATTGGTGACAACTCTAGATCTAAGATAACTCTAATCTACCTTTTCACAAAGAGAACAGAACAAACGAAAGGAAAGAAAAAAGTAACTTGTATTGTTCAAAAAATTATAGGGCTAAATTTTACCGCGGTCCATGAACTTGTGCTGTTGTAATATTAATATTCTTAAATTCTGATTTGTCACTTTAAAATCTTTGAACTTACGAAATTATAACATTATAGTCATTCGTTCAATTTTTTATCCATTCTCATTAATACATCAGCTTTTACCTCACTAATTAAAAAGTGATATGACACAACATCAACATCTTATTTAGTGTTAATTTAAATGAAAAATATATTAAAAGTGTTAGAGTTCAAACCCTATAACTTTTAAACTTTTAAGTTATTTATTCATGTTGAGCTATACTAACAATAATATTATTAAATTTTATTTTCACAGTAGCTGTCAATATAATTTATAATATTAATTAATAAAATAATTTATAATATATATTATTAGTATAATTTAATAGTTTATAAAATATTAATTTAAAAATGATAATAATAATTATTATATATTTATTAATAATTTTTGTATGAATATATATAAATATATAGTATATTATTATTATTAATAATATATTTAATAAGATAATTTATAATTTATAAAAATGATAATAATAATTATTATATATTTATTAATAATTTTTGTATAAATATATATCAATATATAGTATATTATTATTAATAATATATTTAATAAGATAATTTATAATTTATAAATTATTAAATTATACTAATAATATATATCATAAATTATTTTATTAATTAATGTTATAAATTATTTTATCAATTGATGTTATATTTTATAAATTATATTAATAGCTATAGTTAAATAAAATATAAAAAAATAATCGTATTATTATTAGTGTAGTTTAATAGTAAAAAATAAATTAAATTAAAAGTGTAAAATGTATGGGGTTCAAATTATATTACTTTCAATTTTTTTTAATTAAAATTATATAAAAAAAGACACATACTCTCATACTTAATTTGAGACTTATGTGGGAAACAAAGTCTCATACTTAGTTTGAGACTTATGTGAAAAAAAAGACAGAGTAGCCTGACAATGTGAAAGATTCTACCCTAAACTCTCATATATAGTTTGAGAGTTTCTGTACTCTCATATATAGTTTGAGAGTTTCTGTACTCTCATAATATATTTGAGAGTTCTTAATTACAAAATTAACAACTCTCATACCCAGTTTTCAAAAACACCCCATTTGTCCACATTTTAAACATTTCAAAATTTATGTCCACAGTTTAAAAATGAGCCCCCTATATCTAAAGCACCCAAAATTACCAGACAATTGAGAAGCTTCACTCTCTGTAAGCATGGCAGAGAAGCCATTAAAAGCATGATTATAATGATAAATTAAAGATATTCTCTCACTTTCATCACTGTCAAATTAAAATCCAAATTAAAATTTAATTATAAAGTAAATAGCATAATTTTATTAATAATAAAAATTGATTATTAATTATAATTAAGTTAATAATTAATAACCTTGGTATAACGGAGGATAATAACTGCAAATGATCTGACTCTGCAATTTTAATAATCCCTGCATTTCCAATATTTGATGAATTTCTTCCCATGTAAACTACATAGTTCTGCCAAGAATTCAAAAACAAATGTAATTGTAAATAAAAAGAAAAAGAATATACTATTATATATAGTCTAGCAGTAAGTGTATAAAATCCGTTTTGACTCTTCTTTCTAATGCTCAAAATAAAGAAAAATCATGTTTTTTTTCTTTTTTTTCATGCTGAAAAACTAATTTATTGTAATGGGTATAAGCCAATTTTCAAAATAAATATAAAAGTAGAGAGCTCTCTTCTTGTAAATTTCTTGTACTATATTGTGATGATGGTGATTTCTTTTTTAATTCCCATAAATGAGAAGTAAAATATATACCTGGGGAATTTGATCATTTGATGAAGTGGTGGAAATGACAAGAAGCCATGGAAAAGAAAGGAAGAAGAGAAGTTGAAGAAAAGGAGAGGCCATGAAAGACAGAAAGAAGAAGAAGAAGAAGAAGAAGAAGAAGAATGGAAATGGAAAGAGTGGGCAATGAAACCAACCATTTTGTAGGCTAAAAGACGAGAGAGGGAGAGAGCTTTTTCAGTAGATGAAACTTGTTGTTGCTATTACTTGCCTATTTGTTACAAGTAAAAGCATCTTTGATTTTTTTTCTTTTTCTTTTTGTTTGGATTTTCTATTGTTTTTTTTATTATATATTGTTAGTATTTGGCTTTATTATCATATTAGATATGTATATAATCTTTATTGAATTTGTTTGTGTTTACATGGACCCATCAATTTATAAGTTTTTCTATCTAAATTTGCAGGCTCTTTAATGTAATACTGAGAATAACTGGCAACAACTATATACATATATATATATATACACATATGATTATTAATAACAAAATTATGATTTTGATGTAAAGACATAATAAATTAAGAAATATAATTTTGTTCTTTACGCTTTAATATATGTCGCATTTCAGATGATAATTATTTGAGAAAAAGGAGCTCCTTTGTAGTAAGATTTATAATTATCTTTGTAGTTAAGAATTTAACACTTTAGTTTCAATAAATAATGATATTAAAGTTGTTTTCAAAAATAATAACAGTGTCTCATAATAATCATTTTCTGTTTTAGTGAAATTTACTTTAAAGACCTTTGAGGCTGTTTATGGTCTTCAAGTAAATGAGCCTAAAAGTTAAGTTTTTTTCAGTGGAGTGGGGCAAGAGCACAAGACTCAGATTTTGAGACTGTTGAATTTTAATGAAGGATCCTTACCTGTTAAGTACTTGGGTTTACCACTCATTTCTACAGAGCTGAAAAAGGAACATTGTGAACCTTTGATTAATAAAATCACAGATAAGATTTTATCTTGGTCCGTGAAATCATTATCTTATGCAGGTGGAGTGCAGTTGATTAATGCTATGTTGAGAAGTTTACATGTTTACTGAAGCAGTGTTTTTGTCCTTCCTAGAGCTGTGTATGCTGAAATTGATAAAAGGTGCAGAAGTTTTCTTTGGGCTAGAAGAGTGGAGCAAAATTTTAAAGTTGTTGTGGCCTGGTCTGATATGTGTAAACCAAAAACTGAGGGTGGTTTAGGTATTAAAGAGCTTCTTCCTTGGAATGAGGCTGAGTAGGGAAGTTTGTTTAGGATTTGGCAATTGTTAAAAAGTCACTTTGGGCTACTTGGGTAATAAGGAGTAAATTGAGGAGGCTTAGCTTTTGGGGAATTACAAAGCCTCTTGATTGTAGCCGGGCTTGAAGGCATTTGGTGAGACTTAGAGAGAAATTAAAAGGTTGTTTTGTCTATAAACTTGGGAAGGGTGATCTTTCATTTTGGTTCGATCCATGGATGAATGGTTTTAGTGTTATAGACAAACTTCCTTTGATTAATATAGTTGATGCTGATATTCCCAAGCATGCTAAAGTAATGGATTTGTGGAGGAATAATCAATGAAGGTTGCCAGATCCTATTGATGATAGAACTGAGTTGGCTTGGCAGGAAATAAAAACATATAGAGTACAAATGGATAATGATGATTGTATAAAGTATGCTTTAACTAATAATGGATGCTATTCAATTAAGAGTGTTTGGGATATGCTAGAAATAGAGCTCCTCCTGTTTCTTGGTTAAAGCTTATATGGGGTCCTGGGTGCATTCCCAAATTCAGTTTCATTTGTTGGTTAGCTATGAGAAGGAGATTGGCAGTAAAAGCTAGATTATTTAAATGGAGAATAGTTGGAGATGACTTGTGTTGGTTTTGTAAGAGCGAATCTGAAACAATTGAGCATCTATTTTTTAAGTGTCAATTTTCTTCTGAAATTTGGGGCCAAGCATTGATTAATTGTGGTTTTAGACGCCAAGGCTTACCATGGGCCAGAGAAGTTAGTTGGTTTGGGAGAAAAACCCGGGGAAAAGTCTTTTAGCTAAAATTAGAAGGCTGACTTTTGTTGAAATATTAATTTAAAACATAATATTTAAATTTATTTATTTGTTATTAGAATATTTTTGTGATTTGTTTTTTTATTTAGTGCAGATTTTTTGCATTTAATATAATATTTTTGAGTGATTTTAGGTATTTTTTGATTCTCTTGTAAGCCTATAAATAGGCATATTATTGTGTTAAATGATTGAGTACAAAATATAATTTCTATGTTAATTTTAATATTTTTATTTGTTCTTTTAAATTTCCAATAGTGGTATCAGAGCGCTGGTTGTTCTTAGGAAGAACTTGAATTTAGAATCCATTTTTCAACCTCGTTTTCAAAATGACTAGCATCAATCTTTCTCTAAGTACTCCCCAAATTTTCAATGGTGAAAACTATCAAAGCTGGTCTGTGAAAATGCAGTCATACCTTGAAGCATATGATCTTTGGGAAGTTGTTCTTGAAGAGCTGCCTATAGCACCTCTTCCAAACAATCCTACCCTTGCTCAAATCAAGGCTCATTCTGATGAGAAAACCAAAAGATATAAAGCTAAATCTCTTATTCAAAATTGTGTTGCAGAGTCAATCTTTCCAAAAATAATATCTTGTAAATCAGCCAAGGAAGTTTGGGAAAAGCTCAAATCCGAGTACCAAGGAAATGAAAAAATAAAACAAGTTCAAATTTTGAATTTGAAAAGAAATTTTGAAGCTTTATGTATGCAAGAAAATGAAACTATTACTAATTACTCTGAAAGAATTTCTTCAGTTGTTAACAGGATCAGATTGCTTGGAGAGGATTTTTCTGAATCTAGAATTGTTGAAAAGGTTCTTGTGACGCTTCCAGAGAGATTTGAATCAAAAATCTCCTCTCTAGAAGAGTCTAAGGATCTCTCTAAAATTTCTCTAGCTGAATTGATGAGTGCACTTCAAGCTCAAGAACAAAGAAGAGCCTTAAGAGGCAAAACCTCAGTTGAGGAGAGTGTTTTTTTGACACAAAGCGGAAAAGGCAGCAAGGTGAAATTTTCATCATGCAAGCACTGCAAGAAGTCTTCATATTCAGAAAAATATTGTTGGTGGAGACCTGATGCTATTTGTGGAAATTGTAAACAATTGGGTAATGTCGCAAAAGTGTGCAAATCAAATAAAAAGGATCGTGACAATATTGAAGCAAATTTAGTCAAGACTGAATTTGAAGAGGATTGTCTTTTCTAAAAAACTCAAACCCTTTTCAATCTTTCAAATCAAAATCTTTTTAATATTTGAACCAAATCTTTAAACCTTTTGAACCAAATCATTTTAAACTATTCTGAACCAAATCAGTTTGAATCAGTATGAACCAAACCCTTTTTAAAAGCCAATAATATCAACATTCAAACCTTTTTTTAAATATTATGTTTAAATTAAGAGGGGATGTTGAAATATTAATTTAAAACATAATATTTAAATTTATTTATTTGTTATTAGAATATTTTTGTGATTTGTTTTTTTATTTAGTACAGATTTTTTGCATTTAATATAATATTTTTGAGTGATTTTAGGTATTTTTTGATTCTCTTGTAAGCCTATAAATAGGCATATTATTGTGTTAAATGATTGAGTACAAAATATAATTTCTATGTTAATTTTAATATTTTTATTTGTTCTTTTAAATTTCCAACAACTTTCTTAGCTACTGTGTATTGGATTTGGAGAGAAAGGAATTGTGTGGCTTTTCAAAATGGAGCTGCTGATAAGTGCAGGGTTCTTGGTCAGATTTCTTATGCTATAAAACTCCAAGTTTTCTAATTCTAGAGCTGAGCTGATTTCCAGATGGTGAGTTTGAAGGTGATCCAGTTCTGTTTGTTGTGCTGGTGTTCTAATTGGATGCTGCAAATACTATTTGGTTTGAAAGTTGAATAGTTTATTGTGTTTTGATTTGTTCTCGTTTAGCTGCTGGGGTCTTTTTGTTTTATTTTCCTTTTGATTGTTGGTTCGGCTTGAGAAGGCAAATTTCTCTATGGTTGTGGTTTGGGTTTGATTGGGTTTTGCTTTGTTTTGGCCTTTCTGCTGTATAGCAGTTATTCTTTTTACATGACATTATTTTTTTGGTAATAAAGAATGAAGTAACTACCAAAAAAATAAAAAATATGTATATATATAATTATTCCCTTTCATTTTATTTGAATTTTCTAAACGCTGAACTCTTGGAGACCTCTAATTAAGAGAGAATAGACCTCTAACATTTCATCTCCCCTCTTGAAAGTAATTGCAATTTAAACTTTTAATTTCATTGATTTGGAGATTATTTCAATACTAATTCAAACTGATTAATTTAATTACATATTTTTTTATAACATAATTCAATATCCAATTAATATAAGTTATTTTATAAAGCTTATTTTTGTAGAGCAATATATATACTTTTTACAGTTGAATTAATTTCCCATTTCAGATAAAGAGTTAGGACAAGAAATAAATAAATTGTCTAACTGGAAGCTTGGAGGAGACAACATAAAAACGACAAAGGAAAAAAAAAAAGCACACACTATATTATAAAATGAGAAAAGTGAATATTAATATACTTAGAATGCAAGTAATCATTTATCTTTTGCTAAAGACAAGGAATAAACTCTACATGTATGCTTCAGCGTCCATGTGACAATTTTTATTCTTTAATCCTTATTTTTCTTTATTCTTTCTCTTTTTTCCCTTATTTTCTTCCTCTTCACTGTTTTTATTTTTAATCTTAATTTAATATTTGAATGGTTTCTTTTTTGATATTAGATTCTTCTATAGCTAAATAATATAAATAAATATAGTTTTCCAAATATATGAAACCATGGCTTTAATTTACAGATATTCTATTGCTTCTCGTACAACCAGACAGCTTACTACATTAGTGCATTTGTTAGGGACCATTTACCTTCTAAATTATCCAACAAGAAGATGAGAGCCAGATAACAAGAATATGAGAGCAGCATCCATCTAGCATAATGCAAATCCGTAGTAAAATAATAATTTAATCTCATCAAAATCAAATTCTTTCAAAAGATTATGCTAAAGTTTCCTGTGTATCTAAAATAATGGAAAACAAGAACAAGCACAAGCAAACTCAAATAAATAAAGGAAAGAGGATCTGTAGTAATAATATCCATTGTCATTTATGTTTTTTAACATCTGTGACAACAATTTAACATTTAATAGCAAATTTCACAACACATGGCCAAGCATTTTTTTTCATGTTCAATAATAACTCTCGTCCTTTCTAGTTTCTAGCAACAACATAGCATATTTTTTGCACTCTTTTAGAGCATGACTCAATCCTCACAGAGGGGAGAATGCTGAAAAAATAAGGAAAAATCATAGTGAAAGAACAACAGTTGCAACTTGGGATGCAGTGAACCCGATATCCTAAAATGAAAAACTTGAGAGCTCTAGCAAACTTACACTAGATATCAGCAGCGAAATCTCATGTAGCCACTACTCTGGTAATTCTACAAAGGACATATGACAAAAGCATGCCATTTGTGCTATAGGACCGTCTGAAACATTCTCTGGAAGCTTTTCTTCTCCTGGGAATAATCACTACTAAAATGGAGATTATTTGATATGGAGTTGGTTTTGGATATATACAGAAAAAAAAAAAGCCTTTTATGCTGCTTGATTTTTGTTCTCCACTAAGGAGCCTGACTTCAGGGAGTTTAATCAGACTGCTTCTCTGCAATTTGATTTTTGAGAAAGTCCAGCACTGAAAGGCGCTGCAATTGAAAACAAAAATTTTAATCGCTATCTTAGGGTACTATCAAGATCCAAATGGTTACATGAGGTCAAGCAAAGGAATCTTACTCTTTTTTCAAGAGCAGCTTCTTCAGGTTTTAAGGTCAAAGATTCTAACAATTTCATGGCTTCCTGAAATCCATCAAGTGCAGCATCCTCCTTGCCAATGCTTCTATCTGCATCAGCAACTTTTGCTAGGGAAACAGCCACATCTACAGTCTGTAGTAAAATGCAGTGAAAAATCAGAAACATGATATTTCTTCAACTAATATGAACATAAACATTCCACATTCCAGTATAGCAGATTCAAATATTATAATTCCTTTTATTAAAGAGAAGAGAGAATAGTCCACAGTGGAAGAGATTGGTCAACATTTGAAATGCAACACCAGCTACAATAAAACACTAAAACAGGTGTTTCTATTTTGTGCGACACACATGCACGCACGCACACGCACACACACACAGAGTATCCTCATTCCCTATTCCTCATTGCCATCAAAGGCAACAGAATCACTCAAGAATCATCACACATCAAGGCTTGCCATTTCTGTCTTTTGACTAATGAGTTTATCTCAAATGCCAAATCATTTCAGGTATCAGATTGTAAAAGGTCCCTACTTTGATGTGATCATTAGAGATACCATTAAGAAGATCTCCTTTTGGATTATAGTAGAACTCCACAAAATAATTGGAATAATCAAGAACCATCCTAATGGTGATACATGACTTTTGATATGGAAATGCCTCGAATTCCTACCAAGAAACCAGACCACATCAAGAACCAATTAAAAATTGTGATAATAAGCCTTGACACGAAAATGCTAGTAAATCTCTCAGGTAAGGACTACAAGAAAACAAATAGGAAACCAACAAAGAGAAGTAATATAGGCGGAAATGTGCTACCCTGCAAAACATCCTAATTCATCCTTGCTTCTAGAGCTTGGCAGCCAACTTCCAAACCAGGAGAAAGAAAAAGATGAGAACTCTTGTAAGGAGTTAGAACATTTACAAACAGGAACAATTGTAGCAACAACAGTATTATAACGGTAACAAAATTCTGGCAGAGCTAGTAAGAATGATCCTTTACAAATACTATCATGTTTATGACATGCATGGTAGCAGGGCCACCTTGCTATTACTTGCTCAACCCCAAAGGCAGAGGACCAACTAATCATTTGTTTTTAAAAAAGCACATTTAAAGTTACACGACCTAGTAAATTGTTAAGATCTTAGTTGGCACCAACATATGAACTTGGTGACTTCAATATTGAAAATATGGGATTTCAATGTGAAATTTATATGGATTTCGTGCTCTCCAATCCCCTGAACTAACTTTGGCTGTGCCCAAAAATTCACAACAATTGATATCAAAGTCAACAACGACAACTTAACACTTGGAAAGAGATGTCTTGCAAGCTAAATTAAAATTATTAATAGCCTCAAGAAAAAAATAATCTAAACCAGACCAGTATCGATAGGAGTAAAAATTGCCAAAGACATCGGATGTTCAACCACGGGAAAATGTTAGGATCTTAGTTAGCAAAGGTACAGAACTTGATAAATCCAGCCCCTTGATCTGGTTTTTGAGGTATGATTTTCGCAAGGTTCATAACATAAATAATACTAACATACAGGCGAACCCCAAAAAAGAAGGTTGCTAACCTGGGATGAAACATTAGGATGATGTTTGATGGCATCTCGACGCACATTAAGAGAACGGGAATAGTAAGATCTAGCAGCCTCCACATCTCCATCATAATATTTAAGATCTCCTATTTTATTAAGAGAAACAGAAAGTGTATGTGTAATCTGTAGAGGAAAAGTTACCAAGTTAATTAGGCTTGGCACATTAAAATCACATATAGAATAACTTGTGGTTAGAATTGTGGAGTTGTAACCTCTGGATCTTCAGTAGGAAATTTTGAGAGGAATTCTACACTCTCTTCAAAATAAGCAACTGCAGAACCAGAATCTCCCATTGCTCGACTGCAATAATAGTAGTCAAAAGGTAAAATTTACCCAAAATAAAAAATGCAGGACATAGCATCTGCTACTATGGACTTTGGAAAGCATTGCCTGAGTATGTTTTAACGAATTCAGTAAAAATCTGGAATAGGAATTTAGGATATATAACCTCAAAGTTCTATCCACATTGCAAAATTTCCCAAGACACTCTTCTTATGGATCAGGTACCTCTGTCCATTCAACAATATGATAATTGTTTGAAGTGCTCCAACCTGGGAGCAAACCTGCAACTCCCTAGCTCATCATTGCAGACCAGGGTACAGATGGTATCATAAGCCAGTAGCTTCAACCAACTTTTCCATTATATCATTGTTTCTCAAGAATGGAACGCAATTATACAATGGCATAAAATCAGCTCTAAACACTGTGCCCAGCAGTAAGACCCATGGAAGAAGACAATTCCTTGAGCAAAATTTTGCCCATGGAAGAAGACATTCCCTTGAGCAAAATTTTGTTCAATCATGAGCATAAAACACAACTGGTCTTCGCAATAAAACATAAGAAGATGGCATATTTAAATAAGACATGAGAGGATGGTATGTTTAAATAAGACATAAGAGGAAGGTATGTTTAAATAAGACACAAGAGGTATGTGTTGACTATGATATAAGGGTGAATATCATATCAACTGCAGTTTTGCATGATCAAGACATGTCATCAAGCCATCAAGTGTCCATCCACTGTGCTCAAGCTTTGCTGAAGGCCAAAATTGCCATTTCAACTTTTCACCTAAATGGACCACCGCCTCCAATACTTTCAATCCGTATTTTTGCAGGCTTTTGTAAAGAAATTTCATGCTGCCAAAGTTATAATAATTTGAAGATTCTTCTTAATTAAGAGTGAAAATTCAACAAACCTAATACTATTTTAGGAACAATTTCTTTCCTCATTTTTTTTCTTGGATTCAACTAAGGAAATTCTTCAGCTAGTACAAGTCATTTTTATCCATTTCCTCCAGCCAGCCTATGCAGACCATATTTCCCCAACACCTTTAATTTATCATCGCCATTGAAACATCCCAATTCCCCATTTTCACATACCTCTTATGTCTATACCCAGTAAAGAATGACTTGATTCTATGATTAAAAACGCAAAGAGAGAGGACAGACCAGCAATCACCAAGCATACCCAGGACTGCTCCAAGCTGTGAACACAGCTCAGAAGTGTTGCCAGTTGTTTCTATCTGAGCTCGGATATCCTCTGCACATAGACTGAGCCTTGACTTGGCACTTTCCACATTCCGGGCTTGAAATGCCTATACAAGGGAAGCCAACATCAGAGACGAGTTAAAAAGGAAATAAAACAAGCAACTAAGTAGACACGATCAAATGGAAAGCCAAGAAAGAAAATGATCAAACAAGCTACCTAGAGGGAAGCTTTCTATCAATACAGCAAAAGTATGACACTCAACAGAACATGTTGAGAAACTAATAAGTGATGGCATTTGGAAAATATAAACTCAAAAACATGATAGAGAACTCACCCTCATGGCATGTTGCACCAAAAAAGCACCTCTCTCCAAAGAAACGTCCTCATATATCACTTTGTTGTTGTTTCCTACCTGCTCTTCTTTGTCCGTATCAACATGAGACCTCTTGATTCTAGCATGACCCTCAATAAACCGATCAACTACAGCCTGGAGATTGGTATCAGCTTCAATCTTCTCAATATCAGCACCACATAATGGACAGTCTCTAAACCGCGAGATACATGCTCTGCCCAATTAAAACAAATCAAGTTACAACTTTAAGAAAGAAATAAACTTTCACATAAGATAAACAAAAAATTCAATACCCTTCATCTTACTTGCAATACACATGAGAACAAGGAACGCATTTGCTAGTCTCAAAGAGAAGTGCTTGGCATAAAACACAACTGAGAGGCCCAATTTTAAAAGTCTGAGAATCATAACCAAAAGGACACTTAGCAGGAGAAATATTAACAGACTTGGGAGAAGCAGGGGCAGAGTCATTTCCAACAGGACATTTAGGAGAAGCGGTGGCAGAGTCATATCCAAAAGGACATTTGGGAGAAGATACAGTAGCAGAGTCACCAGTTCCAGACTCTTTCTTCGCTTTTCCGTCATGCTCTGCCACTCCATGTTTGCTCGGATTTTCCCCTGGTTTTTTCAACGATGAATCATCGGGTCGCGCAGCTTTCACAAAAGGACAGACCGGCGTCATCGTGATGAACAAATCTACATTTTTTAACCACAAAGAAATTTCAAACAAATAACAGAGCTTAACAGATCACATCGAATTCAATTAATAAAAACCCTTGAAAATTCAAGAAAAATAAGAATTGTGAAGCTGATCAAATAACTTCAAATTTGAAAAATGAATTGCAACAATAAAATTAAAAATTAAAAATTGCAGAGGAAGAAGAGTACCCGAGTGTGAAGTATATAGTGAATAATGCTCAAAGCTTTTGTTATGTTAGTTGATTTGTGTAATTGGGGTTTTCATCTTCTTCTAGTTCTGGAAAATAATAAACCGATCGTATTGAGAATAGGAAATCAGAAATTTTCTGGCTTATGTTCTTTTTTTTTTCAGTCCCCCGATTATTTTCTTATTTCAAATTGTTCCATTTTCTACGTTGTTTTTTTTTTATTAAAATACCCCGATTTAAAAAATAAATAAATAAACTGATGAAAGAAAAATAAATATTTTTTTAGTAATAATTGAGAACAATTATTACAATTTATTCAATTAAATAATAGTAAAGTTATTGAGTTCTTATCAAAATATAAGAAAAATTAAAAATAATTTTAATTTTATTATATTTATAAATTATTTATCAAAATTTATAAAATATTTATTAAAATATTATATTTTTATTTATTTATAATGAATTTATAGTTAGTTTATAATATATTTATTATATGTTTGTAAATTTAACATGATTTATAACGAGTTTATCATGAATTTAAAATAAAATAATTAAAATATTTTTATTAAAAAAATAAAAATTAAAAAAATATGACGAAGAGTGTTATTTTTTTAAAAAAATTATTTACTTAAAATGATGTTATTCAACAAGTTCTATGCACAAATTTGATATAAAAAGAAAATTATAAACCATTAATTGGATAAAATGACTTTGATGGAGTGTAATCCAAAGGTTTAATGCACATAAATTGGATATTGAGCAGAACTATCTTTTATATTATTAATTTATTATGTGCATTATAATTTATAAAATTATAATAAAATATTTTAGCAATAGATTCGGAATTTTTAACAGTAGAATCGAAATCAATTATGGTTCCTTATTTTAATAATTAAAAAAAGAAAACTTATAAGATCATAATTAATTTTAAGGAAAATAGTTTTATCATTAGGTACTATCATATGCATACGCTAATTGTTAACTAAAATCTAAATTTAAACCTCCATAATTTTTTCTTTTTTCTTTCTTTGCCTGTTTGTTGTGTTTGCGGCGATGGGAATGGAGAAAATTTTTCAAAATTTATCAGATATGATGATGATTGAAGGACAATTAGGTGGAAACGTAAAAACTGAAATTAGAGAATTTGCAACAAAAGAACAAACATAGTCTATGACTTTATCCTATCTGAGGAAAAATATCTTCCGATAAGGAAGTGAAAGATCAACAACCACACCATATCATCACATGGGTAACATAAATAACAGATAAAAGACCATACAAACCCTCAAGTGACCTGTTAAATCACAATGAAAAATACTCAACGTTTCAATGCAAGGTTCTCTGATGTATAAGTAATGAATTTTATTAAACGTTCTTCGTGTCAACATATAAACATTAATTATTAGGAACAAAATAATACTTCAAATTTCAAATTATCCTTGAATGCATCAAAAGCAAAACATTGAGCAATTAATCATTGAACTGGCAAGCAAGCAATTGATCAATTTTTTTTTAAAAGAAAAAACACACAAGAACACACACGTGCATATAACAGTAATTAAATACATCTCACAATCAAATCCTAGCAATTAAATCCACCCGTGATCAGTTATCATGAATATAAATGAATCGTTAAAACAATCACTAAAACGAATAATTTCCAAGCAATAGGAAAGGAAAAAACGAGAAGGACGACTAAAATTTCATTCCTTTTCTTTCTGTTATCAACAAATACAAAGAATATGTTGAGGTTAATGTACAAAAAATATCTGAGTCTGACCCAATTCTAAAACACAAACACCTCATGAATGATTTACATCTTTGTTCTAAAAAGAATCGATACTCTAAACATCAACTATCATCAAATCCACCAGTAGCTTCTCAAAGCCTTTGCTAATCCCCTAGCCATAATATACCATCTACTAACATTTTCTAGTATCTTCCCTCTCAAATGGGAATTTTGACAAAGAAATAGGGTAATCTGTACACACAAAAAGATTTCATAAAACAACTCACCGCAAACCTTTTTTATCTTCTTTAGAAATCTACATCTAATTGATTTTGGATGACAAATATAGATACTGCTTCAAAAATATGTTGCTCTCCATGACCACATATTCCAGGTCTGCGTAGCCTAATCAGTGAATGGTATTTGGGCTCTTTTAACCATCATCGTCTCCAGATGAAATGCAGTCCCCAAAACAAGCAGTAATAAGAAACGGGATTGTAGGGAGTTACTTCACCCGAAATTCATGCCTGAAAACAGTCAGATTTTGAGTAAACCTGTCCCTATTCTTTGAATCCAAGCTTCGAGTAACATCTGCCATCAGTTTGTCAAAACAAAGGGAAAGCCGCTGATGTTGATCCACTGGCTGCAACATGGTAATTAGTGTCATCAGAAGAATGACTTTATACAAACAAGAGAATCCACAGACAGAAACAAAAATTTCTAGTAACCCAACCTCGACCAACTTGTTAACTCAACCAGCAAAAGTTTTATGTATACTTTCAAAGTTAAAAGTGTTTTCTTAATCAAAATAGACGAGTGGCATCCAGGATCAGAGAAACTTCATCTTTTTATAGTTTAACCAACAGGCTTGAGCTATGCAGCATAAAACTTAACAAATTCAAAAGTGGAACAAAGCCAACCTATCTTTGGAAGTTATCCTTTATTGAACCTATACATCACACAATGATCCCCAATATAGTACGTATGAGCATCAACTAGATTGAATTTGTACTGGGAGGCATAAACAAGAAAAATCTTATCAAGTAGATCTAAGTCACTGTTCTGTTTATGGTTATGGCTTTTGTAATAGAAGCGGAAAAAAAATGTCACCTGCGAAGCTAAAATTTGAGCTTTGAAGTCAGAAAATATCTGCAAAGAAATGAGAGTTTTTCTCAGTTAAGCATGTACATGGGAGTGAAAAGTAAAAACACCAAAAAAATAAAAAAAAAAATGATAAGATATAAAATTATCTAGATCAAACTGCAATGAAGAACCTAATTTGTTCCCCCAATCAATAGTGACATCATACATCCTTTATTTCATTTATACTTGGCCAATAGATCATGAAAAGTAACATGGAGAAAATAGAATATCAAATTCTGGTTGTGCTTCAAAAACACAATGCAACTGAACGTTATTAACAAAAGACTATAATGTAACAAGAATCAGGAATATAATTTCAAGAAGGGGAGAAAGGAGGTTGAGAATTACTATGTACCCATACAAGTAACTATTGTAAATGTAGACAATAAACTGATGTAGGTTTAATTAGAACTGAATTTGTTTTTTCCAATGAACTTGTAATTTAATTTCATATGTGCCAATATTTTTTCTTGATCTAGCCATACCTGCTCACTAAGAAGAATTAAGCTCAACATAGGTCTACTGAGACTCCACTGGTTGCCACAATCCTCAAACAAAACAATCTCAAAGAGAGTCTTCAATATCTGTAAATTTAAGGAAAAGACTTAAATACACATAAAAATAATATAATAACAACAAATTCCAACAAAAATTTTCAATTGCCTTCAATTTAGAATATTTTTTTTTAATTTCTGGCAAAATCAAAAGTTTCACAATAAAATTTATAAATTCCAAACGATGGTTCCTTTTCCTCAGATAACAGCACATTTGGGGATCTAGGTCAAAGTAAAATTGAAAGAATAAGTATGAAATATTTGGCCAAGCAGAAGAAAGAATAACCTTTTTCTAAAGGTGCAGGACCTCTCTTATCTCTCCCTTTCTGTTCTTACTTACCATCCAATTATGAGTTAGCTGTTATCTATCAATCTTTTGTTTTTTATTTTTTCTTTTCACATCCTTACACCCAACAGGATGAGGTAAAAGACACAAGGGCAAGGAATATCATAGCTGCAAATCTGCATATGCCAACACCTAGGAAATGGAGAATCAACATCCATTTATCATCAGAAAACAAGGAGAAACCATTCAATAACCTTACTTCCATCGAGTAATAACAATGTTTCACCATAATAAACTTTTATTTTCTCCTTCAAACAGCATAAGCAAAAATAATCTTTCTGATAAAGAGTTGCAATAGCTTACCTCTGGAAATAAATTGGGGCAGTCAGCAATGTGTCTGGCAAGATTAATTGCAGTGGGTAAAGCGGGTGCCTCCCCCACTGTAATGTTATTGAAATAAAAAGCAGCCAAATTGTCAACGGCAGATGCACACTGATACAACATTCAAAAGTTTCAGCTTCAATACATGGAATCAGAACAATATAACAAATATAGCACATGCCATATTCAGATTCAAAATTGACTGAATATTATTCTCAAGCAAGATGCTTAAATTGTCGCTACTTTTAGCTAGTTAAGAAGAACAACATCCATCTGTAGCATTAGCATGCATACCTGTGATGAAATATTTGTATCCAGACCTTTAAGACCAGACTCTAGGGAGCCAACTATGTGCATGAAGGTGTTTGTATCTAGATTCAATATAAAAATAATATGGCCGCTGAATAGAACCTCCAAGAAAGTGAAGTAAGCCCTTGTCAACTGCAACAAAAGGGCAACTTGCCATTAGACGAATAACAGCACAAGAACGACAATTTGAAAAGTGAATTGAGCAACTGTGGTAAAACATGCACTGTTAAGAGATCAATTGCATGAGAGGATTTCCACAAAATCTAATTTTAGCCCAAAATTATACATATTTTCTGCTACCATTCTAGAATAGAATTTGAAAGTATCTTTGAACAAGGAACTAGTCATGTCATCAGCTAAATTAAGTTATGGGGTTTCAGTATGTTTATCATACTTGTAATTTTTCTCTCTGAAACGCATGATCGCTTTAAATTTTAAAAAAAAATCATCCATTATCCATTATCTATCCCCATTTGCAGCAAGAAATTAAATTATACCTTCTGGAATGCCAATTTATCAGCCAGAGGAATTGATAATGTCATCTTTAGAGCAATATCAAGCGCATCAGCAAGGGCTCTATCACCATACAGTTCAAACACGCCAAAGTTTACATAGTTTCCCGCAAGAGCTGCCAATAATTAGCAAAGCAGAAGAAATTCAAATTATAACACATTTTTTCCAGCAATCTTTTTATCATTCAATGGCTTTACAACAAATAAGATCAATGAACACATAATAAAATATGGTGCCACAGGTTCACATCATCTAACGACCTAACACATTGCTCTTCCCAAGAAAGGCAAGAAACACTGACCAAACTTATGCTGATGATTACATTTCTTAAGATTTGGCCATAAGCACCACCATCCAAAATTCTCTTTACGAACTAAAAATCTCCATGACCACATTCCAAGAAAGGCTTCATTGAAAAGCATAAGATTCTAGGCCCTAACCCACCTTTACACAAAGGAAAGGTAATTATTCCCCATTTTTTGAAACAGAACCTAAAGTAATATCTCCAAAGAAAGTGTTTTGGAATTTGGATGACCACCTACAAACTATCAGAAGTTTTCATGAGGTTTCTCAACAAGCTTATTCTCTCAAGTAGAGGTCTCTTTCAGGAAACTCTTTTATTTTCATAACAAATTCATCAAAAAAAAAAAAACTCCTAAAGAGCGACACATCCATGTATATGGAGACTATACAAAGCTACTAAAAATGGAGAAATCAGAAAAATTAAACCCACCCACTACATTCTCCAAAATTAGAAGTCAGAATCCATCAGGACTCAATTTGTATAGTTTGATAATGTAGCACACAACTTTCCTAGAAAAAGAAATGCTCAGTAGAAGATGCCAAAAAAAAGTAGCAGAAACAAAGTAATAGAAAAACATAGATATTAAGGACTTAAAGACCAAACATAGACAGTATTAAAAGTGTAATACAGGAACAGTGAATTAAAATTGTAATGATATTTGTTATAATAACAAAAGAAATAAATATAACAAAAAATGCTCACACACAAAATGTTCATACAGAAAATAAGTTTAATATAAACAGTGAATTAGAAGGGCAACAATATTTGTTATGATGATGAGAAAAAAGTGTAATATTTGTGTAGGAGCATTGCAAATGCATCATTCATCAGCAGAAAAAAAATTCAAAAACCTCTCAAGGCATAGTTTTTGCTTAAACTTCAATTTTGCAAAAAATTACAATAAGCCCAAATTAAAAGGCAACCATGAAAAACATGCAACTTTTAACAAATATAGTTCAAAGAAATCAGACATTCACAGAAGTAAAAGGAGATTTGTAGTCTAACCTCGAGAGAGAATATTTAAACAAATCCATATTCCTTTGTACTTGTAGGCATATATATCAGCAGCATTTGGAATTGCTAAAATCCTGGTCCCATAAGCTACAATGAGTTTGCTGACCTCCCGGAAGAGGAGAATGCCATTAGGAGAAGAAGAGTCAAAAGTCAAGCGCTGGGCTTTGTTCAACACGAATTCAGCCATGAATTTCAGCAATGGTGTAGTAACCTGGAGTATCCAACCAGACATTTGAGCCCACAGGTAAGAAACACTGATTACTGGATGGCATTAAATAACATATCTAGATGGCATTAAATAACATTAAATACTAATTCTGGACTTGAATGATAAAGTATCTTATTTGTCTGAAAAGAATAATTTTAAGAAATCAGGAACAGTCTATAACTAATGACGTATGACATATCATTTTGGAAATACTAGGAATGTGAGTCTATAATTAATGACATAAGAACAGGAAAAGCACCATTGGCAATATAAAACTAAACTCCAAGACCTTCCCAGAGTTCCTTAATCCAAGCATTAGAGCTTGTTAACCACGCTTACCACTAAAGACAACCATATAATTGTCATCCTCAGCCACTTAACCTGATCTTTCAGGGTCAATGTTTAAAGTGATGCATTAGCCACCACCATCTGTGTCTAATGCATTTTTAGTACAATGTCAAAATCAAGCGACCTGAATAATTTATGGCCACTTGTAAGATGGACAGATATTGTATTGACAAGTGGCATAAAATTTGCCAAAAACATGTTTAGCCAACAGATAAAGTGGCATGTCATCCTAATTAAAAAAGACGTCATCCTAATTAAAAAAGTCTATAAAGCAAACGTGAAAGCACTCCCTATCAAAAGATTAAATTGAGGTCTATTTTTGATATTATATCATAGAAACATAAATGTCAATAAAGAAATAAACATATCACCATACCTCAGGTGTATCTGCCCAATGTGAGATTCCTTTCAAGAGAAGCGGCAAATGAGCAGGATATAGCCAATCAAATAATAGCCCATAAGTTCTGCGACTGAAAAATATGGAAAAGAGGATATATAAATTTAGAATTCATCACAAGTAAATAAATCGAGATATCAAAGATAAACTAACCTATTTGTAGCCATTGCGATTCCTCTGAGATCCCTCATCAACCCAATGAGAGCATACTTCACCAAATCAGTTCGAAACAGGGAATCTGGTGTTGATTCCAAACTGAGAAAGACCTAAGATCCCATGAACAAATATCATGATGATTAAATTTAACCAAGGAGGACACTGAAGGAATAATAAATACACCACAATCAATCAAAGATGGTGATGAAGCAAAATCGTTAAAATGCAGCATAAAGACCTGCAGGTCTTACAGGTGTGCAACAAAAGAAAATGATGCAAAACTAGGGAAGAAAATTGGAGAATACGGAAAATAGTGTTGGAGGCTGTCTGTACAGTACCTGCGATACTGTATCAGTAACAACAAAAGAATGAAACTAAAAATACAACAGAACAAATAGGCACTAAGCCTTTCAAATCAAATTCTTATGATTCCATTCTCAAAACTAGATAAAGATAGTAGGTTACACAAGTCTTTATGGAGGCATAATACTACTAACTGGAGAAAGTCTCCAAGTAGAAGATTAACAATTCTAAAGTCACAGCAGAACCAACTTCTAAGACAGGATGCAGTTCCAAAAGCTTGCACATGCATACACAAACAGGAATACCTGCAAAAGTGGTTCCAATGAAGACTTGAATTTCACAGGACTGTCCTCCATAAAAATTAAACAGCCAATAGTGTAATAAAATGTTGTTCTACTTCGATAGCATCTTAATTCTTCAAGAAAAGGGAAGTGCTCCCCCTAAAAGTTAAAAAGGAGAGAAAAAATAAGATTGATGAACAATCAAAATTTTAAGAAATAAGTTGAAAGCATCACAATGAAACAAATAAGAACATATTGGAACTGAAAATTACAGTATGATTGGCAACTATAAATTTAATAGCATCCAACTTCAGAAGTAGTTTTCCAGTCATATAGCTGTTAAAAATAAAAAGCAAACAAATAAAAAAAAATGCGATAATCAAGTGATATGTTGAGGCTGATATATTAACTTATCAAAAATAAAATGGCAGAAAGCCAAATTCTAAATGACGAGGGACACTTACCCAGATGCCAACTCCAAGAACAAATTTAAAGTATGATCAATGACCTCCTCACTCTGGAATAAGCATAAATTGAAACATATCATTAGCAGCCATAATCATTATAATGAACACAAACCAAGATACACAATCATGAATGAAACAATTACCTGTGTGTAACACTTGAGATTAGTAGCAATCTTCCCAACAATCACATTCAATAATACCATATGATCATGTAGTCCAACAAGCTCAGACAAGCGAGCATATAATTGCTGCAAAAGAAAGACAAGGACTTGAGGATATTAAGAAAAATAGTATCATATATAGAAGACTGAGAAACATCATTACCTTGGATGAATGCACAGCCTGATCACCTACATAAGACTTCCGAAAATGCTGAAAGAAGGTGAGAATTGCTCGATCAAGTCTTTGCTTACTCAGCTCACCATATCTCTGTTACATGTCAAAATGAGAAAATCACATCCATGCCATGCTTTGAATTCTTATTGTGAAATTGGTTGAATTGAATATAATTCATTGGTAACGAAGCAAAAGATGCTTAAATGGAAAGGAGAGGAGAAGAGGACAAAATAAGAGGACAAGGGGGTGTAGAGGGTGGGAGGGTGGTTAAAGACAAAGGAAAGCACATTTTCTAGCTATTATAAATAACTTATTTTTGCTTGAACTGAATATCAAAATACTCTTTTTATTTGATGATTTAGTATAATTTAGAGTAGATTTAATTATAAATTTTTTATAGACAAAAACCAGGGAAGAGGAGGGGGTAGGGTCCCCCTAACAATGGCTGTAGGCCCACCACTGCTTTAGTAGCATAATTTAGTTCTATTCCTGAATCTCAAAAAAAAAAAGCTCCAAGAAAGCTTCACCATGTTTTCATGAAAAATGGTAAAAGCACAATCAATCAAATAACAAATCCACGTATGGCAAATTGACAATCTCACAAAAAAAATCATGCAAACAACATGCCACATAAATAGGTTGCTCCTGATCACATACCTGGCTATGGAGCCCACTGTCAGTAACATTTATTAATTGCAAAACACGAGCTGAAAGTTCTGCATCAAGCACTTCTTGTGATTCCACGCTGCATTAGGCAAGTAACAAACACATTGATAATTGTCACAGCAAAGAATGATGCCACTCCTAAAAGAAAATGATAAAATAAAAATAAAAAAATTACCTACAGCCAGTAGATTGTTTTATTTTAAGAATGGCACCTATTATGTGAACTATCCAAGCAAGCTTTGCCTCAATGACAGAGAGTTCATTCACATCAGTTGTTTGTACTCTTGTTCTTTCCTATGTAAGCCATTCAGAATCGAGATTTAGATTGATTTATCATTAATTAATGCACAAGTTTTAACATTCAAAAAGCAATTCAATCTACTACAAACTATCATACCGTGTATGCTTGCAGAATAGGCTCCATTATGTTTATTATATATGAACCACTGCTTTCATACTGCAAAGAGAGAGAGAGGAAGAGGAGGGAGAGGGGAACTTTAGGCCAATAAAGTTTTAACAAAATAAAAAAAAAACCACACACTTGGTGACAACAGGAATTTCATGAATACACAATTCAGTAATAAAAACAATACCATAAAGGAGAGTCAAACCTAGATATATTGATGTTAAAAAGGTAACAGGGTATGCATATAGCAATTGAACCTGGAATCTACAGAGACAAGGAAAACAATCGAGTTGATCCTGAAGAAGTTCCACATTGTCTAATGGATTGCTGGAAAGATCATCTGGGAATCCAGCCTACAGAACAAAAAAGAAGCAGTGATAAAAATCTTTTTTTAACTGAACTTGAAAGAATTAACAATCATTCCACAACAAAAAACATACCTGCACAGAATTAAACCTTGACGTAATAAAACCTTCAGTAATTCTGGGGACAAATTCATCAAGCAAACTTGGTGCATCACCCTTCAAATACGGTACTGATGTCACTAATCTAGACCACAATCCTAAAAGGTAGTATACACTGCTGCTCGCCCACTGGTAAGACAAAAACTTAATCAGCGTTTAAGTAGCAGGATGCATTATTGACCTTGAATATAGATTCCAGGTTCCATAAAAGAAAATAATTAAGGTTCTTTGATAATCTATAAAAGAACTATATATAATTACGCATAAAACAGAGCTACACATGATTATTCATCATATTTTTAATTAAAAAAGACAATTAAAAATGCCAGTCAACCTGCCAAGACTGCAAAGACTTCAAAGTGAACTCAGCTACCAATTGTATCCATTCGCCATAACCTTCCACATTCACAAGCTCTGATAACTGCAACACAATTTCAGAAGTCGCAAACATGAAGAGTCATGGATTTGAAGGAAGTAAATTAAAGAATAACAACTGAAATTCATGAATAAGATGTCACCAAATAACAGAAAATATACACATGAACAATCTCTCCAAATTGGGATGACAATAAGTGAACAACTTTATTTGCTAGACATAGTGAAAATTTTAAGAGAACATTGAATTGCCAACATATGGTATTGTGGAAATGCAATTTAAAAGAAAGAGATAAGACTTTAATCAACTCCTGAAAGCCACAATAAACAATACCTAGAGGTGTGAAGGAGGAAAAAAGCTGATTTAGATCTGCAATAAACACTACCAGACTCTTTAAGTCCCAACAATTAAAAATGATGACAGCATGAGTACAAATCCTATATATCGAATTCTGCACAAAGCATACATGCAGGTAGTGAACTCTAACATTCATGTATCTGGTAAAATTAAAATGAATCAAGGATTTACATGTACCTTTTTTTTCCAATTGCAATTTGCAACTAATACAAATGACCCGAAATTAAAAATATATATATTTTTGAAGAACTGTAAAATTAATCAGATTTTATGTAGCATGTATATATTAATATGATTTGTACAACAAAGCAGTTTAACAAATGAAGAATTCATACACATGCATGGTATTAGATCAAAACAGCCATATGATTTCATGTTGCTGTCAAATGAAAACAAATTGTAAGCCAAACAGTTAGTTCACAAGATGTACATGCACAAAAATCGACAAGCTCGAAGTCAACTCAAACGCTTTGACATATAAAAAAATGAATTGCAAGATAAAAGTGAAAACTGATGTCAAAACACAGAAAAATAAAATACCTGATAGTTCACTCTGAAACGCCCAAGGAGACGACAAAACTCATGGTAATTATCATGATCAGCAAGACCTGATTCCGAATGAGAAGCCAAATGAATATAGACAGAGAGACTCACAACACAAAAAAGGGGGCATGAAAGCCAAGATTAAGAACAAACGAAAACAAAATATTTGAATGGAACTTTATAAAACAAACTTCACACATGAATGCTAGGCAGCACTACAGTAATATACAAGAAGGAAATATGAAATTAACAAACCCAACATCACCTTGTTCTGTTTGTAGGATTTCTTTGGTTCCTGTCATTAAATGTGCCAAAAACTTAGAACGGGCAGCATCATTTGTAAACAAAGAGCGCCGCACAGATGCTAGCCGGACCAAGCACTCCAATGCCTAGAAAGAAAAGGTAAACAACAATCCTAAAAAGTAAGAACCAAGGGCGGAACCACATTTCAAAATAGTTCTTTAAAAAAATAGTAAATAATAGAAAAGTTTACAAGTCAATTCTCTAACTCTTAGACCTACAAATACATGAAATACAGGAATCCTTCAATGCACATAAAAGCAAACAGCAATATACAGTCAGTCATTCAAAGCATAGACTTGAAGACAGAGGCAAGTATAATCAATTGTGCCTGATATATAAAGAAGAAGCCATCACCAAATATCATTCAAAGCATAGACTTGAAGATAGACGCAAGCATAATCAATTGTGCCTGATATATAAAGAAGAAGCCATCGCCAAATATCTCCTTTATTAAAAAGAAACAAGATTGTGAGGCGGGACAATGATCAAATCAAAACTAAGGCTGGGGGGAAATTTCCTTTTGCCTTCTACTTTCTTACCAATATCTTAACACTATGAATTCAATTCATTATGAATGTCAGACACAAAAGTTTTAAATAAGCTTTAGACACACCAGATGCATGAGAAAATAAATAAAAGGTTCCATGCAATGAATTTCCTGTCAATAGATTTATTTCCCCATATTATTACTGATTTATTTACATACATATTATTGATTTATTTCCATGTATATTAGTGATTATTTCCATGTATAGCAGCTAGATCATAGGCAAAAATATGTGTACAGCTTGTACTTTTCCTATTTAGGCTTCTAAGCCTTTTATATAATGAAAACCCTAAGTCATTAAGGGGGCACTTCAACCAAAATTGTCTTGGTATCAGAGCCTCCTAGTTACTGAAATTTGCTCCAAGTTTCTTAGCCTCTCTAGCCTCAAAATACATAGCTCCTTAGATTTGTTCTTCTTCAATGGACAGCTTCGAGAATCAATGTGTTCGATTCATAGGAAAAAATTATACAACGTAGGAATTTCAGTTTGAGACTTACCTTCGCGGTAAGGATTTATGGAAACATATTGATGATTCAGAGACTAAAAATTCTTCTAAGATTACTGCAGCTGATGTTGCAAAGGAGAAAATCGCTGCCTCTAGTTCGTCTAATGCTGCAAAGGAGAAAAGCATTGCCTCTAGTTCATCTTGGGCTAGTCAAGATGCATAAATTCGCTCCTGGATCTTGGGCACTATGGAACCTCATATTTTGAACCTCATATCTTGAAGTATGGCATAAGAAACTTGGTCATCATAATTCTACTATCCTTGCTTATGTACTGAATTCTAGTTTGCTAGGCAATAAAACTAAATGTTCTACAATTTCTATTGAGTGTTCTTCATGTAAACTTGCAAAGAGTAAAACACTTCCGATTTTCAATCAAGATAGCCGTGCATCTAAAAGTTTTGAACTTGTTCATAGTGATGTTTTGGGAATTGCACCTATTATCTCTCATGCTCATTATAAATATTTCGTAACTTTTATCGATGACTATAGTAGGTTTACATGGATTTATTTCCTTAGAGCAAAATCTGAAATATTTCATGCCTTCAAATTATTCTTTGCTCATGTTGAAACACAATTTTCTACTCATATTAAAATTCTAAGATCTGATTCAGGGGGCGAAAACGTCTCTAGTGAGTTTCAAAATTTTCTCCTTTCCAAGGGAATTGTGTCTCAGTGGTCTCGTCCTTCCACCCCACAGCAAAATAGGATTGCAGAACGTAAGAATCGTCACCTTCTTGATATGGCTCGTGCATTACTATTGGACTCTTTGGTGCCTCCCAAATTCTAAGTTGAAGCCATAATCACAGCTGTTTATTTGATTAATCGCCTTCCTTCTAAGATTCTTAATTTTGACTCTCCTTATTTTCGTCTCTATCACCGACATCCTCATTATAGTAATCTTCACCGATTTGAGTGTGCGTGCTTTGCTCATTTACCTTCTTCTGAACGTCATAAATTGTCAGCCCAATCTACTCGGTATGCCTTCCTCGGTTATAGTGTTGTTCAAAAAAGGATTCTTGTGCTATGATGCAAATGCCAATAAAATACGTATATCCCGAAATGTGATTTTCTTTGATAATCAAACATATTTTCCTATAGAATCATCTTCTCCTTCTTCCTATACTATCCTTCCAGAGTTTACCACAAATTCTCCTTCACCTTCATTCTCCCGGTTTAAGCCTGGCTTTGTTTATGTTAGAAGAGGTCCAAATCTCCCTGCCGCTATCACTGGCCCGCTACCTGCTCCTGTTGCGACTGATCCTCCACCGCCACTGCGTCGGACAACTAGGGTGTCAGTTCCACCCACGAGGTATGGATTTTCATCTCTTCATCTACTACTGCTCTTACTGCCACATTGTCTTCCATTGCTATTCCAACAGGGCATAATCAGGCTGTCAAATATAAGTGTTGGCAGCAGGCTATGCAAGAAGAACTTCAAGCACTTTAGGAAAACCATACATGGGATCTTGTGGATTGTCCTCCTTTTGTGATCCCAATTGGTTGCAAGTGGGTTTATGTTATTAAAGTACGGTCTAATGGTAGTTTGGAATGGTATAAAGATCGCTTAGTAGCTCTTGGAAATAATCAAGAATATGGTGTGAATTATGATGAGACTTTTGCTCAAGTCACCAAAATGACTACTATTCATACTGTTCTTGCTTTTGCTGCCTTTCAAGGTTAGCCTTTACACCAAATGGATGTTAAAAATGCATTTCTTCATGGTGACCTAAAGGAGGCTATCTGCATGAAGCCTCCCCTGGGCTTTTTTCCTTCTCCTATCTCTGTTATGTGCAAACTTCGTAAATCTTTATATGGTCTAAAGCAAGTACCATGAGCTTGGTATGATAAGTTTCAAACAATATTACAGCAGTACTCATTTCATAAAAGCAAGTATGATGCTTCTTTGTTTTTGCGCAAGACTTCTAAAGGAATTGTTCTGCTTTTGGTGTATGTGGATGATATAGTTATTACCGGGTCTGATTTTCACTTGATCAATACCTTAAAGGCTCATTTACAAGCTTCTTTTCATATGAAAGATCTTGGTCTTCTCACTTATTTTTTAGGACTGGAAATTCAGTCTCTTGTTGGTGGTCTCTTTATCAATCAACACAAATATGGTGCTGATCTTGTTGTCTCAGCTGGGCTTCTTGATAGTTCTCCTTGTGACTCCCCTATTGAGGTGAATGTCAAGCTTCGAAAAGAGGATGGTAAGTTGTTGTATGATCCTTCTCTCTACCGCACGTTGGTTGGGAGCTTAGTATACTTGACTATTACTCGACCAGATTTGTCATTTGTTGTGCAACAGCTAGTCAGTTTCATCACGCTCCTACACATCTTCATCTTGCAGCAGTCAAAAGGATCATCCGCCATGTGAAAAGGACTCTTTCCCACGGCCTATTCTATTCTACTCGATCTTCTTTGCTCCTTTTAGCCTATAGTGATGCAAATTATGATGGTTGTAGGGACACCCGCAAGTCTACTAATGGTTGGAGTATGTTTCTAGGTGATGCTTTGATATCTCAGAAGAGTAAGAAACATGATAGGGTCTCTAAACCTTCGACATAATCAGAATATCGTGCTATGTCTCAAGCTTGTTCTGAGATCATGTGGCTTTGAGGCTTACTTGATGAACTTGACTTTCCTCAAACGGGTTCGACCCCATTGCATGCTGATAATACAAGTGTTATTCACATTACTACTAATCTTGTTTTTCATGAGCGCACTAAGCATATTGAGGTGAATTGTCACTTTATCCATGATGCTCATGAAGATCACATTATTTCTCTTCCACATGTTCCTAGTGATCTTCAGTTGGCAGACATATTTACCAAGGCCCTAACTTCCAAGTGCCATCGTTTCTTAGCAAATTGATGCTTTTAGATTCTCCCGCATCAATTTGAGGAGGGATGTCAATAGATTTATTTCCCATATTATTACTGATTTATTTCCATATATATTATTGATTTATTTCCATGTATATTAGTGATTATTTCCATGTATAGCAGCTAGATCATAGGCAATAATTTATGTGTACAGCTTGTACTTTTCCTATTTAGGCTTCTAAGCCTTTTATATAATGGAAACAATAAGTCATTACGGGGGCACTTCAACCAAAATTGTCATTTCCACAACAGCAATGATAGACTTTTCAATGACAAAATTACTAAACAACCAAGCATATAAATTAAGCAACCCTCCAGAAACATGTTTTGGTTTATTATTTAAACCAAAAGGTGACAAATAAACAAACAGGCTCTCGCATCTCAATGATAAACATGTTGCAAAAATGATGCTACTTCACAATCTAGGCAACTAAACCAGAAACAATCTAAGAAGCTTAGGTGTGGAAAAAATAAATTGAAAACAAACAACCAAGTGACCATAAGAAGTTTTTGTTTGGTAGCATGTTTCAATAAAATGATATTAGTGAATTGCCTAAACCTGAAAAGAACCAAACATAGGACAAGAAGCAATGCTGGAACTAACCTCCTTTGAGAGAGGAGCTGTAGTAATAGCATAATAATCAAAAAAAATCTGCAATGTTGATGGATCCTCAAAGACTGGTCTCCAAGATGATGGAATCTGTAGAAATACCAAGATATTTACATACAATTTCACAATTTAAAATTGAAACATGTTTAACTATAACAAAAAATATTCATTCATTAGTAAAGTAGGTAACAGTGCCAGAACAGTGCCAAATTCCTCTGAACTTTCGTCAATTGACGTCCCAACAAAATCAAATGATAAACATTTGACTGAAAGAGAAAGCGCCAACTCTTGCAATCGACTTGCAACTGTACCTGCAAAATCCAAATTAGCATACTATAAATAACCAAAACCTTAGCAGGAAAGTAGTGAAACTGGTATAGCAAAGGGGACAACCAGAAGAGGTTGGGGGAAGGAGAGGAATGCATCATAATAATGTTACCCCATTACCATCATTTTTCAATTGACGCAGTGAGGTTATTGATATTTGGAATATTTGAAAAAGTGCTTGATCCCTAAACGAGTTGGATACTCTTCGATGATGTGTTGACGGCAACCCTGTATTAGGCTGAGAATTTAAGTGTCAAATGCACAAGCAGATGTTAGTAACCAGATATTGATAAAAACAATATTAATAGTATCACCAGCAGCCACAGCACTGAATTCACATTCCAGTTGAAAATTAGTTGCATTCTAAGCAAGCAGTGGCAAGAGTAAGTCTCTAGAGATTTTCATATAGGAGGAGCTCTCATGACATATCACAGTATGACCAAATGAATTTCTCAAAACAATCTGGACAACTGAAAAGCATTCTATAATAGAATTCTAAATGCCAAGGTGGCTGAGAAAGTTCATTTTGTACGCTCAAGGGTACACTACATACAGTGTGTTGTTAAATGCAGATAATTAACAGATGAGTGAAAGTATAGCACTATGTCAAAAACAAGTAAAATTTCTACATTATTTCAAGTACATGAATAACCAGCGGCTCTGATTGATGCAGGGAGAAATGCATGTACTGCAAAATCTCAAGAAGAGTCAAAGGTACATCTGGATTAGGCCCTTATGTAATAGCTAAGGTATTAGAACCCACCTCATGCAAAGAATTAAGTAATCCATTTCAATTCAGGAAAGAGGTCACCTCTACTTCACAGGCATTGGAATTATACATATTCCATAAACACAGACAAGTTTAGACGCTCAGATGCAGAACAAGCAACTAGTCACCATAATGTTGAGAAATTTTCTCAAGTAAAATAAACTAACCTGATTCATCTCAGACACAATTTGATTCAGTATTTTCAAACCAATGGCATAGTGATTTGACGTTGGCTGCTCAAATAACAAAAGAAAGAATGATAAAGAAACATCAAATTTCAGGAAGGAAAAAAAATGATAAAAGCAACAAATTAACATGCATTGCACCTTTTCAACTAAAGCACTAAAAAAATAAACAATACTATGTAGACTGAAAATAGAACGAGAATAAAAAGGTATATCTCAACGAATCTCGATCTTGACATAAAGAAGAAAAAAATTATACCTGGTTCAAGAAATTTGTAGACTCCTTAACCAAATCTCTAAATCTATCATCATCAAACCACCCAAACTTGGTAACTCGGCACAAAAGCTGAATTAGAGAGGCAATAACAAACGGCTGCAACTCGGGTCCTCTAGTAGCCAGATAGTTAACAAGGTAATTACGGATATCAAGACGAAGCTGTAGCGTGAGACTATGCTCAGTGACTTGCTTCAAAAGGCTAGAACTAGCAAGCATCAATGCGTAGGGAGTCAATGCATTATCGAGAATGTACTGGCATTGTGAAATGTAATCAGTATTCATAGAGAAGCATTTTAGAGTGTTCTCTGCGTGAGCACGCTCTGCATAATCCTGCGAGTTATAAAGCCTCTCACACAATGCTTCTAATTGCGCTAAACTCTCCATTGAAAACTTCTTTAATCTTACCTGAAAACAACCAAAACAAATAAATCACATGATCAACTCAAAAAATCTTTTTAAAAAAAAAAAGGAAAAGGAAAATCCAAGTAAACAAGTGAAGTCTGCTTCATTTGACCAAATAATAATCAAAAAATACAAATTGTTAAGAGTTTTTGAAGAATCGATTGAGATCAAATACAAATAACCACCGCAAACAAAGTAGTCTAAGTGCCGAACACAAACGATTCCAGGAAAAATTTTTAAAAAAAAAACTTAAAATCAGGAATTTGTCAAAGAACCAGTGAAAGAATCGGAGAAATGAAATTGAAGCTGGAAATGAATGATTAGAAGCTTAAAAAATCAGTGAACAGCCATTTTTGCAAGAAAAATAACAGAGTGATAACAAAGATTAGATATAGAAAGTTACCTTGGATCTAAGATCTAAAAAACTGGAGATTAATCAAGTAAATTTGAAGAGAAAATTGAGAGCATCGACGGGACAGGCGATTTTTTTTTTTTTTTTAGCTTACTCGCTTTGTTATTATTATTGGTAATGAGGAGAGGAGTCTCCAATGGCGAGCAAATGCGTATGCTTTTGTTCTTTATGTTTTCCGCATGTCGGTGAATTTCTCTGTCTGATTCGAGAGCATGATTTACCTCATTATCTGGCCGTTCGATTCGATTACTTCTTTTCGGGGTTGATATATGTATTTTATTTTATTTATAATTACTATTTAAAATACTTATTATTATTTAATATGTGTTTCGGATTTATTTAATTGAACTTATGACATATTTGAATTTGATTCAACACAAGCTCGACTAAATTTGATCAAAAAATATATTTGTTTTTAAACAATTTAGATGTTTTTAAATTATATTAAATTTAATTGAATCAAAGAAAAAAAATTACAAATAAAATGACATTATTTTATATATTATATAATGTATTTTATAAATATATACATAATATATATATAACGTTATATATATATAATTCAGTTTGTTCAATCAATAATATCCAATTATATTTTAGAAATTCAAATCAATTTTAATTTATATCTCATTTTAAATTGACTAAATATAATTTAAACTATTCAATTGAATATAATTTAAAAGATTTGCATAACACTACTTGTAAGGATATACATTAGACAAATTTCTCTATAATTTTATGAGTAAAAGCACTTAACTAATATTATAGTTGAATAATAATATAAAAATATCTAAATTGCATAATATTAAAATTTTATAAAAAAAATATAAATATAATTGAAAATTTTCAACTATAATAATATAATTTATTAAGAAAATATAATTTGAATCAGACTCATTTAAACTTACAAGCTTTGTGTAAGCTAACTATGTATTATGCTTGACTCATTCACTAAAATGAGCTAAGAACCTCTGCCCGGCTAGATTATAGTTAAATTACAACATTATGTAAATAATTAGGGATGTGTTTGGTAAAAAAATTGAAATTGATTATTTTAAACATAATATATATTAGAATAATTACTATTGTTGAGCAGAAAAAAGTTAAAAATATATTGATCTGTTTTAAATTTTGTATAATTAAAATAAAACATTTTTAAACAATTTTTAATTAATTAATTTTACAATAATTAATGCATTCGTAATATGTTTTGTGTTAATGTTAAGATTTAATTCAATCAATTATTTATATTTTTATATAATTAGTATTGTAATATTCAAATAATAATTTATACATCTAAGATTGAATTATAATTATAATTTAATATTTTAAAATAAAATTGTGTAGTTTTAACGAAAATTGTGGATTTCATTTTGTATTGAAATAATATGGTGGGATATTTTGTATTGAAACGTCCTTGTTGGATTTCAAGTCCATTACCCAATTAAACGTCAATTTTTTTTTAGGAAAATTAAGCAGGTCAATTACAAAAATAACCTAAATCGTAAATCGTTTTTCAATTTTACGGTGAAATAGAAACTTCCGTTTTAAGAAATATGCTTGTTTTTCTTGCAAAAATACGGCTAATAAAACAGATGTTGATAGTTTATACACAATATTACTACACATGTGTGAACCAAAAGCATATATTTTTACTGATTAAAAAAAGCATTTTTTTTATTATTTATTCACATATATTTCTCATTGATTAATATTTTAAAAATTTTATATAATTAAAAATAATTAATTAGATTAGATTAAAATATAATTTATGTTAATTAATTTTAAATTACACGCTTTTATATTTTTTATTTAGTAAATACTTTTAAAATAATTTTAACATTATATTATAAAAATATTTAAAAATATTAATAAAACTTATTGGATTATTTGAATAAATATTATAGTTAGATTCAACAATTTAAGTATATTTACTTTGACTTTTCTTAGTACTTTTTTTTAATATTTTGAGTATATATATTATTATTTAAATTTAATTTTATATATGTTTGAAGATTTGACTAAAAATTAATTAATTTTATATTAAATTGAATTGATTTCATCAATTGCCAAATAAATAATAAAAAAAATTTATATATTTTTTCCAAAATTTTCATAAATATAAATCAACTCACATATATCTAATTTTCAAAATTTTCATAAATAACATAAATTTTCATAAAAATAGAATTATGTTATTCTTTTCAAACTCAATTCATATATATAATTATATGTAATATATATCGATATATTTTATTATTTTTTAATTAAAGTATATGTAATATATATCAATATATATATTTATACTAATATATATTCATATATATCGATATATATCCACATATATGTAACAATATTATTATTCTTTTATAATATATACCCACATACATCTAATTAAATATAACATATTCAATCATATATCATTATTATTTTCGGTATATATAATTATATGCAATATATATCCACGGATAAATAAAAATATAAAAATAGTTATATATAATTTATAACTAAACATATATCACTTTTATACTATTATTTTTTAAAATTTTTAACAAATTTATATTGTTATATATAATATGCACCAACATATAACTAAATGTATAATGATTTTATATTTTTATTCTTTTGAAATTTAACATGTATATGTTAGTAATGTTGCTATATAAACCATATACCAATATATATTTAAACATATATCACTTATATATATATATATATTTAATTTAACTAATATATATAACATATACAAATCTCATATATAACATATATCCATATATATCTATAAAAAATATTATTTAATTAAAGTATACGTAATATATACCCATATATACCTACAAATATAATTATTCAATTGAAGCATATATAACTTATACTTATATATATCCACATATAACATTCTTTAGTTTAAGTATAAGTAACATATATCATTCTTTAATTAAAGTATATATAACATATACCCATATATACCTATAAATATTATTATTCAGGTAAAATATATATAATATATATCTGCATATATATCATTTTTTTAGTTAAAATGTATGTAATATATACATATAAATACCATTTTTAGTTAAAATACATGTAATATGTACCTACATATATCCATACATATCATTCTTTAATTAAAGTATATGTAACATATATCTACATATACCTAAAAATATAATCTTTTAGTTAAAGTATATGTAACATATATCTACATATATTTATATATATTATTATTTAGTTAAAGTATATGTAACATATACTTACAAATAACATTATCCAATTAAAGTATATACAATATATACCTACATATATTCGCATATATTATTTTTTAGTTAAAGTATATGTAATATAATACCCTGATTTTTTTATGAACTTTAGACTAATAATTATGAGAGGAGATGGATATGTATGATGGATGTTATACATATATATTATGTATTTAAAATATATGAGAAATATAAATAGAGTATATAAGATGTATATATATATATACATAAAATATACATAAGATATATATATAAAGTATAAACGCACTAAATGATGAAATTAGGTAAAAAGATAAAAGTTAAAAAAAATAGATGATTATGGAAAAGTCTAGATATTTTGGTGAATGGCTACTTAAATTAATTAAGCGATTAATTATATGTATATATATTTAAATATATGATAGGGAGAAAGTGAATAGTAGAAAATTTGTCACATTATTATATATATGTGAGATAAATATGGAAAAAGAAGAGGCATATTTCTTCTTCTTCCTTTTTGAACGTGAGAATTGAGAGAGAGAGAGAAAAGCTTGATTTTGTTCATATACACACCAAATTCATAAGAGTTTTAAGAGATTTGAAGGTGGATATTGAAGAATTGATAAAGAATTCAAGTAAGTACTATTTTTCTTGAGCTAATTTTTATGGATTTTAAATATATATGTACACGTGATATGATTAGTAAGAGAAAATGATGATTAATTGAATAAGATGATAGTTATGATATGTTAAAATTATATAAGTGTTGAATTAATGGGTGAATTATAAATATAAACTAAGATGATGATTAAAGGTGCTGTAATGTTGAGTTTGGAATGATTGTGTTCATAGAGTTGAGAGTTCGAAATGCATGACTTTTACCTAACTTCTCCAGTGGCATGGTCATATCATTGGGCGTGTTAACGGTGCTAAGTTTAATGTTGATGACACAATCATTAACACGGTTATTTTCCTGAGTGTGTCGTAGTTTCTATAAGATAAAATAATTGACACGGCCATGAACACGTCCGTATTGTTGAGAGTGTCAAAGTTTCTGCGAGGTAGAATAAATAATACGGACATCGACACACCCATGTCATTGGACGTGTCAAAGTTTTTGTGTGAGTGAGTTAATGACACGGTCAGTAACACGCCCGTGTTGTTGGGTGACACTTGAGAATAACTTTTTTTCTTTATTTTTCATTTGCAATTTCTATTTAAATGATTTGATGTTGAGAATGTCTTAAAGTGTGATATTGAATTATTATTTATGATCACATTTGGTATAGACATTGAGAAAGAGTATTTTGCCCAACCCTAGTGTTGAAGGGCAACTTGAAAGAGAAGATTAGATGAAGTTTTAAAACTTATTTTGGAGTGTTTCCTAAAGTATGTACAAACTCTTGATAAATGGAATGTGATTGCATTACATTTAGCCTAACACATTTTTGATGAAAAATATGTTAAACTACTTGATACATTAAGTATTCATAAATATGGAGCTAAGACATGTGAATTGTTACGTATGCATTATTATGCATTATGAAAAGCCATTATTAATGGCTAAATTGAATGAAATGTGAACTATGTGCAAAATATAAAAATGACCCAAAATATTTAAATAATGTGGTTTGTTGTGTATACATTAAAGATATTATGTAAAACCATTGGTGATGGTCAGATTGCATAAAATGAGATATATTATGATTATATGACGATGTTGATATAAATGAGATAAATGAGACAATATGCCGAGTTTGATCATGAAAAAATGAGAAAGAGATTGATAATAAAAATATGAAATAATTGTGTGCCTAGTATGTTATTCAATTTTTGGAGTTTTGTGTTTGACGACATGCCTATATTTGCTTATGGGGTTAGACGCTTGGCGTCACTATACAAATATTTTTGAGGTGAAAAGACCAGGTCTTAAGGTTCAGAAACTGATCCTTGAAGCTGGGCTGGCTGAAAAGACTGGGTCGTAAGCCTAAATCTAGTTGGACTGTTACATTGATATTTTACCTTCGGGGCTAAACACATGGTGTCATTATGAACCAAAACAGTAACTCTGAGATTTGAATGATGTATTAGTTGTTTGGACCCATGCTTATATATGTGTTTGTGGTAGACAATAATGATATTAAGAATTGTGGATAATATATATATATAAGTATAAATATAAAACTAATAATAATAAAGAAAATACACAGAATATGATGATAAATGATGTTAGTATTGTGAGTGTGATTTTCTGTAATGTATGTACATGTTATTTATATGTACCACTAAGCTTTTGAGCTTAGCGCGGCTGTGTAAATCACGCAGGTGAGTAGATTATTGATATGTGAGTTAAACAATTATGCCACGAGAAGAGTAAGAGTGTTTCGAGACCAACTAGAAGATGGTGCATGCATGTACAATTTTATTGTGTTGTATTTTGATAAAAATATATATTTACATAAGTGAATTTCGGAAAAGATAATATAAATTTATATATATGTAATCTAATGAAAAGTATAATGGTTTTGTAAATGTTACTTTTAAAAGAATGAGATTTGATAATGAAAAATATTTTTTTATTAAAAATATAATTGATGTGGACTAAAGTAAGGGTTTAAATAATACTGTAAAGTAACATTTTTATATTTTATATGAGTATTATACATATACGAGATATATATATGATATGTATATAGAGTTTAAGAGTATTACATGTAACATATATTCACATATATCTAAAAATATCATTTTATAATTAAAATATATATAATATATCTACATATATCTATATATACCATTTTTTTAGTTAAAATATATGTTATATATATACATACAAAAAATATTATTCAATCAAAGTATATGTAACATATAACTATATATATCTATATATTTTATTTTTAATTAAAATATACGTAACATATACTCATATATACCTACAAATATTACTATTCAGTTAAAAATATATATAACATATGCTTACATATATCCGCATATACCATTCCTTAGTAAAAAAAAATATTAAAATAATTTAAAATAATATAAAATATTTTGATTAACACTTTTTTTATAGAATATATTATTTAAACTTAATTAGCATAACTAATTAATTAGTAACTAATTATGAAATTATAAAAATTATTTAAAAATATTTTTTATATAAAATTATAAAAATATTATTTTATATATAACACATATTGATATATATTAATACATGCCAACATATATTAATATATATCAACATATACTGTTAAAATATATATAATACCGATATATATCAATATATACCAATATATATCAACATATACTGATATATATCAATATATACTGTTAAAATACATGTAACATATATCGGCATATATCAATATATGCCAATATATATCAGCATATATCGACATATAATATTTTTTTTTGTAACATACGCCCACATATGCTCTCATTATGAAAATAAAATTTAAATTTTTATTTATATTCATATATTTTATTTAATTTATATTTTTTAAAATAATTTTAACATATGCAATAAAAATTATTTAAAAATATTTTTTAATATAAAATTATAAAAATATTATTTTATATGCAACATGTATGGATATATACTAATATATACCAATATATAATTTATACTGTTGAAATATATGTAATATATACCGACATATATCAATATATACTAACATATATTACTATACACTGGCATATATCGACATATAATTATATATGATGAAAAATTGCAAAAGTATTTCTTTGGTGCATTTTATTAAATATTTAGTATGCATTTAGATTGAAGAATAAAAAAAAATCTCAATCGTTACAGTTAAATTCAAAAAAATAAATAAACAAATAAAAAATTTATAAATAAATAAATTCATAACTGGGTTGCCCTTGAAAAATTAAATATAATAAAATAAAAATATTTAAATGAAAGCAGTATTGCAAGTGAACATTCCAATAGCTGCAGCGGAAAAAAATTAGATAGTATATTAAATGATATAATAATGAGTGACAAAATCTAAGAATTTATGCATCTATTTATAATAGCATGTTCATTAAAATTATTTTATAGATTAAACTAGATGTAATGATAAGTGGAAAGCAGAAATCGAAAAAAAAAATAGCACACCATATTTTTGTAAAAAATATTTATATAAAAAGTTAAAATTAAAAAAATAAAAAGTTAAAAATGAAAAGAAAAAGGCAAGAATAATAAAATTTAAAATATAATATATGATATAATTTTCTCAAATGAAAGGTCAAATTTTCAAGGAGAAACAAATCAATTTTCACATCAAATGTTCGACATAAATTATTTGATTATTTGAATTTTATTTGATCAATTCTTAATTTGGAAAAGTAAAATAATTTTCAAATATAAACTCATACTTAATTACAAATTTTTCCAAACATATAAATTTGAACTATAAATTGCTAGTTTGATATGAAAATGTTGGGAAAGAACTTTTATCTTGTGGAATACATCTACATTTACTTTTTAATAGTGCAGAGATTTTTTTTTTTTTTTGAAAAGAGAGGTGAAAAGAAAACAAGAAAATTGAATTTATATGTTCTTTCTCTTATTAATTTGGTTGTTTAATTAGAATATGAAAGAAAATAAAATCTATAAAATTCATTTTTACTATTATTTTACTATTAATATGATAAAATACATTGAAACATAGTCTAACAATATATATTTATATGATAATAAATTTATAATTGATTTCTCCCCTTAATTATCAGTATACAAAAAAATTCTGAATAAAATAACACATAAGTTGATGAATTTAGAATTTAAAAAAAGACCTAATATTTAGAGCGAAATATTGTAACATTATTTATTTTTTTATTTTTATATCAAATCATTTTGTGATGCATTTCTGAGATGCTCACACGGTTTTCTTGCAAGTTGATCAACAGGATAAGGAACAAAAACAATGTATTTCAATTTCAAAAGAGAAATTGAAAAAAAAAATACCAATTTTTCTAATACAAAGATATATTATTTAATAACTTTTGGCTTCCTATAAGACTTTTAGATTAATTAATTTCCAAATATATATATATAGCTTTCTCCCCTTCATTTTCTTATTTTAAATATTATGAAGCTTAGCTAAGCTTGACATGAACTGCATGCTAGAGATCACATAATGTTAATATTCTTAATTTTTATATTTTTATCGTTTTTTAATATTACTACTAAAAAGGGAAATAATTGAAAAATATATATCTATTTTACTGTTATTATTAGATTGTATTTTAATTTTTGTTTTTTTATAAATTTAAAAATGCCGATACTCATTAATTAATTAATTCATATTATACAATTCTGATGAAATAATGTTCATTGATTTATTATTTTTATATATAAATATATAGTTATATAGTTATTGTTCTCTCTGCTTCTCGTACGTAATAATAATTATTTTGCATGCAGGAAACTGATGCACATATTCGCCGGACAAAAATGGATAAATGGATAATGACGAGATAACATATATATATAGTTATCCAATTCTGTTTGGTTAACGAGAAAGTGTGTGAAAAGAAAATTAGCTTCTGGTAGTTATTATATATATCAAACAAGCCCACAAATAGTCAGCTTTTATGGCTGTAATTAATATGTTAATTAAACCTATTACATACTTCATATGTTTCATCTACTTCAAACCATTAAAGAAAAAAAATAAGCAAAGAAAATAGCTAGCTAGATAATATCTTTTTTATTTATTTGTAGTGAGAATTAATTGATTAATTAATTGATGAATTATAATTAAATTCGAAATTCAAATTAATTTGTAATTTATGAATATTGTATAATGATTGAAACTATCAAGTCAAAATGAACTTATTAAATAGGGTCTAACTCCTTATATCTAGATTTAATATTGCATTTATATATTATTTTAATATTTTCTGCCTTATTAGACAATATTATATAAACAAAAAAATACAATATTATAAATTAACTTTGAAATTGAATTTATCATTAATAATAATAAAATAAATCGACATTGAAATTATTTAATCTGAAAAATAAAAAAATATTATCAATAATGTTTTTTAGGTATTAATATGAATTTAAAAATCAAAATTTGATCAATAAAAAGGAAAGACCAAAATCACCATATATATTTAATATCTATTTTATAATTTTTTATAATTAATTTTTATATATTCAAAAGCGTGTATGTATCCATAAATGAATTTTCCTTTTTTTTTAAAATGGAAATTTAAAAGCATTATTAAAACTTAACTAGAAGTGGAAGCCAATCTTGCAAGTATGGTTTGAAAATGAAATGATGAGTGGAATTCTTAATCAAAATAGGCAGAAATTCATTAACTTGACGTTTCTTATTTAAAGTGTGTGGTGGCATGAAGATGAGCTGCGTAATGAAAATGAGGAGCTAGATTTTGCTGCCTTCAATTATGACCATATTTTTTATTATACTATCACCATCCCACTGAAAAATTAGGTGGTGTTTATTTTAAAGTAAGAAATAAGAATAAAAATATATGATTTTTAATACCATTATTTTACTGGATAAAATAGATAATATAATAGGGATGTTATTATCTTAGAAATGTGAATGAGTATTTTTTTACCATTTATTGATGACATAAATCAAAAATTAAAAACATATTTTCTTTACAGAACACTCAAAATTGAATTAATTATCCTCTTTCATCTTAAAAAATAAACACTTATTTTTTTAATTATTTATATTTTCTCTCATCAATTAAACAAAACACATAAAATAAAAAAAAAACAAGTTTTTTCTCTCATCAATTAAAATAGAACACACAAATTCAAATTAATTCTTTTCATATATCTTCAATAATAGATATTTATTTTTTTGATTATTTTATATATTTTATTGTATATTTTTATCACCGATTAAATTAATGTCGTTGATAAGCACCTAACACGTTTGATAAAAAATAACTTATATACAAATATGCTGTTGAAATGATTATAAAAAAAATTAAAATTATATTATTATAAGTATTTATTCAAATAAATAGAGACAATATAGTAATTTAGTTAATTAAACTTATAAGCTAGATACTTATAAGTATAGAAATAATAAATTGATTTCAGTTTATTTTTTTTAGCTTATAAATTAAATTTATAAACTAATAAAATTATCTGAATAATTTAAATTTAAAAGCTTATAGGCTGATTATGAATAACTTGAAAACCAAGTCAAGTACCATAATTAAAATTTTTCACTTCTCTGATATTTCAATTCTCCATTTATCATTGATTTAAAGCTTATTTCATGTGAAAAAAAAGAGACAACTTTGGGCTGAAAAGAAGGGAAAAATACAAAATTTTATCACAAAATAATTAGGGCTTCAATGACATCATGGAATCATCCTAATTGGCAAAAAAAGATTTATGAAAACGTAAAAAAGGAGCAAAAAGATGGAGAAAATATTGGCTTTTATTTTTATTTTTTGTTTTTTACTTATTTTTAGGCCAATTTTGATGATGCCACAAGTGTGTGGGCTAAGGCCCATCACCAACTGGAATTAGGGCTTTATGGAGCTCCCTGGAGAACTTTTATGGTATGGGACAACCCTGGTCCATGGTGGGCCCAAACTACGTATACCTTAATAATGGATTTTAGCCCACATTCAATAATAAGCTATTTTTTTCCCATTTTATTTGGTATTTCTTTTAAAAAATAAAAAAAAATATTTTTTCAAGAAAATATATTTTTTATTTTTTAAATATTCATTGGTTTTAGCCCACATTTAACAATAGGCTCTTCTTTCTCATTTTCTTTTGAGATTTTTTTAAAAATATAAAAAACAAAAAATATTTTTAAAAATATATATTTTCTTTTTTTCTTTTAAAAAATAATAACTTTATAACTTTTAATTTAAATTTTTTTTTTCAAATATATGTAAAATAAAAATATATTATGTTTTCAGAAGTATACATCTATTTAATATATTAAAATATATAAAAAATGTAAAATATTTTTGAGAAAAATAAAAAATACGTATAGTATAATTTTTTCTCAATTGAGAATTTAAATTTTATAAGAATCCTATTTAATTAAATTTTATCTTATCAAATTTGAAATTTAAGAGTTCCATTGGATAAACTTTTATATATTTATTATTGTTAGTTTTGTAAAATAGGAAAAGTTAGATATTTTAATTATAAAAATATAATATATATATTATATTTTATTAAAAAAAATTATATTACCATATTTAAAAAATATAATAAAATATAAAAAAAATAAATAAAAAATATATTAATTTATTTGATTATAACTCAAATTTACTGAAAAATTTTAAATAATGCCTAAACTACCTATATAATATTTTTTTATTTTATTATATATTAAATTAAAGTATAATTATTTTTTAATATGTGGATACATCAATTTATTTTTTCTATTCTATCTAAGCAAAATATTTTATCAATTGATTGATAATATTTAGTAGACCTAGTATTATATTTTACATATATTATTTGTAAATAAATATAATATTATTTATCAAATATGATTATGTGGATAAATTTTTTAGAATTATTATATAATTAAATACATTATTATATTATTATTTATATTATTATTGTTATTATTATTTTTTCTTTTTGAAGCCATTGTTATTATTATTATTATTTCAAAAATATAATTTCTCAGTTATTTCCTTGAGAGCAAAAACCAGTTTCTAACCAACAAATCAACACACGACAAGTGGATTTTATATATACTCGCTGACCCCAAAATACGCTAATCTACGGTCTTAATTTCATCTCTCATAACATAATACAGCATATCAGATTACGTACAATAAAAACCAATTAGCTATCAAAATCATTCATTCTCCATGTGTAAATTTTTCCTAATATGGAAAAGAAAAATAGAATTTTAATAATCAAATCAATCAAATTCCATGCAAAATAAGAAAAAAACAAAACCTCACCTTCTACCGCGTGTAGTCCATCCACGCTCCAATCTCTCAATTTAGTGGGCCCCATCATCACCACTTCCACTTCTCTTTCCCAAAAATGTTCACCAATCTTGTTTTCTGGTTCTTACTTTGTATAAAATATTTATAATATAAATATATATAAATACATATATATAATAATAATAATCCTGATTTTTTCTGAAAGCTAATTACAGAGGAGAATTTTTGGTTGATCAAGTCATCTCTCTTTCTCTCTTTATCTCTCTCATTTTCTCTTTGTAGCAGAAAGAGTAAGTAAAGGGCATCTCACCGTTTGCATTATTTCTACAAATGGGAGCTTAAAAATTCTGAAAAAGTTTGTAACTTTATATTATACTTTTAATGAAAGTTTATTTATTTTGTAATTTTATAAAAGATAATACATATAGTAAGCTAAATAATTAAGAATAATAATAATTATTATTATAGAGGTGGAGTTTTCTCCTCACTTTTCTCTCCTAAATTTTCTCTTCTTTTGCCATTTCTCAGCTCAATTAATTAATTAATTTTTTTAATTTTGGTTCCATTTTTTTTTCATTTTCATCTCTTTCCTTGGAAAAATCTCTTTTTTTTGAACAGTGTGTGTGGGTTTTGAAATTTTGGATCTCTTCTATACGCTCAGATCTTATTTGCGTTTCTTCACAAAATTACGGTTACGATCTCTGTTTCTCCATGTTCATTTTTTATTTTGTTTTTATTGGTTATTTGACCTAGGGTTTCTGCTGATCTCTCTCTGTTTGATTAATTAATTTGGGAAAAATTAGGGTTTGGTGTTATAAAATCTGGAATTTGTTATAATAATTTCGAGCTGATTTTAGTTAAGATTCATTGTAGATTTTTTTATTTTTTGGAAATGGGTGTTGATCAATCCATTGAAATTTTTTTTTCAGGTATTCTGTTTTTGCACTTTTCTCAGCTCCTAGTTCATTCAAGAACTACATCTGAGCTTTTTCAAGGATTCCAATTTTGGCAACTCAAAGATTTCAGCTTTAGGTTTTGACATCTTGGTTTGATTCAGGTATTTAATTCACTTGGTAGATTCTTATTACTATTTTTTAGTACTTTATTCTTTATTTCATCTGTCTGTTTCTTTTTTTGGATAGATTTTGGCTGATTGAGGCAAAAGTTTCAATTTTTTTTGAGTTTTTGATAGTATTGATTGCATATTCTTTGCCCTTTGATAGTATATTCTGTCATATATAGGATGGCGTAATTCAAATTGTCAATTCAATATGTGTAATAATGAATGCAATATATACTGCAATAAATGGCACCAAATTTTCCTTTTCAGACTGTTAGCCTATAAGGCAATTGAATTGTGTATAATGAGTATGTTCTCTTTTCATTGTATTAAAAGCCAACTTGTTTTAAATTTTAGTTTCAATTGATAGCTTATCCCTTTCATGGCCTATTGGCTTCTTGATTGGGCAATGAGCATTTACTTCTGCAGAGGGAATATTAATGCCTGTTTCCTTTCCCTTTTCAATTTGTATCATTGTGTGATCTTGTACTTTTTTTAATTTGGGAACTTATCACCACTGAACAGATGAATGCTATATATTGAATTTTGGTTCTGTGCATGAGCTGTTTCTATTACCTCCTATCTTTTTGCATGTGTTATTTCTTTTCAAGGTAGTTATGTATATATATTCTTGTGGCTGTCTCAATTGGTTTTATTCCCTTTTATAGCTTAATTTTGTTTCTGCATGCTTTGGCTGCTTTTAGATTGTATAATTGCCTAAAGCGGTGTTGCTTTTGCCTCACTTGTCGTTCTGTAAAGAGATTGTATTGGAAAGATAATGAATGCATTGGAGGTGGAGTGCAAGTATCAAAATCCAGTGCCTTCTTTTATCTGTGTGTTGATTTAGCTTGTCATCTTCTTTTTTGTTCAGGTTCTTATCCTGCAAATTGAATGGTTCTGAGCTGTTTAATAGGGATTGGCCGTGTGATTGCAAGGAGATGAGTCACACGACAAATGAGAGTGATGATCTGGTGTTATCAAAGGAACGGACTGACTCACCATTGGCTGAGGAAGGTAGCTGTGGTGGAAGTGCAAATGGAGGCATCGTGCTGAAGAAAGGTCCATGGACATCTGCTGAAGATGCAATTCTGATAGAATATGTGAAGAAGCATGGGGAGGGGAACTGGAATGCTGTTCAGAAGCACTCAGGGCTTTCTCGGTGTGGGAAAAGCTGCAGATTGCGATGGGCCAATCACCTTAGGCCTAACTTAAAGAAAGGGGCATTTACTCAGGAAGAAGAACAGTTAATCATTGAACTCCATGCCAAGATGGGAAACAAATGGGCACGCATGGCTGCACATGTAAGTCTATAATTTGTTTCTGTTTGATACTTTTGGTGTGCGTGATCCTTTTTCCTTCAAACTGTGTTGCATATTAACTTTAGTGGAATTTGATAATGTAAAACAGCTTGACTAAATATTATTGAACCAAAAGTGGTTTCAACTAACTGTATTTGGTGGTTATGAATAAAAATGCATTTGTCATGGCCTATATGCTAGCAATAGCATATAATATTTTCATTGGGACTTGTGCAACTTTGTTCAATTTTTGGGAGTCTGAACAACTCTGACAGCCACATTTATTTTTGCATTTATACAAACTACCTGTTCAATTTTTTTTTCCTCTAATATGTAAAAAGATAATGTGATCAACAGCAAAAAATTTAAAGAAGCCATTTTATGTTCAATATGAAGAGCTAAAATGCCTAATAATTTGAAAGCTGGTTCGGCCTGAATTTCAAAAGAAAATTTCCCAAGATTGTAGATATCTTACAAGAGGTATAGCAATTGTATAATTAGATAAACCGGTTTATGAGGTTCTGGAATGGGAAAGCATTCATAGCATAACTCATATGGTCATCTCCATGAATGTACATGTATGTCACTAGTATGAACGTTTTATTTTGGATGTTTAATTCTGCCTTATAGCCCTGATCTTACCTTGAAACCTCTAGGAAACTTTTATTCCATAGAAAAGTTGGCCAATTATCTACTTCGCATGCAAACAAGCAAAAAGGACAATAGTTATTTGATCATCTACTTATAAGGGTCTCCCCTTCGCCTCTCTTTAGCATGTGCTCATTCCTTGAGGAAATAACGAAATGGTGTATATGAGGGTATAGTTCAGGTGAAAAAGAAAAAGGTTGCTGCCGTAGAGCAATAAATTTTGTTTCAGGCAAAATGTATTACATTTGACAAATTGATGTGTGAATTTATTGCAATAGTTTTTCAAATGTAGATATTTATATATCAGTATCTAGTTTTGCATGTGGCATAATTTTGATTGTTCTCCATACAGATTGTTGAGTTTGTTCTCAAAGATATGCTGTATCTTGACTAATGATAATTCTGGCCTCTTTTATGTGTATCAGTTGCCTGGTCGTACAGACAATGAGATAAAGAATTACTGGAACACTCGAATTAAGAGGCGTCAACGGGCTGGATTACCTCTTTATCCTCCTGAAGTGTCTTTACAAGCATTGCAGGACAGTCAACGAGGCATGAATATTGGTGGCATCAATAGTGTAGACAAAGGTCATCAAGATCTCTTGCAGTCCAACAGTTATGAGATACCTGATGTTATATTTGACAGTTTAAAGGCCAGTCAAGGCATCTCACCTTATATCCCTGAACTTCCTGATATCACTGCAAGCGGCTTACTGATGAAGGGTCTGAGTTCTCAATATTGTAGCTTTATGTCCCCATCAGTGCATCGTCAGAAGCGTCCTCGAGAATCAACAACCTTAATGCCCATTTACAGTGGTGGTGTAAAAACTGAATTCCCTTTGTTTGACCAGTTTCAGGATAACTCTTTTGATAAAGTTGTCCAATCCTTTGGGCTGTCTTTTCCATTTGATCCTGATCCCACCAACAAGAACCCACAGTCCTTTGGTGACAATCAGGGTAGCCACACCCTTGCAAATGGCGATTTCTCTGCTTCTAAGCCCACCTCTGGGCCTGTGAAGATGGAGCTCCCTTCACTCCAATATCCAGAAAATGATTTAGGTAGCTGGGGGACATCCCCACCACCTTTACTTGAAACTGTCGACACTTTTATACAGTCTTCACCCACAGGCACAATTGAGTCTCCTCAACGAAATAGTGGCCTACTGGATGCTTTGCTTCATGAGGCTAAAACTTTGAGCAGTGCTAAGAATCATTCATCTGACAAGAGTTCAAATTCGTCTACTGTCACTCCCTGTGAACTTGCTGAAAGTTCCGCTCTGAATATTTGTGAGACTGAGTGGGAAGACTATGGCGATCCCCTTTCCCCAGTGGGCCATACTGCAACTTCTCTTTTCACTGATTGTACTCCTATTAGTGCCAGTGGAAGTTCTTTGGATGAACCGCCACCTACTGAGACATTTACTGGTAAGCATCTGTTACTTGTAGATTTATTAAGGATGAATTTATTTCAGCTTCAAAAGCATTGTGGAAAACATTTTGTCTTTCGACATTGTAAAATTTATTGTTTAAATCTAGAGCTGTACTCTTGGATTTTGACAATAATTTCCCTTTTATTGTTTAAATCTAGTGTTGTACTTTTGGTATTTCACAGCTGGTTCCCTTTGTATGGAAAACTCAGAATCATTCCAAACAATTTAAATGAGAGAATATGGCTCGTTTATGTATTCTTAAGTCTATTTCATTTTCCAATTTGGGATTTTTTGGGATTCTGGTTGAAAATTTTAGCTTCACACTCATAGTCTGGAGTTCTTTTGGATTGCAATGCTTCAACTTAAATTTTGAATGCTCTGCAGGTTGCAATGTAAAATCAGAACTCATTGACCAAGCTTGGAGTCCAGAAAGAGACAAAGAAACCACTATTCGATTGGATATTACTCGCCCTGATGCTTTACTCGCTTCTGATTGGCTTGGGCAGGGTTCTGGTTATGTTAAGGACCAAGTTGTTATGACAGATAACATAGCAAGCCTTCTTGGCGATGATTTGAGCAGTGATTATAAGCAAATGTCTGCTGGAGCTTCTATGTCGAATCAAAGCTGGGGCCTTGGTTCTTGTACATGGAATAACATGCCTGCTGTCTGTCAAATGTCTGAATTCCCTTGAGAACTTATCTATCTACCAAATTTATGAACTTTCATAGTTTTATTGCGTCTTTATGTCAAATCATATCTTTGGGTAGTCAGGTCTCAGCCTGTTACCTTTTGGACCAAGAAAAAGGTCATTTAGGGTAAGACTGATGGTATAATATGTCCAAGTCGAGATTGTTTTATTTGTGGCTTCTGGTTTCTTGCTTTGTGAAACAGGGCAACAATGTATGCCGATTTGGAACGTGGTGAGGCATACAAGTGCATTGTGGCTTTTGTTAAATTGTAGAATAACTATGCACTCGACTTATTTTTTGTCATTTGATGTATTGAATTGTTCTGGATGACATGCTTAGATTTTGCTGTAACTTTTCATTGTTCTTGGGCTTAGATTTATTTTATTTTTGTTGATTTGCTTAGTTCTGCTATGGTTCTTCTTTGTTATTGCGCAGTTGCAGAGAAATTTTGCTTGAATTTTTTTTTAATTGAGGCAATGCTGATGCATTATCTATAGTAGAGTTTATGAAGTAGATTTATAAAGTTGATAACCTCTATATCATGAAAACCAACCAAAAGAGATAAAAAGAAGAAGTTGGAAAACAAGAAAGAACAAGATAATTAACCTGCATTAATCATCATAAGAAGTTGTAGGGATGTAATATCTAAATGACGATCACCTCATGAAACGCTACCCCTTGTCTGTCCACCTCTCACTGTCAGAAGTTGATCTATTATGAGCCATGGATGTCTCTTCCCCTTTTATAGAAATGGCTACTGGATAGCAGTGGTGGCATCGGTGATGATGGAAGCCTCATTGGGGGTGATGGAGGTATTCTTAAACCTGGATTATTTGTGGTACTCGCCGTTTCTACTGTAAAACTTGAATCATCATCTCGTGAATCATAGGAGTCTGGAGTGCTACTTACTGAATTCCATCGTGTTGGGGAATAGTTTTTGATTCCACATGCTGTGTTATCTTCCATTAAGTGATTTAAGGCATAAACTACCTGCAATGTTATCAAATTGCTTTAGCTTGAGTTAAATCAGTACTGTCATTCTGTTTAAGTTTTCTTCTTGTATTATAGTTTGAAACTGATGTTACAAACAGTGGCGGAACCACCAAGGGGCTAACCCCCGCTCGAGCATCGGTCAGACCAAGCGACACCCTCCGCTCAAGCACCGGTCAGACCAAGCGACACCCAGCAGCTTGAACGAACCACCAGCCCCGCTCCTTCAATCTCATCGCATCACCATCGAGCGAACACCAGTTACTCGCTGCAGTGCGCTCCGGCGTCACCAGGTCTTGCACTCTGCTCTGACCGCCGACCGAGCAAGCTACATCGAGCGAGCGAGTTACCCTTACTAGCAGCCTGATCGAGCGCTTCCCACCATCGCGCTACTATTCCAGACCATGCGAACACAAGTCGCACGAGCTGCTCCACCTCCTGAGAATCGCTTCAATCATCTTCATCTCGCGATCTACCTTAACCAACAGTCGCTCGAGCAAGTGACGTTCCGGCTAGTGAGCACAGACCCATGTGATTCGCTCCATCCACTATCGCCCAATCACGCTCTTCATCACGCCAGCAGTATTGATCGAGCCCCACTCAGTTACCACCGCACCAGATCGCCGACCAGCCCCAACACTAGTTTCGTTGAGGACCCCGATTGTTAGTTCTACAGCCTGACAACAATATTACTTTAGATTCTATTTGTTATTGATCAAGATTTTTCAATTTAAAAAAAAAATAAATTAAAAAAGAACAAAGAGCAACAACAGCTGTTTGTTTAAAAATAGAAATTGAATTAAATGGATATAAATTTGAAATGTGAATTAAATGGGTATAATTAAATTTGTGATATTATTAAATTTTATTTAGTTGTTTGTTTAAAAATAGAAATTGAATTAAATGGGTATAATTTGAAATGTGAATTAAATGGATATAATTTGAAATTAAATAAAATTGTGAGTTTGATTTGATTGGAGAATTGAATTGTGAGTTTAATTGATGTTTGAATTGAATAAAATTGTGAGTTTGATTTGATTGGAGAATTGAAATGTGAGTTGAATTGAAATGTGAGTTTAATTGATGTTTGAATTGAATTAAATTGTGAGTTTGATTTGATTGGAGAATTGAAATGTGAGTTTAATTGAATATTTAATTTGATTCCATTTGTAATTGTGCTTTGTAAAATTATTTTTTGAATTAATTTTGAAAGTCTTCACCGGCCGGAAGGTTTCGCCGGAAGTTTTCGCTGCCAGTCTATAGTTGACCAAGTTAGCACCGGTAGAAAATTTTTTCTGGTTCCGCCACTGGTTACAAAGTAATTTGCTGAAAGGTTTATACCTTATCCATAGTTAATCTCTTCTGAGGATCTCTGCTAAGACATTTTTACGCTACCCGAACCATCAAAAATAGTTGATGAACATCATGGGAGTCCAAGATTCTAGGATCAATTAAATTTGGGTAGTTCTTTTCTTTTAACGGTGGCCTTGCCTGTATAGCATAATGATCAGACTCAAATAAGGATCTGCTTCTGCTTTAATATACAATGTTTAAGGAAAAAAAAAATAATGGATTAGAGCCTGTTACCCATCCCACAAGACTTTTGCCTCCAAGTATTTTGTCTGTAGTTTTGAGTCCAGTGATAAGCTGCAATAGCACCACTCCAAAAGAATAAACATCTGTTTTTGTTGAAAGTTTCCCACATTCTGCATATTCTGGTGCCAAGTATCCCAGAGTTCCTACAACTCTTGTCTCCCAGGAGTGATCCGAATCATCATGTTGAGTTCTCGCAAGACCGAAATCTCCAAGCTGCACAGTGAATGATGTTAAATGACCTAACTATTATTTTCAGTTCTTACAAGCATAAATGCATTTTTAGTGTTTATTACCAGTGCTTCATGATCATGAGTTATGAGGATGTTATTTGGCCTCATATCTCTGTGGATGATGCCGTTTTCGTGCAGGTATCGTAAGCCTTTTGCAGCTCCTAAAGCTATTTTCATTCTCTTTTCCCAACTGAGTGGTCTGCGGCTGTGTTCTGTATCATTTTAGCAAACCTAATTATTAGATGAATTAGATTCTTATGTATTGCTATTCTTATTGATAGATGTTGGTCGAGCGATCCATTGCAGACATATTCATAAACCAGCAGCCTGTCACTTCCTTCAGAACATGAACCCAACAACATCGCCAAATTCTCATTTCTAGCTTTGCTGAGTACATTCACTTCAGACTTGAATTCCTTCTCTCCTTGGAAGCTAGCACTTTTGTGTTGCTTTACGGCGATCTTAAGTCCACCTAGTTCTCCTCTGTAGTCCGAACCAAAACCTCCTTCAGATAGGAAGTTCTTGGGGGAAAACCCCTCAGTGGCAGCATGAAGTTCTGCATAAGTGAAGTCTCTCTTCCATCCAATCCTTGGTCGCCTGTTCTTGCAAATTGAGCAAATGGAATTTCTGAACAGTTCATCTGTTGGACCCCTCCCATCCAATCATCATAGTTCCTACGCTGCTTCAGCTCATTCAGACTGTCTGTATTCACCTCTCTTTGACCTCCATGATTAGGATTGCTCTCTACAATTGAAAATGGGGATTGCTCTCTGCCAGTTTCTCTTTCCGTATTCGTGTACTCTTCATCTTGATAATTGAAGGGGGAGTGCTTTGCCTCAGTTAGACTAGAACCTGAAGCTTCATGATATCCAGAACTTGTAGTTGCAATTTGATCACTTGACAAGGACTTGGGATGTGGAGTTGACCGAGTATAGCTTTGGCGTGGGATTTCTTCGCTATGATCAACCTGTACTTCTTTTCCTGATCTGGTTTGCTGAGGCATTTGGAGATCTGAATAAGCAATGCTAATGTTTTGATTCTCCATATATAGTTTATTAGATATTGTCTGGCAATGAACTACTTACTTTGCAAAGAGCCTCCTGCCTCAGGGCTTCCTGGTATCATTTCATCATATCCTAGCCCTTTGTTCTGAATATTTCTTTCTGGGGCCATAATCGTGTTTAGTCTTGCTTTCGGTCCTCTCAACATTTCGACAGTATTGTCACCCTTCATCCTTGAAATCCCACACTGGAGCTTCTCCATGAAGTATTTCTTGTCTTTTTTCATTTGTCTGCAGCATATATATAGCACATTATACCTTTACATGAATGAATATTTGATACTTACATTAGAAATTTGAAGGTTTGTAAGACTGTGACTATATATATTCTATAGGATTAACAGCTTCAAAATTTTGACAGACCTGTCAAGTACTACCCATGTTGCCATTAAAGTTTTAGCAGCTTTCAAAGCAACCACCTTCGGAATAGCTCCTGCATGAACCTCTATGTGGAACTTGATCTGATGAAGTTTTCAGCACAAAATCAATCCCATCAGCCGCATGCTGATAAACGTTAGGTACTAGAACTTTTTGTTACTAATCGTCGGTCTTTTTTTTTGGTTTTCTACCAATAACAACTCTGGTGAAATGATCTACAAGATTGGTTCATCAATTCGGTTCACATAAAACATTGATATTTTCTCTAATTAGTTGTTATTTTATTTTCTCTAGAGAAAACATAGTGAACTTAAGTACAGACTAAAATTTGTGATTTAACGGCATACCGATAGCTAGAAAATTAGTCTGGACATGCATGAGTCTGATCATGTATGATCTTATTAACCTGACCTGTTCCACTTCACAGTGCTGAGAAATTCTCATAATTTCTACGTTTGTAGAGTACTCTTTTATCTTCTTAGCAACTTCTTCTGAAATGTATTTAGGGTTTACCCCGAACATTGAACTCGAATCCACCTTGACTTTGTATCCCACTAAAATAAGAAGAAAAGGGTATTGGGAGAGAGGGGAAAGGAACAAAAAATTAGTAACAAGAGTTGGATATTACAAAGTTTGAAAAGCTTTACCTGTGCATGTGATTTGAAAAGCTTATTGATAATTTGATATTCTTCCTTGTTTGTTTCTTGTACTTTGAATGAAAAAAAGAAAAACATAAATCCTTACACAGTTTTCTAGCTACATAAATCCTTACTCAGTTTTCTAGCTCCCATGAAAGATAACGTACTAGGATTATTAACCTGGTGAAGAACTCCGAAAAGTATAAGCACATCTCCAGGCTTAAACGAAAAGTTATCGACTATCCATTTGATTGTGCCTGGACTAATATCTCTCGATACATCTTGGATCACCACTACTTTCTGAGTTTGACCTTCTGTAGACATTATTTATTCAGCTTGTTGAAGATGGAGATCTCTAACTATGACCTGTTAGATGACCTTGTTGACATAAAAGTGAAGATAAAAACTTTAACTTCAGTGTACTATAACATGAAATATTATAAACTTTACGCAATTTTAAAGCCAGGATTAAAAGTAAACAGTGACAAACTATTCGATTGTTTTCAACTAGATTTTAGCTTTCAGGTTTACTAAACTGAAATCCTGAGGAAGGAATTAGTACAACTACAGAGTTTTCAGGTTTGCTAAACCGAAATCCTGAGAAAGGAATCAGGACAACCACAAGGAAACCACGAAGGAAATGAACAGAAAATGTGAAAAGATGGAGTTAGAAAAAGAATATCAGAAATGAATTCCTGGTCATTCCTGCTGCGTATAAAACTGGAAGACAGATAAAGATTCTACAGGAAAGTGAAGGTGGTGAATCCAAGTTTAGCATCTCAGGTATTAGCCTTGGCAGCATATTCTGACATTCAACTAAGGTTTTGTTAACTCTAATACTACTTGTTAGAATCGACGATTCTAACAGGTGTTGTGGTATTAATTTAAGTATTTCTTATTTTCAAACAAAAAAAATATAATATTATTATATATTGATCAATCCTATGTTTCTTTTTCAAGACAACTATTAGTTGTTGCCTAGAGACAGGAAGTTATATGTTGTGATGGTGACTGATGATCACGAGGCTCGTCTCTCTATGAAATCTCCCTCTTTGTTGGAAAAATGTTTCGTTAATTTGTGCTCTTTGTTGGGTTCATTGTCAAGACAGAAAGTGACTCTGCTTTGATCCAGCCTGACATTGAATATCAAAATATATACAGCTTATGTGAAGCTGGTTTTTGTGGTTGTTTTCATCAGAACCTTTCTTCTATTCTGAAGTGTCCTGACTTGTTCTAGCAGCCGAAATTGATTTATTCAGATTCTTAAGGTATATTTTTGTAATTACATTTTCAAAGTTAAAATGATTGTAATGAAATGTAATCTACCAAAAGTATTTAGGATGCAGTTTTCTCTTACATTTTTGTAAAGAGGGATTTAATTCAGTCATCATTTTTCTTCTTCAAAGCTTTATGGGTTTTCTTTTTTCGTTATATTTTTTGAGAAATATAAAATCGTAAAATTATTCTGAACCTTAATACTAAGTTAATCGGGATGAGTTTTATAGTTTTTTTTTTCATGATTAGACGCTATATTTTTAGAAAAATATAGAGTTAGATCATTTTGAATCTTAATACTAAATTAATCGGGATAAAGTTATATTTAAAAAAAAAACGTTGTCATTAAATTATTTTGAACCGCCTATTTTTTTATATTAATTTAGATTTAAATCTGTTCTTCCCGACTATATTTATCTTAATCTTATAGTATTTCTTATTTAAATGGGTAAAAAAAAGTTATTGCAGAAGGATCCAAAACTAGATACTGTGTGTACACAGCCACTAGCATTGGTTTATGCAAGATTCTCCTATTATTATATGTTTTGATATTCAAGATTTTAATAATTACATGTTTTGCATTGTTTCTTACTATTAGATGCCCTAATTTTTATTACTTAAAGAAATCAAATTGAATTCATTGTAATTTTACAAATTTTATATTTGACATTGAATTAAGAATTTTATTAATTAAACAATATTTTATTCAAATTCATAGCCAACGCCTCAAAATATTCTGTTATTTTTGCTCATAATCTGAATATTTGCAGTATATTCAAATGGGTTCTATATAATCTAATTGGTAAATAACATTAGAATATTTATTACTACATAAAAAATGTGATAAAAATAAAATATTTCAACAAATCATAATTTAATTAAATATGACGACGGCTAATAATTTAATTAATTATGATAATGATTAATGAATTTTGATTAATCTGTATTTAAATTAATTAACCACCACAAACATATAAGACATAGAATTAAACATTCACCAAAGGGAAATTATATATATATATATATATAAAAGAATGCAAGTTTTTGATACTTTTTTTTTATTTCTTGGTAATTTAATATGGCAAAACATATAAAATTACAAATTTAAATTTTATAAACAATAATTATAACAAATCATGCATTCAAAAAAATTATAACAAATCATAATGACAAATATAAATGCATAATCGCTCCTAAATTTAAATCATGCTTAATTTTATTGTTCTGTCGTTTGAAAAATTACAGTTTCAAGTTCAACTGGAAACGACGATCTATTCCAATAAACTACATGTGGTTTGATAAGTCTTGCATAGGGAAATCCGTTTTCATGTCACTTCTCTCAGTCACTTCACCAGTTGCCAATTACCAGCTACGTCCTTCGCCCCGAAAATCGCCGGCTACGTTCTTCTCTCTTTGCATCATCGGCGGGTAAGTCAATTTGTTGATTATTTTCAATTCACTTGTTTGATTTTCCCCCAATTTTAATTATAATTTTCTAGTGTTTCAATGGGTCTGCCTGCAACTTCATTTCACGGCGTCTTCTTTTTCTGCTCTCCTTCGTTTCTTTCAAACTCCACATAAGCCGGAAATTAGGTTTTCTCAGCAATGATCAGAGTTAGACTACATGTTGTTTAGCAGTTGCTAGCTTATGTCGTTTTATAATTTGAATTCCTTTTCTGTTTTATAATTTCTCTGGAAACATTAACAAAAAACCCTTCTCTGTCAGACATTCATCCAAGTGTGTGCTTGAAAGTCGTTTTTCTAAGGTATTTTGCTTCCCAAATGGCCAATAACGTGATCAGAAACCTAGTTTCTCACACACAAAAACGTTTGCTTAACACTTCTGCGACAATCACTCCCAAATCTCCAGTACTCACTTCTCCTCCTACTTCCTCATCATCATATACAGTTCAATTCCTTGTGAAATCTTGTGGGCTTCCATTAGAATCAGCTATTTCTACCTCACGGAACTTTCAGCTAGACGAAAAGAAATCAGGGAGACACCAATCTGTACTGGAACTTTTGAAATCTTACGGTTTCAGCAATGCCCAGATTGCCAAATTAATCACAAAGCAGCCTGCATTCCTTAATTGCAGAGTAGAAAACAATATACAACCCAAATTTGAGTACTTGAAGGAAAATGGCTTTGTGGGTGAGCTTCTGCCTAAGCTTATTGTGTCAGATCCGGTAATTCTAGAAAGGGCTTTAGATTCTCATATCAAACCATGTTTTGATTTTTTGAGGTCGGTTATTAGTAGTAGAGAGAAAATTTTAGCTGCTATTAAGCGTTCGTCATGGTTGTTGTCCTCTGATTTGAAGGGTGCAATGCCACCAAATATTGATTTCTTAATTAAAGAGGGATTGCCTCCTGATAGCGTAGAAAAACTTATTGTGTTGCAACCAAGAGCTATAACGCAAAAGCATGATAGGATGGTTTATGCAGTGAATGCTGTTAAGAATATTGGCCTTGAACCAACTTTTCCTCGGTTCATCCGTGCTCTTATAGTGATGACATCAATGACTGAAGTAGCGTGGAAGAAGAAAGTTGAGCTACTGAAGAGTATGGGGTGGAGTGAAGAAGAGATTTTGTTAGCTTTTAAGAAAGAGCCATTTTATTTGGCTTCTTCGGAGGAGAAACTCAAGAATGCAATGGATTTCTACTTGAATACTATGAAGTTGGAACTCTCTGTTATAATTGCCTATCCCGCATTTCTTATGTATGCAGTTGATAAAAGACTTCGTCCTCGATATAATGTTTTGAAGGTTTTAGAGTCAAAGGAGCTGATTGGAAGGGGCAAGAAGTTTGAGTGGTTGCTAACAATATCTGAGATGCGTTTCCAGAAGAATTTTGTTCTTAAGTATGCGGATGTGGTCCCAGGTTTATTAGAGATGTATCCTGCTACCAGAAACACCAAAATGGTTGGATGCTTGAAAGCAAAGAAGTAGGTTTGTATCTGCAAATGCAAGATAAGTTATCAATTAGCACTTTATATTTACCTTAATGAATTAGAGCTAGTTGTGATATTTGCATGTTCCAATATATACCAATGCAGTTGCTACTATGACTTCATTCTATATCATTGTGGATATTGGTGTTTCATGGTATTTTTTTTCAAGATCATTCTTACAATTCTTCATAACTTTTCCTCCCTTCTTTTGATACATGATTGAGTTATTTCTTTCAGTGTGTTTGGATATTGAAGTGGCCACTTAACCATCTGAAATTCTCATAAAGTTCTCAAATTATGATATGAGAAAATCTTGCTCTTTCATTACAATGCGTTTATTTCATGGTGATTTTGCTTGGCTCTTATGACACCTTTGGAAGGATTGCCTAACTTTTGACCTCCATGTTACAGATTATCTAAGTTCTGGAAAGATATGTCAAACAATTAGAAAAGAAATGTTCAATATGAAATGGACATCTTTTTACAGAAAAAGCTTAACTCTGAAACAAACACAATTTTTCTAATTTGTTCCCTAATGCAATAGAAAAAAAGCATGAGAATAAGTCAATATACAAAGTTAGCAAAGATCCCAGTCTTATACAAGTCACAATAGATAAAAGAAATTGGAGTGTCAAACTAGGGATATGTTTCTCATGATTGTTTTTATTTCTTTCTCTGAATGGATCAATTGATTGATTTCTATCAGGCATATGCAAGATGTCTTTCAAAGTAGCACAAATTCGCCTCATGAGTTCATACCCGGAGGTTTATTAACTATGTGATGATTCCTTTGCTCTAGTTGATGCACTTCTAGCTAATCGAACTAAGCTGTTGAAGCATAGTCCAAGAGTTTGTGTGGAAGTCGGTTGTCGTAGTGGTTATGTTATTACCTCTCTTGCTCTTATGCTTGGACAGCAGATTCCTGATATCTACTATATCGCCACTGATCTTAACAATGGAAGCACATGGTGTTCATGCAGAGTTTTGGTTGTGAATCAGGGGCGAAGCCAGACATTAAAAGAAAGGAGGGCAAAATAAAAATATCATACATACATGCGTATATATACATATATATATTTTAAAAATAATATAAATAATTAGCTTTTTATATATTTACAAACTAATACATAAATTTTTTTTATATAAATATTAAAGAAGCAAAAAAAAAAAAAACATTGCTCTCATGTATTTTCATCACTTGATAGTAATTTATAATTTTAAAAAAATATATAACAATAACAATTATGTAATTAAACATAATATTAGTATTTATATATGTGTTCCTAAATTTACCTAATAATATATTATAAAAATAAAATAAAGAAAAATTATATTGAATCACAAATATAATATCTTAAATAATAATTAAAGTAAAAATTATCACATAATATTAAAATTATAAATAATAAAATCAAAATCAAAAATAAGAAATTTAAAAAATATATATTAAAAATATAAAAATTATAATTTTGTATTCTTTTTGGATGAGTTTATCTCTTTTTTAATTTTTTTTTAATTTTAGAGAATGTCAATTATTTTTTAATTAATTTTTTAAGTAGAATTTAAAAGATTGAAGGAGAGGGGGTGTAATTTAAAATTTTAAAGGGGGTAATTAAATTTTTTTAAAATTTTAATAAATATAAATATATATAAATTTATTTTTGCCAAAAAAGAAGGGGGCAGTTCCCCCCTTCTCCATAAGTAGTTTAGCCACTGTTGTGAATCCACCTTATGTGCCAACGCCAGAAGATGAAGTGGGTCGTGAAGGAATTGCCTCTGCTTGGGCTGGAGGGGAGAATGGTCAGAAAGTTATTGATAGGATATTGTCCATTGCAGGCAGTATTTTGTCTGGTAGAGGCTGGCTATACATGGTCACTCTTAAGAAAATGATCCTTTACAGGTGTGTCAGCAAATGAGAAATAAGGGTTATGCTTCCAGAATTGTTGTCCAAAGATCAAGAGAAGAAGAAAGTCTTCATATAATTAAATTCTGGCTAGATGCTGACACCTACTTGGAGACAAAGAAAACCTTGACAACCAGCAAATCAATTTCTGAAAGGGTCATGGAGTCTTTGGCTTCACAACTTCCTCAATTATCAATTTGGAGAAACGGCAGTAACAACAACTAATCAAAGGAGAAAGTAAAGTGCATTTGCCTCCAAGTTCCAAGCTCCAACTTATATTGCTTGGAGAACTTAACGACAGCTGAAGTGATGTGTCCATCTGTAGTTTTTAGGGCTTTCATTTTCATTCTAAGGAGAGGAACTACTGCCGTTTCATGGAAGCATTATATCTTTGAAAGGTGTATGAAGGTCTTTGGATTGAAAAAGATGCGTGCTTTTATTAAATGTCCGTATATATTCATTATTTTATTTTATTTTTTGTTTCATTGTATATTTGGGATCTCATATTTGTAATTGTAATTTTTAGTTTTCACTTTGTTGTTTTTAAATTTCAGTATAGTTGAGTCATTTCTTTCAGTGTGTTAGAATATTGAAGTGGCTACTTAAACCATACTGAAATTCTTAAAAGTTCACAAATTTTGATACCAGAAGATATTGTTCTTTTCTTACGATGCTTGTATCTTATGGTGTTCTTGTTTGGTTCCTATGACACCTTCAGAAGGATTGTCTAACTTTTCATCTCCATGTTTTATAGATTATCTAAATTCTGGGAAAATATGTCAAACAATTAGAAAACAAATGTCTAATATGAAATGTGCATAACAATTAGATTATCTGTAATCTTCAGGGCTTTCACTGTTCAGTCTTTTAACATGGGGACTTCTACTTATCAGCTTCACAGACATTCTAAAGAAGAGGAACTACTGTGGTTTCCTAGAAGCATTGAAAGTGGGATTCATGTCAGAACATTTCGTTGTATATCTTTGCAAGGTGTTATGAAAGTCTCTGGATTGAAAAAGGGTATAGCTATCTGTTGGACGTGGTCAAGAAAAAAAAAATTCCCACATCGAAAAAATTAAGAACACGAAGTTGCATATAAATGAGTTGGTTCAAAGACAACGAGCTCAATTTGTTGAGAAGCCCAATTCAGGAAGTAATCCTGAAGAACAAGAAAGATCAACACTTTAACAATGAAGCAAGCCCAATTACTATTTTAGGTTTTTGACAGAAATACCTTTGTCCTTTTGTAATTCTTGCTTCTTTTTTTTTGAAAATTAAATATTTTAAGCCAAAGCAAAAACAAACACAAGAGCTAGAAATCTAAGGATCAAACTAAATCTGGCTATCAGGTCTTCTCAATACATCCAAACTAGAATCCTCAGAACTAGCCTCATAAATAATAATATCACTAAACCAACTATAATGGCTAGCACAGCTCTAGCAAACACAATGAGTTGCTCTATTAACTTGCCTGTTAACTCAAGAAAAGGAGACATCATAAATGCTCTCAATAATTTCCTTAAAGTCAGCAATAATATTCCATAACTCAGAAGAATCCTCACAAAAGGATTGAAGAGCCAAAACAACATCTTGGTTATCAGTTTCAACATCCACGTGAGACATGTTATTGTTGCGAAGCCAAGAAAATTATAACAATTCAAAAAAAAAAAAAGTGTTCTTGCTTAATTTAGTTCAACGTAAAATATTTTGAAAGGACTTTAATATAACAAGACATATAATTTAAGGTTACTTACAGATTTAATTTTTATAAACAATAATTATATAACAATTCATAATAAAAAATTGTGATTATATAATCGATTTTAAATTTAAATCATGTTTATTTTATTATTCGATTATTGTCACAATTAAATAAGTCATTTTTAAAGGATGTTTGTGGAAAAAAATGTATAAATATGCTCTTTAATTTTTACGAAATTGTGTATTAATTTTTAAAATTATTTTGGACTCGATTGTACAATAAAGTATTGAAGTGGCTAATACATGCCGTACTGTAGTAGTGAGCACTGGACGTTACTTACCTGCAATATGTCTTCCGCTTCGAAAGCCGCCGGCTAATCTCTAGTCTCACCGGCGGGTAAGTCAATTTTTGCTGATTATTTTCATTTCACTTGTTTGATTTTCCCCTAATTTTTTAGTATAATCTTTAGGGTTTCAATGAGCTGGCCTGCAACTCCATTTTTTATTTATCTGGAAACATTAACAAAAGCCCTTCTCTGTCAACATTCATTTTCTTTCTCTCGCTCTCTCTCTCTCTCTCTCTTCATGCTTCGTGAAATCCATGTAAGTTGAGTTTTTTTTAAGGTATTTTGTTTCAAAAATGGCCAATAACTTGATCAGAAACCTAATTTCTCATACACAAAAACGTTTGCCGAACACGTCTGCAACAATCACTCTTGAATCTCCATTACCCACATCTCCTTCTACTTCCTCATCATCATATACAGTCCAATTCCTAGTGAAATCTTGTGGGCTTCCGTTAGAATCAGCTGTTTCAGCCTCACGGAACTTTCAGCCCGACGAAAAGAAATCACGGAGACAACAATCTGTACTGGAGCTTTTGAAGTCTTACAATTTCAGCAATGCCCAGATTGCCAAAGTGATTGTGAAGCAGCCTGCAATCCTTAAGTGCGAAGTGAAAAACAATATTCAGCCCAAATTTGAGTACCTGAAGGAAAATGGCTTTGTGGGTGAGCTTCTGCCTAAACTTATTGTGTCAGATCCGGTAATTTTAGCAAGGGCTTTAGAGTCTCATATCAAACCATCTTTTGATTTCCTGAGGTCGGTTATTAGTAGTAGAGATAAAATTTTAGCTGCTATTAAGCGTTTCTCATGGTTGTTGTCCTATGGTTTGAAAGGTGCAATGCGACAAAATATTGATTTCTTGACTGAAGAGGGAATCCCTCCTGATAGAATAGAATATTTTATCCTATTGCAACCAAGAGCTATAATTCAAAGGCATGATAGGATGGTTTATGCAGTGAATGCAGTTAAGAATAGTGGCATTGAACCAACTTCTGGTATGTTTATCCATGCTCTTAGAGCGATGTTATCGATGACTGAAGTAACTTGGAAGAAGAAAATTGAGCAAATGAAGAGTGTGGGGTGGAGTGAAGAAGATATTTTGTTAGCTTTTCAGAAACATCCATTTTGGTTGGCTTGTTCGGAGGAGAAATTAAAAAAGGCGATGGATTTCTATTTGAATACAATGAAGTTGGAACTGCAGACTATAATTGCCTGTCCCAAGTTGCTTGCATATGAAGTAGATAAAAGGCTTCGGCCTCGGTATAATGTTTTGAAGGTTTTAGAGTCAAAGAAACTGATTGGAAGAGGCAAGAAGTTTGTGTGGTTGCTAACAATATCTGAGAAGAATTTCCAGAAGAATTTTGTTCTTAAGTACGCAGATGAGGTACCCGGTTTATTAGAGATGTATCCTGCTAACAGAAACACCAAAAATGATGTATACTTGCAAGCGAAGGAGTAGGTTTGTATCTGCAAATGCAACATAAGTTATCACTTAGCACCTTATATTTACCTTGATGAATTAGAGCTCGTTCGAATATTTGCATGTTCCAACATATGCCAATGCAGTTGCTACTATGATTTCATTCCATATCATTTTGGATATTGGGTTTTCATGGTATTGTTGTTCCTAGATTATTCCTATGATTCTTTGTTACTTTTCCATCCTTATTTTAATACATGATTGAGTCATTTCTTTGTGTTATCTTATGGTGATTTTGTTTGGTTTCTATGCTAGCTTTGGAAGGATTGCCCAACTTCTCATCTCCATGTTACAGATTATCTATATTCTGGGAAAATATGTCAAACAATCAGAAAAGCTTCAATATGAAACAAACACTATGTTCCTTATTTGTTGACTAATACAGTAGAAAAAAGCACGAGAACAACGGCGTTCGCAAAGATTCCAGTCTTATATAAGACATGGCGGAGTAAGTTCCGAATCTTCCGAATATATTGCTTGGCAGGCTGCACAATAGCTGAAACTTATGTGTCCATCTGTTGACTTCAGGGCTTTCACACTTCGCAGTCTTTAACTTGGGGACTCCTACTTCTCAGCTTCACGGACATTGTAAGAACCACTGTGGTTTCCTGGAAGCATTGAAAGTGGGATTCATGTCAGAACATTTTATTGTATTTCTTTGCAAGGTATTATGAGGGTCTTTGGATTGAAAAATTGGGATAGCTATATCTTGGAAGTGGCCAAGGAAAAAAAAATCCCACATTAGATAAATAATGGAAGAAGAAGTTGCCTCTTGCATATAATTGATTTTGTTATGCAAACGGGCGCTAATTTGATGAGAAGCCCAATTCAAGAAGCAATCCTAATGTGCAAGGGAGCTCAACACTTTAACAATCAACAAGCCCAAGCCCAATTGCTCTTTCATGCGTTTGACAAAAATTCCTTTTTCACCAATGAGCAATTAAAATTTTACGCGGTTATATATTTATTTTGAGTGTTTATAAGTAATTGATAAAATTTTAATATATTAATTAAAAAAAGCTTATAAACACATTATCATTAAAATAACTTAAAGAATGTAAAGTTATATTATTAAGAACATTTACTAAAATTAAATAGAGATATAATAATTTATTTGATAAAATTAATTATAAGTCAGATGTTTATATGTATTAAAATAATAAAAAAATTATAATTTATTTTTTTATTTTATAAATCAAGTATATAAATTCATAAAATTATTTAAATAAATGTCAACTTAAATTTAAAATTTATAAATCGATTTAACCATTTTATAAACTAAATCAAGCACTCTCTTAATTTAACATAAAATTTTATGAAAGAACTTTCATATAGAAAAACATATGGAGTTACAAATTTAATTTCTATAAACAATAATTATAGAATAACTCATAAGGATAAATGTAATTATATAATCGCTTTTAAATTAAAATTATATTTTTTTATTATTTAGTTATCGTTATGATTAAATAAATTATTTTTATTTAATTTTATAATATGATATATTAAGAGAGTATTTGGTCTAATTTATATAAATCAATTTATAAATAATTAAATTTTGAGAAATAATAAGTATATAATTTATTTGTAAAAAAATAATTTATAAGTATATTTTATTAAAAAATTTAAAAATATATAAATTTATGTTAATAAAAATATTTATTAAAATAAATAAAAATAATATAATAAATTATTTTTTGAACTATATAATAAATTATTTAATTAAATTTATTTATAAATTTATTTATAAATTTATAAAATTATTTAATTAAATATTTTGCGTTTATACGCTTTCAAACATTTTAATGCGAAAATTACACTTTCTCCCATTTGAAAATGATGAATTACTAAAATAAACTGAATGCTGGAGTAGTTATCAGTTCACCGATTACTACTTACCGGCGATGTCTTTTGCTCCGATAATCACCGGCTAATCACTACTCTCTTTGCATTTACTGGCGGGTGAATCAATTTTCGCTGTTTGTTTTCACTTCACTCAATTGATTTCCCCCCAATTTTTCATTGTAATCTTTTAGGGTTTCAATGTACTTGCCTGCAACTCTATTTCTGGCTTTCCAAGGTTTTTTTAGTTGCAGAAATTGGAGAATGACGACTTGTTCTTTTTTTCTTTTTATATATCTGGAAACATTAACAAAAAGCCTTCTCTGTCAACATTCATTTTCTTTCTCTCGTGCTCTCTCTCTGTTCTTGCGTCGTGAAGTCCAAATGTGTGGTTGAAAGTCGTGTTTTTAAGGTATTTTGCTTCCAAAATGGCCAATAATTTGGTCATAAACCTAATTTCTCATATAAAAAAATGTTTGCTTAACACGTCTGCAACAATCATTTCCAATTCTGCATTACTCACATCTCCTTCTACTCTCTCATCATCATATACAGTTCAATTCCTTGTGAAATCTTTTGGGCTTCCATTAAAATCAGCTATTTCTACCTCACAGAACTTTTAGTTCAACGAGAAGAACTCTCAGAGGCATCAATCTGTTATGGAGCTTTTGAAATCTTACAATTTCAGCAATGCCCAGATTGCTAAAGTGATTGTAAAGAAGCCTGCAATCCTTAAGTGTAAAGTAAAAACAATATTCAACCCAAATTTGAGTACCTCAAGGAAAATGGCTTTGCGGGCGAGCTTCTGCCTAAGCTTATCGTGTTAGATCCGGTAATTTTAGAGAGGACTTTAGATTCTCGTATTTTTTTTTTAGTAAAGGTGGACGAAACCACCACAAATTTTAATGATTAAATAAAAGTATGAAAAAATCCATACAAGCCCTTATAAAATGGGCAGCAACTAACTATAGATAATCTAAATGTAACAAAATGATGCCCTTAAAAAAAAACCCATACAAACCCAACTAACTTTAGATTCTCATATATCAAACCATATTTTGATTTTTTGAGGTCGGTTATTAGTAGTAGAGAGAATATTGTAGTTGTTATTAAGCGTTCTTCGTGGTTGTTGTCCTCTGGTTTGAAGGGTGCAATGCGACAAAATTTTGATTTCTTGATTGAAGATGGAATCCCTCCAGATAGAATAGAAAATTTCATTTTATCAAAACCAAGAGCTATAATCCAAAGGCATGATAGGATGGTTTATGTAGTGAATGCAGTTAAGAATAGTGGCATCGAACCAACTTCTGGTATGTTTATCCATGCTCTTAGAGTGATGTTATCGATGACTGAAGCAACTTGGAAGTAGAAAATTTAGCTAATGAAGAGTATGGGGTGGAGTGAAGAAGAGATTTTTTTAGCTTTTATGAAAGATCCATTTTGGTTGACTTGTTCAGAGGAGAAATTCAAGAATGCGGTGAATTTCTACTTGAATAGTATGAAGTTGGAACTGCAGACTATAATTGCCTGTCCCAAGTTGCTTAGTTATGCACTTAATAAAAGGCTTCGCCCTCGGTATAATGTTCTGAGGGTTGTAGAGTCGAAGAAGCTGATTGGAAGGGGCAAGAAGTTTGTGTGGTTGCTAACAATGTCTGAGATGCGTTTCTGTAAGAATTTTGTTCTTAGGTACGCAAATATGGTTCCAGGTTTATTGGAGATGTATCGTGCTACCAGAAACACCAAAATGGATGGATGCTTGAAAGCAAAGAAGTAGGATCGTATATGCTCTTCTTTTGATAAACGATCGAGTAATTTCTTTCAGTGTGTGTGAATATTGAAGTGGCTACTTAACCATCTGAAATTCTCAAAATTCTCAAATTTTAATATAAGAAAATCTTGGTCTTCTTACAATGCGTGTATCTTATGGTGTTCTTGTTTGGTTGCTATGACACCTTTGGAAGGATTGGCTAACTTTTCAACTCCATGTTAGGGATTATCTAAATTCTGGGAAAATATGTCAAAAAATCAGAAAAGAAATGTCCAATATGAAATGGACGTTACTTTTACATACAAAAGCTTCAATATGAAATAAACACTATGTCCCTGATTTGTTCACTAATACAATAGAAAAAGTTGTTGGAGTTTCTGACTTTGTCTGCAACGTTATAGCTGATTAATAGGCGGTAGTTTTCTATTTGTTTCTAAAGTAGCAGATTTGTAGGAGTTGATTTGATTTTTGATTCTGTTTGATTGTTATTCTGTTTTGTAAGGCTTTATAAAAGCCTGAGTTATCCTTCAATAAATATATTCAGTTTCCTTTATTTGGTATCAGAGCCGGTAAGGACCTGAAAGAAGAAATACACATATTGAGTGTTTGAGAGGAAAAACACTGAACAAATGGCAAGTGATTCAGGAAGCTTTGCTACACCATGTGTTCCTAAATTCGATGGAGACTACGAGCATTGGAGTTTGGTCATGGAAAATCTCCTGCGTTCCAAGGAATATTGGAGTGTTATTCAATCTGGTTTCGAGGAACCAAAGGAAAACGAAGCACTAAGCGCAGCCCAGCAAAAGGCAATCGAAGAAGCAAGGCTCAAAGATCTCAAAGCAAAGAATTATCTCTTCCAATCCATTGATAAGAGTATTCTGAAAACCATCATTCAAAAGGATACTGCCAAGCAATTGTGGGATTCAATGAAAGTCAAATATCAAGGAAATGCTAGAGTGAAGCGAGCCCAGCTACAACGACTTCGCAGAACATTCGAAACTTCAGAGATGAAAGCAGGAGAAGGTGTTTCTGAGTATTTTACAAGAGTTTTGTCTACTGCTAATGACATGAGGAATTGCGGAGAAGATATGCCTGATGTCAAAATTGTTGAGAAAATACTTCGAAGTCTCACCGATAAATTCAACTTCGTAGTCTGCTCAATTGAAGAATCCAAGGACATTGACCAATTAACAGTCGATGAATTACAAGCATCTTTGCTTGTACATGAACAAAAGGTGATTGACAAGAGGAGTGAAGAGCAGGTTCTGCAGGTGGAGAATGTACCAAAGTATGGACAAGGAAGAGGCAGAGGGACATATCAGAGAGGAAGAGGTTACTCTAGAGGACGGGGAAGAGGTAGATCTTTTGTGAACCGGTCGGCCATCAACTGCTTTCGATGTGGAAAGCAAGGACATTACCAATTTGAATGTCCGGGCTTAGAAAGAGAAGCTGTCAATTATGCTGAATTTGACGAGGAGGAAGAACTGCTATTGATGGCGTACACAAAGAAAAGTAAAGTTGAAGGAGAAGGCATTTGGTTTCTCGATTCCGGGTGCTCAAATCATATGACAGGGGATAAAACATGGTTTGTTGAGCTTGACGAAAGTTTCAAACACACTGTCAGGTTGGGAAATAGCTCAAAAATGGCAGTTGAAGGAAGAGGCAGTGTCAGATTCGAAGTTGAAGGTATCACACAAACCGTGACAAATGTGTACTATGTCCCCAATTTCACCAACAATTTGCTAAGCATAGGGCAGCTACAGGAGAAGCGCTTGGTGATCTTAATCAAAGAAGGAACCTGCAGAATCTATCATCAACAAAGGGGCCTGATAATGAACACACAAATGACGGCGAATCGCATGTTCCTAGTTCATGCAAAGATGAAGCCATTAGTTGACAAATGTTTGAAAATAGAAGATGAAGACTTGGAGGCTCTGTGGCACAAGAGGTATGGGCATCTGAATAGTAAATCTATTCAAATCATGCAACAAAAACAAATGGTGGAAGGATTACCCAAATTAAAGGAAGCTGTCAAAGTTTGCACAGTTTGCAATGTTGGGAAGCAACAACGGCAGAAATTTCCAAAGAAAAGCAAATGGAGAGCATCAAACAAACTGGAATTAATTCATGGAGATCTTTGTGGACCCATCACTCCAACCTCTCACAGTGGTAAGAGGTACTTGCTGGTGCTTGTAGATGATTTTTCTCGCAAGACATGGATTTATTTTCTTGCAGATAAATCAGAAGCTTTTAAAACATTCAAAACCTTCAGAAATCTTGTTGAAAATGAAGCAAAAACAGCCATACGTGGACTCAGAACTGACCGGGGAGGAGAATTTACGTCAAATGAATTCAACAAGTTCTGCAAAGATAACGGGATCAAGCGACAACTAACAGCTGCTTACACTCCCCAGCAAAACGGAGTTGCAGAAAGAAGGAACCGGACCATCATGAACATGGTACGGTGTCTTTTATCTGAGAAAGAGATGCCGAAGAAGTTGTGGCCGGAAGCAGCTAGATGGACAGCTCATGTTCTGAATCGCAGTTACACAAAGGCAATCAAGGACATGGTTCCTGAAGAGAAGTGGTCGGGCATAAAACCAAATGTGGAATACTTCAGAGTATTTGGTTCAATTGCACATGCCCATATTCCCGAACAGAAGAGAACCAAACTTGATGATCGAAGTCTCAAATGCGTCTTACTTGGAGTTAGTGATGAATCTAAGGCCTATCGCCTGTATGATTTAGCAACAAACAAGATAATTGTGAGCAGGGATGTCATATTTGAAGAAGGTGCAAAATGGGACTGGAATTCAATTACAAAAAATGCAGAGCAGGATGTGTTGGCTTGGGGAGATGATGATAATATTGTTGCAGAAGAGTCGGAAGGAGGAGAGACTGATGGAGAAGGAGATTCAAATGAAGAAGCAAATGACAGGTTAGAAGAAATCCAAGAAATGGATGAATCTTCTCCAGAGTTGCCACAACAAACAAGACAAAGGAGAGAGCCAGTTTGGATGCGTGATTATGAAACAGGTGAACACCTATCTGAACAAGAAGAAGTCAAGGATGGGTTTGCTTTTCACATCTCCAATGATGATCCTGTGAACTTTGAAGAAGCAGTAAAGGAAAAGAAGTGGCAGGAGGCTATGAAGCTTGAGATTCAAGCTATTGAAAGAAATCAGACATGGGAGCTTGTGACATTGCTGCATCAAGCAAAGAAAATCGGTGTCAAATGGGTCTTTAAGACGAAACTGAATGAAGAAGGCAAAGTAGACAAATGTAAAGCGAGAATCGTCGCTAAGGGATATTCGCAGAAGGCTGGAGTAGATTACAATGAAGTTTATGCACCAGTAGCTCGATGGGATACAATCAGAATTCTGGTGGCAGTAGCAGCTCAACGTGGATGGTGCATCTATCAACTTGACGTCAAAAGTGCTTTTCTATACGGTGAATTAAACGAGGAGGTATATGTTGATCAGCCTGAAGGTTTTGTCAAAAAGGGAGAAGAGAACAAGGTTTATCGACTGAGGAAAGCTCTCTACGGCCTGAAACAAGCACCGAGGGCCTGGTTCAGAAAAATTGAGAGCTATTTCAAGAAGGAAGGATTTGAGAAAAGCAATTATGATCACACCTTGTTTTTGAAGATAATTGGAGGAAAATTGTTGTTGATTTGCCTCTACGTTGATGATTTGATTTACACAGGAGATGATGAGAATATGTGCAAACGTTTCAAGTTATCAATGCAACAGGAGTTTGAGATGACAGACTTAGGAAAAATGAAGTTCTTCCTTGGAGTTGAAGTTTATCAAAACGAAGGAGGAATTCACTTGTGCCAAAAGAAGTATGTTAAGGAAGTATTGGAAAGGTTCAATATGTCGAATTGTAATGCCGTAAAGAATCCGATAGTCCCTGGCACTGTCTTGTCAAAGTCAGGCAGCAAAAATGTCGATGCAACTTTGTACAAACAACTAGTAGGATGCTTAATGTACCTTACGGTAACTCGTCCCGACTTAATGTTTGTGGTTTGCTTGATTTCTCGTTATATGGCAAATCCCAAAGAAGAACATATGCTGATTGCTAAAAGGGTACTGAGATATTTAAAAGGCACATTAGATGTTGGAGTTTATTACAAACGGAGTAAGGATGTAAATCTTTTGGGATATACAGACAGTGATTATGCGCGAGATATTGACGACAGGAAGAGCACTTCAGGCTATGTTTTCTTTCTAAATGGAGCAGCAATATGTTGGAGTTCAAGGAAGCAGGGAATTGTCACACTATCATCTACAGAAGCTGAATATGTGGCTGCTACTGCAAGTGCATGTCATAGTGTTTGGCTTAAGGGAATTCTGAAGGAGCTAGGTGTTCTAAGCAGCGAGTGCATCGATATCATGTGTGACAGTAGTTCAGCAATCAAATTGTCTAAGAACCCAGTTATGCATCGAAGGACAAAACATATTGATGTCAGGTACCATTACTTGCGTAATTTGTCAACTAATGGGACTGTGAGGTTAGTGTTTTGCGGAACTGAAGATCAAGTGGCAGACATAATGACTAAACCAATTAAGCTAGATCAATTTGTGAAATTCAGATGCATGCTTGGAGTTCGACGACTTGAGTAAACTGATGCTGTTTCAGCATACTTCAGTTTACGGGGAGGAATTTGTTGGAGTTTCTGACTTTGTCTGCAACGTTATAGCTGATTAATAGGCGGTAGTTTTCTATTTGTTTCTAAAGTAGCAGATTTGTAGGAGTTGATTTGATTTTTGATTCTGTTTGATTGTTATTCTGTTTTGTAAGGCTTTATAAAAGCCTGAGTTATCCTTCAATAAATATATTCAGTTTCCTTTAAAAGTGACTTCATCCCATATCATTTTGGATATTGGTGTTTTATGGTATTGTTGTTCCTGGATCATTCCTGTGATTCTTGGTTACATTTCCACCCTTCTTTTAATACATGATTGAGTCATTTCTTTCAGTGTGTTTGGAATTAGAGTAACCTGTGATAAAAGAAATTCCATTTTTTCCAACATATTTTCCATATTTTCTCCACAGAAGCTGAAGTTATGGGTTCATCTGCATTCTTCTGGGCTTTCACTCTTCAGTCTTCACAGTCTTTAACTAGGGGACTTTCACTTATCAGCTTCACGGACATTCTAAGAAGAGGAACTACTGTGGTTTCATGGAAGCATTAAATGTGGGATACATGTCAGAACATTTCTTTGTATATCTTTTCAAGGTATATGAAGGTCTTTGTATTGAAAAAGGGGATAGCTGTATCTTCGAAGTGGCCCAGTAAAAAAAAATCCCACATTGAAAAAATATTGGGATCTTTGCAAAAATATCGGTAAAAAAAAATTTTTAATTTATCATATTTTTTAAAATATTTTCAAATTTAATAAAATTTATAATTTTTTTATAAAAATATTATATTTAAATAGTTTATTATTAGTTCATTATGAGTTTATGAATTTTTATAATTTATTATGAATTTATAATGAATTTATTATGTATTTATTATAAAATAATTAAAATATTTTTGATAAAAATAAAAAAAAATTATAAAATATGTCGAAGGGTGTAATTTTTTTAAAAATATTAGAAGGCAAGTCACGTGTAATTGATTTCGTTCTGCAAAGGGGTCTATTTAGTTGAGAATCCCAGGAAGCAATCCTAATGTATAAGGCAGCTCAACACGGTCTAACAAGCCAAGCCAAGTTCTATTTTAAAAGGTATATTTATATAACTATCTCAAAAAATAATTTTTATTATAAAAATATTAAAAAATTAAAAATATTTATATTTTTATAAAATTTAGTACAAAATTTTAATAATATTTTATTTTTTAATAAAATAAAAGTTTTTTTAAATATATTTTTTCTCAATATAATAAATATTTTACTTTAATTTTTTTAAACTTCATTAATAAATAAAAAAATATAATAAAATAATAAAAATTAATATTTTAAGTTCATCATATAAAAATCATACTTTTTATAAAAAAATTAATTTTAATTATAAAAAATAAATAATACTAAAAATATAAAATATAAAAATACATTAATAAAAAATTATAAAATTTATTTTAAAATAAATTTTACATATTATACACATAAAAAAATAAGAATACATATATTTTTACTATATATATTATGTAAATGCATTATACATGTATTGTAGATGTGTGTATATTATGTTTTTGTTATTAAAGTTATGTATATTTTATATAAAAATTATTGAATATTGTGTAAATATTGTATGAATATTTTGAAAATAAAAATCTAAAAAAATAAATATTAAAAATATTACGTAGATATGTTGTAGATTTATTATAAATATTATAGATGTAATTTATATTGTTGGTGTGTATTTTATATGTTTGTGTATATAGTATGTATATGTTTATTTTTTGTATATATTAAAACTATGACATAATTTTTTTAAATATAAATATAAATAAAATAAAATCGTAAAAGAAAGAAAATAAAAATTACAAAGATAAAAAAAATCAACGTCTAAAAATTAAATTTAAAAAAATTCAAAAGTCATATTTTTGAAAAAAAAAAAAAAAACACAAGTGGCCTGAAAAGCGAGCTACTAAAATCATGCATGGCATAAATTTCTCATTTTAAAAGAACTCACATATAGCAAAAAATATGAAGTTACAGATTTAATTTTTATAAACAATAATTATATGATAAATGTAATTATATAATCGCTTTTAAATTTAAATGATATTTAGTTTTATTATTTAGTTATTGTCATGATGAAATAAATTAGTTTTATTTAATTTGATAATATGATATATTAAAAGAGTGTTTGGTCTAATTTATATAAGTTAATTTATAAATAATTAAAATTTTGAAAAGTTACATAGTTATTTTGAGTAATAATAAGTATTTAATATTTTTATAAAAAATAATTTATAAGTATATTTATTATTAAAATAATTAAAAAAATATAGAATTATATTAAAAAGTATTTTTTAAAATAAATAAAAATAATATAATAATTTTTTTTTGAAATTATATAATAAATTATTTAATTTATTTAATTTATAAATTTATTTTTTTTATTTATAAAATTATTTAATTTATAAAGTTAGAGTTTACAAGCTTTCAAACATTTAAAAGTGAAATTTGCACTTTCTCCCTTTTGAAAATGATAAACTACTGAAATAAACTAAATGCTGGAGTCGTTATTAGTTCATCGATTACCACTCATCGATAATGTCTTTCGCTTCGATAATCGTTGACCAATCTCTACTCTCTTTGCATTTACCGACGGATGAGTCAATTTTGACTGATTATTTTCACTTCGCTTAATTGATTTTCTCCTAATTTTTTATTCTAATTTTTAGGTTTTCAATGTGCTTACCTGAGACTTTATTTCTGGCTTCTTCAGGATTTTTTCACTTGTAGAAATTGGAGAATGATGACTTGCGTGCTTGTGTTGTTCTTTTTTTCTTTTCTTTTCTTAAATCTAAAAACATTAAGCCTATTTTTTGATGGAGGTAAGTTAAAAGGTAGTTTAATTAATGGATAGAATAATTTAAAATTTTCTAATATTTTTAATAAAAGAAATGAGAGTTATAATAGTTATTTTACCTATTAAAATTGTTATTTATTTTCATTTATCTTAATTTTTTAGCAGTTTAGAAAAAAATATTTTAAAGATTTAAGAGTAAATTGAGAAAATAAATTTCCTTCCTTTTATCCTTGTTTACTCTACCACTTCTTACTCTAAACCAAAGAGCCAATTTTATTCATTTTTTCTAAGAATGAGCAATGATCAGGTTAGTCGAGATTTTTAACCTTGCCTACTCGCAGTGGCGGAGCCAGGACCACTGAGAGAGGGGGGCTGAAACTGAGGGGGCTGAGGGAGCTGAGCTGCTGAGGGGGGCTGAAACTGAGGGACTGAGGGAGTTGAAGGGCTGAGGATTTACATGTCCGGCGGCCGGCAAAGGGGGTCATCAGCCCCTATCTAACTCCACCTGCCTCCGCCCCTGCCTACTCAACCACCATCGATGCTGCCCACTAAAACCAACCATTAATGAGCAAAAAAAATAGCAAAATTAACTAACCAATGGTCGGGTTAATTGATTGGGTCGGAGAAAAAAAAATCTCTGCTATCTACTTTATTTCTTACTAATACTATGCATTTTTTTATTGTATCCACCTTTAATTTCATTTAATATAATACCCAACTGACTCCACTATCTAATATATATATATATATATTGACAATTGTTCCCACTAATTTAACAATTGTGCCCACTACATAATATATTTATTTTTTAAAAAAAGTGTTCACTAATTCATTAAACTTCAATTTGAATCATTGACCTAAATAAAAATTAAATTATTGCACTTATATCAAAATTAATGCACCTGAATAACAAAAATTCAATTTATTTCAATAAAATGCTCATCTTTCTTTCATAATCCAAAGAACATAAAATGCAAATTCTTTCATCGAGCCAATAAAATATATTATTCTTTCTTAATCGGCCACAAGAAGTAATAAGCAATAAGCAATTAATTTACTCATATTTTTCAGATCTATTGACTTGAGTAAAGGGAGAGATGAAGCCTTGTTTTCCACAGGGTACCACGAGTGGCAGTCAATGGTATACGCAAACAATTATTGAATGGGGCTTAATTTTTACAAAAAAATTATGGTGGTCGAACTGTGGTCGGTAGAAATTTTTTTACAAGTGGTATTTGTCGTCTTGTCACTCGTCGTCGCACCCTCACCTATAGTAGCAAAATCAGAAATACATCGAAGGGGCTAAATTTTTAAGAAAAAAATTATAAAAGAATTTATAATAAAATTAAATATTTAATATTATAATAGTTCAATAATTAATTTTTACTTTTAGATTAATTATATTTAAAAGATGATAATTCTATTCTATAGCATTGTATATTTTAAAAATGTTGCATAATAGCCTTATTTTTAATTTTTTTAAAAAATATTTTTTTATATAATACACAAAACAGTCGATTATATATATATAAATTTTGACAAAAAATTTATAAATTAAAATAAAATTTATTTAAATTCACATATATATAAATTATATATATAATTCACATGTATACATAATTCATATATATAATTCATTTAAATTTAAATATATAAATGAATATATAGATATAAAATTCATATATATATAAATATATGTGTAAATATATATACATATATATATATATATTTAAATTTAAATATATAAATAAATATATATATATTCATAAATAAATATAAAATTTATAAATATATAAATGAATGTGTGTATATTTTTTATAATATATATATATATATACACACACACATATACATATATGTATATAGATGAATGAAGGGGGGGGGGGGGGGGGGGGGGGGTTCTGCCTTTGGTGGCAGTAGATGAAGCCATAGGAAGGGAGAAAATATAACACCCTGATACCCATATACATACAATATATATACTCAGTATATATAAAATAAATATATACGGTACAAATATATCACAGTCCGATTTAGTAAAAAATTTTCACTTTTTAAATTTAAAATCTTAAATACTTTAAAATATAATTTTAAAGACAAATAAAATATTATTATAAATCAGTGGTTCTAAAATAAATATTTTTCATAAAAAAATCTCTGAAAAAAATTTACCAGAGTTTTATCTGTAGTTTATCAACCCCCAAATTATCAACCAACATAACCTGCATAAAAACACACTCAAATAACCCAAAAATATATTTCATCCATCCTCCTCAATGTCTCCACATTTTTTCAAAACACTTATACACTTCCATATATCTACATATCAAAAAATATACAAAACTCACATCACAAATTTTTATCCAAAATATTCTTTTTAATTTATAAGACATATTCATCAAATAACATATTATAATATATATAATATCACAAAATACGATAATATAAAATATATACATCCTGTTGGTAGTGTTTCTGATTTTGATATCAACTTTATAAGCAAAATCACAAGTCTAAACCCGACCTGATTTAGCAGAACTTTATGGCTCTACCGGATCTACCATGTCACCTACGCGATAAATTTCAATCGCGCTAAGCTAAAAGTCTAGCGGTACAAATTTTGATATAAATAAAGCTCAAATGCAATGTAAATACACAAAGCATATGGATATCATATCTCATATCATTTCATTATAACATATCTTTCGATTATTTCATAATTCACAATTCACATATAAGCAAACACAAACATGTGCCCAAAGGATCTAATATATTATTCAAATTTCAGAGTTACTATTTTGGTCCATATTGAATTGACAGTCAGTATCTAGCCCAAAGGCAAATGACGTCCAACGTCTAACCCGAAGGTGAATCATAGTGATGCTCAGCATCTAGCCCGAAGATAAGTGACGTCCAACGTCTAGCCCAAAGATAAATCATAGTGATGCCCAACATCTAGCACGGAAGCAAATAAATGAGGATAACCTTATAGACATGCCGTCAAATACAGAACTCTGAAAATTGAATAACATACTAGGCACATAATTATTTCATATTTCTCATTATCAATCTCTTTTATATTTTCTCATAATTAAGTTAGGTGCATTACCTCATTTTTCATTATCTATTAAGCATATTGCCTTATTTTCTCATCTCTTTCTCACTTTTATCATTTATGGCAATATCAATTCATCAAATTTCATCACATCACATCACATTTTATCTTAAAACTCATCAACCAAATATTTTGGATAATTTCACATAATTCACATATGATTCACATTTTATACACTTTATCCATTGCTAATGACTTTTTAATAATGCCCTTAATACATACACAATAAATAGTATTATCCAAACACTTTGGGTTATTTTTATATAATACATATATTTCATATTTTACACAATTTAGTCATTAACAATGACTTTTCACAATACATTTAACACATATATGATATTACACATGTCATAGCACATTATTCATACATCTTTCATATATCAAGTAGTTTAACATATTTTTCAATTCAAAATGTGTTAAACCCAATATAATGCAAATATAACTAATTCACCTAAAGTCTGTACATACCTCAAATGACAACCAAAAGCAAGCTTAAACTCCCTCAAATCCTTCTCTTTCAACTTGTCCTTCAACATTTGGATGGGGTAAATCAACTCTCTTTAATATATAAACCAAATGTGATAATAAATAATTATTTTGTATCACATTTTAAGACATTTTCAATCTTAATCCATAATTAAACATCATCCAAGCAAAAATTTTAAAGTTAAGGCTAATCTCACTTTAACTTTAGAATACCATACTAGATCTTTCAATTTGGTATTTTAAGTTTATACATGTTATTAAAAATATATTTTAACACATTTAAATCAATTACATTATAAAAATATACACTTAGAATCAAAATCCTAAAATGGTATAACCTTTTTCCATTGAAGGTTTTACATTCCAACTTAATCCATTTATCATTTTAAGCTTATATTCATCACTTTTAACACTAAAAAACATGCTTAAACTAATAAAATCAAACAATTCAACAACTTTAAAAAATCACTTTTTCAAAACCCTAAATCTCTACTTTCATTCTCAAACTCCAATCAAATCCAACCAAAACTGATATTTGATTTTAAAATACTTGTTTATGCATCAAAATAACTCATTTGGAATCAAATTGCATAATTAAAAATCATAACTACATAAACCCTAATATTTCATAACCCTAAATTCTCTCTCTTCACCAAACCCTACTCAAACTCCATCATCTCTTAAATCCAACCTTAAAATCATTACTAATAACTTAAAATAACATCATACACGTTAATTTCAATAATTAAATCACACTACATTAAGAACCTAAAACTCACATATTTAAAATTTTTATGGAATTCAAAGAAAAGAATTGAAAACTTACTAAATTTAGTGAAAATCACCAAAAATCCACTTTAAACTTATTAAATACTTCAATTTGTGGAGTATGGAAGAATCAAAAGCTTGAGACCACCGTCGGTGGAGTTTCGGCCCTTATGAGAAGAAGAAGATGATGATGAATTTTTTTTTAATTTTCTCTTTCCTTTCATCTTTTATTTTAAACTATATATATTATTTAATATTTTAATAATTAATAATTTAATTATTTATTTAATAAATTAAAAGTCCAAAAATTTATTTTCAATTCAAAAATTATTTATTATTAAATTAATTTAATAAATTTAAATTTTTAAAATTTAATTACCAAAATATTTTTTTACTTTGACTTTTGATTTTTCTTTTAAAAAGTGTTAACTTTTTTGTTGATTTTTATTTATTGTATATATTTTGTATATATATCACATATATATTTTATTTAAAAAATTTTATTTTTTATTTAAAATTATTTATTTAATTAAATTATAATTTATTTTATTAAATTTTTAAAAATTAAAATTTTTTAAAAATAATTTTGGGATATTACAGCAGAAAAAGAAGAAGAAGAAGAAGACGAAAAAGAAAAAGAAATTAGAAAAAGAGGAAAGAAGAAGAAGAAGAAGCAGAACCACCGAAGGAAATTTTTAGGAGAGGAGAGATAAATTTTTGGGATTTTCTTTTGTTTAAGGGTTGGGTAGTCAATATGCCACGTTCAAGTTAAACAAAAAAATTTCAGATTTTTAATTTTTTTGAAATATTTTAATTTTTAATTATATATATTATTATATAATATATAATTATATATTATTACATATAATGTATATAATTTATATATTATTATATATATATATATAATATAAGATATATATAATAAAAATAAAGTAGTGGGTTCGGCTTACAAAGCATGCAAGTCGAAACCAAATCAACGCACCTCATCGGTTGGTTTGGATTGAACCGGTTTTTTTCTTCTCCCTAATTTTCTCCTCCTTTGCTTCTAATTATCATTATCCAATCAAAGGCCGACAAAAACCCTTCTCTAGTTCTCTGTCAACATTCATTTTCTTTCTCTCGCGCTCTCTCTTTGTTCTTGCGTCGTGAAATCCAAATGTGTGATTGAAAGTCGTGTTTTTTTAAGGTATTTTGCTCCCAAAATGGCTAATAATTTGGTCAGAAACCTAATTTCTCACGTACAAAAGCGTTTGCTGAACACGTCTGCAACAATCATTCCCAATTCTGCATTACCCACATCTCCTTCTACTCTCTCATCATCATATACCGTTCAATTCCTTGTGACATCTTGTAGGCTTCCATTACAATCCGCCATTTCTACCTCACGAAACATTCAGCTCGACGAGAAGAACTCACGTAGGCATCAATCTGTACTGGAGCTTTTTAAATCTTACGGATTCAGCAATGCCCAGATTTCCAAATTGATCAGCAAGCTGCCTGTAATCCTTAATTGCCGAGTAAAAAACAATATTCAGCCCAAATTTGAGTACCTGAAGGAAAATGGCTTTGTCGGTGAGTTTCTGCCTAAGCTTATTGTGACAAATCCACAAATTTTAAGAAGGGCTTTGGATTCTCATATCAAACCTTCTTTTGATTTCTTGAGGTCGGTTATTAGTAGTAGAGATAGAATTTTAACTGCTATTAACCGTTTCTCACGGTTGTTGTCCTCTAATTTGAAGGGTGCGCAACAAAATATTGATTTCTTGATTGAAGAGGGAATCCCTCCTGATAGAATAGAAAATTTTATTCTGTCGCAGCCAAGAGCTATAATGCAAGGGCATGATAGGATGGTTTATGCTGTGAATGCAGTTAAGAATGTTGGCCTTGAACCAACTTCTGGTATGTTTATCCATGCTCTTAGAGTGATGTTATCGATGAGCGAAGTAACTTGGAAGAAGAAAATTGAGCTAATGAAGAGTATGGGGTGGAGCGAAGAAGAGATTTTGTTGGCTTTTAAGAAATATCCATTTTATTTGTCTTGTTCAGAGGAGAAACTCAAGAGTACGATGGATTTCTACTTGAATACAATGAAGTTGGAATTGCAGACTATAATTCCTCGCCCCATGTTGCTTAAGCTTGCACTTGATAAAAGGCTTCGCCCTCGGTATAATGTTTTGAAGGTTTTAGAGTCAAAGAAACTGATTGGAAGAAGCAAGAACTTCGCGTGGTTACTAATAATGTCTGATATGCATTTCCAGAAGAATTTTGTTCTGAAGTACGCGGATGTGGTACCCAGTTTATTGGAGATGTTTCCTGCTAACAGAAACACCAAAAATGATGGATACTTGAAAGCAAAGAAGTAGGTTTGTATCTGACCTTTTTTTGATACATGATTGAGTCATTTCTTTCAGTATGTTCGAATGTTGAAGTGGCTGCTTAAACCATCTGACATTCTCAAAGTTCTCAAACTTCGATACCAGAAATTCTTCTTCTTTTCTTACAATTTGTTTATCTCATGTTGATTTTGTTTGGTTCGTATGACATCTTTGGAAGGATTGCCTAACTTTTGACCTCCTTGTTACAGATTATCTAAATTTTGAGATAATATGTCATACAATTAGAAAACAAAGTGTCAAATATGAAATGGACATAACAAACACTATGTTCCTGATTTGTTCACTAATACAATAGAAAAAAAAGCATGAGAATATGAAAATATAGAGATCTAGCGAAGATCCCAGTCTTATACAAGTCACAATAGTGTAACCTATGATAGAAGAAATTCTGTATCTTCCATCTTATATTGCTTATTAACCTCAACGACAGCTTATGTGTCAATCTGTAGTCGTCAGGGCTTTCTAAATTGGGGACTTCTGCTTAACAGCTTCAGTCATTACAAGAAGAGGAACATGTGAGAATATTTTGTTGTATATCAATGGCATTATGAAGGTGTTTGGACTGAAAAAGTGAGAAAGCTATCTGTTGGAAGTGCCCAAGTAAAAAGATTTCCACATCAAATATAAGAAAAAAAAGGTGGCATGTAATTGAGTTAGGTTCCAAGCAAAGAAATTAGAGAAAAATTACCCCATATACCATATTTCAACTTTCGTTTTCAATTTTACTCCTATTATATTTTTCATTTTTGACTTTTTAGTTTTTCATTTTTACCTTATTTTATGTTTTATTTTTTAAAAAATATGGTATTTCTTTCTAATACGTCTTCTTCCTTTCTTTTTATCGTCTGTTTCCTTTCTTTTTTACTGTTCTTGATCCTGTTCCTCATCAACAAAAGTAATTTAACCCTCACTTCAATCACCAATCACCATTTCCCATTCTCCATCAACGGAATTAATATTTGTTGTCTTCTTAAGTTTCAATTTAGATCGAGGTTATTGATCCCCAATTATGCTAATATGCGCTGATAAAGGAATGGGTGCACTTGAAGTTTCAACTGTGAAAGATTTCTTATTTGGACATGCATTCGACACCTGTCAATTGAATAGAAGCAGATGATGATGATAAGATGAAGTGCGGATGGTGATATACCTTCTTTATTTTCCCACCTTTGTTTTGGGGGCTTGTGTAAGTTCGGGAAAATGGGGTGGTCTTTTGAGTTTGTTTGCTGCATCTGCTTTGGTTTTTATGTATGTGACTTTTGGTTATTTGTTTAATGCTATAGTGTCGTTTGATGAAATGCCTAAGAGAGATTCGCTAAAAAAAATAAACTACACTAGAGCTTGTAATTTAGGATTGAAGAAGTAAAGTTGGATCGTGTAGTTTTAGGTGTCATGATAAAACTTTGGATTCGTGGAAAGATAAGAACTTGAGCATAATTAGTAGTTATAATTGTAGGTGAAGTTCAATCCTCACTGTTACTTGTATGTCCATATAGTTCATCCTAAAATGACAGTCTGCTCGTTGGGAGATCCAAATCACCATTTTTTTCTAATTTTTTAAGCTAATGAAGCATGATTATAAGTTTATAACTATTTCGTTAAATACATCTTCCATCGTTATTTTCTGAGGAGTTCACCATTTTTTTTGCTTTTTATTTCTTAAGAATCTTTTTATTTTGTAGTAAATATTTTCTACATTTTTTGGCAATTGGGGGCATTTAAAAGGAAAATTAAGATAATATTTAAATTCAGGCAAATTTATTATAATGATATCAATACACAATTATTATATTTAAAAGGAAGAGGTGACTTCATCCCATATATTTAAAAGGAAAAAGTGACTTCATCCCATATCATTTTGGATATTGGTGTTTCATGGTATTGTTGTTCCTGGATCATTCCTGTGATTCTTTGTTACATTTCCACCCTTCTTTTGATACATGATTGAGTCATTTCTTTCTGTGTGTTTGGAATTAGAGTAACATATGATAAAAGAACTTACATATTTTCCAACATTTTAGGTAAGGATGCTATTGCTGGGTAAGCTCCACAGAGGCTGAAGTTATGCATTCATCTGTAATCATCAGGGCTTTCCCACTTCAGAGTCTTTAACTAGGGGACTTCTGCTTATCAGCTTCATAGACATTCTGAGAAGAAGAACTATTGTGGTTTTCTGGAAGCATTGAAAGTGGGATACATGTCAGAACATTTCGCTGTGTATCTTTGCAAGGTATTATGAAGGTCTTTGGATTCAAAAAAGGGGGAAAGCTATCTGGTGGAAGCGGCTAAGTAAAAAAAATCCCAGATTGGAAAAATGTAAGAAGTTGCATTTAATTGAGTTGGTACCAGATACAAAGAGACTAATTTGTTAAGAAGAATGTACAAGGAAGCTCAACACTCTTAACAATCAAACAAAGTCTAATTGCTATTTTAAGTTTTTGATAGATATTCCTTTTTCCTTTTTAATTCTTGCTTAATTTAGTTCAACAAAATTTTTTTTGAAAGGACTTTAATATAACAAGACATATAATAAGGGTATGTTCGTTTTTGTTGTAGATTTTTTGTTCTTATTTTTTTAAAATAAAAAATTATTTTTAGTTTTTGTTTTATTTATTTTAAAAATATGTCTTATGTTTTAATTATTAAAAATGAAAAAATAAAATTTTTAAAAAGATAATGTCAAAAATTAATTTTTATTGTAAAAAGATATAAAATGGCTGAATTACAAAAATAATTTTATTGTTATGCAGAATCAGAATCAGGAAATTCTAGTTTTGATTTCAAATTTTTTAAATCATAACTAAACCGGCGGTTCAGATTTAAAATAAAAAAATTAAAATTTTTTAGGGGTATTTATGAAAATAAAAAATTTTAAAAAATATATAAATACACCATCTTTTTAATTTATTTTTTAATTTTTACACAATTTCTCTCAATAATCAAATTTTAATTATCTAATTTAATTCTAAATTTTTTAACTCTCAATTCTCTAATTTCTACTCTCTTAAATTCTTATTATTATTATTATTTGTTACTGTTATTTATTATTATTAGTAATATTTATTATTTATTATTATTTGTTATTATTGTTTGTAATATTTATTATTTGTTGTTAATTATTATTATTATTATTTTATTATTAATATTGCTAGTAATATTCATTATTTATTAATTATTATTTTATTATTATTATTATTATTATTAGTAATTGTTATTGTTATCATTATTAAAAATATTATTATTATTATTATTATTATTATTATTATCAATTTATATTAAAATGATAAATTCTAGTCATTTTGATAATATAAGTGATGATGAGCTAATTTTACAATAATATATTAATATTTTAGATAATAAAGAAGAAGTAGATTGCAAAGTACAAGACACATTATTTATATTTATTGAATATTTTAAATATAATCTTAAATATTTATAATTATAATTTATGTAGTTAATTGATTTTTAGTAATTATGTTTAAATATTTTTTAATTTTTTTATACTTTAATTGTAATATTAAATATTTATAAATAATATTATTTGATTTAACTTAAATAATATTATTAATTTTATAAGTAGTATTTAATCTCATAAAAAATATCATCATGTATCAATAATAGTATTTTCTTTTAAATATAATTTTTTTAAAAATCGATTTGAATTGATAGTTTAAACTAAAATCGAAATTAAAATCGGACTAATTTTCAAGAGCCCGAACCTTAACTAAATCGGCTTTTACCGATTAAGGTTAAAGTTCACAAAAATTATGAATCAAAATCGATAATTATAAATCAATAATTTTAATTAACTAAATTATAATCATAATTACTCGTTATGAGTCAAAGTTTTTGAAAAAATTAATAAATACCTCTGCAAATCTTAAAGATCAAATTTGCACATTGTCCAAATTTAAAATAATAAAACTATTTAAATTATACATGTATTATGTTCCTCCGTTCCAATTAAAATTGTTATTTTTGAAGGAATATATTTTTTATTAAAATTATTATTTTATAAAATTAATTAGATTTTTTTAAAAAAATTTATTATTAATAAATAATTAATAAAATAATAATATAATAATTTTAATATCAATAAATTATTGAAACGTATTTTAATGGGGTCAATTTATTAATTAATCAATCAAATCAATACTCAACTAATTTTTTTTAATATATTTTTATTGGCTAAACTGACTAATTTTAATTTTTGATAAATTTAATTAATTAGCTAATTTAATTTATATCGGTTTAGATAATTCATCTTTTAATCAAATTATTTTATAATTTTAAAATAAAATATATTTATAATAAAAAATTAATATAGTTAAAAAATTAAATTAAATAAAATATTTTTTTATTTTTAATTAATTAATTAATCGAATTAAACTGATTAATTATTTATTAAATTAAAAATTAAAAAATTTTAATTTTTCAAACTGAACTGATAAATGATGATGGTTATCCAAATTAAATATTATTCATGAAATAGTAGTTCGATTAACCGTTTCCTATCCATCCCTATATAAAATAATTTTTTGTAAAATTAAAAAATAAAATAATTATTTTAATAATTATGAATGAGTCGACATAGAAGACTACAGTGGTACTGAGGCAGGAGATGTTAAGAAAGATTAAATTGTACATGCCTTACGAAAACATGAAAGAAGCATGAGACAGGGTAGGTGCCGGAGAAGTCATAATTTCACCGATAACCACCTACCGTCAACGTCTTTCGCTTCGAAAATCGCTGGCTAATCTCTACTCTCTTTGCATCACCGGCGGATAACGCAACTTTTGCTGATTATTTTCTCTTCAATTGTTCGATTTTCTCCTAATTTTTCATTATAATTTTTTAGGGTTTCAATGAGCTTGCCTGCAACTTCATTTCTGGCTTTCCAAGGTTTATCTGCGTCACCCTCGACGACTTGCTTCTTTGTGCCATTTAAATGATGTCGTTCTTTTTCTGTTTAAACGTATTTACCTGGAAAAATTAACAAAATCTCTTCTCTGTCAACATTCATTTTCTTTCTCTCGTTCTCTGTTCTTCCTCTGTTCTTGCATCGTAAAATCCAAATGTGTGCTTGAAAGTCGTGTTCTTTAAGGTATTTTGCTTTAACAATGGCCAATAACTTGATCAGAAACCTAATTTCTCAGATACAAAGACGTTTGCTGAACACGTCTGCAACAATTACTCCCAATTCTCCATTGCCCACATCTCCTTCTACTCTCTCATCATCATATACAGTTCAGTTCCTTGTGAAATCTTGTGGGCTTCCATTAGAATCAGCTATTTCTACCTCACTGAACTTTCAGCTTGACGAGAAGAACTCACGGAGGCATCAATCTGTACTGGAGGTTTTGAAATCTTACAATTTTAGCAATGCCCAGATTGCCAAAGTGATTGTAAAGCAGCCTGCAATCCTTAAGTGCAAAGTGAAAAACAATATTCAGCCCAAATTTGAGTACCTCAAGGAAAATGGCTTTGCGGGCGAGCTTTTGCCTAAGCTTATTGTGGCAAATCCGGCAATTATAGAAAGAGCTTTAGATTCTCTTATCAAACCATCTTTTGATTTCTTGAGGTCGGTTATTAGTTGTAGAGATAAATTTTTTGCTGCTATTAAGCGTTTCTCTTGGTTGTTGTCCAATAATTTGAAGATTGCAATGCAACCAAATATTGATTTCTTGATTGAAGAGGGAATCCCTCCTGATAGAATAGAATATTTTATTTTGTTGCAACCAAGAATTATAATGCAAAGGCATGATAGTATGGTTTATGCAGTGAATACAGTTAAGAACATTGGCCTTGAACCAGCTTCTCCTATGTTTATCCATGCTCTTAGAGTGAAGTTATCAATGACTGAAGTAAATTGGAAGAAGAAAATTGAGCTAATGAAGAGTATGGGTTGGAGTGAAGGAGAGGTTTTGTTAGCTTTTAAGAAAGAGCCATATTGTTTGAATTGTTCTGAGGAGAAATTCAAGAATTTAATGGATTTCTACTTGAATACTATGAAGTTGGAACTGCAGACTATTATTGCCTGTCCCAAGTTGCTTAGGTATGCAATTGATACAAGGCTTCGCCCTCGGTATAATGTTTTGAAAGTTTTGGAGTCAAAGGAACTTATTGGAAGGGGCAAGAAGATAGAGAGGTTGCTAACAATGCCTGAGATGCATTTCCAGAAGAATTTTGTTCTCAAGTATGCAGATGTGGTACCTGGTTTGTTGGAGATGTATCCTGGTACCAGAAAGACCAGTAATGATGGATACTTGAAAGCAAAGAAGTAGGTTTGTGTCTGCCCTTCTTTTGAGACATGATTGTCATTTCTTTCAGTATGTTTGCATATTGAAGTGGCTACTTAACAATCTGAAATTCACAAGTTTTCAAATTTTAATATCAGAAAATCTTGTTCTTTTCTTACAATGCGTTTATCTTGTGATGATTTTGTTTGGTTTCTATGCCTGCTTTGGAAGAAGGATTGCCTAACTTTTCACCTCCATGTTACAGATCATCTAAATTCCGAGAGAATATGGCGGACAAATTGAAAACATATGTCCAATATGAAATGGACATATTTTTGCAGGCAAAAGCTTCACTATGAAACAAACACTATTTTCTCATTTGTTCACTAATACAATAGAAAAATGCTACGATAGAAGAAATTCACAATAGTGTAACAAATTTAGCAAAGATCCAGACGAGCATGCTTATAACAAATTTAGCAAATATACAAGTCATAATAGTGTAACCTATGATAGAAGAAATTCTGTATCTTCCATCAAATATTGCTTGGTAAGCTCCGCAAGAGCTAAAGTTATGTGTCAATCTGTAGTTTTCAGGGCTTTCTAACTTGGGGACTTCTGCTTAACAGCTTCACAGTTATTATAAGAAGAGAACATGTGAGGTATTTTGTTGTATATCTTTGCAAGGTATTACGAAGGTGTTTTGACTGAAAAAGGGAGAAAGCTACCTGTTGGAAGTGCCCAACTAAAAGAATTCCCTCATCTAAAAAATGTAAGAAAAATAAGTGCATGTAATTGATTTGGTTCCAAACAAAGAAATTACTTTGGCAATTTTGTCAAGGAGGAGCCTAATTTGTGGAGAAGCCCAATTCTAAAAGTGATTATAATGCACATGGAAGCTCAACAATAAAATTCCGTTTACCTTTTTATTTCTTGCTTAATTTCTTCAACATTAAATTTAATGAAAGAACTTTCATATAACAAAATATATAAGAATACAAATTAAATTTTTATAAACAACAATTATAGAGCAACTCATAATGACAAATGTAATTACATAATCGCTTTTAAATTTAAATTATGTTTAATTTTATTATTCAGTTATTGTTATACTTGAATATGCTTTTTTTTTTTAATTTAGTTTGGCAATATGGTATATTAAATAAGTATTTTTGAAGGACAGAATTCTAAAAAGGAAAAATGCAAATATGTTCTTTTCTTTCTTTTTTTTTAAGCCAAAGGGAAATATTACTAATAAGCATCCATAATTACAGCTTGAGAAATGACGTCAGGACGGACAGGGCCCTGCTCCTGAAAATTAGACAAAAAACTCCTTGGCTCAGCCAACAGATGGGCAACAAAGTCCGCTGATTTCTTGACAAAAGAAAGAGAAAAATCTATAATCTTGCTAAGAAGCTTAATACAATTATGTATTATCAACCCAAAATAAGAGTTTTCAGTCAATTTGTAGCGAAGGGCATGAATCAATAGCAGTGAATTTGATTCCATGATGACTTAAGATCAATTCTTTTCCTTGAGCCAAATGAGAGTCTCTCTAAAGCTAAGGGCTTCTGCAAGTTTTGGATATGTTAATCCCTTTTTGGCAAGAAGCAAGAACCTCTCCATGCGAGTTTTTGATCACCCATCCAAAACCTGCAAACTTGATGGCAATATTCAAATCAGCATCAGTGTTATATTTGATCCAACCCTCATTTGGCTTATACCATACCGAGACATTAACAGCATCTGCCCTGGTTTGATCAACTGGAGAACGAGTATCATCAATCTTCTGAGCTTCCTTCCAATCATGGAGGAATTTCCTAATGCAAATATGTTCTTAAAATTTGAAGGAGGTATATACTTTTTTTTTTGAAGAAATATTTTTTTTTAATTTGGATTTAACTTTTTTTTTTTAATTTGGATTTAATTATACAAAAACTTATATAGTCAAATGATTAAACCCCTCGGAAATGCCCAATTTTTTTTTTTGGCCTTCACTAAACTTGGTCAAATTTTAGGGTTAATAATATGATGAGAAATCTCTATTTCTTGCCGGGATTTGCCACAAAAAAGAAAAAAAATTTCAATTTTCTTTTCCTTACAGTGGCAGAGAAGGGGAGAATTTTCTTTCCGTTGATATAGAAACAAAAACTCCGCCTATACATGAGTTTCTTATATATAGTCGGTCCCAAGCCGGGATAAAGGAGAAGAGTTGCGGTAGGTGATAGCTAGTGTAAAACTTTTGTCACATCTCATGATATGAATTCTAATAATAATATTATTGGGGCATTCTCTACTTGCGACACGCTACATCGGAGTCCAAGTGTAGTGAAGAATAAGCAAGGGTATAGAGCGTTCTCCGAATGCGACACCTATGTCGGCGCCTGAATGTGGTACATAATAAATAAGAGTTCTCACATCATGAACGAGTGTGGATAAAAAAGTTAGTCCAAAATACGAGTAATACGAGAGATACATATTCAGATGATGAAAAAAGATTCTATAGGAAAAAGCATAAGAAATAACAAGTAGGGAGTAAAATCAGAATAAGAACTTGAAAGATTGGATCTCTTATAGGTAAACTAAGAGAACTTATTGATACTATGGAGAGAAGAAAAATTAGTAATGCTTGTATTCAATAGACTAAATGGGTTGGAGAAAAAAGTAAAGAAGTTGAGAATACTGGGTATAAAGTGTGGTATACAGGTACAGATAGAAGTAAAAATATAGTAGATATAATTTTGGATCAGAACCTAAAGGAGATGGTTGTAGCGGTGAAAAGAGTAAGCGATAAGATTATGTCAATTAAACTTGTGCTCCATAATGAGATCATCAGCATAGTTAGTGCATATGTCCATCAAGTTGAATTGGATGAGTAGAGCAAGCAAAAATTTTGAAATGATATGGATGAACTTATGCGAGGGATTCCAAATGATGAAAATATTTTTATAGGAGGAGACTTAAATGGACATGTAGGAAAAGATAATAAGTTTTGAAGAGGTACATAAAGGGTATGGTTTTGAAATTAGAAATGAAGAAGGTAAGACTATCCTTGATTTTGCTTTAGCTTATGGTTTGATTCTGACAAATACATATTTTATAAAAAGGAAATCTCATCTAGTAATCTTTAAAAGTGGGCAAAATAGAAGTCACATTGACTCCATACTCACAAAAAACCAATCGAACTCGATGCAAGGATTGTAAGATTATTCCAGGTGAGGTTTTGACCACTCAGCATAGGTTGGTAGTTTTGGATATCAAGTTTAAGAGGTTGACTAGGAGGCCAAGGAGGAACAATATTCCTAAGATTAGGTGGTGAACTTTAAAAGGTGAAAAATAATTATTGTTCAAGGATGAGTTGGTCAAAGCTGGAGGGTGGGAGGAATATGTGAGTATGTCATCAAATAATATGTGAATAGGCATGTCTACAATAATTAAAGGAGTAGCTAGAAAGATTCTTGGAGAATCTACAGGGTGTGGACATCCCTCGAAGTAGTCTTAGTGGTGGAATGAGGAAGTGCAAAAAGCGGTAAGAAGTAAAATGGAATGATATAAGAGTTTAACACTCTCTTTAGCATTGGATATATTTTATAAAGTACATTCAGTTTCTGCATAAAAATGAGTTTTTCTTTCATTTTATTATGTGTTTTACACTATGTATTATATTTATGTTTGATCTTACTTAAGATTGACCAGTTGGAAACAGGCATGATTAGATCACATTACATGTAGTTTCCATGCTACACTCCTATTATTGATCTATGTCATTTGAGAGTATTGGTAATGTGATTGATGGTGGTTTGAGTCACGATGAATTTGGCGACTGACCCTTCAGTCCTTTATCGATATAATCAATGGACGAGATTGTTTGAGGCACCTTTAGTATGACTGCTTTTATGAGCTCATTAAGGTATATACATTTATATTTAATATATGTTAGCCCAAGTGGGAGATTGTTAGAATTAATTTTATATTGATAAAATTAATCCTCTAATTAATCATAAGTATGGGTTAAATATATTTAAATATTAAATATGTATTGCAGTCAAATTAAAATAGTCAATTAAAGTTTTGATCAAATTAGGATTGTTGACTATTGAGGTGTCCTACTCGTAATAGGATTATAAGTGTAGAGACCGATAAGAATTTCTGTTTTGTTGAAGGACCAAAATAGAAATCATCATCACCAGTTATAAATAAAGGGTCGTGGTCTCTAGGGGAACATAACAATTTTAGAGAACATTACGTTCCTTCAGTAGTGCTTCCGCATAACCTAAAGTGTGTATCCCCTAGAAGGCGACAAACCCCAGAATTATCTTCAGCATCAACATACGATGATGTCAGGTACGCAATTCTGCCCTATGCAATTTAATTTGAATAATCTAGTGATCTATGCATATTTTAGATTTTAGGGGAGTTAAGTTTTCTTCCCCTTTTATTTAGGGGAATTAAGTTTTTCTTCCCCCTTTCACTGCCGTTAATGTGATATTTCTGGTTTAGTTGATGTTCCTTTTATGGATTTGGTTAATTTTTTTTGGCTTTGGATAATGTTTTCAGGAAATTATAAGGAGTACTACTTTTTGTTTTACATTTTACTACATATACTAAAATTTTATCCAATATTTACCAAAAAAAAACCATATTTTTATAATTTTTTATTTGTACATTATCTTTATAAATTTTTGATTTGGATAATATTTTTGTAAATTTTTTAATTTTTTTAGTTATTTTTTTAAATTTTCCTAACTTTTTTGGAATTGGGTAAATTTAATTATGTGTTGGATTTGTTTGCTAGATTATTTGGTCTTGAAGTGTTTTGCAGCTGCGTCTATAAGTGTGTTTCTGCTTGTTGTATATGTGGTGAAGAACTGAAGATTGCTGAACACTTTGTCTTGTTAGTTTACCAACTTGTGTAATTAGTGAAAACACATCAAAATAATAATTAAACTATTGAATTTATATGATTAATACATTTAAATATTGAATAAACTTAATTGAAATGATGAATTTGAAAAATAAGTAGCAAATATATGTAAAATTATTTAACTGAATATTTATATTAATTAATTAATTTATTATTATTATTATTTTTTATTATGAAGGGGAGCCTTGGCGCAACGGTAAGTGTTGTTGCCGTGTGACCTGAGGTCACGGGTTCGAGTCGTGAAACGGTCTCTTGCAATTAATTGCAAAGGAAGGCCGCGTACAAAGACCCATTATGGGTCCTACCCTTCCCCGGACCCCGCTTATTGCGGGAGCATTCGTGCACTTGGCTGCCCTAATTAATTTTTTATTATAAAATAACTACTTAAATTTTAAAGTATATTTTATATTAATTTGAATATAACTGTTTTGTTAGTTTTTGTTATAGATTTGTGTCTTGTTTATTATAATAATTATTGTTTTATTTAGGTATTTTGTTAGTTTAAATCGGTTTATTTAGTGTTTTTGTTAATTTTGTAGTTTTAGTTTATTTCAGTGTTTATGTCGTTTTTGATCTAGTTTTTAGTATGGTGTTTATGTTTTGTTGGTTATTGTTTATTTACTTTTTGTTTAAAGTTTGTTTGAGTTTTGTTTTAGGTTAAAAATGTCAAAGAACCAAGACTGAAGGAAAAATGGACAGTAGCTGACACAGGCAGAGGACACGACCAAGTCACTGGCCGTGTCCCATATCAAGCTGAAAAGAAGCCACAAGACACAGTGATGGACACAGGCAAGGGACACGGCCAAGTCACTGGCCGTGTCCCTCCAAAGATGCTCCAACACGGCCAAGGCACTCCAACTTGGCCGTGTCTCACCTAGTTCTAAAGGAAAAGAAGAAGAAATCATCACAGTAGGCGACACATGCAAGCGACATGGCCATGTTACTGGCCATGTCTCTCCAAAATGAAGCAACACGACCAAGTCACCTCAAACATGGCCATGTCCCTCCAAATATGCTCAAACACGGCCAAGTCACTCTAACTTGGCCGTGTCTCACCTAGTTCCAAAGGAAAAGAAAAAGAAATCATCACAGTAGGCGACACATGCAAGCGACATGGCCATGTCACTGGCCATGTCTCTCCAAAATGAAGCAACACGGCCAAGTCACCTCAAACATGGCCATGTCCCTCCAATTATGCTCAAACACGGCCAAGTCACCATCAACTTGGCCGTGTCTCACCTAAATCCAAAGCAAAGAAGAGCAATTCTCGCAGTAGGTGACACATGCAAGCGACATGGCCAAGTCACTGGCCATGTCCCTCCAAAATGGTCCAACTTGGCCGTGTCACCATCAACTTGGCCGTGTCTCTCCCTCAAATTCACCTCCAACACGGCCAAGTTCACTCTAACTTGGCCGTGTCACTCAAGGATCAATAAAGACGCGCGGAGGTTTCGTATAAATATGGAAATTAGGGTTTTTCTTAAGGTTGTTGATGATTTTGAGCAAAAGTTTGAGCCATCAAAGAGTAGAGATTAGGGTTTTTACTTTGTGTTCTTGGATTTTGATTAAACTTTGGATCAAAACTAGCTAGATTAGATTGTTCATGCCAGTTATTCATTCTTCTTGCAAGATTTGAACAAGAGATTATTCAGAAGCTTCAAGGAGCTGTAACTTGGTTTTGTTCTCGAACTTATTCTCTTTATTTTATTTGAATGGATATTATCATGTCTATTTTGATTTCTTTGAACATTAATGAGATGAATATGTTTGATTGCATTATGAACTAATTTGATCTAGTCTAGGATTTGAATGGATCTGCTATGATTGTATGAACTGGTTATTCTTTTAGCTAATAATTTCTTTTGCCTTTATTGAATGAAATATTGTTACATATAATTGATTGGCCACCAATTGTGTGTTTTAGGTATTAGATGATAGATTGAGAGATGAAGTCTAATGCTGGAACAATTCAATTAAAGGACTTAGGTGAATTAGAGATATAACCTATTAAAAAGATTGTTTCAATTATAACAAGATTAGTTGTAAGAGGGTTGAATGCGAGAGCTTATTTCCTTGACTCAATTAATTAAGTTGTTTGAGATTTAATATTTGAAATTAAATTAGTTAAGTGGAATAACCGTTCATACAAATAAGTAGTAGAGAAGTGCAAACCCTAGACCTTTTTATCAAGTGAATCAAAACATCAACTCTTGTTTACTTTTATTGATTTAAACTTCAATTAAACTACTTCTTTAGTTAGCAATTTAAATTTATTCATTACTTGTTACTTTTAATTTGATAATCAATTAGCCACTTTAGCTTCCTTGTGAGACGACCTTGGGGCGATCACCTTTGCTACAGCTACCTCGTATACTTGCGAGTGACGCTTTGTGGTAGAGTTAATTCGAGCGCAACAATAACCTTAGGAGATTGAATTTGTAAAATTTTTACATAATAAAATGCAATATAAAACATTGAAGGGTGCAATGCAACAAAATATTGATTTCTTGATTGAAGAGGGAATCCCTCTTGATAGAATAGAATATTTTATTCTGTTGCAAGCAAGAGCTATAATGCAAGGGCATAGTAGGATGGTTTATGCAGTGAATGCAGTTAAGAATATTGGCCTCGAACCAACTTCTGGTATATTTATCCATACTCTTAAAGTGATGTTATCGATGAGTGAAGTAACTTGGAAGAATAAAATTGAGCTAATGCAGAGTATGGGGTGGAGTGAAGAAGATATTTTGTTAGCTTTTAAGAAAGATCCATTTTGGTTGACTTGTTCAGAGGAGAAATTAAGAAAGGCGATGGATTTCTACTTTAATACAATGAAGTTGGAACTGCAGACTATAATTGCCTGTCCCAAGCTGCTTACATATCCGGTAGATAAAAGGCTTTGGCCTCGGTATAATGTTTTGAAGGTTTTAGAGTCAAAGAAACTGATTGGAAGAGGCAAGAAGTTCGTGTGGTCGCTAACAATATCTGAGAATAATTTCCAGAAGAATTTTGTTTTTAATTACGCAGATGTGGTACCCGGTTTATTGGAGATGTATCTTGCTAACAGAAACACCAAAAATGATGGGTACTTGCAAGCAAAGGAGTAGGTTTGTATCATAAGTTATCAATTAGCACCTTATATTTACCTTGATGAATTAAAGCTCGTTTGAATATTTGCATGTTCCAACATATGCCAATGCAGTTGCTACTATGACTTCATCCGATATCATTTTGGATATTGGTGTTTCATGGTATTGTTGTTCCTAGATTATTCCTGTGATTTTTTGTTACTTTTCCATCCTTATGTTGATACATGATTGAGTCATTTCTTTCAGCATGTTCATTTCTTACAATGTGTGTATCTTATGGTGATTTTTTTTTGTTTCTATGCCAGATTTGGAAGAATTGCCCAACTTTTCATCTCCATGTTACAGATTGCCCAATCTTTATTCTGGGAAAATATGTGAAATAATCAGAAAAGCTTCAATATGAAACAAACACTATGTTCCTTATTTGTTCACTGATACAGTAGAAAAAAGCATGAGAACAACGACGTTCGAATAGATCCCAGTCTTAAAAAGACATTGCAGAGTAAGCTATGTCAAAATAAAATTCCGAACGTTCCAACTTATATTGCTTGGCAAGCTTCACAATAGCTGAAACTTATGTGTCCCATCTGCTATCTTCAGGGCTTTAACACTTCACAGTCTTTAACTTGGGGACTCCTACTTCTCAGCTTCACATACATTGTAAGAACTATTGTGGTTTCCTGGAAGCATTGAAAGTGGGATTCATATCAGAACATTTTGTTGTATATCTGTGGATTGAAAAAGAGGATAACTATCTGTTGAATGTGGTCTAGTGAAAAATATCCCGCATTTTAAAAATATTAGATGTTGCTTATAATTGATTTTGTTCTATAAACGGACCTAATTTGTTGAGAAGCCCAATTCAAGAAGCAATCTTAATGTAAGCTCATAATCTAGCAAGCCCAAGCCCAAGTGCTCTTTTAAGTGTTTGAAATTCCTTTTTCCTTCTCAATTCTTGCGCTTAATTTAGTTCAACATAAAATTTTATGAAAAGAACTTTCATGTAGCAAAGTATATGAAGTTACAAATTTAATTTTTATAAACAATAACAATTATATAATGACTTTTTTTTTCTACAATGTAATTATATAACAGCTTTTAAATTTAAATCATATTTTTTATTATTATTTAGTTATCATCATGATTTTAAAAAATTATTTTTATTTAATTTGATAATATAATATATTAAGATGGTGTTTGGTCTAATTTATATAAGTTAATTTATAAATAATTAAAATTCTGAGAAGTTATGTATTTATTTTCAGTAATAATAAGTATATAATATATTTGAAAAAATAATTTATAAATATATTTATTATTAAAATAATTAAAAAATGTAAACTTATATTTAATAAAAAATTTATTAAAATAAGTAAAAATAATATAATATATTTGTTATTAAAATAATTAAATATTATTATAAACTATTTTTTTGAACTATATAATAAGTCATTTAATTAATTTTATTTATAAATTTATTTTTCTAATTTATAAAATTATTTAATTGAATATTTTGAGTTTATAAGCATTCAAACATTTAAAAGCGAAAATTACACTTTCTCCTATTTAAAATGATAAACTACTAAAATAAACTAATATTATGTTTTGGGATGAATGAGTTTCATAAAATTTTTTAAAATTTATTTAAATTTTAATAATTATTCAAATTTTATGAATTCAAATATAAAAAATTTAATTAGTTTAAACTAAATTCCATCAAAATAAGTGGAATCTGCAAATAAATTTCACAAATTAATGAATTTATTTATTTTTTAAAAAATTATTCTGTATAGATTTATAGTCATTTCTTTCACTATATTTTCTCATTTTTTTTCTCTTTTCCACTTTACTAATTCCACAAAATTTATTATTATTCTTATTTTAAAATTAATTTTTAACAAAATTATATAATTAATTTTTAATTTTTTTAAAGCTAAATATCTAATTTGGATGTTTATCCTTTTATCTTTATCAATAGTCATATTTTTATCTTATATTTTATTAAATTTTATTTTAATAATCATTTAAAGTTTAAAAAATTACTCATTATGTATATAAATCCTCTATGAAATTAATTATTAAAATAAAAAAATATTCCTATAAATATAAATAGTAGTTCAATAAGCAAAAATTTTTAAATCTAAATTATAATACTTTCAATCAATTGAATACATATAAACTAAAAAAAATATTTTTTAATATTAAAAAAATATTTATATATAATAAGTATCTAATAGAGAAATACACTATTATCAAATTATGGCAATAAATCTAAAAAACAGCATAAGTTTTAAAAATAATATTAGAATAATATTCTCATGTTGCCTCGGGATATATATATATATATTATTTTATTTTTTATAAAATAATTTTAATTATTTAGTTATATAAAATAAATATTTAAAATACATTATAACAGTTAAGAGCAAACTCGAATAACAAATAAAATATGCAAAAAATAAAAATAGTGTTTAAAAAATTATAAAATAATTATGCTATTTACTTATTTGCACTAAATTGATAATGTATTATAACAATTATACTAATAATTTATTTATTTACATTCAAATAATAATATCTTGCTATTAATTTCTGAATTATTTTTTTCTCATTTTAAAAAATATTAATAACTTTTTATATTATTTATAAAATAATTAAAATATGTATATCTCCAAAATAATTCGAGGATGTTATTTTAGTATAAATTAAAATTAATAATAAAAAAATAATATTTTATATTAAATGTAAAAGATTTTTATTTTTTAATATATATTCTAATATTTATAAGAGAAGCAAAATTATTATAAATAATCACTGATATTGTTTTTCTTTTAAATATTAAAATTTAATTAAAATTAATAATAGAGATTAATTTTTTATGTTAAATATAAAAAATTTTAATTTTGTAATATATATATATATGATTATATATATATATGTATGTATATGTATGAGGGCAAAATAAGTATATAAATAAGGGCAAATTGAGTATATTTTTTTTTGCCAGAAAATGAGTATACATATAAAGACAAAATGAATAAAAAAAAAGCAAAATCATTATTTATGAATGGTCATTTTTTTTATCAATTTCTTTTTTTTTGAATAAAGAAACATCAATCATTAATCAGAAAAAAACTGAATACAATAAGGAATGCCCTCCCAAACTTGAAAGCTAGCATAGTTTTTTATCAATTTATGTTCGATAATTTTGATTATCATAATATGATATATTTTTAATTTAAAATACAATTAAATTTTATATTTTAAGTTATATTCAAAGAATTCATTTGTAAATGAATTAAATAAGTCAAATACTGAAGCAGTTATCAGTTCACCGATTACCACTCACACGCGATAGCTTTAGCTCCGATGATCCCTCGCTAATCTTTATTCCTTTTGCATTTACTGGCTGGTTAGTCGTTTTTGCTGATTATTTTCACTTCACCTAAGGCGTGTTTGTGAGCACTTCAATATATCTTTTCATGATTTAATATAATATGGTTTAAGAGCAAATCATGTTTGAAAGGATTTCAATCTTATATTCTATGATTTAATATGATTTGACATGGTGTGATAATGATGTTTTTTTCTATTTTTTTAAATTATTAATTTGGTGTGATGATATGGTTTAATTTTTTTATATTAAAATTACCTCAATTAAATTTTAAAAATCTTAAAAAAACCCATCATAATTTATATCTCCTCAAATAAATTTTATTTATATTTTTTTATTTTTTAATGATATAATCACTTAAATTTATTATAATATTAATTTTTTTAATTTATTATAATATTTAATTTATTATTGCATTTAATTAATTTTATTATTATTATTACAAATAAAATATATATTTATTAAAATTTTTTTATTAATTTTTTAAATATATTTAATTAGTCTTATAATTCAATTAGCCTTATAATTTACATATTAAAAAAATTATTTTAATATAAATATATATAAAATAATAAATTAATATTAAAATATATTTTAATCATTTTATCTATTTAAATTAATCTATATTAATAAATATTATATTATTTTTTAAAATATAATATATTATTAATATAATATTATACGATACCATATTTTACTGAAAATATAAAACCATATATTATTAAATGAAAATACACCTAAACATTTTCCCCTAATTTTTCACTATAATCCTTTAGGGTTTCAATGTGCTTGCCTGCAACGCCATTTCTGGGTTTCCAAAGTTTTTTTTCTTGCAAAAATTGGAGAATGACGACTTGCTGGTGTCGTTCTTTTTCTTTTTTCTTTTTAATCTGGAAACATTAACAAAAACCCTCATCTGCCAACATTCATTTTCTTTCTCTCGAGCTCTATCTCTGTTCTTACGTCGTGAAATCCAAATGTGTTCTTGAATGTCGTGTTTTGTTTTTTTAAGGTATTTTTCTTCCAAAATGGCCAATAATTTGGTAAGAAACCTAATTTCTCAGATACAAAAACGTTTGTTGAACACGTCTGCAAGAGTCATTCCCAATTCTGCATTACCCACATCCCCTTCTACTCTCTCATCATCATATACAGTTCAATTCCTTGTGAAATCTTGTGGGCTTCCATTACAATCAGCTATTTCTACCTTACGGAACTTTCAGCTCGACGAGAAGAACTCACGTAGGCATCAATCTGTACTGGAGGTTTTGAAATCTTATGGTTTCAGCAATGCCCAGATTGTCAAATTAATCGGAAAGTGGCCTGCATTCCTTAATTGCAGAGTAGAAAACAATATACAACCCAAGTTGAGTACTTGAAGGAAAATGGCTTTGTCGGTGAGCTTCTGCCTAAGCTTATTGTGACAAATCCACAAATTTTAAGAAGGGCTTTGGATTCTCATATCAAACCTTCTTTTGATTTCTTGAGGTCGGTTATTAGTAGTAGAGATAGAATTTTAACTGCTATTAACCGTTTCTCTCGGTTGTTGTCCTATGGTTTGAAGGGTGCAATGCGACAAAATATTGATTTCATGATTGAAGAGGGAATCCCTCCTGATAGAATAGAGTATTTTATTCTGTTGCAACCAAGAGCTATAATGCAAGGGCATGATAGGATGGTTTATGCAGTGAATGCAGTTAAGAATATTGGCGTAGAACCAACTTCTGGTATGTTTATCCATACTCTTAGAGTGATGTTATCGATGAGCGAAGTGACTTGGAAGAAGAAAATTGAGCTAATGAAGAGTATGGGGTGGAGCGAAGAAGAGATTTTGTTGGCTTTTAAGAAATATCCATTTTATTTGTCTTGTTCAGAGGAGAAACTCAAGAGTACGATGGATTTCTACTTGAACACTATGAAGTTGGAACTGCATATTATAATTGCATGTCCCAAGTTGCTTATGTATGCAGTTGATACAAGGGTTCGGCCTCGGTATAATGTTTTGAAGGTTTTAGAGTCAAAAAAACTGATTAGCAGGTACAGGAAGTTAGTGAGGTTGATAACAATGTCTGAGATGAATTTCCACAAGAATTTTGTTCTCAAGTACTCAGATGTGGTAAGCGGTTTATTAGAGATGTATCTTGCTGCCAGAAACACCAAAAATGATGGATATTGAAAGCAAAGAAGTAAATTTGTATCTTCAAATGCAAAATAAGTTAGAAATTAGTGCTTTATATTTAACTTGATGAATTAGAGCTAGTTGGGATATTTGCATGTTCCAATATATTCCAATGCAGTTGCTACTATAACTTCATCCCATATCATTTTGGATATTGGTGTTTCATGGTATTGTTGTTCCAAGATCATTCCTATGGTTCTTCATTACTTTTCCTTCCTTCTTTTGATACATGATCGAGTCAATTTCTTTCAGTTTGTTTGAATATTGAAGTGGCTACTTAACCATCTGAAATTCTCAGAGTTGTCATATTCTGATGTCAGAAAACATTATTCTTTTATTACAATGCGTTTATTTCATGGTGATTTTGCTTGGTTCTTATGACGCCTTTGGAAGTATTGCCTAACTTTTGACCTCCCTGTTACAGATTTTCTATACTCTGATAAAATATGTCAAACAATTACAAAGCAGAATGTCCAATGTGAATTGGATATCATTTTACAGGAAAAAGCTTCACTATAAAGCAAACATTATGTTTCTAATTTGTTCACTAATACGAGAGAAAAAAAAAAGCATGAGAATAAGAAAATATAGAAATTTAGCAAAGATCCCAGTCTCATATTTACTTGGGAAAAGAAATTCTGCATCTTCATATATGCTTGGTAAGCTCCACAACAGCTGAAGTTATGTGTCCGTCTGTTGTCTTCAGGGCTTTCTAACTTGGGGACTCCTACTGACCAGGTTCGCAGACTTTTGAATTACTGTGGTTTCATGGAAGCATTGAAAGTGGGATTATACATGTCAGAACATTTCGTTGTATATCTTTGCAACAGGGATGCCAATAGATCGGGTTGGTCAGATTTTAGGAGTTTATCAACTCGACGACTATTAATCGATTGAAAATTTTTATTTTTAAAAATCGATTATTATTAGTCGGTTCGGTCGATTTTTATTGAGTTCAGTTAGTTTTACTTATAAATATATAAATTAAAATCGATTAATTCATTCAGTTTAAACTAACATGATCAACAACAACAACAACAAAGCCTTAGTCCCAAACAAGTTAGGGTCAGCTGCATGGATCCTCAACAAAATAAGCTCAAAAGACACCAAAAAAGATACTCCAGCCTTAGGCCCCTTCCAAGACACAGATTTTATGTCTCCATTTAAGTCTGTCATTAATCAAATCCGCATCAAGATCTAAAGCACGTAAGTCTCTTGCTATCACCTCCTTCCACACAGTTCTAGGTCTTTCACGACCTCTAGCCCCCTCAATCAACAAATTCTCACACTTACGAACCGCAGCATTAGGAGGTCTTCTTAAAACATGCCCATACCATCTAAGTCTTCCTTCCCTCACCTTATCTCCGACATCCGCTACTTGGACTTTTTGTCGAATATGAACATTCTTAATTTTGTCCAGTCTGGTATGTCCACACATCCATCTTAGCATCCTCATTTCTGCCACACTCATCTTATGCAAATGTTGTCCCGTTGGTGCCCAACACTCACTACCATAGAGCATCGCAGGTCTAACAACCTTCCTATAGAATTTACCTTTCACTTTCAGAGGTATTTTCTTATCACATAGAACCCCAGTCGCACCCTTCCACTTCAACCACCCTACCTGTATTCTGTGCGCCACATCTTCATCTATACGGCCATCATTCTGGAACACCGAACCCAAATATTTGAACTGCTTGGTTTTAGGAACCAAAACTCCATCCAACTTAACCTCATGTACCTGCTTCTTCCTTAGACTGAACTCACAGTGCATATATTCCGTTTTACTCCTACTTAACTTAAAACCCTTGCCCTCGAGGGTTTTTCTCCACACTTCCAACTTACGGTTTACACCAGCACTAGTCTCATCAATTAAAATAATGTCATCAGCAAACAACATACACCAAGGAACATCGTCTTGTATGCTTCTAGTTAGCTCATCCATAACCAGGGTAAATAAATATGGACTCATGGCCGAACCTTAATGCAATCCGGTAGTAATGGGGAAAGCCTCAGAGTCTCCATCAGGTGTTTTCACACTAGCGGATGCATTCTCATACATGTCCTTGATGATGTTGATATATTTGCCGCTGACTCCTTTCCTCTTCAAAACCCACCATAACACTTCTCTTGGTACTCTATCATAGGCTTTCTCCAAGTCAATAAATACCATGTGGAGATCTTTCTTCTTCTCTTGATACAATTCCATTAGTCTTCTTAGAAGGAAAATAGCCTCCATGGTAGATCTCCCTGGCATAAACCCAAACTGATTCTTCGAAACTCTTGTAAGCTTCCTCAATCTGTGTTCAATAATCCTTTCCCATAATTTCATAGTATGACTCATAAGTTTGATACCTCGATAATTTGTACAGCATTGAATGTCTCCCTTATTTTTATATATGGGTACCAGGATACTCTTCCTCCAGGCATTCGGCATCTTACGTCCTTTCACAATAGCATTGAAGAGTTTAGTTAACCAGAAAACTCCTACCTCTCTAAGGTTCTTCCAAACCTCTATAGGAATACCATCCGGGCCACAAGCTTTACCAACTTTCATATACTTCAAGGCTTCTCTTACTTCACTATGCAAGATCCTCCTAGACCAGCTGATATAACCATTTGTTGCATGAAGACCTTGAAAATCTTGTTCATGTTCAGGGTTGAATAACTGCTCAAAATAAGCTTTCCACCTCTCCTTAATCTCAACATCTCCTGTCAACACCCGTTAATCTTCGTCCTTTATACATTTGACTTGGCTTAAATCTCTGCTTTTCCTTTCTCTCATCCTTGCAATCTTATAAATGCACATTTCTCCCTCTTTAGTACCTAACTTTTGATAAATCCCTTCTAAGGCTCTGCCACGAGCTACACTAACAGCATTCTTTGCCTATTTCTTAGCCCTCTTATATTCCTCAAAGGCTTCGCTATTAACCGCATTCGGTAACTTTTTATACCATTCCCTCTTAGCCTTAATAGCCTTTTGAACATCCACATCCCACCACCATGCATCGTGCGGTCGAGGCCCTGCCCCTTTAAACTAACATGATCGATTAGGTTAATTTGAACAATTTTGCTCAGCCTTGCTTTGCAAGGTCTTTGGATTGAAAAAAGGGATTGCTATCTGTTTGGAAGTGGCAAGTAAAAAAAAAAAAAAAAACCACATCGGAAAAAAAGTTGCATAAATAGAGTTGGTCCAAAGACAATGTGCCTAATTTATTTTGCAGCCCAATTCAAGAAGCAATTCTACTGCGAAAAAATTATACTTTATAATATATTTTAATTTTTTTTTAAATATTTCATATTTTTTATATATCTTTGATATATTAAATATATACTTAATATATACCTTTAAAAATATAATATATTTTTAATATACTAAATATATATTAAAGATATATCTCTCAAAAAAAAGGTATTTTTGAAATTGAAAGTTGAAAAAAGGGTATTTTTGAAATTAAAATTAAAAATGAAATATTTTTAAAAATATTTTTATTTTTAGGATATTTTTGAAAAAATTCCTTCTGCTGTTCCAGGAAGCTCAACACTCTTAAAAATTTATTTTAAAAAGCCCAGTTTCTATTCTAAGTTTATGACCCAAATTCCTTTTTCCTTTTTAATTCTTGCTTAATTTAGTTCCACATAAAATTTTATGAAAGGACTTTCACATAAGGCTACAGATTTAATTTTTGTAAACAATAATTGTATAAAAATTCATAACGATAGATGTAATTATATAATTACTTTTAAATTTAAATCAGGTTTCAGGTTTAAATTTATTATTCACTTGTTGTAATAATTAAATAAATCACTTTTGAATGATAAAATTTTTAAAAAATATGTAAATATACTTGTAAATATACTCCTTAAATTTTTGTGAAATTATATATTGATTCTTAAAAATGTTTTGGACTCAATTGTATACCAAGTATCGAAGTGATTAACCCCTGTCTAATGAAACAAATTTTAAAAAAAAAAATACCTTGGCAAATCTTAAAAATAAATTTTAAAAAAAAATGATAAAACTACTGACATTATATATGTAATATATTCCTCCGTTCTACTAAAATTGATAATTTTGAAGAAAAAGAAAATTTCTCATTAAAAGAAAATTTCTCATTAAAATTATCACTTCAAAAATTATAAAAATTAAAATTTTTTTCCATATATTCTTATTATTAATAAGTTAATTAATAAAATGAGAATGTAATAATCTTAATATTAATAAATTAATGAAATATATTTTAAAAGGTCGGTCTTTAATTAACTGACCAAATAAACATTTAACCTTTTAAATATATTTTTGTTGACTAAATTAATCAATTTTAGTTTCTAATTAGTTTAGTTAATTGATTAGATCGGTTCCATCGATTTAGTTAATCACTCTTTTTAATAAAATTACTTCTTTGTTTTACAATAAAAAATTATATTTGCAATAAAAATTAATATAATTGAAGATTTAAATAAAAATTAATAAAGAATTAAACAAAATTAACTATATTTTGAAAAATTATATTTGTAATAAAAAAATAATATAATTGAAGAATTAAATAAAAATTAATGAAGAATTAATCAAAATTAACTTTATTTTAAAATAAAAAAATTATATTTGCAATAAAAAATTCGTATAATTGAAGAATTAAATAAAAATTAATAAAGAATTAAAAAAATTATTTTTTTAACTTTTAATTAATGATTAATTGGCCAAACTGAACCACTTAGGCTATCTCTAATCCAAACTTTATTTTAGAGCAACTTTAACACTAAAAATAAAATAAATAATATATTTTTTTACTATTTACATCTCTAACACATTTTTACTATTTTTAACTTTACGAAGTATATTCTTTTTATTACAGAAAATATTTTTTATATTTTTCTTTATGAAATTGATTATGATATTTTTTAACTATTTGATTGTGAATAATTTAAAATAATTTAATTTGTAAAAATTAATTTAAAATAATTATTTAATAAATTTTATTTAATATCTAAATAAAATATGATTTTTAGAAATCCTTTATATTTTTCAAAGATAAGTAGACATATAAATATATATATTTAGATTAATTTTTTTTAATTACCATACTCCTCCCATAAATAATTAATTAATGTATTTTGAAATACGTAATGAGCTCATTTACCCTTATTTTGAATTCTTCTGCGGGCGAAACGCCCACGGGCCCGCGCGAATATTTTTTCGTCGCCGATTTTTTCGACTCTGATTTTTATTTTTATTTTTATTTTTTGACTTTTATTTATTTATTTTTATTTTTATTAATAAAAATTAGATAATAAAGTAAAAATTATTTAATTAAAATTATTTTGGACCAATTAGACAACAAAAATCATTGATTTTTCTGGAAGTTGGGACAGATTCTTACCACTTATGGAATTTGCTTACAACAACAGTCATCAATCCAGTATTGGAATGGTACCATTTGAGGCATTGTATGGTAGAAGATGCAGAACACCTTTATATTGGAATGAAATCGGAGAGGGCAAGTTAATTGGTCCTGATTTGGTTAAAGAAACAGAAGAGAAAGTAAAGATGATTCGGGATAGGTTGAAAGCAGCTTCAGATCGGCAGAAATCTTATTCAGATTTGAAGAGGAGAGATATTGAGTATAATGTGGGAGATAAAGTATTTTTGAAAGTGTCTCCTTGGAAAAAGATATTGAGATTTGGCCGAAAAGGGAAACTGAGTCCTCGTTTTATTGGACCTTACGAGGTATTGGAAAGAATTGGGCCAGTTGCTTATCAGCTTGCTTTGCCGCCTGAGTTGGATAAAATCCATAATGTCTTCCATGTTTCTATGTTGCGGAGGTACATATCAGATCAATCTCATGTCTTGTCTGTTGAATCTATTGAGGTGAGTTCGGATCTGACTTTTGAAGAAGAACCAGTGGCTATTTTAGCATATGGGATGAAAAAATTGAGACATAAGAAAGTACCAATTGTAAAGGTTCTTTGGAAGAATCATGGTAGAGAAGAATCAACTTGGGAGAATGAGCAAGCGATGTTAGACCAATATCCTCAACTTTTTCAGACTTGATATCAGGTAATTTCGAGGACGAAATTTCTTTTAGAGGGGGAGAATTGTAATATCCCAAAATGTACCCTAGAAGTTTTGGTATTATTGTTATAATTGGATTTTATGTATATGTTTCTTTGGTAAGAGAAAAGAATTATATAGAGAATGTATATGTTGTGTATATGAAAATATATATAACATATACACAAGTCAAAGTCAAAGAAGGTTAGTGGAAGAAGATATTTAGTTATTTTAAATTAATTAAGTTAATTAGTGGAAATGGGAAATTAAATGAATGGAAGAGATTAATTTGGATTATTTTAATATTATAATTGCTTGGATGAGAGGGTTTTAAGGAAAAGTTTGACTTTGATTTCTTTGGTTTCTTTCTTTCTCTCTTTCTTCATCGTGGTTCTCTTTCCTTTTCTTTCTTTTTCCTTTTGTTGTCCGACCATCAAAGAAGCAAGAGAGCAAGAAGAGTTTTGATCTTCCAAGTTTAAGATTGAAGGAAGTTTTCAAGAGATCAAATTGGAGATTTAAGAGTTTCCTCATTCTTGGTAAGTCTTTCCACTTGATTCTTTGATTTGTTTGGGTTTGTGAGTTGAAGTTGTGTTTGAGAATGTGTTTGTTTGATTTTGGGTGTGTTTAAGAGTGTTTGGTTCTATTGATTTTTGGATTTTGGGGTTGGATGGAAGGAAAGAGTAAGTTTGTTGGTCTAGAAGTGTTGTGGTTGTGTTTAGGGTGGTGATGATATTTTGGATTGTGTTTGATGTATATTTTGGGTTGTTTTGTTATTTTTGCTAGTTTGATATGGTTTTGGGTATGTTTGGGCTAAGTTGGTTTGAAGTGGATGATGGTGGTAAGAATAAAAATGTTGGTTGTGAGGTTGTTGTGGCCGGAATCTGGGTTTTTGGCCTGACACGCCCACGAGCACGTCCAGGTCTTTAGCCGTGTCAATTGTTCTGTGTGGCAGTAGGTTTGACACGGCCAATAACACGCCCGTGTTATTGAACGTGTCATAGCCACTGTGTTATTGGGGAATTGACACGGCCATGAGCACGCTCATGTTGTTGGACGTGTCAATATTTCTGAGAGACAGAATGTATTACACGCCCAGTGACACGCCCGTGGTTCTGAGTGTGTCAATGCTTCTGTATTGTAGAGTTAGGGCACGGTCAGGGACACGCCCGTGTGGTTGAGCGTGTCATGTTTAGAGTTTGCCCTAGTTGGTTCTTAGCCTTATGATCTCATGTAGGTTTCATCATTCTCTTGGAATAGGTTGTGAAGAAGGTGATTTGCCATAATTTAAGAAGTGAAGGATTTTTGGAAGAGGAAGTCAATAGAGTTGTGTGAGTTGTTTTGAGGTAAGTACAAACCTTGCATTATTGCATACATTCATGTGATTTTGGAACTTATACATTTGAGTATGAATGTACTAAGGAATCTTATTGCATTGTTGATATATATAAATAATGTTATGTTTTATACAATGTGAACTTTGTGAAATGCAATATGATGTATGTATATTGATTATGAGTATTTGAATATGAATTGAAATAGAATGAAATGTGAAGCCATTGTGGTTGGCTATGATATTGTAAATGATGTTGAAGACATGAATTGAGAAAGAGAATGGTAAAGAGGTAAATGAATTGATTGTATGCCTAATATGTTATTCAATTTTCAGAGTGCTGGGTTTGGTGGCATGCCTATGAAAGGTAACAGTCTTGCCGGGTTGAGGATCTCTTCAAATTGAGTTCAAGAGACTGGGTCTGTTACACTATGTGAATTATTGATATGAAATATATGAAAAGTAACAGTCTTGCCGGGTTGAGGATCTTCTCGATTTCAATCGGGTTGATGGTCCAAGAGACTGGGTCTGTTACTAGTAACAGTCTTGCCGGGTTGAGGATCTCCTCAAGCTTGTTGAGTTGATGGTCCAAGAGACTGGGTCTGTTACACTATCCATGGATAGAGATATGAGATATATTGCCTACGGGCTTGATCATTGTGATTATTGACCAAAGCAGTAACTCTGAACTTTGAATATCATATTAAATACTTGTTGGGCCCATGTGTGTCTATGTTATTATTATTGAATGTATGACATTGATATTGATATTGCATAATATCATTATGGTTTGTACCACTAAGCCGTTGGCTTAGCGCGATTGTGATTTATCGCGCAGGTGATAGGGTTGAGACGGAAGATTCCTCTAGACCTAGTTGAGTTTATGCTTGAAGAGTTGGCCTAGAGCTTAAAGATCAGAGAGTCAAGCTGCCAATCATGTATATATTTCATGTTTTGTAAATTTTGATTTTTAATGTATTTGTTATAATTTCCGCTGTGTATTAATAAACGTTTTTATCTATTATGTTTTATGAATTTCTTCTAAACCTTTGATATTTGTTTTAGTTCTTTTCGAGTTATGACTTGTGTATTTTATAAACTGTTTCATTTTTTATATTCAGTATACGTATATTACGATCGTATAAGCATGCTGTGTACGTATACGGGGTATAGGGGTGTTACAATTATTTTGGTATCAGAGCCTAGGTTTGAGATTCTCAACTTAGGTTAATTGTAAGAAAAAGAGTATTTTGATTTTAAAAAGTGGGTTTTTGAATAAAATACATGTTTGGTATTGGCAGTCTCTGATCTTTAATGAGGTGTATTCTATTGTGTTTACAGATATAGATTGTAATGGATTCTCATTCACGTCAGTCTGTTGAGGGTAGTGCGGAGAGTTTAGCTCCTGAAGAGAGTAGAGATGGAGCTAGAGTGGATAGAGCTGGAGAGGTACCTGTTTCTGTGTCTGGGAGACCAGCTGGTGAGGAGGCTCCGCTGGGTTGGCTTAGACATGTGATAGAATTGTTTAGGCAAGCCCCAATACAACTGCCACCACCCCCATAGTCATTGGTACCAGTGAGACATTACGATAAATTAAGAAAGTATGGAGCAGAAGATTTTCTGGGTACTATTGATCCAGCAGTAGCTGAGCAATGGTTAGATAGAATACAGAGGATATTCATTCAGTTGCAAGCCACTCCAGAAGAAAAATTTGATTATGCTAGATCACTGTTACAGAAGGATGCATATGATTGGTGGAAAACAGTTCCTCATGCCATGGATGATCCACCTACATTGTCCTACAGTGATTTTCTACGGGAGTTTGAGCTGAAATATACTCCGAGGGAATATAAAGATGTGAAAAAGATGGAGTTTCTGAATTTGAAGCAAGACAGCCGGACTGTAACAGAATATGAGGTCGAGTTCATCCGGTTGAGTCACTATACTGGGAGAATTATTTCAGACGAGATAGACCGGTGCAGAAGATTTGAGGAGGGATTGAGGCCCTCTATCATGTGTCTTGTGGCTGGTTCTAGATACCAAGATTTTTCCCAGCTTGTTGCAGCAGCTAGGAGTGTGGAGAGAGCTCAGGGTATTGCAGCAGCTGCGACCGAGGAGGAGACCAGTGTTAGGAGACCCCAGTTTGAGGCAAGGTCTTCATCTGTGAAGAGAGGTAGAGGAAATTTTGTTCCCAGGATCAGTAGGAATCAGAGGCAGGCTGGTAGGTCAGTTCAGTTTCAGAGACAGAGATCGAGACCTACAGTTTCAGTAGCGAGTGCTCCGACTCCAGTAGTTCGGAGATATACTCTACCTATATCTGCTCAGTGTGGGGGTTCTCATAGAGGTGTTTGTTGGAAGAATAGTGGACCAGCTGTATGCTTCAGATGTGGATCTCCTGATCATTTTATTAGAGAGTGTCCTGAGATGCAGGAGCAGAGGCCGGCAGATTCTGAAGTTTCTCGACCTAGTGTCAGAGGTGGTCGAGGGGGCAGAGGTTTCAGCAGAGGGGGTAGACCTGGAGTTAGTAAGAGAGGAGGATCTCCATCCAAGGTTAGTAGGCCAGATGAGGCTGGGCCTTCTCAACGAGTATATGTGATGCAAAGACAACCAGATGCTTCAGCAGTCATCGCGGGTACTTTCTCTTTATTTGGCATTCCAGTTCTTGCTTTGATTAATCCAGGATCTACTCATTCATATATAAGTGCATCCATATTTCCTGTGTCTGAATTGCATTTTGAGTCCCTAGAATTTGATGTTTTGGTGACAAATCCTTTAGGGCATAGTGTGATTGTTAGCAAGGTGCACCGAGATAGTGCAGTTGTGGTGCAAGGTGAGGAGTTTCGTGGAGATTTGATTGAAATGCCTTTTAAAGAATATGATTTGATTTTGGGCATGGATTGGTTGTCTAGACATAGAGCTGTGGTAGATTGTCAACAAAAGTGTGTTACTTTGAGAACTAATGATGGTAGATTTGTGTTGGTATCTAGTGAGCAGAAACAGCTTGCATCCTTGTTTGTATCAGCTGTAACCGCTAGAAGATTGATTAGAAAAGGGTGTGACGCTTATCTTTCTCATGTCGTGGATACTAGAGTAGTAGGTTCTCAACTTGATATTATAACCACAGTTGTAGATTTTCCAGATGTGTTTCCAGAGGAGTTGCCAGGGTTGCCCCCTGAGAGAGAGGTTGAGTTTGGTATCGATTTGTTGCCTAGTACCACTCCCATCTCTATCACTCCTTATCGCATGACACCTGCTGAATTGAGAGAGTTGAAAGTGGAGTTACAAATGTTGTTGGATAAAGGGTTTATTCGCCCCAGTATTTCTTCTTGGGGAGCTCCTGTGTTGTTTGTGAAGAAGAAAGATGGTACCATGAGGTTATGCATTGATTATAGGCAATTGAACAAAGTGACTATTAAGAATAAATACCCTTTGCCTAGGATTGATGATCTCTTTGATCAATTAAAGGGAGCAGCAGTGTTTTCCAAGATTGATTTGAGATCTGGATACCATCAATTGAAGGTTAGAGCTGAAGATGTTTCTAAGACAGCTTTCCGCACCAGGTATGGGCATTATGAGTTTTTAGTAATGCCTTTTGGGTTGACGAATGCACCTGCAGTTTTTATGGATTTGATGAATAGGGTATTTAGGCCCTATTTGGATCAGTTTGTGGTAGTTTTTATCGATGATATTTTGGTGTATTCGTGTAATGAAGAGGAGCATGACAAGCATTTGTGGATTGTATTGCAGATCTTGAGAGAGAAGCAATTGTATGCTAAGCTGTCGAAGTGTGAGTTTTGGCTTGATCAAGTGACTTTTCTCGGTCATATAGTTTCAGCAGATGGTATTAGAGTTGATCCGAGTAAAGTTGAGGCTATTATGAATTGGAGTCCACCCAAATCTGTGACCGAAGTTAGAAGTTTTCTGGGTTTAGCAGGCTATTATCGACGCTTTGTGAAAGGATTTTCTTTGATAGCTACTCCACTTCCCAGATTACTTCAAAAGGGAGTTAGATTTGTGTGGACAGATCAGTGTCAGGCTAGCTTTGAACAGTTAAAAGAGATGTTAACTCAAGCACCTGTTCTTACTTTACCTGTAGAAAATAAACCATATGTGATTTACAGTGATGCTTCACATAATGGTTTAGGATGTGTATTGATGCAAGAGGGTAAAGTCATAGCTTGTGCTTCTCGACAGTTGAAGCCGCATGAGCTCAATTATCCAACCCATGATTTGGAGTTAGCAGCCATAGTGTTTGCTTTGAAGATTTGGCGACATTATTTATATGGGGAGAAATGTTTTATTTATACGGATCATAAAAGTTTGAAATATTTGGGGGTTCAGAGAGAGCTCGATCTTCGGCGGAGACGATGGTTGGAGTTGATTAAAGACTACGACTGTTTGATTGATTATCATCCTGGTAAGGCAAATGTTGTTGCTGACGCCTTGAGTCGGAAGTCTTTGGCAGGTTTAGCTGTTTACTCACTCTCGTTGCTTGTTGAGTTGAGAGTGTTACATGCTAGTTTTGAAGTATGTGATGATGGTGCATTATTGGTTCAGCTGCAGTTAAGACCAGTATTGTTAGATCAGATAAAGGAGGCCCAATTGGTGGATGAGAAAATTCAGAAGATTGTATCAGATTGCCAAAATGGAGAGAGCCGAAATTTTCATGTGAAAAATGATGGTAGTCTTTGGTTCAAGAATAGATTGTGTGTTTCTGATGATGATAGTTTGAAAAGGATCATTTTGGAAGAAGCACATCAATCAGTGTTTGCTATGCATCCGGGAAGTACAAAGATGTACCATGATTTAAGACAGCATTATTGGTGGTCTGGTATGAAGAGAAATATAGCAGAATTTGTGTCCAAATATCTCACTTGTCAGAAGGTAAAAGCGGAGCATCAAGTTCCAACAGGGTTGCTTCAACCTTTAACAGTGCCTGAATGAAAATGGGAAAGGGTGACAATGGATTTTGTTTCTGGTTTGCCATTAACTCAGAGGAAACATGATGCTATTTGGGTGATTATTGATAGATTGACAAAGACAGCTCATTTTCTTCCTGTTCGGATGGATTATTCTCTTGAGAAGTTGGCTGAGCTGTATATCCATGAGATTGTGAAGTTGCATGGAGTCCCAATTTCTTTAGTGTCGGATCGAGATCCCCGGTTCACTTCGAGGTTCTGGAAGAGTTTACATGGGGCTTTGGGTTCTCGATTGCATTTTAGCACTGCTTTTCATCCGTAGACAGATGGGCAGTCAGAGAGAGTGATACAGATTATCGAGGATATGTTAAGAAGCTGTATCATTGATTTTTCTGGAAGTTGGGACAGATTCTTACCACTTATGGAATTTGCTTACAACAACAGTCATCAATCCAGTATTGGAATGGTACCATTTGAGGCATTGTATGGTAGAAGATGCAGAACACCTTTATATTGGAATGAAATCGGAGAGGGCAAGTTAATTGGTCCTGATTTGGTTAAAGAAACAGAAGAGAAAGTAAAGATGATTCGGGATAGGTTGAAAGCAGCTTCAGATCGGCAGAAATCTTATTCAGATTTGAAGAGGAGAGATATTGAGTATAATGTGGGAGATAAAGTATTTTTGAAAGTGTCTCCTTGGAAAAAGATATTGAGATTTGGCCGAAAAGGGAAACTGAGTCCTCGTTTTATTGGACCTTACGAGGTATTGGAAAGAATTGGGCCAGTTGCTTATCAGCTTGCTTTGCCGCCTGAGTTGGATAAAATCCATAATGTCTTCCATGTTTCTATGTTGCGGAGGTACATATCAGATCAATCTCATGTCTTGTCTGTTGAATCTATTGAGGTGAGTTCGGATCTGACTTTTGAAGAAGAACCAGTGGCTATTTTAGCATATGGGATGAAAAAATTGAGACATAAGAAAGTACCAATTGTAAAGGTTCTTTGGAAGAATCATGGTAGAGAAGAATCAACTTGGGAGAATGAGCAAGCGATGTTAGACCAATATCCTCAACTTTTTCAGACTTGATATCAGGTAATTTCGAGGACGAAATTTCTTTTAGAGGGGGAGAATTGTAATATCCCAAAATGTACCCTAGAAGTTTTGGTATTATTGTTATAATTGGATTTTATGTATATGTTTCTTTGGTAAGAGAAAAGAATTATATAGAGAATGTATATGTTGTGTATATGAAAATATATATAACATATACACAAGTCAAAGTCAAAGAAGGTTAGTGGAAGAAGATATTTAGTTATTTTAAATTAATTAAGTTAATTAGTGGAAATGGGAAATTAAATGAATGGAAGAGATTAATTTGGATTATTTTAATATTATAATTGCTTGGATGAGAGGGTTTTAAGGAAAAGTTTGACTTTGATTTCTTTGGTTTCTTTCTTTCTCTCTTTCTTCATCGTGGTTCTCTTTCCTTTTCTTTCTTTTTCCTTTTGTTGTCCGACCATCAAAGAAGCAAGAGAGCAAGAAGAGTTTTGATCTTCCAAGTTTAAGATTGAAGGAAGTTTTCAAGAGATCAAATTGGAGATTTAAGAGTTTCCTCATTCTTGGTAAGTCTTTCCACTTGATTCTTTGATTTGTTTGGGTTTGTGAGTTGAAGTTGTGTTTGAGAATGTGTTTGTTTGATTTTGGGTGTGTTTAAGAGTGTTTGGTTCTATTGATTTTTGGATTTTGGGGTTGGATGGAAGGAAAGAGTAAGTTTGTTGGTCTAGAAGTGTTGTGGTTGTGTTTAGGGTGGTGATGATATTTTGGATTGTGTTTGATGTATATTTTGGGTTGTTTTGTTATTTTTGCTAGTTTGATATGGTTTTGGGTATGTTTGGGCTAAGTTGGTTTGAAGTGGATGATGGTGGTAAGAATAAAAATGTTGGTTGTGAGGTTGTTGTGGCCGGAATCTGGGTTTTTGGCCTGACACGCCCACGAGCACGTCCAGGTCTTTAGCCGTGTCAATTGTTCTGTGTGGCAGTAGGTTTGACACGGCCAATAACACGCCCGTGTTATTGAACGTGTCATAGCCACTGTGTTATTGGGGAATTGACACGGCCATGAGCACGCTCATGTTGTTGGACGTGTCAATATTTCTGAGAGACAGAATGTATTACACGCCCAGTGACACGCCCGTGGTTCTGAGTGTGTCAATGCTTCTGTATTGTAGAGTTAGGGCACGGTCAGGGACACGCCCGTGTGGTTGAGCGTGTCATGTTTAGAGTTTGCCCTAGTTGGTTCTTAGCCTTATGATCTCATGTAGGTTTCATCATTCTCTTGGAATAGGTTGTGAAGAAGGTGATTTGCCATAATTTAAGAAGTGAAGGATTTTTGGAAGAGGAAGTCAATAGAGTTGTGTGAGTTGTTTTGAGGTAAGTACAAACCTTGCATTATTGCATACATTCATGTGATTTTGGAACTTATACATTTGAGTATGAATGTACTAAGGAATCTTATTGCATTGTTGATATATATAAATAATGTTATGTTTTATACAATGTGAACTTTGTGAAATGCAATATGATGTATGTATATTGATTATGAGTATTTGAATATGAATTGAAATAGAATGAAATGTGAAGCCATTGTGGTTGGCTATGATATTGTAAATGATGTTGAAGACATGAATTGAGAAAGAGAATGGTAAAGAGGTAAATGAATTGATTGTATGCCTAATATGTTATTCAATTTTCAGAGTGCTGGGTTTGGTGGCATGCCTATGAAAGGTAACAGTCTTGCCGGGTTGAGGATCTCTTCAAATTGAGTTCAAGAGACTGGGTCTGTTACACTATGTGAATTATTGATATGAAATATATGAAAAGTAACAGTCTTGCCGGGTTGAGGATCTCCTCGATTTCAATCGGGTTGATGGTCCAAGAGACTGGGTCTGTTACTAGTAACAGTCTTGCCGGGTTGAGGATCTCCTCAAGCTTGTTGAGTTGATGGTCCAAGAGACTGGGTCTGTTACACTATCCATGGATAGAGATATGAGATATATTGCCTACGGGCTTGATCATTGTGATTATTGACCAAAGCAGTAACTCTGAACTTTGAATATCATATTAAATACTTGTTGGGCCCATGTGTGTCTATGTTATTATTATTGAATGTATGACATTGATATTGACATTGCATAATATCATTATGGTTTGTACCACTAAGCCATTGGCTTAGCGCGATTGTGATTTATTGCGCAGGTGATAGGGTTGAGACGGAAGATTCCTCTAGACCTAGTTGAGTTTATGCTTGAAGAGTTGGCCTAGAGCTTAAAGATCAGAGAGTCAAGCTGCCAATCATGTATATATTTCATGTTTTGTAAATTTTGATTTTTAATGTATTTGTTATAATTTCCGCTGTGTATTAATAAACGTTTTTATCTATTATGTTTTATGAATTTCTTCTAAACCTTTGATATTTGTTTTATTTCTTTTCGAGTTATGACTTGTGTATTTTATAAACTGTGGCATTTTCTATATTCAGTATACGTATATTACGATCGTATAAGCATACTGTGTACGTATACGGGGTATAGGGGTGTTACAGAACTACTGTGGTTTCGTGGAAGCATTAAATGTGGGATACATGTCAGAACATTTCTTTGTATATCTTTTCAAGGTATATGAAGGTCTTTGTATTGAAAAAGGGGATAGCTGTATCTTGGAAGTGGCCGAGTAAAAAAAAAATCCCACATTGAAAAAATATTGGGATCTTTGTAAAAATATAGGTAAAAATAAAAAAAATTTTAAATTTATCATATTTTTAAAATATTTTTAAATTTAATAAAATGTATAATTTTTTTAAAAAAATATTATATTTAAATAATTTATTATGAGTTTATTATGAGTTTATGAATTTATATAATTTATTATGAATTTATAATGAATTTGTTATGTGTTTATTATAAAATAATTAAAATATTTTTTGTGAAAATAAAAAAAATTATAAAAAACGACGGAAAGTGTAATTTTTTAAAAATTATTAGAAGGTAAGTCACATGTAATTGATTTCGTTCTGCAAAGGGGTGTATTTAGTTGAGAAGTCCAGGAAGCAATCCTAATGTATAAGGGAGCTCAACACGGTCTAACAAGCCAAGCCAAGTGCTATTTTAAAAGGTATATTTATATAACTATCTCAAAAAATAATTTTTATTATAAAAATATTAAAAAATTAAAAATATTTATATTTTTATAAAATTTAGTACAAAAATTTAATAATATTTTATTTTTTAATAAAATAAAAGTTTTTTTAAATATATTTTTTCTCAATATAATAAATATTTTACTTTAATTTTTTTAAACTTTATTAATAAATAAAAAAATATAATAAAATAATGAAAATTAATATTTTAAGTTCATCATATAAAAATCATACTTTTTATAAAAAAATTAATTTTAATTATAAAAAATAAATAATACTAAAAATATAAAATATAAAAATACATTAATAAAAAATTATAAAATTTATTTTTAAATAAATTTTACATATTATACACATAAAAAAATAAAAATACATATAATTTTACTATATATATTATGTAAATGCATTATACATGTATTGTAGATGTGTGTATATTATGTTTTTGTTATTAAAATTATGTATATTTTATATAAAATTATTGAATATTGTGTAAATATTGTATAACTATTGTATGAATATTTTGAAAATAAAAAATTAAAAAAATAAATATTAAAAATATTACGTAGATGTGTTTAGATTTATCATAAATATTATAGATGTAATTTATATTATTGGTGTATATTTTATATATGTTGTATATATATTATGTATATGTTTATTTTTTGTGTATATTAAAATTATGACATAATTTTTTTAAATAAAAAATATAAATAAAATAAAATCGTAAAAGAAAGAAAATAAAAATTATGAAAATAAAAAAAATCAACGTCTAAAAATTAAATTTAAAAAAACATTTGAAAGTCATATTTTTGAAAAAAAAAAACACAAGTGGCCTGAAATGCGAGCTACTAAAATCACACATGGCATAAATTTCTCATTTTAAAAGAACTCACATATAGCAAAACATATGAAGTTACAAATTTAATTTTTACAAACAATAATTATATGATAAATGTAATTATATAATCGCTTTTAACTTTAAATGATGTTTAGTTTTATTATTTAGTTATTGTCATGATGAAATAAATTATTTTTATTAATTTGATAATATGATATATTAAGAAGGTGTTTGGTCTAATTTATATAAGTTAATTTATAAATAATTAAAATTTTAAAAAGTTACATATTTATTTTGAGTAATAATAAGTATTTAATATTTTTATAAAAAATAATTTATAAGTATATTTATTATGAAAATAATTAAAAAATATAAAATTATATTAAAAAAAGTATTTATTAAAATAAATAAAAATAATATAATAAATTTTTTTGAAATTATATAATAAATTATTTTATTTATTTTATTTATTTTTTTATTTATAAACTTATTTAATTTATAAAGTTAGAGTTTACAAGCTTTCAAACATTTAAAAGCGAAATTTGCACTTTCTCCCTTTTGAAAATGATAAACTACTGAAATAAACTAAATGCTGGAGTCGTTATTAGTTCATCGATTACCACTCATTATTTTCACTTCGCTTAATTGATTTTGTCCTAATTTTTTTATTATAATTGTTAGGTTTTCAATGTGCTTACCTAAGACTTTATTTCTGGCTTCTTCAGGATTTTTTCACTTGTAGAAATTGGAGAATGATGACTTTCGTGCTTGTGTTGTTCTTTTTTTCTTTTCTTTTCTTAAATCTAAAAACATTAAGCCTATTTTTTGATGGAGGTAAGTTAAAAGGTAGTTTAATTAATGGATAGAATAATTTAAAATTTTCTAATATTTTTAATAAAAGAAATGAGAGTTATAATAGTTATTTTACCTATTAAAACTGTTATTTATTTTCATTTATCTTAATTTTTTAGCAGTTTAGAAAAAAATATTTTAAAGATTTAACAGTAAATTGAGAAAATAAATTTCCTTCCTTTTATTCTTGTTTACTCTACCACTTCTTACTCTAAACCAAAGAGCCAATTTTATTCATTTTTTCTAAGAATGAGCAATGATCAAGTTAGTCGAGATTTTTAACCTTGCCTACTCGCAGTGGCGGAGCTAGAATCGTTGAGAGAGATGGGTTGAAATTGAGGGGGCTGAGGGCTGAGGGAGCTGAGCTGCTGAGGGGGGCTGAAATTGAGGGGGTTGATGGAGCTGAAGGGCTGAGAATTTACATGTCCGGTGGCCGGCAGGAGGGGTCGTCAGCCCCCATCCGACTCCACCTGCCTCCGCCCCTGCCTACTCGACCACCATCGATGCTGCCCACTAAAACCAACCATTAATGAGCAAAAAAAATAGCAAAATTGACTAACCAATGGTCGGGTTGATTGATTGGGTCATAGGTTGGGTCGAAGAAAAAAAAATCTCTGCTATCTACTTTATTTCTTGCTAATACTATACATTTTTTTTATTGTATCCACCTTTAATTTCATTTAATATAATACCCAACTGACTCCACTATCTAATATATATATATATATATATATATATATATATATATGACAATTGTTCCCACTAATTTAACAATTGTGCCCACTACATAATATATTTATTTAAAAAAAAAAGTGTTCACTAATTCATTAAACTTCAATTTGAATCATTGACCTAAATAAAAATTAAATTATTGCACTTATATCAAAATTAATGCACCTGAATAACAAAAATTCAATTTATTTCAATAAAATGCTCATCTTTCTTTCATAATCCAAAGAACATAAAATGCAAATTCTTTCATCGAGCCAATAAAATATATTATTCTTTCTTAATCGGCCACAAGAAGTAATAAGCAATAAGCAATTAATTTACTCATATTTTTCAGATCTATTGACTTGAGCAAAGGGAGAGATGAAGCCTTGTTTTCCACAGGGTACCACGAGTGGCAGTCAATGGCATACGCAAACAATTATTGAATGGGGCTTAATTTTTACAGAAAAATTATGGTGGTCGAACTGTGGTCGGTAGAAATTTTTTTACAAGTGGTATTTGTCGTCTTGTCACTCGTCGTCGCACCCTCACCTATAGTAGCAAAATCAGAAATACATCGAGGGGGCTAAATTTTTAAGAAAAAAATTATAAAAAATTTATAATAAAATTAAATATTTATTATTATAATAGTTCAATAATTAATTTTTACTTTTAGATTAATTATATTTAAAAGATGATAATTCTATTCTATAGCATTGTATATTTTAAAAATGTTGCATAATAGCCTTATTTTTAATTTTTTAAAAAAATATTTTTTTATATAATACACAAAACAGTCGATTATATATATATATATTTTGACAAAAAATTTATAAATTAAAATAAAATTTATTTAAATTCACATATATATAAATTATATATATAATTCACATGTATACATAATTCATATATATAATTCATTTAAATTTAAATATATAAATGAATATATAGATATAAAATTCATATATATATATAAATATATGTGTAAATATATATATACATATATATATATATATTTAAATTTAAATATATAAATAAATATATATAAATTCATAAATAAATATAAAATTTATAAATATATAAATGAATGTGTGTGTATTTTTTTATAAAACATATATATATATATATACACACATATACATTTATGTATATAGATGAAAGAAGGGGGTCCAAGGGGGGGGGGGGGGGGGGAGGGGGGTGTCTGCCGTTGGTGGCAGTAGATGAAGCCATAGGAAGGGAGAAAATATAACACTCTTATACCCATATACATACAATATATACACCCAGTATATGTAAAATAAATATATACGGTACAAAAATGTCACAGTCCGATTTAGTAAAAAAATTTCACTTTTTAAATTTAAAATCTTAAATACTTTAAAATATAATTTTAAAGACAAATAAAATATTATTATAAATCAGTGGTTCTAAAATAAGCATTTTTCATAAAAAAATATCTGAAAAAAATTTATCAGAGTTTTATCTGTAGTTTAGAAACTCCCAAATTATCAACCAACATAACCTGCATAAAAACACACTCAAATAACCCAAAAATATATTTCATCCATCCTCCTCAATGTCTCCACATTTTTTCAAAACACTTATACACTTTCATATATCTACATATCAAAAAATATACAAAAATCACATCACAAATTTTTATCCAAAATATTCTTTTTAATTTATAAGACATATTCATCAAATAACATATTATAATATATATAATATCACAAAATACGATAATATAAAATGTATACATGCTGCTGGTAGTGTTTCTGATTTTGATATCAACTCTATAAGTAAAATCACAAGTCTAAACCCGACCTAATTTAATAGAACTTTCTAGCTCTACCGGATCTACCATGTCACCTGCGTGATAAATTTCAATCGCTCTAAGCCAAAAGTCTAGCGGTACAAATTTTGATATAAATAAAGCTCAAATGCAATGTAAATACACAATGCATATGGATATCATATCTCATATCATTTCATTATAACATATCTTTCGATTATTTCATAATTCACAATTCACATATAAGCAAACACAAGCATGTGCCCAAAGGATCTAATATATTATTCAAATTTCAGAGTTACTATTTTGGTCCATATTGAATTGACAGTCAGTAACTAGCCCAAAGACAAATGACGTCCAACGTCTAACCCGAAGGTGAATCATAGTGATGCTCAGCATCTAGCCCGAAGATAAGTGACGTCCAACGTCTAGCCCAAAGATAAATCATAGTGATGCCCAACATCTAGCCCGAAAGCAAATAATGAGGATAACCTTATAGACATGCCGTCAAATACAGAACTCTGAAAATTGAATAACATACTAGATACATAATTATTTCACATTTCTCATTATCAATCTCTTTTATATTTTCTCATATTTAAGTTATGTACATTACCTAATTTTTCATTATCTATTAAGCACATTGCCTTATTTTCTCATCTCTTTCTCATTTTTCTCATTTATGGCAATATCAATTCATCAAATTTCATCACATTACATCACATTTTATCTTAAAACTCATCAACCAAATATTTTGGATAATTTCACATAATTCACATATGATTCACATTTTATACACTTTATCCATTGCTAATGACTTTTTAATAATGCCCTTAATACATACATAATAAATAGTATTATCCAAACACTTTGGGTTATTTTTTATATAATACATATATTTCATATTTTACACAATTTAGTCATTAACAATTACTTTTCACAATACATTTAACACATATATGACATTACATATGTCATAGCACATTATTCATACATCTTTCATATATCAAGTAGCTTAATATATTTTTCAATTCAAAATGTGTTAAACCCAATATAATGCAAATATAACTAATTCACCTAAAGTCTGTACACACCTCAAATGACAACCAAAAGCAAGCTTAATCTCCCTCAAATCCTTCTCTTTCAACTTGTCATTCAACACTTGGATGGGGTAAATCAACTCTCTTCAATACATAAACCAAATGTGATAATAAATAATTATTTTGTATCACATTTTAAGGCATTTTCAATCTTAATCCATAATTAAACATCATCCAAGCAAAATTTTCAAAGTTAAGGCTAATCTCACTTTAACTTTAGAATACCATACTAGATCTTTCAATTTGGTATTTTAAGTTTATACATATTATTAAAAATATATTTTAACACATTTAAATCAATTACATTATAAAAATATACACTTAGAATCAAAATCCTAAAATGGTATAACCTTTTTCCATTGAAGGTTTTACATTCCAACTTAATCCATTTATCATTTCAAGCTTATATTCATCACTTTTAACACTAAACAATATGCTTAAACTAATAAAATCAAACAATTCGACAACTTTAAAAAATCACTTTTTCAAAACCCTAAATCTCTACTTCCATTCTCAAACTCCAACCAAACCCAACCAAAACTGATATTTGATTTTAAAATACTTGTTTATGCATCAAAATAACTCATTTGGAATCAAATTGCATAATTAAAAATCATAACTACATAAACCCTAATATTTCATAACCCTAAATTCTCTCTCTTCACCAAACCCTACTCAAACTCCATCATCTCTTAAATCCAACCTTAAAATCATTACTAATAACTTAAAATAACATCATACACGTTAATTTCAATAATTAAATCACACTACATTAAGAACCTAAAACTCACATATTTAAAATTTTTATGAAATTCAAAGAAAAGAGTTGAAAACTTACTAAATTTGGTGAAAATCACCAAAAATACACTTTAAACTTATTAAATACTTCAATTTGTGGAGTATGGAAGAATCAAAAGCTTGAGACCACCGTCAATGGAGTTTCGACCCTTATGAGAAGAAGAAGAAGATGATGAATTTTTTTTTTAATTTTCTCTTTCCTTTCATCTTTTATTTTAAACTATATATATTATTTAATATTTTAATAATTAATTATTTATTTAATAAATTAAAAGTCCAAAAATTCATTTTCAATTAAAAAATTATTATTTTTTAAATTAATTTAATAATTTTAAATTTTTAAAATTTAATTACCAAAATACTTTTTTACTTTGACTTTTGACTTTTCTTTTAAAAAGTGTTAACTTTTTGGTTGACTTTTATTTGTTGTATATATATCACATATATATTTTATTTTTTCATTTAATTTTTTTTATTTTTTATTTAAAATTATTTATTTAATTAAATTATAATTTATTTTATTAAATTTTTAAAAATTAAAATTTTTTAAAAATAATTTTGGGATATTATAGCAGAAAAAGAAGAAGAAGAAGAAGAAGATGAAAAAAAAAAGAAATTAGAAAAAGAGGAAAGAAGAAGAAGAAGAAGAACCGAAGGAAATTTTTAGGAGAGGAGAGATAAATTTTTGGGTTTTTCTTTTGTTTTAGGATTGGGTAGTCAATACGTCACGTTCAAGTTAAACAAAAAAATTTCAGATTTTTAATTTTTTTGAAATATTTTAATTTTTAATTATATATTATTATATAATATATAATTATATATATTATTATATATAATAATAAGATATATAATAATAAGATATATTATATATAATAATAAGATATATTTTTTTGAAATATATTATATATAATTATATATTATTACATATAATGTATATAATTTATATATTATTATATATATATAATATAAGATATATATAATAAAAATAAAGTAGTGGGTTCGGCTTACAAAGCATGCAAGTCGAAACCAAATCAACGCACCTCATCGGTTGGTTTGGATTGAACCGGTTTTTTTCTTCTCCCTAATTTTCTCCTCCTTTGCTTCTAATTATCATCATCCAATCAAAGGCCGACAAAAACCCTTCTCTAGTTCTCTGTCAACATTCATTTTCTTTCTCTCGCGCTCTCTCTTTGTTCTTGTGTCGTGAAATCCAAATGTGTGCTTGAAAGTCGTGTTTTTTTAAGGTATTTTGCTCCCAAAATGGCTAATAATTTGGTCAGAAACCTAATTTCTCACGTACAAAAGCGTTTGCTGAACACGTCTGCAACAATCATTCCCAATTCTGCATTACCCACATCTCCTTCTACTCTCTCATCATCATATACGGTTCAATTCCTTGTGACATCTTGTAGGCTTCCATTACAATCCGCTATTTCTACCTCACGAAACTTTCAGCTCGACGAGAAGAAGTCACGTAGGCATCAATCTGTACTGGAGCTTTTTAAATCTTACGGATTCAGCAATGCCCAGATTTCCAAATTGATCAGCAAGCTGCCTGTAATCCTTAATTGCCGAGTAAAAAACAATATTCAGCCCAAATTTGAGTACCTGAAGGAAAATGGCTTTGTCGGTGAGTTTCTGCCTAAGCTTATTGTGACAAATCCACAAATTTTAAGAAGGGCTTTGGATTCTCATATCAAACCTTCTTTTGATTTCTTGAGGTCGGTTATTAGTAGTAGAGATAGAATTTTAACCGCTATTAACCGTTTCTCATGGTTGTTGTCCTCTAATTTGAATGGTGCAATGCAACAAAATATTGATTTCTTGATTGAAGAGGGAATCCCTCCTGATAGATTAGAAAATTTTATTCTGTCGCAGCCAAGAGCTATAATGCAAGGGCATGATAGGATGGTTTATGCAGTGAATGCAGTTAAGAATGTTGGCCTTTGTTAAGCCAGCTGTCAAAAGATAAGAGTTTGTTATACTTTGAATTTGTATTTGTATTTCCTAGATTAATGCTTAGCCCTGATCTGTTGTAACCACTTGTATTATAAGAATAGCCTACAGTATCAATACGAAGTACAACGTCTCTTTATCAATTATGTATTACTCTAAATGGTATCAGAGCATTAAAAACTCTTCGTAGTTTTTTTTTCCCGATCCTTTTCTCTTCTTCTTTGGGAAAGTTCTCCTTCACTTTTATACTTTGACTTGTTATGGCCTCCACGTCCAACACAGTTCATTCCTCTGGGAAAACCTTGATTACTGTGAATGGATCACAGTTTCCTCTCAAACTTTCTTCTACAAACTATCCAACATGGAGGGCTCAAATCTTGCCCGTTCTTCGTGGTCATAACCTTCTGGGTTATGTTAATCGCACTTTTCCTTGTCCTCCTGCTACAATTAAGGACGGTGATAAGGAAGTTGTCAATCCAGATTATGATTTTTGGCTTTGTCAAGATCAATTAGTTCTGGCAGCCATTATTGCATCTACAAGTTTTTCAGTCATGAATACTGTTGCAGAAGCTGAAACTTCGGCGGAGGCATGGGAGAAGGCTCAGATATCCTTTGCCAACAAATCTGCCACTCGTGTTTTATCTTTGCGTGAACGGTTGTCTACTGCGAAAAGAGACAATAAACCCATTTCAGACTACTTACAGATGGTCAAAGGTATTGCTAATGATCTTTCCTTGTGTGGCAGTCCTATTTCAGATGTCGATTTGGTTATTCATGTCCTTGATGGAGTTGGTGCTGAGTTTCGAGATATTGCTGCTGCTGTGCGTGTTCGAGATACGATGATTTCTTTTGATGAACTTCAAGATAAGTTGCTGGCTCATGAGGTTTATCTGAAGAAAATTGATTCGAGTTATGAGTCCATTCCGATTACAGCAAATCAGGTTCGCCGAGGGTATAACTCGCGCCAGCCTAATCATTCTTCTGCTACTTCTGATACTGTTTCGCAGCACAACAGTCACAGATTTGGTAAGAGTGGGTCTGATTCTGTGTCTTTGCAGTCTAAACGAGGTAATTCGAGTTCCCTTAAGTGTCAAATATGTGAGCGGCCTGGGCATAATGCTAAACAGTGTTATAAGGCGAAGGCTTATTTCAGAGAACACAACTTTCCTCAACCCCGTTCTAATAATGTTACTGCTTCTGACTGGGTTATGGATTCTGGTGCTTCTCATCATATCACCAATGATTTGCAGAATCTGTCCCTCCACTCACCTTATGAAGGCTTGGACGAATTGCAATTGACTGATGGCACAGGTTTGAATATTTCACATGTTGGCTCTAAGAAATTTTCTTTTCCTTATAAACCTTGTGTTTTGGATGATGTTTTGGTTGTTCCTCGGTCCAAAGAAAATCTTATTTCTGTTGCTCAAATGTGTATTACTAATGGGGTTTCTATTGAGTTTTTTCCCACTTGTTTTCTTATCAAGGACCTTCGAACCGGGACGATAATCACAAGGGGAGTGCTTGACAAATTTCTCTATCGTCTACCATCCGAAGTCCATCCAGCTGTTTATTTCAGTCTTCGTGCTTCATCCAACTCCTGGCATCAACGTTTAGGTCATCCGTCTTCAAAAATTTTTCAGTATCTTGTTTCCAAGTTTAATTTACCTGTGTCGACATCTCCGTTATTGAATTGTAATTCTTGCAAATGTAATAAAAGCCATCGATTAGCTTTTGGTCAATCTTCTTTATCTAGCTCTCGCCCTTTACAATTGCTGTATACTGATCTTTGGGGTCCTGCGCCTGTTCTGTCCATTGATGGTTTTAAATATTACCTTATTTTTGTTGATCACTATTCCAAGTACATATGGTTTTATCCGCTCAAACAAAAATCCGATGTTTATTCTGTTTTTCCAGTGTTTCAGCGGTTGGTAGAAACCATGTTTCACACAAAAATTGTTTCTGTTTATACTGATGGTGGGGGTGAGTTTTTAGCTCTTCGGCCACTTTTTCAAAAATTTGGCATCTCTCATTTACAGACTCCTCCACACACTCCTCAGCACAATGGTGCTGCTGAAAGACGACATCGTCATCTTGTTGAAACAGGGTTGACGCTTCTTCATAATGCGTCTCTTCCCCCCTCGTTTTGGACGTATGCTTTTAAGGCTGCGACTTATTTAATCAATCGCTTGCCAACACCCATTCTCAATTTTTCCTCTCCTTTTTCCAAACTGTTTCATAAATCACCAAACTATTCTAGGTTACGTGTGTTCGGGTGTCTATGTTATCCGTGTTTGCGACCTTATACTAGAAGTAAATTTGATTCGAAGTCCTTACCATGTTTGTTTCTTGGCTATTCAGATCATCAGAGTGCTTATTTGTGTTATAATGTTCAAACTTCTAGGCTTTATGTGTCGCGACATGTTGTTTTTGTTGAGGATACCTTTCCTTGGGCTTCTGTTTCGACCGATACTGAGACTTCTTCTAATCTGTGGTATGATTGTTCTGATTCTGTCCCTCTTTCTAGTTCGGTACCATTCTCTTCAACGTATGTGGGTACTAGTGGTCTGGGTAATTCTGCGGTTGCTTCTTCTGTCTATGAGTCTATTGGTCCTTTAGTCTCTGATCCTATGGTTTCATCTCTACCTGTTGAGTCGGATTTGCCATTGCAGTCTTCCCCATCATCTGTGTCTAACAATCAGGCTTTGCCTAATCTTATGTCTTCCACGTCTATTATTCAAGTTTCTAGTGAACCACCAGTGTCTACCTCTATTCCTATTCGTACTCATCCTATGCGAACTCGGTCTCAAAATAATATCTTTAAACCAAAATAGGTGCATCATGTTACAAAGTATCCTATTATTTCTGTAGAGCCAACTTGTGTTTCGCAGGCTATGAAAAGTCCAGAATGGAGGCAGGCCATGTCAGATGAGTATAATGCTTTGATTAAAAATGGGACGTGGATCTTGGTTCCTTCAAATAACCAGAATCTAGTGGGTTGCAAGTGGATTTTCAAGATTAAAAAGAAGGCTGATGGTTCCATTGATAAATATAAAGCGCGATTGGTGGCTAAGGGCTATAGCCAAAGGCCTGGGATTGATTTTGATGACACATTTAGTCCAGTGCTCAAACCTGTCACTATTCGCATTATTTTAACACTTGCGGTTACTAACAAATGGCCAATTTTGCAGCTAGATGTTAACAATGCGTTCTTACATGGGTCTCTTCGTGACGATGTTTACATGCAACAACCACCTGGGTTTGTTGATAACTCCAAGCCGGGGTATGTTTGCAAGTTGGTGAAAGCTTTATATGGCTTGCGTCAAGCTCCGCGCGCATGGTACCAAGCTTTAAAGGGTTGTGCCTTGCAAAATGGTTTTGTTCAAGTAACTACAGATCACTCTTTATTCATTTATCACCACGATGATGTGTTGTGCTATTTTCTTGTATATGTTGATGATCTTTTGCTCACAGGAAATAGCAGGAAGTTCATTGATAAATTTATTAGCATATTGGCAGTCAATTTCTCTCTTAAGGATCCACAGCCGATTCATTTGTTCTTGGGTATTGATATTGAATCAACCACCAAGGGATTATTTCTTTCTCAGCATCATTACATTCGTAAGATACTTGAGAAAAATGGAATGGAAGGTGCAAAACCTGTAATAACACCTATGGCAGTCAAAGATGTTCTTGTCAGGGCCACACAGTCTGAAGCTTCGGTTGCAGAAAAACAGTATCGACAAACTGTTGGAGCTCTTCAATACTTAACATGGACCCGGCCTGATATTAGCTACACTGTCAATAAACTTTCTCAGTTCATGCAATGTCCAACCGAGCAACATTGGAATGCTTTGAAGAGATTACTTCGGTATTTAAAAGCCACATGTGATTATGGTTTGCTGATTACTCCGCAAAAATCATTGAGTTTACATGCGTTTTCAGACGCTGATTGGGGAGGAAATCTCAATGATCGAACTTCAACTTCGGGTTATATAGTTTATCTTGGCAAAGTTCCGGTTTCGTGGTCTTCCAGGAAGCAAAAGTCAGTTGCTCGGTCATCGACCGAGGCTGAGTATCGAGCTGCCGCGTCTTCTGCTTCAGAGGTACTCTGGATTAAAAATTTAATGGCTGAACTTGGTCTGAAGCTTGATTCACAGGTTCCAACCATTTATTGTGACAATATTTCCACAATCTACACCTGTCAAAATCCAGTTTTTCATACTCGAATGAAGCATATAGAGATTGATGTGCATTTTATTCGAGATCAAGTTCAGAAAGGTCAGCTTCGTGTTGCTCATATTTCTGCTAAAGATCAGCTGGCGGATATCTTTACAAAGGCACTATCTAAACCTTTGTTTCTTGTCAATAGAGTCAAGATTGGTGTGTGTTCTGGTACCCCAATCTTGAGGGAGCGTGTTAAGCCAGCTGTCAAAAGATAAGAGTTTGTTATACTTTGAATTTGTATTTGTATTTCCTAGATTAATGCTTAGCCCTGATCTGTTGTAACCACTTGTATTATAAGAATAGCCTACAGTATCAATACGAAGTACAACGTCTCTTTATCAATTCTGTATTACTCTAAAGCCTTGAACCAACTTCTGGTATGTTTATCCATGCTCTTAAAGTGATGTTATCGATGAGCGAAGTAACTTGGAAGAAGAAAATTGAGCTAATGAAGAGTATGGGGTGGAGCGAAGAAGAGATTTTGTTGGCTTTTAAGAAATATCCATTTTATTTGTCTTGTTCAGAGGAGAAACTCAAGAGTACGATGGATTTCTACTTGAATACAATGAAGTTGGAATTGCAGACTATAATTCCTCGCCCCGTGTTGCTTAAGCTTGCACTTGATAAAAGGCTTCGCCCTCGGTATAATGTTTTGAAGGTTTTAGAGTCAAAGAAACTGATTGGAAGAAGCAAAAACTTCGCGTGGTTACTAACAATGTCTGATATGCATTTCCAGAAGAATTTTGTTCTGAAGTACGCCGATGTGGTACCCAGTTTATTGGAGATGTTTCCTGCTAACAGAAACACCAAAAATGATGCATACTTGAAAGCAAAGAAGTAGGTTTGTATCTGACCTTTTTTTGATACATGATTGAGTCATTTCTTTCAGTATGTTCGAATGTTGAAGTGGCTACTTAGACCATCTGAAATTCTCAAAGTTCTCAAACTTCGATACCAGAAATTCTTCTTCTTTTCTTACAATGTGTTTATCTAATGGTGATTTTGTTTGGTTCGTATGACATCTTTGGAAAGATTGCCTAACTTTTGACCTCCTTGTTACAGATTATCTAAATTCTGAGATAATATGTCATACAATTAGAAAACAAAGTGTCAAATATGAAATGGACATAACAAACACTATGTTCCTGATTTGTTCACTAATACAATAGAAAAAAAAGCATGAGAATATGAAAATATAGAGATCTAGCGAAGATCCCAGTCTTATACAAGTCACAATAGTGTAACCTATGATAGAAGATATTCTGTATCTTCCATCTTATATTACTTAGTAACCTCAACGACAGCTTATGTGTCAATCTGTAGTCGTCAGGGCTTTCTAAATTGGGGACTTCTGCTTAACAGCTTCAGTCATTACAAGAAGAGGAACATGTGAGAATATTTTGTTGTATATCTTTGGCATTATGAAGGTGTTTGGACTGAAAAAGGGAGAAAGCTATCTGTTGGAAGTGCCCAAGTAAAAAGATTCCCACATCAAATATAAGAAAAAAAAGGTGGCATGTAATTGAGTTAGGTTCCAAGCAAAGAAATTAGAGAAAAATTACCCCATATACCATATTTCAACTTTCATTTTCAATTTTACTCCTATTATATTTTTCATTTTTCATTTTTCATTTTTGACTTTTTAGTTTTTCATTTTTACCTTATTTTATGTTTTATTTTTTAAAAATATGGTATTTCTTTCTAATACGTCTTCTTCCTTTCTTTTTATCGTCTGTTTCCTTTCTTTTTTACTGTTCTTGATCCTGTTCCTCATCAACAAAAGTAATTTAACCCTCACTTCAATCACCAATCACCATTTCCCATTCTCCATCAACGGAATTAATATTTGTTGTCTTCTTAAGTTTCAATTTAGATCAAGGTTATTGATCCCCAATTATGCTAATATGCGCTGATAAAGGACTGGGTGCACTTGAAGTTTCAACTATGAAAGATTTCTTATTTAGACATGCATTCGACACCTGTCAATTGAATAGAAGCAGATGATGATGATAAGATGAAGTGCGGATGATGATATACCTTCTTTATTTTCCCACCTTTGTTTTGGGGGCTTGTGTAAGATCGGGAAAATGGGGTGGTCTTTTGAGTTTGTTTGCTGCATCTGCTTTGGTTTTTATGTATGTGACTTTTGGTTATTTGTTTAATGCTAGAGTGTCGTTTGATGAAATGCCTAAGAGAGATTCGCTAAAAAAAATAAACAACACTAGAGCTTGTAATTTAGGATTGAAGAACTAAAGTTGGATCGTGTAGTTTTAGGTGTCATGATAAAACTTTGGATTCGTGGAAAGATAAGAACTTGAGCATAATTAGTAGTTATAATTGTAGGTGAAGTTCAATCCTTACTGTTACTTGTATGTCCATATAGTTCATCCTAAAATGACAGTCTGCTCGATGGGAGATCCAAATCGCCATTTTTTTTTCTAATTTTTTAAGCTAATGAAGCATGATTATAAGTTTATAACTATTTCGTTAAATACATCTTCCATCGTTATTTTCTGAGGAGTTCACCATTTTTTTTGCTTTTTATTTCTTAAGAATCCTTTTATTTTGTAGTAAATATTTTCTACATTTTTTGGCAATTGGGGGCATTTAAAAGGAAAATTAAGATAATATTTAAATTCTGGCAAATTTATTATAATGATATCAATACACAATTATTATATTTAAAAGGAAGAGGTGACTTCATCCCATATATTTAAAAGGAAAAAGTGACTTCATCCCGTATCATTTTGGATATTGGTGTTTCATGGTATTGTTGTTCCTGGATCATTCCTGTGATTCTTTGTTACATTTCCACCCTTCTTTTGATACATGATTGAGCCATTTCTTTCAGCGTGTTTGGAATTAGAGTAACCTATGATAAAAGAAAATCCATATTTTCCAACATTTTAGGTAAGGATGCTATTGCTGGGTAAGCTCCACAGAAGCTGAAGTTATGCATTCATCCGTAATCATCAGGGCTTTCCCACTTCTGAGTCTTTAACTAGGGGACTTCTGCTTATCAGCTTCACAGACATTCTGAGAAGAAGAGCTATTGTGGTTTCCTGGAAGCATTGAAAGTGGGATACATGTCAGAACATTTCGCTGTGTATCTTTGCAAGGTATTATGAAGGTCTTTGGATTCAAAGAAGGGGGAAAGCTATCTGGTGGAAGCGGCTAAGTAAAAAAAATCCCAGATTGGAAAAATGTAAGAAGTTGCATTTAATTGAGTTGGTACCAGATACAAAGAGACTAATTTGTTAAGAAGAATGTACAAGGAAGCTCAACACTCTTAACAATCAAACAAAGTCTAATTGCTATTTTAAATTTTTGATAGAAATTCCTTTTTCCTTTTTAATTCTTGCTTAATTTAGTTCAACATAAAATTTTTTGAAAGGACTTTAATATAACAAGACATATAATAAGGGTATGTTCGTTTTTGTTGTAGATTTTTTGTTCTTATTTTTTTAAAATAAAAAAATATTTTTAGTTTTTGTTTTATTTATTTTAAAAATATGTCTTATGTTTTAATTATTAAAAATAAAAAAATAAAATTTTTAAAAAGATAATGTCAAAAATTAATTTTTATTGTAAAAAGATATAAAATGTCTGAATTACAAAAATAATTTTATTGTTATGCAATTTCTTCTTAAAACTAAAACTCTTAAAATCATGTTTTATGGATTTGTGTTTATCTAGAATCAGTTTTTATTTAATTATAAAAATTTAAAACTAAACGATAATAAAGAACACATTTTAGTTTTTTTTTTTTTAAAAACTAAAATTTAAAAATAAAAATTATACTGAACACATCTAGATTATGAAGAGATATAATTTTTGTAAACAGTAATTATATAACAATTCTAGTTATATAATTCCATTCTAAATTTAAATCATGTTTAATTTTATTATTCAATTATTATTATAATTAAAAAAGTCACTTCTGAATGACACAATTTCAGGATAATGTCTACACATGCTGGTTAAATTTTCACTAAACTATATATTAACTCTTAAAAAATTTTGAACTTAATTGTACACTAAGAATCGAAGTGCTTAATCCCTCGTTACTAATCATGGTCAAGATTCGATTAAACTGTTAAATTAGACTGATAATTTCAATTCAATTTAATAAATTAAACCATAAGTCATAATTAAAAGTTAAGGATCGGAATCAAAAACTTCATTTGAAGTTCTAGTTTTGATTTCAAATTTTTTAAATCATAACTAAACCGGCGATTCAGATTTAAAATCGAAAAATTAAAAAAATTAAAATTTTTTAGGGGTATTTTATGAAAATAAAAAAATTTAAAAAATCTATAAATACACCATCTTTTTAATTCATTTTCTAATTTTTACACAATTTCTCTCAATAATCAAATTTTAATTATTTAATTTAACTCTAAATTCTTTAACTCTCAATTCTCTAATTTCTACTCTCTTAAATTCTTATTATTATTATTTGTTACTGTTATTTATTATTATTAGTAATATTTATTATTTATTATTATTTGTTATTATTGTTGGTAATATTTATTATTTGTTGTTAATTATTATTATTATTATTATTTTATTATTATTATTTATTAATATTGTTAGTGATATTCATTATTTATTAATTATTATTTTATTATTATTATTATTAGTAATTGTTATTGTTATCATTATTAAAAATATTATTATTATTATTATTATCAATTTATATTAAAATGATAAATTCTAGTCATTTTGATAATAAAAATGATGATGAGCTAATTTTACAATAATATATTAATATTTTAGATAATAAAGAAGAAGTAGATTGCAAAGTATAAGACACATTATTTATATTTATTGAATATTTTAAATATAATCTTAAATATTTATAATTATAATTTATGTAGTTAATTAATTTTTAGTAATTATGTTTAAATATTTTTTTAATTTTTTTATACTTTAATTGTAATATTAAATATTTATAAATAATATTATTTGATTTAACTTAAATAATATTATTAATTTTATAAGTAGTATTTAATCTCATAAAAAATATCATCATGTATCAATAATAGTATTTTCTTTTAAATATAATTTTTTAAAAAAATCGATTTGAATTAATGGTTTAAACTAAAATCGAAATTAAAATCGAACTGATTTTCAAGAGTCTGAACCTTAATTAAATCGGCTCTTACCGGTTAAGGTTAAAGTTCACGAAAATTATGAATCAAAATCGATAATTCTGAATCAATAATTTTGCTTAATCGAATTATAATCATAATTACTCGTTATGAGTCAAAGTTTTTGAAAAAATTAATAAAAACCTCTGCAAATCTTAAAGATCAAATTTGCACATTGTCCAAATTTAAAATAACAAAAACTATTTAAATTATACATGTATTATGTTCCTCCGTTCCAATTAAAATTGTTATTTTTGAAGGAATATATTTTTTTTATTAAAATTATTATTTTATAAAATTAATTAAATTTTTTTAAAAAAATTTATTATTAATAAATAATTAATAAAATGATAATATAATAATTTTAATATCAATAAATTATTGAAGCGTATTTTAATGGGGCCGATTTATTAATTAATCAATCAAATCAATACTCAACTAATCTTTTTTAACAATATTTTTATTGGCTAAACTAACCGATTTTAATTTTTAATAAATTTAATTAATTAGCTAATTTAGTTTATATTGGTTTAGTTAATTCATCTTTTAATCAAATTATTTTATGATTTTAAAATAAAATATATTTATAATAAAAAATTAATATAATTAAAAAATTAAAAAATAATTTTTTATTTTTAATTAATTAATTAACCGAATTAAACTGATTAATTATTTATCAAATTAAAAATTAAAAAATTTTAATTTTTCAAACTGAACCGATAAATGATGCTGGTTATCCAAATTAAATACTATTATTCATGAAATTGTAGTTCGATTAACCGTTTCCTATCCATCCCTGTTAGGGGTGGCCATTTTCGGTTCGGTTCGCCGAACCGAACCGATTTGCAAAAATCGAACAAAAATCGACCAAAAATATTAGTAACCGAAACCGAACCGACCAGTAGATTAATCGAAAAAATTGAACCAAAAATTTTCGGTCGGTTTTCGGTCGGTTTCGGTTCAGACCGAAAAAATTGAGTTAGACCAAAAAAATTCGATTTATTTCGGTTTAGACCAAAAAAATTGGTTTAAACAAAAAAAAATCGGTCGGTTTCATTATAAACCAGCGATTTTACATCAAACCAAAAAAATTCGGTCGGTTTTCGGTCGGTTCGGTTTTCTGAGCACTGAAACCGCTGGCCGACCGAATATTTTCGGTTTGATGTAATTTAGAACCGAAAACCGAACCGACCAGTCGATTAACTAATTTTTCGGTCGATTTTCGGTCGGTTTCTCGGTCGGTTCGGTTTTTTCGGTTTTTTTGGCCACCCTGATCCTTGTATAAAATAATTTTTTGTAAAATTAAAAAATAAAATAATTATTTTAATAATTGTGAATGAGTCGACATAGAAGACTACAGTGGTACTGAGGCAGGAGATGTTAAGAAAGATTAAATTGTACATGCCTTACGAAAACATGAAAGAAGCATGAGACAGGGTAGGTGCCGGAGATGTCATAATTTCACCGATAACCACCTACCGTCAACGTCTTTCGCTTCGAAAATCGCTGGCTAATCTCTACTCTCTTTGCATCACCGGCGGATAACGCAACTTTTGCTGATTATTTTCTCTTCAATTGTTCGATTTTCCCCTAATTTTTCGTTATAATTTTTTAGGGTTTCAATGAGCTTGCCTGCAACTTCATTTCTGGCTTTCCAAGGTTTATCTGCGTCACCCTCGACGACTTGCTTGTTTGTGCCATTTAAATGATGTCGTTCTTTTCCTGTTTAAACGTATTTACCTGGAAAAATTAACAAAATCTCTTCTCTGTCAACATTCATTTTCTTTCTCTCGTTCTCTGTTCTTGCATCGTAAAATCCAAGTGTGTGCTTGAAAGTCGTGTTCTTTAAGGTATTTTGCTTTAACAATGGCCAATAACGTGATCAGAAACCTAATTTCTCAGATACAAAGACGTTTGCTGAACACGTCTGCAACAATTACTCCCAATTCTCCATTGCCCACATCTCCTTCTACTCTCTCATCATCATATACAGTTCAGTTCCTTGTGAAATCTTGTGGGCTTCCATTAGAATCAGCTATTTCTACCTCACTGAACTTTCAGCTCGACGAGAAGAACTCACGGAGGCATCAATCTGTACTGGAGGTTTTGAAATCTTACAATTTCAGCAATGCCCAGATTGCCAAAGTGATTGTAAAGCAGCCTGCAATCCTTAAGTGCAAAGTGAAAAACAATATTCAGCCCAAATTTGAGTACCTCAAGGAAAATGGCTTTGCGGGCGAGCTTTTGCCTAAGCTTATTGTGGCAAATCCGGCAATTATAGAAAGAGCTTTAGATTCTCATATCAAACCATCTTTTGATTTCTTGAGGTCGGTTATTAGTTGTAGAGATAAATTTTTTGCTGCTATTAATCGTTTCTCTTGGTTGTTGTCCAATAATTTGAAGACTGCAATGCAACCAAATATTGATTTCTTGATTGAAGAGGGAATCCCTCCTGATAGAATAGAATATTTTATTTTGTTGCAACCAAGAAGTATAATGCAAAGGCATGATAGTATGGTTTATGCAGTGAATACAGTTAAGAACATTGGCCTTGAACCAGCTTCTCGTATGTTTATCCATGCTCTTAGAGTGAAGCTATCAATGACTGAAGTAAATTGGAAGAAGAAAATTGAGCTAATGAAGAGTATGGGTTGGAGTGAAGGAGAGATTTTGTTAGCTTTTAAGAAAGAGCCATATTGTTTAAATTGTTCTGACGAGAAATTCAAGAATGTAATGGATTTCTACTTGAATACTATGAAGTTGGAACTGCAGACTATTATTGCCTGTCCCAAGTTACTTAGGTATGCAATTGATACAAGGCTTCGCCCTCGGTATAATGTTTTGAAACTTTTGGAGTCAAAGGAACTTATTGGAAGGGGCAAGAAGATAGAGAGGTTGCTAACAATGCCTGAGATGCATTTCCAGAAGAATTTTGTTCTCAAGTATGCAGATGTGGTACCTGGTTTGTTGGAGATGTATCCTGGTACCAGAAAGACCAGTAATGATGGATACTTGAAAGCAAAGAAGTAGGTTTGTGTCTGCCCTTCTTTTGAGACATGATTGTCATTTCTTTCAGTATGTTTGCATATTGAAGTGACTACTTAACCATCTGAAATTCACAAGTTTTCAAATTTTAATATCAGAAAATCTTGTTCTTTTCTTACAATGCGTTTATCTTGTGATGATTTTGTTTGGTTTCTATGCCTGCTTTGGAAGAAGGATTGCCTAACTTTTCACCTCCATGTTACAGATTATCTAAATTCCGAGAGAATATGGCAGACAAATTGAAAACAAATGTCCAATATGAAATGTACATATTTTTGCAGGCAAAAGCTTCACTATGAAACAAACACTATTTTCTCATTTGTTCACTAATACAATAGAAAAATGATATGATAGAAGAAATTCACAATAGTGTAACAAATTTAGCAAAGATCCAGAAGAGCATGCTTATAACAAATTTAGCAAATATACAAGTCATAATAGTGTAACCTATGATAGAAGAAATTATGTATCTTCCATCAAATATTGCTTGGTAAGCTCCGCAAGAGCTAAAGTTATGTGTCAATCTGTAGTTTTCAGGGCTTTCTAACTTGGGGACTTCTGCTTAACAGCTTCACAGTTATTATAAGAAGAGAACATGTGAGGTATTTTTTTGTATATCTTTGCAAGGTATTACGAAGGTGTTTTGACTGAAAAAGGGAGAAAGCTACCTGTTGGAAGTGCCCAACTAAAAGAATTCCCTCATCTAAAAAATGTAAGAAAAATAAGTGGCATGTAATTGATTTGGTTCAAACAAAGAAATTACTTTGGCAATTTTGTCAAGGAGGAGCCTAATTTGTGGAGAAGCCCAATTCTAAAAGTGATTATAATGCACATGGAAGCTCAACAATAAAATTCCGTTTACCTTTTTATTTCTTGCTTAATTTCTTCAACATTAAATTTAATGAAAGAACTTTCATATAACAAAATATATAAGAATACAAATTAAATTTTTATAAACAACAATTATAGAGCAACTCATAATGATAAATGTAATTACATAATCGCTTTTAAATTTAAATTATGTTTAATTTTATTATTCAGTTATTGTTATGCTTGAATATGCTTTTTTTTTTTAATTTAGTTTGGCAATATGATATATTAAATAATTGAAGGACAGAATTCTAAAAAGGAAAAATGCAAATATGTTCTTTTCTTCTTTTCTTTTTTTTAAGCCAAAGGGAAATATTACTAATAAGCATCCATAATTACAGCTTGAGAAATGACGTCAGGACGGACAGGACCCTGCTCCTGAAAATTAGACAAAGAACTCCTTGGCTCAGCCAACAGATGGGCAACAAAGTCCGCTGATTTCTTGACAAAAGAAAGAGAAAAATCTATAATCTTGCTAAGAAGCTTAATACAATTATGTATTATCAACCCAAAATAAGAGTTTTCAGTCAATTTGTAGGGAAGGGCATGAATCAATAGCAGTGAATTTGATTCCATGATGACTTAAGATCAATTCTTTTCCTTGAGCCAGATGAGAGTCTCTCTAAAGCTAAGGGCTTCTGCAAGTTTTGGATATGTTAATCCCTTTTTGGCAAGAAGCAAGAGCCTCTCCATGCGAGTTTTTGATCACCCATCCAAAACCTGCAAACTTGATGGCAATATTCAAATCAGCATCAGTGTTATATTTGATCCAACCCTCATTTGGCTTATACCATACCGAGACATTAACAGCATCTACCCTGGTTTGATCAACTGGAGAACGAGTATCATCAATCTTTTGAGCTTCCTTCCAATCATGGAGGAATTTCCTAATGCAAATATGTTCTTAAAATTTGAAGGAGGTATATACTTTTTTTTTAATTTGGATTTAATTTTTTTTTTAATTTGGATTTAATTATACAAAAACTTATATAGTCAAATGATTAAACCCCTCCGAAATGCCCTTTTTTTTTTTTGACCTTCACTAAACTTGGTCAAATTTTAGGGTTAATAATACGATGAGAAATCTCTATTTCTTGCCAGGATTTGCCACAAAAAAGAAAAAAAAATTTCAATTTTCTTTTCCTTACAGTGGCAGAGAAGGGGAGAATTTTCTTCCCGTTGACATAGAAACAGAAACTCCGCTTATACATGAGTTTCTTATATATAGCCGGTCCCAAGCCCCGATAAAGGAGAAGGGTTGCGGTAGGTGATAGCTAGTGTAAAACTTTTGTCACATCTCATGATATGAATTCTAATAATAATATTGTTGAGGCATTCTCTACTTGCGACACGCTACATCGGAGCCCAAGTGTAGTGAAGAATAAGCAAGGGTGTAGAGCGTTCTTCGAATGCGACACCCATATCGGCGCCCGAATGTGGTACATAATAAATAAGAGTTTTCACATCATGAACGAGTGTGGATAAAAAAGTTAGTCCAAAATACGAGTAATACGAGATACATATTCAGATAATGAAAAAAGATTCTATAGGAAAAAACATAAGAAATAACAAGTAGGGAGTAAGATCAGAATAAGAACTTGAAAGATTGGATCTCTTACAGGTAAACTGAGAGAACTTATTGATACTATGGAGAGAAGAAAAATTAGTAATGCTTGTATTCAATAGACTAAATGGGTTGGAGAAAAAAGTAAAGTTGAGAATACTGGGTATAAAGTGTGGTATACAAGTACAGATAGAAGTAAAAATAGAGTAGATATAATTTTGGATCAGAACCTAAAAGAGATGGTTGTAGCGGTGAAAAGAGTAAGCGATATGATTATTTCAATTAAACTTGTGCTCCATAATGAGATCATCAACATAGTTAGTGCATATGTCCATCAAGTTGAATTGGATGAGTAGAGCAAGCAAAAATTTTGAAATGATATGGATGAACTTATGCGAGAGATTCCAAATGATGAAAATATTTTTATAGGAGGAGACTTAAATGGACATGTAGGAAAAGACAATAAGTTTTGAAGAGGTACATGAAGGGTATGGTTTTGAAATTAGAAATGAAGAAGGTAAGACTATCCTTGATTTTGCTTTAGCTTATGGTTTGATTCTGACAAACACATATTTTATAAAAAGGAAATCCCATCTAGTAACCTTTAAAAGTGGGCAAAATAGAAGTCAGATTGACTACATACTCACAAAAAACCAATCGAACTCAGCATAGGTTGGTAGTTTTAGATATCAAGTTTAAGAGGTTGACTAGGAGGCCAAGGAGGAACAATATTCCTAAGATTAGGTGGTGAACTTTAAAAGGTGAAAAATAATTATTGTTCAAGGATGAGTTGGTCAAAGCTGGAGGGTGGGAGGAAGATGTGAGTATGTCATCAAATAATATGTGGATAGGCATATCTACAATAATTAAAGGAGTAGCTAGAAAGATTCTTGGAGAATCTACAGGGTGTGGACATCCCTCGAAGAAGTCTTAGTGGTGGAATGAGGAAGTGCAAAAAGCGGTAAGAAGTAAAATGGAATGATATAAGAGTTTGACCAAGTGTAATAACAATGATGCTTTTGAGTAGTACAAACAAGCGGAAAAAGATTCAAAAAATGCAGTTAGTCAAGCAAGAACACAATCTTTAGAGAGTTTGTATGAGAAACTTGGAACAAAGAAAGGGGAAAAAAATTATAAAGGGGAAAAAACTATCTATAATTTGGCTAAGATAAGGAAAAAGAAATATCGTTATTTAAACCAAGTTAAGTGCATTAAAGATAAAGAGAATAAGGTTCTGATTCAAGAAGAGGATATTAAGGAACGATGGAGAAGCTATTTTGAGGAACTTCTTAATAGTAACCATAGTGATAACATTAAAGGTTTAGACATTAGGCCGGAGAAAAATGTAAAATACACTAGACGGGTTAGATTTTCGAAAGTTAAGGAAGCTTTGAAGAGGATGAAAGTTGGTAAAGCCTGTGGACCAGGTGGGATACCTATTAAGGTTTGGAAATGTTTGGGAGATTCATGAGTTGCATGGTTGACATCTTTGTTCAATAAGATCTTAAGCACAAAGAAAATGCCTAATGAATGAAAACAAAGTAATTTGATACATATTTTTAAGAATAAAGGAGATATTCAGAATTGTTCAAATTATAGAGGTACAAAACTTATGGGCCACACTATGAAATTGTGGGAGAGAGTTGTAAAACACCGTTTTTGGTTAGATACTTGTATCTTCTCAAATCAGTTATGTTTTATGCCTGGTCGATCAACTATAGAAGCTATTTTTCTTATAAGAGATTTGATAGAAAAGTATAGAGAGATGAAGAAAGACTTACATATGATTTTTATTGACTTGGAAAAGACGTATAATAGAGACCCTAGAGAAGTTTTATGGTAGGTCTTGCTTTCTAAGGTTTCTTTACTTGCAGTGTGAAGTCTTCGCGCTACATCACAGCTACACTCAACGTTTTGCTTGCTTGTGTCATTTAAATGATGTCGTTCTTTTTCTATTTTTTTATTTATCTGGGAACATTGCCAAAAACTCTTCTCTGTCGACATTCGTTTCCTTTATCTCGCTCTTTGTACTTTCTCTGTTCTTGATCATAGAATTCAAATGTGTGCTTGAAAGTCGTGTTTTTTTAAAGTATTTTGCATCCAATGGCCAATAATTTTATCAGAAACCTAATTTCTCAGACACAAAAACGTTTGTTGTACACTTCAGCAATGATCACTCCCAACTCTCCATTGCCTACAATCTCCTTCTACTCCCTCATCATCGTATACAGTCCAATTCTTAGAAAATTTTAGCTGTTACTAAGTGTCGTTCATGGTTGTTGTCCTCTGATTTGAAGGCTGCAATGCCACCAAATATTGATTTCTTAATTAAAGAGGGATTGTCTCCTGATGGCTTAGAAAAATTAATTGTGATGCATGCAAGAGCTATAATGCGAAAGCATGATAGGATGGTTTATGCAGTGAATGCTGTTAAGAATATTGGCATTGAACCAACTTCTGGTATGTTTATCCATGCTCTTAGAGTGATGTTATCAATGAGTGAAGTAACTTGGAGGAAGAAAATTGAGCTGATAAAGAGTATGGGATGGAGTGAAGAAGAGATTTTGTTAGCTTTTAAGAAATATCCATTTTGTTTGTCTTGTTCAGAGGAGAAATTCAAGAATACGATGGATTTCTACTTGAATACAATGAAGTTGGAACTGCAGACTATAATTGCCTGTCCCATGTTGCTTAAGTTTGCACTTGATAAAAGGCTTCGCCCTCGGTATAATGTTTTGAAGGTTTTAGAGTCAAAGAAACTGATTGGGGGGTACAAGAGTTTAAAGAGGTTGCTAACAATTTCTGAGATGCGTTTCCAGAAGAATTTTGTTCTTAGGTATGCAGATGTGGTCCCAGGTTTATTGGAGATGTATCCTGCTACGAGAACACCAAAATTGATGGATGCTTGAAAGCAAAGAATTAGGTTTGTATTGGCAAATGCAAAATAAGTTATCAGTAGTACTTTATACTTCCTTGATGAATTAGAGCTAGTTCGATTATTTGCATGTTTCAACATATGCCAATGCAGTTGCTACTATGCCTTCATCCCATATCATTTTGGATATTGGTGTTTCTTGGTATTATTGTTCCTTGCCCTTTTCTTGATGCATGATTGAGTCCTTTCTTTCAGTGTGTTTAAACTTCCAATATTGATGTGGCAACTTAACCATCTGATATTTACTTGGTCTTTGTGTTTGTGATTTTAATTCTATTTTGCATATTTGAAAATAGTTTTTTATATGGCTGATGAAATTACTTTGTTGTCAGTTTTATGTTAGTGATTTGAGAAATTTTAAGTTCCAATTGCTGGATTGTGAGGTTAGCCACTGATTTCATGCATTGATTGGCTTAAAATGTTTGGATGTTAAAATTTGTGTTAATTGAATGTCGTGTTTATGGGTGTTTATGAGTTTGAACTAATCTGGGTTTTTCTTGCTGCTGGTTTGAGATTTAGCTACTGCCGTTAATGTGATATTTCTGGTTTAGTTGGTGTTCCTTTTATGGATTTGGTTAATTTTCTTTGGCTTTGGATAATCTTTTCAGGAAATTATAAGGAGTACTACTTTTTGTTTTACATTTTACTACATATACTAAAATTTTATCCAATATTTACCAAAAAAAATACCATATTTTTATAATTTTTTATTTGTACATTATCTTTAAATTTTTTATTTGGATAATATTTTTGTAAATTTTTTAATTTTTTTTAGTTATTTTTTTTTAAAATTTCCTAACTTTTTTGGAATTGGGTAAATTGAATTATGTGTTGGATTTGTTTGCTATATTATTTGGTCTTGAAGTGTTTTGCAGCTGCGTCTGTAAGTGTGTTTCTGCTTGTTGTATATGTGGTGAAGAACTGAAGATTGCTAAACACTTTGTCTTGTTAGTTTACCAACTTGTGTAATTAGTGAAAACACATCAAAATAATAATTAAACTATAGAATTTATATGATTAATACATTTAAATCTTGAATAAACTTAATTGAAAGGATGAATTTGAAAAATAAGTAGCAAATATATGTAAAATTATTTAACTGAATATTTATATTATTTAATTAATTTTTTTATTATAAAATAACTACTTGAATTTTAAAGTATATTTTATATTAATTTGAATATAACCTTAGGAGATTGAATTTGTAAAATTTTTACATAATAAAATGCAACATTGAAGGGTGCAATGCAACAAAATATTGATTTCTTGATTGAAGAGGGAATCCCTCTTGATAGAATAAAATATTTTATTTTGTTGCAAGCAAGAGCTAAATGCAAGGGCATGATAGGATGGTTTATGCAGTGAATGCAGTTAAGAATATTGGCCTCGAACCAACTTCTGGTATATTTATCCATACTCTTAAAGTGATGTTATCGATGAGTGAAGTAACTTGGAAGAATAAAATTGAGCTAATGAAGAGTATGAGGTGGAGTGAAGAAGATATTTCGTTAGCTTTTAAGAAAGATCCATTTTGGTTGACTTGTTCAGAGGAGAAATTAAGAAAGGCGATGGATTTCTACTTTAATACAATGAAGCTGGAACTGCAGACTATAATTGCCTGTCCCAAGCTGCTTACATATGCTGTAGATAAAAGGCTTCGGCCTCGGTATAATGTTTTGAAGGTTTTAGAGTCAAAGAAACTGATTGGAAGAGGCAAGAAGTTCGTGTAGTCGCTAACAATATCTGAGAATAATTTTCAGAAGAATTTTTTTTTTTAAATACGCAGATGTGGTACCCGGTTTATTGGAGATGTATCTTGCTAACAGAAACACCAAAAATGATGGGTACTTGCAAGCAAAGGAGTAGGTTTGTATCATAAGTAATCAATTAGCACCTTATATTTACCTTGATGAATTAAAGCTCGTTCGAATATTTGCATGTTCCAACATATGCAGTGGCGGAACCAGAAACAGAATGAAGGGGGGGCAAATTTTCTAAGAAAAAAAATTATAACTGAACTAAAAATAAAATAAAATATTTAATATTATAGTAAAATTTATATTTTTGTTGCAAATTTCTATCACAAATTTCTATTATTTACTGAATTTTAAAAATTTTACATATATTTTTATTTTTATTTTTTGATTTATTAATTTATTCATAGTATTTTATTAAATACTATTTCAAATGAGAATATTAGTTTTATCCAATTCATAATTAAATAATAAAATTTTAGTATTAACCTAAATACCTAATCATAAAACCCTAAATAATCACTAATTAAAATAAAAAAAGAAACATATAATAAAATGTATATATATATAACACTATATCTATATAAATATCTAATCACAAAACTTTAAATATTCACTAATTAAAAAAATATATATGATAAAAAAATCAATATGTATACAAAATATTATAAAATTTTGTAAAAATAATATATATATACAACTAACTCAAAAATTTTAAATATCCACTAATTAAAAAAAATATATGATAAAAAAAGCAAAAATATATATATAATACTATACATATATATATATACACCTAATTATAAACTTCTAAATACCCACTAATGCCCACTAATTAAAAAATATATATGGTAAAAAAAATTAATATGTATACAAAATACTATCTATACAAAATTTTTATATTTTTATAAAATACTATATATAAAATAATATTAAAATTTTATAAAAATACTATATATATAAATACCTAATTATAAAATTTTAAATACCCAAATAATTAAAAATATATATATGATAAAAAAATTTAATATGTATATAAAATACTACATGTATATAATTTTTATAAAATATTATAAAATTATATATATATATATATGTGTGTATATACATATATATGTATACATGGAGGGGAGGGGGGGTCCATTGCCCCCCAGGACCCCCCCTCCCTCCGCCCCTGAACATATGCCAATGCAGTTGCTACTATGATTTCATCCGATATCATTTTGGATATTGGTGTTTCATTGTATTGTTGTTCCTAGATTATTCCTGTGATTCTTTGTTACTTTTCCATCCTTATGTTGATACTTGATGAGTCATTTCTTTCAGCATGTTCATTTCTTACAATGTGTGTATCTTATGGTGATTTTTTTTTTGTTTCTATGCCAGATTTGGAAGAATTGCCTAACTTTTCATCTCCATGTTACAGATTGCCCAATCTTTATTCTGGGAAAATATGTGAAACAATCAGAAAAGCTTCAATATGAAACAAACACTATGTTCCTTATTTGTTCACTGATACAGTAGAAAAAAGCATGAGAACAACGACGTTCGAAAAGATCCCAGTCTTATAAAGACATTGCAGAGTAAGCTATGTCAAAATAAAATTCCGAACGTTCCAACATATATTGCATGGCAAGCTTCACAATGGCTGAAACTTATGTGTCCATCTGCTGTCTTCAGGGCTTTAACACTTTACAGTCTTTAACTTGGAGACTCTTACTTCTCAGCTTCACATACATTGTAAGAACTACTGTGGTTTCCTGGAAGCATTGAAAGTGGGATTCATGTCAGAACATTTTGTTGTGTATCTTTGGATTGAAAAAGGGGATAACTATCTATTGAATGTGGTCTAGTGAAAAAAATCCCGCATTTTAAAAATATTAGATGTTGCTTATAATTGATTTTGTTCTACAAACGGGCCTAATTTGTTGAGAAGCCCAATTCAAGAAGCAATCTTAATGTAAGCTCACAATCTAGCAAGCCCAAGCCCAAGTGCTCTTTTGAGTGTTTGAAATTCCTTTTTCCTTCTCAATTCTTGCGCTTAATTTAGTTCAACATAAAATTTTACGAAAAGAACTTTCATGTAGCAAAGTATATGAAGTTACAAATTTAATTTTTATAAACAATAATAATTATATAATGACTTATAACGATAAATGTAATTATATAACAGCTTTTAAATTTAAATCATATTTTGTTTTATTATCTAGTTATCATCATGATTTTTAAAAATTATTTTTATTTAATTTGATAATATAATATATTAAGATGGTGTTTGGTCTAATTTATATAAGTTAATTTATAAATAATTAAAATTCTGAGAAGTTATGTATTTATTTTCAGTAATAATAAGTATATAATATATTTGTAAAAAATAATTTATAAATATATTTATTATTAAAATAAGTAAAAAAATGTAAACTTATATTTAATAAAAATATTTATTAAAATATGTAAAAATAATATAATATATTTGTTATTAAAATAATTAAAATATTGTTATAAACTATTTTTTTGAACTATATAATAAGTCATTTAATTAATTTTATTTATAAATTTATTTTTCTAATTTATAAAATTATTTAATTGAATATTTTGAGTTTATAAGCATTCAAACATTTAAAAGCTAAAATTACACTTTCTCCTATTTGAAAATGATAAACTACTAAAATAAACTAATATTATGTTTTGAAACAAATGAGTTTCATAAAATTTTATAAAATTTATTTAAATTTTAATAATTATTTAAATTTTATGAATTCAAATATATAAAATTTAACTAGTTTAAACTAAATTTCATCAAAATAAGTGGAATCTGCAAATAAATTTTACAAATTAATGAATTTATTTCTTTTTTAAAAAATTATTCTGTATAGATTTATACTCATTTCTTTCACTATATTTTTTCATTTTTTTTTCTCCTTTTCACTTTATCAATTCCACAAAATTTATTATTATTCTTATTTTAAAATTAATTTTTAACAAAATTGGATGTTTATCCTTTTATCTTCATCATTAGTCATATTTTTACCTTAATATTTTATTAAATTTTATTTTAATAATCATTTGAAGTTTAAAAAATTACTCATTATGTATATAAACTCTCTATGAAATTAATTATTAAAACAAAAAATATTTCTATAAATATAAATAGTAGTTCAATAAGCGAAAATTTTTAAATCTAAATTATAATACTTTCAATCAATTGAATACATATAAAATAAAAAATATATTTTTTAATATTAAAAATAAAATATTTATATATAATAAGTATCTAATAGAGAAATACACTATTATCAAATTATGGCAATAAATCTAAAAAACAACATAAGTTTTAAAAATAATATTAGAATAATACTCTCACGTTACTTCGAAATATATACATTTTTTTATTTTTTATAAAATAATTTTAATCATTTAGTTAAAAAAAATAAATATTTAAAATACATTACAACAATTAAGAGCAAATTCGAATAGCAAATAAAATATGCAAAAAAAATAGTATTTAAAAAAATTATAAAATAATTATACTATTTACTTATTTACACTAAATTAATAATGTATTATAACAATTATACTAATAATTTATTTATTTACATTTAAATAATAATATCTTACTATTAATTTCTGATTTATTTTTTTCTTATTTAAAAAAATATTAATAACTTTTTATATTATTTATAAAAAAATTAAAATATGTATATTTCTAAAATAATATGAGGATGTTATTTTAGTATAAATTAAAATTAATAATAATATTTTATATTAAATGTAAAAGATTTTTATTTTCTAATATATATTCTAATATTTATAAGAGAAGCAAAATTATTATAAATAAACACTGATATTGTTTTTCTTTTAAATATTAGAATTTAATTAAAATTAATAATAGAGGTTAATTTTTTATATTAAATATAACAAATTTTAATTTTGTAATATATATATATATATGATTATATATATATATATATGTATATGTATGAGGGCAAAATAAGTATATAAATAAGGACAAATTGAGTATTTTTTTTTGCCAGAAAATGAGTATACACATAAAGACAAAATGAATAAAAAAAAGCAAAATCATTATTTATGAATGGTCATTTTTTTATCAATTTCTTTTTTTTTAGGAATAAAGAAACTTTAATCATTAATCAGAAAAAAGCTGAATACAATGAGGAATGCCCTTCCAAACTTGAAAGCTAGCGCAGTTTTTGATCAATTTATGTTTGGTAATTTTGATTATCATAATATGATATATTTTAAATTTAAAATACAATTAAATTTTATATTTTAAGATATATTCGAAGAATTCATTTGTAAATGAATTAAATAAGTCAAATACTGAAATTGCCGCTTGTCCTCGATGTGGTGTTGCAGAGGAGACTTTAGATCATTTGTTTAGAGATTATCCGAATTCTTGGTGGATTTGGTCTAACTTTCTAGATACAAATTCACTCTGCACTTATAGGCAGACTCCACCAGCTGATTGGGTGAATTTTTTTACTTCTATGGTTTTTTCGAGTACGCCTGATTTTGATTGCAATATGATCTGGCCTTTCATCCTATGGTATATATGGGAATGGAGGAATGCAGTCATTTTTGGGACAGAGGTTCAATCTCGTGACTCGGTAAGACAGCAGATATTGTTTTGGGTTCGATGGAATCAGGTGGCTGGCCAAAAATCGGGTTCAATTACTAGTTCAAAAAGGGTTACTCTGGTTTCTTGGGATCCTCCACCTTCAGGCTGGATAAAAATGAATTCAGATGGTGCCTCGAAAGGGAACCCGGGTTATAGTAGCTGTGGTGCTGTTCTTCGTGATGAATATGGTAGATGGTTACAAGGTATAATTGGCAATCTGGGAATTTGTTCCTCTACTGTTGCAGAATTGCATGGCCTCTTAAATGGGTTGCGTTTATCTTGGAATTGTGGTTACCGAAAGTTGGTGGTGGAGCTTGATTCTTTGTCTGTCTTACATATGGTAATAGAAGCAAATGTTTCAAGTCTCAGATTTGCTAATCTAATTTATGAATGCAAGAAGTTGTTGTCCTTGCCATGGGAAGTCAAGTTGCAGCATGTGCTGCGTGAGGGAAACCAGCTTGCTGATAAGTTGGCTAATTTTGCTATGCATAGAGCCCCTGGTGTCTACTTTTTACAAGAAGCTCCTGATGTTTTTAAGCCTATTTTGGAAGCTGATGCACAGAGTGTGGCTTGGCCAAGATTAGTTAGATGTTAATTGGGTAATCCCCTCCCTAGTATCAAAAAAAAAAAATAATAAGTCAAATACTGAAGCAGTTATCAGTTCACCGATTACCACTCACCCGCGATAGCTTTAGCTCCGATGATCCCTCGCTAATCTTTATTCTTTTTGCATTTACTGGCTGGTGAGTCATTTTTGCTGGTTATTTTCACTTCACCTAGGGCGTGTTTGGGAGCACTTCCAATATAACTTTTCATGATTTAATATAATATGGTTTAAGAGTAAATCATGTTTGAAAGCATTTCAATCATATATTTTATGATTTAATATGATTTGACATGGTGTGATAATGATAATTTTTTTTCTATTTTTTAAAATTACTAATTTGGTGTGATGATATGGTTTAATTTTTTTATATTAAAATTACCTCAGTTAAATTTTAAAAACCTTAAAAAAACCCATCATAATTTATATCTCCTCAAATAAATTTTATTTATATTTTTTATTTTTTAATGATATAATCACTTAAATTTATTATAATATTAATTTTTTTAATTTATTATAATATTTAATTTGTTATTGTATTTAATTAATTTTATTATTATTATTACAAATAAAATATATATTTATTAAAAAAAATTTATTAGTTTTTTTAAATATATTTAATTAGTCTTATAATTCAATTAGCCTTATAATTTACATATTAAAAAAATTATTTTAATATAAAAATATATAAAATAATAAATTAATATTAAAATACATTTTAATCATTTTATCTATTTAAATCAAACTATACCAATAAATATTATACTATATTTTAAAATATTATATATTATTAATATAATATTATACGATAACTGAAAATATAATACCATATATTATAAAATGAAAATACACCCAAACATTTTCCCCTAATTTTTCACTATAATCCTTTAGGGTTTCAATGTGCTTGCCTGCAACGCCTTTTCTGGGTTTCCAAAGTTTTTTTTCTTGCAAAAATTGGAGAATGACGACTTGCTGGTGTCGTTCTTTTTCTTTTTTCTTTTTGATCTGGAAACATTAACAAAAACCCTCATCTGCCAAAATTCATTTTCTTTCTCTCGAGCTCTATCTCTGTTCTTACGTCGTGAAATCCAAATGTGTTCTTGAATGTCGTGTTTTGTTTTTTTCAAGGTATTTTGCTTCCAAAATGGCCAATAATTTGGTCAGAAACCTAATTTCTCAGATACAAAAACGTTTGCTGAACACGTCTGCGAGAGTCATTCCCAATTCTGCATTACCCACATCCCCTTCTACTCTCTCATCATCATATACAGTTCAATTCCTTGTGAAATCTTGTGGGCTTCCATTACAATCAGCTATTTCTACCTCACGGAACTTTCAGCTCGACGAGAAGAACTCACGTAGGCATCAATCTGTACTGGAGGTTTTGAAATCTTACGGTTTCAGCAATGCCCAGATTGTCAAATTGATCGGAAAGCGGCCTGCATTCCTTAATTGCAGAGTAGAAAACAATATACAACCCAAACTTGAGTACTTGAAGGGAAATGGCTTTGTCGGTGAGCTTCTGCCTAAGCTTATTGTGACAAATCCACAAATTTTAAGAAGGGCTTTGGATTCTCATATCAAACCTTCTTTTGATTTCTTGAGGTCGGTTATTAGTAGTAGAGATAGAATTTTAACTGCTATTAACCGTTTCGCATGGTTGTTGTCCTATGGTTTGAAGGGTGCAATGCAACAAAATATTGATTTCATGATTGAAGAGGGAATCCCTCTTGATAGAATAGAGTATTTTATTCTGTTGCAACCAAGAGCTATAATGCAAGGGCATGATAGGATGGTTTATGCAGTGAATGCAGTTAAGAATATTGGCGTAGAACCAACTTCTGGTATGTTTATCCATACTCTTAGAGTGATGTTATCAATGAGTGAAGTAACTTGGAGGAAGAAAATTGAGCTGATGAAGAGTATGGGATGGAGTGAAGAAGAGATTTTGTTAGCTTTTAAGAAATATCCATTTTGTTTGTCTTGTTCAGAGGAGAAATTCAAGAATATGATGGATTTCTACTTGAATACAATGAAGTTGGAACTGCAGACTATAATTGCCTGTCCCATGTTGCTTAAGTTTTCACTTGATAAAAGGCTTCGCCCTCGGTATAATGTTTTGAAGGTTTTAGAGTCAAAGAAACTGATTGGCAGGTATAGGAAGTTAGTGAGGTTGATAACAATGTCTGAGATGAATTTCCACAAGAATTTTGTTCTCAAGTACTCAGATGTGGTACCCGGTTTATTAGAGATGTATCCTTCTGCCAGAAACACCAAAAATGATGGATATTGAAAGCAAAGAAGTAAATTTGTATCTGCAAATGCAAATGCAAAATAAGTTAGAAATTAGTGCTTTATATTTAACTTGATGAATTAGAGCTAGTTGGGATATTTGCATGTTCCAATATATTCCAATGCAGTTGCTACTATAACTTCATCCCATATCATTTTGGATATTGGTGTTTCATGGTATTGTTGTTCCAAGATCATTCCTATGGTTCTTCATTACTTTTCCTTCCTTCTTTTGATACATGATTGAGTTAATTTCTTTCAGTTTGTTTGAATATTGAAGTGGCTACTTAACCATCTGAAATTCTCAGAGTTGTCATGTTCTGATATCAGAAAACGTTATTCTTTTATTACAATGCGTTTATTTCATGGTGATTTTGCTTGGTTCTTATGACGCCTTTGGAAGGATTGCCTAACTTTTGACCTCCCTGTTACAGATTTTCTATCTCTGATAAAATATGTCAAACAATTACAAAGAGAAATGTCCAATGTGAAATGGACATCATTTTTCAGGCAAAAGCTTCACTATAAAGCAAACATTATGTTTCTAATTTGTTCACTAATACGAGAGAAAAAAAAGCATGAGAATAAGAAAATATAGAAATTTAGCAAAGATCCCAGTCTCATATTTGCTTGGGAAAAGAAATTATGCATCTTCATATATGCTTGGTAAGCTCCACAACAGCTGAAGTTATGTGTCCGTCTGTTGTCTTCAGGGCTTTCTAACTTGGGGACTTCCAACTGACCAGGTTCGCAGACTTTTGAAGAAGAGGAATTACTGTGGTTTCGTGGAAGCATTGAAAGGGGGATTATACATGTCAGAACATTTCGTTGTATATCTTTGCAACAGGGATGTTAATGGATCGGGTTGGTCAGATTTTAAGAGTTGATCAACTCGACGACTATTAATCGATTGAAAAAATTTATTTTTAAAAATCGATTATTATTAGTCGGTTTGATCAATTTTTATTGAGCTCAGTTAGTTTTACTAGTAAACATATAAGTTAAAATGGATTAATTCATTCAGTTTAAATTGACATAGTCAATTCAGTTAATTATGTTACAGTTGAATTGGTCAAATTTGAACAATTTTGCTCAGGCTTGCTTTGCAAGGTCTTTGGATTGAAAAAAGGGATTGCTATCTGTTTGGAAGTGGCCAAGTTAAAAAAAAAAACGACATCGGAAAAAAGTTGCATAAATAGAGTTGGTCCAAAGACAATGTGCCTAATTTATTTTGCAGCCCAATTCAAGAAGCAATTCTACGACGAAAAAATTACACTTTATAATATATTTTAATTTTTTTAAATATTTCATATTTTTTATATATCTTTGATATATTAAATATATACTTAATATATATCTTTAAAAATATAATATTTTTTTAATATACTAAATATATATTAAAGATATATCTCTCAAAAAAAAAGGTATTTTTGAAATTGAAAGTTGAAAAAAGGGTATTTTTGAAATTAAAATTAAAAATGAAATATTTTTAAAAATATTTTTATTTTTAGGATTTTTTTGAAAAAATTCCTTCTACTGTTCCAGGAAGCTCAACACTCTTAAAAATTCATTTTAAAAAGCCCAGTTTCTATTCTAAGTTTATGACCCAAATTCCTTTTTCCTTTTTAATTCTTGCTTAATTTAGTTCAACATAAAATTTTAAGAAAGGACGTTCACATAAGGCTACAGATTTAATTTTTGTAAACAATAATTGTATAAAAATTCATAACGATAGATGTAATTATATAATTACTTTTAAATTTAAATCAGGTTTCAGATTTAATTTTATTATTCAGTTGTTGTAATAATTAAATAAATCACTTTTGAATGACAAAATTTTTAAAAAATATGTAAATATACTCCTTAAATTTTTGCGAAATTATATATTGATTCTTAAAAATGTTTTGGACTCAACTGTACACCAAGTATCGAAGTGATTAACCCCTGTCCAATGAAACAAATTTTAAAAAAAAAATAAAAAAAATACCTTGGCAAATCTTAAAGGTAAATTTTAAAAAAAAATGATAAAACTACTGACATTATATATGTAATATACTCCTCCGTTCTACTAAAATTAATAATTTTGAAGAAAAAAAAATTTTCTCATTAAAAGAAAATTTCTCATTAAAATTATCACTTCAAAATTTATAAAAATTAATTAATTTTTTTTTCATATACTCTTATTATTAATAAATTAATTAATAAAATGAGAATATAATAATCTTAATATTAATAAATTAATGAAGTATATTTTAGAAGGTCGGTCATTAATTAACTGACCAAATGAACATTTAACCCTTTAAATATGTTGTTGCTGACTAAATTAATCAATTTTAATTTCTAATAAGTTTAGTTAATTGATTAGATCGGTTCGATCGATTTAGTTAATCCCTCTTTTAATAAAATTAATTCTTTGTTTTACAATAAAAAAATTATATTTGCAATAAAAATTAATATAATTGAAGATTTAAATAAAAATTAATAAAGAATTAAACAAAATTAACTATATTTTGAAAAAGTATATTTGTAATAAAAAATTAATATAATTGAAGAATTAAATAAAAATTAATGAAGAATTAATCAAAATTAACTTTATTTTAAAATAAAAAAAATTATATTTGCAATAAAAATTCATATAATTGAAGAATTAAATAAAAATTAATAAAGAATTAAAAAAATTAATTTTTTTAAACTTTTAATTAATGATTAATTGGCCAAACTGAACCACTTAGGCTATCTCTAATCCAAATTTTATTTTAGAGCAACTTAACACTAAAAATAAAACAAATAATATATTTTTTTACTATTTACATCTCTAACATATTTTTACTATTTTTAACTTTATGAAGTATATTCTTTTTATTACATAAAATATTTTTTATATTTTTCTTTATGAAATTGATTATGATATTTTTTAACTATTTGATTGTGAATAATTTAAAATAATTTAATTTGTAAAAATTAATTTAAAATAATTATTTAATAAATTTTATTTAATATCTAATTAAAATATGATTTTTTGAAATCCTTAATATTTTTCAAAGATAAGTAGACATATAAATATATATATATTTAGATTAATTTTTTTAATTACCATACTCCTCCCATAAATAAATAATTAATATATTTTGAAATACGTAATGAGCTCATTTACCCTTAATTTTTCTATGTCGCTCAAAAAACTCTTTGAAATAATAATTTTTTTAATATTTAGGTTTGTAAAGTTAATTGATCTTAATATTTTTAATTTTTTATAATCTTAATAATGTATGTGTATGTATGAATATATTAAAATTTAAATATATTTAATTTTTAATGTTTATTTTATTTTATCTTATTAATAATTAAAATTAAGTTTTTAATTCAAAATTTTTAATTTTAGATATAATTAAAATGATATTAGAAAATAATTTACTTTTTTTATTAATTTTAAAAAAACTAAAGTTAGCTAGTGTGATTAATATATTTTTATCAAATAGGAATTAATTATATAATATTAAAAAATCTAATTTATAATATATATTTATAAAATAAAAAAAATTGAGGAAATAGCGTTGCTACAATGATGCGTTAGGTTGAACTATTTTTATTGCATCGTCAAAAATAAAACTACATTGAAGCACCAAGAAGACGCTATAATAAAAGGTTAGTGCCTCCTTAAAGATGCCCTTAACCGTTAATTATACTAAAAATTAAATATTCAGTGGATTATCTAATTCTCACTCGTCACTAATGAAAACAATTTATAATAATTGTTTTAATAATTGTGCATGAGTTGCAGTGGTACGGAGGCAAGAGGTGTTAAAAAAGATTAAATTCTACATGCCTTGTGAAAACATGAAAAAAGTTGGTGCTGGAGAAGTTATAATTTCACCGACTGCCACTCACTAGCAATGTCTTTTGTATTGCAAATCGCTAGCTAATCTCTACTCTCTTAGCATCACGGACGAGTAAGTGAATTTTTGCTAGTTATTTTCACTTGTTTGATTTCATAATTTTTTAGGGTTTCAATGAGCTCCATTTCTGGCTTTCCAAGGTTTATCTGAGCCACCCTCGATGACCTGATTGCTTGTGGTTTTTAAATGATGTCGTTCTTTTTTCTGTTTAAATGTATTTACCTGGAAAAATTAACAAAATTCTTCTCTATAAACGTTCATTTTCTTTCTCTCGTTCTCTGTTCTTTCTCTGCTCTTACATCCTAAAATCCAAATGTATGCTTGAAAAGTAGGGTTCTTTAAGGTTTTTTGCTTCAAAAATGGCGAATAACCTGATCAGAAACCAAAATTCCCATATACAAAGACGTTTTCTAAACACGTCTGCAACAATTACTCCAAATTCTCTATTACCCCCATCTCCTTCTACATCATATACAGTTTAATTCCTTGTGAAATCTTGTGGGCTTCCATTAGAATCAACCATTTCTACTTCACCGAACTTTCAGCTTGACGAAAATAACACTTGAAGGCATCAATTTGTCCTGGAGCATTTATATTAGCAAAAATATCTTATTTATTATAAATTTAAAATTTATAAGCTTGCGTTTTTTTTAAAGCCGGTAGCAACAGTAAAGACAGCTGTCTCCCTTTTGTTTTAAATTATATATATAAATATATATATATATATATTATTAAAATTTTTAAAATACTTAATTATCTATCTTTAAATTTTTAAAAAAATATATGATATTTTTATTTTATCTCTTTTCATTAAAAAATCTGACTTAATCCCCGCTAATTTACGTATTTCTAATTTTAAAATGATAAATTACGAAAATTATGTTCGAGGATGTATGGACTTGGCAGTTAAGAATGTGCGGGATCACGGTTTGGAGGCTCCTTATGTCTCAACCTGTTCTTATATATTTATAGAAAAGCCTTGCCGAGGCTTTCGTTCCAATTTTTCTTGTAGGTCTTTATAGTGTATTTTTCATGGCTGTTATCTGTTGGTTGGATTACATTCCTTTGGGCAATGATTGCAAGCTTTGTGCCTTTTTTGGTTCCCCAAAGTCAGTTAAAACATTTTGTATTTCTTTTCCATTGATCATTGATGTTTGCTTTTTATCGACTCTTATTATCAACTCATTAAGCCATCTATCTAAAGGCGCACAATTTTAAAATGATAAGTTCTATATTTGAGAAAATTGTATAGTATTTAATGGTATAGTTTAATTTAAATAGATAAAATGATTAGAATGTCCTCCAATATTAATATACTATTTTATATATTTTCATACTAAAATAAGTTTTTAATTTGCAAATTTTAAGACTAATTAATTATATCTAAAAAATTAATAAATATTTTAGTAAAAACATATTTTATTTATAATAATAACAAAATCAATTAAATGATATAACAAATTTTAAAAAATAAATATTATAACAAATTAAAAAAATTAAATGTTATAACAAATTTAAGTGATTATGCCACTAAGAAAATAAAAAATTAATAAAATTTAATTGAGGTTTATATATTATGATGAGTTGTTTAAGATTTTTAAAATTTAATTGGAAATAATTTTGGTATAAAAAAATTAAATCATATCAACATATCAAATAAATGGTTTTAAAAAATTGCCAAAAATTATCATACGACAAACTATAATAAACCGTAAAAAAAATAATAAAAATGCTCCAAAAGATGGTTCACTCAAAAACCGTACCACAGTTTATAAAACCATATTAGAAATGCTCCCGAACACACTCCATTTCTGCATCTCCATTTCTGGCTTTCCAAGGTTTATCTGACCCACACTCCACGACATGCTTGCTTGTGTTGTTTAAATGATGTCGTTCTTTTTCTTTCTTTTTTTTTTTTTCATTTATCTGGAACTATTAACAAAAACCCTTCTCTGTCAACATTCATTTTCTTTCTCTCGTTCTCTGTTCTTTCTCTGTTCTTGCATCGTAAAATCCAAATATGTGCTTGAAAGTCGTGTTCTTTAAGATATTTTGCTTCAACAATGGCCAATAACTTGATCAGAAACCTAATTTCTCAAATACAAAAACGTTTGCCGAACACGTCTGCAACAATCACTCCCAATTCTCCATTATCCACATATCCTTCTTCTTCCTCATCGTAATATACAGTTCAATTCCTTGTTAAATCTTGTGGCCTTCCATTAGAATCAACTATTTCTACCTCACGGAACTTTCAGCTCAACGAGAAGAACTCACGGAGGCATCAATCTGTCCTGGAGCTTTTGAAATCTTACTACTTCAGCAATGCCCAGATTCAGCGGCGGAACGACCATGGGGTCGTGGGGGTCAGACAACCCCCCCTCACCGGCAGCCAGACGTGGAGCACCACTGTTTGCCGGCCCCTGCACTGAAACTCAGCCTCCGCTGAGTTTCAGAGCAAATTGCAGCGAGAGGTAGACGAACCCCTCGCTGCAATTTCTTTTTTTTTTTTTTTTATAAATTAGTCCATGGCGAAACGGCGTCGTTTCGCCATGGACTAATTTTTTTTTATAAATAAACCCTTGGCGAAACGGCGCCGTTTCGCCAGAGGTTTATTAAAAAAAAAATAAACCGGCCCAAGCGAAACGACGCCGTTTCGCTTGGGCCGGTTCAAAAAAAATAAAGGGCTGCGTTAAAAACGCAGCCCTTCCTTCTTTCTTCTTCTTCATTCACTGCCTCTCCCTGTCTCCCTCTCCCCAACCCACTGCCAGCAGCACCACGCCACCACAGCCACCAGCCGCCGCAACACCGCCGACCGCCGACCGCCGACCACCGCCATCCACGACGACCCCCCCTCGGTAAACTCCTGGTTCCGCCACTGCCCAGATTGCTAAAGTGATTTTAAAGAAGCCCGCAATCCTTAAGTGCAGAGTGAAAAACAATATTCAGCCCAAATTTGAGTACCTGGAGGAAAATGGCTTTGTGGGTGAGCTTCTGCCTAAACTTATTGTGTCAAATGCGGCAATTTTGGGAAAGGCTTTGGATTCTCACATCAAACCAGCTTTTGACTTCTTAAGGTCATTTATTAGTAGTATAGATAAAATTTTAGCTGCTATTAAGCGTTTCTCATGGTTGCTGTCCTCGAATTTGAAGGGTGCAATGCAGCAAAATATTGATTTCTTGATTGAAGAGGGAATCCTTCCTGATAGAATATAATATTTTATTCTGTTGCAACCAAGAGCTATAATGCAAGGGCATGATAGGATGGTTTATGCACTGAATGCAGTTAAGAATATTGGCCTCCAACCAACTTCTGGTATGTTTATCCATGCTCTTAGAGTGATGTTATCGATGAGTGAAGTAACTTGGAAGAAGAAAATTGAGCTAATGAAGAGTTTGGGGTGGATTGAAGAAGAGATTTTGTTAGCTTTTAAGAAAGAGCCATTTTATTTGGCTTCTTCAGAGGAGAAACTCAAGAATGTAATGGATTTCTACTTGAATACAATGAAGTTGGAACTGCAGACTATAATTGCCTATCCCAAGTTTCTTATGTTTGCAATTGATAAAAGGCATCATCCTCGGTATAATGTTTTGAAGGTTTTGAAGTCAAAGAAACTGATTAAAGGAAACAAGAGGTTAGAGTGGCTGCTAACAAGAACTGAGAATTATTTCCAGAAGAATTTTGTTCTTAGGTATGCAGATGTGGTCCCAGGTTTATTAGAGATGTATCCTGCAACTAGAAACACCAAAATTGATGGATGCTTGAAAGCAAAGAAGTAGGTTTGTATCTGCATATCCAAAATAAGTTAGCAATTTGAACTGTATATTTACCTTGATGAATCAGAGCTAGTTCGAATATTTGCATGTTCCAACATATGCCAGTACAGTTGCTACTATGACTTCATCATATATCATTTTGGATATTGTTGTTTCTTGGTATTTTTGTTCCAAGATCATTCCTGTGATTCTTTTTCCACCCTTCTTTTGATACATGACTGAGTCATTTCTTTCAGTGTGTTTGAATATGGAAGTGGCTACTTAACCATCTGAAATTCTCAAAGTTCTCAAAGGTAGCAAGGATCCTATTCTTATACAAGTCATAATAGAGTAACCTATGATAAATGAAATTCTGTATCTTCCAACACATATTGCTTGGAAAGCTCCGCAGAAGCTGACGTTATGTGTCCATCTTTAATCTTCAGGACTTTAACACTTCATAGTCTTTAACTTGGGTAGTTCTTTTTTCTTTCTCTCGCTACTAGAAACGCCAAAAATGATGGATGCTTGAAAGCAAAGAAATAGGTATGTATCTGCAAATGCAAATTAAGTTATCAATCAGTGCTTCATGTTTACCTTGATGAATTAGAGCTAGCTCGAATATTTGCACGTTCCAATACATGCTAATGCAGTTGCTACTCAATCCCCTATCATTTTGGATATTGGTGTTTCATGGAATTTTTTTCCTCCATGATTCTTATGATTCTCCATTACTTTTCCACCCTTATTTTGATACATGATTGAGTCATTTCTTCCAGCGTGTTTGGAATTAGAGTAACCTATGATAAAAGAAAATCCATATTTTCCAACATTTTAGGTAAGGATGCTATTGCTGGGTAAGCTCTACAGAAGCTGAAATTATGTGTCCATCTGTAATCTTCAGGGCTTTAACACTTTACAGTCTTTAACTTGGGGACTCCTACTTATCAGCTTCACAGACATTCTGAGAACTATATATTGTGGTTTCCTGGAAGCATTGAAAGTGGGATACATGTGAGAACATTTCGTTATATATCTTTTCAATTCAAGGTACATGAAGGTCTTTGGATTTAAAAAGGGGATAGCTATATATTGGAAGTGGCCAAGTAAAAAAAATACCACATTGAAAAAAGATTAGAAGAAGAAGTTGCATTTAATTGAGTTGGTTCCAAATACAAAAGAGTCTAATTTGTTAATTATAAAGTTCAAGGAAGTTCAACTCCCTAATAATCAAATAAGCCCAAGTGCTCTTTAAGTTTTTTACAGAAATACCTTTTTCCTTTTTTAATTCTTGCTTAATTTAGTTCAACATAAAATTTTATGAAAGGGCTTTCACATAACAAAACATATTAGGTAATTAATTATTCATGTGAAAAGAAAAACCATATCTCCTTTCTCTTTAGAGTCGCCCTAACTTTTCTTGTCTCTGTTTAAAGTTTTCCTTGGATGGCCTGTGGCAGCTCTTCACCTTTTTTCCTTGCTTTACAAAGTTTTAGTTGTAATTCTCCTTTTTGTAGTTTTAGTTTTAATTTTCTTCCTTCCTTGGCCTTGGCCCTCTCTTGGCTTCTTTTGTCAAAGTTTCACCTTGTTTTCTTTGGTTTTTTTTTTGAAAAAAGGATAAACTTTTTTTTTATTGTTGATGAAATCTCAATCCTTTTTCTTACTTAAACCATAACAGCAAAATGAATAGACAATCTTTTTTTAATGAAAAGCTATTGGTAGCAGATCAACATCCACTTAGCTTCCTATGGCTCCAAGATTGTGCTCCTATCTACATAAGTTCTAGTCTTATTAATGAAAGACTTTAGGAAGGAGATATATTTCCCATCTCTCTTTTTTTTTTCTTTTTCAAACTTGAAGATCAGTAGGTTCTTAGCCACTAGTGCAGTTCATTCGGCAATATCCATTGCTATCATATTTTTCTGCAGATTTATCCATTTCTATAAATGGTATAACCATTTTTATGTTCAATATCTTGCCCTATTCATTATATGCTTTTGTTTAGCTATCTGCTTGTTTATTATTTGGCCTTTTATTAGATGGTGAGAGATTTATCTTGGTCTCATGGGTTGTTGAGTATAGCTTGTTTTGCTTCTTTTTTTTTTTTTTTTTTTCATGCCTTGTGTTTTGGTAGATGTGGTGATTATAGAGGTTATCCTTAGTTGTAAGCATTTTTTGCTATTTATTTTATACCCTCTACAGACATAATTCTCTTATGCCTTTTACGAAGGCTGTATGTAATGTTTATTTCTGTTAATGGATTAAGCTTTTTTCATACGAAAAAAAAAGGTGACATACTCAATTTTTGTAAACAATAATTATATAACGTACAATTCATAATGATAAATGTAATTATATAATCCCTTTTAAATTTAAGTCATTATTTATTTTATTATTCAGTTATTGTTATAATTAAATAAATCATTTTTAAATGACACAATTTTAGGAAAATTATGCAAATATACTTTTTAAATTTTGGCGAAATTATATGTTGACTCTTAAAAAAGTTTTGCACTCAATTGTCGATTCTACAATAAGCGTCGAAGGGATTGAAGCCCCTATCTAATAAGCCAAAATCTTTTTAAGAGGTTAGTACCTTTACAGAATCTTAGAGAGCAAATTTACACATCCTCCAACTTTAAAAATGCGAATGAAACTATCATACATTTAATAACATCCTACTCACGCCACTGAAATTGAAGAAAAATTTATTCTATAATAACGTCCTCTTCCGCTTCGAAAGTCGCCGGCTAATCTCTACTCTCACCGGCGGGTAAGTCAATTTTTGCTGATTATTTTCATTTCACTTGTTTGATTTTCCCCTAGTTTTTCACTATAATCTTTTCGGGTTTCAATGAGCTTGCCTGCAACTTTTTTTTTTTTTTTTGGCATTCCAAGGTTTTTTTCCTTGCAGAAATTGGAGAATTCCTCATACTACGTCACACCTGCACTCCACGACTTGCTTGCTTGTCTCGTTTAAATGATATCATTTTTTTTTGTGTTTTTATTTATCTGGAAAGATTAACAAAAACCCTTCTCTGTCAGCATTCATTTTCTTTCTCTCGCTCTCTCCATCTGTTCATGCTTCGTGAAATCCTAGAAAGTCGTGTTTTTTAAAAGGTATTTTGCTTCCAAAATGGCCAATAATTTGGTCAGAAACCTAATTTCTCAGATACAAAAACGTTTACTAAACACGTCTGCAACTATTACCCCCAATTCTCCATTACCCACATCTCCTTATACTCTTTCCCCTATGTCTGGATGATGGTAGGAGATGGTTTAGTATAGTATAGTATTGGCATATAGGTTGTTTGTATAAATTTCTACAGCCATGGTATTGTTCTCCATGGTTTAAAAACCATCAGATTTGTAGATAATTTTAAACTACCGATTTGGTGGGTTAGGATGATTTGCTTAATTTTTATTTCAAAATTAACCTTTTAAATCTTATCTTATTTCAAATAAATCCTTTTTTTTACCTAATCTCTTCCGGCAGCTCCTCTTCACGCCATATGCACCTCCATCGTTTTTTTTCTTTGAAAATTTTTGCAACAATTGCTAGTTTCTTCTTCTTTGCAATCAAAAGGTGAGTTTGATTCTCTTTTCCCTTTGTTTTTCTAATATTTTGATTGTTGATTTGTATTTTTTTTCTTTTTCTGCTAGTTGTTGATTTGTGATTTTGATTGTTGATTCTTTGATTGTTGAAGTTTTTCTTTGCTCTTTGTATTTTAACCTCTTTGGATATGAGGTGTAGTGTTTGTAGTTTTTGTGATTAAAATTAAAAACTATGATTTTGATTATAAAAACTAAAATTAAAAATAAAATTATGATTTTGACTATAAAAAATAAAAAGTAAAAATAATTATTGACCATTAAAAATGAATTTAATATTATTTTATATAAATTTTAATTAAAATTAATATTAATTTCAGTTAAAGATATTTTAGTCATTTTATTATTTCTGCAACCATACCATACCATCTGTTGAATTTTTGAATTCTATGGATAATTTTCTTTGTAAACATTAGTATGTTTGGCTTCTACAATTAATGGACTTTCTTTAAATTAGAATTCATGACAAAATAACTTAGGCCTTTTGTCCTTCAAAGCACTCATTTAATATATCCTTTCACATTCTTTTTATTTTTTCAATGTTGCCATCACCATCAAACCAAATAAAAACGGCTTAATTAACTATCCTATATCATATGGTATCATATGGTATCATATCATATATTAATAAATTATACTGTCAACCATCCAAACAAAGCTGACATTGTCATATACAGTTCAGTTCCTTGTGAAATCTTGTGGGCTTCCATTAGAATAAGTTATTTCTATCTCACGAAACTTTCAGCTCAACGAAAAGAACCCACGACGACATCAATCTGTACTGGAGTTTTTGAAATCTTACAATTTCAGCAATGCCCAGATTGCCAAATTGATCACAAAGCGGCCTGCAGTCCTTACGTGCAAAGTGAAAGACAATGTTTAGCCCAAATTTGAGTACCTGAAGGAAAATGGCTTTGTGGGTGAGCTTCTGCCTAAGCTCATTGTCACAAATCCGGTAATTTTAGGAAGGGCTTTAGATTATCATATCAAACCTTCTTTTGATTTCTTGAGGTCGGTTATTAGTTGTAGAGATAAAATTTTAGTTGCTATTCAGTGTTCCTCATGGTTGTTGACCTCTGATTTGAAGGGTGCAATGCAAAAAAATATTGATTTCTTGATTGAAGAGGGAATCCCTCCTGATAGAGTAGAAAATTTCATTTTATTGCAACCAAGAGCTATATTGCAAAAGCATGAAAGGATGGTTCATGTAGTGAATGTAGTTAAGAATATTGGCCTTGAACCAACTTCTCATATGTTTATCCATGCTGTTAGAATGATGTTATCGATGAGTGAAGTAACTTGGAAGAAGAAAATTGAGTTACTGAAGAGTATGGGGTGGAGTGAAGAAGAGACTTTGTAAGCTTTTAATAAAAAGTGTAGCATCTGTTTAATTGTTAGGTTTTAAATTAAATTAAATTAAATAATTTAAGGGAGAAATGATGAGTTAGAAGTGAGTAATAGGTAATGTACATGTGAAATATAAGAAAAATATATATTACATATACAGTCATACATGAGTTAGAAAAAGTCAACTGTTGAATAGTAAAAAAAGGGTAAAATGGTAATTTTACTTAAAAAAATAAATTAATTAACAAATTTAAAAATATTTTTATTTTTGGGTGGAAGAAGTAATTTAAAGAATTAAAAATATTTAAATAATTAATTAATTTAAAATAATAAAATATATATAAATAGTTTTAAAATATAAAAAAGTAAAGAAAAATAAAAAAATAACTATTTATCATCATCTTCTTCTTCTTCTTTTCTCTCTCCACTATGAAATTTCACCATAGCCAAGGAAGATTTTTGCTTCAAACACCAAATTTAGATGGTTTTCAAAGAATCAAAAGAAGTTTTGGTGATTTTTCAACAAATTGGTAACTTTTTTTTAAGAAAATTTTGAATTTCTTTAAAATTGTGATTATGTAAAAATTTAAAATTTTATATACTATATTATAATTATTAAAATGGGTATGAAAGACGTTATTTTAATGAGAAAGTAAAGATTTTAAGGTTGTTTGGTTGATTTGTTTAGGTTTGATGATAGTTTGGATGAGGTAGTGAATGAGTTAGGGTTTTAGAATAGTAAACACAAAGAATTGGTGTTTATTTGATTTTATGATTTAAAAATATTATTAAATGATTTTAATGGTAGAAATGAACTTAAATTATCAATTAGAATTGGTTAAAATGTTGAACCTAAATTAAGTAGCTTAGGGCAAAATTTTAGAATTTTGGAGAAAATGTGATACATTGTATTTTAATACTTAAAATGTATTAAAATATAATGTATTGAATATATTTAAGCTTAAAATTCAATTTGAAAATTGTTAGAATGATTTTTTTTTCAAAATTAAAGTGCATTATGGTAAAAACTTTAAAAATTGTAGAATTATGCCTTAATTCTTATTTTAGGTTTTAAACACCTAGAAAATGTGATGTTAATTGATTATGTTAATTCACATTTTCAATAGGTGTTGAATAGTTTGTTGTTTCATCAATCTAGTGGTGAAGAATTTTTAGGTGTGTTGAAAGTGAAGGGAGATTTAGCTCCATTTATCACTTTAAAAAGGTTAGTACATACTTTATTTTTTCAATGTGTGTGATTGTATTGAATTTTAGCATGCACATTACATATATTAAATGTATGGTGATACTTGATGATTTTTATGAACATGTGTGTATAGCATTTTTGAAGCAACAATATTTGATTTGTGTTGGTTATGACATGATTAGCCATTTAAGAATGACTAAATGAATTATTTGTGCAAAATATGTAAAATGCAATTTATGCACTAACATGAGGAAATAAACCACAATTGTATTATTTAGGATAATGATTTGTGAAAACTATATTGTGATTCGAGATATAAAAACACATTGAAAGAAATGTATATTGTGTGTACCTTATATATTATCTAGTTGTTAGAATATTGCGTTTGGATATTGGTATACCATAAACCAAATGGATGAGACACTGGGTGTCACAGATATGTGCTTACGCCCGAGTGAGACACTAATAATAGACAAGGCAACGAGCCTGAAACTAGATAATTGTACAAGGTGTTTGAACCCATGTTTAGTGTGTTATTTAATGTGTATAAACAATGTTTGACATTTATAACATGATGTAAATATGGTATTATATATGTATGACATCATTTCTTAAGTTTATTAAAGTATGTACTACTAGGTAATATTCTTAGTGTGATTGAATTCTATCGTACAGGTGATAAGGTATATCTGAAAGATCCGGAGGGTGCTGCTAGACTACCTCAGGTTTAGGTTATTGTATTTTGAAGTTGCTGCGAACCAGTGCCACTTACATATCATGTATACACTTTTAACTTTTTGAAATGCTTTTGAGTATGTACATTATATATAATCATGTATGTGATGTAAAATATAAATTTTTTCTTTTGTATGTAATATATTAAATAAAAATAGAAATTTTATTTATATATATATATGGATGTGTTCTTGGTAAAATATTGGTAGATTGAGCCATTGGACTATTTTGGAGAAATGTATGTATTGAATAAGTAATTAGGAGTGTATTTTAATTGCATATTGTGTTAATTAAAATTTGAGATTATCTAAAATACAAATAAAATTTTGGTGAATTTTTCTTAGAGATTTTCTACTTAATATCTTTTTACTTTTCAAATTACTAATGGTTAATTTTATTTATTTATTAAAATATATTTTAAGTGTTCTTAAATGATTACTATAAAATTAAAAAAAAAATTTAAACATGCTGTAATGTAATATTTTTGTATTTAATATATGTATTTTATATATATCAGGTATATATATATATGTATATAAGATATAAGGATATTATAAAGAGCTATTTTATTTGGCTTGTTCAGAGGAGAAACTCAAGAATGCAATGGATTCTGCTGGAACTCCAGAGTATAATTGCCTATCCCAGGTTTCTTATGTATGCAGTTGATAAAAAGCTTCGGCCTCGGTATAATATTTTGAAGGTCTTATAGTCAAAGGAACTGATTGGAAGGGGCAAGAAGTTAGTGGTTCCTAACAATATCTGAGACGTATTTCCAGAAGAATTTTGTTCTCAAGTACACTGATGTGGTACCCTGTTTATTGGAGACGTATCCTGCTGCCAGAAACACCAAAATGACGGATGCTTGAAAGCAAAGAAGTAGGTTTGTATCTGCAAAATAAGTTATCAATTAGTGCCTGGTGTCCCAAGCTTCTTACATTTGTAGTTGATAAAAAGCTTTGTTCTTGGTATAATGTTTTGAAGGTTTTGAAGTCAAAGAAACTGATTAAAGGGAACAAGAGGTTAGAGTGTTTGCTAACAAAAACTGAGAAGTATTTCCAGGAGAATTTTGTTCTTAAGTATGTAGATGTGGTCCATGATTTATTGGAGATGTATCCTGCTACCAGAAACACTAAAAATCATGGATACTTAAAAGCAAAGAAGTAGGTTTTTATCTGCTCTACTTTTGTTACATGATTGAGTCGTTTCTTTCAGTGTGTTTGAATATTGAAGTTGCTACTTAACCATATAAAATTCTCAAAGTTCTCAAATTTTAATATCAGAAAAATCTTATTATTTTCTCACTATGTGTTTATCTTGTGATGATTTTGTTTGGTTCCTATGACACCTTTGGAAGGATTGCCTAACTTTTTTCCTCCATGTTATGGATTATCTATACTCCGGGAAAATATATCAAACAATTAGAAAAGAGATGTCCACTATGAAATGGACATCTTTTTACAGGCAAAAGCCTCATTGTGAAGCAAACACTATATTCCTAACTTGTTCACTAATACAATAGAAAAGCTGCAATGGAGTAACCTATGATAAAAGAAATTTTGTATCTTGCCAACTTATATTGCTTGGTAAGCTCCACAACAGCTGTAGTTATGTGTCCATCTGTAGTCTTCAAGGCTTTTCACAGTCTTTAACATGAGGACTTCTGCTTATCAGCTTCACAAACATCCTAAGAAGAGGAACTATTATGGTGTTATGAAAGTGCTGAAAGTGGGATACATGTGAGAACGTTTCATTGTATATATGAGCCAAGTACAGCTGTGCTAGCGGCCATGCCGTCCTTCTGGCTGATGGACAGAGTGAGCTACGTAGCAAGGGATAGCATGCGCCGTGTGGTATGAGTACTAGTATGTTATGATTGTTGACTAAATATAGCCCTGGCCGGATTCATTTTCCTAAGGTTTGGTCTGTCCGTATGCGATTTTCCTCACTAATTAAAGTTCGAAACTTGGCTTGTGGCCATGTCTACTATTGCCTATGAGCTCATGCCAGAAGACATGAGCTCAGGAGAGGCCTTACACCATGCAAGGCATATGAAAGTTATTTGTAGCTTCGGATTCAAAAAGAAGAGATTGGCATCAAGAATTTTAGGCAGACTTAGGCATGAAAAATGTGGTGTAGAATTGGCCACCATAAACAAGTAAGATATTCTTCAAATTGTTAATGAACTAAACATTGGCTGACGGGAATTATAAATAAATAAAAATAAAGATTAATATGATTAATAATATTTGATTTGGACTAATAACTTTGATTCATTAGTATTTGAATCATTTTCAAGACAGATAGTATTAACGATCACAATCATATAAAGTACTCCTTTTATCTCAAATTAATTGACACTTTTTTTATTTTACAAGAATTAACAAAAATAATTATTTTTATTTAAAATATAAATATATTATTATACTCTTATTCTATTATGAGACATGTTTAATAGATAATATTAAATATGGGTATAAAAAAATTATCTTATTAATGAATTTATTAAAATAATAATGAAACTATATTTTGGGACAAATAAAAAAGAAAAACTAACCTATCAATTTGGAATGTAGAGAGTATTTTTTAAAATTTAAATAAACTATTGCTTTATCAATGAAAATTAAAAATATATAAAAATAATGCAAGTTTTTGACAGAAATTTCTTTTTTCTTATTTAATTCTTACTAATTTAGTTCAATATAAAATCTTATGAAAGGATTTTCATATAGATAAACATATGAAATTACAAATTTAATTTTTATAAACAATAATTATAACAACTCATAATGACAAATGTAAGTACATAATTGCTTTTAAATTTGAACCATGCTTATTTTTTTGTTCTGTTGTCGTCATGTCGTTTAACAAATTCAAGTTTTAAAGTCCCACTCGAAACGACGAACTATTCCAATAACCTACATGTCGTTGGGTAAGTCTTGGAGTTGGAGATGGAAATTCAGAACTTGGCATTTATTTTAGAGGGTGTTTCTCAAAACTGGAGTTTTTCAGCTTATTGTGAATAAGTGATTTTTAGATTATAGTCAGATTAAAAATAAGCAGTTAAGCGTTTCTGTAAACTAGTTAATAATCAGCTGATAATCATTTTATAATCAGTTAAGTGTTTCTGTAAAATCAGCTTATAATCAGTTTTTAATTGTAGAAACTGTTAAAATGACCAAACTGTCCCTGAATTTATTTATTGTATAAAAATAATTTTTTAAATGTCAATTCAAAATTTATTTTGCAATTAATAATAATAATAATAATATTTATTTAATAATAATAATAATAATAAAATTTATTTAATAATAATAATAATAATAAAATTTATTTAATAATAATAATAATAAAATTTATTTAATAATAATAATAATAATAGTAAAAGAATTTGGATGGAAAATAAAGTGTATAGGGTGGCAAATTTGAAATATTAAAGATTGGGTAGGGATAGTATGGTCTTTTACTTGGTCAAAACTGCTTAAAAAAGTGCTTAAAAAAAGTAGCAAAACCTAACTTTTAAAAAACTGATTAAAATCAGATTATAATCTACTATTTAAGTTTTCAGAAACACTTAAATAAACAACTTATAATTTAAAAACTGCTTAGAATCAGTTTTGACCAGCTTTTAAGTTTTGAGAAACACCCTCTTAGAGTATCACTTTACCAGTTACCAGCAATGTCTTTCGTGCCGAAAATCGCCGCCGGCCACTCTACTGTCTTTGCATCACCGGTGGGTATGTCAATTTTTGTTGATTATTTTCATTTTCACTTGTTTGATTTTCCCCTAATTTTTCATTTTCATTTTTAGGGTTTCAATGAGCTCCCCTGCAACTCCATTTCTGGCTTTCCAAGGCTTTTTGAATTGCAGAAATTGGATAATTTCTCGCAACATCATAGCCACACTAGACGATTCTGCTCAATTAAAGACGAAAGCAATGTGAGTCAGATTTTTTTTAATCACTGAAAAAAATTTAAAATTTAGCCACTTTTTGTCAATTTACAAAATCCCATTTCAAACTCATTCAGTTTTAGATTTTTTTTAATCACTGAAAAAAATTACAAAATTTAGCCACTTTTTGATAATTTACAAAATCTCATTTGAAACTCATTCAGTTTTATATTTTTTTAATCACTGAAAAAAAAATTAAAATTTAGCCACTTTTGACAATTTACAAAACCCCATTTGAAATTCATTCAGTTTTACTCAACATATATTGGAGTATTGTTTTGGCAGTGAGACTGTTAAAATTAATTTATAGTGTTTAAATTACTGTTTGGTCTTTAAGGTCAGGCTTATGATTCTTCAGATTCTCACATCACCAATTCTAATCTTGAAGGTATATTATTTTCTTCATATATGTGTATATAATGAGTTGATTTTTGATACATTTATACAAAATTTAAATTTTTTTTTCAAAATTTCCCCTTTCACAATTACAGTTTACTATTAAAATTTTCAGGTTCAAGGGAAGAAACTTTAGCTAGTCAAGAATCAAATACATCCAGCGAGTATTTGCTTCTTACCTTAATGTGTTCTTGAAATAGACTGCACATGTACCTCTAAAGTAAAATATTCTTAGGTTTAGAAGTGAATTGTTGTTATATGATCTGATTCTGCACTAAAATATGAAATCCTCTTGCTCATTTTGCTGTTATTTGTGCTTTCTTAAGCTAAATTCTTATTGGTTTAAATTGCCAGGATATTGAAGAAACTAAAGAGATATGGAGTCTCTGGAGTATTGTCTTATGGGCTTTTGAATACTCCCTATTACCTCACAACCTTTCTTTTGGTGTGTTGAGTGAAATTACTAGTAAAAATTGATTGATATAAACCTATGTATATGCTTTTCAATGTATACAAAGGCCACAACATTAAATTATTGCACTGTTGCACTGACCTAGAGAGAGAAAGGTGTTAAATTTAGATTTGAGCATCCTTTAGGATTGATCTTCTTCTCCTACCTCCCATTATTGCCAAAGTTACTAGACCATCCCTATATATGATGAATAAAGAAAATGTTGTTCATGGATTGTAATTGTATCAGGGTTGTCTTGTGGCATTTTCAGATGAGATCCTACGGTTGTTTAACACTATTTTACTTGCTTGCTAGGTTTTATGTTTCTCCAGCTCCTGGGAAAATGGGTTACTTAGCTGCTGTTGAAAGGTAACCACTCATCTTCCAACCTCTAAATGCTAATGTGAGTAGAAAAATGAGGCCAGTGTAGAAATGCTCTGCAGATTTCTGAAAGTGATGGCCATGGTGTGGGCTGGGAGTCAAGTTACCAAGCTTATGAGAGCTGGAGGGTAAGCTGCTAGAACTCAGTTCCCATCCTATTATTCTTATATAAATGTGTTGATGTCCATAAATAACCAGAAGTTGTTGCAGATTTGTTTATTATTCTTCAATCTACAATCTCAGTCCAGACTCTATTTCATCAATACCTCTCTTTGTGGCTTGGCAAATTTTGACCATTTGTGTTGCTGATGAGCTTGGATGACTATTAAGAATCTGACAATTATGAGTTATGAACATAGCTGATTGTTCTGGAAACTGATTTTCTTACGTGAATCATGATGATTATTGTTATATATTTTTCTCTTTTTAATGATATTATCAAATAGCCATTTGTATTTAGAATGCTTAATTTTGATTGTTATCCAGTGATTGCTGTTCTTATTGTTTTGCTTGTGTCAAACCTATAATTTATGAATGCAAATACACAACTTGAAGCATCTGTTTCTCAGAGATTACTATTGTTCAGGGCCCTTGCTCTTGCACCATTTGTCGACACAGGATTGTCGTGGTTCACAGTCAAATTTAAGTTCGAGTCTCAGGGGAAGGCATGCAACGTTTGTTAAGTTTAAATGTTTTCATTTAGTTCAGTTGTCTTTATCTAATTTTGTTTGCTTGTTTCCAGTCTTGCATGGCTATTGTTGGATTTTGTTTTGGACTGGCCGTCATCCTTTTTTTGGTTACGACATTGCTATGGGCATAGAGTTACATCTGTATTTTATTCATCTTCAGCTAGGTAACTGTTCTGTATTTTCTAAAAATTTTGTTAAACCCCGCATAATATCATAATTTGGGAACCCAGTAGAATCCTCTCTTAATTGCCAGTTCTCGGTGCTAACAGAGGTCTAATGATTTGACACACTTACCGTTAGACCATACCTCATTATTCAAATATTATAGAATATTAGTTTAACATTCATTGTGAAAAAGAAAAAAAAAGGTGTTTATTTTGTGCTTATTTATTGTTTCATCTTTTTTCTGTCAGCTCAGAGCTTTCTGTATTCATAAACTTGATATTTATGATATCATCATCATTGCTTACAAAATTTTGAAACAATCTAAATTTTGATACTGCAATATGAAAGTTAAGAATTCAAAGTTAATAATTAGTGACAAGTTAGCATATCATCAAATACAAATAGATTACACCACCAGATACAAGAGTGCATTGAGGTCAATCTCCGCTGAAATGTACCTTTAATGAAGAAACCTATTCTCTTTCATCTTCTAGGCCTATGAATATGATCCACAAGTTGGATGATAAAATCATAAATATGGTCTTATTCTTTGAATATACAAACTTTGAGTAAGGCAGTCTGAAACATTGGTAACTTATTAATAACTGCTTCCTTAGTGGCATAAGCAGAAGTAGAAGCATTAACGTACCCTACGTACAAGACAGATGCCTTAGCAAGAGGCCCCAAAAGCGCAATTTAAGAGGTTAGTGCTGAGGCAAGTACGCATAATTGAATCCTTCATCTCCCTAAAAGGACTGCATACTTTTAAGTTACCTTTCGAATTGCTCCAAACCAGGAAATTTATAGCTTTGAAATCCTTCCTTGGGAACACAGAAAGTTGTTTGCTTGGTGGGTAATAACTTATTTCCTATTTCATCTGTGCAAGTCTCAAGACCACAAGCATTGCAAAAGAGTTCCAGATCTGATTCCTAAAAGTATATGCAGCTTTTCATAATCGAATATATTCAATAATCATCGAAATGGTAATGCAGCGAGTTCAACTAGTGAAATGCATACCTTCATCATCAAAAGCTTTGATAGATGTACCAAGGGATATGGATGAAGCTTGTAGCCAACATTATTTATGCATGCCAGAGATAGCGCTCGGACCTTCATGATAAACAAATTGTTTAAAAGGAAAAATGAGTAGAGCAACATTAGGTACCATTACCATATTTTCCAAAGAGCTTACCAAAGGCAAATTCTAATTCCTTAAAAAATATAATCAATTTGTCATAGAAAAAGTGAAATGCCGACACAAATCAAACTGATGACCAAAAGGAAAAGTAAAAATAAACAATAGAGTGCAAGGACAAAGAATAACAGATATTTCATGATAAAACAAATGAGGATGAAACCATCAAGGTGTGATTTAGTGGTCAGAAGCGTGTTGCTCCGACTTAGGTCTTTAGTTCGAGTCCTGGTTGTCTTTCTCCCTCACACATAATTAATCAAAAAGCAGAAAAAATAAATGAGGATGAGAAGAGGAGGGTGGGAGTAGAGGAGATTTGTGAGACATTTGCATCAGCTCATCACAAAACCACCCTCCTTCCCCCATGAATGAGAAAACAGGCTAATACTGACCAAGCTAGTCATAGTATTTTATTAAGAACAGTATTAACAGAATGCAAAATATCACCTCATTCATGTAAGATTCAATAATACAGTACTGTAGATAGGATGCCTCAGCAGCTATGGAACAAAAAAATTGCTTGTAATTTCCCAAACGGAAAGATCTATAGAAAAAGAAAATATTAATTAGTGTTCCTCAGAGATGTTCAAATTTTAGGAAGAAAATAAACAATCACAGCCTACCTTAAATGAGAAAATACTGAAAAACCTTATAAAAATTTCAGCATATACCGTAAAACACTCCGGGCAAAACACATATTCTTTGACTGGATGATTGGATGAGGCATGCGGCGAAACCATAATGAAAGTGACTCGCCCTGTGCATCAGAAAATCGTAATTTGAATATTTAGAACCTAGTTCTATAATGCCTTTAAGAATGAAGAATACAAGTCAACCACACCAAGGAAGTAGAGTTTAACCGTTGGTTGGCTTCTAGAATTAAGATGAAGAAGGACGTAAAGTGAACGAAATTCGGCCTCATTTTCAAAAATAGAATTGGTATCTCTATTTGCATCATACAAAGCATATAGAGATGTCAGAGTCTTAATAAGCTGCTCCATGTTGAGGTGATGCACTGAAGAAATATTTGTATTGCTACCACAACGAAGTTTATGGTGAGATACAACATGAAATTTAACCTGCATAACAAAAAATAAGTTAGGATATCATATGCAAGTCTAAAAATCTAAGCAAGGAAATTGAAATTAAAAAAAAGAAAGAAAGAAGGAAATGAAAGAGTTGGTGCTTTCAAAAGAATTCAGTTTCAGATCTGATGAATTATAGATTATACATGCACCTTTCGAAAGCAAATGCAATCGGTATCCAATAGACAAGATTATTTTGATATCAGTCATCCACCTAACACTATTTGGTACACAACTATTGCATATTATGCACAAAAAAATGCTAAACATAAATAATTAAATTGGTATCAGAAAAACGAATCTAATTCATGGTGAACAAGTTCGAAAGACAAAACTTCATGAAAGAGCAAGCCTACTGCTCAAGATATTTTCTGCTGTAAGGAAACTGATATTTACAGAACAAATTACTTGCACCAATTCCACTACTGGGGAGATGAAGATTTAAAAAGGGAAGATAACTTCAGAGGTATAATACCATTTTCTCATACATAGAGATTGCTTTATCATTGACTATATTTTGCATGCTAAGATCTTGTCTTATGGACCTTGTCCTGTCAAAGAGGAAATCATGAACTACTTCAAACGGATGGTCTGTTAAATCTGCCAAGTTTAAAAGGTAGCTCAAAGTGTCTTCCAATACCGGAAGTGGCCGCACATCAGATGCCTGCACATGCTTGGTTGATATAGTTCTGCAAAACTAGTGAGAGAAGGAAAGTGAATTGTTCTTCAGCTTTGGAATTTGAACATATATGTATTCTGAATTATAGAAGTACCTAAATAACAAGTGTAAGGGGCTCACAAATTGCTTCTAATTCTATTGTTATCCAAAAGCGTATAAATGTAGAATCAACCTCGAAAAAAAGGTAAACATTTGCAGATATTTGATGAGCAAGAAAAGTGTGATTACTATAATTCTATGAAAGATGACCAGCACTAGAAACAAGTGAACTATTGAAAAAACTAGCATTTTCAGGCATGGGTAATATATGAAAACTGTAGTTGGTATATTGTTAAGAGGTATTAAGAACTTTGAAGTCTTCTAAGAGTAATTACTAAAGGTAAAAAAAGGACAACAATTGGATTGAAAAGTAGAACATGATTCAGTTGGATACAGAATAAGAAATGTAGAAGGAAGGCAATGATGACAACATTCTGAAAGTAGTATAAACAAGTTTGAACTCAAAACTCTCCAATATACAGCCTTGGCGCTCAGGAATATATATTCTCATTGAAGTGCATTGTGACTACTATCCACTCCAAGAGCCAAAACGCATGATCAATGAGAATACCTTTTTGACAGCAAGGCTTGGAGACGATCTTGCTGGATTTCCATGTAGCCTCTCGAACACGGCTATGTCTCGCAGCCTCTCCCTTTGGACCCTTTCACCCTCTAATAACACAAAGATTAACATGAAAGTAAGAAGTCAGCAATACATAACATGAGAATCCATATTCACCTACCGCAACTCTCGTCCTTTATCCGGATTTGGGACCAACTATAGATAAGAAAACTCGTGTATAGGTGGACATGAAACTAAAATTAATTGTCAAAAGAAAAGATGCATTTTCACATTCATGGCATGCTTCATCTTAAGTGACCATATTGAATATGAAAACTAACAGCACAAAATAAATCAAAATCTTTTGAAGAAAAGTTTATATCGATATAAGAAGAAATAAAAGTTCATCTTCTCCAATATATGCTTGCAGTTTCTGGGAAAGGATAGAAGGTAGAATAGGAAAAGCCGATGAAGAAGGGAAAATAAAGATACAAACCTAACTCAGTTCTTATAATTTCACAAGATGAAGAAAAATGCATAGAATAGTTGCATTTTGGATAATTTAATACCTGGGCACATGAAAGGGCAGGTTCCAACTAGAATTGGAAAATCAGAAGAATTCTTTTCTTCTACAACAACTTCTTGTTCTTCTGTTTTCACTTTTTCATGGTGAGTAGTGCTACTGCTACTCGATCCTCTTCTGAATTTCCATTCAGAGACATCACGGGGATTATTGTTATTGCTTCTAATGCTTGACTTATAGCGTGAAAATTTGGTGTTTTTTGTATTATTTGAAGTGAATTCGTTCAGAGAAGAAGAAGAAGAAGAAGAAGAAGAAGGGATTCGACGTGGATGTCTCCTCTCCATGGCTTCTTCAACTCTGTTCTCCCTCGTTTCTTCGAATCTCCATATTAAATTAAATTAAGCAGAAAAATTAGGTATTCCAGACCAAACGACATGTTGTTTGACAGTTGCATGATTGCCTATGTCGTTTTTAAAAGATGTCGTTTTGTAATTTGAATTTCTATTTTTTTTTCATTTATCTGGAAACCCTAACAAAAACCCTTCTCTGTCAACCGTCATTTTCTTTATCTCTTTCTCTCTCTGTGTTGATGCATCGTGAAATCCAAACCTGTGCTTAAAAGTTGTGTTTTTAAAGGTATTTGCTTCTAAAATGGCTAATAATTTAATCAGAAACCTATTTTCTCAAATCCAAAAACGTTTGCTGAATACATCTGCAACAATTACTCCCAAATCTCCATTACCCACATCTCCTTCTACTCTCTCATCATCATATACAGTTCAATTCCTTGTGAAATCTTGTGGGTTTCCATTAGAATCAGCTATTTCAACCTCCCGGGATTTTCAGCTCGAAAAAAGGAACTCACGGGGGCATCAATCTGTACTGGAGCTTTTGAGATCTTACGGTTTCAGCAATACCCAGATCACCAAATTGATCATAAAGCGGCCTTTAATTCTAAATTGCAGATTAAAAAACAATATGCAGCCCAAATTGGAGTACTTGAAGGAAAATGGCTTTGTGGGTGAGCTTCTGCCTCAGCTTATTGTGTCAAATCCGGTAATTTTAAAAAGGGCTTTAGATACTCGTATCAAACCATCTTTTTATTTTTTGAAGTCGGTTATTAGTAGTAGAGAGAAAATTTTAGCCGCTATTATGCGTTCGTCATGGTTGTTGTCCGCTGATTTGAAGGGTGCAATGCAACCAAATATTGATTTCTTAATTAAACAGGGAGTGTCTCCTAATAGCATAGAAAAATTTATTGTGTTGCAACCAAGAGCTATAACGCAAAAGCATGACAGGATGGTTCATGCAGTGACTGCTGTTAAGAATGTTGGCCTTGAACCAACTTCTCGTATGTTTATCCATGCCGTTAGAGTAATGATATCGATGACTGATGAAACTTGGACGAAGAAAATTGAAATAATGAAGAGTATGGGGTGGAGTGAAAAAGAGGTTTTATTAGCTTTTATGAGAGATCCACTTGTTTTGGCTGTTTCAGAGGAGAAATTCAAGAATGTGATGGATTTCTACTTGAATACCATGAAGTTGGAACTCCAAACTGTAATTACCTATCCTAAGTTTCTTATGTATGCAGTTAATAAAAGGCTTCGCCCTCGGTATAATGTTTTGAAGGTTTTGGAGTCAAAGAAACTGATTGAAGGGCAGAAGAAGCTTGAGTGATTGCTAACAATAAATGAGAAGAATTTCCTGAGGAGATTTGTTCATAAGCATGCAGATGTGGTCCCAGGTTTACTGGAGATGTATCCTGTTACCAGAAACACCAAAAATGATAGATACTTGAAAGCGAAGAAGTAAGTTTGTATCTTGATTAAGAGTCTATAATCTGCAAATGCAAAACATGTTATAAATTAATACTTTATTTTTATCTTGATGAATTAGAGCTAGTTTGGATACTTGCATATTCCAACATATGCCAATGTAGTTGGTGCTATGGCTTCATCCCATATCAATTTGGATATTGATGTTTCATGGTATTTTTGTTCCTAGATCTTTCCTATGATATTTTGTTACTTTTTCGCCCTTCTTTAATTCCTGATTGTGTCACTTCTTTCAGTGCACTCGACCTCCAATATTGACATGGCAACTTAACCATCTTTAATTTTCAAAGTTCTCAAATTTGGAAATCAGAAAATCTTGTTCTTTTCTTACAATGCTAGCTTATGGTGATTTAGTTTGGTTTGTATGGCACTTTTGGAACTTCTTTTAGTTCCTGATTGAGTCACACTGTTTGAACTTCCATTATTGAGGTGGTAACTTAACCATCTGAAATTCTCAAAGTCCTCAAATTTTGAAATCATAAAATCTTGTTCTTTTCTTACAATGCATTTATCTTATGGTGATTTTGTGTGGTTCCTATGAAGCAAGCGCTGTGTTCCTTATTTGTTCACTAATACAATTGAATAAAGCATGAGAATAATAAAGTAACGGGGTTAGCAAAGATCCCAGTCTTATACAAGACATGGCCGAGTAACCTATGATAAAAGAAATTCGGTATCTTCCAAATTTTAGGTAAGGATGCTATGGCTTGGTAAGCTCAACAACAGCTGATGTTATGTGTCCATCTGTAGTCTTCAGGGATTTCACAGTCTTTAACCTGGGGACAAGTGCTTATCAGCTTGCAGACATTCTAAAAAGAGGAAATATTGTAGCGTCATGGAAGTATTAAAAGTGGGATACGTGTGAGAATGTTCCATTGTATATCTTTGCAAGGCATGGTCATTTATGGCTTTGGATTCGTGATGGGGGGATTGGTATGAAGAATTTTAGGCAAATTCAGGCATGAAAAATGCTGACCAAGGCAGCAACTCAGAAAATGAGATAAGTGATTCGTCATCTTCACTGCAGTTGAAGCCATGCGCATGCAGGCTGGGGGATGAATACAAAATGGGAACCACGCTGTTGATGCATTGGCTTGTAAAGTATAAGCATTGTGTTAATTTATGAATTAGTGCTCTTTTCATGAACAAGTAGCAGATTTCAGGAATAATAGTTATCAAATCGTTCTGTTTTGTTTTGCAGTTCATCTTTTAAAAATTTCTCTATTAATACAAATATGCTTTTGCAGGTCTCTGTAGATCAATGGCCTCCTCATCCTTGACTCCGTAAGTCCGGCTGCCCTGACTCTTTTGTGGTTTGCTTAGTACTCCTGTTACAATTATTTCTTTTTGACTTTTGCTTCTTCTATACCTTTCCCCTTTGTCTTCATAATACATGAAGCAGTGCAGTTGACTGATAAATTGAACCTCTGGTTGTGTTTTTGATTTGATGGACGACAGGATAGGGCTGTAATCAAAGTAGATGATCCTGGAAGAGAATATGGTGCTAACTTGTAAATAGCGAGCCTACATAATCTGCAGCAATACATCAAGATAATGCTCTCTGATTCAGTGTAGCATGGGCATGCGAGGTTGAATAGGGTGCTCTTCCATGATAATTTTCTCGCACCAAAATAAAATAAAGAAATGGTTAATAATACAATCAACCAATAAATTATAACTTAATTATTCATTCCATCAATAAGATTTTCATCCAATCGAAGTAATTAATAACTCAGAATTAAAGTAATAATATTATTGAATCACGAGAACTACTCCAATATCTATATTTTAGCTCCTATCCAATAAATAAAATAAAAATATTTAAAAGAGTAAAATATATATATTATATATAAAATTAACTATATAAAAATAAAACTTTCAGCCTCAAGTAGACATGAGTAATCAAATGAAATAAAGCGACTCGATAAAACTTCTTAATTAGAGCTAACTTCATATAATCTGATTGGGACATTGTAGAATAAGTTATAACTTTTCTTAAAATCTTTTTGAGCAAGAGCCAAAGTAGTTCCTACCAAGCGACAACTAACAGTTCTGAAGTTAAATCTCATTTTGCCTATGGAAGTTATCAAATTGAGGGCTTTTTCTAACAAAATTTTGGAAAGTTTACTTGCAGAGATATTGCTTATGTTCAGTAGAATATGCAGGCTGCTTAGAGGGAGATATTAATATGCAGGATTAATATGCAATGGACTTACTATTATCAAGAATGGCCAATGATTTTTTTAGGGTGAATGATATGATACTCATGCTCCCTCAACAATTGATTATGCACATTATGATTTTCAATTCAATTTTTGTGGAAAAAAAAAACATAATTAACATAATCCCAACATTTTGATAAATGTGTTTCAGCCAATATTTTGTTAGATTTACTAATTTTACTCACATCATAAAAGGCTATTTTTAAAGCCAAGCTAATTGGAATTTCTTCAAAAATCTCTAAAAATAAAATTATTTAAAAAATATTCATTTTTCTTTTAAAAAATCACTTCTAAAAAAATTATTTAAAATATCAAATTTTCTTTTTAAAAACCACTTTTTAAATTTTAGACATACACATCTAGTATAATATATTTAATATATTAAAAAGAAAAAAAAATAATTTAAAAAAAATTAATGTGTATAAAAAAAATTAACGTGTACCTTTCCAAAGCTAATTCCCCTTTTGTGACTTGTGAGAGCTCACAAGCTCACATAAATAGAGCTGTAAATGAGTCAAGCTACTCGAGTTCGGCTTGGGTCTCGGCTTGGTAAAAGCTCGTTCAGGCTCGAGCTCGAACTGCTCATTTGTTAAATGAGCCAAGCTCAAGCTATGAAATACTCGGCTCGTTAGCTCGCGAGCTAGCTCATTTAAAAAGCTCGTGAGCTAGCTCATTTAGTGTATTTGATTAAAAATATATATAATTTAATTTATATATATTAAACTATGTATGCGAATATATTAATTTTTTAACTAACATAATTTATATAATTTATTAATATATGGTATATGTGATAAATAAATTAAATAATAGACAATATAAAATAGCTTAGTAATTTATAGTAAAATATAAAATTATAGTAATATAATATTTTATTTTTTTTAATATATAATTATATTATTCATCTTTCATAAAAATATAAATTTTAGTATATCTTTTATAAAAATTTAAAAAAAATGAATGAAAAATAAAAATTAAAATAAGTTTATTGAGCTCGTTAAACTTATTTACATCAAGCTCGAGTTTAAACTCGAGATACATAATATATGAGCTGGCTCGATACAAGCTCGGGCTCGATTCGAGTTCGAACTCGACTATTTTCTAATAAACAGAACTTGAGCTTTGCAAAGCTCGGCTCGGCTCGATTACACCCCTACACATAAACATACAAAGAACAAGCAACAGCATTAAAATTAGCTAAGACAATAACTCAAAAGTCAAAATCAATAACCAAACATGCATTTCATACTTGTTTAGCAATACAACAGAGAAAAGCACGATAATGTGAAAATGGCAAAATTTGGTAAAAAAAAATTTCCAACTTTGACAGTACACATTATGGATAACCATAATAAAATGCTACTGGATAACATAACAATTTAGTGAAGGCTCCTATCAGTTGGTAAGCTCCATGATGGCAGAAACTATGTCCCCATCTGCAGCCTTCAAAGCCTTTACTGCCTTTGACCTAGAGACTCCTGCCTGAGTCATCACCAATTCAATATCCTTTGGTTCCACTCCAGTTTCATCGACCTCTTCATCATCTTGAGCCATGGCTGAAGTCTCAGGCTTGGAAATTACATGGCTGAGATCAGGAGCCTTAAATTGCTCTGCTGCCTGAGTTTGCAGCTGTGAGCTCAAGTCCTCGATCTTTGCCTCTCCAAAGATAACATAGGTGTCTGATGTTGGGCTTTTGAATACATCAGGTTTTGAGATAACAAACAAAATCTGATTAAGCAGCGACAAATACCAAAAGTTAGCTAAAAAATATTAAAGGAAACAGAGATTCATAACAAACCGTATGAATTAATTATAGTCGAAAGAAAATAAATAAATAAAAAAATAAAGTTAATTAAAAAAACAATATGAATCAATCAAAGTGGGAAGAACACACATTCTTGCTCTTTTTGACAGTAACTCGACTGACACCAGGGATGGGTTTCATCCCAAGCTTCAACATTGCTTTTCGACTCTTCTTTTCACTTCGGCTTTGCTTTGACTTGCCACTTGCATCTCCATAATGTTGTCCTGTAATTCAAAGGTAAATGAGGAGAAATGTAACCATAACCGCAGTTGTCATATGTCATAAAAAGTAGGAACTGATTAAATAATAAATCAAGCATTCTGTCTTACCCTCAGCTTCATCTTCATCTTTGTCATCATCCTCATCATCCTCTTCATCTTCATCCTCATCTTCATCTTCATCCTCAACCACAGGCTTATCAGACTTCACACAAATTATTAATGTCAAGATTGCTATTGGTAGCCAATAGGTGTAATAATATTATGAATGATAAAAGCAGCAGAACAATATATGGTAACATAAGAATCTGGCAAAACAATAAATATTATTGCTCCTGTTGCACATATTCCCAGAAGACCGAGAGACTACATTACATAAGTAAAACAAAAACCAACACTATCTGCACAAACTACTTCAGAAGACAAATTCCTTAATCAGATTCCGTACAGGAACTTCAAATGATAGTTACACCAGTGACTTCATTTACATTTACACCAGTGACTTCATTTACATAGACAGTAGAGGATAAAGATTCAAGTCAAACAGCATGGTTTAGAAGAAAAACCAAACACACCCATAATCTGAACTTGGAACTGCAAGATACGTTACAATCATAACAATCAGTAAAATACCAATATTATTAAGCCTATGGCCAAAATTTTCCATCATAAATTCAACCGAGTCCATGCAATTCATTTGTCCACACCCAAAAACCGATGAAATGACGAAATTTGCAAAAACCCAAAAACAATAATCATCTAATAAACATAACCCAAATGAAAATTTTAACAAAAATATATTATTTCTTTTGTTCTTCACACTATGGTACTTCGATAATCAATAAAGGTGAAAACTTTGAAGTCGTTAAGTCAATTATTCATATCAACAAAATTACATAGACAAGTGCATTACAACATCAGATCTAACACAAATTAGAGAACAAAAGAGAATCTACTGATTAAAAACGATAGCTTTATAATAAAAATAAAGTGAGAGATTTACATCGAGGATCTTTTGAGCTTCGAGCTGAGCAGCGAGCTCTTCTTGGGTCTCAGCGGTCATGGCTTCTTCTTGATTAGCGTACGAGAGAGAAGAAAGAGTTCGAAAGCTGAGAGCTTTGGGTACACATCAAAACCCTAAAAACCCAAAAAATGTGTAAAGATGTAATTAGCAGAGATTGGTTTTTTAGTTCGGGAATGTTGCTGAAATTACACAACTGACATTTGTAATTTCCTAAAAAATATTGGGCTTCGTATCATGGCCTGGCCTGTGATAGACTATTCATTATCAGAAATTTCTTTAAAAAAATCCTAAAAATAAAATTATTTTCAAAAACAACTAAAAATGAAATTATTTTTAAAAAATAACCACTTTTTATTTTATTAAAATTTCACTTTTTTATTTGGTATATATCTAGTATATTTCGCGTAACCTAAAAGTTTACTCAATCATATTGAAAATATAGTATATTTTAAAAAAATTTAAAAATGATATGTATTTTAATTTTTCTTCTTCTTCTTATTATTAAAGGCTAGAATCTTAATTTCGAACTCAATAACAGTAAAGTTACTCCAAATCTGATTTACTTCATTTTTAATTTATTTTTTAAAATATTGAATAAAAAAATTAATATTGATGAGATTCGAATAATGTGCATTTATTTTATAAAATAAATGTGAATAAATTAGCCATAAATTCATATTTTTTTAGATAATATACTCAGTGTTAATTTCCCCTATTGGACAAAGAAAAAGTGTTAATTACCCCAACTAATATATAAATACTAAAAAAAATACTGTGGTAGAGAAAAGAATGGTATTCAAATGGAATTCTAAGAAAAAACAAACAAAGCCCACAGTATTATCAGCAAATAATTTTTAGGAAACCTCATCATCAACAGTGTGACGGCCGGAGGAAAAGTCACAGAAATCTCTGTTAGGTAAGCAGCTACTCTTCTTCCTCATACAAGAAATAATTTTCAATATGTGAATGTGAAGGTTCCACTTCTTTTTCTTTTTATAATATTTTGCTTTATTTCAGTATACATACAACATTTTCCTTTCAAGAAATAAAGGTGGCAGAAGCAGTCCCATTTGACATAGCTGCCAACATACTGATGATATTGGGATCCTCAACTTTCCAAGAACTTGGATCCACTTATGGTGTGAAAAATGACTTGCAAAAGCTAGAGAACACACTCTCCACCATTAAAGATGCTCTTCTTGATGCCGAGAAGAAGCAAGAAAAGAGCTTTTTGGTGCAAGATTGGATAAGGAAGCTTAACGATGTTGTTTATGATGCTAATGATGTGTTAAACTCCTTTACAACTAAAGCTAATAATTTAAAGAATTCTGGTTCACGAATTAAAGAACAAGTAATTGAATTCTTTTCTATGTCAAATCAGTTTGCTTTTCGTTATAAGATGGCTCAGAATATTAGAGATATTAGAGAGAGACTTGATAATATTGCAACTGATATGTCTAATTGTAATTTTAAGGAAAGAATTGATGTGAAATTGGGTATTCGAGAAAGAGGACAGACTCACTCTTTTGTACCAAAATCAGATATAATTGGAAGGGATAAGAATAAGGAGATTGTGAACTTGTTAATGTGTTCAACTCAACTCTAACTCAAATCAACAAATCCTTAATTCTAAGTTAATTGGATTCGGCTATATGAATTTTTTTTTTACTCAATACGATATAGATGTAACGTCAAAAGATCATTTTGGACCACCTTTGATCAAGTCCGTTTAGGCATACATCCGCCTCTCTTAGTTATGTATACTCCAACTTGTTCGATTTTTCTAACCGGCATATTGTCAAGTCTTCATTTCACATGGTCAAACCATCTCAATCTATATTCTCTTATCTTGTCCTCAATAGGCGTAACCCCCACTTTTTCTCTAATGCACTCATTGCAAATTTTATACATTCTAATATGACCATACATCTATCTTATCAATTTCATTTTTACAACATGTATTTTACTCATGTGTTGTCCTTTTACTACCCAACACTCACTACTATACATCATCGTAGGTCGTATTACAGTGCGGTAAAACTTTCCTTTTAATTTAATTAACATCTTTCGATCACATAGAACTCCTGTAGCACCCCTCTATTTCATCCAACCAGCTTTAATCCTATGATTTATATATTCTTCACAGCCTCCATCTTCTTGAAGAATAGAGTCAAGGTATTTAAAATAAGTATTATGAGGTACTGCTATTCCGTCTAAAATAATTTTGTCTCTTTCTCTATTCTCGCTATTAAATATACAATGCATATATTCAGTCTTAGTCCTACTTAACTTAAAATCTTTAGATTCTAAAGTACTTCTCCATAACTTTAACTTTTGCCTTACCCCTACTTGAGTCTCATATATTAAAACAATATCATCTTCAAACATCATAAACCAATGGATGCCATCCTGTATATGTCTTATTAGCTCATCCATGACCAAGGCGAAAAGATAAAAGCTTAAAGCTGAACCTTGGTGTAATCCAATAGAAACGAAAAAATCATTAGTATCTCCTCCCACAGTACGGACACTGGTGATGGCTCCCTCATACATATCCTTCAAGGCTTAGATATATCGTATAGATATTCCCCTACGCTCTAGGATTCACCATAAAAGTTTTCTAGAAACTTTATTATTCCAGTTGTTGGAATTGGTGGTCTTGGTAAGACAACTCTTGCTCAATTGGTTTATAATGATACAAGGGTTGTGAGTTCTTTTGAAGAGAGAATGTGGGTTATTGTTGGTAAGAATTTTGATGCTAGAATAATTGTTGTTAGTATTCTCAGGTCTTTAACTAAAATTGATCCAGGAAATTTGGAGTTGGACGAATTACAGTTATGCCTTAGAGAAAACTTGGAAGGGAGGAGATATTTACTTGTCTTGGATGATGTGTAGAATGAAAGTCTTGAGAAATGGGTTTGTCTGAAAGATCTGTTGACAATTGGAACTCAAGGTAGTAAGGTTCTAGTCACTACTCGTAGCCGAAGAGTTGCTTCTGTTATGGGAATCAACAGCCCTTATGTTTTGAATGGTCTAGAAGAGGATGACTGTTGGGCTTTGTTTGAGCACCTTGCATTCGGAGAAGACAAGGAGAGTGTTAATTCGAGCTTGGTAATGATTGGGAAAGAAATCGTTAGGAGATGCAAAGGAGTTCCTCTTGCAGTAAAAAGTTTAGGAAGTGTAATGCGAACTAAAACTGAAGAAAGTGAATGGTTGGCCATCAAAAATGATGAAATTTGGAGGTCTTCTTTGGACGATAATGAAATTATACCTGCACTCAAGTTGAGCTATGATCACTTGCCAATCCATCTAAGACAATGTTTTGCCTTTTGTTCAATTTTCCTAAAAGACTGCATAATCAAGAAAGATATGTTGATCCAGTTATGCATGGCACAAGGTTATATTCACTCTCTTGGTGGAAACCATCATCTCGAGGACCTTGAGGATTAGTACTTCGAGGGTTTGTTTACAAGGTCTTTCTTTCAGGAAGTGGAGATCGATGATTATAGCAACATAAGAAGTTTTAAGATGCATGATCTTATTCACTATCTTGCAGTGGCAGTTGCAGGGAGAGATTGCGTGATTGCAGGGATTAATGCTGAGAATATATCCGAAAGAGTCCATCATGTCTGCTTTCAACATCCCTTTTCTTCTCCAGAAGTGGCTAAGCATTTATTGGAAGCAAAGGGTATTAGGACTTTCTTTTTTCCAAATTACTGTGGGTTTACTGATAAATCAGCATCAAATACTTTGATTTCAAATTTTAAATGCCTCCGTGCACTAGAATTGCATGGTTCATGTATTAGGGAGTTGTCTGAAACAGTTGGCAAGTTGAAGCATTTAAGATATCTTGACCTTTCTTATAATGGTGATATGGAAAGTCTGCCCCGTTCAATATGCAATCTGCATAACTTGCAGACATTGTTGCTATCAAATTGTACAAGCCTTCAACAGTTACCAAGGGACCTTGGAAAAATGATTAGCCTTAAGACACCTTATGGTCGATGGGTGTGATAGACGAACTCACATGCCATCTGGGTTGGGAAAATTGACTTCACTTCAAAGGTTACCGAGGTTTGTGATTGCAACGAAGAGTGAATGCTTTCCAGACAGCGCTAGGCTTAATGACTTGAATGGCTTAAACCATTTAAGGGGTGAAATATGTATTGAAAACCTTGAAAATGTTAGGAATGTAGCATTAGAGTCCAAAGAAGCAAATTTGAAAGGGAAGAGAATCCTTCGATCGCTGACTCTGAATTGGGGGCCAATTGGTGCTGGTGACATTGAACATGATGAGATATTGATGGAAAACCTGCAACCACACTCGAATATAAAGGAATTGCATGTGGAAAGTTGTAGAGCTGTGAGGTTCTCAACTTGGCTTTCCTTGCTTAGAAATATTGTTAAAATTACCATAAAGAAGTGCAACCGATGCCAACATCTGCCGCCTCTACACGAGTTTCGCAATCTCAAATACCTCAGCCTTCACAAGTTGACAGATCTTGAGTACATAGATAATGGCAGTAGTCATCCCTCCTCATCTGTAATATTCTTCCCATCCTTAAAAGTACTCTCACTTGTTGACTTGCCTAACTTAAAGAGATGGTGGAGGACAGAAGACATGCCTGAGTTGGTGAGCAACAATACTATAGCATCAACATCACTTACTGAGAATTAGGAGCAACTGCCCGCGCCACTGTCTTCATTTCCTTGTCTTTCTAGCTTAAAAGTTTATCATTGTTTTAACTTGACATCAATGCCACTGCATCCATATCTTGAAGAGTTGTATCTGTACGAAGTCAATGAGGAACTTCTTTAACAACAGGGAATGATAATGATCACCACAATGGCAATGAGGATGAACATGATGATGATGATGATGGCAGCATTACAGAGCCCCAAAGCAGCCCCTTCTTCCCCTTCTTTATAGTCTTCTCTCTTGACCAGTTACTACTCGAGACCCTCACTTTCTGCATATTCTTTTGCACCTCCACTTTCTAAATTAAAATTTCTACAACTAGTGAGAATTGATAATTTAGAATCTTTGCCAGAAATGTGGTTGCCAAATCTCAGTTCTCTTGAGCTTATTAAGATTGAGGAGTTCCCTCGAATATCAACTTTGCCAAAGGAAAGTTTTAGAGCCTTAACTTCACTGCAGACTCTCAGGATCTACTTATGTGAAGGGTTGAAGTCTTTACCTCATGGGATTCAACATCTCACTGCCCTTGAGGAGTTGAGGATTAGAAGTTGTGAGGAGCTTGATCTTTTAGATGACAGCATGAGATTACAAGACCTTAAAAAGCTTCATTTTCTGGAACTCAATGATATCCCAAAATTGTTGGTTCTTCCAAACTGGATTAAAGACATTCTAAGTCTGCAAGAATTACACATTGAAGAATGTAATAACTTAGTTTCTTTGCCAGAGTGGATAGGCAACCTCACATCACTTTAAAGTCTTAAACTTCCTATTGCTCGGCATTAACTTCATTTCCAGATAGCATTCATGCTCTTACATCATTGCAACACCTTAGTATTCGCCATTGCTTCCGCCTATCGAAAAGATGCCGGAAACACAGAGGTGCTGATTGGCCAAAAATTTCTCATGTTGCAATGATCGAAATCAATGGCAAATGGCTTCAACGTCCAACATAAACAGGTTTGCACATTTGCATTGGGTAGATAGACATTGAATCCACTTGATTATACCAATATCTAACTGAACATAACTCTGATTGTAGGCAAGGTGGTCAAACAGATTCTTGTGAAGTGCATACAAGTTTCCAAGAAGCTGAATGGGGGAAAGTTTAGAGTAGAGAAAGGACAAAGGATGCCAATGAAAGCAATAAACCGAGGTTGAATTTTCGGGTTATATGCAGTACTTATAGCATTATATATATGTGTAATTGTATCATCAGCTATGCCTATTTGCAGTGTAACATAGTATATAATTCAAGCGACAACTCTAATTATAGCTGTAAATTATATTACATTCATTAGAAGCAATTAGCAGTGTAACAATGGCTCTAAATTGCTAATTTTCTATGGATATTGTTTACATGAGATCATAATATATAATTGCTACTCTGGATTGATTGGAAGGTTTATATTTCTGATTTAAAATGAGTTCTCTGCAATGGCACATCCTGATTAATCTTTTAGTGGATAAAAAATTGTCAAAAGATCACCAAGCTCGGTATATTGAATTCAAGAAAATCCAACTTACCTGATATGCGAATTTTTATATTTTTATAATAAAAAATAACCACTAGTCAACTGGTTTATCATTTTAATTGAACTTTTTAGTTAAAATCATGATTATATTATACAATTTCTTACGAATCAATTCTCTTGAGTTTATATATAAAGATTGAGGAGTATTCTAGATTCTCAACTTCAATGCATTGATTGTTTTCTTTAGTATATTAGTAGAAATTAAAGACCAAACGCAATGCCGCCTGTCATCACTTAAAACATGTTAACACCATCTACCCCTTTGTGTGAGAATTGAATATCCTTCAAAACCAGTTATTTAATTTGAAATTAAAACATGCAATATTAATTAATTAATTCTTTAATTTTTATAATAATGCAAGATAATGAAATCTTTCTTCACCATAGAAACCTTCCCCCATTTGATTATTAGTTTGGATTCTCCATTTTCATGGAAAACAGAAAACATTATTTTCAACACCTTAATAATTTAAAGCAAGCTGCAGAGGATTAAAAAGAATTAAAATTTCAATAATTTTTTAATCTTTACATAATGCCAAAAATGAAATCTTTTTTTAGCAAAGAAACCTCCCCCACAATCATTAGTTTTGATTCTCTGTTTTCATGGAAAACACAGCCATTATTTTCAACCCCATAACTTCAACTATACAAGAAGAAGAAGAAGAAAATCCAAGAGATGATAATGAGTTTCAAGAATTGCTCATAACGCTTCCTAAAGAAAGAAAATTCAATGGAAATCCTCTTTATTTTTATCAAGGTTTTTGGTGTCCAAGCTCAGTGATTAAAGCTTTCATCTCTTTTCAAAAACATTTCCAAGCTCTTGATACTGATATAATCTTAGCCACTCTTCCAAAATCAGGCAATACTTGGTTAAAAGCTGTTCTTTATTTTATCACAAAACGTAACCATTTTGCAATCCATGAAAGCCCTTTGCTTACTTCAAGTCCTCATGATCTTGTTCCTTTTTGATAATTGGATCTTTACGTGAAAAACCAGTCCCCTGATCTTGAATCTATTCCTCACCCAAGAATTTTTAATACCCATGTACCCTTTGGATCCTTGCCAATTTCACTAAAGATTCTAATTGTAAAATCGTTTATTTGTGTAGGAACCCATTGGACCATTTCATCTCCTATTGGGAATTTTCTCAAAAGTTTTCAGGCTATTTCTGTAAAGTTCCTCTGGTGGAAACTTTTGAGTTATATTGCAGGGGAATCCATGGCTTTGGACCATTTTGGGATCATGTGTTAGGGTATTGGAAAGCAAGTCTTGAAAATCCTGAAAAGGTCTTGTTCTTGAAGTATGAAGATCTCAAAGAAGATATCATACTGCACATCAAAACAATAGCTCAGTTCTTGGGTTTTCCTTTTTCTGTGGAAGACGAAAAACAGGGTGTTGTAGAAGAAATATCAAAGCTGTGTAGTTTGGAAATTTTGAAAAGCTTGGAGGTGAACAAGAATGGTAAAAGACCTTATGGAGCCCCAAACAATTCCTTCCTCAGAAAAGGCGAAGTTGGAGATTGGAGAAATTATTTAAGTCCATTAACGCAGAGCATTTGGAAAAGCTTATTCAAGAAAAGCTGAAGGGTTCTGGTCTAAGTTTCAATCGACCTTGAAAAATCCTAAAAGATGCCTAATATCTGATTCTGCTGCGGGCTTTAATTTAATTTCCTCCATCCCCTTCTTTTTTTTTCCTTTCAGATTTTATGTTATAATGTTGATTTGACTTTAATTTCAGATCTATTTTGAATAAGAGAAATTTACAACTTTTCAGTTCATATTTAGAATTCAATATCTAATAAGGAAACCACAAAAAAATAGAAATCAATATGCATTAACAATTGTTGGTTAGTTAGCAATCCCACATCGGCTGAAGGAAAAACACGGTAGAAGAAATATAATATCTAAGAAAACAGAACTCCATAAATAACCCATACACTCAGTATTGGTAACCAATTACGCGCTTACAAGAGTGTTAATATCACGGACTTTTTTTTTTTTGGCAATCTTAATATCGTAGAATTTATAAACTTAAAAATAATCAAGAATGGATGATTTTTCTCTCCCTGTTGGTTTTCGATTCTTGCCTACTGATGAAGGAATCATAAATTATTTTCTCGCACTGAAATTGAATCGAAAGATGATTTCTTATGATCCTATTCTTAACTTTGATTTGTCTGGAGAGAAAGAGCCATGGAATTTATTTAACAAAAATCTTAAACAGAGTTTCTATGTTTTCACAAAGTTGAAGAAGAGGAGTAATAATGGATCCATGATTAAAAGAACTGCTGGTGTGGGAACTTGGGATGGCCAAAACACTGACATTGTTAAAGATCACCAAGGTCGGTCTATTGGGTTCAAGAAATTGTTAGTTTTTCAAGTACCGAAAGCTTTTGCTCATCAAACTAAAGGGAATGGGCACTGGATCATGCATGAGTTTTCCATTCATCCAAAAGATGAATATATTATTTGCAGAATCAGAAACAAAGATTTGGATAAAGAAAATCAAAGAACCACTACAAGAATCTTTCAATTACGAGAACTTGACGCTTTCAATTACAAGAATCTTCATGCAAGAAAGTGCAGCCCCGCAGCAGAGGAAGAAACTCATCAGCAATTGCCTAAAAGATTACGTGGTTCTGATCAGATAGAGCAAGACTCTGTAATCCAAAGCCAAGAAACTGAACAAAATTCTAGTAACTCTGTTGTAGAGTACAACCCAGAAACTAACACCATTAAAGAAAGTACAGGTGAAGTAAAGAGGTCAATATTCGATGAACTTGATGATATTAATAATGCAGCAGATGACTGGGATTCAATCTTGAATGCTATCAATTTTTATGATGACCTAGATAATGTAAGCCTGAAAGATTATCAAAGCCAGCCTTGAGAGACTCCAAAGCTTTGATGATGAAAGTAGCGAAACAAAGTCAATTTTCAGGGATATATGCAATAGATTCTGGTTTTCTATTTTGTAGAGTCCATTGATATTCTTTGTTAATTTTTTATGTTTAATATTAAGTTGTTATACAATTTTAAAATTGCTTTCAGTCATTTTAAAAAGAATCTGTGTATATTATATATATAACATGGAATAACTTGGTGATGGCCTGTTGCAGCTTTTTGTTTTCATATAGCAGCCATTGTTAATATGGGCGAAAAAGAAAGCATTAATTGTGAAGTAATGGAGTCCATGCTAAATATTAATTAAGTAAGAATAATTTCTTACCAACTAATTTTCATGGTGGTAAATTTTGATCATTATTGATGCAGTAAAATGATAGATCCTAAATCTTGAATTTTAATTATCAAGCTTTGATAATGAAATGGATTGAGTACATTATATATAATTAAAAAAATCAATCATTTTATATTACAATTTAAATATGAATTGACAATAAATTTTGATATAATTGTATTGCATATGTAATAAGTAATCTTGATATTACATGCAAATGTTTTCTAGTTTTTTTGTTGATTTATAAAAGAATGAAACTCATTATGGTTGATTTTGAGTCACCATTGGTGAAAATTTATATTTAAAAATTCAATTCAATTTATAATAATTTTTTTATATTTTTAAAATAAATTTTACATCCCATTTGAAATAAAAGAATTCTATAAAATTTTATAAAATTTATTTAAATTTTAAGAATTACTTATTTAGAATGAAATCTTTTATTCATTATAATTCTATGAATTCAAATCCATAAAATTTAATTAGTGTAAATTAAATTTTATAAAAATAGGTGAAATTTATAAATGAATTCTATAAATTAATGAACTCAATTTTTATTTATAAAATTATCCTCAATATATCTATACCCATTTTTTCTACTATACTCTTTCAATTTTTTCACTTTTTAATATGTTAATTCTATAAAATTTCCTATTTCTCCTTTTTTAAAAATTTAAAATTAATTTTTAACAAAACTATGTTATTAATTTTTAATTTTTTTAAAGTTTTAACTTTATCAATAGTTATAATTTTATCTTAATATTTTATTAAATTTTTATGCTTAATAATCATTTAAAATTTTAAAAAATTGATCATTGTGCATATATACCCTTTTGTAAAATTTATTATCAAAATAAAAAATATTCCTATAAATTTAAACAATAGTTTAATAAGTAAAAATTTTTAAATTTAAATATTTTCATCTAAAATTATGTTAAAAAAACATATTATTCTAAATAAAAATTATTACAAATAAATTATAATAGTTTCAATCAATTAAATTCAAATAAACTAAAAATATATTTTTTAATATTAAAAATAAAATATTCATATACAATAATTATCTAATTGAAAAATATATTATTATCAATTTATAGCAATAAATCTATAAAAAAATTTCTTTTGATATTATTTGAACATAAACTTTAAATACAATATTATCATAATAAGTAAGGGTATATTTAAAAAAGGATAAATAAATTTTCAAATCAGAATTTATTCCAACACAAAATTATATGAAATTCAATTGAATTATGTATTTTAAATTACACCATATCAAACATGAATAAATTCTATATAAAATTTATTTGTAAATAAATTCTATATAAAGAATTTTATAATATAAATTTATTTATTCTAAACATATTGTTAAAATAATAAAATTCATTATTTTAAATATACACATACAAGCATCATTTTACTAATTTAAATTCTACACTTTTTTATTTCAATTAAAAAATTATTTAACTAACTCATGTGAGTATTTAACCCTAAACTTAAATTTAAAGTTAAAAATGAAAAAAAAAAACGAACAAACCAACAAAAACAGTATGTGAAGAAAGTTACCCTAAACGGTGTGTCGTTTCATCGGAGCTCAATGGTAAAGTTCTCGCTTGAGTTAGTATTTGTGTACGTGGCAGCTGATGATACGTCCTTCACGTAAAATATCTGACCACCAAAGTACCATATCGCACCCCGGGAAATTGAACTTTTCTCTCCACGCGTTTGGTTTTCGAGAAAGTGCCGCAGGTCGGGAAAATTTTTACCCTTAATTTTCTTTTTCTCGAGAAAAAGAAATAGAGAAACCCTAATCCTTGTCCTAAATGCCCCTGGATGAAGTTTAACAACTTCTCTTTCTCATTTTCTTAGCGGCTGCGAACCATTCTCCGGCGATCCTCCGGTCGCCAATCTGACCGGTGACAGATCATCACTCTCATTTCTCTAAGGTCTTTCTATCTTCCTCTCTCGTTTAATCAAGAATAAGCTTTTATTGTTGATTACTTTATACATGTGAAGTTGATACTTGTGTTTTGAGCTTATTTATGTTTATTTTGAGCTAGTATGATGAAATATTTGAATCATTTTGAGCTTTGTTTTTTTATGAACATATTGCTTCCTTTACTGGAAAACTGATGGTGACTGCATGTATAAGTGTGGGGTGTGGAAGATGAATTCAATGGTTGTATTGATTGTCACCATGTCATTGTTATTAGTCTATTTGGGCAACTTCTTTAAAAGGGTATGGATTTAGTTTCTATGGTGAATTTATTGACTGCTATCAGGATCAAGTTGCAATATTGCTATTTTATGTCAAGGAAAGTAAGCATTTTTGAGTGTTTCAGTGAGATTTCCTGAGGAATGGTAATCAAGTTTGGTTGGTTTAGTTTTGAGGCTGATTTTTTATTTATGACCAAGTATAATCTGTTTTATCTTGGCCTAGTATGGGTTTGTTAGCTATTTATGTTTAGGTACATGTGGAATTTATAGTGTATGACTAGTTTGTTATTCTTTTTACCGTTTATTGTATGCTGAACCTGTATTTGCCACATGGTAGTGTTCCTGATTATGATGGACTTTTAAAAGTTTTGAACGCAAGAGGAGAAAAAAAGAAAGACTTTTAGAAGAAGTTTGATTTAAATGATTAAGATTTTATATGCATGTCATCATCAATGTTGGTGGTTGAATTTAATTCTTAAGTTGTTTGTCCCTTATTCCCTGTCATCCCCATCATCGCCTCTTTTATTTTTGGGTGATCACTGAAATTTGGGTGCATCTGTTAGATGAAATAGTTTGCAAAATAATTGGCTGTTATTAAAAAGCACTGATGCTTTGGTTCTAATGTCTATGCCTTAATTTGGCATATGCATGATGATTTAGGGCTGCGTGTTGTTCAGTAAAAATAAATGTTCCTCCATAGCCAAGCTGCCATGCCCTAATAAGCTTTAAACACTGTATCTCTCTCTCTCTCTCTCTCGATGACATGAGAGTGTCTTTGATTAGTGTCGTTGTTGCTCAGTGATGATTGATATGACTATCTTTCTAGTTATCTTGCATTGAGAACCTGTCTACACTTCCCTTTTTCTCTTCCTGTTGAACACAAATTTTTAGTTCTGTTGCTGTCACACATGCTATATAACATTCCAAAACTCGTAGGTTGTCTGCAATTCTGTTATTTTGACAGACAGTCATTGACTGCCTTGTATTTTGTGTATATTGAAGAGCGATATCTTTTGTTGAAATCCCTCATATTGGAGTTAGGTAGTAGTGATCTGAACCTGAGAATTTACCAGCTTGCTTGCACCATAATCTGAGATGACAGTGGAATGAATTGAGCGTGCATCTTTGATTTTTTTTTTCTTTCTATGTTGAGCATGTTTGCTTGATCTGATCATGGTTGGTTTAGTGTTGAAAACTTGATTGTGTGGTGTACTTTCTGTATATCTGAGAGATAAGCATGAGTCATTCTTGTTTATGGATAAGCTCTATTCTTGAACACTTGCCAGAAACTTAAAGCTTTCCTATTTTTCAATTGTGCACCAAATTTATAAAGTTATTTGTTTTTTTACTGTACCAGTAAATGGACCACTATGACTTACAAACACGGAGAAGGGAGATGAAGCATAAAGGGAGAAATGTTGTTTGGTCTATTGCTATGGACAAGTGCCTTATTGAAGCTCTTGCCATTCAGGCTAGAAATGGAAATAAAATAGACAAGTGTTTTAATGAGAACGCATACACTGCTGCTTGTATTGCTGTAAACTCGCGCTTCAATTTAAACTTGAACAATCAAAAAGTTGTTAACCGCCTTAAAACCATTAAGAAAAGATTTAAGTTGATAGTGGATATGGTTAGTCAAGATGGATTCAGGTGGAACCCCAGTACAAAGATGATTGAATGTGATAGTGATGATCTTTGGAAGAGATACATTGCTGTAAGCCTTCATTTATTAATTTGTGATTTTGATGTTGATGTTTTTCCCTTGGCATATCACAGTCTCGCTTACCATTTTTTCTTGGTGTTTTTAAATATGTTTGTTAGGCACATCCTGAGGCAAAAGGAATTCGGGGAAAGCAAATTGAGATGTATGATGAACTAAAAATTGTTTGTGGAAATTACCAAGCCCCTAGTCGTTGGGCTAAGATGAAGGATGGAGGTCATCTAACAAAGAATTTTGAAGAAGATTCTCCTTCATTCGTCTCACAAAGTTCAGAAGATGTAAGCGAGACTGATGGAACAGAATCATATACTGGACCCCCAGATTGTGTGCCAGATGGTAGTCAGGAACCTCCTCTGATCCAGCCCATCAGACAACTTCCCAAACGGGCCCGTGGATCAGAATCTCTTCAAGATGCAATGTTGGCAGTGGCATCAAGCATTCGGCGTTTGGCTGATGCAATGGAGCTAAGCAAAACTGCAATTGATGCCTCAGAACTATTGCAAGCTGTAATGGAGATTGACGGGTTGGAAGAGGCTAAACAAATGTATGCTTTTGAATATCTGAATGCTGACCCCATTAAAGCCCGAGCCTTTATGACATACAATGCCCGGATGAGGAGGATTTATTTGTTTCGGCAGTTTTGGTGGTGGAAGTGACACTTCGTATATATTTTGCAAAAATTGTGAAAGAATCGTTTGATGGATGTTTACACATTTAAGATTAATTGATGTTTGAGGATGAATGTACAGATACTAGATGATCTCAGGACAAGAACTTAGAGCTAGAAGCTGGTATTGTAGAGACATTGACCAGCCTCTTTGCTGTGTCTTTTTTAAGCGAACCTAGCACTTGATGTAAGATCGCTACTACTAGCTTTATCCTTTTAAGGAGGCCAGGTGTTGCTCTTTGTTCTCTAAATTTGTATCTTCTGAAATTTCATCATATGGGCCTGCAATGGAATTTGATGTTTTGCTTGTTGCCATCAAATGTGTGAAGTTAATGTCGAATGTTTGTTACTTCGCAAGCGTTCACCACTTTTACCAGTGATAAAAATCCATGGATTGTGTAATATGCACTCTGTTTGTCATTTCCCCTTGAAACTTTTCTGTTTCCTAGTTCATTAATTTACAGAGTTTTTTTCCTGTAACTTTGTTTTTCAATATAATGGATACATAGATATGAAATGCATAACCTAGCAGTTATAGCTCTTGTCCTTTCAATTCAAGATCTGCATATGATATTCATAAGATGGAAAGTACATGAATATGTTACAGGTACATATAAGCTCAGATTAGGTCAATTTTTTCAATTTATTCTTATGGAGACCTATGAAACTTGAACTTTTATGGGTAGTCTTCAATATGACAGATGAAGGCCAGACCCTTAGAGATTTTTTTGAGTAATTTGATCAAGTCGCTCAGCCCTTTCTGGAGTAAGGTAATTCTTCCAATCCCCAGTGATACCACCCCGCAAGAAGGCACTATTTGGCATCTTAAGCCAAGGGCTTACACCATTTTTGTTCACCTCCAAGTTCTTGAGTCTCTGCAAATCACACCTCCACACAGCCTTATCAACATTCTCTTCCCTGGCAAATGGTCTTCCAAGAAATGAAGCTAACTTCACCTGCTCTTTTGTGTCGGCTTTCAGCTCCTCATATTTCAGGAACAAAGTATTGTCTGGTCTTCTTAAGCCTTCATGCCAATACTGTAAAACATGTTCAAAGAATGGCCCAGTAGGAACAATCCCTTCACAGAACCTATCAAAGGACTTATCAAATGGGTAAGGCCCTTGCTCTGGTGTCCTCTTGTTGTTAAAGAAATTCCAAATTGAAACTATAGTATCCTTTGGATTTCTGGTTATACACAATCTTACACTTGGAATTCTTGATGGACTCTGGCGGTGAATTGTATGCTATGTGAGTGTGAAAAAGCCTAGGAGAAGAAAAATTTGAGAGATCAGGACTATGGTTTTCTCTATAAACATTAGCTTCCAAGTTTTTCACAAGGAGAATGGGAGGATTTTGAGTAAGGGTCTTCTTCTTTTTCTTCTTCTTCTTCTTCTTCTTCTTCTTTTCCGGTGATGATGGAAAAACAAATGGCCTTGAGCCATGTTGAGCAAGTTATAATGAATGATGTTAGTATAATATCATCATCAAGTGCTTCATAGTTAGATTGTATTTCCATTTGTGCAGGTACAACTTCCTCTGGATACCAAGTTCCTTCCCACAAACGAAGATCATAAAGATCCCAGAATTTTTCCTTGGGAAGTTGCTCTAGCAAAAGCTTTGGTTTGCTTGGTGAAGCCATGGAATTGGCAAGAGAAAAAACAAAGTGATGGGCAAGAAGAAACCAAGTGATGAGCAAAAACAAAGCTAATCTCTAACTTGATTTAGTATGATAATAAAGGAGGAAGAAGAAAGTGATTTAGTTGGAATGTCATTGTTAATCTTTTTGGAATGTCATTGTAAGTATGAATTAATATAAGTTACATAATTTTAAATTATAAAATTTAATCACATATTTTAATTTATTTATTTTTTTCAAAGAACATATATTTTAATTTATTAATTTAAAATAACTAAGTGTTGAAATTTTTAATTTTTTTAAATGCTAATCATAGTATTAAACAATGGATTCAATTTCTTTATTCCAGCTAATACTAAAAAAAGATTTAACTTTATTAGATTGTCACTATTAATTAATCTTTTCTTTTGTAATTTGAGTTCCCAGTGGATACATATAATAAGCTAATTCAAAATGTTTTTTTAATAATTGCTTTAAGAACATTGTTTAAGTGCAGTGATTTCGGACAAAATTTAATTAGTACATAATTATTTTTATATAATATAATTAAACAAATATTCAGAAAGAAAAAAGAAAAGTTGGGAACAACATAAATTTATTGAACAAAGCAAAACAATCTCATATCAGACCATCATCGTGTAATTTCTTCTAGTGAGCCAGAAACCAAACCTGCCATATACATGTAACAGCAAGCTTTAGGCAGGGTGATGTCAGCATGGATCTTATTACAGATCAAGGCCAGACCCGTCAAGCTTTGCTCTTGTAATCTGATCAAGTCGTTCAGCCATTTCTGGTGTATGGTAATTCTTCCAATCCCCAGTAACACCACGCCTGAAGAATGCACTAAGTGGCATATTAATTGTATAAGCTACACCATTTTTGTTCACCTTCAAGTTCTTGAGTTTCTGCAAATCACACCTTTTCAAAATCTTCTCAACATCCTCTTCTTTAGCAAATGGTCTTCCAAGAAATGAAGCTATTTTTTTACCTGCTCTTTTGTGTCAGCTTTCAGCTCCTCATATTTCAGGAACAAAATCTTGTCTGGTCTTCTCAAGCTTTCATGCCAGTACTGTAAAACATTCTCAAAGAATGGCCCAAAAGGAACAATCCCGTCACAGAACCTATCAAAGGACTTATCAAATGGGTAAGGTCCTTGCTCTGGTGTTCTCTTCTTGTTGAAGAAATTCCACATTGAAACCACAGTATCTTGGATTTCTGGTTATGCATTGTACACTATCTTGCACTTTGAATTCTTGATGGACTCTGGCAATGAATTGTATGCCATGTGAGTATGAAAAAGCCTTGGAGAAGAGAAATTTGAGAGATCAGGGCAATGGTTTTGTATATAAACTTGAGCTTGCAAGTTTTTAACAGATAAAATTGGATGGGTTTGATTTTCTTCTTCTTCTTCTTCTTCTTCTTCTTCTTCTTCTTCTTCTTATTATTATTATTTTTCTTCTTCAGTTTTTCTGGTCATGATGGAAACACAGAGGGACTTGAGCCATGTTGAGCCAGTTTTAATGAATGATGTTAATATAACATCATCATCAAGTGCTTTGTAATGGGATTTTATCGTCATTGTTGCAGGGACAACTTCTTCTGGATACCAAGTTCCTTCACATAGACGAAGATAGAAAAGATCCCAAAAATTCTTATTGGGAAGTTTGTATAATGAAAGGTCTGTTGAGGCCATGGAAAGAGACAAGAGAAGAACTGGTTTTGAGAGAGCTATGAGGAAATGTGCTATGGAGTTTATATAATAGTGTAATTAATATTGAGGAACTTATAGTTCTAACAAAAAGGTTTTTAGCATCGAAACTGGATAAAATATGAAGTTAGTTAACATATTAAATTTTTATTAAAATTTTTAAATATTATATTAAGAGATGGAAGTCTGAATCTATTAAATTCAGTAATAGTAGGCTTCCCGCTAAACGTTATCTCAACCTGCAAATTTTTATTATGTTGATATATAATGTTTTTCTGCTTAATTATATATAAAGAATAAAAATGCTTAAAATTTGAATTTAAAATATAAACAGGAGCAACAATACTCTTTTGTCACCATATATTATTTATTAATTTTTTTTTTATAAATATATGTGGTTTTAAAATAAAAATATAATAAAAAATACAGAAATTTGCATTTTCAATTAATAAATGGTCAACCTCTCAAATTAATAAATTTATTGATTGGTTGTAGCAAGTATCACGATTCACTGTAATAATTTTATTTCATAAAAAAAAATCCAAACCCATATTTTTAATTCAGTTGTTTATTTCTTTGAAATTAGATATAAATATTTTTTTATAAACAAAATAAAAAATGTAACAAGCTAATCACGAGCTAGTTTAATACTACTTTGTGTGGGTCCAGCAGTTGGATCGTGGAGTAGTTTTAATAAATAAATAACAACTAAGGGATAACCTGAGCGTAATTTAATTATTAAAAAAAATTTCTAAATTAATTTTTATAATATAGAAATAGAAATATATAAATATTATTTTAAAAAATTAAACATAAAATTATTATTATTATATTTATTAACTCTTTTTAACAATATTGCAGAGGAAATTAAAAAAAAATATATGATTAATAAAAATAATAATAATAAATGGAGAATATTGCTCTAATTATATTATAGGCAATATTACATTTAATAATATGATAATGTAATAATATCACAATGCAATAAGAATAAACACCCACATATATATATACAAATGCATACATATAGGTTATTATAAAATTAATATTTTTTGTATTCGCCCAAAAATATTTATTTATACGTCTAAATTAAAATAGAATAATATGATAAGAGGTGAGTTGCTTGTAAAATATTTTCCCTCAAAAACAAAGTGCATGTAAAAATTATTCTGCATAGCAATTTCTTCAAAAATATCCTCAAAAATAATTATTTTTTAAAAGTATCCAATTTTTTTAAAAAAAATTATATAATTGTTTTTTAAAAATATCCAATTTTTTTTTAAATTCTCTCTTAAATTTTCAATTTTAAATATATCATTTTCTAGAGATATAAATATAATGTATTAAAGTTATATTCTAATTTCAAACGTATATAATTAGTATATTAAAAATATATCTAAATAATAGAGCATAACCACTAAAACGTAACTTGCTAGCTTTTTTTTTTTTTATGAAAGCCTGGACAAACTTAGTAATTTAAAGAGTGGCTCAGCGATTGTGCGACTGAAACCAACTCAGAAAACGACTAAGTCCGCCAGAGAATTTTATTTATAACGTAAATAAGGAATCCCGGAGGAATCAGAAATTACAATGCCTTTGAGAATGGAAGGCATATTGAAAAAATTCTGAAAATTACAGCAAATGGAAAATAAGCGGCTATATCTCGCTAAGAAATTGGCTGCCTGGTTGCCCTCACGATGGACGTGATTAATAACAATGTTCTCTGAATTCATCAAATGTTTAATCTTGCTCAGAGTCCTTGAATTTGTCGTGTCCGTGCTAAGAGCATTGATAGCCTCAAGAGAGTCACATTCAAGAAGGAGAGGCCTGTACGGCATGTTGAGACCCCATTTTAATCCTACCAGAATGGATTGAACCTCAGCCTCCATTGGACCAGAAGCCTCCAAAGGATAGCAAAATGCAGCAAGTACATTACCACCTGCATCTCTAAGAATCGAGCCACCAGCCGCCTTTGTACGAGAGAATGAGGCATCAACATTGATCTTGAATTCACCCAGCTTCGGTATCTTCCATAAAACTAGCGTGACCCTCTTCTTCTTGCCAATACCTGCTGGACAGAATTCAGGAAACAACCTGAACGCTTTGGAAACCTTTGAACCAGAATTAGCCACACACCATTTAAAAACTAAGTTTCTAATCTGTTCAATGACAGCAGGCACATGAAAATTACCATCTCCCCAAGTTATATTGCAGTACGAGGACCAAATTGAGTAAAGGATCAGTTGGGATATACCGCGTAAAAGAATGCCCGGCGGTGATTTTGGAGAGTAATTTATCCACCACAAGATAAGTTCTTGCCGCAAAGAAGACGCAGCTGGACCTGATAGAAAAACATCCCGAAAAAATCTCCAAATAAGTTGAATTTGCTCACACCGAAAAAACAAATGAGGGATTGAACCAGCAGCAGCCAGACAGAATGGGCAACAAGAAGCAAGTTGAACGCCTAACCGTTGAAGGCGAGAGGGAGATGGAAGGGCTGAATTCAAGGCTCGCCAGGATATAATAGAAACTTTAAGAGGAATGTTATCACCCCAGATCATTCGAGAAGATAGTGTAGCAGAATGGTGGTTCCTCATCGCCTCATAAGCATATTTCAAACTAAACTCAGTGCTGTTTGATTCCAGCCATCGCAGCGCGTCAATATTGATCAAATTTAGAGCCGTATCATGAATACCACAAACCCGTTTCCATGTACATGAGTCCAACACTTTGGCTTGCATCTGACCCCCACGTTGGTACTTAGATCTCATCAGCTTGGCCCATACAGATTTGCCTTCCATGAATTTCCACCACAACTTGAGTGAGTAAGCTTCTTGCAAGGAAACTAACGACCTAATACCTAGGCCACCCTCTTCAAATGGACGACATATCTTGTTGAAGTTTACCCAATGGTACTTTCGCTTGCCCCCTTCGGAAGACCAGAAAAAATCCGCAAATTTTCGCTCCAGGATGGAAATAATGCTTTTAGGAAGAGTCATAGCACCCATAGTATGGATTGGAATAGAGCTCAATACGTGCTTGATTAACAATAACCGACCACCCGGAGATAGAAACTTTTTTGTCCAACCATTCAATTTGGCATCAATTTTATCAATAAGATAAGAGCAATATTGTGAGCGGTTAATACCTTTATAAATGGGAGCTCCCAAGTACAATAAAGGCAAATCCCTGTGTGGAATTGATAGAATAGCATGCATCTTCTCCTTGAACGCTAACGAGCATTTTACCGAGCAATAGAATGAGCTTTTATCCAGATTGACCAGTTGCCCTGAAGTTTTTTGATAAGTCTGCAAGAAATGCATAAAATGCTTAGCACTTTTAACATCCCCATTGATAAAAATCAGGAGATCATCTGCAAAAGCTAAGTGAGTAATAATATCACTTCCTCACGATGATTTGTAAGGAGCAATACGGCCTTCCAAAACTAATTTCTTGATCCCTCGAGAAAAACCTTCAGATGCAAGAATGAAGAGAAGAGGCGATAAAGGGTCCCCTTGCTTCACTCCCCGGGTTGGACAGAAGGAACCATAACCAATCCCATTAATAAGAACCGAGAATCTAGTTGCCTTCAGATGAGACAAAATTAATCCCACAAATCTCGGAGAGAATCCAAATCTTAGAAGAACAGCCTCCAGATACTTCCAAGACACTCGATCAAATGCCTTAGCCATATCCAATTTGATGACCAAATTATGACCTCTAGTCCGCCTGTCAATATCATGAATGAGTTCATTAGCCACTAAAATCTGATCATGAATAGATCTGTCTTTCAAAAAACCCGCCTGCTCTGGGGATATCAAGTGAGGCAAAATAGTGGACAGTCTATTATCAATGATACGGGTGCATACTTTGCTCAAAAAAGTTGCGAGGCAAATAGGCCTAAATTGGCCAAAAGAGCTCGGGTTTTCTACTTTCGGAATAAGAACAATCATAGCTTTACCAAACTCCTTAGGAATAGGAACACCGAGAAAGAATTCTTTTACTGCACTGATAACATCTTCCTGGATGATCTCCCAACAAGAGCGGAAAAATTGACCATCAAATCCATCCGGGCCAGCCGCACTGCTGGGATCCAACTGCCAAACCGCTTGTTTTATTTCAATATTTGAAGGAAGAGCTTCTAGAAACTGGTTTTGGTGAGAATCAACCACTGATGGAATCAAGTCCAAAATCCAGCTTTCATCAATATCAACTTCTGCAGTAAATAGAGTCTGATAAAAACGACTTGCTTCTTTACCAATCTGATCTGGATTATTAATCCATAAGCCATTAGAGTCTTTGATGGAAGATATCCGCTGAAATTTCCGTCGGACACTCACAAAATTATGGAAAAATGAGGTGTTAGCCTCTCCGTCATGGAGCCATTTGATGTTTGCTTTTTGTTTCCAAAACATCTCTGCTTGTTTGTGCCGTTTGAGCAACAACGCCTCCTTCTTATGCCAATCGGTCCTATTAGATGGAGATGGACTCTGCAGAAAAAAAGCCTCAGCCTCAGAAGACTCTCTTTCCAAGCGCTGAATTTCCGTGAAAACATGCCCGAAGTGTTGCTTATTCCACACTTGAATCACCTTTCTCAATTTATTGAGCTTGTCGAAGAAGCCGTTCATACCTCCTTTACTGAAATCACAGCACCACTGATCTTTAACCATAGGCAAAAAATCTTCATTAGATAACCACATATGAAGAAAACGAAAAGGCTTTGGAGCATTCTTATTACTCTTAGAGCATGTCAACAGCAAAGGCGAGTGATCGGAAGATGCTTTACTCAAATGCTTTACAGTCACCTCTGAAAAAAGATCAAAAAAAGAAACAGAAGCCAGCAAACGGTCTAAACGCTCCCAAACTCTTCCAGTAACACGGACTCCAGACCAAGTATATGAGCAACCAGTAAATGGAAGATCCAAGACCCCACAATCATCCAAGCAAGAGGCAAAATCTTGAATACTATCGAAACAAGGAGCAGAGGTACCTTTGTACTCCATGGGACTTTTAATAATGTTAAAATCACCTCCCAGCAGCCATGGAAGAGTAGTTTGATCAGATAGAGAACGCAAGGCATCCCAGAGAATATACCGATCCCTTCTAGTATGAGGGCCATATACCGAAGAGAAAACAAAGCTGAGTCCCAAAGCAAAATGATTAATTTGACAGGTTACAAGTCCTCTGGTCTCCTTGAAATCAGATAAAGCCACACAGTTGGCTTTCCAAAAAATCCAGATTTTATTGTCAGAAGAACTGAAAACATCACTAAAACCCAATTGATTAGCATACCACCTATTCTTATTCACATTAACCATAGGTTCAATGATAGTAAGAAACTGGAGTTTATAATCTTTACATAAATTATGGAGCCGAGACATTAATGATAAAAGCCCCCTACAATTCCAAACAATAGCATTCATTGATAATTAGATGGAGAGAAAGTTACCGGGCGAGTAATTCTCCTTGTAGTCTTAGAAGTTTTAGATGGAGGCTTCTTAAGTATTTTCTTTCTAGTAACCTTAATAAATCCTTCATCATCATCCGCATCACTGCCATTTTGCTGACCAGTTGAGTTTAATCGAGCCTCAAAGGATTTACTAGCTTTATAGAGGTCCTCTTTAGTGCACTTGCTTGTATGCTCTGGAAGGTTTGTATCAGAGTTGTGCTGTATACATTCTTCGTCCATAACCCTGTCAAGCTCAGGTTCAGGTTCAGATCCTCCTCCCACTATGTCATCCAAACCAACAGGAAATTGTGTGTGTCCAATAGTACCAGATGACGAGGCTACTGATACAGGTACAGTTTTGGGTGAAGAAATAACCACCTTTCCTTTAGACTGCAAGTTCATATCTCCTGAAGGAACATGAGTTGTCATTGGCTCAAGGGCTGGGTCAGCGGGTGATACATTGGTATTCTTTTTCAAAACCACAGGCAATTGTTCAATCACATCATCGGTGGCAGGTATAGTGGTTTGTGTCTCAGACAAAGGTTTATGGTCCAAACATATTTGATCAGTTTTGCTTGTAGTTGGTATCCCAGTGGCAGTACTGGTCGTTTTAGGAATCCATTGTGTAACAACTTTAGGAACACTAAGAACGTCAACAGCAGGGGTCAAAACAGCAGAAGCCGAAAGCTTACAAGAGGGAGAATTATGTCCCAATCTACAGCATTTGTTACAGTATGTTGGCAAATTCTCATAATAAACAGGTTGGAAAAAACCATAATCATCATCATCAATCCACACACGGTTAGGAAGTTCCTTCGATATGTCCAGTTCAACACATACCCGCGCAACCGAAGGCCTAGCAAGGGTCACAGTAGCCGCATCAACCTTAAGAGGCATATTAACACATACGTAACTTGCTAGCTATGAACGTATATTACCATTTTTAAAAGCTAGCATGTTATGTAGTATTTTTTTAAAAAAAAGACACAGGAATTTTCTCCAATTATAACTAGTGCTGGTAGTACAAAAAGAATCAAGAATCAAGAATCAAGAAGCTTAAGAAGCCAAAAATTCACCAATAATCTCCACAAGAACAAAGTCCATTCTTGAAATGGTGAAATCTATGCATATCACGCACTATGATTTCTCTTCCAGTCACAAGTGAAATGTATTTTGTTGAACTATGGCAATCACCACAAACTCTTAGATTCTTCCTGACGTGAATGGTTGTTCCTGGTCTTGTATTCAGAAGTCCAAAAGCAATAGCCAATTTTTCACTATGAGTATTCAGCAACTGCTCCTTAACATCATCTTCCACATCATGTATTGAATTGGTATCAGACACATAACCAGCAGCCTTGATCTTGTCAACTAGCACTTCAAGAAAAGCATAGATCCTTTTTGATTGGGGATGGCTTGTACAGCCAGAATAAAAACTATGAACTTCATTCCTTAATTCTAGTAAACTGCAGCCTGGAGTTTTCTGCAGCCCTTTCTTTCGCATTATCGTTCTCACTTCAGCCAGTTTGTCCCACATTGAACCTGTTGCATATATGTTAGCAAGCAATACATGGTATCCACCTTCATCTGGGTTCAACTCAAAGAGTTTGCTTCCTGCTTTCTCCCCCAACTTGACATTCTGTGAATTTTGCAAGCACCCAACATGGCACCATAAACAGTAATCCCTGGCTCAATAGGCATCTTCTGAATAAATTCCCAAGCCTCGTTGAGTTGCCCAGCTCGACCAAGAAGGTCAACCAACGTTCCATAGTGATCCATTGTGGGATCTAGTCCGTAATCGTTCTTCATGCTGGTGAAGAGTTGCAGCCCTTCTTCCACCAAACCTGAGTGGCTGCAAGCAGAGAGAACACATAGAAATGTAATATCATTTGGCTTGATAGCCCCTTGTTACATTTCTCTGAAAAGCTGTACAGCTGATTTTCCAAGCCCGTGTGTCCCATATGCATCTATCATAGCATTCCAAGTTATCAGATGCCTTTCACTTGTCATATCAAAAAGCTTTCTAGCAGTGTAAATGGCTCCACATTTGGCATACATATCCAGAAGAGCAGTTATCACGAAAACATTTTTGTCTAAAAACCTTCGTATAACAAGTCCATGAATCCACTTTGCCCAACAAGGAACTGATAACTCCGCAAGAGCAGGAATCACACTCACCATTGTGAATGAATCTGGCTTTATATTTCGAGATTGCATCTCACAAAAGGAATTCAGGGCCTCACTTACTTGCCCATTTTGGGCATAACCTAATATCATGGCATTCCATGACACAAGTGTTTTATTTTGTAGGTTTTCAAATATTTTGGCAGCAATATCTATCCTCTTACATTTGGAATACATTGAAATCAAAGAGTTTTATCACAGAAACATTAGAATGAAGCTTCAATTCATGCGCTAGTTTATGAACAAACATTCCCTGCTTGAGATCACCCAAATCAGCGCAGGCATGTAAAACTTCCATGAGCCTTACATCGGTTGGTTGAACACCTTCATCCATCATCTTCTTAAACAGTGTCATTGCTTCCTTAGGATCTCCATTTTGTACACACCCATCCATCATTGAATTCCATGTAACAACTGTCCTATCACTCATCCTATCAAAAACAACTCTAGCAGTCCCCACTGACTTACACTTCAAATACATATCCATCAGGGCAGTTGAAATATTCACAAGAGAGTAAAACCCAGTTCTGATAACATATCCATGAATCATCTTCCCAATTCTCACGGACTTCATATCTGCGACAGCAGGCAAAACAGAAACAATCGTGACCAAATCTGGCATAAGCCCTTCCTCAAAAATCCCTGAGACCAGGTCTAACGCAACCTTCGGTAATCCATTTTGTGCGTACCCAGAAATAATAGTATTCCAAGAAACCAAATCTCTTTCAGGCATTCTATCAAACATCTTATATGCTTCATCAATTTATTTGCATTTCGCATACAAATTTAAATTCCACGAAAACCCATTAGTTATCAATTGTCCATGAATCTCTTTACCCCTTCTAAGATCCGAATTATCACCGCAAAGTTTCAACAAATAAGTAAAATTATATACGACAAGGCTAACTTTATCATGCCTCATACGACAAAAAAATGACAAGGCAGAATCTAAAGATGAATTCTTGGCATAACCTTTGAGCATATTGTGACAAAGGGTATCTAATTTATTCTCAATAGGTTCAAAAACACGGGCAGCTTCTGCTAAGGTACCATACTTGCAGAAGAGACTGATAAGCTTGGTTTGGAAGAGCTCTTCATTGTAGAGGCCATTTTTAATAACAAGTGGGAGAATTTGGTGGAGTTCTTTAATGGAAGTACAGAGTTCTAAAAGAATGGCAGAAGGGTGCTTATATATGTAAGCTGGGATATGGGTTCTTTGGGAGAGAATGTGGAAAGTAGCAGAAGAAGGTTTGGAGTGAAGGGGTTGTGGTGGTGATGAAGGAAAGGGTAAGAGCTGCGAGCTCATCTCTTTCCCGCTTTCTTGCTATATGACTCTTGCTTTCTCTAACATTACACTTTACAACCAGTTCGGCTATGGAAGGCCAAGAATTTTTGAATTATATTTTTTAAATGTATATTCCACCAAATAACATATTTATTTTTTATTTTTTCTTCCCAATATCAATACTAAAAAAATAAAAAAAAGCCATTAAATATCAAAGGAAAAAAATGGAGATTTATATTTAAAATTTTTAATTTAATTTGGAATGAATTTTAATCCTAATCTTATAATTATAATAATAATTTTTTGGCATTAAACAATCAGATTCAAATTATAATTTTGAAATGTATACATAGGAATAGATTAAACATGCAATAAAAATGACATTGTAAATATAAAATAGGTAGATTTTTTTTTTCTTCCAAAAGGAGGAATAATCTCAATATATTTTGCATAAACGCCAACAGATTATAAGAAACACTGATTATGTTATGATAAATCCATTATAAGAAACACTAATTATGTTAAGCCTTAACCAGCTTTCATCAGAATATATTTTTAACATGCGAGCCCTCTGAATAAAATTCAGAAAGAGAAGTCATTCAATATATTGCAAAATTTGCTTTTTCTATATATATGATTTATGGAGAGAGTAAGCATATTCTTGATGCCCATGAGTGGAGTCAGGGACAAAATTAACGGGGGTAGTTGACCCCCTTAGTTCCTACATATATATATATAATATATATTAAAAATAAAAAATAATTATTTTTTATTTTATTTTTGTATAGAAAATTTAATGTTTCATTTAAATGTGGATAAAATTATTAGTAGTGAACCTAACTAAATAAATAAAATTCTCAAAAAATCATTTTTATTTTGATATAATTTCGTTACTTTCAAACCAATTCATATTTTTTTTGTATAAAAAGTATTAAATTTTGATAATAATATTTTTTCAAATATGAAAATTGGTATAATAAAATTAAATTGAATAATTTTTTAAAATTTAAATATCTAAATAAAGATTTATTTTTAATTAAATATTGATTAATGAAGTTATATTTTGATATAAATCTTAATATTTTTATTTATATATTATATCAATATTTTATTTATATATATATTATATTATATAAATTTATTCAAAATAATTAATTTAAACACTTTCTTTAAAATATCTCAAAAATATATTAAATAATTAAAATATCTTAAAAATATATAAAAATTATTTTAAAAATAACATGTATGGTGTAATTTATCAAAATAATATTTCATTGTGATTTTTTTGTTTAAAAATTTTGCCCTACCCTCTTAATAAAGTCTTGATTCCATCACCTAGTGGAGTAGTGTATGCATTACACAAGTAAATAGGTCAATTTAAGTATTTATTGAGAAATTTTGTTTTTTCTTAAACAAAATTTTATAATTTTTATTTTTTATAAGGATTTTTTATTATAATAAATTTATAATCATCATACTAATCTAATAATAAATTTACAGAATAAATTATATATATTATATGAAATTTATAAATTGATAAAAAATTTAATAAATTTAATGATATTTCACTGAATATATAAATTCATAACATAATGAGTTTTTTTATTTCGTAAAAAAATTAAAAATAATACTAACAAGGGTGTTTTTCTCTTTACAATAATCTTCATTTCATTAATAACAAAGAAAATTCAAGATTCTTTGTTAAAAAAATGGGAAAAATAAAAGGCTAGTTTTAAGAAATAAAAAAAAATTAAATTCCAACACCAAATATAATTTGGTAACTAATACGTGAAAATTCAGCCTCATATATACTAGACATGACAAAGTTTTACGACAGGGATGAGTAAAAATTTTTGAATTCAACTCACTTGATTAATTTAATTGATTATGTTAATTTAAATAGATTAAATTATTTAATTTTAAATTATATATTTTTTAATACATTCAATCAAACTCAATAAATTTAATAAATTTAATCAAATTATTTCGTAACAGTCAATTTTTAAATATAAATTTTTTAATCAATTATTAATAATTGAGTTAGCCGACTATTAAAATTTAATCAATCCGACTGCTATATATTTCTAATTTATGATATTACACTCATGATTAAAAAATATAATATATATATTTTTAATTTTTAATTTTAAAAAGTTAAAAATTAAAAAAAAATAGCACATTTTTATGCAAAAATTAACCTTTTTCAGACTTTTCATTTAAAAAAGATACATAAAATAACTTTTTTTAAAAATATAATTTATATATATATATTTGGAATTTTACAGTTTTAAATTTTTAGAATATTATTTTTTATTTATTTATTTATAGAAATTTAATACATATTATGTATATGTTAAATAAATATATGAAAACGCGGAAGCAATTACTTCGCCTACTCAGCAACCTTCTTGAAGTTGGGGTCTGCTCCAACCATAGTTTGGCACTGTTTTCTTCCTCATTTTCACTCTTCTCATTTTCCCTCTCTCATCACTACAATTCCGATCAGGCGATCACCGATCACCGGTCACCGATATTCTAAATGGTACCACCGGCGGCGACACCACCGAACCCCCAAGCGACACAACAATTTCTCTCATCAGTCCTTTCTCAACGCGGCCCCTCTGCTCTTCCATATACAGAAGATACCAAATGGTTAATTCGCCAACACCTTCTTTCTCTCCTCTCCACTTACCCTTCTCTCGAACCGAAAACTGCAATCTTTACCCATAACGATGGCCGTTCCGTTAATCTTCTCCAAGCCGACGGCACTATTCCGATGCCGTTTCAAGGGGTTACTTATAATATTCCGATAATCATCTGGCTTATGGAGTCTTATCCTCGACATCCACCTTGTGTTTATGTCAATCCCACTCGTGATATGATCATCAAAAGGCCTCATCCTTACGTTAATCCATCTGGGTTAGTTTCTGTACCTTATTTGCAGAATTGGATCTACCCAAGTTCTAATCTTGTCGATTTAGTTCGTGAATTAAGTGGGTTTTTTGGCCGTGATCCTCCTCTTTATTCTCAACGCCGTCCAAACCCTAACCCTAGTCCTAGTCCTAGCCCAAGCCCAAGCCCTTCTTTCAATTATGCTTCGAATCAATCCAATTTATCTCATTCGTCGAGTTATGGATCTGTTGGGTCGACTGCAGGACACGATGGATATCCGCGTCCGAGGAATAGGCCGTATCCGCCGTCTCCTTACGGTGGGAGTGTTGGAGGTGCGCCAACGCGTCCACAGACGGATGATGTTATGGAGGCTTATAAGAGGAATGCGATTACTAAGATTGTGGAGACAGTTCATGGGGATGTTCTGCAATTGAGGAAATCAAGGGAGGCGGAGATGGAAGGCTTATTCAGGGCGCAGGCTGTTTTGAGGAGGAGGGAAGAGGAGATTAGTAAAGGACTTAAGGAGATGCAAGATGAGAAGGAAGGATTGGAGGCGCAATTACAAGTTGTATTGATGAATTCTGATATTTTAGAGGCATGGTTAAGAGAAAATGATGGGAAAACTAAAGGCAATGCAGGGGACTTGGATGTAGACAATGTGTTTGAGTGTAGTGATGCTCTATCAAAGCAGATGTTGGAGGCTACATCAGCGGATTTAGCCGTCGAGGATGTGGTTTATTCCTTAGATAAGGCTGTGCAAGAAGGGTCAGTGCCATTTGATCTGTACTTGAGGAATGTAAGGTTGTTGTCAAGGGAACAGTTCTTCCATCGGGCTACTACTGCGAAAGTTAGGGCCATGCAGATGCAGGCTCAGGTTGCTAGTATGGCTGCCAGGGCACCACATTATGCTAACTGAATGATTAATGGCGTTTGTGCTACATTTTGTAGCAATTTGAGAGATATTGTAAGAGATATAGTTTAAGGTTAGATTCTTGGTAAGAACTGTTTCTATACTTTTTGCTTTCCTTTATTTCCCCCTTGTTAAAATTGCTGTTTATTGATTTGTATTGATAGGAAAATAATACAAATTTTCTGTGAAGTATAGTGCTGCCATTCAGTAATTGATTTGTTGGGACTCATGTTATGAGTCATATTATTTTCTCTATGAATTTTGACAGGTTGTGGTCATAGTGATATGTTTCTCATGCTAATTTTTGGTTAAGATTATGGTCTTTTTCTGGAGTATAAATTGAACAACAAATGCTGCATTTTGCCTGTTGTAATATTGAATCAAACTTATCAAATATGGCGGTCACTTAGTTCATTATATTTGTTTTGATACAAATGTTCTGATGTCTTTATGGAATAAATATTTATTCATTTGTTTGAATATGATATCGATCTTGATGCTTTTGGCCATCCATGTGGCATCATCTGTGAGTCTTTTGCCCCTTTCTCTCTTGATTTTTTCGTTCTATCTTTATCTTTGTTTTTCTTTCTTTTAAAATAAAGTTAATGTATTCCTACTGATTGGCAGTTTATGGCTCTACCGAACTGTGTTTCTTACTAATTTAGGCAACGACAGATGATAAACTCATCTATGTTCTGTCTTTTCCATATTTTATATTTATTTCTATAACTGAAAATATGTTTAGTTTTGATATTAAAAAATGAACAGTCTTTGTTCGTTTATGAAAGGTTTTGGCTTGGAAATGATCTTAGATCAGGTCACTTGCATTAGTACAAGTCGTAAATAAGGTCACTTCTCTTGTTTAGGCAGGACAGTATTTGGTATAATTTAAAGGTGATGCAATTAGAGGACAGGACACCAGATCTATGTGTTTCAAGTGGTACCAAGTTACCCACCTTGCTTATCGGTATGTTCATGATCTGTGTTTGATGTGCTTGAAGCTTATATGTATTCTGGTGCAAAAAAAGAAATAGAGAAGCATGACTTGGTCTTATTTATCTAGATTAATGCATGTAAGATGTCTAACTGAAGGCAACAAAATGATATTCAATTTTTGTTGTACCATTGTGCTGATGCTGATATTTGCTGATTAAACTTTCATTTGTTGGGGGCTCTGGCTGTCCAGGCTGCTTATGATCATATGCATTTGATGATGAATCAATTTTTTGCTTTATTTTTCTGGTGTGATTTTCATGTAATTGAGTTGCCACTACAACTAGGATTAGATTTGAGTTATGTTCGAAGGAGTTTTCTCCTCCCACATTTATTCTCTATTTAATTGTTCATCCATGATTTGTTCAATATTCTTAAGGAAATACCAACATACCAATGCATTATTTGTGTGGAATTATGTGACTATACAATCAATATACTTGTTTTTCAGGTTTCAGTCAACAATAATCACAAATTTGCCATTCTTGCATTTTATACACTCTCATGGTTCAATTGACACAACAATAAGATTGTTTGCCTATTCCAATGTTAAAATCTGTGTTGTATTTCTGTGCAGAATTTCTGTATTCATATTTCTCAACAAAATCTATACTGCGGACTTCAATTAACTTGAGTTTAAAAGCTGAGCTGAGTTGAGTTGTATATTAAAAGTCCAAGTCTGTCATATTGAATACGATTATACTTCCTCTTATTCTTATGTGAAAATTCACATATTTCTTGTTGTCAAGTTATGAAAAATTTATTTAATGGTGTTTGATATTGGTGAGAACAATTACTTTGGAAGGTTCATATGAACGGTCAAGTTAGTGGGTGAATAGTTGCCATTTGTCTTTTTCAAAACTTAAATAATGGGAGGAAAGTTGGAATGTTCTTGCTTGTATTTCCATCATTATTAATTTATTAGAAATATAATAATAATAATGATGTCTAACTTGATTTCCACTGGCACTGCTTTGTATAATTTCTCCACATGGGTGATAGCCTGAGCAGCTGTGCTCATAATTTCATTTATTTATGAGAAAATTACATCATATGTCACTTTTTATTTTTTTGGAAAATATTTTATTGTTTTAGTATATTTTTAACATATTAAATGTAAATATATATATTTTAAAATGAGATATATATTTTGGTAAATTAAATGTGTATTTTATGAGAAAAGTTGTTTTTGAAATTGAAAGTTAGAAAATTATACTTTTGAAAGAATAAAAATACATTTGAAAAGAAATTTATTTTTGGGTATTTTTGAAAAAATCCCTTTATTTGTTTATCATGTGAAAACAATTTTATACTCTTTTTTGTCATGAGAAATAATATAATTACAGCAATCCTCCAATATAAATTAAAAATTATATATAAAAAAAAACCAAGCCATTAAATCCTTATATATATGTGGCTTCCTTTCTAATTTTCCATTGGTTAAGAATATTATTTAAGATATTAATTATTAAAAATAATATTTAAAATCTTATTTTAAGAAATCTGCAATCCATTTGAACTAGATATTTAAAATTAGAATTGAAATTAAAATTCTATCTATATCAATTTTAAATCTGTAATTCAATTTTAAAAAGATTAGATGAGTTTAAAGACTTTTTTTTTTGTTCTAATTTTAGTTAGTAATGAACTCAACAACTTACTAATATTTCCATCTCGAAGAACTTGATAATATTATACTGACTCAATGAGTTCTAATGCTAATAAACTATCCTTATGCAACCAGATAACTATAAAATCTTATTTGCTCAAGTAACTTGGTAATACCTTCCTTATTTAACTAAATTTTTTTTTTTATTTCTGTAATAATCTTATAACTATACAAAACAAATCATTTTAAATCCTTAATTAAAATCTAAGATTTATTTCCATAAAATAAATCATATTATAAATAATTATTTGAAATGACCTCAACTAATCTGTACTGAACACAACTAGTTTAGTTTTAATTCAGTTCAGGATTTTCCTACAAGATCCCAAACAATTCACACAAAGATGAAATTCTTTTTGCCTCCTAATTAAACGAGGATTTACATATTTCTTGATTAGCAATCTTATTCTGAAGTTTTGCCAAACTCATTGAAAGATACTCAGCAATTTTTGCCGTGACAGAAGTATAATACCGTGCCCAATTGCTCTTCTTTTTTTTTTTTTTTCCAGTTTTTGAGGTATGTGATTCATATATATCTTCTTCTTTTTTTTTTTGAGTATTTATATATGGGAAGAGCGAAATTGATTCTAGGTCCATTATCAGTGGCTGTTAGGTTGTGTCTCACTCAAATCAACTAAGTTTTAATCTCAAATTATATGAATTGACTTTTTCCACTCAAAGCAATTATGCTCTATATAATCGATAACAGAAGTGATATAGAGCGAAAGATCATTCTGAATAATATTTTTTATTTGTTTGTTTATATATATATCTATGGTCTTAGGATCAAAAAGAGGAATTTGGTCCTTAATTGAGCCAAATAAACAAATTTCTGCTCATGAGGGGAAGCGTACTGTAGCATTATCGGTGCACTGAAACAGTTGGGCTAAGGCCCAATGCGTAGGGGTTGCTGGGCTGTTACAATCTCTCATAAGTTCACAGTCAGATAGTTAATGGTTCCAATAACTTAAATTAACTATAAGAAAGAGAAACTCAAGATTGTCAAACGATTATTTATATTTTAATGTCTTTGAAAATTCTGAATATTTTCAGGTCCGTTTGTTCTATTACAATTCAGAGAAATGTTGAAGAACCTTACTTTAATTGCTTCTATGGTGGCTTTCCCTACTGTAATTCTGCTCACATTGACATACCAACATCTCATGTTTAATCTGTTTCGAGAATTTGGTTACTTTGGTGCTGGTAATCATTTAATCTCCTGACTGTTATACCATTTTCTTAAGCGACAGAAAATAGACTTTATTGTTCTAATCTTTTTTTTTTTCTGTTTCTTAATTCATAGGTTCTGAACATAATTCTTCTGAAACAATTATTGTTTCTAATGACAATCTACTTGGTGCTCTATTAGCTTCAGGATTTGATCAACAATCTTGCTTAAGCAGATATGAGTCTGTTCTGTATTACAAAACTTCACCTTACAAGCCTTCTCCACGCCTTCTTTCGAAGCTTCGAAATTACGAAAATCTTCATAAGCATTGTGGACCTTATACAGAATCTTATAAAAGAACACTTGGAATTGTTGATTCCAGGAATATTTCCAGGCCTACAGAGTGCAATTACATAGTTTGGACACCCACCGCAGGTTTAGGAAAAAGGATTATAAGCATGGCTTCAGCCTTTTTGTATGCTCTTCTAACTAACAGGATTTTACTTGTCAATCATGGAACTCCTATGGCTGATCTTTTGTGTGAGCCGTTTCCAAATACATCATGGTTATTGCCAATGGACTTTCCCTTAAAAAATGAGTTTGGAAAATTCGATCAGAAATATCCAGAGACTTATGGGAACTTGGTAAAGAACAACAAAATTAAAGCGTCATCGTTTGAGTTTCCACCATCAGTTGTTTATATATTTATAGCTGCCGGTTTTGATCATTATGATTAGCTATTTTACTGGGAAGAACACCAACAGGTTCTTCAGAAGGTTCCATGGTTGATCCTGAAATCAGATGAGTATTTCATTCCATCTTTGTTCTTGATCCCATCTTTCAAGCAAGAATTGGACAGGATGTTTCCTGATAAAGAAACGGTTTTCCATTTCTTGGGCAGGTATCTTTTTCACCCTTCTAATAAAGCATGGGGACTAATAACAAGGTTCTATCATTCTTATTTAGGCAATTCAGATCAAAGAATTGGTATGCAAATAAGAGTCTTCAATCCGAAAGCGATTTCATTCCAAGTTTTAATGGATCAAATTTTAGCTTGTATTCAACAGAAAAACCTGCTGCCACAAGTAGATGAACAAAAATATATAGCCTTTCCATCAGAAAATCAAACATCAAAGGCAATATTAGTAGCGTCTTTACATTCAGAGTTTTATGAGAATATAAAGAACATATATTGGAAATTTCCAACTATAACAGGAGAGGTAATTGAGGTTTACCAGCCAACCCATGAGGAGTATCAGCTTTTTGGGGATAATATGCACAATATGAAGGCTTGGGTTGAAATGAATTTACTGAGTTTTAGTGATGTGTTAGTTACTAGCTCTATGTCTTGGTTATGAAGCTCAGGGCAGAGGCGGAGATAAATGGGGTCCCATGTGGCCCTGTTCCCCCCTCAGTTAAAAATAAAAAATTTTTAGGTATATTTGAGAATGAATATTACATTGGTTGAGATGGAACAACTTGGCCTTACTATGTGAGAGCACGCAACTTCGATCCACGCTCCCAACATTTTTCATCATTTTTTTTCCAATCTTTAAAACTGAGCCTTTTAATCAAGCCCATTACAAACAAACAAGATTTGTCAATGACTCTGCCCATTACAAACAAACAAGAATAACTTAATTGTGACTTTTCTCTTCTTTCTCACGTTTCTTCTTGTTTTATTTATTTTATTATAAATGTTATTTTTGTGAATTATAAATTTTAAGTTGAATTGGACCCCCCTTATCTAAAATTCTGGCTACGCCACTGGCTCAGGGCCTTGGAGGTTTAAAGCCATGGATTCTTTACAAGCCTGAAGATTGGAAAACTCCTAATCAAGCTTGCGATCGAGCAATGTCGATGGAACCTTGTCTGCATTTGCCATCCAATTATGACTTCAAGAATAAGGTGGAAATTGATATGGGTAGTGCTGTTGCTCATGTAAAGCACTGTGAGGATTTTACTTCAGGACTAAAGCTTGTTAACAATAATGATAATACTCCTAGTTAAAGGTTACTTTTCATTATTTTTAACTCTACGAAATAGTTATACTCGCGTTAAAAGGGGCAATTAAGATTAACGAGAGCAATTTATAAAGATTGTCCTTTACTTTTTGTCTTGCTCGCGGACATAGGCATCTCTAAATGAACCACGCCAAATCTTGGTCCTTTTTTTCTGTTCTTTTTAATGTGCAATGGTGATTGTGTAAAAACCGATTGTCATAACAATTATCTTAAGCACATATGGAGGAAACACCTTTTTGTATGAAAGAAGGTATTTATATCCGGGTTTTAAAAATCGGCCGATTCCTAACTAAACGGCCGATTTGAATCAGAAATCAAGCCTCTCGTTACGATTTTTTCCGCTTCGGATATGAGATTTTCAGTGAGGTTAAAATCATAAAGAATCGTGGCTGAAAATCGGTGAATCTGCGAAACGAACGTGTCGTCGCCGATTCAATTGACAGAAACGGTAAAGGAGGAGACAAAGACTTCGCCGATTCAGAGTTTGAAGAGATCACTGTCTCTCTCGAAGAACAGAGCGCCGGCGCCCTCCTCCGTGTCCCGCGTGCCACTCGTGATGTCTTCACCTTCGTGACGATCCCATCTCTTTTCGTAATTCCGTCTCTTCAATTTTCTTGAAGCTCAAGAAGGTTAGCTGTGGATTGGTTAATGGAGATATGTGCAGAATTGATTTCATGTTGATTGAATCTGACTTAGTTAGCCATTGTAAATGCGTCAAAAGAAAAGGAATTAAGGTTCCATTGTAAATGCGTCAAAAGAAAAGGAATTAAGGTTCCTTCTTGTGCAAATTGATAAACCAAAACCTGATATTTGTTATGTTTTTATACAAAAAAAAAATTATTAATGAGCCAAATTGAGATATTATCCATTAATTTGGTATCATATTTAGGCAGAGGGATCATCAGCAGAATCTATAGTTGCACTCGCTAAAGTTGATACGGTCAAGCAGAGAATGGAAACCGCGTATGGGACTTTGCAGGTGGATTTTTTAATCGATCCTGTAAATGAATTCATATTATAGTGTAATTGAATATAATATTATAGTTCATCTCCATTTTCGTTTGGTAACGACAGGATACAGTCGGGTTAACTCAATTAAGTTCCACTGTAGAGGATGTTTTTGCCAACGGTGATCTTCCTCGTGCTGCAGAAACCTTGGCCAACATGAGGCGTTGTTTGTCTGCTGTTGGTGAGGTAATGATCTTAGTTGTTTATATAGTTTGGATTGCAATGTATTTAGCATTCATCAAGTTTTATGGGGTTTGTTTGTTTGTTAATTTATTTTGGACTAACTTTTATGTTTTTAGGTTGCTGAATTTGCTAATGTTAGGAAGCAACTTGAGGTCTTAAAGGGTAGGCTGGATGCGATGGTACAGCCTCGTCTAACAGATGCATTGTCCAATCGCAAGGTTATCTTCTGTTGTGAAATCTGGTTTGACCATTGTTTGCTTTTGATTCCTTGTGCTTCTCCATGCATTTTTACACAATAAATTGCTTTATTTGCAACTATTTATCATGATTGCGGTTGACAACATATATTTTTAATTAGATAGTAGATTTATATTTAAATTTTTTTTATTTCTCATATTAAAATAAAATAAAATTATTATATAATTTGATGTTAATATTTTTTAATTAAATAATAAATTTATAATTTTTTACATAGTAAAATTTAGTTTGTTTTGATTTATTTTCGTCAGATGCATTCCGTTTCACCGATTCCGTTACTCGATTTGTCCGATTCAGTGATTACAATTGCATTCACGATAGCGGTAGCCGATTCAAGCCATTTCATACTGATTCAGTCCGATTCTATTTTACCGCGACCGATTCCGATTCCATGACCAATTCCGCGATTTAAAACCCTGATTTATATAGAAAAATGGTTATGCCTACATGGTTGCTTCCAAAGTTTACAAGCCAAAGCCATTTTTCGGATCTTAAAAAAATACTGGGTTTTCTCTCTTTATCAATCCTTTGCTTCTTTTTCCTCTGCTCTCTTTTTAAATCATCTTGTTTAATGAATCATGGAAATCAAGCTGCTGTAAAGAAAGTAAAATGAGGACCTTAATTTCTGTTGTTTGTTTAATAGCTTTCCCTATCATTATCTTTCTTTCCTTGATTTACCAACATCTATCTAATTAATGAACTCGCTAATGTCAAGGTCCTTGGAGGAAGAACACAAAATGTAACACAATTTGGGAAGACTAAAAATTTTTTTTGAGAAAGTGGCAGAAAATGGATTTGATTGTCCCACCCACCCCCCTTCCAACCAATCCTTTTTGTTTTTTGCTATTCTAATTACAAATTCAGGACATGATTCCTCTCAAAATGCTGACATTTCTGATGAGAAATTTCTTGGTGGACTACTGGCTTCAGGATTCAATCAAGAATCTTGCATAAGCATGTATCAATCTGTCCTGTATCATAAAATTTTACCTCACAAGCCTTCTCCTTACCTCCTTTCAAAACTACGAAATTACAAAAAACTCCATAAGAATTGTGGACCTTACACAGAACCCTACAACAGAACACTTAAATTACTTGAATCCTAAAATGCAACATTGAAAGAACTTGATTCTGTCATCATTTCTAGTCCTACAGAGTGCAATTACATAGTCTGGACAGCACTTGAAGGGTTTGAAAACAGGATTTTAGCCATGTCTTCAGCATTCTTTATGCTATGCTTACAAATAGTTTTACTTGTTGAACATGAGTCTGATATGGCTGATCTGTTCTGCAAGCCGTTTCCCAATATTTCATGGTTATTGCCTCAGGATTTTTCTTGGAAGAATGAATTCAAAAGACTCAATAAGCTATTTCCTGACAGATATGGAAACATTGTACAAAACAACATCATCAATGTATCAACAACAGTTTACCATCACTTGTTTATCTTTTTCTAGCTTTTAACTGTGCTTTGAATATCATACTTAAAATTGATCATTCTCTTATTCAGAATAGAACTGAAATTAAAGCAACATCAACATTATAACTAACATCTGAAAAAAAAGGAGATAGAGGAAATTAAATTAAGGTCAGATTTAGGCAACGTTCTGGACTTTCAAGGATCGGTTGAAACTTAGAACCCTCCAGCTTTTCTTGAAAAAGCTTTTCCAAACGCTCTACCATCAAGGGACTTCAATAATTTCCCCAGTCTCCAACTTTGCCTTTTCTGAAGGAGTCGTTTGGAGCTCCAGAAGGTGTTTTACCATTCCTGTTCACCTCCAAGCTTTCAGATTTTCCAAAATGCACAACTTTGATATTTCTTCTACAACACCGTTTTTCTTCTGCCACAGAAAAATAGAAAACCCAAGAACTGAGCTATTGGTTTGATGTGTAGTATGATATCTTCTTTGAGATCTTCATATTTCAAGAACAAGATCTTTTCAGGATTTTCAAGACTTGCTTTCCAGTATCCTAACACATGATCCCAAAATGGTCCAAAGTCATGGATTCCCTTGAAATACATCTCAGCTTCCTCCAGAGGAACTTGATCCCCTTTGTTGCCTGAAAGTTTTTGAGAAAATTCCCAATAGGAGATGAATTGGTCGAAAGGGTTCCTACAAACATAAACAATTTTACAATCGGAATCTTTAATGGAAATTGGGAAGGATTCAAATGGTGAATGGGTACAGAATATTCTTGGATCAGGAATAGATTCAAGATCGGGGGACTGGTTTTTCAAGTAAAGATCCAATTCACAAAATGGAACAAGGTCATGCGAACTTGAAGTAAGCAAAGGGTTCTCATGGATTGCAAATAAGAGAATGTGTTGCAACAAATTCATTCAACTATAATATACAACTCAATTTCCTTTTCTCTCTCAACTCTTTCCCTTCTCGTCTTCTTTTTCTTCTTCTTCTGATTTGCTTCCTCCTCTCCTTGCTCGTTGCCCTGCAATTGAGTGGTCAGCTTGAGTTGAGGATTAACTTCTTTCATAACTTAAGTGCATGGCAATCCGGTAAATTTATAAATTATTTTAAAAATCTAGTGTACTTTGTAATTTATATTCAAAGGTTCATATTCCATTTGTTTAGGAAGTGTTGAGCTTGAGATCAGCTCTTGAATCTCATCAAGTATTTAAGTTTTCCCCTTCTTCAATAGTTGAAGCATGGGAGTTGGAGGTAGTTTTTTTTTTCCCTGTGTTTTCCATGAAAATTATGAGATCAAAAATTTTTTCTTCTTTTTCCCAATTGCAAGTAATTCATACTCGATATACTAGTTTGAATAATGAAAAATTTAATTGATTATAAATTTAATAATATAATATCGATGAATATACTTGGTTAACACCATACATATATAATTGAATTTTAATATACTTGGTTAACACCCACAGACAGAAAAATCAAGAGACAAAGAAAGATCCTTCATTATTGATTATTCTAAATTTTTAAATTCTGCCTTACTAAGACTCTTATAAGTAACTAATAACAATACTAATATACTGGAACTAAAGCAGCAGCAAGATCATAACATAAAATGGGAAAAAAAAAAAAGAAGGGGATGGAGGAAATTAAATTAAGCTGCAGCAATATCAGATATTACGCATCTTTTTGGACTTTCCAAGATTGGTTGAAACTTAAACCAAAACCCTCTAGCTTTTCTTGAATAAGCTTTTCCAAACGCTCTGCCATAAAAGGACTTAAATAATTACTCCAATCTCCAACTTCACCTTTTCTGAAGAAGGCATTTTTCGGGACTCCAGAAAGTATGTTAATGTCACCATGCTTGTTCACCTCCGAGCTTTTCATATTTTCAAAACTACACAACTTTGATATTTCTTCTACAACACCTTGTTTTTCTTCTTCCACAGAAAAAGGAAAACCCAAGAACCGTGCAATTGTTTTGGCGTGTAATATGATATCTTCTTTGAGATCTTCATATTTCAAGAACAAGACCTTTTCAGGATTTTCAAGACTTGCTTTCCAATGCCCTAACACATGATCCCAAAATGGTCCATAGCTATGGATTCCCCTGCAATACAATTCAAAATCTTCCTCCAGAGGAATTTTATACAACTGGTCGCCTGGAATTTTTTTCATAAATTCCCAATGAGAGATGAATTGGTCCAAAGGGTTCCTACACACGTAAACAACTTTACAATTAGAATCTTTAATGGACATTGGCAAGGAATCAAATGGTGAATGGGTACTGAATATTCTTGGAATAGATTCAAGATCAGGGGACTGGTTTTTCATGTAAAGATCCCATTCACAAAAAGGAACAAGGTCATGAGGACTTGAAGTAAGCAAAGGGCTCTCATGGATCGCAAAATGGTTACGATTTGTGATCAAATAAATAACAGCTTTTAACCAAGTAGTGCCTGATTTTGGAAGAGTGGCCAAGATTATATCAGTATCATGAGCTTGGAAATGTTTCTGAAAAGAGGTGAAACCTTTAATCATATATGTTGAATACCAAAAACCTTGATAAAAACAAAGATGAGTTCCATCGGATCTTTCTTTAGGAAGTGTTAAGAGGAATTCTTGGAACTCACTATCATCTCTTCAATTTTCTTCTTCTTTTTCTCGTATAGTTGAAGTTAAGGTGCTTAAAATCATGTTTGTGTTTTCCAAGAAAAACAGAGGAGCAAATCTAATGATCAATGTAGGGGAGGTTTCTATGCTGAAGAAAGATTTCATATTTGGCATTATATAAAGATATAAAGAATTATTGAATTGGTATTTTTTTTAATCCTCTGCAACTTGCTTTAAGTTATTAAGGTGTTGAAAATGATGTTTTGTTTTCCATGAATTAAAATATGCTAAAGCAAGATTTCATATCTTGCATATTATATAAAGACAATTAAAGAATCATTAAGTAAATTAATCTTGCAACTGCTATTTCAGCTATCCACTCAGCCAAATCATGGCTACTTTTATCAAATGCAATCCTTTATATTAATGTTCTTTTGTATTTGCACTTTCGCAGTGAACTCAGCAAGAAAATGAGACCATTAAAAAATTAAAAAAAATGAAAAAAAATATAAATTTAAATATAAATAAACATATGATTATTGTACTTCAAAAATTAAATTCAATAAAAGATAGATCAACTTTTCATATTTATCAAACAAAACTGCTCTATGCTAAACAAAACTGCTCAAGGACTAATAATTTTATTTGAATTTGGTTGGACTGAGAAAGAATGGAAGTTTAGAAATGTTAGGTTAAGATTGAGAAAGAAATTATAATAAGAGGGGACAAGGGGCCATGCCAATAAAATTAAAAATTTCACTTACCAAAATTGACAGGTAAAATTTATATATATCTCTGAGAATTAAAAATTTTAAATTTGAATTCATCTTCACAATTAAATTAGAAATTTATTTTTTTTATCATATTTCTTTATATATAATATATATATTTTGAAAAGAAAAAAAAATCTAGAGTACTCCTCCATCTTCATGAACTCAAGTGTATTGAGATTTATTGGCAACTACACTACTAGAAAAGAATTTTGTCTTATGACTTTTTTACAAATTTTAGATCTTGCTGATAACAATCTCTGTGGTACCATTCCAAGATTTATTTTTTCTGAACGAAAGTGGTACTATTCCAAGATGTTTCAATAAATTGAGAGTGATTAGAGATATGAATAGCACGTCTAGTCTTCTTTTGAGTGATGTCTTTGCTTTTGAGAGTTTTTATAAGAGTTCTTCAATTATGAAAAATGGAAGAATGTTAGAACATACAGACACTCTTGCTTTCCTAAAGAGTTTGGACTTGTCAAATAATAAATTATCCGGACAGATCTCTTAAGAAATAACAAAACTTCGAGGGTTGCAAGTTTTGAATTTGTTACACGATGTTTTGTCTGAAAGAATTCCTGAGAATATAGATACTATGCTATCGTTAAAATTCCTTGTTTTTTCTGACAATCAAATCCCTTGATTTTCCTGACAATTAACTTTATGGTAAAATCCCCAATCATATTTCAAGTTTGACAGTTTTGAGTTACTTGAACTTGTCGAACAACAATTTGTCAGGAACAATTCCTTCGGGGACTCAATTACAAGATCTCAGTCCATCTAGCTTCACTGGTAATCACCTTTGTGGACTTCCATTCACCATCAACTGCACAGTGGATGGTGCTACACATGGCACTAGAATTAAACAAGGAAGAATAGAAGATGGCAATGGGACTGAAGCAGTCAATTAGTTCTATTTCTATGTGAACATAGCATCAGAGTTTGTGGTAGGCTTTTGGGCTGTAATGGATCCTATGGTATTTAACAGAAGATGGAGGAGCTTCTACTTATCATTAATGGAATAACATTGTAGTGTAGTTTTATGTAAATATTGTTAGAGTTATCAAAAAGTATAGTTTTTTAAAGTTCAATTGTGGAATTTTGTTGTATTTTAATAAAACAACTATGTCAGAGTTATACTTAATTATGCCCTTTTTTTTCTGCAGTTATACTTAACCTTACTTATCCAATTTTCACTTTGATTTCTCATATTTTGACTTGAGTTCAACTCATTTTGATGGTCCATTACCTTATATCTCTCCCAGTCTTGGTGCATTAGATCTTTCCAACAATTCGTTTTCAGGGTCAATGTCCAACTTTTTTTGTTATATGGATGAGGAAAGTTCTATGGCAACTCTCAACCTTGGAGAAAATATTCTATGAGGCCGGTTACCAGATTTAACAAATTTTAGATCTTGCTTATAGCAATCTCAATGGTACTATACCAAGATGTTTCAATAAATTGAGTGTGATTCGAGATATGAATGAATAGCACTGGTAGTCTCGCTTCGGTAATGAGTCTGGACTTGTCAAATAATAAATTGTCCCGACAGATTCCTAAGGAAATAACAGAGCTTCGAAATTTGCAAGATTTGAATTTATCACATAATTTTTTTGTCTGGAAGAATTCCTGAGAAAATAGGTGCTATGTGGGTATTAAAATCACTTGATTTTTCTAACAATCAACGTTATGGTGAAATCCCTAATAGCATTTCGAGTTTGACTTTTTTTGAGTCACTTGAACTTGTCAAACAACAATTTCTCAGGAGCAATTCCTTCAGGAACTCAAATACAAGGTTTCAATTCATCTAGTTTCACTGGTAATCACCTTTGTGAGCTTCCACTCACCAACTACTGTAGTATGGATGATGCTACACATAGCACTGAAATTGAGCAAGGAAGCAGAGAAGATGGCAATGGGACTGAAGCAATCGATTGGTTCTATTTCTGCGTGAGCAAAGCACCAGGCTTTGTGGTAGGCTTTGGGTTGTAATGGGTCCTTTGGCATTTAATAGAAGATAAAGGCACTTATATTTTAATTTTCTTTGTGGGGCAAAATTGTGGTTGTTAAGAATTATGGTTTTTAAAGTTTAACTTTGGGATTCTGTTGTATTTCAATAAAATAATTCCGTAAGCATAGTAATGTTGATGATATTATTTCTAGCTAATGATAGTCTATATGAGACCCTAAATGGATCAATACAACCTTTAAAAAATTAATTTTGCTTTGAAGCAAAATAAAAGGAAATTTTAATGTAAATTTTATGAAGAAGTGTATATATATTAATACACATTTAGTATATTAAAAATATATTAAAATAGTGGAATATTTTTAGGAAAAAAAAAGGTAATATATAGTGTAATTACTTTTCTCTTTTTATTGTTGAAAATACTCAAATAATTTATTCCTGTCTTTTTCTTCTTTTTGCCGATGTGGAATTGTTAACTGCAATTTTTAGATAATATATTAAAGATTTTGATGGACAATCAATTCTTAAAAAAATCAATTTATTGGCAAAAATGCACACTTAATTATATTTAAGATGAAAGCTCTTTACAAGCCTGAGAAATGGAAGAATTCTAATCAAACTTGCAGGCCAGCCATGTTCTAAAGCTCTTATAATTATTATTATTATTATTCATGGACAATGTTCCAAAGCTCTCACGTTAATGGCAGTCAGTTTCTAAAATGGGCCTGTGCTTACTTTTTTACCCAATAATGAATCAACAATCCTCATTATTGGGCCTTAGCCTGTAACAATAAGAGGAAGCATGTCCGCTGAACGTTGCTGGGTGTCATTTTTATTTAAATAAGGGACTTCTTAAAAAAAATCCAAAAATAAAAAATATTTTTAAAAATATCTATTTTTTAAAAATATTTAATTTTTAACTTTCATTGATATACATTTAGAATATTTATGAGTCAAAAAATTTTATTTTTTTTATAATAATATTTTTGCTTTCAATCCTGTTAAAGTCAAAAATCATTTAAATATGTTTTGAAATTTTGGTTTTTTAAAAGAAAATAAAAATATATAATAAATAAGGGCTTTTTTTTAACATGTTCTCACTTAGCACATGATAAGTACAATAAATATGTTAATTTTTATCAGAAAATGTTTTATTATTTTTTCTTTTATTTGTAATTTCATAACAATTATTTAAAAAAAAATTATTGTTGTTTATTATGTGTCCTGAAAACATATATTAAAAAATCAATCAATAAATAAAATTAAAAATTAAAAATAATAATGATAAAAAAAAGACAAATCATCGAAAATAAATCCTCATTAAAACTCTTAATATTTTTTAAACTCCTTTTATCTTAGATAACCTAAAAATTACAAAAATACTCTTAAATCTAATAAACAACATTTTATTTTTTATTTTGAAACTTTGCTAGCTACTGTATTTTTATCTTTTTAAATTTTTTTCTGTTTTACTAATATTTTATAATTTTAATCACTATTTCTCATCAAAACTTTATATTTCTTCTTTATTATTTAAAATACAACATTCACCGATGTATTAAATAGATAAGTTAAAGGGTTTTTTTCTCAAATCAAGCTACAAAAAAAAAAGATTGTATTTTTAACTATGTGTGTATATTTGAGTTATTATAATTGTGATATTTTATAAGAAACTTATTGATTTTATTGTGTTTAATTATAATTTCTATTTCTTTTCTATTTTTTTTCTTTTTTTATTTTAATTTTTGAACTATTAAAAAATTAAACAAAATAGTACGGAGGTGACTGAATTGTGTTTGAAGTAATATTATATAATTATGGAGGCTTTTAGGACTTGTTATTATATTATAATGTGCAGTTAGAGATTATTATGGATAGTTAGGGCGAGTAATATAAGTTAAAAAGTGTTTGCCTTGGGTACCTCTAACTTGCCCTAACTCACATTAAATTACTTTTAATTGACGTTAAAAATTATCTATTATACAACCTAAGTCAATATGTATGTTTTTATGTTTAAATAGAATCTGTCAAATTTATTTTAATTTTTTAAAAAAAAAAGTTAAAAGAAATATCATAACTCATCATAACTTATCTTAACTCACATTAAATTGCTTCTAGCAGTCATCAAAAAATATTCAATATACCTCTAAAATAATTTGTATATTTTTATTTTAAAATAAAATATGTCTCATTTATTTTAATTTTTAAAGAGAAAAAAATTTACAGACGTGTCCTAACTCATATCAAATTATTTCTAGTTTACATTGAAATTCATCTATCATATAATCTAAGATAATCAGTATACTTTTATGTTTAAATAGAATCTATTAGATTTATTTTAATTTTAAAAGAAAAATGCTAAAAGAACTTCCTAACTCGGTATAACTTACCCTAACTGACATCAAATTACTTCTAAATGACATCAAAAAATCTTTATTATGACTTTAAAATAATCTGTATACTTTTATTTGAAAATAAAATATGTCTCATTTATTTTAATTTTTAAAGAGGAAAACAAGATTACAAACATGCCCTGACTTATCCTAAGTTATATCAAATTACTTTTAGTTGGTATTAAAAATCATCTATCATATAATCTAAGATAATCTGTATACTTTTATATTAAATAAAATCCATCAAATTTATTTTTATTTTTAAAGAAAAATGCTAAAAGAACTATCATAACTCTATATAACTTTCTTCAACTGACATCAAATTTCTTGTAACTGGCATCAAAAATCTTCATTATACCTGTAAAATAATTTATATACTTTTGTTTAAAAATAAAATATACCTTATTTATTTTGATTTAAAAAAAATTATGGACATGCTCTAACTTCTCATAACTCATATCAAATTACTTCTAATTAGCATTAAAAATTATCCATTTTATAATCTAAGACAATATGTATACTTTTATATTTAAACAGAATTTGTCAGATTTATTTTAATTTTTAAATAAAAAAAGGCTAAAAAACTATCCTAACTCGTCATAACTTATCCTAACTCGTATCAAATCGCTTCTAACTGACATAAAAAAATATTCATTATACCTCTAAGATAATCTGGATATTTTTATCTAAAAATAAAATATATTCAATTTATTTTAATTTTTAAAGAAAAAATTATTAAAAGCATGGTTATAACTTACCATAACTTGTCATAACTTACATCAAATTACTTCTAACTAGCATCAAAAATTTTCTATTATAATTTTTAAGATTATTTACATGCTTTTGTTTGAAAAATAAAATATTTCCAATAAAATTAGTCTGATTTATTTTAACTTTAGTAATAATTTTACTACTGCTTTTGATAACATATGTAATATGATAGTAAAATAAGTTAAGCCATGTAGTTGTTGTTGGAAATAAGGCCATAATATATTCACATGTCAGAATTTAATATCATTTCATCATGCTTCATATGCTACAAGTACTTAGACTACTCAGAAATAAAGTATTGTATTTTTTTATTTATAATAAATATTAGAAGATGCTTGATATGTAATTTATAAATTGTTATATTATTATATAATTGTGGAGAAGACATTTCATATAATTTGTATTATTAGCTAATAAATTTTTTGTTATGACTGGTTTGTGACTTGTTTTATATTTATACATAAAGATAGAGTTATGACATTTTTAACTTATTCTAACTTATGAATACTGTTTATTTATTATCTTCACTAAAATTTAAAAGTAAAATAAAAATGAGATCGGTGTATTGATCAGATTAAGTTTAGGCATGTCAGAGTACATAAAAATATAGTCATGGCAAGTTAGATGAAATTAAGATATTTTTAAATTACACCAAAATAATATTAAATTAAACCATTTGCAATAACTTGAAATACTAACAATTTATAATTGAAAAGACAATACAAATTTAGTTTAAATATTTAAAATATATATAATTACACCATGTATATGTATATACATCTATATCATATACTATTTATTTATACCATATAGTAAATTGTTCACGTCTCATCAGCACTGTGATATAAATTAATATATTTTTATGATGTATGGTACCATAAATATTATGTAGTGGTGTATTTCATCTGCTTCATATTTTTCTGATTGCATTGCTGGATATCACAATGTAGAGACATGGAGAATTTAATTAATTTAGCAATAAATATCCCACGATCTGACCTGTTAATATAATAAAAATTCGGTATTCATATAATAATTAATACAATTTAAGAATGACAAATTATTATTAAAGTAAATATCTTATCCATTCTACTGTGGATATCTCAAAATTTTCAATTAGAAGTAAAATGACGCCAATTGAAAGCAATTTAATATGAGTTAGGATAAATTATAACGAGTTAGGACAGTTCTTTTAGCATTTTTTAACAAAATCAAAATAAATATGACATATTCTGTTTAAATATAAAAGCATACAAATTATTTTAAATTATATAATAGATAATTTTTACTATCAATTACAATTAATTTGATATGAAGCATGTAAATAATCTTAGAAATTATAATAAAGATTATAACAAGTTAGGGGTAGTTAGGGCATATCTGTAAATTTTTTTTTCTCTTTAAAAATCAAAATAAATGAGACATATTTTATTTTTAGAGAAAAGTATGTAGATTATTTTAAAGGTATAATGAATATTTTTTGATACCAGTTAGAAGCAATTTGATTTAAGTTATAGCAAATTAAGGCGTGTTAGGGCAGTACTTTTAGTCTTCTTTCCTTAAAAATCAAAATAAATATTACATATTTTATTTAAATATAAAAACATATAGATTGACTTAGGTTGTATAATGGATAATTTTCAATGTCAATTAAAAGTAATTTAATGTGAGTTAGAGGTAGTTAGGACATATCTGTAAACTTTTTTTTCCTCTTTAAAAATGAAAATAAATGAGATAAATTTTATTTTTTTAAAAAAAGTATTCAGATTATCTTAGAGGTATAATATAATTTTTTTAATGCTAGTTAGAAGTGATTTTATATGAGTTAGAGCAAGTTATACCGAGTTATTATAGTTCTTTTAACTTTTTTTTTTAAAAGCAAAATAATTCTGGCAGATTTTATTTAAATATAAAAGTATACAGATTATCTTATATTATACAATAAATAATTTTTAATATTAATTAAAAGTAATTTGACATGAGTTAAGGTAAGTTAGGGGGAGTTAGAGTATATCTATAAATTTTTATTCCTCTTTAAAAATTAAAATAAATAAGACATATTTTAATTTTAGACAAAAGTATACTGATTATTTTAGAGGTATAATAAATTTTTTTTGATGCCAGTTAGAAGTGATATGATGCTAGTTAAAGCAAGTTATGACGAGTTAATGCAGTTCTTTTAACTTTTTTTCTTTAAAAATCAAAATAAATCTGACAGTTTTTATTTAAATATGAAAGTATGCAGATTATCTTAGATTATATGATATATGATTTTCAATACTAATTAAAAGTAATTTGATATGAGTTATGACATATTTGGGGGAGTCAGGGTATATCTGTAAACTTTTTTCCTCTTTAAAAATTAAAATAAATGAGACATTTTATTTTTAGTCAAAAATATATAGATTATTTTAGAAGTATAATAAAGATTTTTTAATATCAATTAGAAGTGATTTGACATGAGTTAGGGCAAGTTATGACGAGTTAAGATAATTTTTTTTTATCTTTTTTTCTTTAAAATAAATCTAACAGAAAAACATACAATTGGCTTAAGTTGTATAATAGATAATTTTTAATGCCAAATAAAAGTAATTTAATATGAGTTATGACAAGTTAGAATTAGCCAAGGTTAACACTTTTTAACTTATATTAATTGCCCTACCTATTCCTAATAATTCTTAACTGCATATTATAATCTATTAACGAGCCATAAAAACCTCAATAATTATACAACATTACTTCAAATATAATTTAGTGATCTCCATACTACTTTATTTAATTTTTTTAACAGTCCAAAAATTAAAATAAAAAAAAATAAAAATAAAAAAGAGATAGAGATTATAATTAAACACAATAAAATCAACAAGTTTCTTATAAAATATCACATTTATAACAACTCAAATATGCATATATAGTTAAAAATACAATCTTTATTTTTTATAGCTTAATTTAAAAAAAACTATAACTTATTGATTTAATTTATTAATAGATACCGCATTGTAAATAATAAAAAAAATATAAAATTTTGATGAAAAATAGAAATAGAAATTATAAAATATTAATAAAAGTAAAAAAAAAGAGAAAATAAAGATACATTAAAATTAAAAAATTATTTATTACATTTAAATTTTTTTTTATAATCTAAAATGAATAGAATCTAAAAAATATTAAGGATTTCAACTGTCAGCTTTTTTTTTTAATTCCCAAAAAAAAATTATTTTCCCTGAAAAAAGTTTCAATTAATTGTGGGGCCAATTAATGAAATCCAATTCCATTCTATCAAAGGGATCCACGTTCTCATTTTACCCAAAAAAAAATTAATTAATTAATTTGTTTAAAGAATAATTAATTATATTTAATTAATAACTACAAGGCAGACAATTCCACCGACAAACAAAATACGAAAGTGAAAAAGAAAACTACAGAGAAGATCTTCATTATTGGTACTCAACTGTTCCTTGTTTTTGAGCTTGATCTTTGATTTGAATTGGAAAGGTACGCCTTCTTCTCTGAAATCCATCTTTTTTTTCTGTATATTAAGTCAGCTAAAGATTCAATCTTTATATCAGCTATCTCTGTATTTTCATGGGTCGAAATGCTATGGATCTTGAACTTGAAATTATTGTTTGTTTTAGTGGGGAATTTATGAAATATTGCAGCCAAGATTCAGAGGTTTTGCTTTACCATTGATGTCCATGGGAAAGCAAAGTTGGCTATTGGCTTGTTGATTTGATTTACTTTATTATGCTTTTAAAGAATTCTAATGGATATCCATGATGATTTCTTGGAATACCCAGAGTTTGAATTTTATATTTCATAACCTCCATTTGTAGAATCTATTCCAAATATGTGAAAATTTCAGTATATTTCATAACTCCCTTTGTTTCCTTTACACAGCACATTGTACAGCAACCCCATAACTAAATTGATGCAAAACATTCACAATAATATGTGAGGCAGGGGAAGAATAGTTCTGTTGCATGTGCTTTTGCGATATATACATATGTAGGTGCGCTTATATGTATGTCCCAGTTGCCTCTGACTTTTAATTATTACAGGTTGACACCTAGAAAAATCATGGAAATATTTCTAATTACCAAGGAAAGATTGGGACTTGTGTGCAAAAGATTCACAACAGTCTTAGTCATGTTTTTCATAGCTTTGCCAGTGTTATTCATGGTCTCAATGATGTCAACAAACTCAATGTTCGATCTAAGTGCAGTCTTCGGGGTGAAAGTTCAAAATGGCACTGCATTAGGTAAGGTGAGACCAACAACTAACAGCTTCATTTTCAATTATATCTTCTACATGTTATATATGCAAGCATTTATTGTGTTGGTTCCATTTCATTCTAATATATTCATTTCCATCACAGAATTAGATTAGTTTCAAGTTCATAAAATTGATTGGATTCACTATAGTAAAAGTATGAATAATCATCTCATGAAACTTCAATTGGATGATGAAATGGCATATTCCTCTATATTGCTAATTTGTGCTTCGGTTTTCCGCAAAATTCAGATTCAAAATATGAGTCCTATCGGCATACCATTATATCAGATGACACATTGTTTAATGACACTCTGGCTCGTGGACTCAGCAAAGCATCAGGTTCAAGAAATAAATCTCTTTACATTACACAATGAATGAGTTAGTTTCCAGCTCATTAACCACATTGGATCACCACAATACAACTATTAATATTTTGAATCCCTCAACCTGAATATTCCACACTTGCTCTACAGTTTGGAGAAAGGAGGGATGATTAGACTGCATATTAATAAACCTTTAAGGTTTATGGCTGTGCTGCAATGAGTGATTCAATTGAATAATGTTTGAATAATCTTTCAGCAGATGATAAAGCGGCATTTTGTTCTTTATTTACTAACTAATTTGGGATTTTTTACCCAAAATTTCAGAACCAAAATATGAGTCCTCTCAACCTAGCAGCTCATCAGAAAGCAAACTTCTTAATGAAACTCTAGTTCCTAGATTTGTCCAAGTATCAGGTTTGAGGAATTATTCCATTTTAGTTTCAAGTTTGTATACAACTTTGAATGTTTCTTATGCCATACTGTTCTTTATTTACTAATTTGAGCTTTCTTTTCTCAAATCTTCTGATTTAGAATATCATTCCTCTCAGCCTACCAGCATACCAGATGACAAACTGTTTAATGGAACTCTAGCTTCCAGTTCCAATGGAGGATCAGGTACAATAGATGAATCCACTTATTGTAAACAATAATGGAATTAGTTTCCAATTGGATGGTACAGAGAATTCTATTCTTTATTTACTAATATGTGGTTTTTCACCTCTCAAATTTTCAGTTTCAGAAAATGAGTCTTTCCAACCAACCAGCTCACTCAATGACAACTTGCTTAATGAAACACTAACTCGGACATTTGATGAAATATCAGGTTCAAAAGATAATTCCTCTCAATCTGACGGCGTTGCTAATGATAAATTGCTTGATGGACTAATCCCTCTTGAATTTGATTACGGATCCTGCATAAGCAGGTACCAGTCTACCCTTTATCGTAGAATTTCACCCCATAAACCCTCTCCCTTTCTCCTTTCAAAACTACGCAATTATGAAAGTCTTCACAAACGCTGTGGACCTCATACGAAATCCTACAAAAGAGCCTTAAAGATACTAAAATCTGGCCGCATAGGCAGTACCACAGAGTGTAAATACATTATATGGAGACCTGATAATGGCTTGGGAAACAGGATTGTAAGCATGACTTCATCATTTCTTTATGCTATCCTCACAAACCGAGTCTTGCTTGTTGATCATGGGGCCGACATGGCTGATCTCTTTTGCGAGCCATTTCCAAATACATCATGGCTTTTGCCTATGGACTTCCCCCTTAGGAATCAATTACGCAAATCTGAAGTGAGATATGCTCATAGTTTGGGAGGCATGCTAGAAAAGGGTAGCCTGAACATCTCAATGGTGTCAACACCTTACCTATATCTTACCATAAAAAAAAATGAGTATGATCTTGATAAAAAACTGTTTTACTGCAATCAAAGCAAAGCTCTTCTCCGAAAAGTCCCTTGGTTGATTCTATTATCAGAACAATATTTCATCCCTTCTCTCTTCTTGATTCCATCCTTCAGGAAAGAGGTAACTGAAATGTTCCCTCAAAAAGACACTGTTTTCCATCACTTGGGTCGGTATCTTTTCAATCCTTCAAATACGGTATGGAGGCAGCTAATTTCCAGCTTCTATGATAAAAACTTAGCCAAGGCAGATGAAAGAATTGGCCTCCAAATAAGATTGTTCCATGCTAATGCTGCTCAATTTCAAACTGTTATGGATCAAATATTAGCGTGTGCTCTGAAGAAGAAACTTCTGCCTGAAGTAGATACTAGAAAATCTGCGTCCTCTATCAAGAATCAGAAACCATCAAAAGTAATACTGATAGCATCTTTATATTCTGAGTTCTTTAAGAATTTAAGTCAGATGTACATGTCTGAACCAACTTTAACAGGGGAAGTCATTGGAGTTTACCAGCCAAGCCAAGAAGGTTATCAGCACCGTAAAGATAACATACATAATATGAAGGCATGGGCTGAAATATATCTCCTAAGTTTGTGTGATGTCTTGGTGACTAGTCCTTCGTCAACCTTTGGCTATGTAGCTCATGGTCTTGGAGGTTTGAAACCATGGATTTTGCATAAGCCAAAGCATGGGACATACCTCCCTTGTAAACGAGCCATGTCTATCGAGCCTTGTTTCCATTATCCTTTCAGTTATGATTGCAAGTCAAATAGCAAACTTGATGCTGGTACCCTTGTTCCTCATATTAGGCAATGTGAGGATAGAGAGTTGGGAGTGAAGCTATTTGACGATGGTCAAAAATTGTAGAAGGATTTTTTGGAATCAGTTATCCTTTACTTTTTTAACCTGCTGAGATTTGCCAAGTGGAAAAAGTTACAGATTTGCCTAGTGGAAAAAAGTTAACCACCTTTTGAATTTGCAGCCTAGTTAGCTCAGATTCTTCACTTGTTGGGGCTTCATGCATCCAAAAATTTGCGTTATGCCTGGAAGATACTAGTAATGTGAAGCCCAAGGCTCTCACTGCCTCTCTCTATATACATGTATGTTACCACACATTTTTGTCATCTATATTTGCTGCTAAGGTTTGTAATGAGTTATTCTTAATACATTTTTAATAAAATAGCTGTTATCAGATGTCAACATTCGTTTATTTTGTTTTGTTGTTCTATCTGCTTGTTAATGTTTTCTCAAATCAAGGTCTGTTTCTGTCTCTCCTTTTACTTCCTAGTTGTCTATTTGCTTTCTTTTGTATAGCTCTGAGTTCATTTACTACAAACTGGGGGAAATTGAGATAAATTTGGTGGCCTAAACTACACCATTGGTAGTGACATCTCTCTTTGAAAGAGAATGTTCCATGGTATTTATTTAACTTGAATAACTATATTCTTAACTTGTTTACTTGTGCCTTTTTTGTTTTCTATCAATTCTGCAGGCATGAAGACAATTATTTCCAGGCTATCATCATATCTGAAGACAAACTGCTTAATGGACTTGGATTCGATGAAGGATCGCACATATGAGCATGTATCAGTCTTCCATGCATCACAAAACTTTACCCCCATAAAGCCTTTCTCAATCTCTTTTCAACATTGTCTGCAATTTTCAAAGTCTTCATGAGATCTTGCATGGAACACTACAAAACTCTAACAGACTGAATTTTAAAATGCATAACTAGTGCTAGAGGGTGGAAAATTTTTGTTTGATTATGTGTAACAGTTCGAGGAACTAGAAAATATGCCTAGGTCTCATCGTTCTTTTTCTGCTTGTTTCGCAAACTGAATCCAAATTTGGCAATCATGAGATGGACATAGTTCAGTTTTAGCTTCAGCATGCTAAAGAATAACCATTGATGTAAGCGATGTGGATTGCAATCTCTAAAAATCAAACCCAGAACGTCTTGCGCAAAATGACAATATCTTACCATCATGCGACTACAGTGCAAGACGTTAAATGTTCAAGTTTCTTGATTTAAAGAATCCATCCTTATAATTATTTCTATTTACAAGTAACCCTTATAATGCAAGGGATATAAATATTATTATGGGGAAGGATCATTTGAGTTTTCAATCGATGATATGTAGGCTTAGGTTGGGTTCTTTTTTTTTAATGATTCTAAACGCGGCTCGTACGTGTAAACGACCGCTTTAGCAGCAGCCAGCAGGTCGTTTTTGTCTGTCGGCATTTCCAGACAAAAAAAAGAAAGTAATAAACGGACGCAACATCATCCAGTTTAAAAAAACAACTATTCGCTTCCCTACATAAACGGCAAGTAATTGCATCTTGGCGTAAAACGATGTTATTATTTTTAATTTGACTCAGTTGTTTTTCATATTAAAAAGGTAATATCTAATTAATAATAATGTATGTTTATTACTTTAAGAAAACATTAGTTAAATAAAAAAAAGAAAAAATGGTATACAAAGTTCCAAAATTATCTAAAAACTGCAACTTAGGATTTTCTAGAGGACAGTATGTAAAATTTTCTGGATATACCGAGGATCGGGATACGGTAAATGTATATTTTTTTAATGAATTTTTAAATATTTCTTAAAAAAAGAATTTTTAAATATAAATTTTTATAATATATTCTTTTAATATTATTTTAAGTGTAGTATAAGAATAATGCACACAAACTAAAAAAATAATTAATCATTATAAATTTTATAAAAATTTTATTATAATTTACCTAAACACTCTTTTTTTATTTCTCACTTTACTTATTCTCTTTTATTAATTAATAGAGATAATATTAGAATTTTTTAATTAATATTTTCTTAAATTTTTAAAAATGACATTTAAAATAAACTAAAAAAAATATTTTTACATGACACGTAAAATAAAACGAAAAGAGTATAATGAATTTGAAAAATGGAAAAAATTATTATCTACTCACTCTATTTCATTTTAAGTATTGTGTAAGAACGGTATACACTGATAAAAAAAATAATTAGTTATTATAAATTTTATAAAAATTTTATTTTAATTTATCTAAATATCATTTCTAATCTCTCATCTTATTTATTCTCTTTTAATAATGAATAGGAATAATATTAAAATTTTTTAATTAATACTTTTTTAAATTTTTAAAAAATAATATTTGAAATAAAATAAAAAAAATTTATTAGAAGATATTTAAAATGAAACGGAGAAAGTAATATATATATTTTAAAAATATATTTTTTATATTTAAAACAATATTAAAAACTCTAAAAAAAACCTTTTGCATTTCCATATTATTTTAAAAAAAAATGATAAAAAACAAAGCGTAAATCTCATGGATGTTTGTGTGAAAAGACAACCCCTCTTTAATATTTGGATTGGTCCATTTAAAAGATTCAAAATCCGTGCCAGAATCATACAAAATATATTTAAAAGATTCAAAATCCGTGCCAGAATCATACAAAATATTAATTATATTATATTGAAGCAATAATTAAGGAAATTAAAAAAGCTGGCCAAATTAATTCTTCATTTTCTTTTTTTCATATTTAGATTGACTTTTGAGGTACGTTAATGGCTTCTTCTTCTTCTTATTCTGTGCTTTTTCATGGATGTGTTCCTTCTATTATTATACTTTGAATTTCATGCAAGAGTTACAGTTTCATTATGCATAAATATTTTATAACAATGAAGAGAAAATTTCTGTCTGTGCTTCTTTAATTGAAATTTATTGAAGAATTTTGTTCAATTTAGTGAGGTTTCATGAAGAAAATTCTTTTTTTTTTATTTTGCATATCGGTTATGTTTACCATAAGTTATACATTAAAATTAAGTTTTCAAAAATATATGTAAGTTTTAGGTAAATATTTGGATATTTTTGCCTGTAAAAACTATAGGTAATAAATATTCCAACCTTAAAAAATAAAATAAAACTTAATGTCTATTCGTTTTTAGAATTAGATATATAATTTTTATTAATCTATATTTGGAATATTTAGAATTTAGTAAATTATGGTTTTCAAACAATCGTTCATTGAAAGTATTGAGGATTCATAGGTCGTATTTGAATTTTAAAAATGCTAAATTTTAAAAATTATGACTGTTAGTTCGTAATTTTTTAATTATTTGAAACTCACAGTCCGACCTACCAAGAGGATCACTAACTAAAAGTGATAAAAACAAATTTAAATTTAATGTCAAAGTACTTTGACTTAATCCACTTGTTAATTCACTGCAGAAAGAACTAAATATGCATGTGGGGAGTAGGTATATTAATTGCTTTTTCTGGGAATTTTTTTTTTCATTTTTCACATCTTTATTTATTACATTAAAGACATTAGTTTCTTGAAATAAAATTATTATTGACCTAAACCTTAATGATGAAATAGAGAAACAAATAAAGAGAAGAAAGGTTCTTGTGTTTGTTTACTTTGAAACTTAAATTTTATTGAGCTTCCTAATTTGCTATATTTAGTGAAATTGAAATTTAGTGACAAAATTTATATATCATGTAGAGATTATGATCTTCCTTTCCATTTATAATGGCTTTACAGCTTTTCACAGTTTATCATATGGAAGAGAATTCAAATTAAGTTTTAAGAAAAAGCAATAAAATTCTTACAAAATCCCAAGTTCAAGTAGTTGTTGAGAAATGAACTTTTCTTTCTTCCAGGTATGTTTTTTTCTGGGTTTGGAAAATCGATTTTAATTTATCGCTAGACTATGAGTCGATGTATTTTTTTTATATGCATACATGCATATTTAAATAAAATTATTATGCTTTTCTGTTTTTATTTGGTCTTAATTAATTTAGTTTTGACTTGAATTCGAATTTGCTGGTCATTTAAAGCTTCTAAAGCTTAATTTGTATGCATCTTTATGTTTTTAGGTAAAACATTGAAACCATGGAAATCTTTGATGTCAACAAAGAAAAGTTGGGGTTTGATTCCAAGAAATTTTCAGCAGTCTTGGTTGTCTGCTTCATAGCTTTGCCTGTATCTTTCATGGTGTTGTTGATTTATCGATATTCAACATTTGAGCTTAGTCAAGTTTTGGCTCAAATGCTCAAAATGCTGCATCTTCAAGAGTTGGTAAGCCAAATCAATTTTCTTGATACTATTTAATTTTCAGGTCTTTATGATCGATTGGATTGTTTTTTTTTTTTTCCTTTAATTTCCATTATGCAGAACCCAGTTCTTTAGATTCTGGAATTGGACAAGAATCAGATTCAAGACATATTTCCTCTGACCATGCCAGCAATAGAAAATCTAATGTCAAACTGTTAAATGAAACTACAAGTCTTGGAATTGGACAAGAATCGGGTTCAATAAATGTTTCCTTTGAATCTTCCGGCAATAAAAAACCAGATGTCAAACTGGTAAATGGAACTGTAAATTCTGAAATTGGACAAAAATCAGGTTCAAGAAATATTTTATTTGAACCGATCAGCAACAGAAAATCTGATGTCAAATTGGCAAATGATACTGTAAATCTTGAAATTGGACAAGAACCAGGTTCAAGAAATCTCTCATTTGAATCTGCCAGCAAAAGAAAATTTGATGTCAAACTGCTAAATGGAACTGCAAATCCTAGAATTGATAAAGAATCAGGTTCAAGAAATGAGTGTCAAAATATCTAATGATTAGAAATTTCTTCAAAGACTTCATCCATCAGGATTAGTTAAAAGATCTTGTTTGAATCGGTCTGAATCTATCCTATATCGAAAAACTTCTTTGAAGCATAATCCTTCTCCTTATCTCCTTTCGAAACTACGTGAGTACGAATATCTACATAAACGTTGTGGGCCATATACAAAAGCTTATAACAAAAAAGTAAAAGAACTAGAATCTAAAGACACAAGCAGAAAGAGTACTAATGGGTGTAAATACATTGTTTGGTTACCTGCAAATGGAATAATAAGCATGGCTGCAACATTTCTTTATGCTCTTCTCACTAAAAGAGTACTGCTTGTTGATCATGGAACCGACATGGCTGTTCTTTTCTGCGAACCATTTCCTAATACAACATGGATATTACCTCGGAACTTTCCTTTGAAGCAACAATTTGGAGACCGAAAAATGAGGCGAGCTCATAGCTTCGGAAGCATGTTAAAAACTGCCATCATAAACATGTCATTAGAATCGTCTTCGCATCTATATCTTAATCTAGATCATAGTGATTATGATCTTGATAAGAAGCTGTTTTACTGTGACAAGACTGAAGCATTTCTCAGAAAAGTAAATTGGTTGCTTCTGATATCAGACCAATACTTTTCTCCCAATTTTTTCCTGAGCCAATCTTACAAGGAAGAGGTGAGTAAATTGTTTCCTGAAAAGGATACCATGTTTTATCATTTGGGTCATTATCTTTTCAATCCTTCAAATCAGGCATGGGGACTAATCACAAGGTTTTATGATGCATACTTAGCAAAGGCAGATAAAATGGTTGGCCTGCAAATCAGAGTATTCAATGCTAAAAATACTAAATTTCAGACTATCGTAGATCAAATATTAGCATGTACTCTTACAGAAAAGATCCTACCAGAAGTAGTAGAAACAAAGAAGAAATATGTATTAGCACCCAAACCCAAGAACAAGACATCAGAAGCTATTCTAATAGCATGTTTACATTCAGAGTTTTATGGAAACTTAAGTGATATGTATTGGCAAAGAGCAACAGTGACAGGTGAAGTAGTTGGGGTTTACCAGGCAAGTCATGAAGAGTATCAACATTTTGGGGACAATATGCATAACATGAAAGCTTGGGCTGAAATGTATCTCTTGAGTTTGAGTGATGTTTTAGTGACTAGTGGTTCGTCTACTTTTGGGTATGTTGCTCAAGGTTTAGGAGGTTTAAAACCATGGATTCTTTACAAGACAAATGGTAAGAATGTTCCAAATCCACCTTGTAGAAGAGACTTGTCTATGGATCCTTGCTTTCACTATCCTAAAACTCTTGATTGCCATGCAAAGATTAAGATTGATGCTGGTGCTGTTTTGCCTTATTTGAGACATTGCGAGGATCTGAAATCGGGAGTGAAGCTGGTTGCTGATGATCATCAACAGCATTAGATTTTTATATTGACAATTAAATGCTGCAACTTTATATATGTATATATGGGTATTAGCATTTCAGAATTTCGCTTATTTTGTTTGTTAAGTTGGTTAAGCTGTCTATGTTTTTTATTAAATCGATTAATTAAACTAGACTTGTACCTAAATCCTTCGTTATAAGTAGAATATTCACGTGAAATTGATATTTTTTGTACTATTTTAGTACTTAAATTTATATTTTTAGTACTTAATCAAGTTCGATTAAATTGATATATATTTTTAAGTTACAGAAAAACATATTATGCATGTCGGTATTATTTTTAGTACTTATTAGTTGGATCCGATCAAGTTGAAATATCTCCAAAACCTGACATTAGTGGGGCATTTGCATTAAGAGTAGAAATTAGAAGCCTGGAAGTCCAAAATGCAATGGAACAGCACAAAACTGAAAGGAAAGAGACGGGTAAAAGCATAAAAAGCCAGAAACTAGTAGATGCATTTACAATTGAAAAACCAGAAATAGCAATGATCAGAACACCCACTAAACCAGCCTAATTGTGTTCATTCCTTCTCCCTATCTAAGGAGATGGAGAAGTAACAAACTGTCTAGGTAAACTGAATATGTCCTTCCCAGTAAAAGGAGACGTCCACTCATGCAAGCCGGCAGAAGAAGACGTTTCTTTAGTTGCCCTGCCATCCTGTAACCCTGATATGCAGGAATTACTCATACGATTCATTCTTGTGCCAGAAGTGTTCCTCAGCAAAGAAGAAAGCCCCAGCCACAATCCACTTGGCTTGGAAGAAGGCAGATTCGAGTCCAAAGTCCAATCTATACTAGTATAGTCGAACTCTGGCATCCCTCCAATACTCCAATCCAAATGCGATGAGCCAAAAGTTCCTGCTGAGCCCCAACCAGAGAATAGACCAAGGGACGAGGGAGCACTAAGTGAAGGTGAAGATGCACTTACTGCACCATATGAACCCTGTGGTTCATACAGAACTGCATGAGCAGAAGATTTACCCATAGTGCTCCAAGAACCTCCCAGTCCTGCCGATGTGGAATCTACTGGGCTATTAAACAGGTATGGACTCTCTTTATATGAAGCTGGATGATAGAATTGCTCCAAAGTCTGATTTACCAAACCATGGCATCCAGTGCTCCGATTTGGAAGCAAAGACCTTACATTTTCAACACCTGGTACACTACTTGAATACCATCCAGCTGTTACAGAAGGTGAGGCACTTATGCTAGGAACTTGATTTTGCTTGGCATTTATGGATTGGGGACATTGCATCATAACTACTGGTTCTCTCAGTATATGTTGTTGATTTTTCCCTTCATTTCCAGAAACACCAAGCCGGACCTCTAATTTTGCTGATGAAAGAGTTGCTTGTGCAGGGGATGCCATACCTAATGAGAAAGAAGGGCTAGATCCCGTTGTGATCCACCTCTTATTTGCTAGTGCCTTAGACTGATTCGAAGGTTGTACGTTTCTAATACCAGGTTCTGAATACAATGGCACTGCAATTGCTGCTTTGGTGTAGTTACAATCTTGCTCATCTCTTCTCGGTTGTATTTTAATTGAAGCAGATGACATGGGCTTTTCTTGTGTTCTCTTCATATCAGCGGCATCAATTGTCTCATCAGGAGTTGGAGTGGCAGATAGTTCCTGCTTTTGTGATTGTAAGATCTCGTCTGCCTTCAAAAGATCACCTTCACAAGAAACAACTACTCTTTCAACCTCCTGCTTTGAGCATTTGTACCTCACCTCCAATGCTGATATCTGAGCAAGCTCCTCACTAATATCAATTTTCAAGTTACCACTGCTTCCAAGTTTACTGTCCTTATTGCGAGCTTCCTCTTCATTCCCCTCAAAAAGCCAGTTCACTGATTCTTCCACCCTGCCCTCATTCAACACAAGAGCCAACATTGCCCGCTCATGTGAAAACCCCATTGACACAAGCTGCTCTGAAAGGGATTCTAGTTTTCTTGACATCACAAAACCACTACATCGCTCATGCAACTCTTGTGCCCGCCTCTCTTTATGACGCTGGTGTTTCTTCTCATTCTTTAGACGAATCTTCTCTTTCCTGTCATTGTCTAAACCAGGTATACTTTCCTGCCGAGTCGTGGTTTTTGGATCTTCTGACTCACCAGAACAACTCCCATTGTTTGAAACTGAATCATATTCAGATAAAGTTCCATGGGGGCTACTGGAATGCTCATCTGTATCATCTATGTTTCTGAAACGACCATTGTCATGGAAAGGTGGGGAAGAAGCAGCCGATGTTATCTCCAAGGTATGAAATGTACCGGAGATGGGATTATAGGCACTTGCAGGACTACCACTTGCAGTATTGGATGATCCAGATTGCTTGATAGATGCCTTCTGTTCTTTAGCAGTCCTTGAAGAGGCCTTATCCTTGGATTTAGCCTTGGATTTTGATCCTGGAGACATTTTTCTAGCTTATGAAAGGATGATGCTCCTACAAGAAACAAAAGAAAAATCAATTATTGCTGCTTGACAAAATGTATTGAAAAACAAAAGCAAATGACTGCTAGAGCTGAATGTTGGGATATTGAGGTGATTACCACTCTATTCCCTTAGACCAGATTAGTAAGAGAGCGAAAATAAATGCGGAATAATAACACAGAATTTGATAACGGAGTTCGGCCAATTATGCCTACGTCTCCGGAGCTGCTGCAGACTTCTATTAAGGAGAAAATACAATGTGTTTACAAACACTCACAACCCTCACTCAATTATGAACAAGAATTTTTCCTCACAAAATTCTCTCAAAGATACTCTCTTCTCTTTACTTCTTCAATTTTTTTTGAGGTTGTATCTTCCAAATGAAGTGGATGGGTTTATATAGGCTTCAAAAACATGGGTTGGTGAAATTAGTCAATAAATTTGGCACCTCCATTTTTGACTTTAACAATTCCCAAATTTAGGCACCTCCACTTTTGACAATGTCCTAAATTAGGCACCTCCATTTTTGACAATCCCCTTAATTAGGCACCTCCATTTTTGACAAAAAATGGTTGGTGCCTACTTCTTTGACAATCTCCCACTTGAAGACCGATTTCAATCTGTCTTCACATCTTGATCAATGCAACAGTTCTTCTACGACCTTGATACTAGTGTAGGCCAACTGAAGCTGAGCACAGCTTCAGTTTATCAATAGTCACCGTCTTCGTCAACATGTCTGCCGGATTTTGAGTTCCACTAATCTTCTCAAGTTTCAAAATCCCATCTTCCAGAAGTGACCTGATAAAGTGATACCGCAACTGTATGTGCTTCGTTCTGGCATGAAAAGACGGATTCTTCGCTAGATGTATGGCACTCTGACTGTCACAATGCAAGATATTGTTTTCTTGCTTCTTGCCCAACTCCTCCAAGAAACCTTGGAGCCAAACCATTTCTTTGCTGGCTTCCGTGACAGCGACATATTCTGCTTCAGTTGTGGAGAGAGCAACTATCTTCTGTAATTGAGAGACCCAGCTCACTGCGGTACCTCCTAGAGTATAGACATACCCTGTAGTGCTCTTTCTAACGTCAACATTTCCAGCTAAGTCAGCATCTACATAACCTGCTAGTGTCGTATCTCCACTTTTAAAACAAAGCGCCTTATCTGTGGTACCTCGAAGATATCTGAGAATCCATTTGACTGCTTCCCAGTGTGCCTTGCCTGGATTATTCATGTACCTGCTAACAGCTCCCACTGCTTGAGCAATATCTGGTCTGGTACAAACCATGGCATACATCAAACTCCCAATTGCTGAGGCATATGGCACCTTCGTCATGTGTGCACGTTCCTCCTCCGTCTTCGGTGACTGTTCTTTGGTGAGTCTGAAATGAACACCTAAAGGTGTGCTCACTGATTTAGCATCTTGCATGTTGAATCTGGCTAGTACTTTGGTTATGTACTCAGCCTGTGATAACATCAAAGTCCCCGACTTCATGTCTCTCTTGATTCTCATTCCAAGAATCTGCTTTGCAGCACCCAGATCTTTCATTGCAAACTGTTTTGACAATTTCTGCTTTAAATTTTTAATCTCTTGCATGTCTGAACCTGCAACGAGCATATCATCGACGTATAACAATAAAATAATAAAGCTATTGTCAAACTTCTTGATGTAGCAACAATGATCTGCTTGGCATCTTGTGAAACCGCTGCTGCTCATAAAACTATCAAACTTTCTGTACCACTGTCTAGGAGCTTGTTTTAGACCATACAAACTCTTCTTCAACCTGCACACTAGATTTTTCTTGTCTGCCTTAATGAAGCCTTCTGGTTGCTTCATATAGATCTCTTCCTCCAAATCTCCATGAAGGAATGCTGTCTTTACATCTAATTGTTCAAGATGTAAATTTTCTGTAGCTACAATTTTCAATACCAGTCTGATTGTCGTAAGCTTCACAACTGGAGAGAAAATTTCAGTATAGTCAATACCTTCCTTTTGTTGAAAACCTTTTACAACCAATCTTGCTTTGTAGCGTTTACTTCCATCATGCTCTTCTTTGATCCTATAAATCCACTTGTTGTGGAGTGCTTTCTTGCCTTGTGGTAGTTCAGCTAATTCCCATGTATGATTTGACATGAGTGAGTCCATCTCATCTTTCATGGCAGACTCCCACTTGATTGAATCCTCCACTTGTATTGCTTCATCGTAGCACTCTGGTTCACCATTGTCTGTCAGCAACAAGTAATGCAAAGAAGGCGAGTAACGTTGGATTGGTCTTGTAATTCTGGAGGAGCGTCTCAATTCCGGCGTGCTTGGCTCCTCTACTTCAGGACTATTCTGAACATCATTTCCAGAAATATCCTCGAACTCAGCAAATTCCTTATTTTCAACATCAATCTTGGAGCTATTTGATTCTGCATTTAATCTGTCTTTGTACATCACATTCTCATTGAATATGACATTCCGGCTTCTAATGATCTTGTGATTTTCATAATCCCAAAATCGGTAACCGAACTCATCACCACCATATCCAACAAAGACACATTTGTTTGACTTGGCATCCAATTTACTTCTTCCAGCAGAATCTATATGTATGTAAGAGATACAACCAAACACTCTTAAGTGTGAAAGGTTTACCTCTTTTTTGCTCCATGCTTCCTCTGGTATTCCACCATCCAGAGGTACTGAAGGCCCACGGTGGATTAGGTAGGCAGCAGTGTTGACAGCTTCAGCCCATAAATTCTTGGGCAAGTCAGCATGTATCCTCATGCTTCTGGCACGTTCATTCAAAGTTCTGTTCATACGCTCAGCTACGCCATTCTGTTGCGGTGTCATGGGAACTGTTTTCTCCATCTTGATTCCGCTGTTTGCGCAAAATTCTCTGAATCTTCTATCTCTGTACTCTCCTCCATTGTCAGACCTCAATCGTTTGACTTTCAAACCAGTTTCATTTTCTACCATGGCTTTCCATTTTCTGAATGTATCAAAGACTTCTGATTTCTTCTTCAGAAAATACACCCATACCTTTCTTGTTGAATCGTCAATGAATGTGACGTAATACAATGAGCCTGCAAGAGATGGAATTGGAGACGGTCCCCATACATCGGTATGGACCAACTCTAATTTTTCTGCCTTGGGTGTCTTGCCAATCTTTGAAAAACTGACCTTCTTTTGTTTTCCAAAAATACAATCTTCACATAGGCCGACATTGATACTTTTCAGTTCCGGCAACTTTCCTTTTGACAAAAGCGTCTTCATCCCTTTCTCGCTCATATGGCCAAGCCTTTGGTGCCATAGGTTTGATTTTTCATCTGCATCTGCTACTGAAATAACATTCTCTAAGTTTGAGGTTACATAGAGAGTGCCAGTCTTCTTACCACGGGCAATGACGAGTGCTCCTTTGGTAATCTTCCATTCACCGCTTTTGAAGGTTGTACCATAACCATCTTCATCAAGTTGTCCTACAGAGAGCAAATTCCTTTTAAGACTAGGAATATGTCTCACTCCTTGCAGCTTCCAGGTATTCCCATTTGACAACTTTAATCGGACGTCCCCTTTTCCTACGATCTTTAAGGTTTCATCATCAGCTAGATGAACCTTCCCGAAATCACCATTGACGTAGTTCTCCATGATTTCTTGGCATGGGGTAGCGTGAAAAGATGCCCCAGAATCTAAAATCCATGATTCAATTGGACTGTTGACACTTAGAATCATGGCATCACCTGCTTCCTCGGTCACATTTGCAGATCCCTGTGCACCGCTATCTTTCTTTGGTGCTCGGCAATCTTTCTTAAAATGACCCTTCTTGCCGCAGTTATAACACTTGAAATCTTTCTTCCCCGATCTAGATTTGTCTCTTCTAGATTTTGATCTGCCACGATATGAACTTTTTTCTAAAGTTATCCCTCTAGATTCTGTGTGTAAAGCTGAAGAGGTAGATGCTTCACCCAATTCTCTTCGTCGAATATCTTCACTCAACACCAGATCCCGAACATCATCGAATTTCAATTTGGTTTTTCCCGATGAACTGCTAACCGCTGTAACGGTAACATTCCAACTATCTGGTAGAGATGATAAGAGAATCAAAACCCGAATTTCAGCATCGAATTCAATTTCTACGGAACTCAACTGGGTTGTGATTGTGTTGAATTCATTCAGGTGTTGGGCCACTGATGCCCCTTCTGCCATTTGCAAATTGAATAACCGCTTCATCAAATGAACTTTGTTTGAAGCTGATGGCTTTTCATACATGTTGGAGAGAGCCGCCATTAGACCTGCTGTGGTCTTTTCTTTGGCGATGTTGAAAGCAACATTTCGTGATAATGTCAATCGAATAACTCCAAGGGCTTGTCTGTCGAGAAGATTCCATTCTTCATCCTTCATGCCTTCTGGCTTTATTCCTGAGAGAGGTTGATATAACTTTTTCTGGTACAGATAATCTTCAATCTGCATCTTCCAGAAGCCAAAGTCCGCACCGTCGAACTTTTCAATTCTCACTTTTCCTTCATCTGCAGCCATCGCTCCCACTCGAATCTGGACTCCTTTGGATCGTTTCTGACTATTTCTGCGAACCACCGTGTACTAGGACACCTTTGTCGACAAATCGAAACTGCCGATAAAATTTTACTATTCACGAAATTCACTATTCATGTGAATAGTAACTTTGCAAAAATTGACAGAATTTATCACCCAAAGCTCTGATACCAGTTGTTGGGATATTGAGGTGATTACCACTCTATTCCCTTAGACCAGATTAGTAAGAGAGCGAAAATAAATGCGGAATAATAACACAGAATTTGATAACGGAGTTCGGCCAATTATGCCTACGTCTCCGGAGCTGCTGCAGACTTCTATTAAGGAGAAAATACAATGTGTTTACAAACACTCACAACCCTCACTCAATTATGAACAAGAATTTTTCCTCACAAAATTCTCTCAAAGATACTCTCTTCTCTTTACTTCTTCAATTTTTTTTGAGGTTGTATCTTCCAAATGAAGTGGATGGGTTTATATAGGCTTCAAAAACATGAGTTGGTGAAATTAGTCAATAAATTTGGCACCTCCATTTTTTACTTTAACAATTCCCAAATTTAGGCACCTCCACTTTTGACAATGTCCTAAATTAGGCACCTCCATTTTTGACAATCCCCTTAATTAGACACCTCCATTTTTGACAAAAAATGGTTGGTGCCTACTTCTTTGACACTGAAGTAGGCACAACATTAATCAGAAAAATAAGTGCACATCAATTATTGCCACCACCATTTCCTGTGACGTGAAGCCAGATAATCATAGATTTTCCTATCTCATTCAAACTATAATGAAAAAAATTGATATCAAAAATTAATTTAAGATATCAAAATATAGTAAAAAAAATAAGAAAATGAATCATGTAATTACTGATTTGTATAGTGATTTGCATATATGTATACCTTCTACAATGAAAATCAAGTGCTGTATAACATAAATACAGACAAAATAATTCACCCAATATCAGAGAAACCAAAAAAAAAATCTAAATAATACTTCCAAAGACTTACTACATGAATTATCAGCCAAACAAACCTTAGGCTAAAATTGTATAAAATTGAGAATCATATCATTACAGATCAAAATTAAATATTTATATCACATGCATAACATAATAATAAGATTGAAAAGAGAAATGATTTGAAACACAAATTCATACACCATTTCACTTTCGCCAAGTGAAATCAAAACACACTTAAAATTCAACCTCCAAATGACAAAAAGAAAAAAGAAATGATTGAAATTTTTAATACCAATATGAATAAGAATGAGAAACAGCAAAAAAATAACCAAAAACAAAAAAAAACATCTTTTCAGATCTCTGAAAATCCAAAAACTCCCACCAAAACCAAACACAAACAGATCAATGAACACAATCAAACCCACCAAAAAAAAACCAAAAACCTATCAAAAAACCAAATGAAAGATTGGCATTGAACACAAATAACAATCAAAAACTCCAAAATTTTTTTTAAAAAAAATCAAATCCAAACAAAAAAACAGATCTGAAGAAAACGAACGAACCTGAAAAAGAACTAACAGATCAATGAAGTCTATGATTTGACTATTGAGTGTGTGCTTATTTCTCTAGAATTGTATTTTAAAAAATGAAAATAAAGTTTCGTTCTTTTAAGGTTTCTCTCTCTAACTTCTGTGTTCTTTTTGCCTAATTGTTTCTTATCGTGCGCGAGTTTAATATTTAGATTATATTTAAATGTGAGATTTGAGTTCCGCCTCTTTTTTTTTTTTTTTTACATACATCAACTTTTTCATTTTTATTATTTTAATTTATGAATTTTTTTATATCATTTTAATGCTTAAACTTTTATCAATAAAAATAATTTAATTATTTTAATTATTAAAGTAAATAAAAAATTCATACATTAAAATAATAAAAATAAAAAATTTTAAACACTATTTATATAATTTTTTTAATAATTTTTTTTAAATTAAGGATTAGGGAGAAAATTAGTTTTAGTTAAAAAAATTAATTAATTAATTAAAATTAATTTAATTTAATTTAATTCTTTTAGGAAATTAGGCTATAATGGAGGCCGCTAACAATGCCGAGAAAATTGTACGGCCGCCTACTAGAATTATCTATTTACCTAGCGGATTAAAGATGAGTTTTTTTGGGTGTTTTTGTAATTTTAGTTGAGAAAATTATTATTTAAAATTATTATTTTTTAAATAACTTTGGGAATGTATTTTTTTAATTATAATTGCAATGATAAAATTATAATAATTCATCCTATAATTAAATAATAATTTAACTCAAACATGAATAAACTGTTTAATTTTAAATTAATTAAGCTAATTATATTTTTTTTTCAATTTAAGCGATTGTCTTAATTTATATACTTATTTTATTCTTAATATGGACTATTTTTATCGTCTTAAATATATTTATAAAAAATAATTTAAAATTTTCTTTGTTAGTGACATTTTTAAACTAAATTATATATTTATTTTTTAATATATATATTCTGAATATCAATTAATCAAATTAATATAATAATTAAATTTAAATTTATGAATATTTAAGAAAAAATATTATTTATGAATATTTAAAAGACAAAGTATTATTTATGAATATTTAAATTTATGAATATTAAATAATAAACACTATTTTTTATTATTTATGAATGTTTAATAATATATCTAATTACTATTTTCTATATGCTAATATTCTTGTGTGTTATTTTTTAAAAAATTAATAAATATTATTTTTATTGATTTTTTATAATAAGGTATATGCTTTTTATATGCAATAAATATAATTAATTATTTTCCACCTTATATAGTTATAACTTCTTAACTAAATTTAAAAAAAAAATAACAATAGCAATGATTAAATATTAGGACATAGAAAAAAAAATTGAAAGTAATTGGTATTGGTGAGATGCATATAATAATTGAGTTAAAAGTTGGAATTGTCATTGTCAATAATGCTAGACCACTCATTAAACAAAATTAACAACTTTGCATGCTCCACCATCCATCATTGACAACTAAATCTTACCTTTTTTTTATATAATAATAATAATAATAATAATAATAATAATAATAATAATAATAAATACATAATTAAAATTAAACCCTAATTAATAATTTTTATTTTTTAAAATATTTAATATATTATAAACATATATTTATCACTAAATTATATGTGGAGTTACAATTAATAATTTCAAAGTGCTGATTTTTCAGCTCAATTGTCATTATTGCGTGTAATATTAACAAATGTCTTGTTTGTTAAAATAATGCTTTCCAACTAAAGAAATCTATGCTCGAGAGAAAAAAAAAATCTAGGTACAAAGTCATTTGACCTTTGTTTACCTATTGTCCCTAAAAGCAGTAGAAAAACAGTTTTTCAAAAATTATATCAACTTTGTCTTTGACTTGAGCAGATTCGACACCAAGAAAGAACTAGAAACTTAAAGTTTGTCGTAGAAAGAATCCAATTTGATAATGACTTCGTTCCTTTGTCTTTTTTACCCCTTATTAAAGAATATATATATATATATGCAAATTTCTTCCTTCAATTGTTTTTAACTAATCACTTAGCATCCTACACCCCTTTATAGTTATGATTTGAACTCAAGAACTCTAAATAAAAAAAAATCTACAATCTCATTTCATCCCCCCTTAAACTTTTAATTTGTATTTTCTCCAACTAAATATTATTATTATTATCCTTATTTTATTATTAACATGTTAGCATATAATATACACCTCGAGAAATTATAAGCTATAACCTTTGTACATTTTGAAAAATTAAAAGTTAATGCTATTATATATCTCAAAAAATTATAAATCGCCACTATGATATATCTTGAGAAATTATAGATTATTATCATTATATATCTCAAAAAATCACAAATTACCAACATCATATATCTCGAGAAATCACAAATTACCACCATCACAAATCTCCAGAAAATATAAGCTACCACATTTATTCTAACCATAAATTCTAATTGTAATATCTTAACTTTTTTGAAAATTTTTAATTTTTAAAAATTAAATTAAATAAATTATAATTTAGTTGGATAAATTAAATAAATAATTTTAAATAAAAAATAAGAGGATTTTAAGTGAAAAAGTAGAATGTATATATGAAATATACATAAAATATGTATTATCTATATAAGTCAACAAAAAAATTAACATTTTTTAAAAGAAAAGTCAAAATTTAAAGTAAAATGATATTTTGATAATTAAATTTTAAAAATTTAAAATTATTAAATTAATTCAAAAATAAATAATTTTTGAATGAAAGAGGTATTTTAGAATTTTAATTAATTAATTAAATAATTAATTATTAAATTATTTAATAATATATATATATACACGGTTATAAATATGAAAGTGAAAAGAGAGAGAAATCACGTTTGGTCATCTTTTTCTTCTTCTTCCTTCCTTAGCCGAGAACCCATGGGAGTCCAAGTGAGGATTTATTTCTTCCAAGCTCATTTAATTAAAGATTTTAAGAGTTTTAAGTGGATTTTTAAGAATTTTCACCAAAATTGGTAAGCTTTTTAACTTTTTCTTTGATTTTTCATGAAATTAAGAATATGTGAATTTTAGGTTGTTGAAATAGTATGTTATAATTATCTATTTGGATATGAATGAAGTTATTTCGGGTAGTTATTAATGATTTTAAGGTTGGATTAAATAAATGGTTGAGTTTGATTAAAGATTGGTGAAGAGAGAGAATTTAGGGTTATAAGAGAATTGAATTTTTGTAATCATGTGATTTAATTGTGTAATTTGATTCTAAATGAGTTATTTTAATGTATAAACAAGTATTTTAAAGTCAAATATTAGATTTGGTTGGGTTTGATTGAAGTTTGATAATAGAAGTGGTGAATTAGGGTTTTGGAAAAGTAATTTTTTAAAATTATTAAATTGTTTGATTTTATTGGTTAAAACATGTTGTTTAGTAATAAAAGTGATGAATATAAGCTTGAAATGATAAATGAATTGAGTTGAATGAAAAACCTTCAATATGGGAAGGTTATGCCATTTTAGGATTTTAGACATAAATTTATATTTTTGTAATGTAATTATTTTAGCATTTTAAAATATATTTTTAATAATATAAATAAACTTAAAATATCAAATTGAATGGCCTAATATGATATTTCAAAGTTAAAGTGAGATTAGTCTTAACTTTAAAATTTTTATTTGAATGATGTGTAATTATAATTTAAGATTTGAAATGCTTTAGAATGTGATACTAAATTATTATTTATGATAACATTTGGTATAAACATTAAGGATAGTTGATTTGCCCCATCCTAGTGTTAAAGGGCAAATGGAAAGAGAAGGGTTGGAGGGTGTTTGAGCTTGTTTTTAGTTGCTCTTAGAGATATGTACAAATATGTACAAACTTTGGATGAATTGGTTATATTTGCATTACATTAGGCTTAATACATTTTGGATTGAAAAATGTGTTAAGCTACTTGATACATGCAACATGTATGAATAATGTGCTATGACATGTGTAATGTTATATATGTACTAAATGCATTGTAAAAAACTATTGCTAATGACTAAATTGTATAAAATATGAAATATGTGTATTATGTGAAAATGACACAAAATATTTGAGTAATGTTATTTGTTGTATGCATTAAGGGCATTGTTAAAAAGTAATTGGTAATGTGGCTAAAGTGCATAAAATGTGAATCATATGTGGATTATGTAAAATTACCTAACATATTTGGGGGATGAGTTTTAAGGTAAAATGTGATGCAATATGATGATATGATGAAATGCGATAAATTGATATTGTTATAAATGAGAAAAATGAAAAAAGTGAGAAAAATATGAGAAAAATATGAGTTTGATAATGTAAGTGATGATTTAGGATTTTGGAAAAGTGATTTTCTAAAATTATTGAATTGCTTGATTTTATTGGTTAAAACATAATTTTTTTAGTAATAAAAAGGATGAATATAAGCTTGAAATTATAAATGGATTGAGTTGGAATGAAAAACCTTCAACAGAAAAATGTTATGTCATTTTAGGGTTTTGGTCATAAATATATGTTTTTGTAATGTAATTATTTTAAGCATATTAAAATATATTTTTAATAATATAAATAAATTTAAAATACCAAATTGAATGGCCTAGTATAGTATTCAAAAGTTAAAGTGAGGTTAGCCTTAACTTTGTGATTTTTGTTTGAATGATGTATAATTATGATTTAAGATTTAAAATGTCTTAGAATGTGATACTAAATGATTATTTATGATCACATTTGGTATAAGTATTGAGGAGAGTTGATTTGCCCCATCCTAGTGTTGAAGGGCAAGTGGAAAGAGAATGATTGGAGGGTCTTTGAGCTTATTTTTAGTTACTCTTAGAGGTATGTACAAACTTTGGATGAATTAGTTATATTTGCATTATATCAGGCTTAACACATTTTGAATTGAAAAATGTGTTAAGCTACTTGATACATAGAACATATATGAATAATGCTATAACATATGTAATATCATATATGTACTAAATGTATTGTGAAAAGTCATTGTTAATATATAAATTGTATAAAATGTAAAATATGTGTATTATGTGAAAATGACCTAAAGTGTTTGGGTAATGCTATTTGTTGTGTATGTATTAAGGACATTGTTAAAAAGCAATTGGTAATGGCTACAATGTATAAAATATTAATCATACGTGGATTATGTGAAATTATCCAAAATATTTGGATGATGAGTTTTAAGGTAAAATGTGATGCAATGTGATGAATTGATATTGCTATAAATGAGAAAAATGAGAAAAATATGATAAAATAAGGCAATGTGTCTAATAAATAATAAAACATGAGGCAATGTGTCCAACTTAATTATGAGAAATTGAGAAAAAGATTGATAATGAGAAATGTGAATTAATTGTGTGTCTAGTATGTTATTCAATTTTCAGAGTTCTGTGTTTGGCGGCATGTCTATGAGGATATCCTTATTATTTGCCTTCGGGACTAGCTTTTGAGCAATTATTGATTTATCTTTGGACTAGACGTTAGAAGTCACTTGCCTTCGAATTAGATGTTGGACATCACTATGATTTACTTTCAGGCTAGATGCTGGGCGTCACTTGCCTTTGGACTAAACAGTGGGTGTCAATATGGACCAAAACAGTAACTCTGAAATTTGAATAACATATTAGATCATTTGGGTCATGCTTGTGTTTGTTATTATGTAAATTGTGAATTGTAAAACAATTGAGAAATATGTTAAAATGAAATGATATGAGATATGATATCCATATGCATTGTGCATTGATATTGCATTTGAGTTTTGTTGTTATCAAAGTTTGTACCACTAGGTTTTTGGCTTAGTACAATTGAAATTTATCGTGCAGGTGACATGGTAGATCCACTAGAGCCGGAAAACTCGTCTAGACCGGATCGGATCCAGCTTTGAGTTTGCTTGGGTTGATTTGGTTATTTCTTCGAGATCAGTACTGACTGTCAGCATGTATATGTTTTTATTACATTTTGATATTAAATGTATTATATTATGTTTTTGGTATATATATTGTAAATTATAAATGACGTTTTAGATAAATGTTATAATATGAATTTTATATATGTTTTTGGATAAACATATTTATGTGTATAAATATTTTGTGAAATTTAGAGATATTGAGGAGTATGGGTGAAATAATGATTTGATATTATTTGAGAGTGTTTTTGTATACAGATTGTGTTGTGTTGATAATTTAAAAATATTCAAATTACAAATAAAACTCTGATAAATTTTTATAGAGATTTTTGTATGAAAAATGTTTATTTTAGTACCTATAATTTATGATAATATTTTAGTTGTTATTTAAATATATATTTTACAGTATTTAAGATTTTAAATTTGAAAAGTGAATTTTTTATTAAACTAAACTGTGAAATTTTTGTATCATATATGTATATTTTACATATATAAAGTGTATCTATTGTACGTATATAGAATATAAGGGTGTTATACTAATTGAAATAATAAACCAATTAAAGGTTGACACGTACGTACGTATGTACGCGTATATATATATATATATAATTAAAAAATATTGACATGACACAGAATATCATAACCATTCTATCTATAAGGCTTCAGCAAAGTAACTTGGGAAGCTCCTGTTGAGAAGTTGCAACTCAGTAGCCTACCATACACATAAAGATTGGGTGAGCAGCAGATAAATCTGAGATGATATGCAATGTATTAGCAAGACTCCGTGAAAGCCTGTCAAGAAAAGTAAATAAATATTAACGATGAAGCGATATTAAAGAAATGAACAAGTAAAAGGCTTTATTCTTATTAATTTACCAATCTCATCAGTAATCTGCTCCCAATCCAAATGCATTGCCCTGTAAAAGAAATCCTTTCCAGCAAACCAGTCAGGTGTATGCTCTGCTGATGAAATTTAATTCGGGATGCAAGTCTTTTTTCTGCATAACAATCACATTAGAAAAATTGTTTAAATCTTACCAAGCAAATTGTCAGAACATGATGAGCATTGTTTTTTCAAGGCATGTAGGACCATGCCCTCTGCTAGATACAGATAGATGAACATTCACCATAGCTTATAAATATGCCTAAATAACAACACATCAGGAGACGGTTGATTACGCCAGAAAGAATTCAGAACTAGGAAGCAAAATAATGACTCAGCTTAATTCTGCTTTAAATTTCAATAAATTTGGTTAGCATAAGCGAACCTATGCATGCCAAAGGAATACTCACTTTACTACAGCTTCTTTGCCCTGCAAAGCAGAAAGACGTGCAAGTTGATGTATTGCATTGAAATTTTTCTGAGCCTTTGCCTCTTTATTGAATATAGCATCTGATAAAACAACCGATGATGCTCCACAGGATATATAGTCACCTACAGATTCTACATCAAATTTGAAATAAATGTCATTCAAATGCGAGAAGCCAAGGGAATCAATGTTGTCTTCAACTAGAAACTAGAGAAGAGAACTGTATAGCTGGAAATAAAGAAGATTTTCTGACTCTTCATATTAAAGATAGGAGAAGATTTTTAGCCTGCTTAAAGATTTTGACCATCTTTTCATCTTTATGGCACAGTTTTTATTCAAAATCAGAAGTCATAGACTGATTCAACAATAAGGACATGGTGTTCAGATTGCAAACCTATCATTATGCCTTGAGAAGCAACCATTGATGTGTGAGGGAAAGGTTTCTTCAGTGCTGATATGTACCGGGTGCCACCTAAAGCAGAAACTGGATAGACCTAATCCATCAAACAAGATGAAAATAGAATCCATAAGGTGTTTCTTTACCTGAGCATAATTTTCTACATCCACAGAACAAAGAATTCTTAAAATGAAAAAGAAACTGGAAAAAGAACCAATTAGATGTTCAAAAGCTTCCTCATCGTAGTGAATGAATTTTGACAGTAAAAGCATCTTTGAGTTGTGACTAAAGAACTATGAGGATAACATCTCTATGACTATAATGTCGCTATCAACTACAAGTTTACAATACCTCAACCATTATTTTATTTTATATGAGACCTAGGTAATGCTCACCTTAACAATTTTAGCACCAGCATCATAAGCAGATAATATCTGTAAAAAAAAGTTCTGGTTACAATGACCTTGAAAGGAGACTGGCTCGCCCAAATTGTACAATTATACAATATTAGAGACTAAAATATGTTAAAATTAAGTCTTCTATAATTATCATTATTTAAATAGAAACAGTAGCAGAGGCAGAGTAGATGAAATATCTATAACTTTTTTTGTTATTTTTGAGAAAATCTATCTAACCTTAAAGCGAATGACTGTTAAGTGAAGAAGTTTCTTACTTCTGTTGGAGTCATTACACCAGGTATGTACAGAACTTCACTGTCCTGGACAACATCCATAATCCCCTAAATGAGAAACATGTTTATTTAGTAAAAGATGAAGCACAGCAGATTTAAACTATATGTATTTTGCAAACACATATCAAGCAAGAGAGGGAGAGAAAGGGGAAAAAGAAGAGCGTGCAGCAAACCTCATACTTAATAACTCGGTTTAATTAAGAAAATCTAAGTGATTGACATAGTACTAAATGCGTACCATCACCATTGCAGGACTCATGAGAATGTAAGCAGAAAGACTCACTACTGAGACTCCACCTCTCAATGCAGCAGATGCAGCTTCAAATGCGAGCTCTGCACTAAATTCAAAACAGAAAAAGAATTTACTATTAGAAATCGATACAAATATAACAATAGTAAAGAGAATGGAGCACTGGCACCCATTGGCTCGAAGGCAAGCGATAACACCAGAATTGTGAATTAAAAATAGGGTTTTTTCGAGATTGGGAGACAGAGGAAGTTCAGAAGAAGAGCTATGAACCCTAAATCTTTTCAAATTTGTTGATATTTTTTTCGGCAAAGGCAAAGTTAGTTGCCATATCGAGCTTAAGTTGGAAGCTACCATATCCATAGCCATAGCTCTGTCTCTCTCTCACTTATCGGTTGTATAATTTTAGCAGGACTTGATACGTTAAGAAGATGTCGTGGATAATTAGTTGGTGACGTGGTTATGCATTGACGTGGCACAAGATAATGAGGTGGAACCTTATTGGTGACGTGGCTATGTGATGACATGGCAATAGTATACATTATTTTTGGGCCAATTTTGAACTGAAAATAAAAGGATTTTTTACAAAATTAAAAAAAATTATGAAAATTTTCAAAATGCAGTATATTTAAATTTATCAAATTTTTAATCAATATAAATTTATTAAACTGACATAATATATAAAAAATTGGCTAACTAATTATTAAATCTATAAATTTTTATATATTATATTGGTCAGTCTATATAATTTTTAACATTTAATTTTTATATTTTTATATTTTTAAAAATTAAATTATTTAATTTTTCTATCAATATTTTCATCCTAAAATTATTAGTCGACGATTTCGATATTATAAAATAACTTTTTTTTTCTTCTTTTATATATATTTATCTTCGTTATTTATTAAGTTTATTTTTTTTAATTTTATTTTAAATTTGTAAAATAATAAAAGATATTATTCGTATTATTTAAAATTATTTTTTTTAGTAATATTTATAAAATTAAAATAAATGATATATATGAATTATCTGTAAAATAATAAAATATATTATTCATATTATTTAAAATTATTTTTTAATAATATTTATAAAATTAAAATAAATTATGTGCAATAAATATAAAAATAAATAAAATTAAAAATAAGCATAACTTAACAAATAATAAAGAAAAATATATATAAAGAAAGGACAAATAAGTCATTTTATAATATTAAAGTCGTTAACTAATATTTTTAGAATAAAAATATTGACAGAATCACTAAACAGTTTAATTTTTAAAAATACAGAATGCAAAAATTAGATGTTAAAAATATAAAAACTTACAAATATAATATATAAAATCTCAAAGATTTCATAATTATTTAGCATAAAAGATTTATTATACACATAATAACTTATTATATGTTTTTATAAAAGATTTATTATACTTATTATAAATTTATTATATGTTTTTACAAAGTGATAAAAAAAGTTTTGATAAAACATGCAAAAATTTATAAATTTTTGCATGTCAAAATATAGTATAGTTAAAAGTGTATCTCTTTTGGACAGATCCAAAATTGATTTTCTCCTCCATAATCATAATATTAAAAAAAATTAAAAATTTCACAATTCAATTGATTTATTAAATTTTAAATGGATCCAATTTTAAACTGCATGGCCCAATTTTGAGAATGCTCAAGTAATCAGGTAAGTAATTCATTAAATTTGAGTTCATAATTGGATATGAGATCTGAATTTGGGTATATGAATTGGATATCAAGTGTCATATTAACACTTTTTCAAATAACAACTAATATTTTAATTTTTATTGAGATATATTTTATTTTCATTAAAATTTATTATAATTATTTTTTTAAGTGATTGATAAGAAAACGACACACATTATATAATTATTGCAATAAATTCTAATAAAAGTACAAAACATTTTAATAAAAAATAGAGTATTATTGTTATTTAAAGAATGCCAACTATGATTATGCAAAATAGAAAAGGTTCTTATGACGGCTAGTGAGTTAATATAGTAATGCATTAGCTGCTTAATCCAAGTCTTATTACATTGCCTCTGTGCTTATTAATGACATTATTATTTATCAGAAAATATACAAAGAATTCATGAATCAGTAAAGCATTGTTCCCAAGTTCCATACTTTGAGCTAAAACTGCCTCCACCATTTTGCAGTGCATACTCAGAAAGAACTGCTCGGATGCAAATATCCCAAGTTTTTGCCATCTGCCCAACTGACATTGGTTCTGATAGATCTCTTAGACACATGCTTAGGTTTGTCTTTGCCTTTAATGAAAGATCTTCATTCTCTTCACTGTTAATTATGAAAATATTTCAGTACGATATCAAACATATATACTTGGACTAATTTGAGAATAACTCAGAATTATGCATTATGATCTTCCCACAGGTCTACGATTTAGAGGACGTTTGGCCTAACTTATAAAAAAAAAGCTTATATGCACATCATTAGCTTATAAGCACATTATATGCTTATAAGTTTTCATAGGCGTAAAAAGTATTTAAAATTTTAAACAGTTAGACATTTGCCTTAAGCATTTTGACAAATAAACAGAAGATTTTAAAAAATAATTATAGATAATTTAGTAAAATATTTCGTCAAACTAGTTTATAAGTGAGCATTTATAAACTGGTTTTCTAACTTTTTTGAGCTTATAAGATCATAGAAATTTTCTAAATAAATACGTCAACTTAAATTTAAAACTTATAAGCTAATTTAATCAGCTCATAAGCTAGACCAAACACTCTCTTAAACTACATGTTCAAATTCTTGAGTTCAGAGGGTGTGATTGCTGAATGTTATGAATGAAAATAAGATTCAGCTGCTAGCAGATAGCAGGACTCCCATACTTGAACTGAAAAAACTGCATAGAAAATATAACATATATAAGTCCAATTCCCTCACCTGACTTGCAATGGCAATTTGTCTAGGAGTATAGGAGAGCAATTAGGATAATTTGTAGGGACAAGCAATTGTAAAGGCTGGATTAGTGACTGCATGGGCATAAAACACAAGGTCAGTGAAAATAGTTTTAATTAGGGATGCATAATGTTGTTTGAATATAAGAGAGGATTTTAAGATCGACAACTTGAGCACAAGGCTTTGGAATGACAGTCACAGCACTGAATGAGCACTTAACAATAGTTCCTTCTGTACCACCTGTTCCATCTATGGCTGAATCGGTATTATTCTCATCATTGATATCTACCACAGTGTCTATCAAACACTTGTTGATCAAACTGATTTCTTCCAGTAGAGCATGATTTACCTACAATATATACTATGAATGAATATCTATAAAGCTCAAAATTCAAACTACAACAAGCTAGAAGTTTAGTAGTTTCCATATTAATGTGAACGATAAAAATAAGATGGCAAGATGACTAGAAAATATAGCTATATATGATACTGATTTCATAGAGCTGAAAAATCCGATCACCTTAACACCAACTAAATGACATGATAAAGCAGTCGTTATACCTCAATCTTAGGCCTTTTGATACGAGAAATTGCAGCCGACTCCAATTCAGATTTCTCCATACCAGCTGATGAAACAACATTCAAAGGAACTGCAAGCATGGATCGCTTCATCTTCATCATTCCCAATTTGTTACGAGGCCTGGTTAAATCCTCACCAACTAAACCTTTTGATCCACAAACTGATGCTGATCCTGCCATTCTGTCAGTGAGACAAACAACTGATGCAATCTCAGTAACAGAAGCTTCAAGTGCTTTCTCAGACATTAATTTCACCTGGAAAATCAGCAATCTTTTTAAACTTTCATTACTCATCATAAAAAGCAAGAAAAAATAAAACTTTATTTAGGATGAAAACAAAAAGAAAAAAGCAAGTGTTTAGGAAGAAAACAAAAATAAAAAAGCAAGTGCATGGAATGGAAACAGAATGAGAAAATTATCCTTTCCTTTTGTTTGGACATGGGAGAATGAAAATGAACTTAAAATTTCTTAAATGAGTCATTTCAGACATACCACTTTAATCAAACGGTCAACAGGGCCCTCTGCATTACTTCGATCTCCAAAAGTAGCATTTGAAGCATTATTATTAACACAATCAAGATTTTTACTCTTCGAAGGCAAGGATGAGCTTGACATCCCAGGAGCCTTCATGGCTGGTTCTAGAGAATCAGTTGCTTGTCGATGTTCAATTTCACCAGCATTTGAGAAAGACGAAGAATCAGCAAAAAGTTTCTCAGAAAACCCTGGCTTAAGGGGTGAATCCAGAGTTGATGAAGGAATCCTTGCAGAACAGGAAGAGAATCCAACATGTGTATGCAATTTCATCAGATTTTGCTGATCAGTCTGAGGATAATGTTGAGGAAGATGATCTGCCATTCCTTGAAGCTGCTGCTGCAATTGTGGAATTTCTTGTTTTCGTAAAATGAATTGTTGCCCAAGTTGGTGCTGTTGAAAATTTTGCTTCAGCTTTTGCACTGATGCATGGTGTTCTTCCATTGTTCTCGTTTGATTTATATGTTCAGGTGTAATAGAGCTTGAGAGGAAAGAATTTGCATTTGGTTCTGGCACATTTACATGGCTTTGTACTGCCAAGTTGCTACTAATTGATTGTTCAAGAGCGCATATTGGAACCTGTAAAGAACCCATGTAAACCTGCTGCACTGATTTCGATGAATTTCCCAGATATGAATCTGACTTAGTAACATACTGTTGTGAATTCATGTTCTTCAGCTGTAGTGTAGCAGGCCTAAATGAAGAAGGCTCAGAATCATCCAGATATATTGTCTGTGGCATTATCAAAGAACTCCGCGTATTCATTGATTGCAGCTGTGGATTCCTATGATCTTCTGGAAGTCTCGTTATAGGAGTTTGAGATTGTGACTGGAGCAACTTCTGTCCAGGGTGCATGCTAGAAGAAAATTGTCCGTGCAGCTGTGAAGAAACTAGATTTTCAGACATTACCCTCTGAAGTGTACAGTTAATCGTCTTCTTAAGAAGATCCAATTTTCCCACATCTATTTTGCTTTTGGGATCATTTAGCTCGTTTATAGCATGAACCAACCGTAATTTAATCTCTTGAGCACCAGAACTATTCTGGAGATAAGGAAAAACACATGTAACATTTTACAGCAACTATAAACAGAAATAGGTTATAACTCGTACACAACGCCACAACACTACTCATTTTGGCAACAGAGCTTAGTATAAGAAAATAACCAATACAAATGATCCCAACTAGCTTTGAATGGAAGCCTAGTTGAATTGAGTTCAGCAAAGTTATGGTTGATAAATCAAGCAGAGAATTTCCAAAAGCAAAAATGTCAACTCCATATATATACCTGTTGCAGTGCATTAGAAGTCTTTTGGTTCATCTCCTTCAGTTCCTTCAAGTACTTGCTTCTTATATCCTGCAAGGTAATAACTGAAAATGAATGACAGAGAGAAAAATAGTGTTTTTTATGTCATCCTTAACATGCTTCATTGAGAATACTCGAATAAGTCTCTCAATGGATTATAGCAATTAGATCAAGAGATAAAAATACACATAAGACGAGAGCTACTTATCTTCCTGATCTTACAAACTCACCCAAAAATTGCCAACAGCTATGAGATTTGTTATCATTATTACATACGTATCTTGAAAGGAATGTGCAAATACATTTTGTTAAGCTGAGGCAATATTCTATTATGTTATATGACATCAAAAAAACTCATATTTTCAGCTGATTAAGAATGAATTTCAGTAGTTTGTTTTTATGTTTCGAGCACTTAAACAGTCTGTGCAAGATTGCACGATGCTGTAATTTCTTGAGCTACCAGTCTAAATACTTACTTTGGATTAGTTCATAATAACAGGATTTGCATGTAAATAATGTAATTAAACATCATAGTATAGATGCAGCTCAAGAAATATTATCAAAACAATACCTCCTAAAGTTTCTAGCAAAGCTTAGAAACAAGATTTTTAGGATTAAAAACAAAAAGTTCTAAATATGGAAGACATTACCTTACAATATGCTTCCAAATGTCTTGTATCAGAATTGGAATTTAGAGTCCCTATGAAACAAATAGGTCTAGGCATCAATCAACTAAAATTCTCTGATAGAAAAAAGGTTCTCAACCCAAATAAAGTTAATTTAACTAAAAACCAAATATCTGGGCAGAGGAAATATGTTGTATATAGAACAAAATAAATCACTAAACCCAACTAAAGATGATAATCCTGGTCCAAATAAGAACAAAATGGAAATGTGAAGCGCACATACCCACAGAATTTCCATCAAAAATAGATAATGACAACTTTTGCCTTCATAACTGCTCTTGTTGCTGCAACTGCAATAATTGCTCTGCTGTAGGTGATGGATTTGGCTGAAAGAAAGGAGCTTGTTGTGGCTGTTGTAGTTGCCTAAAGACTGTGTGGGGGTGTTTGTGAAACACAAATGATGTTGACTGTTCAAGCTCAAGAGCTTGGGACTGATTACTCTCAGATCCTATTCAATGTCAACAACAAAACAAAGAAGCTATACGATAGGTAAAAGATGCACTAGAAGTACTCACAAGGGCATTGTCACCAGATAATCTTATTATGTTAAAATTGTATTATTGCCTTGACTGCATGTTGCCATTTTTGTCTAATCTATCAGGTTCTTGAAGTGACATTCCATTCAGCTTGCTGGAGGAAAGGGATAAATAAAACCATCTTGAACGTGTATGTAATGCTCATTATGGTCTTATATAGCATTAGAGCCTCTCTGCTTATATTTAAGCTCTCTGGCGTCAGCTCTAACAAGAAGGATAATTGTCCTTAATTGAAATACCAAGTATGAAATGGACTTCCATTCCCCAAATGAAATTAGCCAAGCAACCACAAATTGCATTTATCAGTACTGTGGTTCCTATCATTAAATATGTAATTTAAATTTAGTAAAATAGAACAACTTACTTGTTCTTTCCTCTATGAATGCTACAGCAATAATTGTTATTACTAGAATAACAATTTAAACTTCACAATCTAAACCCTTTTAATTCCTCACTTGATCTTTTTCTTACTTTTGTTTTATTCATAAAAACATTCTTCCACAGTTTTTCATTACTGTTGCATGTATCTATCTAAATGGGGAAGTTACATGGCATTATGTAACTTCTCCAAGTAACCACCAGTTGGTTACTTGGGAAGCAACCCATCCAATGGGTGTGTCTTCCCATATATATATATATATATATACACACACTAACATCTCCCACTCACCCATGATAGGTTGTGGCAGATTCTAGATCAAGAGACTTCTCATACATTTAGGGAATAGATCGTGCGACCTGTAAGCACATGTATAATGAGAGCTCCAATATAGTAACCTTCATAGGCCATAAAGGAGACATCAATCTCAAATATCTTCTTCCATGATAGTGTACTTATATACCCCAAGCATATTTACTAACACACAATTAAGTATAATTCAATCCCTCAAGAATTCTATACTTAATCCATCCTTACAATTACAAGTATTCTAAATCATATCAAACTTTTTTTTTTCGAATTTGATGATCCCGGCCAGTGAATACAAGTAACAGGTGTTGAATAAAAAAGCTCTAACTTTTGCCCTCATATCAATCAGATTTGAATTAACTCACTTTCCTAAAGTGCTCCTTTAAGTCGAATCATTCCATAACTATAGGATACACTCTAAAGTAGCAAACATTAATTCATTTCATTATGATATAATCAAAAGTTACAAAGGGTACAATTTTGAGATCTTCATGGATCTCCAGGACTCACACAGTAAAGAAGCAGGGATCCATTCATTTACTTCCTGTAAGGTCGCTAGCACATGTAGTATGAAATACATGCTATGATGGAGCTTCTCTTTTCTTATCCGAAGATAAAGAGCGTATGTCTTTGCTCTCCTTGTTAAAGGTAATACATCATACGAGTCTTAGTCTTGTCGCTAAGTCATTAGCACCAAACTTGAAATTTCATCCACTCACTATTAATAGTGCCAGATGACTAATTTCACACTCGGCTTATATTTAATAGACACATGAATGGTGGGGTGGCATTCATGTCGATTCTCTTATTTCTGAATCTTATCTTGGTCCCAACCAAGGCGACTCCAAATCAATGGTCTTGAATGAAACGTGCTCCCACTACGCCCATGTCATACGGTGAGCACTATTATTCATATAGTCTCATCTCTACTCGCACTATTTGCGCTAGAGGTGATTGCTCGTGTGAGTGAGCCAATCAATGTCTATCAACATACTTTACAAAAAAAAATTGTACTACTCAATACTAACAGAACTTACCAATAAATAAATGTTGAATAATAAATTGTTATTTAATTTTATTCAACCAACTGTAAGTATTATTACATGGTCCACATACATGTCGTCACATATCACATTCTACACAAGCCTAGGGATTTTACATGTCTAACAAATATATCCCTGGGTATAGGTTTGGTGAGTGGGTCAGCCACCATCTTGTTAGTAGAAATGTGTTTCAGGACCACATCCTTTTCAGTAATTGCCTCTCTTATATAGTGATATCTCTTTTTGATGTGTTTGGTCTTTCCATGGTATTTAGGATCCTTGGCGACAGCCAATGCAGCAGTATTATCACAGAAAATTGTCACAGGTTCTGATGCAGACTTGACAATTTCCAAATGCTGCAGGAAACTTTTCAACCAAACTGCATCTTGCGTTGCTCCAGCACATGCTACATATTCAGCCTCCATTGTGGATAAGGCTACACAGGATTGCTTTTTGCTACTAAGCGAGCCTTATATCGTTCTATTGACCTATCCGCCTTACGCTTAATTTTAAGAATCCATTTATTTCCAATAGATCTTCGTCCTGACGGTAAATCAACCAAATCCCAGACTTGATTGGTTTTCATAGACTCCATTTCTTCTTCCATAGCCTTATACCATTCCTTAGCTTTAGGACCTGACAAAGCCTCTTGAACTGTTTTAGGTTCTTCGTCATCCTGTGGAGCAATCATAAATGCTTCCCCCTCAATCTCAAATCGATGACGGGGAATTCGTTCACGAATGCTTCGGCGAGGTTGAGATTGTTCATGATTTTGCTCTTGTGGAGCTCGATCAGGTACAATGTCACTCCCTCTAATCCCAGGAGGATTTTGAGTTTCCTCTAATTCCTCGACTGCGTGATTTGGGGCGCCTTGACCAACATTTTCCATTTCATAAAAACGAAAATCCTTATTAACCTCACCTCTAGTAGGAAAGTCCTCTTCTAAGAACACAACATCACGTGACTCAATTTCTGTCACTCTCCCATCAGCTTCTTCACCAATAAACACGAATCCTTTGGAAAGATCAGAGTATCTTATAAAAATACATTTCTTCCCCCTCGGACCGAGCTTCCCATGTTGATGGGTAGTATTATGAACGAAAGCTGCACACCCCCAGGGATGCAAATTACCTAAATTAGGTTTTTCGCCATTCCACAATTCATATGGGGTGGATATGACAGATTTGGAGGGCACACGATTAAGTATATAGGCTGCAGTTAACAAAGCATCTCCCCAAAAAGATATTGGTAAGTTAGCTTGCGCCATCATTGACCTAACCATGTCCAAGAGGGTTCTATTTCTTCGCTCTGCAACACCATTTTGTTGTGGAGTATAAGGAATAGTTAGCTATCTAGCTATACCCTTTTCATCACAAAATGCTTTGAATTGTTCAGAGATATATTCACGGCCTCGATCAGTCCTTAAAGCCTTGATGCTTGTGTTTAATTGATTCTCCACCAGTTTGGTGTAACGAATGAAGCACTCTAATGCTTCAGATTTGTGTGAGATCAAATAAACATAACCAAAACGTGTGAAATCATCTATGAACGTGATGAAATAGGAGGCACCATGCCTTGCCCTCACATTCATGGGGCCACATATGTCTGAATGGATAAGCTGTAATGGACTTATGGCCCTTTTAGCTTTGCCAAATGGTAATCTAGTTGCTTTTCCAGCTAGGCAATGCTCACATGTGGGCAATTCAATTTTTTTAATAGATCCTAAGAGACCTTCTTTTGCCAACCTATTTAGACGATCTTGCCCAATGTGTCCTAATCTAGCATGCCACAATACATTTTCTTTACAAGAATTAGAACTGGAATTTTCAACAACATAGATAGAAGAATTAACGTTAGTGGTATCTAATACCATAAAACCATTCAACAAATAACCAGAACCATAAAAAATTTTATCCAGAAATATTTTAACACAACCTTTGCTAAATAAAATACGAAAACCAAAGTTTAGTAGAACAAGAACAGAGACTAAATTTCGCCGAACTTCAGGAGCATAGAGCACATCATGGAGATAGAGGGTGCGACCAGCCCGCAACACCAGCTTGCAGGAACCGATCCCAAGCACTGCAGCGGAAGCGTTATTTCCCATGAATATACTTCTAGATCCTTTTGGAATTCGACGAAATTCCACAAAGCTGTTTCGATCCCTTGCTATGTGGTCGGTTGCTGCTGAGTCTACAGTCCAAAAAGGAACAGTTTCAGCAAGCATTAAGCAACTACTAACATACAAGTTAGAGGGACGAGATTGGTCAAACAATACCTTTGACTCAGTGCAATCACGAGCAAAGTGACCAGGTTTTCCACAATTGAAACAGTTGTTGTTTTTCTTTCCGCCGCGTTTCCCACGCTTGCGTTTCTTTCCACTAGAACTGGCTTGATTTCCTTCTTTGCCTTGTTGGGAACCCTTACCCTTTCCACTTTTGCGTCCAGAACCTCGCGTTCCTCGCTTTTTAGTCTCCGTCATATATGCCTCCTCATTAGGCTTTTCAGCGAGAAGACGATCTTCTTCAAGCTCCACATGACGAGCGACATCATCAAACGTTTTGATGTTGTCGTTATGGGTAAGGTTAACACGCATGTGTTCCCAAGCACTTGGCAAAGAGCGTATTACAGCTTGGACTTGCTGCTCATCAGTCATATCATGCCCAGCAGCCCTCAATTCACTTATCATGTTCGACATGGTGGTTAGATGCTGCCTCATTGAATGATTTTGGCGCTTCTTATAACCATCGAACTTGAGGGTTAACTGACGAAGTCTGGTAGTTGAGGTTCCCCCATATTGAACCTTCACAGCATCCCAAACTGCCAGAGCTGTTCAATGCTTCTCAAAACGCAACATGATATCATTTCGCATACTGCTCAGCATCAATATGCGAGCCACACGATCCTTGCGCTTATAAGCTTGATATGTCTCTATATCACGCCTATGTTGAGCAGTGGTCCCATGCTCAGGCTCAGCCATAGGTTGTATTATTGTTTCCAGCATGTCTTGCTCCTCCAGGAGATACTGAATTTTTCGATGCCAAACATCATAGTTTTTCTCATTCAGTTTATCTCCTTGGTTTAAATCAGCGACAATACTTTTTGTTGCAGCCATCTCAACTATATAAACACAATTACCAAAATAGGATTAAGTACAAATTTAAAACGATATTATTGCCACTACATCTTAGATTAAACAAATAATAATTTAACTCATGCAATAGAAATGAAAATAATGTAAAACATTTAATCAATTTCTATTTACATAGTCTTTGTTGTTATTGTAAATCTAAACAAGCACATTAATTTCTAGTTATTAGCATAATCTAATAACTCCCACTCAAAAAAAAATTTCACAATAAAATAAAATTTCATTTATGAAAGCATTCAAACAGTAGTATTAATATCAACATTATGTTACATAATCAGGATCTCTAATTATATCATTAATATCAGTCTCATCATCAGAGATGTCACCAAGCTCATAACTCTCGAACCATGGAACAAATCGTGCAGCAGGATCCAAAAATCTTGCGCTACGCCCAGTGCGTCTTATACCCATAGAGGTATATAAACGCTCTCTCTCAAGCAACATTTCGTCAGCGAGAGTATTGAAGTCCAAAGTACTCAGTCTTTGCTTCAATTCGTGGCTAACTTTGCCCCATTCAGCAGGCAGAGAGTCAAGCACAATCTGAAACTGTTGCTCGAGGTAGAACTCATGCACACCAGTGATCCTCAGCATGTCAAACCAATTATGCATATATTCAATATGGTCTAATATGCGGTGACTTGGGTTTTTTTTATAGTGCAAAATACAATCAATCATTAATTGTCGATCCACTACAATAAAATAACCCGTAATTATCAATTTATATACTATATAAATGAAATTATAGCAAATCATCTATCTTCGGTAGCTTAAAAAAATTTAGAAAAATTACAGAAAATAGGAAATTTAAAAATAAATATACTGGAAAAAACGGGGGTCCAATCGGACATCACACGCGCCTACACTCTCCAACTGAAAATGGATGGTCAGATCCGCGAGTGGGTGAGGTCAAACAGCAAAAATTGAGTTGATTCAAACCGATCCAATCAAACCGGACCAAACCAGGTTCGAACCGAAACCGGTTCAACCCAAAAAACGGTCCGACCGAATAAACCGGACGGTAGACCCATCCACTCTCATTCCCGGCGCGTGCATCTCACGCGCCTTTCCGGTCATCTTCTCCGGCGAGTATAACTGTTTCCGTCCATTTTTCCGGCGAAATGCAAAAATTTCCAGAATAGATTTTTAAATTTCAAAAAACTATAATAATTCACATACATGTCCAAAAATTACAAAAAAATACTCGTTGGAAAGCTTGTGACGAGTAATTTAACCAGAAAATATAACATTGAACATATAATATGAAATTGGCATTCGAATTTCAGAGAGAATCTACTGCATAAATTTTTTTTTCAAAAAATTTCCAGAATAGGTTTCTCAATTTCAAAAAAAAATAATAATTCACATACATGTCCAAAAATTACAAAAAAATACTCGTTGGAAAGCTTGTGATGAGTACTTTAACCAGAAAATATAACATTGAACATATAATGTGAAATTGGCATTCGCATTTCAGAGAGAATCTACTGCATAAAATTTTTTTTCAAAAAAAAATTTCCAGAATAGGTTTCTCAATTTCAAAAAAACATAATAATTCACATACATGTCCAAAAATTACAAAAAAATACTCGTTGGAAAGCTTGTGACGAGTACTTTAACCAGAAAATATAACATTGAACATATAATGTGAAATTGGCATTCGAATTTCAGAGAGAATCTACTGCATAAATTTTTGAAAAAATGCAAAAAAAATTTCCAGAAACCTATTTTAAGTTTCTCACCCCACCATTCCATTCAAGGGCACTTAATTACATGCTATTATGAATTCAAACAAACAATGCTCTGATACCAATGTAAATTCAATAATTAAACATGTAATTTTGAATTTAGTAAAATAGAACAACTTACTTGTTCTTTCCTCTATGAATGCTACAGCAATAATTGTTATTACTAGAATAACAATTTAAACTTCACAATCTAAACCCTTTTAATTCCTCACTTGATCTTTTTCTTACTTTTGTTTTATTCACAAAAACATTCTTCCACAGTTTTTCATTACTGTTGCATGTATCTATCTAAATGGGGAAGTTACATGGCATTATGTAACTTCTCCAAGTAACCATGGAAGCAACCCATCCAATGGGTGTGTCTTCCCATATATATATATATATATATATATATATATACACACACTAACAAGTACCATATATTAGGTCAATGTTTACCAGAAAATACATTAATCCTCTCATTTTCTGAATAAAAGTAAGAAACAAAATATACTCTGGTGCTCTAGATTTCGGTAAATGGTAAAAAGATAAAAAATAAAAAATAAAAAGCATGCATCAAAAAATTTATACGTGAACATGGAAGCTAAACATGATAATTAGTAACATTATCATCAAATTACTACCTGAGTCTGTAGAGCATGAAAAGTTTTGGGGCTCAAGCATATTTTTTACCCCGATTCCATATTCAACCTGCGATAACACAATAAGTAACCTTCTTGTTTTACTGCCTGCTGTAAACAAAATCATTAAGCAATTGGTTAAATATTCTTTCAAACTTTTAGCCGGTATTTTCCAATTTCCAAGCACAAAGTAGCAGGGCATTCTGAAAGCAGTCCAGATTTTCAACATTTTCATGAAGTAGCTGCTCCCAATTCCTCAAGATTTATACCCACAGGTACCCTTAGTAAGCACTTCAAAATTCAGGATTTTAGCATTATATATCGTACTTTGCATTTCAATATTTCATTACAAATCAAAAGGAGATACGAATACAAATAGAAACCCATAATGCATTATGTTGTGGAATCTCTGTGGTCGGTAGACAACATATTGGTAATGTAAGAATTATTAAGAGAGGAGGCTCTTGAATGTTGACTTGTTTATTATGGGATACAGTCACTCAAACAGAAATCATAAGAAAAAAGTACCCTTTCTAAGGGATATAAATCATCCAAGGACCAAGGACTTGATAAAACAAAATTATTTTAAAAAAAAATGAAAGAAGTTGATTGTGAAATACAGTCAAAATGTTTAATTCCCGTGAAATGATCAGCATACCTTGCTTTTGGATTTAGTGTAAATCATCTCCTCTACCCTGACCGCAATCTCCTGTAACTCTCGCAGAGAGGAAGGTGGAAGTTTTTGTTTTATTGCGTGGAAACTACATATTCAAATGATCCCAGAATTAACATTGTTATCTACCACAGCATTGAGAAGTGAAGAACTTCCAATTCGTAAATATATCATAATCCATTAATTTATATAAATTATAAATATATATATTCATTGCATTAATGGTAAAAAATAGAAATAACAATAAAACATTTGAATAATTAAGATAGGAAGTGTTAACTATATTTGGAAAAATAACAATGAAAAAATTTGGAAAAAAATAAAAATGAAAAAATTTGGAAAAATAACAATAAAAGTGAAACATTAATTAAATGCAATCAGTATTTATAATGATAACTGCAATCAGTATTTATTATGATAACCACAATAATTTCAGACAAGACGATCAGATTTTTGTAATAATTATCCATACAGGAGGTGATTGTAACAATATATAGCTCCCTCAAAACCCCATGAACATCCTTCAGTTCTTTTAGGTGCTTAAATAAATTTAAAAAATTGAGAGGGATAGTAAGAATGAAGAACAAGAAAATTACGTTTATGGAGGTAAAAAAAAACTTTTAAGATTCTTTAGTTTAATACTTATGTTCTAAACTATTTATATTAAATTATAATAATATATGGAGAGCTTGAGACTATAAATACTTGTAAAGAAAAAAAAATTATGAAATAACATGCAATACAAAAAAAATAAAGATTTGGAATGCTAAATGGATATATTTAACAAAATATCTATAAATTTTATAGATAAAAATGAAGTTTTATAAAGTTTAGTGGACCATGCAATGTAGTTCAACCTATTTTTGGATCCTGTGCATTGCGCGGACGTTGGTGCGTCAGGCTATTCTTTTTAGAGGACAATGCAATATATTTTTTATATATACTCACATACTATGTGAAAGAAAATTTATATTCTGAGAACTTCTGAGGGCCACATCTAGTTCTGCTACTGACCCTTTTAAACAAGGCCAAAAATATTAGATTTTCTGTCTCTTTCCCTATTTGAGAGATAGAAATCAATATTAGCCAAAAATACACATTAATGCTTATTTTTCACATTAATTAAGTTATAATTTTATGAATGCAATACTAAAATTTATATGTTGAATCTCCAATTGGTATCGGAAAATTCAAGGAAAACTTAATTGTAAGCTTGTATTAATAAGTTACTATTCAAGTATTATAAATAATATACAAAAGATACAAAACTTAAATACTCTAACAAAATTACGAGCCAGTGAATTGAGTCTTTGGATTCAATTTCTGAGTTCCACCAAATATTTAATAAACTAAATTCAAGTAACTAACAACTTAACTCATTTATTTCTGTATATCCACATCCAAAGAAAAAGAGGAAGATAATGAGCAAATCAAACGCAGTATAATTCGCCAAGAAATAGCTATATCAGTGTTATAATTTACAACAGATACTGATATACTACATAAACTATAAACTTACATTCTGTTAATAACATTTTGCCGATTACGTGGTGATAGTTCACTTCTCCAGTCTCCAGCTTCCATCGTTGTTTACTCTCAGTATAAGCCTCCAATTTCCTGATCCATCAAACTACACAGAAACCATCTATATACTTATATAAAAATTTTCCTTTGAAATTAGTTAAAATTAGCTTATAATTCACAGAATAAATGCTACTCTACACAAATTTATAATCCCTAATTAATCAGGCAGCTATATATACATACATACATATATATATATATATCAAAACTATAAAATTTACTTAATAGAACCCTAGAAATTCTACAAAAACAAAGTTATCAAAAGACTGAAACTCTTCCAAATTAGGCCAATATATATAAGATAAAAGAACAGAAAGTTCATTTAACATACCTTTGTGATTGATTGAGGAAGTGAAATTCAAATCCCCAATTAAGAAACCCTAATATATAGAGAGAGGATTGATGAATTGATAATTACAGAAATTTAAAAAAATTTGAAAGCTTGCAATCTAAGAAATCTATATATCTCTGTTTCTTATCTTTATGTATATATATCTTTTTAGTAACCTAATAGTACTCGCGTTTAAATGGGTTTGAAAAAAAAAAGGTTTTGCTATTGGGATTTTAATTGATATTATTTTAAAAAAATTAAAATAATTGAATATTATAAATTTGTGTTACATTAATTTTCAATTCATACTCTTTTTTTTAGTATTATTGTTATTAACTTGTTCTTATATATTATTTTAATTATGATCAATTTTATTTTATTACTAAGTACATATCATCATTATCATATAACACAACTGATCATTATTCGAGGAGGTAATTAATATAAAAAGAAATAGCTTAATTATCACATACGAAAAACCACTCGAATCTCACAGTATATAATTAATATTTCAAAAAAATAGTATAATGAGAGAAGAAGAAAGAATTTCTATATCTATTTTGAATAACTTATTATTATTCAGATAATAATTAAATTATTATTTTTTATTTAAATAAAATATTCTAATCCCATTTTGAACTTTGAACTCTCCAAAATATCAATAAAAATGAGATATTTTAATTCCATTTAAACTCTTCCATATATATATATATATATTTAATCAATTTTTTTTATATTCACACCATTCATGAACAAATTCAACCCAATAAAATTAATTTTTTTATTAATATGTTTATCGACTAGTTATAGACAAACTCGACTTAATAAAATTATTTTTTTTATTAATTATACGTAAGATTTTTTATTAATTATACATAAGAGAATGAAAATATATAAAATTAAAAGTTGAGACTTATACAGGATCAATAATACTCTTATTGACCCAATAAAATCAATATTATGTTTAGAAAATATTGAAAACCTCTCGGATAGAAATACTAAAATGCTAATTTTTAGGTTAATCATATTTTTTCTTTATTTTGTCTAGTTTTTATATTTAATAAATATTGTATAGATTTTATTTAAATTTATTGTATTTTTATTATATTTTTTATTCTTTTTCTCTTCATTTATGGATTTTATTTTTTATATGGGATTCGTTAATTTGTTTTTTAACTAAAATATTATATTCTTTTAAATCTTTTAAGGTTCAAAATTAAATTCTTAATTTTGAATTTGTTATTAATACGTTGATAATTATAAACAAATAATGTATTTAAACCATAACTAAAGCAAATGATGTAGATATGATTTAGATGATTTATTATAATAAGGCAAACGAATTTGGTAAAATTTTTAAATTGGAATAATTCAAAAAAAGTATTTGTTCCCTTTTAAATATATATATAGAAGTGGAAAACAAACTTCCCAAAAAAATTTTTGAATTAATTAAAAAAATTGTAAATAACATGTTAATTTGTTGCTTTATTGTGTCTATATAAAAAATTAAGTGGTGATCTTGTGAATTGAAAAAAGCAAACCAAAAAAAAAAAAGAAAAGAAAAGGAAAAGCAAGACAAAATGAAAATGTTGTAAATTGAAAAAAAAAAAAGAAGACAAAATGTCTCATGTTCTCATGGATGAAATAATAATTTATCTCTAAATTATTTATCTGCAATTCTATATGTTAATATTTATAATTTGAATTAACTAAACAACTTAAATTATTTTTTAGCAATTTTAATTTTTTATATCCTATTTATTTAAAATAAATGTTGTAAAATATTTAAAAAAATAAAATGATTTTATAATATAAATCAAATGACTATTAATATTATATGCTTTACCTCTTATATAATATTTAAATTTCACTATATAAATAATTAAATTTAATTCTACATATTGTGTAAGTCATCAATCTATTTATACAATTCTTTATTTTTATTTTTATTTTAAAAATAAATGAAGTCACATACTCTATTTAAATTTTTTTATTTTTTATTTTTATTTTTGAAAATTACATATTGTACATTGTATTGTTCGTCATTAATCTTATCCTTTATATAATAAATTTTTTCATATCCAATGATTTTTACCTTTTTCTTGTTTGAAAAATTATCTCTTATACTCAATCTTAGTAAATATTATTATGCATTTTTCATATTATAAAAAATAAAAATCAATTAATGCAGTGAAATTGAAATTTGAATTTTACCATATATATATATTAATGTCCTAATAATAGTAAAAGTTAATTCTTCTTTTGAAAACTTGAACTTAATGTCCTCATAATATTAAATCATGCTCTTGATTTGTGGACTTGATTCTAACAGTTGTTGAAATATTAATTGCATTTTCCAAAATTGGAACTAATTATCATATTTTAATAAATAATCACATCTTCAGTCACTTTGACTTAATATTTTTTTTAAAAAAAATAACAATACTAAAAAAATATATTTAAATGGACAGCTTACAATAATAATTAAAAGGAAATCTTAAGTTTTTGACCTAAAAATGGTCATAGATTTAAAATCATGCATGTCTCTTCCTAATCAAACATATTTTTCCTTTTTATTGTCTTTGCTTTTTATGTTTTTCTATTGTGGATTAAAGGGTAGATGGGCAAATCCAAATAATCATAATTCATTATGAAAATTTTAATTATTTAAAAATAAAAAAGGAAAATTTTTATATCTTTATCCAATTAATTGGTCAATTCTCTTAATTATTTGACCAAGAAATAAATTTAATTTTAAATTTTTGTTTGAGTTAGAAAATTATTAAATAATAATTACTAATTGTCATGATTTCATTATAAATGTTCGGTTATTATTCTTTGTGTCACCGTGAATGTGAATTTTTTTAAAAAAATAATTTTAAATGTGATTATTATCTCATTAAATTAAAAATTATTTAGTCTGGAATCAAATTCAAATTTGATTATAGATTAATTTTATTGAATATATATATATATATAGATTAAAAATTAAATTAAAGCGAGAAAAGGCCATTATTATGCAAATTGGAAAAGAAAAATAAACTTTTAAATTATAGCCTGATTCTTAAAATCCCCATCATAAAAATAATGTTAAATATCATAATTAAGAAACAAAATAGTCCTCCTTAATTAAATAATTTTATTTTAATATCAATTGCCCATGTCTTTTAGTTAATAAATGAAAAAGAAGGAAAGAATGCCTTAATATATATATATATATATGAATATTCATAAGCAAGATCCATAAGAAAACAAAATAATATACAAGAAGGAAATTGATATTAATTATAAAACAAACTGAAAAGAAGATTAGGAAAGGAAAATAATTTGCATTTATACATATAAGTTTAGCCTAATGTGATAATAATTAATTAAACATGAGTAACAATTTATTAAAAATTAATAATAATACTTTAAAACTAAAATAGAAAAATAATTACTTAAAATTTAAGTGATAAATCCATTCTCGACGAGTCAACTTAATCACTTATTAAACAATCAGTTCAACGAAGATGATAATTATATGTAGATGATTTAATTATTGTAATATTAGATGAAGAAACACCGGGAGTAATTATTTTTATTATTTTTATTAAATCTTGAAGAAGAAGAAGAACCCAAAATTTCAAATCCACCATTGATGTTGTTATTATTATTAAGAGGATTCAAAGTCTCCATCTTTAACTTATCAACAGAAGGTGGCTGTGAACTAATCATGGGTTGTTTAGACCAAATTTCACCATAGTTGTAACGATAGGCAGCGGCGGCAGCACCGGTGGCTGTGGCAGAGGACATCAAAGAAGAAGAAGAAGAAGGCTTGTGAATCAAAGATTCCATTCGAACCCTAAGAGATCTGCTAAGAGAACCATACAAACTGTGATGAGTAGTTGAAAAAATAAGAGTTGAATATGGATAAAATGGATAATGGCCAAAAGCACCACCAAAGTCCATCCCTTGTCGCCTTTTAGCAAGAGCTCGTTCTTGTTTATGAGCATTTTGATGGCCACCAAGAGCTTGAGAAGTTGAGAACTCTCTTTTGCAGAAGTTGTATGAAAAAACTCTTGCAGATTTGATCTTCTGATCACGCTTGTTATTATTATTATTATTCTCATCATCATCATCATCATCTCTAGACTCATGATCATGATCATGAACATTGCTAAAAAGATGAAGTTCGTGCAACTTGGATTCATGGTGATGATGATCACTGGAAAGCTTTAAATCAAGCAAAATACGAGAATTATTGTTGGATTCATGAAAATCAGAAGACCCTTTTGTTAGAATAACAGCTTTCTCCTTCATTTTCATGGTGTTCATGAGTTTCTTCTTCTGCATATCAGTATTAATAATATTTCCTTCTTATATACTAGAAGAATTAGAAGGGCAAAGTTGAGGATGATGATTTGAGGCAACTGGGTCCATGAATTTGGGCAAAAGAAACAATTTTTTTCTCTTTTTTTTTTCTGGGTTTGGATTGGATTCTGAATGAATTTTTTTTTGAACAGAAGATTTTGAATGAATTTGATGAGAAAATATTGGGGTATTATTAGGGTTTATATTTAGGGTTAAATAAATAGAGTATCTTAACAATAATGGAAAGAAATCCAAAAATGAAGTTATTACAATGCAACATTTCATCAAAAGAATTGAAGTGATGACTAACATTGCAAAGATTTTGTTTCATTAAGGAGGCTTAACTATGCAATTTATATTCCTAATAAATTTTTAACTACTATGTGAACATGCTTGATACTTTAAAAGCCTCAAATTTCGTAAGATTCAAATTTCCTAATATTTTGCTTAGATACTGTTATATTAATCGCTCAGAATATCGGTAATAAAATTAAGAACTCGTGTTCTTTAAATCTTACGATCTAACATAAAATTAATCCACTTTATTAGCGTACATTTGTTATATATGGTTCGCATATCGACACATAAATATAAAAAAAAAATAATTTGTTAACTCTTTTTGAAATTTTTATAAAATTTTGAGAAAAATTAAAAATTTATTAATAGTTTTAAATTTATCAAAATTATTTATTAATTTATAAATTTATCGTATTCGTATAATATACATAAAATATATTATGAGTTCATTACATTAATATATATATAATTTTTTAATTTTATTACGAGTTTATTATAAATTAATTTTATAAAATAATTAAAAAATTTATAGTAAAAAACGTAAAAAGTTTAAAAAATCTGTTGAAATGACATGACTGATTATTATTTATTACATTAACAGAGTTATTACAGTCAAATTTCACATTTAACTTAATTAATTTAATTTGCATTAATTAGTATGCAATTTTATTATTATTAGTATTAGCAGTAGTAGTTGAAGGAATTAATGAAATTATTATTAATAATTTGTAGTTCAAAATTTGAGGTGTGAAGTTGATCACAACAAATCTCTCCAATTTTAGCATAAAATTTTGATTTTTTTTTATTGGCGTACAAAACTCTTACAACTAATTATTAATATATATAAATATTACTAGGTGCATTTCATATTTACAAATTTAAAAAAGATATGAAGATTTTGACAACTCTCCTTATTCAAGAACTTCTAATTCTAATCTACGTACCAAAAAAATTAAATAATTAGCATATATAAACACTTCATCAACCCTTAAACACTTATAATTTTTTTTTCCTTTTTATGCACGATTTGCTTATATATACATATTATATTAATTTGGTCATGTCATTAAATTAAATTAAATTAAATTATAATTATAATTTTATAATTTAAGAAATAACTCATTGGAATAAAAGTATTCATTAATGTAGTATATGTAAAATAATCACAATAAATATCTTTTTTGTTTTTTGAATTTTGAATGAAACTTAATCAATACTATAATAATTATTTGATTTTCATATTAATATTAATATTGGTGATTAACTGAAATAAATATTTAATGAATGAACAATAATTAAATTAAACCATGAATCGAGTAATAATTTATCTAAGGTAACGAAAATCTCTCGCAAACTTAATTATTTCCATAGATCTCTATTATTCGATTTACTGAATATGTGGATGGACAAAATTAATTAATTTTATTAAATTTGAAATTTTTTTATCAGTTATATATGAAGATGATATGTAATTATTATCTAGATATATCATCCATAATTCAAAATAATAAATAAATAATCAAATTGTAAAAGAGTGAATATAATAACATGTAATTTGAAATTTTCAATAAAAAAATATTTATATATTTTTTTCAATAAAATTTCAGAAAATTTTCATATTTTATTATTAAATAACATTGATTTCATTTGTAATAAGTAATAACATTTTATTATTATGCAAAATCACATGCCAATTTTTTTCCTATTATTATCAATTTAAAACAAATAAATGAATTATTAGGGGCTTTTGACAAAAATATAAAAAAATTAAAAATGTTTTTAAATTTACTATATTTATAAATTATTTATTAAAATATAAAAATTTATAAATTTTTTACCAAAATATCATATTCATGCGGGCTAATTACTATTTGGGACGGTGGGCTTGACAAATAACATGCCCATGTATTTACTTTTTTTTCTTTTAAAAAAATATGGTTAAAAATTAATTTTTTTAAATTATATTTTTCTTTTAAAAATATTTAATTTTTTCATTTTTAGTTTTAGAAATATTCACTTCTATAGCATACAAATACATCTATTATAAGTAAGACATTGACGTACATAATGTATTTTAATTAAATTAAAAGGTTAAATATTTTTAAATAAAATTTAAAAGCAATAAAATATTTTAAAAATATTAAGAAAAAATATATATAATATTCGACTTCCTATTTTCTATTTGTTAATTTTTTAGGTTTTAACACTATTATTCAAATGTAATTTAAAATTGATTATTTGATTTTTTTTAATATTTTGTGAACTTAATTTAATAGTATTTTGCAAATAAAGTATAATCAAGCAATAAATGTATATTTAAAAAAAATAAATTTATATTTTTTAAATAATAAATTTATATTTGAATATATATATAAATGCTAAAAAAAATTAACGTTATTTTTTCTGCTTCAAAATAATTTTAAATTTAAATCTTAAATTCTTAAAAATAATTTTTTTTATTATTCGATTAATGTTAATATTAAGCTTCATGGATTGAAATAGGCTTATGTGCATGATGCAAAGATTCAATCACTTTCAAAATTAACTTTTGAGCCCAAATTAATTAATTTAATTTCAATTTTTGATAAAATAAAAATATATTTTTTAATAAACAAGATAAAATAAGATTCCATTTCAGACACATATTTTTCATTTTTTAATTTATAAATAAAAATATATATAAGAAAAAAATTTCTCTTAATTCGTGAAAACGTGTACTTATGATAATGGACTGTTACACGATTTAAATAACAGCCCTGTAACTGTATCAACAAATATTTAATTCTTTTTTTGTGTTTGTCAAAGCTGTACGGACGGATATTCCGTGGAAACGAGACCCTGTTTTTTAACTTGTTTTTGGATCTGAAGAACGATAACTTGAAGAGATTGTTTGTGAGATTTTCAAATTTAATTATTAAGAAATGATTTTGATTTGATAAAAATCATTTTTCGATCTCTCTTTTTGGCTGTTTTCGTTTTTTAGCTTCAGCTTTTTGTAATTATTTATTGTATTTTTCCCTTTTTTTTATAATTTAAATGCTTCAAATCTGACAAAGGCATGAGGAAGAAGCTCGACACCCGTTTCCCGGCTGTAAGTTTCTCTCTGTTGACTTAGTTTATCTCTCTTGATTTGGTTTTTACACTGTTTTTAGCTTAGGAAATGAAATGGTTTTGATTGATCGATATGTCTATTGATTTTTGGGTTTATTGTCAATTCGAATTCTTTCGGTTTTGCTTTTTGGTTTTGAAGCTTTATTACAATATTTGGATTGATGGGTCTTTGGTTAGAATCAGAATCAGAAGGTGGGTGTTTCAAGGTTTGGGAATTTATTAGGGTATACCACGTGGGTCAGTTCTTAATCTGACGTTTATCAAATTTACTGAAATGGATCAATGAATTGTCATGTAGACGAAACAGATGATGGGTGTGAGTTTTTTTTTTTTTTTGGTCGACCAATGGCTAGTGAGTTTTGCTGTGGCCAATGATTATAATTAGCTTCAGATTTTTATGGAGCTTGTATGCTGATATATGGTCTTGATTGTTTATTTCCCCTATGTTTTGTCTGTTCATTTATTGTTATAAAGTGATTGGGTACTGAAATCAGCTGATGGTTGCTGGGGCTATTGTGAGATTTGAGGATTATTGTATTTGTTATTTGTATTCTGCTGCAGTTTTCCATCCTAGATTGCTTAAAGTTGAAGTGAATAAATGAATGGATTGGTTTTAAGGCTTTTCATGGGAAACAATGAGTGGCGGGATTTGCTATCTTTCAGATGGGAAAATTAGTCAGAGGGAGTCCTATAAGGTTTCGGATTAACTATTTTTATTCATTTTTTCTATTCAAAATGAATGTTGTTTATTATGAGAAATGGTTGTGGTTGGTCAGTCCTTCGGTACAAGACCTGTGTTATATTGTGTCTTGGGAATAGGTTTTCTTCTGTGATTTGGCATTTAATTTCACCTACAGTTTCTTGCTTTTTACTAACACATTTAACTTATGGCTAACATGCCTTAAATCTAAGCATGTCATACTTGATGTTTTCATGCTTGGAAATTGACTAAAAAATTCTATTTGCACTGAAATAATTGGTCTTTTAGCGGGTGTGGTTTTCTTAAACATTGTTGATGAGTGAGTTTGCTGAATTATGTTATCTGATGTAAAATATAAACTTGGCAGGCTCGTATAAAAAAGATAATGCAAGCTGATGAGGATGTTGGGAAGATAGCCCTAGCAGTGCCTGTTTTAGTTTGTGAGAAGCTGTGAAATTCCATGCTTCAGCCATTATATATTAACTTAATATGTTTGGTTGCTTATGCTTTTCTTGTATATTAATGCAGCTAAAGCATTGGAATTGTTTTTACAAGACCTTTGTGATCGTACATATGAAATCACCCTTCAGAGAGGAGCAAAAACTATGAGCGCATTGCATTTGTAAGTGAGATGTTGCCCTTATTCATTAGAATTTCTGCTATATGGCGTTGTTTTCTCAGTAACTTTGGATACTGTATTTGTCATTTGGACTTGTTTTCCTTTAACTTCTCTTTGCTAATTCATTTGATAATTATGTCATGCCACCAGATGTGTGCACAGTTTTTTGTCCTTAGCAAAAAACTTGATGAATTTAAAAATAAAATGGAAAAAATCCTTGTGGATGTGAATCATAATTAAGAGAGCAAAAAACTTTTCTAAATCATGAATAAGAAGTTCAAGTGTTCCAAAAATAGAACTTTTAAACTAGTTAAATAAATGAATGTAACGGTTGGGTATGTGGATCATGTGATTCGTGAGAAATCTTGTAGTTTGGTGTTAGCAATAACATCCAATGGATCATCACTACTTCAATTGAATATATGTAAGCTAGAGAAAATTAAATAAGTTTTTTAGTGATCTTATTTGGAGAATTATATCTAGGGTTTTTCTAATATAGTTTCATATGCTACTCAACTCAACAAAGCCTTAATCCCAAGTCAATTGGGGTCGGTTATATGGATTCTTCTTTTTCACTTAATATTTTCTAAATCTTTCCTTGTTGAGTATGTTTCTAGACAATAAATAACTTGAGACAGGCAATGTTTTTGGTTTTCATTTGCATTCCTTTTTTTTTTTCCTTTCTTAACTGTTCCTTATTTTATTTCCTTTCTTAACTTTTCTGGGGAGACCAGGGTGTTTCCTTTTGAGTGAATTTTACCATTGATAGTAAATATGTGCTGCTGTTTTTATTGTGAACACTTTTCTTACTTTTCTTTTTTGTTTCAAGTTTATAATCAGCGAGTGTCATCTAATTGAATTCCTTGTTTGATCTGCAGAAAACACTGCGTGCAGAGCTACAATGTGTTTGATTTCTTGAGAGAAATTGTCAGCAGAGTTCCTGACTATGGTCGCGGTCATTCTGAGAACTCTGGAGATCATAGAACCCTACAAAAGAGGTGGTTAGACAAATTATATTGGCTTTCTCCTCCATTAATCTTTCCCACCCCTTACTTTCTCCTCCTTCTGTAATATAACTTCTTCATTTATCTTGTGCCAGGAAGCCAATTGGGGATGAATGCAATGACAGCGATGAAGAGTCAAAGAGAAGCAGGATGGTAAGATAACCCTTCATAATTATTTCTTAGATCAGCTTGTGTTGAATTGTATTGATGTCATCTACGGTATACATGAGTTTAATCTTTCTTCTGGCCTTTTCAATCATCAGTTGGTTGGCTACTGATTCCTCAAATTTGCAAACTCAAGAGGCAGTTAATATGTCTTTGTTACCATTTGAACTTCTATCACACATTTAATCTGGATTAATTTCATGAAATAACGACTTTCCAGTGCCTGCTTTGTCTCTTTAAAGAGGGATAAAAAGGATGCATCTGCAAGTGATAAATATGTTATGTTCACACTGTTCCACAGTTTAACCTCGGCAGTTTTTAGTATCTTGAGATAGAATGGTTGGTTAGAACACACATTATTGATTGAGGAGTTAAATTTTTTTACGCTAAATGTTCTTTGCAGCATGAGATGAGCCATGCAGGCAGCAGTGGCAGAGGAAGGGGCCGTGGACGAGGAAGGGGCCGTGGACGCAGCAGTCGAAATGTGGAACGGCAGTCTACTCATCGTGAGATTGAATCTGAGCCCAGTTCAACTCTTCACCCAAACATAAAAAGTAACTCAAATCCTGGAATGATGGTGGATAATGATTTAGAGTCAAAGGAGTCGATGAAGGAAGATATGATTGTCAGTGATGGTGCCAATGCATCAGGAAGAACCTTTGATCTGAATGCTGACGTGAATGAGAATGAGGACAATAAGGCTGCAGTGACTTCAGCTGCAGCTGGTACAGCTGCGGCAACAGCAGTAACAACAACAGCAACAGTGGTAGATAATTCAGCAGCAGTGCCTACTACTGAAACTAACCATGAAGAATATCCAGGTTGGTCACTCTCTGAAGTGGACAAGATGGCCATTGACCCTATTCAACTAGTGCAACTTGGCACAAGATTAGACGAGGAGCAGGAAGATTACGACGAAGAAGGCTAATCTAATAATATCAGTGAAGTCTTCTAGTAGACAGTTAGTGCTTGGAATCCAATTAATGGGTCTGAAAAAAAACAAGGGGAGAAAAGCAGCAGAAGTTGAAGAGCAGAAAGAAAACTATGTACCGGAGACTGGACGCATGCAGCGAGCCATTCTTCCTGGAAAAATCTGAAATGTAATTATCATTTCCTTAAGCCTATCTTTGTGCCATCTTGTGTTATGCTATCTCCTAACAACCCAGTTCCAGTAGTAGATTTGCTGACAATTTCAGAAAATTAGCTTTGTGTGATTTGAATACCTAATGTAGAATGAACACAGCAGCCTTGGTAGAAGTTGCTGTTTTAAGATTGTTGCGTATGCTTTTTTTTTTTTTTCTATTTTAATCCAATCTCATTTCACTAGTATCTCAAGAATGATCAGCCTCTTTTATATAGACTTTCGCATATTGCTTTAGTTGCAGTCAATTGAGAGAAACAAATAGGACGCATTGTATGACCATGTGCTCTCTGATGTCCATACTCTATTATACACTTGTTACTAAATTATATATAAGATCTCTATTATACACTTATTACTAAATTATATCTAAGATTATATGCATGGAAACATACACTTTTTTATCGGACGTCCCCAAAGAGAGAAATATACACTGATCAATAGATAAGGCTATGTGCATAAAAATGTGCACTTATCATTATTATATGCTTGAAAACATGCACTTGAACTATGTGCAAGAAATATACAATTACCGCTATATGTACGAAAATATATACTTATCACCATACTATAAGTCATAATTGAACAATATGCTATTAAATTTTAAAATTATTCAAAATAATAAAGTGCTAAAATATCATCATATAATAAAAACATTAGCATAGAACTGTATTTGTCTCATCAAAAGGAAACATCAACTTTCAGAAGTATTAATAATTACAACAGTTAAAGTAAAAAACATAACAATCCACATATGATTTAAACATGCCAGTAAATTTCAGCAGCTAAGGATGTTGCTCCATTTGATTAAGAAGGAAGTTTCCTTCATTGTTCTTGTGCACCTTAACCTTGTACTTCTCTTCATTGGAACCTCTCTTAAGCTTCAGAACCATATCAAATTTTGCAGAATCATCCACCACCTGTTCACAATTTAAACAGTTATTATCTAAAGAACACAAGTACTCATTGACATTGTCATCCTTAACAGAAAGAGGGGAAGGAAAGTAAAAGGGGAGTTCAGTTTAAGTGTTCAACTTTCAAGAATTCAAACTTATTGCTAGCATAGAGCATTCATGTATTTATGGGGATAGTTCTGTTAAAGGTTTCTATTCAGAAAACAAAAGAATTCATGTATACTGAGAATATCAATCATCATTTAATATGTAAAAATTTCAAAGGCACACCAAGCCATACGGTGATAAGTGCATATTCTCTTGCTGCACTGTATAATAAATTCAGAATTATTTCTCTATTCCCCATAATATATGTATCAACATAATAAGAATTGATTCTTTCCTCCCCAAAATATATGTCAATACAATAAATTCAGAATCAATTCTCTGCCCTCCAGAACATTATGTTTAAAAAAAGGTCTAATTGAAAATGAACTACACAAATGCTTTCCTAGATTTCCATTATCATTTCCTTAATTCATTAATAGTAGTTTTTCATTAGGACTAAGCTTTGGTTTTATTGAACAAGGTAGTAGTAATATACCTCAGCTTTTGCATGAACAATCTCTTGAAGTTCATAAGGGAACAGTGAGTTAGACCTCTGTTGAATCGTCCTCACAGCATGATTTGCAGCTTCTTGAACTACAGGATCATGTGCTGGCACTTCTCGCCATCCATCACCATGTCCATCTGCTTCACAAACCCTAGTTTCAGTATCATCATCATCGTCCTAATAACCTAATTTGCTTCAATTATAAATTAATAATCCAATTAGCTTACAAATTCACCGAATTAAGGCAAAAGAAAGTGATTTCAATTTTCACCTCTCTTAACACCTAGATCCGATGAAGTAAACGATGGAGCACCACCATCAACATCGCCGGCGTGCTTGAACTCCTGCAATTCTTTGAAGTTAAGCCATGGCTTATCCCAAACCTTTGCTTCATAAAGTTTCTTTTTCCCAGCCTCAATCACTTCAATAGTAAGGTGGTGTAGAGTTCCGGCCACCACTTGCTCCTTCGCCTCCACCACTCTCGCAAATTCCAGCATCGCATTCTTCAAAAAAAATTATAAAAACAATAATTAAGCCAAATTCTAGAAGAAGAAGTAAAAGAATGTAAAATAATAATAATTAATTTGGTCACCTCTTTCTTGTTATGTTCTTCGACGGCGAAACGAGCGAGAGCGTCGATCTCGACGCTGTTGGCGGTGGTGGCAGGAGAATCGTGAATTCCTCCGAGAGTGGCCATTTTGTTGTCGCTGCAAAAACCTGATTCTCCGATTACAAAAGAAGAAGAAATAAGCGTCACGACAAATAGCAGAGAAGAATAAAAACAAGAAGATGAAGGTGGCGGTGAAGCGATGTGGGATCTCATGGCTTTTATAGATTTCAGGTTGACCATGTCGTTTCTCTCTCTCTCTGACTCTGGCTTGTTGGCATATAAAGGAAAAACGCATTGAGAAATTTGATAATTTTTTTTTATTTTAAGCCTCAATTTTATTTTGATGAGATTAAATTTTTAAATTTTATGATTTATGAATATTAGATTTTTTTAACGAAATTGATTAATGATATTAAATATTTTATTAATTAAAATATTAATATTATTAATTAATTTTGTTAGAAAATAATATAATATTTATAAATTATAAATGTGGAGCGTTTAATAATACCAAACTAAAATTTAAAGGTTCAATATAAAAAAGTTGACAACTTCAGTTGCTAAAAAAATGCTTTATTTCTGTTATAAACTCAACTTCTTTTATGATGGAGGCCTCAGATTTTGACACGTGTGAAATTAGTTAATCAAATTCCATTGAATTACGTACTTTTTATTACTCTCTATCATTTATATATAAAAAGTAAAATGGACACAAAAATTAAGAAAATTTTATTTTTTTTATCTTTATTTACTTAAATACCCCTAAAAAAAATATCTCTCAAATTAAATTTTTAAAATAAGAGTATAAATGATATTTTATCTCATTCCACTCCCCAAAATTTACCTAAAATAACATATTTTTTATATAAAAAATATACCAAAAAAGGAATATTTATACCATTTAGTAAGTTTTTTCGAATATATCTTTTCTTTGCTTAGTTAGTAAGCTTTTACGAGTGCAGCTGCGTGGCAGTTGCGGGTAACTTAATGAAGACTCGAGCGCATAGAGACATGGTCACATGGATGAAGAAAAGAAAATTAATTAATTAAGATTAATTTCACAAATTGTCTATTTTTTTATTTATATTATTAATATTTTTATATTTTAATTTACTTTATAAAATTTTTTAATTTAATTTTTCAATAAAAAATTTTAATATCAATAATTACATAAATTTCATAAAAATGTCAAATAATCGCAATGCTATACACCTAAAAATTTCATGTTATTTTCTACATTAATTGTTCCAACGATAATTTTTTAATATTAAACAGTAAATTTTTTTTATTTATTTTAAATTAAAATATCCACCGGACATCATAACTAATCATCTCACTGATTTATAAACATCTCAAAAAATAAGATAATTAACTCGAGTTAAACAGTAAATTTTAAATAGCTATGAACTAATTAAATAATTATGTAAAAATTAGTTTTGATATGTAACATAGATAATAATAAAAAAATTATATCAATAATATTTAAATTTTTTTATTTTTTATTTTAAAATATAATTTTTTTTTAATTCACTTTGATATCTGAATTTTTATTAATAGAAATAATTTAATTATTATAACCGATCAATGTATAGTAAATTAGTAAAAAAAATCCGACTTAAGTAGTCAAATTATTTCTATTAACAAAAATTCAGACATTAAAGTAAGAAAAAGTTCACATACCTTAATAACAAAAATAAAAAAATTTCAGACACCATTGATATACTTAATCCTAATAACAATTGTATAATATTAGACAATAAAATTTTTGATATGAAACAATTATTTTCAGTCTAATTAATAGATCTTCTTTTCACATACATGTATAATGGACAATAATTAAATAAATTTCACCCTATCTTTTTAAATTATTTTTAAGATATATAAGCCGCTAACAATCAACCTGTATAGTCAATTATCATTATTCTGAAACATACTCGAAACAAATAAAATCATACATAATAAAAACATTTATTCATTAAATCAAACACATAGTATCATTACACATTATTGCATAAGCAGTAGAATACAGTATAATCTCTCGCTTGGAGAGAAAAAAAAAATTGAAAGGCAAAAGTATGGAGAAAAATAAGAACTTCAAAGGTGAGGAAGAAAACCATTAGGCTCAGCAGCAAAATACAGGGCTCAAAGTGCTTCAAAACCAAACCAATTATCAATGGCAATTTAAAGACAGCACTTTGAGCTATTCTTAAAAACAGGAAGAGAATAAGTGGCATGAGACTCAAAACATACTCATCCAGTATCTTCTCCTCTGGCATGCTAATGAGCAAAAAAGGAAATGACCCCCCCATCAACTTTGAAGAAACACGAAAAACGGGAAAAAGAGGTTTCTGGTTATACAACAACAAAAAGACGTATTCACAACCAGTATCTTTCGTATTTCGTCGTTCTTTTAACTGTTTCTCCTGACAAAAACTATTTCTGGATTATTCGAATTCAGATCATTTCCTAATCTAGCTTGACGTCTTACCTGTTTTGTATCAAAAAAAGAATAGTCGATAGTCTGAAGATTTTCTGTGCAAAGTAAATAAAAATATTCATTTTACGTCCATGAATTCAATTCGAAACTATTATTTATGAATGAAGGTCGCCAGGTATCATGGCTCTTTAACTATCATATCTCTTAGCCACTCAACTATATGAATATAGTAACACAAGGGTAATATATATATAGCAGACAAACCTCGTAGCGTTCAAGCAATGAAGCAAACAGAGTGGCAACTCCTTGGATTACAAACTCCTGGCCCACACATGCACGTATACCAGAACCAAAGGGCAGAAATGCTGCATTTTCATTTGGATCATTCAAAATGCATGAGCTTTGAGCTTCTGCAGCCCCTGAGAAGATGATTGCCATGAATTGGTTAATCATGAAACTTGACCAGTAATTTTAAACTTAATAACACACGTATGTTTATATATTCCTGAACTTGATATGATGTATTCTAGATATGAGGGTGTGAATAAAATGAATAGAACTACAAACCATATCACTATGTGATGCAAACAAATATTATTAGTGGGATACCCAAATCACAGGAGATACTTTGGAAGTCAATAAACTATGATTAAAAATTGCATTTGTGGAAAATATGATTGAGATGTGACTCGTATTTATATTAGTGAAAAGCTACACTAGAAACAGGTACAAGTGGAACCAGTATATGATGTATCCTGCACTGAATCAGAAAACTTGCCAGCTTTTGCTAAAAACCGATATGGATTAAATTTACAAGCATCACTGCCCCAACAAGATTGATCCATCTGCAGCAAATGCACGGGTACTACTAGTATCGCTCCAGCTGGTATAATTACACCATTTTTGAGTCTCAGATCTTGCAGTAAGAAAGACGAGGATAAAGAATCAGTAACTAACTATATACAATAAAAGGTAGCAAACAAACCAGAATAGCAATTATGTAAAAAAGCAGGCACATGACCACAGGCAACTGATAAATCTAAGCTTGTCTTTGGAAAGAAAATCTAGACATCCAGTAGCATAATTCTTATAACTTGGTTGCACCAGTTGACAACATATCACAAGATAATAAATACTTGCAAAATAAAAATATAAAAACAAAAAAGTCATATGACAGACACAAAAACATGTTCCTTTCTCACACATTCCTCACCAGAGAAAATGGAAGTCAACATATTAACGCCACAAACTAATGGCATTATAACCACAAACTCAACCAACATCCACATTAAGCCCTCCTCCGCCACCCACTTTTTATCCACTCACCCCATCCAACCATGCGCATGTGCATGGACATGAACAGCACTTTGAAGATAAATCTCAAGAATTCATGAATACATGGTTTTCAAAACAAAGTTGCTCATTGCGATATTGCAACCAAGCTGCAACATTGATAAGTTCTAAACAAGTGGTATGTGCATGATAACTGCAAGCAACTTAACTGTTCGAGCTGACTTCTATCAATCCCCGGCCAAATAAAAGACAAAAAAAATCCTGCTATGCAAAAAGGAATCCTTTGAAATAAGCAGGCAACATCTTACCATCTTTCAACGAGCATCTCTGTAGCAAAGGTCCCGGTGGCAAAAGGCGAGCTGATTCATAAACAGTTGCCAATAACAAGATCATCTTGTCAACATCTTGAACATCTTTTGTTAAGCATTTCCTTACCATAATAATCTCTGAGTATATCTGTACAAATTCAAAAATAAGTTTACCAGTAAATCACAACATAGACCTTCAATTCCCAGAACAGAATCCAAAATAATTGATTATTATACCTTCTTATTACATCAGAGATGAAAAACTATATAATTTCATGACGCATAAAGAAGACCAACGCGCATTGGAGATTACTTAAAAAGAAAATTCAATTATGAATATGAATAGATCATCATGACTAAATTATGAAAGCTAGAGAAAAAGCAAGTGAAACATCAATATTATCAAACCACAATTACTTACCAATAAATCATAAAGAAGATAACCAAAACGCATGTGGGTTATGCAATAAATACAGAACCAAAATGTGAATGATGACAAGGACAAATATAATAACACTCAAGCAGGAGTTCTGCGAGCCTCACTCAAGAATTTGAGAAATAAAAATAAGAATTACATAGGCATAAACTTGGTAAATAATTCAAGAAAAATAAGAAAAGGTCAGTATCAAATTTCTCAGCATAGCAACAACATATATGCCAGCAGCTAAAGGAAGGAAAAGCTCCATACCTCATCCTGTATCTCTGGATGAGCAGCAAGCCACTCCAAGATATTACCCATCAAACCTGCTGTGGCTATGCATCCATGAAACATCATCCCCATGATATTCCCAAATGGCTCTTCTCTTGCACTAAGATGGTCACCGAACTCTCTTGAGAAAAATTTATCTTGCATGGCAACACCAGAAGGTGGCATACTAGATGCATTTTTCATTCCATACTTCATTGTTTCATCATTGGAGTTGTGATCCACGTGGTGAAATAGTTTACAATTTTTTCTGCACTGTTGAACAATATCCTGAGTCAAATATTTCAATTTTGTGCATAAAGACTGGTACCTCCAAAAGCCCCGTTTCCAGAAGGGAGTAACTCTATATGAGGCCCAAAAGGAAGCATCTTTAGCAATCATCATTAGAAGCTCCTCATAAAAAGTTGCCTTAGACCATGCCAAAAATGCCTCTCCAAAGATTGTGGTCCCCAAGATGGTAAATGCCACATGTTGAGTAACCAATTTACAATCAACACTTCCTTTCCCCATAATCTCATCTAATTTTTCCATGATAGAATCTATGACACATTTAGGTATTACATTTCCTCTTCCAAGCACCTTTTCATTGAACTGCAATGCTAATGATTCTCTTCTCTTTTGTGCCTGCACATGGAAAATATTGCCAGGACGCATATCTACACTGTATAAATTGAAAAGAATATTGAATGCTTCATATCATAAATTTTCATCCTAAACCGTCATGAAAGTCTAAAAATGAATTGGTGGCTAAACAGAAAGCACTAAATACGTAGCAGCTGTAAAGGCCAGAGTACAATCAGTAATCTCCAAAAGGAATAAAAAGAAATGTCATTTTTTCTCATGCCAGCAAAATCCTAACTTTTTCTAAATGTACAACATTAACTCAGAAAGAATCCAAATATTTACTATTAGCCATCCAAGGATCTGAAAAGTGTCACCATTCTACAAGAAACACTAACTCTTTTTCTTCATTTAGCTACTTCAATGATAAACATAAAAGTATCTAATAATGATCAGCAATCTGAAAACTAGACAAGTTAATGGTAGTGCCTTGTGGCGTTGGTTCCAACTTCCAAAGGTTTCCAATTCAACACCTGTGTTTGATGATAGAACAACACCAAAGAGTTCAGTGGAAATTTATTTCCAAAAATAGCTTGTCAATCATCTACCCCAGAAATACTTAATCCTGTCTTATCTTTTACTTTCAATACAATGCAATATAGAGAAGCTTCCAACCGTTAAGATGCCTTTGCATGAGATATGAGCACTAGATATTGGAATGATGCAAGTATATGTGCCATAACTATCATTCTTGTAAGCCATTATGTATCAGAATTCTACTAAAAGAAAGGACTTATATCAGAAACTGAAAAATATGACAACTAAACCTCTCTAATTGACTACCAGAAATCAAGGATATAGCTCAATATTGTCACTTGGGCTACAGCTGATCTAGATGTCTCCAAAGATACACGTTTTAGGTTAAGAAAATTATTATGTACTTTGCAATCAGTCATTGCATTTAATCCTCCAGTCATCAACTAGTAACTTATAACCATAAGGGAGAAACTCTGGCTAAAACAAAAAAGAAAGTACTTAGCACTTCTATAGGAAATTATGATTTGCAGTCAATGACCGATGTTCATGGTTCTATTTTCTTTGTGCCATTTCTCATGAATGAATCTTCACAACTCCTTCACTCCCACAAGTGTGCTTCACACAATTGCTTCCGTCAGCAAGAAAAGTAATGACAATAAAATCTTAGTAACAAATTCAAGGCATAGAGTATCTCAATCTGCAATTTGTGTAAACATGATTCTCAAATTTAACAAGTAAACTAAATCTGATAGAAAGTTCAGTATTTCACAGATATGATATGACAAGCTAACCATCAAAAGCACTTATCATGAACAAGAAATTGTTTAATTAAAAAGAAAATCAAAACAAAGATACATTGTGGAAAGAGAACAATGAGACTTCCTGTAACTAAAATGAAAGAGAAAACAGCAGGAGGGGCACACGTATGAAGAGTTCATACCTTATCATAAGAGCAAAAAAAGAGACTTGATCGCCCAAAGGCTAATCGAAAAGCCTTCCCAGTAAAAGGCAATTTGTCCTCAGCCTTTAAAAGCATCTCTTTAATAAGTTCTGGATCTTTTATGGATACCATAAGCTGAGTAGGTCCTAACCACAACTTGAAAACTGATCCATATTTACTATGCAACTCTGACAAAAGGTCTGAGAGCCAAAAACAAGGTAAAAATCATACTCAATACACCTAAATACATATATGACAGTCAAACAGCAACAACAAACTGATTTTAAAAATTTTAAATCCTAAACAAATTCTAGATTTTACTCAATTTCTCCTATAACCAAATCAATTTCCAAAGCATACATAGAAACTCTAATTAAATTGCTTCCTTATTTATTCAACTGCTTTTCCAATCTCAAATACCTAAATACATATACAACAGACAAACAGCAACAACAAATTGATTTCAAAAATCTTAAATCCTAAACAAACTCTAGATTTTACTTTTTCTCCAATAACATAATCAATTTCAAAAGCATACATAGAAACTAATTAACTTACTTCCTTATTCATTCAACTGCTTTTCCAATCTCAAATACATTCATTCAACTGCTTTTCCAGTCTCATATACCTAAATACATATACAACAGCCAAACAGCAACAACAAACTGATTTCAAAAATTTTAAATCCTAAACAAACTCTAGATTTTACTTAAATTTCTCCTATAACCAAATCAATTTCAAAAAAAGCACATAAAGCAACTCTAATTAACTTACTTATTCATTCAACTACTTTTCCAATCTCAAAATCCAAAACAATCTACAAATTTCAAATCAAAAACAAAAGCATGATAACCACTCCTATAACCAAATCAATTTCAAAAGCATATACAGAAACTCTAATTAACTTACTTCCTTATTCATTCAACTACTTCCTTATTCATTCAACTACTTTTCCAATCTCAAATCCAAAACAATCTACAAATTTCAAATCCAAAAAACAAAAGCAAGATATAGAAACTTTAATAAACCAAATCAATTTCAAAAGCATATATAGAAACTCTAATCAAATTACTTCCTTATTCATTCAACTACTTTTCCAATCTCAAAATCCAAAACAATCTACAAATTTCAAATCAGAAAAACAAAACAAAAGCATCATAAGCGAGCACTGACCGATGAAACTATCGCGGGAACCAAAGTTATTGTGACCAAAAAATGAAGCACAAGGAGGACCAGGAATTGTCCTCGCTTTAGCCCATAATCTAAACAACTTGAAAACCTTCTCGAGCAAAAGAGCGGTAATAGTAACAAGAGAAATCCAAAGAAAAACATTCAATTCTCGCGTTGCGTAGTCTTTTAGTAGTAATCGAGAAGAAGTTTCCCCTGAATCGCAAGTGCTATACAGAAAGGCGATGAGATTGTTTGGCAATTTACAGGACGAAGAGGGAGAGCTCATTTTCTCCTACAGAGAAAAGAGATGACAATTGTGATTTTGGACCTTAGACTTTTCTGGACATTGAAATAATTATATATATATAAATTACAAATATATAATAATAAATTAATAAATATATATATATAATATGTATAATAATAAATAATAATTAAAAATAAATAAATAAATAATAATATGGTGCTACTAGACCACGTGGGTTTGTGGCTCCCCATTGAATGGCATTTGGGAGGCGCCTATTGTCTCTTTAGATAATAACAAAAAGCACTCTTTTTATTTTTTTTTAATTGCATAAAATCTTTTTTAATTTTATTTATTTTATATTTTTATTTACAAAAATATTTTCTTTTTACATCTATAACATATATTAAAAATATATTTATTATAGACTCAACATATACTAAAAATATGTTATATTTCTATAACATTTTTACTTTCTTAATTTTTTTATAAATTTTCTTTTTTATATTTATATAATTTATATTTAATTAACTTACATAAATATTAAAATTAAAACTAATAAATATTAATTGAAATACATGAAAATTAAAAAAATGATAACCAAAAAATTTTGAGCAAATAAGTATTTTAATTTTAATTACTTACTCCAGATTTTGATTTTTTTAGTTGAATTTTTTATTATATATACTTTTTATTTTATAATGAATTGAAAAAGAAAATTTTTCACAATAAATAGAGGGTGTTTCTCAAAACTTAAAAGCTGGTCAAAACTGATTATAAGCAGTTTTTAGATTATAAATTGTTTATTTAAGTGTTTCTGAAACGTAAATAGTAGATTATAATCTGATTTTAATCAGTTTTTTAAAAGTTGGGTTTTGCTACTTTTTTTTTAAGCACTTATTTTTTAAACAGTTTTGACCAAGTAAAAGATCATATTATCCCTACCTAATCTTCAATATTTCAAATTTGTCCACCCTATACACTTTAGTTCCCATCAAAATTTTTTTATTTTTAGGATTCTAATTAATTTGGTAATATTTATATTGTAATTTTTTATTTGTATAATTTATTGATAATACCAATATTATTATTAAATAAATTTTATTATTATTATTATTATTGCAAAATAAATTTTGAATTGACATTTAAAAAAATATTTTTATACAATAAATAAACTCAGGGACAGTTTGATCATTTTGACAGTTTCTGCAATTAAAAACTGATTATAAGCTGATTTTACAGATGATTATTAACTAGTTTACAGAAACGCTTAACTGCTTATTTTTAATTTGATTATAATCTAAAAATCACTTATTCACAATAAGCTGAAAAGCTCCAGTTTTGAGAAACACCCTCATAATTTTGTCACCTATTTAAATTATATATTTTATTTCACGTTGAAAGTTAATTGGTGTAGCTATGACTCAAATGTTTGTATATTTATATTCAAACTCCTGTATTTGCGTACTATACGTTGAATTTTCTTCTGTATTTTTCCTATGAGTATGTGGCTGGTATTGTAAAGATTGTATTAATTAATATAAATAAAAATGAAAAAATATATATTTTCCCCTGTGTGTGGCCTCCAACTTATTCAATTACCTTAATATTTATGGAATTAAAATATAATGGATACTTAAATTTTTTGTTATTTTAAAATTTGGGATTTTAATTATTAATTTTTCATAGAAAGTTTTAATCCTTGAATTAATTTCAGAAAGAGATTATCGAGTCTTGTCTCTTGGCAAGTGCTTCTATCTTTCGTTTCGTTTCGTTTGATGCAATTATTTTTGTTAAATGTGCCTTGAATTTTATCATATTTAGCCATTTTATATTGATCAATTTTGTCAATAAAAGTGGCTTAATTTTGTCAACAAAATTGGCACATTTTTTATTAACAAAATTAGCTCATTTTTTAGTTATGAAGTTGGCTCAATTTTAGTCAATTAAATTGGCTAACTTTCGGTTGCATTTCTCTGTAAATAGGTATTGAACTCTTCATTTGATGTATCACCAAAATTAGAGAGAGTTGAGAGAAATTAAGGGTGATGTGTGTATTTTAGGCTCTTATTTAAGTGTGGCAATTTTGGTCTTCAATATAAATTGTCATTATAATTGTAAGAGAGAAAAATATTATTGAGTTTTGGGTTAAGGGTTATGAGTATTTTTCTCCATTTTTGTAATTGTTTTTAAATTAGTGATTTTATTCTCCTTCGCCCGTGGACGTAGGCTTACGCCGAACTACGTAAATTTTATGTCTCAATTATTTTTATTTATTTTTGTCGCATTGCTCGTTATATCTCTATCCTAAGTAAATTATTGAACGTTAAGTCATAACAAATTGGTATCAGAGTCACCACGTTCAATATTTATTTATGGATATCATGGCAACCACGACAAAATTCGATATTGAGAAATTTGACCGCAATACTAGTTTTGCTTTATGGCAAGTTAAGATGCGGACAATTTTGACGCAAAATGGTTTGCAAAAGGCATTGAACATGGAGAGGCTGCTATCCACAATGACTGAAGATAAGAAAATTGATTTAGATGAAAAAGCATTGACTGCTATTCAACTATGCTTGTCAAATGAAGTTATGCGGGAAGTTTGTTTTGAAAAGACTGCAAAAGATTTATGGTCAAAGCTCGAATCACTATACATGACAAAGAACCTCACAGCTAAGTTGGTTGCAAAACACTGTTTGCATATGCTCACTATGGCAGAAGGCACACCTTTAAAGTCTCATATTGATGACTTTAGTTCCATTTTGATGGATTTGGAAAATATGGATATCAATTATGAAGAGGAAGACAAAGCTCTCATGTTGCTGCGTTCGTTACCTTCATCCTATAAGCAGTTCAGAGATACCATAATTTTCAGTAAAGTCTCCCTGACTTTGGAAGATGTCAAATCAGCTTTATTTTCAAAAGAGCTTATGGACAAAGAACTCTCTTCCAGAATTAAAACCCCAGCAGAAGATCTTATTATCAGAGGAAGATCCACTAATAGAGATTATGCAAGTAGCAGTAAAAATAGGTCTAGATCAAAATCTAGATACAGAAATTTAATTTGTAACTACTGCAAGAAGAAATGACACATTAAGGGGGACTGCTTCAAATTTAAAAACAAGCAAGAAAGAAGGGAGAAAGATCAAAATATGCATGCCGAAGCCAGTGTTGTTGAAGAAGTAGCTGGTTGCGATGTTCTTTCCGTCACAACAAATGCAGCTAAATCCAAACACAAGTGGTACTTGGATTCCGCTGCTTCATTCCATATGTGCATCAATAAAGAGTGGTTCTCCACTTATGATCCTGTGAATGATGTAGTATTAATGGCCGATGATCATCCTTTGGAGGTTCTTGGAATCGGTACAATTAAGTTCAAAATGTTTGACGGTGTAGTAAGAACTTTGACAAAAGTTCGACATGTTCCAGACATATGAAAAAATCTTATCTCTTTAAGTACATTAGAGATAAATGGCTACAAATTCATTGGAGATGAAGATTTATTGAAAATTGTGAAGGGTGCTCTTACCATCATGAAGGGTAAGCGGATCGGCAGGTTGTACGAGTTACAAGCTTCTATTGTAATTGGTTCTGCTGCTGTCACATCATCTTTATCGGATTTTGATAACACTAAATTATGGCATATGAGGCTGAGGCATATGAGTAAAAGAGGTTTGGAGATTTTAAGCAAAAAGGGTCTTCTTTATGGCCAAAGTACAACCAAGCTAGACTTTTGTGAACATTGCATTTTTGGCAAACAGAAGCGCGTTAGTTTCAATACCACTGTTCACAACACTAAAGGTACTTTGGATTATATCCATTCAGATCTATGGGGGCCTGCTCGTGTCTCTTCAAAAGGTGGTGCTCGTTATATGCTCACTTTCATCGATGATTTCTCTCGGAAGGTATAGGTTTATTTTTTAAAACACAAGAATGATGTGTTTGTCACCTTCAAGCAATGGAAGGTGTTGGTAGAAAAACAGACAGGCAAAAGCATTAAATGGCTTTATACTGACAACAGATTGGAATTCTGCGATGGTGAGTTCAACAAATTTTGTAAAAATGAAGGCATTGTTAGACATCTTACAGTTAGAGGAACTCCACAGTAGAATGGTGTTGCTGAACGCATGAATAGAACACTGTTAGAGAAAGTCTGTTGCATGTTGTCAAATTCTGGCTTATCTCAAGTTTTTTGGGCAGAAGCAGCATCTATTGCATGCTATTTGGTGAATCGATCTCCATCGACAGCTATCGGTTTAAAGACTCCAGAAGAGTTATGGTCTGGAAATTCTCCTGATTATTCCAATTTAAGAGTATTCGGCTGTCTGGTGTATGTCCACACTAATGATGGAAAATTAGAACCCAGATCCATAAAGGGTATCTTTACTGGTTATCCATCTGGTGTTAAGGGATACAAGATATGGCTTCCTGATTAGAAAAATTCAATCAACGGTCGGGATGTGATATTTAATGAGGCTGAAATACGTAATCCGAGAAAGGAGTCTACTCCAACAAATATAGAATCAAGAAGTTCAGAAGAAAAGGTGGAGCTTGAGGTAGAGAGTGAACCATTACAAAATAATTCTTCACCACCAAGCCTAGTTCATTCACATACTCTAATTCAGACAGAAACATCATCACAAAGTGAACGTTAAAGACTGACAAGGCAAAGGAAAGTCCCTAGCAGATTGCTAGATACTGACTATATTCCTCTTGCAATGTCAGTGGCACAAGAAACAAATGGTGTTGGTGAGCCTTTTACTTATTCAGAAGCTATATCTTGTGATGATTCGGAGAAATGGCTAGTTGTGATGCAAGAAGAGGTGGAATCTCTTCATAAGAATAAAACTTGGGATTTGGTTAGACCACCGAAGGATAAGAAAATCGTTAGTTGCAAATGGGTCTTTAAGAAGAAGGAAGGCATCCCCGGTGTTGAAGATACCAGATACAAAGCTCTGTTGGTTGCAAAAGGCTATAGTCAAGTTTGTGGAGTCGATTTCAATGACATTTTTTCTCCTGTTGTTAAGCATAGCTCTATTCGTCTCTTATTTGCATTAGTTGCAATGTATAATTTAGAGCTAGAACAATTGGATGTTAAAACTACTTTTCTACATGGTGAACTCGAGTAGAAAATTTATATGCAACAACCTGAAGGGTTTGAAGTTGAAGGAAAAGAGGACTATGTTTGTCTATTAAAGAAGTCTCTTTATGGGTTGAAACAGTCTCCTCGACAGTGGTATAAGCGGTTTGATTCTTTTATGATCCAAAACAACTATTCTCGAAGCCAATATGATAGCTGTGTTTATTTTAAAAGTCTTGAAGGTGGCTCGTTTGTTTATTTATTATTGTATGTTGATAATATGCTTATTGCTGCCGAAAGTAAATTCAAGATCAACAAGCTAAAAGAAGAATTGAGCTGTGAATTTGAGATAAAAGATTTATGAGCAGCTAAGAAAATTTTGGGCATGGAGATTCATAGAAACAAAACTGCAGGTTTATTATGTTTAACTTAAAAGAGTTTCATAGATAAAGTTTTGAAGCGTTTTGGCATGAAAGACGCTAAACCTGTAAGTATTCCACTTGCCGCTCATTTTAGATTATCTGCTGCTATGTCACCACAGTTAGAAAAAGATATTGAGTATATGTCACGCATACCTTACTCTAGTGTTGTTGGTAGCATCATGTATGCTATGGTTTGCACTCGTCCTGATATTTCACATGCAGTTAGTGTTGTTAGTAGATATATGTCTAATCCTGGAAAGGAACATTGGCAAGCAGTGAAATGAATTTTAAGATACCTACGAGGCACTTCAGATTATTATTTGCAGTTTGGCAGAAGTAAAAGTAATGTGATTGGTTTTGTTGATTTAGACTATGCTGGTGATCTTAATAAAAGAAGATCTATAACAGGGTATGTATTTACACTTAGTTATGCTGCTATCAGTTGGAAAGCAACTTTACAGTCTACGGTTGCGCTTTCTACTACTGAAGCAGAGTATATGGCAGCAGCCGAAGCTATAAAGGAGGCTATATGGTTAAGAGGTTTATTTGGTGAGCTCAACTCTAGTCAGCATGTGACTATTGTCCATTGTGATAGCCAAAGTGCTATTCACTTAACAAAAGATCAAATGTTTCATGAAAAGACAAAGCACATTAATGTAAGGTATTATTTTATTCGTGACATAATCTCTCAAGGTAATATTTTGGTAAAGAAAATTGGTACTGCAGATAATCCTGCTGATATGATGACTAAGCCTCTTCTAGTAAGCAAGTTCAAATTATGTTTGGACTTGATTGGAGTTTGTCAAATTTAAGGTCATAGGGGCATATTGAAGAAGGTGGAGTAAATTCAACTAATTATGGAATTAAGAAAATTCAATTCTAGGTGGAGATTTGTTAAATGTGCCTTGAATTTTATCATATTTTACCATCTTATATTGACCAATTTTGTCAATAAAAGTGGCTCAAATTTGTCAACAAAATTGGCACATTTTTTGTCAATAAAATTAGCTCATTTTTTAGTCAATGAAGTTGGCTCAATTTTAGTCAATTAAATTGGCTAACTTTCGGTTGCATTTGCCTATAAATAGGCATTGAACTCTTCATTTGATGTATCACCAAAATTAGAGAGAGTTGAGAGAAATTAAGGGTGATGTGTGTATTTTAGGCTCTTATTTAAGTGTGGCAATTTTGGTCTTCAATATAAATTGTCATTATAATTGTAAGAGAGAAAAATATTGTTGAGTTTTTGGGTTAAGGGTTGTGAGTGTTTATCTCTATTTTTGTAATTGTTTTTAAATTAGTGATTTTATTCTATAATTACACGTGGTGGATAGGCGTCTATATTTTAAATTAGTGATTTTATTCTATATTTTAATCACTAATTGTACGTGGTGGATAGGCGTCTATAATAACTGCTGGTGAGAGCAAGGCAATTGTTAGTAATGGGGACATTTTTTTATTTTAAAGGAAAATGTGGATAGTTGAAAGATCGTGGGTGAAAAACAAATAGTAGTGGGCGAGTTAGGAGACTCGGTACATGCATTGACGGAGATGGATAATAATGTTAGACGTGGGGATGAAAGTGAGTCTGTTTTAAACCCCACAACTTCTATTACAGTTAAATTATGAGTCAAATGTCATCGTGTGGAGGAAAGAGATAATGAGCATAAGTACCATATTGTTAGTACAATTGTCCCAAATGGCCCAATAGCTGAAGGCCCAAAAAGCTTGCACTCGACAAGTCCTATTAAGCAGGCCTGCCCTCCCCCATGAATGCCATCAGCTGGAACTATCGTGGGCTGGACGACCCATGTACAGTTCGAGAGCTCAAGGACTTAGTGTCTCAAAAAAGGCCCAATTTAATTTTTCTTATGGAAATAATGATGACTAGGGGTGTTGTGGATCAGATTAGATCGCATTTGGGTTTTGATGGATGCTTTGTGGTTGATCCTAAAGGGCATGGTGATGGCTTGGCGTTGATGTGAAAAAAGATCAAGGGATTAGCCTTCTTAGCTATTCTCTTTCCCATATCGATGTTAAGGTCTCAGTACCAGGCAAGCAGGACTTGCATTTCACAGGCTTTTATGGAAATCCTAATCGCAGTAAGAGGATGGAATCCTGGGTTTTATTGAGAGAGCTTTATGGTAAATCCCCTCTTCCATGGTGTATATTGGGGGATTTCAACGATTTAATGGCACACTAAGAGAAACAGGGTGGGATGAGTCATCTTGATGGCTTAATTAACGCCTTCTATGAGGTGATAAAGTTTTATGGTTTGGTCGATTTGGGTTTTATTGGGCACCCATTTACATGGGAAAGGGGTCATGGTACCAGCCATTGTGTGGAGGAACGGCTTGACAGAGGTTTAGTGTCCCGATCTTGGATGAATTTGTTTGGTGCAGCAACTATTTATCATCTGGATGTGTTTTGTTCGGATCATATAACACTATTCCTTTATCTTCATAAGCCTTGCTCCAACCACATCAAAAGTGTTTTCGATTTGAAAATGATGTTCAGTAATGTTTATGAATAATATTTCTTTTCAAAAAAAAAATTCAGTAAAAATTATTCTATAATATAATAATTGAAATATAAAATTATAGTACATTTTGAAATTTTATGATGTATATGTATATAAATTCAAATGTTAAAAATTAGAATATAGTTATTTTTTAATTTTATAAATAAAAATTATAGGGTTGATTATTAATAAATTGCAAAGCTTAAAAATATTAAATTTTAAATAGCAAATTAGAATGGCATCTTTATTAATTTTATTTGATTATGCAAAATCGTATGGTTGTTATTATGTATATATATAATTATAAAAAAAATTAACTATTTAAAATTAATGATTATGATTGAATAAATTATTACTATTTAACTTAATCTTTTAATTATAACTTATAAAATTTTAAAATTTTTATCATATTTTAATTTATTTACATTTTAAATTAAAATTATTGTATTTAACCCATTCAATTTTAAATGTAAGAAAATAAAGTGTCAAAATTTTATTAGTATATTTAAGGAGGAAAATTTAATTCATTAATTAAAAAAAACGATATCACATATATCATTTTACTAATAGTAATAAAAAAAAACTAAAATTCTCTCAAAAACAAAAAAAACCGAAAATTGTTAATTTTAAAATTATTGTCACAAAAAAAACTATCTCATAGACCTTATTTGAGAGGATTGAAAGTAGATGAAAAAAACAAAATGTGAAAGAAACGTTTATAAGCTTAAATTATTTTTCAAGATACATTTTGCTTTTAATTATTGTGTCTACTCAATAATATTCATTGAATGGGTCATATACTTTTCACATACCCAAAAAAGAAATAGCAATGATACATGAGCTGTATATGCATTTTAACATTGTATATAAATTGAATTCACATATCCAAAAAGTCAATAATATTGTTATTTGAATCGCAACTGTATAGATACCCTCTTAATGATTAGTGTTTGATTAGAAAAAAATATATAAATACAAATAAATGTTTAAAATTTTTAAATAACTTTTAAATATATTTAAAATTAAATAATATAGAATCTTCTGATATTAATTTACTATTTATTTTACTTAAAAATTTCAATCGAATCATCAAGGCGTAGCCTAATAGATATGTGTAATTTATTTTTAAAAAAATTCAGCTAGTTTTTTGGATTTAAAATTAAAAATACTATAATTTATTTTATAAATCTATTGCAAAATAAAACATGTACTTAACGTCAGTTTGTGTCTCAATGTATATATTTATTAATTATATTTTTTAAGAGTATTTGTGTTTATAAGAGTCTTCAATTTTCTTTTATTACATCAAATTTTTTGAAATTTTTTTAAAACTTTTCCTTTGATTTTTACATTAATTTGTTCACCTTTTTTTTTTGAAAATAATTTGTTCACCTTAATATATCATTTAATTTCACATTATATATATACACATATATGACATATGATATTTTTCCAGTTATAAAAATGTAAATCCTTTTAAAAATATATATTTTTTAAAATTTTATATAAAAATATTTTATAATTTCATTAGATAATATCTTAATTATATCATTATTTATATATATTTATATATCTATTATGAGTATAATTAAATCTGGTTCATTTATTTTATTTTTTTATAAATCTAAACTCTAAAATTCATAAACTCAACGCAAATATTATAATATCTCATAACAATATAAAACATAAATAAATGAAATTTCACAAAATAATAAGCCAATACTAACACTTTTTTCATTTTGAATTGATAAATATATTTTTATTTTTATTTTTTAATTATAACATATTTATTATTTTAATAAATTTATTAATATAATAAATTTATATTATATTCAAATTTAATATTACTTTTTTTTCAACATAATATTTAATATTACTTGTTACATATATTCTATATTAAAATAAAATAAATAAATTTTTTGCGTTATAAAATAGAAAGTGGAGTAATAAAAAAGTCTTTGTAAGACATTAGAAAAAAAAAAAAGAAGAAGCAATTATCGGTTTTAGCGCCAAAACGCCAACCAAAAAATCCGTACCCCACTTTTCAAAAGGGAATCTCCGAGCGCGTCTGAAATTATATATATATATATATAGAAATTAAACTTTGGGGATTTTCTCACCAAATTGATTCACACAACAAAGAAAAAAAAAACGCTCGTTAACTCGTAACGCACGCTCTCTCTCTGTCTGTATGAGTTCGAATTTTTAGGGTTTTCAGTTTTTCTTAACATTTCTTCGTCTACTGCTGCAACAATGGCGACTATCTTCTCTTCAGTCTCACCTTCTCGCACCACATGTGGCGCTCTCCTTCATGAATTGCAGGTTCTCTCACTCTACGCTTGATTTGTTCACTTACTGCACCTTTTATTCTACTGTGAATGTAAAGTGTGCGTGATTTTATGATAGAATTTCATTCTAATAAATATAGAAATCCATATATGGTTGTTTTAATTTTTTTTTCTAAATTCATTGGTCTCTTTCTAACTAATTAAATGTTTGTGTTTTAATTGATGGGTTTAAATTTGATTGTAATTTCCAGTCTGCAACTAAGGATTGTTATTTTTTTTTTGTTGATTTCAATTTTATACTAGTAACTGTAGAATTTCGTATATGTTTGTTTTTATTTTTTTGTAAATTCGTTGGTTTCTATCTAACTAATTCACTGTCGTGCTTAATTGATGGCTTTTAAATTTAACTTTAATTTCCAGGCTGCAACTAAGGATTTTTAGTTTTTTTATTTTTTGTTGATATCAATTTTTTTTCACATGTGAATTGTAATAATTGTTATGATTTTAGTACTAGAGTGTAAATTAGTATAATTGTCTGAGAGTTTAAATTATGTCTTTAACCCAGAAAATTTGGGATGACATTGGGGAGACTGATGGTGAAAGAGATAAAATGCTTTTGGAACTTGAGCAAGAATGCCTTGATATTTACCGTAGAAAAGTTGAAATGACTAGAAAATACAAAGCTGATTTGCTTCAATTGTTGGCTGATGCTGAAGCTGAAATTGCCAAACTTGTTTCTGCACTCGGAGAAACTGTCTCCTCTTCACGGGTTTGTGCTTTCCTATCTGGCTATTACTTGGATTATATATATATATACATATAATTTTTCCATTTTGGTGCTTTGATATAGCAGAGTTAAAAAAAAAAAGATAAAACAATGCAGTTAGGGGGCTTATGTTTTTTCTGTTTTCTATTTTGAGAAGGCTAAGGGTAGTCTAAAGCAGCAAATATCTGCCATAAAACCTGTTCTGGAAGACTTGAGGCTGAAGAAGCAAGGAAGAATGAAAGAATTTTGTGAGACTCAGTTGCAGATTGATAATATTTGTGCAGAAATAGCAAGCACTGGTCATTCTATCAATTCCATTGACCCACAAGTTAATGAGCAAGATTTGACTTTGATAAGATTGGGGGAGCTTAAGTCACACCTGAAGGAACTTCAAAATGAGAAGGTTTTTCTTTTTTTTTTTTATTATTATTATTGTTCTCTGAATTTGCATTCACAAGAGAGTTTTCATTTCATTTCTATTTGATGCTTTCTGTTTTTAATTTTTCAGAGTTTGCGGATACAGAAGGTTACGGACAACATTAGTATAATCCACGATCTATCAATTGTAATGTCAATTGATTTCTTTAAAATTGTTAATGATGCTCATCCGAGCTTGCCTGATCCTGCAACTGGTCAATCCAAGAGCATTAGCAATGACACAATTGCTAGATTAACAGCTGCAATACATTCACTAAAACTGGAGAAACAAGAAAGGCTGCAAAAGGTGATGATAGAAATAAATTCAAATTCAAATTTTGCTTGCAAATGCCAAGTCAATTGGTCATCATCATTTATTTTCAATGCTTTTAGCTTGGTTAATGATAAAGGTGCTATGCAAATAATTGTAGTAAATCTAAGTCTGGTAATAATACAATTCATAATAGAATAATATACTTGTGGTGGTTACAAGACCTAGTGAGCTCCTGGGTTGGCAGAAGTTTGTGTTGATGTCCATCTTCTTTTTGGTGTTGCCCCCCTTTTTTTTCACCTTTTATGATTTTTTGTCTTGCTTCAGCTTCAACATCTTGGAAACATGCTGAAAGACCTGTGGGACCTCATGGATACACCTATTGAGGAGCAAAAGAAATGGGAGCATGTTACGGTCTTAATTTCTTCCTCAGTTGATGAGGTGTCAAGACAAGGGTGCCTTGCTCTTGAAGTTATCGAGCAGGTACTGCATCTTTTACCCCCTTTTGTGGACTTGCATATGGTCAATAATTCTTCTGTTTGATCTATTGCAACTGTTTCTATCCGTTCTTTAATTATATACTATTGTTAGACCGAGGTTGAAGTTGAGAGATTGAATGTTCTTAAAGCCAGTAAGTTGAAGGAATTGATTTTTAAGAGGCAAAATGAGCTGGAAGAAATCTATAAAGGAGTTCATATCGATGTTGATAGTGATGCGGCAAGGCAAATCCTCAATGGCCTCATAGAATCTGGTTTCCTTCAAAACTTACTTCTTCTCTTTCACTATTTACATGAGTGTCATTAATTGGCTTTACTTATCAGCTGTTGGTATTAGAGCTTCTACTGATCTATTCGAATGTGATCATGATCTTTTTCCTTATTTATTCCACTGTTCTTTAAATATATTCTGAAGAAATGCGAGTAGTTTATTTGCTTGATATTCCATTTTGAGAACATTGGACTATTAGTTGGGTTTCTTTGCTTTCCTGGATCTTCTAGTACTATTTTCTTTGCGGTTCTTACTTTTCACTATGTTTTTTTCTTTCATTGAAATGTTTCTTTTTAATTTTATTTGCATCTATCCATGCCATTGCTTTTTCACTGCTTAATTTAATCTAAAAATAATCAGCATAATGGTTGGATTTGTGATGAAAAGGAGCTTATTAGTGATGTTGGCTTATCCTAGACATGAATGCCTCTTTCCTGTTACATTGATCATGTGATTATTTGCATTGTTTCTATGACATATTATTTTTATTGATTTTTTGGGATATGGTCTTCATTTTCACAGACAATGTTGACCTATCTGATTTGCTTTTAAGCATGGATGACCAAATCAAAAAAGCCAAAGAACAAGCTCTAAGCCGGAAGGATATTTTGGACAAAGTAGAGAAATGGAAATGTGCATCTGAAGAAGAAAAGTGGCTTGATGAATATGAAAAGGTCAATACCATTGAATTTCAAATTAATTATGATTGTTTAGATATTGATTGACCATTAAGCTCAAGCATGGGATAAGATTTTTTTTTTTGCACCCCAACATTCTTGCACACATGCCAGTGTTACAAATGGCATGTGGTAGGTTTCATTTGTTTTTTTTTAGTTTCAAGGTCAAATTTATTGTCATAATCTATATTAAACTAGTATGAAGTTATCTTATTGTCAATTAGACAGCTACTTCTTATGTGGATGTTTTATTGTTTTACAAATCTAGGAATAGGATATGCACCATCTCTTTCCAAATTGACCTTCCTTTAGGTATTCAACATTGTGATTATTTCATGTGGTCATATGATTTACCGCGTGCAATTGGACATACCTACTTTTGCAAATAGAAAGCAGCTTTGATTGTTTTATTTCTCAACATTTGAGTAACAAAATAATAATCATTCATATTTCAGTAGTATTTGTAACTGTGCTGTTGGGTGCCCATCTAAAAAATTGAGAACCCTAGCTTTTGCTGCTAGTTTAAGATCTCAGAACCATTTTTCTGGGTTCCTTCTCTTGTTATGCCAGGATGAAAATCGATATAATGCAGGAAGAGGAGCACACAAAAATCTGAAGCGTGCAGAAAAAGCACGGATTCTAGTCAGCAAAATAACATGTGAGCTTGCGATCATCATCTATTTGTATAATATGTATCCCCTGATTTATATTCTAACAAACTTGATAGAGTCCCTACTGGGTTACTGCCAGAATAGGGTGGTGACATGGCATTGAGCTATTTAGTGACACTACCTATATTTGAATTGCATTGAAAATCTGACAAAGTTGGAAATTGCATAAATTGGAAGTGGGTGGCCAGAAAATATGGTACAAAATGAATAATTATGGTTGCTCCTCGCCCTATAGCTTTTCTGCTTATTCCCTTCCTATCCTGATTCCTAATGGGTGCAGGGAGAGGAATTGCAAAACCTGTCTCACCCCATCGCCGTTTCTGGATTGCTATGGTTTTAAAGCATGTAAATTTGAAAGCTTCAAAAAGGCTTCATTTCCACAGCAAGTCTCTGTGAAAGCCCACTTTTGTTTCTGTTGATTAGGAAACCATGTTAACAGTTGGGAAGCTTACATTTTCTGTTCTGTAAATTTTCTTTTCCTATTGTTCATGTTATATTATAATTTTTGTCATTTGTTATGTGGTTGACCAGATGCAAGTGCTGCATCTTGAATTTTTATAATTTCTGCTCTGTCAAGAAGACTCTCATATTTTTCTGCTTGTAAATTTTGTTATCATTTGGCACCTGATTTGATTAGATAGGGAGATGAATTCTTTTTTTTTTTTTTTTCGGTTTATTTGAGAATCAAGCTGGCTCCTAACAACTTTTAAACATGTTTAGCTATCGTTGAAAATTTGACTGCAAAAGTGAAAGCATGGGAACTGGAGAAAGAAATCCCCTTCTTATATGACAAGGTGATTCAGGAGTTTTCATTGTTGTTTGTTTTAAATAATTTTAGCTATTTGCAGCCCCTAAATAGTTTCCAACATTCAGGTTCCCCTCTTAAAGACTTTGGATGAATATACAGTGCTGAGGCAAGAGAGAGAAGAAGAGAAGCGTCGATCTCGAGTATGGTTATATCATGTTGGGATCAATTGATATAAATGTACATTTTCTCATGCATTTTAAAAAAACTGTTACAGGAGCAGAAACGTCTGCAGGAACAATTTGCGGCCGAGCATGAGGCACTTTATGGTTCAAGACCAACAGCAAAGAAGCCATTAGGCCAGAGTACTGTTGCCAACACCATGGTTGGAACACCAAATAGCCGTCGTGTGGCAACTCCTGGCCGTTATGCCTTCTCTTCTGGGAAGGAACAGAGAGAAAGCAGGTTTCATAATGTAACACCTGTAAACTATGTTGCTCTTCCAAAGGATGATTCAGCCTCTCGAGGTACCTAGCCTCTGCTCACTTGCTTATGTCCTTGTGTAATTGATGCAATTTCTTCTCCTGTTTGAATTTTCTTTATAGCAAATTACTTCATCTATATGAAACATGGACTATAGCCCAAAAGAACTTTTTAGCTCAAGTTTTATGCCAGCTACAAGCCCAGTTGGCTTACTGAACTATTTCTTGTGGCCTGACCAACTCCTGACCCTGAATAGTATTAGCGACAAGGCCAGAAGATTTTGTATAGTTTTACATTGTCTGAAAATCCATTGTTACAGTACTCTTAATCCATTAATTTATCTTTATGTTATAGGTCTAGTTATCTGATATAAGAATTTCATAAACAAACTCGATTCCGTGAATTACAATAGTATTATTTCTTTTTATTCATTTTTTGTATCAGATTGTCTATGATCATAGAGTTTGAGTTCTGAGTTTATTTTTGTCAAAAGATTGTTTGGCAAGGGCGGTTGATTCTGAGTCTGCTCTTCTAGAGTGGATCAACAATTTTCCGCCTTTTATTTCTGATGTATTAGTTCCACGATTTGCAATAAAATCTTAAGTTTCAAAACACCAATGTCTGGATGTATTTTGTATATATATACTTAGTGGTATATATAATAAGACCTTGCCCTAGTGAAGTGACCAATAGCTGTGGCTAAAACGATTTGGAGAAGGGACTAAAAATGAGAGGAGTAGGTGTTGCAATTAAGTTCTAAAGCAATAAGATAAAACAAGTCATTATCACCATAAAATTTTGAGTTTTGATTATGAGATTAAAATTTTATGGAGAGAATTTATTTGGGTTAGTGTGCTTGGTCAGATTCATTAATCTAATCCACCGTTTGCCACTTAATTATATCCCCTTAAAGGATTTTAGAATTGTTAACTAAGTGTTAAAAGCATATTTTCTTTACACTTTCACAAGTTCCATTCTTCCATTGTATGTAGGTGACATTCATATATGTGTGTGTTGTGTGTGTGTGTGTGTGTAAATATATCCAAGTTGAAATCCTAATCTTTTTATTTTTTATTATAATAGAGAAGGGGAATTGATTAAGAGTTTATATTCATGAATGTGCATTTTTCACTGGATTATGTTTTGGCGTGCGAAACTGAAACTATGATCTCTAGTAAGTGATAGATGGGCATAATATTAATTGATATATATTTGGATAAGAATTGGCATGATACTTGTTCTTTTAAAAAAAAAAAATAATAATTGCTAGGGCTATGAATATTATAGGGTTCCCTTTTAGATAAGCTTTCTAATTGTTTGTAGAGATAATTAAGTTAAAATAATATTGGAAAGAGATTCACTTTTCTTTAGATCTTATTAAATTTAGAGAAGTCAGATTCCACAATTGAGTTAAAAATTATATTTACATATTATTATGAAATGATGAAGGAAGAAAACAAAGTTAATGAGATGCAAAACAAAGTTAATGAGATGCCACCTAACAAAGAAACATTTATATAATTAAATACAGAAATTCATTCATGAATAATATTAGGCATTAAAAAAAGATTAATATACATACATTTGTGCCACAGTGAAAAGAAACACAAAATAGTTGTACAGAATGATGATGATGATGATGATTTGATGAGTGTACCCACAAAAGAATCGAAAACAATAATTTATTGAGAATGCTCTTAAAGTAGATTTTGCAAAGTCTATTGTCTCCATTGATTGCTCCTGTAACAATTTTATGTGGAGAATCGTTGTCACATTCTGTTTATAATGTATAATAAATATAAGTGATTTATGGTGCAAAATTTATTGTACAGTTTCAAGTGGAGGAAATATGCTGCTTACATTATCCTAATTGACATTGGATTATATATATATATATATATGTTTGATGATAATGACTGCCACTATATTTCAATTTCATGGGTGTTTGTGTTTCCTACTTGGCCCTCACGAAAGATATTTCTGATTCTTTCGTTGTTATGATTTGGCCTTTTCTTATTCCATTATGTAAAAATTAATATTTAAAATTATTGAAATCATTAAATTATTTTTAAATAAAATGTGAGAAAATTACACTATATGTTAATTTTTTTAAATTTTTTTTCAAAAATATTTCACTATTTTTATATTATTTTAAGATCAAATATAAATATCAAATATAAATATGGTGTGCTGAATTTATATTGTTTAGTCATTTTACTTATTAAAATTTTAATTTAATTATATAATTTTTTAAATTTATATTTTTTAAATTTATAAATATAAACTTGCACAGTCATATCACATCAAATTATTAATATATTTATTTAGTATAAAATATATAAATATAAAGGATAAAATAATTAATATTTATTAATATAAGTGTATATTACTATTAATAATGAATAGATAAGTGCAAAAATAAAATGGTTAAAATAAAAATTTAAATGACAAAGTAATTAGATGCTGTTGTTTCAAAAATTACATATATCTTTGGCATTATTTTTAATATATTAAATGTGCTCATTTTCAGAAAAGGGCATTTTTAACCTGCAAATTTACTCTTATTCCTATATGGTTCGTATGATCATTTAGAACATTCTATTATTCTTCCTACTTTGGCTACGTGCTTATTTTTTTTTTCTTTTCCTTATTCTTATTGTTATTTTGGAAAATCATAGATAGATGCTTAATATAATCTTTTTTTAAAATATTTTTTTATGTATGAAAAGAAATTAAGCTAATCATACCCCAATTGAAATAAGCTTAATGGCATATTTACATTGAGAATTTCTTTCTATCACGTGATTAAAGTCATTCTAATTAACGTTTTCAAATGGAAAAAAAGAATCTTAGGTATATTAAAAACATTCTTAGTGCAACACTAAGTAATTCAACTTCTAGATTAAGTTATATAAATAAATAATTATATATATACGTATATTTTTCTTTATTTTGACAAAATGGCTGAAGAATAAAGCAGAAATTAGTAATAAATTACAAATTAAAGGTATTATTTCTTTATGTGAGTTTTTCCCTTTAATACTCTCGCATAGTATGAACTTTATAATTTGTTGCATATTGAAGTGTAATCTAACAATAATTGTATATTTTCTCGAAACATAAATTCATAATCAATTATATTATTCTTGTACAAATTACGATATCATACCCTACTCAAATCTCAATATCAATTCTTTGTAACTGGTTTTTTCATATTAATTTTTTTTAAAGAAAAAAGATGTTGGGATTTAAATTCTTAATTTTTTACATTATAAATAAAATATTTAAGACTATTATCTCACAATCTTAATTTCATACTTAATTTTTATATATATCGGAAATGTTTAAAGAGAACAAAAATTATTAAATTTAGTTTTAATCATCCCGACTTCTATATAACAATATAAATATTTAATAATTATGATGAGAACTAAATAGAGATTTTTTTTTTAGAAAGTGACGTATTATTCATTTAAATCTTGTTGAATGACACATCAACAATAAGAACAGGAGTAATTTAATAATAAACCAAATAATCGTACGAGAGTATGGACACTCTGTTTGGCAGAACTTCGATAAAATCCAAAAGAACATTGCTCAACTCTTTCAATCAATATCTCCACATATTCACCAAGAATAGAGATTAGATATGAATATTTATATATGATGTAAGCTATCACTAAGACAAATCATGTATAATTGCTTAATGTGGGAGTGCAATGAGGCAAAAACAATATGATTTGGGTCACATGACAAGTAGTATTACAGCTAGTTGATGTGTATCTAGCTAAAGATTACCTTTCTCAACAACTCTCTATTCTAACTTCTAATAAAGAATAAGAATCAATGTATATATAGATATATATAGTGATTTATTTGTCATCATCAACCATCCCAAATTCTAAGAAATTGGAAAAAAGAAAGAAAGAAAGGGAAATTAGATACTTTAATGGGTGTCCCAATTGTATCTCACTATAGTATCAAGGCATAGGTTGCTTTTTGGAATTTTTTTTGAGAAGCATCAGATGCAAAAATTAATATTTACAAGATGCAATTAAGATTCTTTCAATATTTCTATTAATTAATTATTTTAATTTGCCCAGCATATAAATTAAAAAACTCACTATCTTATAGATTATAAATTTATAAGAAAATCAACGAGTCAGTGTGTTCATTTTATTAATATGATTAGTGAATTAGTGTGTGCATTTTTATAATAAGAATGGTTAATTTACTATTTGATTATATGGAATGGAGTATTGATATCTCTCCGACCATATTGTTATAAAAAAAATCATCATTAAATTAAATATTTTTAATTCTTTTTTAACTACTTTATCTCTATTGAATTAAAATCTATTTGTAATTTTATTACATTTTATTACTCATTCCATCACACCTTTTTTTATTTGTCTTAAATTATAATTTATTTATTATTTTTTCATTCTCATGAAGTAAAAAATGTGTCTATTAATTTAAAATTAAAAGAGTATTTTTAGCAAAGATATAAGAAATCTATTGTTTCTCTTCACTTAATTAGCATAATTATCATTTATCATTGCCAAAAAGGTACAAAAATTAAATAGAAAAACATAACAAAGCCCCATATATTTATATCACTTCTTTCTTTTTTCAAAAAAAAAAGATAATAACAAAATGGGGAATCAAAAGTTTAAAAAAAAACAAAAAAAAAAAACAAAAGGGTTTTTCATATTTTTCTCTCTATGAGGTCATCAAGCTTTGGGCTCTTCTTGGCTTGCTTTAATTGGAAATTCTTGCATGGGAACAATAGTCTTACTGGTAATTGTCATTGCAGAGAGCTTATTGTTGTTATTATTATTGGCTTCAGCTTTTTGCAATTCAATTTCATTAGCTTCAATATCTTCAATATTTATTACCATTGATGAATTTCCAGTAACTCCCTTTACCGGATCAGGTATTTCTTGATCATCTGCCATTTCCATTTTCTCCTTGTGTTTTCCCCAAAGAACTGAGTAAAGTCCTATCACTATCAAAATTGCACCAATCACCCTGCAAATTATCCACAAACATTCAGTTAATTAATACATTACTATTTAAAAATCGATTCTGAATTTATTATATATGAAAATATGCACTTATAGCGAGATTATGACTCAGTGTGCATATATGCTTTATTCTTTTATTCACAATATATATATGTAACTAAAAAATTATTAATTTCCAACATTTGATGAACTAATATTCATGTTGATATTGAAAAACAAAATTCATAGAATCTGTACCTGTGAGATTCTATTGAGACTTAAGAGAAAAAAGAAGTGGTAATGATATTCTGTCCTATATAAAGATGCTATAAGAATATATATATATATATATATATATATATATATATATGGTAATGTGGAATCTGGATTCGTGTTTGGTAGACCCATTAAGAAAATAAATTGCTTCTTTTCAAATTTAATTGATTCATACTCAGAACTCGAACTTAGACATATCTGGTTAAGGGTTATACATATATAATGAAAGAGAATAAAGAAATTAAAAGAATTACCCTCCAAGAAAGATCTTTTCTGCCAAGATAAAGGAACCCATGATTGCTACAATGATCATCATCAAAGGGCTGAAAGCAGTAGCAAAAACTGGACCCTTTTTCTTTATAACCAATCCTTGAACATAGTATGAAATGCTTGATGTAACAATCCCCTGTTAATTATCAGAAAAAATATATATATATACCAAATTTAGTCATTTTTATGTATATATATATATATATATATAATTTTTATAAAACTCCAGTAAAAGAAACTTACAGCATAGGCAGCAGCAAGCAGGTTCATGTCCCAGCCAATTCTCCATGCATTGGCTTTGTGTTCCATTGCAAAAGTTACAGCAATTGCTTGCAGAGTTCCAATGAAGCAGACAAGTGATGTTAAAGAAAGCTGATGGTTCTTGTATGTCTTCAATGCTTTCGTCTACAACAACATGCAAAAATTAATTATTTTTCTGAAAAAATAACAAAATTAAGATAATTTCGTAATAAAATCATAACAATTTTATTCCAACACATTCCATAATAATAACCGGACACATCTCATAATAAAACTATGGCAATTTTGTTGCAATTACTTACTTGTAAAACAAACAGAGAGGCCCATGCAAGGGTGGCAATGATGAGAAGAATAGAACCCTTAAGCCAATCTTTATCAGTAGTTCCTGTGGTATCAGTAACATAGGATTTTCGAGGGTGAACATGTTTAGACCAGACCATTTCTACTATTGGTCCTTTGTACAATGTCATTAACATTGCTCCTGCCACTGTCACCACTGTTCCTACTATTTTCGCTTGGCATCTCACCTTCTTCATATCTAATTTCTCCATCCTGTAAATACGTACGTTGTACTACCCAGTTATTCAATTTTGATTTTACTGATACTGAAATTTGTAATTAAAACCCAATAATTTAATTAAGTTTTTTTATTTATTAATGGTTAATTAATATTTATTAATTATAATTACCTGAATATGACTGCCATAACAAATGTCATAGCAGGAAGCATGTTGCTCATTGCACAAGAGAAAGTTGGAGAAGTGAATTTCAGACCAGCATAGTAGAAGTTCTGGTCTATCACAGGTCTGTATATTATCAAATAATAAAACAGTTAAATTAGTTAATTAACTTGGTCAATTTCAGTTAATTTAAAATTGGACTTTTCTAACATATGCTGTAAGAGCACACAATAAACAGCAATAAATGTTCTGCTCTTTATTGAGATACGTTTCATTTTCATTAAAATTTATTATAATCACTTCATAATATATTATATGTAGTTTTCTTATAAAAAAGTGATCGCTGCAAATTTTAATAAAAATGAAACATATTATTACTACTAAACATGTATTGTAATGACACAAGTTAGAAAAATCCTTTAACATTAATTATTATAGGAATATAATTAATTACCCAAGAAGAGCAAGAACAAATAGTTGCAAGAAAATTGAGAAAGTAATCCTCGGTTGTGCTTTCCTAGAATGTTGGAACAAGAAAAATATGTTACGATATATAAAATAAATAAATAAAGTTAATTGAGATAAAAACGACATGTAGTTTTGAGATTAACACCTTTCAAAAATGAAAGCAAAAGGAGCAATAATAGCAGTGGCAAAGGCGTGGCGATAAACGACAAGAACGTAGTGACTCATCCCACGATTCAGAGAAACTTTAGTTATAATATTCATTCCCGCGTACCCAAATTGTAATGAAATCATAGCAAAATAAGGTTTTGAAGTTTCAAGAAACTTTAAGTAACTTCCTAACTGATAGTTCTTCATTTTCTTTTATTTTCTAGGAAACCAAACAGAAATATGAAGAAGAAGAAGAAGAAGAAGAAGAAGGGGTTTGTTAGTTTCTTCCTAATGAAAAATTTGAGAATGTCTCTTCTATTTATAATGCTCTAATAAGAGCAGAAATATTATTAATATTACATCATATGCATGATGAAGTGAGAATATTTAAAAATAGTAGAATTTTTAAGAGAAATAAAATAATAATAATAAAAGGGAATTTTAATTATCCATTTAATATTATTTTTTTTAAAAAATGAAAATTATATAATTATATGGGGTACACGTAGTATATATATATATATATATATATATATATATAGCCACAAGTAGAATCTGAGTCACCTCTCACATATATGGGGCAGTGATGCAAGCTTATGGTGACAATTTAATTATATATTTTTATAAATTATTCTAATTTTTCTTTTTTCTTTCTTTTATTAATTTTTATATACATTGTTTATAAATTACCCAGTAAAAATAATATAAAATATGAATAATTTTGTATTTTACCCAGTAAAAATAATATAAAATATGAATAATTTTGTATTTTTTAAAAAAAATATAATCTAATTAATTTATAAAAATAAATTCTCTAATTTTAACAGTTGATGCTATATATATTAAAAAAATTATCCAATTAATATAAAAATATATTTTCTTAACAGCAGATTTTTATAATTAACTCTTTTAAATTTATATAAAAAATTAATATATATATATATATAAATAGAATGAAAATAATAATTATGGAAAAAGATAATAATAAGAGAAGAAAAACTTGGTGTGTTGGCCACATTCACACCCATGCATAATTAATATTTAATATTAATTTCAGTGACGTAGTCATAGGCTTTTTATTCGAATTAAATCCACGCCGTTGAGTCAATTGAAATTCTTTGTACACCATAAAATGATTCATTTCTCTCAATATATATATATATATATTGATAACAAGAAAGTATTAAGTAAATAATAAGATTTATTTATATATATATATATATATTTACTCTTAATCCATCAACCCAAGATTCTTTCTTTTATTCACTTCACATTCAAATATATATATATATATATTAATCGGTACATCAAAATAAATTAATTTACTGCTTAAAAAAATCTGATTTGTATGTCAAGACATAACTTATCTAGCAGTAAATGCATATATTTTAGATAAATTTATGTTTGATTTCCTTTTTCAATATTATAATACTAAAAATATATATGTTTGAATAATAAATTTAAATTAATTAGCAAATTATAAGTATTAATTAATTTTAAAAAAAGCAAACTACAAGAAGAATTATCTGCCTAATATTGCTGGGAAGGAATCCACTTTTGTAAAAAACCATATATTCCCATGAATCTTGCATATATTTATATAATCAAAGAAAAGATCCCTAACTATATATATATTTTTAAAAATATATATATTTGAGTTGAGTTAGGTCTCATATTTCCTTATAATTAATTGATTTTTTTTAAAAAAATAAATGAATTAAGCATAATTTAATTAATTTAATTTAATATTGCATATATTCTGTCGGCTGCTGGAAGCCCTTCTTTAATTGTTATTGATTTCTAATCACAACGTGATGATGTCGAAATAATTCCATGGAAAAAGGAAAGCAAGAGCTTTAATTTATTACTCTATATATTCATATTCTTTTTTTTCTCATTTTTTATTTATGCTATTACGACATTAATTTTCAAAAATAAAATATAACTTAATAATAGGTACATATTTTTATTTATGTTTTAGATATAAATTAAAATGAATTTTATTGAACCAAAAAATTACAACATTTTGGCAATTTAATTTTTATGAATCTAAAATTAAATTTGAGAATGAGTTTTTGTCAAAGTCAATTTTAAATGTATAAAAATAGATGAAAAATGATTAATATTCATTAATGGGCATAAAAAAGGTTTTTCCCCATTAAAAATTGTTATTTCAAATAGAATTCTCAAACTGAATGAACATTAAAAATTATAATTTTAAAAATGAATAACAAAAAAATCCCACTGAACATATTAATATAGATTTGCCAAACCAAGATCATCAAATGAAAAACCAAATACATCTGGCTAGCAATTTAGTGTAGGAAATTCACGAGTGGAGTATATGTGAAATTTAACCTATTCGAATTCAAAGTCACTTAAATTTAAATAATTTGTATTCATTTTAAATTCAATTATAGTTATAATTTTATTATATAAACTCCTCTCAAATTTATTTAATATTACATATATCCATTTAAATATAAAAATTTAAAAATATAATAAAATTCAAATTATAAAATTATAATTTTCTCAATTAAATAATTACAAATAAAAATTTAATACTAACACAATTTTATTAATAAAATAATCCTATAACACATAATTTTTAAAAATAAAATACACTAAATATATATATAATTAAAAATAAGTAATATATATAACCGGATTCCGATAGCGAGTATCCAAAAATATATATCCAAGCTCGACTCGAATCCGTCGTTGATAATCAAATTAATATTTATATCCATCCAAATTCACTTATATACTATTCATATTCTATATAAATATATCAAAACAAATAAAATATCTAAAAATATTTCATCTGTTGTCATCTCTAATTTAGTATATCAAACAAAAAATGTTTAATATGTAAAATTTTATATAAGAATCAATTTTATACACACCAAAACATAATTTAATGATACATGCATATTCTCTAAATAATAAATTCAAAATTAATTTCTTCATTTCGATATATTACAAGACTAAAAAAATATAAGAATGTTTTTAAGCCTTTTTTTTTGTCAACTTAGATGGTATATTATCTTAATCATAGGAAATATTGATGATCATAGAAATAAATTTGTGGCTAACAAAAAAACACAAAGTATATGATGACGAAAACAAGTAGATGTGTGTGTTGCTATTGAAAAGCATGAAAGTGGAGCACCAAAACCCCAAAATGGGCGTCTAATCATCCCCAATCATATCTCTTTCACTTCCTTATTCACTCATTTTCCCACAAATTGAGAAAGAAAACAAATTTATGGACTTGTCTATTTCATTTTCACATTGACACAACGAGTTGAATGCGAGAAATACTAGAGATAATTTTATGAGCTTCATTATTCTTACATCCCCCTGCAAGACAAATTATAGGGATAAATATTTTTTTTTCTAAGAGATTATATACAATTCAGATATAGGGTTTTAACATCCACATAGGTAGGAGTGTATGTATTTAATAAACATATTAATAAGCATATTTCAATAAAACTGTTAAGATTTTATCGTGAGATTTGTTCAGTCATTATTCTTTCTATGTGTATATTTTTTTCTTAAATAAAAATTTAATATTGGATTGTATTATTGTGTATCATCTTTCATGCCTTTTGGATTGAGGAAATGACATTGTATAGCTCAATTTTTAACTCTTTTTAAAAATATATATATCAAATGTTTATCTTTGAAAAGTGGGTATACATTTAGTATATTAAATATATAACAAAAATATATATCTAAAAATGATATTTTAAAATTAAAAATTGAAATAGCATTTTTAAAATAGAAAAAGAAAAGTTGATATTTTTGAAGATATTTTTAATTTTTAGGATATCTTTAAAGAAATGTCTTTTGTATTGAATTGGGATAGTTGTAGGGGCAGAATCAGGTGGGGTCGGATGAGGCTGACGACCTCCCCCAGCCGGCCATCGACGTGCATTTTTATGGTAAATTTCTACCGGCATGAGCAATAGAGGTGGAGGCTCAGCCCTCCCAGCTACCTCTCCTCTCCCCCATCTCCTCCTTACATGTATTGAAGAGAAATTTTACTTCTCTCACCTTGAGAGGTTGGTTTCATCACTGGATCGATGAGTCTGGTCTAAGTATATGGGAGAGTTTGAACTGAAACTTATCCTCCCATATTGATAAAAGAAAATATATATTTAACAAATTCATTGGTTAACATGTTAAGATGAAATAATATCAAATAATATCAATATAGGATATGTTTGATAATAATATAATATTAACATATACAAATAATATAAAATAAATTCATTAAATCTCTTATATAAATGATGTATAATAGATCTTATAAGAATCTCTTGATCATATATCAAATTATTTATTTTTTTTACCAATTGGGGTGTACTATTGAGAAATATTGAAATAAATTGTTGAGATCACCATAATAATTATGGGGTTGGTTTGTGAGAGATGACAAGAAGAAAGTGCAATTGTGCAAATGGATGCTGGGAGAAGTGTATTTGTGTTGGAACTTCAGAGGCAGAAGAAAACCAAGTTGTATTCTTGTTCTTTCACAGTCTTTCTTTCATTATTCTCTTTTTTTATATATAATTATTGATATTATTATTTTAACTTGATTAATTAATTAATTTTTCATTTAATTTCTACTTAATTTATTGTTCCAGAAGCTCCTTAATTCGATAGATCAAAGCTCCATAAATTTAATTGAAAAAGAAAAGAATAATTAAGCTTTTTCTCATTAATGCCAAACATCAACATTTGTAGTTTTCTAATTTATATACATTCAAAAGCTTTGCATGAAGTTGATACATTTCTTATAATAATAATAATAATAATAATAATAATAATAATAATAATAATAATAATAATAATAATAATAATAATAATAATAATATAAATATAATTAAAATTAATTTTGCTTTAGCCAATGTTAGTTCTTTCTTTCTTTCCACTAATGATTAATTATATATTAATTAAGTACTAATGTTGTTTATACCAATCTTAATTATATGGGTAAATTATTATCTTTTCCAACTCAACAAACCCAATTCAAGCAAATAATTAACCTAATATATACACAAAAAGCTTTGTTTGTTTCCATAGATCCAAAATTAATTAAAGGTCCTTTTATTTCGCACCTAATAAAAATTTTTACTATTTAATTATTAATAATTGTTAGAGGAAGAATAATTTGTATACAAATTAGCCTTTTTCCAAAAACAATTTTTTTTTACTAAAGTCTTCAATTATTGAATTCTTAAGTCATCACTTAGTCTTAAAAGTTTATTTAGTCAAAGATTCAATTTTTTCTCTACTTCAACACACATATGAATAATGAATCTTCATATGAATTAAATTAATCTATATATATAGTACATTCACTGTTCTTTGCTTTGCAGCTTTTTTTTCAAAAAAAATTGGTATATTATATAAATAATAATATTGTCAATATTATTAATTTTTCTCTAATTAATAATTCATGATCGAGTACTAAACTACTAACGATGGAAAAGAAAAGAAAAGAAAACGCATGGAAATAGAAAATGAATTTTGCTATTTGAGAGTTTCCAAATCGTACGTGCAATTGTTAATTTTATATTACTATATAATTTAATATTACTCGTAAAAGTGCTTTTGATTTCTTAATTTAGACGATTACTATAAATAATTAATAATAGTTATGATCAAAAGGAACCAGTTAATTACTTAATTAATCAAAAACATTATTCGTATTAATCAATTCCAATTTCCAAGTTCCCACTTAATTACAAATTGAATTTTTATTCATTATAGATTGAATATCAAACATTAAAGTAAAAGCAACTAATTTTTTTGAATTCAAAACAAATTTTCATTAATAAAATAAAAAATACATTTATAATATATGAATAAAATTATATAATTTTAAAATATATAAAATATAAATAATTAATGAAGTTATATTATCTTTTGAAACTTTTCTATACAAATAGTGAATATTGATAATATAAGCTATTTGTAATTTGACTTTCAACAAGATATTTATCATTAGTTATTTGTAGAAAAATGTTAAATTATTTTTTATACTGATATATCTTTATTTAAAAATGATAAACAATATATATTAAAGAAAAAATAAAGTTTTATTTTAAAATATATAAATATGTTATCATCAACTAAGTAATTTGTCATAGTGAGAAATATATTTTTGCGAATCACATTAAGATAATTATTAATTAAAATTTTAATTGGTGGGGAGAGATTATTACCTAAATATATCATTAATCCAAGGTTTCGTATGCCAAATTAAGAACTTATTCTATTCCATTAATTAAGTTTAATTGGATATTAATCCACTAATTAAACTAATGAGTATGCCCTCATCCAAACCTCTCATTAACCAATAGTTGATTAATTATATGGATTATGCATAAGTGAAAATTACAAGCACTTCACAATTTTATTTTTTAAAAATTTTTATTACTAAAAATGTCACTCTCATTCTGTTTTTAACAATACATGCATATTATTTATTTATTTATTTATAATTGCATGCTAATGTGATTATAACTTATTATATATATATATATATTAATTAGGATCTGGATGCTATTGATATCTGTTAAATAATATATAATAACTATTTTAATTTTTATTGAATGCAGTTTATTTCATTAAATTTGTTATAATCACTTTTTTTTAAATGATTATAAGAAAACTGCATACATTACAAAATTATTACAAAAAAATTCTAATAAAAAAGAAACCTATTTCAATAAAAAAAATAAAGTATTTTTTGTTGTTTAAAGGGTGCTAATATGACACCTCTTAATAAATTCCTATTATTATTATTATTATTATTATTATTATTATTATTATTATTATTATTATTATTATTATTATTATTATTATGTAGAATTTGATGCTTAAGTTCTACAATAATTTTCTATGAAAGAAGAAAAATTAAACATGATTATATTTCACATCAAAGCCAATGCAAATGCAGAGAAATTAAATATTTATATTGTAATCTAAGTGGATTAGGCATTAATTATAATACCCCTAATTTTTAAATATTAAATAAAATAAATTTAATTTGGATACATTAAATAAATAATTTAAATGAAATGAAAAGATTTTAAGTGAAATATATATTTAAAATATATTTAAAATAAATATAATATATACATATACCAAACATATACGATACATATAAAAAAATAATTAATATATATATAGATAAAGATGGAAAGATAAGATATTTTCTTCTTCTTCTTTTGCTCCTTTTGCTGTGAGTTAGAGAGAGAGTAAGGGAGAGTTTGATCTTCTTCCATACGCTAATTTTATAAGGAATTTCGAGGATTCAAATGAAGATTTTGAGAATTATTCATCAATTGATAAGTTCATTTATCATTTTGCAAGTTTCTTTGAAATTCTATGGAAGAACATGATATTTAAATTTTGAAAATTTTGTATTAGTATATTTTGATGGCTTATTTGAATATGTATGAAGATGTTGTAAGTAGCTAATGATGATTTTTAAGGTTGGATTGAAAGAGAAGATATTTCTTTTCTTTCTTCTTCTTTGAATGTGTTATGAGAGAAAGTGATGATTGATTAAATAAGATGATAGTTATGATATGTTTTAGTTATATAAATGTTAAATTTATGGGAGAATTACCGATATAAACTAAGATGATGATTTAGGGTGTTGTATTGTTGAGTTTGGAATGATTGTGTTCATTTGATTGAGAGTTTGAAATGCAAATTTTGCTTGACACGGCCATATCGTTGGGCGTGTCAACTGTGCTGAGTTCCACGTTGATGACACGACCATGTCCTTGAGCATGTCGTAGCTTCTGTAAGGCAAAATAATTGATACGGCCATGAACACGCCCGTGTTGTTGGGCATATTAAACATTCTGTGAGGCAGAATGAATGACACGGGCAGTAACACACCCATGTCATTGGACTTGTCAGTAACACGCCCGTGTTATTGGGCGTGTCACTTAAGAATAACTCTTTTCTTTGTTTTTCATTTATAATTTTTATTTAAATGATTTGATGTTGAAAATGTCTTAGAATGTGATATTAAATGGTTGTTTATGATCACATTTGGTATAGACATTGAGAGAGAGTAGTTAGTCCAACCCTAGTGTTAATGGGCAACTTGAAAGAGAAGGTTAGAGGAAGTTTTAAAGCTTGTTTTGGAGTGTTTCCTAAGGTATGTACAAACTCTTGATAAATGAAATGTGATTGCATTACATTTGGCCTAACACATTTTGGATGAAAAAAGTGTTAAGTTACTTGATACATTATGTATTCATGAACATGATGTTAAAACATGTGAATTGTTATGTATGCATTATTATACATTGTGAAAAGCCATTGTTAATGGTTAGATTGAATAGAATGTGAAATATGTGAAAATGACTCAAAATATTTGAGTAATGTGGTTTCATTATAAAATATCCTATGATGAGGATGAAATATTGAAAAGAAATAACATTGATATGAATGAGATAAATGAGACAATGTGTCTAATTTGATCGTGAGAAAATAAAAAAAGAGATTGATAATGAAAATATAAAATAATCGTATGTCTAGTATGTTATTCAATTTTCAGAGTTATGTGTTTGGCGGCATGCCTATATTTGCCTATGGGGCTAGACGCTTGACGTCACTGTGAAAATATTTTTGAAGTGAAAAGATCGAATCATAAGCATCAGAAAATAAGTCCTTGAAGCTAGGCTGGGTGAAAAGATCGGATCATAAGCCCATACGTAGTTGGACTGATACATTGATATTTTACCTTCAGGGCTAGACACATTGTGTCATTATGGACCAAAATGACAACTCTGAGAATTGAATGATGTATTAGTTATTTGGGCCCATGCTTGTATATGTGTTTGTGTGAATTATCAAGTGATGAAAGCATATATCCAAAAGTGGTCTTGAATATCATGTAATGACATAACATATGAACATTCTGCATTTGCATTTTATTTGAATATTATTATTATCAAAGTTTATACCACTAAGTTTTGGCTTAGCACGATTGTAATTCATTGCGCAGGTGACAAGAGTGATCCAGTAGAGCAAAAGAGTTTCGCTAGGCCGGATCGGGTCTAGGCTTTTGTTGATTAAGCTTGAAGTGTTTGTACTACAGCAAGATCAATGTCACTTTGCCAACATGTACATATTTTATTTTATAGTATAATTTGACATTATATATATTATATTATGTTTTGGGAGTATATGTATATATATATACTGTAAATTATAAAGAGTGTTTTAAATAATGGAGTAATGTGAGGTATCATGTATTCTGATACATATATATATATATTTGTATAAATACAAATATTTTAAATAACAAGAAAATATGAAAATTTTTATTAAACTGGATTGTGACATTTTTATACCGTATATATGTATTTTACATACTGAGAGTGCATGTATTATATATTTATAGGGTATAAGGGCGTTATATTTATTTTGGTATCAAAGCCTAGGTTTGATGTTCTCAACCTAGGTAGGTTATGAGAGAAAGAAAAAAGAAATTTTTAAATATGATTTTCAATTATGATACATGCATTGGCACTGACAGTTTCTGATCTCTGATGTGGCAATTTCTGTTGTGTTTGCAGATATAAGTAGTTATGACGTCTCAGATGCATCAGTCTACAGAGGGTAGTGCAGAGAGTGTAGCTCCTAGTGAGGGTAGAGATGGAGCTAGAGTTGAGATGGATGAAGAGGCACCTGCTCCTGTGTCTGAGAGACTAGTAGTTGATGAGATTCCACCAGACTAGGTACGACATATGGTGGAGCTGTTGAGGCAGACTCCAGTTCAGCAGCCATCGCCGCCACAGCCACGGCCGCAGTTGTTGAACAGAAAATATGGTAAGCTGAGAAGTTTGGAGCTGAGGATTTTATTGGTACTACAGACCCTACTGTAGCAGAGTAGTGGCTAGACAAGATTCAGTGAGTTTTCATTCAGCTGCAGATTACTCCAAAGGAGAAGTTTGATTATGTCATATCTCTTTTACAGAGGGATGCATATGATTGGTGAAAGACGGTTTCACATGCTTTGGATGATCCACCAGTCCTGACTTATGATGATTTTCTGCTAGAATTCGAGCAGAAGTATACTCTGACGAGTATAAAGATGCGAAGAAGATAGAATTTTTTAGTTTGAGGTAGGATACCAAGACAGTATCGAAGTATGAGATAGAGTTTACTTGGCTAAGTCAGTATGCCGGTGAGATCATTACCGATGAGATTGATCAGTGTCGAAGGTTTGAGGAGGGGTTGAGACCCTCTATCATGTGCATTATAGCAGGTTCATGGTATTAGGATTTTTCTCAATTTGTTGCAGCTGTCAGGAGTATTGAGAGAGCACATGATCTTGCAGCAGCTGCTAGAATTGAGAAGACCAGAGGTAGGAGACCCCAAGTGAGGCGGGATCTTCATCAGTGAAGAGAGGCCAAAGAGATATTTTTAAAGATTCAGTAGAAGCCAGGGCAGTCTAGTAGGTCAGTACAACAACAGAGACAAAGATAGAGACTTACAGTTTCAATGGCCAGTGCTCTGACCCCAGTGACTCAGAGATCTGTTCCATCTACTTATGTCCATTGTAGTAAAGTATATGGAGGTATTTACTGGAGGATTTGTATACCAGCAGTATGTTATAGATGTGGATCACTATATTATTTTATTAAAATTATCTAGAGCCATTAGATGATAGACAGACAGATACTGTATCTTTTCGACCCAGTGTTAGAGGGAGTCATAGTGCAGAGGTTTTGGTAAGGGTGGTAGATCTGGGTCTGATCAAAGAGAAAGTTCTACAGTCGGAGGTAGACATGATGAAGCAAGGCCATCGCAGTGGGTCTATGTAATGCAGAGGCAGCCGGATACTTCAGCCGTTATTGCTGGTACTTTTTTTTTAATTCGGTACTTCAGTTCTTATATTGATAGACCCCGGATCGAGTCACTCATACATTAGTGCATCTATTTTTTTTTTTTTTAGTAATTTGCATTCAGAATCCCTAGAATTTGATGTTTTGGTGAAAAATCTTTTAGGGCATAGTGTTATGGTTAGCAGGGTGTATCGAGATAGTCTAGTTATTATTCACGATGAGAAATTTTTCGGTGACCTGATTGAGTTGCCTTTTAAGGAGTATGATTTGATTTTAGGTTTGGATTGGTTATCCAAGCATAGGGCTATGGTAGACTGTCAGCAGAAATGTGTTATTCTGAGAACATGTGACGATAGATATGTGATGGTATCTAGTGAGCATAAACATCTTTCATCCATATTTATTTCAGCTAGAAAAATGATCTGGAAGGGATGCGAAGCATATCTTGCTCATATTGTAGATACCAGTGTAGTGGGATCCCAATTTGACAGTATACCTACAATTGCCGAGTTTCTAGATATTTTTTCTGAGAAGTTTTCAGGGATACTCCCTGAGAGAAAGGTTGAGTCTAGTATCGATTTATTACCTAGTACCACTCCCATCTCTATTACTTCTTATCGTATGACTCTGCTGAGTTGAGAGAGTTGAAGGTGCAGTTGCAGGAGTTGTTGGATAAATGATTCATTCATCCTAGTGTGTCCCCTTGGGGAGCGCCTATGTTGTTTGTGTAGAAGAAAGATGATACCTTGAGATTATGTATTGATTACCGATAGTTGAACAAGGTAACCATTAAGAATAAGTATCCTTTACCTCAGATAGATGATCTATTTGATCAATTGAAGGGAGCAGTAGTATTCTCTAAGATTGATCTGAGATTAGGGTACCATCTGTTGAGAGTCAGAGATATGGGTGTCCATAAGACAACTTTTAGCACGAGATATGGGCATTATGAATTTTTGGTGATGCCCTTTGGATTAACAAATGCACCAACAACATTTATGATTTTGATGAACAGGGTATTCAGACCCTATCTAGATTTATTGTGGTGGTCTTTATTGATGATATTCTAGTGTATTTGAGTAATAAGGAGGATCATGACAGGTATTTACAGATTGTATTGCAGACTTTGAAAGAAAAATAGTTATATGCTAAGCTGTTTAAATGTGAGTTTTGGCTTGATCAGGTAACTTTTCTCGGTCATGTGGTATCAATAGAGGGTATTAGAGTTGATCCGAGTAAAGTTGAGGCTATCTTGAATTGGAGTCTACCTAAGACTGTGACAGAGGTTAGAAGTTTTACGGGTTTGGCAGGCTATTATCGTCAGTTTGTGAAAGGTTTTTCTATAATAGCTACTCCACTCACCAGATAACTTTGGAAGGGAGTTAGATTTGTGTGGACAGATTGGTGTCAGGCGAGTTTTGAGCAGCTGAGGGAGATGTTGACTCAGGCTCTTGTTCTTACTCTGCCTGTGGAAGGTAAACCTTATATAATTTACAGTGATGCTTCACATAATGGTTTAGGATGTGTTCTGATTCAGGAGGGTACAGTCATTGAGTATGCCTCTCGACAATTGAAGCCGCATGAGCTAAATTACCCAGCTCATGATTTAAAGTTAGCGGCCATAGTTTTTGCATTGAAGATTTGGCGACATCACTTGTATAGGGAGAAGTGTTTCATTTATACTGACCATAAGAGTTTGAAGTATTTGGGTGTCCAGAAAAAGCTAAATCTTCGGTAGAGATGGTGGTTAGAGTTAATTAAAGACTTTGATTGTTTGATTGATTATCATCATTGCAAGGCAAATGTTATTACTGATGCCTTGATTAAAAAATCTTTGATAAGTTTGACTGCTTTTTCGCTCTTATTGCTTGTTGAGTTAAGAGCGTTGCTTGTCAAATTTGAGTTTTATATTGATAGTGTTTTGATGACTCAGTTGGAGTTAAGGCCAGTGTTGTTGGATCAGATTAGGGAGGCTCAATTGGTAGATGAGAAAATTCAGAAGATTATATTGGATTGCCTTAAGGGGGAGAGTCGAGACTTTCATGTGAGAGATGATAGCAGTTTATGATTTAGAGATAGGTTATGTATTTCTGATGATGTTGAATTAAAGAGGGTGATTTTGGAGGAATCACATCAGTCAGTTTATGCCATGCACCATAGGAGTACCAAGATGTATCAGGATTTAAAACAATATTATTGGTGGTCAGGTGTAAAGAGGGACATAGCAGAGTTTGTTTCCAAATGTCTCACCTGTCAAAGAGTGAAAGCTAAGGACCAAGTTTCTTCAGGGTTGCTTCAGCCTTTGTCAGTACCAGAGTGAAAATGGAAACGAGTAACGATAAACTTTGTGACTGGACTACCTTTAACTCAAAAGAAGCATGATGCGATCTAGGTGATAGTTGATCGGATGACAAAGACAACTCATTTTCTTCCAGTTCGGATGGATTATTCTCTTGAGAGATTGGCTGAGCTATATATCAGTGAGATAGCGAGGTTGCATGGAGTTTCTATTTCTTTGGTGCCAGACCGAGATCTCTAATTTACAACGAGATTTTGGAGAAGTTTGCATAATGCATTGGGTTCTCGATTGCATTTTAGTACTGCTTTTCATTCTCAGACAGATGGGCAGTCAGAAAGAGAGATATAAATTTTAGAGTATATATTAAGGAGTTGTATCATTGATTTCAGTGGAAGTTGGGATAGATTCTTATCATTAATTGAGTTTGCATATAATAACAGTCATCGGTCCAGTATTGGAATGACACCTTATAAGGCCTTGTATGACAGAAGATGCAGAACACCTTTGTGTTGGGATGAGATTGAAAAAGATAAATTGGTCTGTTTCGATTTGATTAAAGAAACAAAAGAGAAAGTAAAGGTCATTCAGGGTCGTCTGAAAGCAACCTCAGACCGACAGAAATTCTATTCAGATTTAAAAAGAAGAGATATAGAGTTCGGTGTAGGAGATAAAGTATTTTTGAAAGTGTCTTCTTAAAAGAAAATTTTGAGATTTGGCCGCAAAGGAAAGTTGAGTCCTTGTTTCATAGGACCATATGAGGTACTGGAGAGAGTTGGTCTAGTGGCTTTTTATCGCCTGAGTTTGACCAGATACATAATATTTTTCATGTCTCTATACTTCATAGGTACATGTCAAATACATCTCATATCTTGTTAGTGAAATCAATTGAGGTGAGTTCAGATCTGACTTAATAGGAAGAACTAGTGGCGATCTTGGCACGAGAAGTAAAAGAGCTGAGAAATAAGAAAGTGTCACTTGTGAAAGTTTTTTGGAGGAATCATACCACTGAGGAGGCAATATGGGAAAGTGAACAGATAATACAGAGTCAGTATCCTCAGTTGTTCCAGAGTTGATAGCAGATAATTTCGCGGATGAAATTCTTTTAAGGGTAAGCGAATTGTAATACTCTTAATTTTTGAATATTAAATTTGGATACATTAAATGAATAATTAAAATAAAATAAAAGAATTTTAAGTGAAATGTATATTTAAAATATATTTAAAGCAAATATAATATATACATAAACCAAACACATACAACACATATAAAAGAATAATTAATATATATAGACAAAGTTGGAAAGAGAAGATTTTTTTTCTTCTTCTTTTGCTCCTTTTGTTGTGAGTTAGAAAGAGAGAGTAAATAAGAGTTTGATCTTCTTCCATACACCAATTTTACAAAGGATTTCAATGATTCAAGTGAAGATTTTAAGGATTCTTCATCAATTGGTAAGTTCTTTTATCATTTTTGCAAGTTTCTTCGAAATTTTATGAAAGAACATGATATTTAAATTTTAAAAATTTTGTATTAGTATGTTTTGATGGCTTATTTGAATATGTATAAAGATGTTGTAAGTAGCTAATAATGATTTTTAAGGTTGGATTAAAAGAGAAGAGATTTCTTTTCTTTCTTCTTCTTTGAATGTATTATGAGAGAAAGTGATGATTGATTGAATAAGTTGATAGTTATGATATGTTGGAGTTATATAAATGTTAAATTTGTGGAGAATTATGGATATAAACTAAGATGATGATTTAGGGTGTTATATTGTTGAGTTTGGAATGATTGTGTTTATTTAGTTGAGAGTTTGAAATGCAAATTTTGCCTGACATGGCCATATCGTTGGGCGTGTCATCGGTGCTGAGTTCCATGTTGATGATACGACCATTAACACGGTCATATCCCTGAGCATGTCGTAGCTTCTGTAAGGTAAAATAATTGACACGGCCATGAACACGCCCGTGTTGTTGGGCGTGTTAAATGTTCTGTGAGGCAGAATGAATGATACGGGCAGTGACATGCCCATGTCATTAGATATGTTAAAGCTTCTGTGTGATTGAATTAGTGACACGATCAATAATACTTCCATGTTGTTGGGCGTGCACTTGTGAATAATTCTTTTCTTTGTTTTTTATTTATAATTCCTATTTAAATGATTTGATATTGAGAATGCCTTAGAATGTGATATTAAATGGTTGTTTATGATCATATTTGGTATAGGCATTGAGAGAGAGTAGTTTTTCCAACCCTAGTGTTGAAGGGCAACTTGGAAGAGAAGGTTAGATGAAGTTTTAAAGCTTGTTTTGGAGTGTTTCCTAAGGTTATGTACAAACTCTTGATAAAAAAAATGTAATTGCATTACATTTGGCCTATCACATTTTGGATAAAAAATGTGTTAAGCTACTTGATACATTATATATTCGTGAACTTTATGTTAAAATATGTGAATTGCTATGTATACATTATTATACATAGTGAAAAGCCATTGTTAATGGTTAGATTGAATAGAATGTCAAATATATGAAAATGACTCAAAATATTTGAGTAATGTGGTTTCATTATAAAATATCTTATGATGAGGATGAAATATTGAAAAGAAATAACATTGATATGAATAAGATAAATGAGACAATGTGCCTAACTTGATTATGAGAAAATGAGAAAGAGATCGATAATAAAAATATAAAATAATTGTGTGCCTAGTATGTTATTAAATTTTCAGAGTTCTGTATTTGGAGGCATGTCTATATTTTTCTATGGGTTTAGATGTTTGGCGTCACTGTAAAAATATTTTTGAGGTGAAAAGACCGGATCGTAAGCCTCAGAAAATAAGTCTTTGAAGCTGGGCTGGGTGAAAAGACCGGATTATAAGCTCAGGCCTAGTTGAACTGATACATTGATATTTATCCTTCGGGGCTAGACACATGGTGTCATCATGGACTAAAACGGTAACTCTGAGAATTTAATAATGTATTAGTTGTTTGGGCCTATACTTGCGTATGTATTTATGTAAATTATCAAGTGATGAAAGCATATATTTAAAAGTGGTATTGAATATCATGTGATAACATAGAATATGAACATTTTGCATTGACATTGTATTTGAATATTATTATTATCAATGTTTGTACTAGTAGAATTTTGTTTAGAGCTATTGTAATTAATCGCGCAGGTGACAAGGGTGATCCGGTAGAGCCGGAAAGTTCCACTAGGTCAGATCGAGTTTAAACTTTTGTTGACTAAGTTTGAAGTGTTTGTGCTACAGCAAGATCAGTGCAACTTTACCAACATGTACATATTTTATTTTATAGTATAATTTGACATTATGTATATTATATTATATTTTGAAAGTATATATATATATACACTGTAAATTATAAAGAGTGTTTTAAATAATTGAGTAATATGATGTATTATGTATTTTGATACATACATATATATATATCTATATAAATATAAATATTTTAAATAATAAGAAAATATAAAATTTTTTATTAAACTGAATTGTTATATTTTTATATCATATATACATATTTTATATATTAAATATATATATATATATATTATAAGTTTATAGAATATAAGAAATCTTTCATTAAGCACAGAGCTTTTTGCCTCCGTGCATTATTCGTGCATTATTCATTGATTTATGCTTTTTTTAAAGGCTTTTTTTACAGTGGTTTAAATAATTTTCACCATTAATCAATGGGATTTTACCTAATTAAAGAAATATATATATATATATAATATTGTTGAATTATTAATTTAATAAAATATATTTTTAAGGATATAATATTTTAAAAATATTGATTTATCATAAGAGAAAATTTTTGCGCATAACTATGAATAATCCATTTGATAATACTCGTAAAAATACTTTAATTCATAGATCCAATATTATGTGTTTAATTAAAATATTTGAACAAAATACAATAAAAAATAAAAAAAAATAAAAAAAACAAAATATAAGTTAATGATAAAAAAATAAGAGTATTTAAGCAATTTTAAAATAATATAAATGAGTAATATTCTTATTTTAATTTGTAAAATATAATTATTCTAAATTTAATGGTAAAAATCATGCTCTCTTCATATTGAACTCTTCAATATAAATTATATGAATACGAAAGTGTCAATCTCAAAAGCTAATAATATAGTATATAATAAAATTATTAGAGAGTCAATTTTTATATTAATTAGATTATTTATATATATTTATAGTTATTAGATGTGGGATTTAATGGATTTAATTATAAAAGTTTCAACTTGTTTTAATCGTGCCAATTAATAATTTCTTAATTAACAAATTCATTTATAGCAGAATATCAATGAGTTTCTCATGTTCTGTTCTAGATAGGCTTGAATCTTGGCTAAAAGCTATGGCCAAGGCCAAATTTTGGTTTATAATATCAAATAGTTAAAAAATGGATAGAAACAAATATGAATTAAAATTTGGTGCAAAAAAAATATGAATTAAAATTCTTATTTTTCTCCTTGAAAAGTGTTTTGGGGTTAGATAAGCATTAAAGCATATCTTGTTTGAATTTTTTACAAAATTATCAAAAAAAAAAATCAAAATTATAAATTATAAATTTTTTAGATTTTCAAAATACATATTTTCAAACTTATCATAATTTTTTAATAAATTTATAAATTTATCATATTCATGTAGCATATACAGAGTTTATTATCAAATTATTATATAGATGATAACCTTTGTAATTTATTATGAGTTTATTATATATTATTGTAAAATAATAAAAAAATTCAAATAAAAAATGTAAATTTTTTTAAAAATTTAGTGAGTAGTGTAATTTCTCTCTTTTTTTATTTTCTTGAATTTAATTGCACAATTAAAACATTGGGCGTGCCGCAAATAAAATTGCTTAAGCTATTTTGTAAAAAAAAAATTCCAATTACGAAAAAACCCAAGTTGGCAATTTGTGTAGCAAGCCTAATATCCAAACAAGCCCAACACTTCAACAATCAATCAAGTCTAAGTTGTTATTTGTCCGTAGAGTCGGAAATGCTAACACTAAGCAGGCTTTGAAAAGAAAGTAGATAATGATATAGCCGAAATAGAGGTAACCAAGCACAGACAGTTCGTGTACAAATTGTCACATCCTAAACAAACAGATATTGAGCAATTGAGATTCCATGGAATCCTTTTTTTTTATCACTCCCAACAGCGCATGCTCAAATCATTACTAGATTGATAAAATATGTCTATTTTGAGATGTGATAAAATTTTATATTGACTTTTAATCATAACAATGCCCTCATTTATTCATATTTGGGATCCACTATGCACAAAAACTTTATGTATAGACAGAGCTTCGATTGATAAAATAAGTAAACATCAAAAAGAACATGGTAAAGATGATTGTAAACAGTGAGTGCTTTTTCTTACTAAAACACTAGAAACCGAAAGGGCTTATTGAGAAGAGACGGATAGAGGCAGCCAATTCATCTCCACTTGTTTTTGTGCATGAAAAATTGCCTCATGGCTGATTAATTATTTGATCATGTGTACTGAAAAATTATTGATATTGAATGTGTACTTCTATGACTATTTTCAAAGAAGAGACAGACCAGCAAAAAGATAGAGATATGCATGCAAAAGAACAAACTTATATATGTATTTCTTCTTCACTTTCATTAAGGTTAGTAAGTGACCCTGCATGTCTCTCAGTGCACATAGTGGAAGACAATTTCCCTCTTTACAGGTTGAAAGAAATACCCTTTTAGAAAGTCTTTTCAAGGAATCTGATTAAAGCACATACTACATTGTATGTGTTTGTTTGCATTTCAAGTTCCATGAGGAAAACATAACAAAACGTACAAGTCTATTATTCAGGAGAATATAAACTTACTGCTAGGATATAAATCATTGTGCTATTGAAATTTGTATTTGTGAAATGTACAGTGTATATCGTGAAATTAGATAATCAAAATTATGAAATGTAATCAGGGTGGTATAGGAAATACTCATATTTTGATCCTTCAAGTGTCTTATAAACTTTTCCTCCTAGTTATTGATTTGTTTCAGCAAGAGGTTTGACAATGAACCTTCATTTGACAGCTTACTAGCTTTCTTATTAATGGAACTCCTTGTGCTTCCAAAAATGCCTGTGTGCACTGAAATGGATATAAAATTCAAACTCTTTGTGCATCAGATACAATAAAATGGATATAAAATATCATATTTCCACAATAAGTTTACCTTGGAATTATTCATGAGATTCTAATACTGCTAAACTAAATGGCACCAGCTTTTGTAGTACTCCAAGGCTTCCGCCATGGTATGCTCAGCACCAAAAGACTCTGATATCAAGTGCATGCTTAAATAGTGCAAGCAAATCAGCCTGAAATGAATTATAGCTGGATGAGTTCATAGAACATATACTTCATATAGGTACTGATAAATGACAATGGACTAAAAAAATTTTGGAATATGCTTCCATTTACTCAGCCTTGCAAAACTTTGGCTCAGCCTATACTATTCGATACGGGTAGGCAAAGAACCCAATTCAGTGTTCTTTAAAAAATAGAGAAATCAGAACCAAATCAAGATGATACGGATCAACCGCTTCTTCTTGCTCTCCAAAGATATACCGCAACTAACATAACATGACACAAATAGTAATATACACATTGAAGAGTCAACTTTGCTGCTAAGCATTTCTTATTCAGGACATGCATATTCAGAACAACTTTAAAGCATATTAAAGGAGATACAGAAAGAGTCCATTAGTCTTTTGATGCATTATCATGCTCTGTCCTCATATCGCTGCAGAAAAACAACTTTTATCAGCGTAAACGAGCTGCGATTTTCAGGTTTTTCCTTTAACCTCCATAGGTATAAAGGAGCTCAGAAAATTTTGTCACAGAACCTAGAAAATAACACTCTTTGAGCAATAGTAAGGATGCAAATATATGTTGCATAGGAACTATACAGCCAATAAAAGTGCATTCATTTGAAAGCCATCTTGTTCTGCTGGTCTTGCGCCAATTCTTCTTAATTCTTCTGCTGTTTATCCTGAGAAAACTTGTTAAACTTCTCCCTTTTTTGTTACAATAAGGGAGGCACTAGTTTTAAGGTCTCGCAGCCACCATACGACTATATATCGAACCCCAGTTACGTCCTGCTCAATTCAATACTTAAGCCCTGTCAGCATTATTTCTATTTCATGATAACCCATTTGGAACTGAGTTGCATATGAAGCCATCCAATCCAATCTGTAGCAAAATTAACTTTATGGTACAAATGTCGTATCACAACAAAAGCAAGCAACCACATTCTAATTTCTTCCATTAATAAGCTTACAACCAAGCAATCAGAAGAGTTTTTTTCCATACTTTCCATGATACAGATTATGCAATGGAACTGTCAACCAATTCCAAGGGATTTGACATGGATTCAATTCAAGTTAAAGCCATTTTCAGGATTATTAGTATACAGAAATTGAAAAATAAATAAATAAAGGGGGGGGGGGGGGGGGGGGGGGGTTGGGTTTGGTGGGGGAAGCAGAAAACAGGTTTGAGAATTTCAATTACCAATTCAGTTTCGGCCACCATTTAAGGAGACTAATGCATTAATTGCATAATTCAATGAACTTTTCTTAGTTGTAGATACCCATTTTTCAAAATTAATTTCCATGCAAAACAAACACGAAAACATCTATATAGTTCAATTTGGCAAGAATTTTAACTGGGTATTCATATAATCAGGCAAATAAACTTGCTTAATTAAAGATAATTGGATCAAAGCCCTGTGCATATATGGCAGAAAAGTGATGTATGTAATGGAATAATATCATATTTTGGCAGAATAAAGGAAGAAAAAAAAAATAGAACAAGATAAAAAGAGATTCATAAAACCTGATTAAGCATCCACTTAAATTCCATTGCAGTACCCCCCTACCCATAAAAATAATAATAATAAATTTTTTAAAGATTTGACATGTAAGTCCATTATATTTTTCACAAATTAAGACCTGAATAGCCATGGACAAATATAATTCTAAGCCATAAACAGTATCTAAAGTTTTTGTGATGTTAGGCATATCTAAAGTCTGTAACTTTTTTCACTAATTCAGGGCATAAAAAAATATCTAAAATTTCTTGGATGATTGACATATTGCTTCTTATTTGTTTTTCGGAAAAAAATATTAATAAATTTATCAAAATTAATTTATTTATTTATAAATTAGTAAATTCATATATTTATATAAAATAAATATTTATATAAAATATATTATAAATTTATTATTATTTAATTATTATGAATTTATTATATGTTTTTATAAAATCATAAAAAAATATTGATAAAAAATAAAATTTTAAAAATATTGACAAGAGATAATTTTCCAAGATAATTACACATTTACACTACTTTAAAATTTCACTTTTCAAGAATAGAGACGCGCTTTTTTTATTTAAAAATTTACTTTTAAAAAGTATTTTTTTTGTATTTTTTTTTAATTTTTTATAATTTATTTTATTTATATTTTTTATTTAAAAAAATTTTAATATCGTATTCTTAATATATACATAAAAATAAATATATATAAAATATATACTCAACGTTATAAACTACATCTATAATATATCTATAACACATCTACAATATATATATATAATATTTTTAATATTTATTTAATTTTTTAATTTTTCATTCACATAATATCTACATAATATTTTATAATTTTTATATAAAATATACATAACTTAAATGATAAAGACATAACATACACATAATATTTAAAACACATTTATATAAAGAAATTATATGTGTATTTTTTATGTGTATAATATGTAAAATTTATTTAAAAATAAATTAATAATTTTTATTAATATATTTTATATTTTTTTTGAAAGTGTTATTTATTTTTAAAATTAAAATTAAAATTTTATCTTTTATAAAAATTATGATTTTTAAAAATATATAATTTTTATATGATAAAAAATAATTTAAAATATTAATTTTTATTGTTTTATTATAATATTTTTATTTAATAGTAAAATTTTAAAAATAAAAATAAAAGTAAAATATTGATTGTATCAAAAGAAAATATATTTTAAAAAAATTTAGAGAATAATAAAATATTTTTAAAATTTTATTTTAAATTTTTTAAAATTGTAATTATTTTTAATTTTTATAGTATTTTGAAAATAAAAATTATTATTTTTTAGATTTTTATATAAATTTGTCCCATTTTCCCGATAAAAGAAATCAAAGCAAGCCCAAGAACATTTAAATCCAGAGTAGCCCATAAACATGCATTTGCGTTTGTAGTCGGAAGCCTATTTGATCCAGTATGATATCGATTGTGCACGTTATTATACGACCTGTCGTTCATAAGAAATATGTAACAAGAAAATGCCAGTCGTTCAAAAAAAAAATTCCGTCGTTTATGTTGAGGATAAAAGATAAAAGAAATTATATAAAATACTACATTTTTTCTTTATATATTTCATTATTATTATTATTTTTATGTTACAAAAATCCTGTCTGTTTATTTTTTTTTATTTTTGTGACATATACCAAAAATATATATTAAAAAATATACCGTATTTTTATAAATTTTGATATACACATAGTATTTTTATAAATTATTTTATTATATTACATAATATTTTTGTAATTTTTTTATTTTTTAGTTATTTTTGTAAATTTTTCTCAAAAGATAACACTTTTATTAAAATTATTTATATATTTATGATTTTTATTTCAATTCATTTTCTTATTTTTTTCTCTCTTTTTATTCCGTATTTCGCCTCTCAATTAAGCCTAATTTTAATTAAAAATAAATTGAAAATAAAAAATCTTTGAAATTGAAATTAATTCTCAAGATTATATATATAGTGTCTAGACATTTTTTGATAGATCATGTTAAATAATTTGGTAAAAAAAATACTTACATATGAAATCATCTCATTATATTTGTTTTGTGTCATTATATTTTCTATATGTCCCAAATAAAATTTATACAAACACTATATATAATATTTTTTTTGAATGTGCCCATATATGATAAATTCAACACTTATATTTTTTTTATAATGATAACTAAAATTATGAAAAGTTAATAATAAAATCAATAATTATAATTTATATAGTTGAATGAATTAAATTAATTTCTACCGTGTTATATAAGTTTGAATTGATTGTTAATTAGAAGTCTAGTCAGTTAGAAAGTTTACGCAAGACTGTCATTAGTCCCGTTGACTACTTGGTAGCCACCAAGAAATTGTCAAGTAATTACGTTTTAATGTTTTAGAAAACTATCAACCAACTTCTAAATATTTTTAAATCACAAAAACATATAGGAGTGTCTCTCTTTATTTAAATGCATACATAACTAATTACTTATTTAATTAACTATAACAATAAATTAGGTATAACTTAAGATCTCTATTTTGCTAATTAACATTTTTTCACATGTTAAGTATATAAAAAATTATTTTTTAAACAATGGGCCTTTGAAATTAAAATTATTAGTTTTTTATATTACAAAATAATGAATAATAATAACTACTGTTATTCTATATTATTATTGTTTTGAATTTTAAAATGATAGAAAAGAATTAGTCTTTAATTTATTATTTAGAAAAAATACATTTACTTAGACGCGCAATAATATTTTATATTATTAATTCAAATAATATTTGATTTTTTCAAGAAATAAACCGCAAACACCATCGAAACTTGAGTTGAGAATTTATTATAATTAATATTTGAAAATTTATTTTGTAATATAAAATATTAATTAAGATAGAAATAAATTCATATGTTTTTTTAAAATATTTATAATGTGAAAATTAATAAAATATAAAATATATAAAACTGAATTAAAATATTTCGAAGTTTACAATAAAAAAAATTAGGTCATTGATATATGAATTTATCAATATTTTCATATAAAATTGAAGGTGAAATTATTATTAGACTGACTTGAGTACTATATAAGGTTTGAATTCAATATATTACTTGTTGCTCAATTTCTTCACACGTTCATTTTTCTAACAACTTTTACAAGTGGTGACTTTTTCACACTATTTTTTTTTTGTAATTTTTTGTTTCGGTCTTTCTCCACAAATTCCTTTCAACTTCCATATAAGATTAAGTGGACTGTGGCTCCCACGGCTGCATACAAGAAAGACTCTTGACTCACTTTTTTTTTTATTTAAAAAATGTAGTTTATTTTATTAATTATTTTCATATATTTTGAAGAATAAATTCCACAATTGCTAGGAAATATATCCACCGTTTAGAACGATTTATTGACACAACATTATCTTAATAAACAAAAGTAATTAACAAAAAAAATCTACATATTATAAAACAGCCTCCAACCACACGTAAAAACATAATTTTATAATAAATAAATATTCCTTTAAGCAACAAATTATTTTTTTATGGGAAAAATATAATAATGATTCAAAAATATAATATTACATGTAAAAAAAAATTTTAAAAATAAAATTTTGATAAACACGTAAATTAATTGTTTTGAAAATATTCATATAATTTAAATAAATAATTAAGAAGACGATGGATTATAAGTAAAAAAAATTAATTTTAACAAGGGTAATCTTTTATAAAATCTAAAAAAAATAAAATTTATGTATACTATATATATGCATGAATTTATATATATATATAATAACATATCAAACTACCTTCTAGAATAAAAACAAAAAAAGAAAAGAAACACGAGGTTAGATTTTATTTTATTAGCCTTAATATCCACGTCAGAAATCACACAATAGTTAATTTCTACTATTCTTCTTCTCACATAGTACGGACAGGAAATGCCGTGTAAGAGTTTCTCTTCGCCTTCACTACATCACTTCGCTTCTCTACAACAAACTGCTATATATACCATCGCCATGATCACCAAAAATGCTCACAATTCTCAAAACCCAATTCACAAAATCTCTCTAAATCTTCATTTTATTTATAATTGTTTGATATTTCTGTTTCTATAGCTTGATTTTTGTTTAGCAATTATGGTTCGTGAAAGAAAGCTTGTGGCTGATGTCTCAGGTTGGCTCAGACTCTACGATGATGGTTCAGTCGACAGAACATGGACTGGACCACCGGAAGTCAAGTTCATGGCTGAACCGGTCGCTCCCCATGAACAGTTCATGGACGGAGTTGCAACTCGTGATGTTACCATTGATGCTAATACTGGTCTTCGTGTTCGAGTTTATTTACCAGAGATCAGTGGCGGTTTTGAAGAAGAAGAAACGAATTATCAGAAACTACCAATAATTCTTCATTTTCATGGAGGTGGTTTCTGTATTAGCCAAGCTGATTGGTTTATGTATTATAACATGTATACTAAGCTTGCCAAGTCTTTAAACGCCATTGTCGTTTCCGTTTATCTGCGGTTATCCCCTGAATACCGGTTACCGGCGGCTTGTGAAGATGGGTTCGCAGCTCTTGTTTGGCTGAGTAGCTTAGCTAAAGCAGAGTCATTTGAGCCATGGCTTAACAGTTATGGAGATTTTAAACGTGTTTTTCTCATTGGAGATAGTTCTGGTGGTAACATAGTGCATGACGTGGCAGCACGTGCTGGTAGACACGTGGAACTGAGTCCATTAAGACTCGCCGGAGCGATTCCGATTCACCCAGGATTTGTCCGGTCGGAGAGGAGTAAATCCGAGATGGAGAAGCCGGAATCGCCGTTTTTGACATTGGATATGTTGGATAAGTTTTTGGGTTTAGCATTGCCAGTTGGGTGTAATAAAGATCACCCAATTACTTGTCCAATGGGAGAGGCGGCGCCGCCGCTTGATGGGTTGAAACTGACGCCGGTGCTGCTGTGTGTTGCCGACATGGATTTAGTATGGGATACTGAAATGGAATATTATGAGGCAATGAAAAAAAATAATAAAAATGTGGAATTGTTAATTAATTATGGAGTGGGCCATTGTTTTTATCTCAATAAATTTGCTATGGATTCAGACCCACTTGTAGAGGCCCAAGCTAATGGGCTTATTGAAGGGATTAAAGAGTTTATTAAGAAGTATTAAAATAATTAATTAATTAATGTTTTGTAGTTATGAAAAATATTAATATTATTAATATTAATATTTATCATTATTATTTGTTCTTTTTACGAAAACTTTGTGATAAATGTAGTATTTTTTTATTTAAAGATGTGAAAGTCAATTTGTAATCTAATAATTATTAAATAAAATATATTTCTCTCTTCTGAATTGTCAGTTTTAATATTTTATTAATATGATTGAAAGATATTTAAAAAAAGTTTGAGTTGTTTTATTATTTTAATACTTTTTAATTTATGCTTTATATTTTATTTTTTAATTAAAATATATTATTTTTAATGTACGAATGAAAAGTTTTTTTTTCCGAAGTGAATTAATTAATTTTCATTGCATTACTATTTAATTACTAAGGAAGAAATAACTTTTTTTTTTTTGTAGAATATTATGCAAGCCTTTTTCTTTTATTTAATTCGATCAAATACATTCCAATAAATCTGTATGTCGCACGATTAATTAATTCTCTCTCTCTCTTTTTGAAACAATATGCACACACACACACTAATAGTATAATAACAATTACTATATATTTATTACATATTAATAATTATGTTAGATATTTACATTTAATAACTTATATGAATAAATGATACAGGTGTAGCTTTTTTATATATATCACTTAAAAATTAAGAATTATAGGTGTAACTTAAAAAATTAAAATTGTATATATGGTTATTAATATTTTTTTAACTCAATATTTTATGTTAATTATTCACATTGACATATATTAAATATTTTAAAAATGTGTTTCTATTGTCTAATTTTAAATTTTATAATGAATATATTTATAAAATATTAATGTTATATATATTAGATTTCGCTACAAGAATAAAGTAATTTAGCAAGGAATAAATACTGAGCTAAAAATATGATAATCCCTTGATAAAATTAATTAACGAGGATACATGACAACGAAAATCAGCCATTGCCAAATTTAGATTTAAATATATAATTCGAAAATCAATCAAACAAACCAAAATTGATAATCTAAAATTCAAATTCGGTTGAAATTGAACCTAAATTGAAATTCAATTAACTTATTTTTCATTTTCTGTTCATGTGATTCATGTTTGATTTAATGGTTCGCAGTTTTTTTTAACAACCTTAATATATATATATATATATGTATTCATTTGTGTGTGGCTATCACTTAAAAGATTTGTGGGTGGTGACAGTTCATACGAGACCCACATTAATATTATACCCAACCAACCTTTGTTCTCTTGTTACCGAAACATAGTGACCCCTCTGCGAGTAATTGGTATTTTTTTTTTCTTTGCATGACTAAAATTTACTTTAAATATATGCTAATTTTGATCCTTAATTTCTAAATTAATTCATATCATTTTGTATAATTTTGTGAAATAACATAATTTTAGTGAAGTTTTTCTATAAAAAAATCTTTTTGATTTGGATGTTTTAATTAATTGGCAATGGTTTGCAAATAATAATTAAATAATGATGAAAATTAAGATTTGATAGGTGAAATGTCAATGTCATATATCAATATCTTGAATATATATTTTACTTTATTTTGTTTTTATTTTATAGTATGTAATTTAATTAATGAGAAAACAATAAAATTATTTATTGTGATATTTATTTTTTTCTTTTATAATTATAATTTTAAATAGTTGCAAAAACTAAATGACCATCACATATAATCTATTTAGGAGTAATGTATTAGTCACTATATTACATTTCCGCATTGGATTCATAATATATATATATAAAGATGTTCATTTTTTTTAAATAAAATTTGAAAACTAAAAAATGCATTCCAATTAGGTTGACATATTATGAGATAATATTAGGTAAGCTTTTATTCAATTAAGAATGATTAAATTTGCTATATTGATATTTATTTTAATTATAAATATGATAAATCTATGATATAAATTTCATAATCAATGTCATCTTAACAAAAATAAAAAAAAATTAATTATGATGTAATAACTTTGTTATACTAATGAATCATGCACCATAACCATACATGTCAAAGAACTTTACTCCATTAAATTGGGCCAAGAGATCTCTATAATTGGGCTAAATCTCAATTTAGCATTACAACTGAATGGGCTTTATCAGACTTATAATTGGTTCTTTTGCTCTCCTTTTGTTAAGATTCATGCCTAATTAAATAAGGAAATTACATTCAAATATTTCAAAATTTTAATTTTTAATTAATATTTTTTTATTATTTATGAAAACATATAATAGACCCATAATAATATAATAATAAACAATAAAAAATTTATCATATCTGAATTTAATGTATAGTAAATTTATAATAATCTAATAATAAATTTTATGTGTATTACAAAATTGATAAATTTACAAGTTAATCATAATATTTTTAAAACCGATAATTTTTTAATATATTGAACCTTTTATAGCAAATTTACAAAAAGGCAATTAATCTTTTTTTAATCTTTTAGCAAACTAAATATTCTTCATTCGAAAAAAAAAATTGCTCTAAGAAAATGAGTACAAAAAGAAAGGCTACACTACACTAAATTTTAAAAATATAAAATTGAAAATGACAAAAAAAATTAATTGGAAAAAAAAAAGATCACCTGGTGTGGAAAGATAATGGTACTAATTCTGACAGAGGAGTAGTAATATGAGTGGAGCCCGCTGAAGGAGTGGGAGAATGCCTGCACAAAGGACACGTGGCACTCATATGAAGCCATAGATCAATACAACCAACATGAAAACAATGATGGCAATCTGGGAGGCACAGTACTGAATCTTTGGGCTTGTAATTGGACAAGCAAATTGAACATCGGCCGTTATTGGGCCATAGAAGTCTCCGACTTTCACCCAATACCATTTTCGGATACGATTCAATCTCGAGCTCATTAAGGCCCACAACCAGTACAGACTCATCAGTAATGAATTGGCATCGACAATATTCTCACTTCTACTATCACCATTTCTATGATTGTAGCTACCTTTAACTCTTACACAAGCATAAGAAGCAAGTATTATAGTAGAAATGAGAACTAAAATGCTAACTGCAATAGCAATACCGTAACCTAGGCCGACACCAGTGGCCGATCTGCTAGCACCACTAATACCTTTCGCCGATATTGGCGGATATGCTGTGAACATGTGAGGAGGAGGAGGAGGAGAAGAAGAAGAAGAGGAGGAGGTGTGAACTAAAGAGGAGTTGAGATTTGAGAATGTGAAGATAATCAGTGGGAAAAGGAAAAAAGTAGAATGATATTTGAAGATATAAAGTGGGCTTTGCTAAGGCCCGGCGGGGTCCGCGGGAAAGAAATTAATCGAAGCATTTATTATATTGTTATTTGAAAATTGAAAATTCAATTTCAGCCATTGGATTAGAGTTATTTTTATTGTGATTGATGAATGATAATTTTCTTAAATTATTTTTATAAAGCATAAAGTTTTTTTTTTATGAGTGGGTGATTTCAAGGTAATCTGCCTCAATTTCTTAAAGTTGTTTAAAAAGTATATTTAGAAATTTGAGATGGACCTCCAAAAAAATAAATTACTACTATGAGATAGCTGCAGTTTGTCAAGCCTAGTTGACAATGGAAATTGCAACATATGGTAATGAATATAAAAAGAGTTAAATTATAATATATTATCTTTATTTAAAATTTTTTAATCTTTATTTAAATTATATAATGTATTATCTTTAAATTTATAAAAAAAATCTTTATTTAATCATAAACACTAATATCTATGCAATATATGTATAAAGATATATAAGATTGTATATATTTATGGGTATTTTGGGTTATATGAACGAATATTTATTGTGGGTTTCATAAATAGATTATTATGTAGTAATAAGTATTTTAATTTTTATTAAAATATATTTATTTTTATTATACTTTATAGTAATTATTTTTTCAACATAATTGATAAGAAAAATACCATCATAATAATAAATTTTAATGAAAATGAAACATAATTTAATAAAAATTGAAATTTTTTTATTATTGTTTAATATAAACTCTGAAAGTACATATTAAAAAATCCAAAAATATTTATTTATCCTTTTTTTAATAATAATCACTCGTTTAAATGTTCCATATGCCTTATAAAAATAACTTAAATCAAAATATCAACTGACTCTTTGAGCTATTTTATGTTTATATATATAAAAGAAACCTGCAAAATTCAAATGAGGTTGAAACTTTAAAAAATAATTAATTGCATGTGCAATTAATGTTATAACCAGCCACACCTAATATTGTCTCCTTAAATATCCATCTCCCTTAATTAAGTTCCATAATAGTAGTAAAAATATTATAAATCAAATTTAATTATTTATAAATAATAATTTTACCATTTTAACAAAATTAAGATTGATATAATCAAGAGAAATAGAAACATATTTAAACTAACTTAGAAAAAAAAAGTAGTTCAGAACAATACAATCTTATAATTATATATCGCTCCAAAGATGTAACCTATTACCATTCCAAGTAAAAAAAAGAAAATTTATACAATCGACTTCAATTAACTTAAAATTAAAAAAATATTAATTTTACCATTTTAATGAGTATTTTCTTCTCCCCTCTCAGAAAATAAAGTTCACTGATTTATTAACCATGTAAGCATCTACTCAATGCTAATATTCAGAAGAAGCCACCACCAATAATATCTACAGCTAAAAAAATATATGTAAAAAAGTTCCCAACTTTCCAATAAATATAGCAGAACTAAGAGAACTTACCATACAACATAGACAGAGCATGATATATTAAGCTCAACCAATCAAAACCCATTTTTTGCTTCATGCAATATAAAACCTCAAATTTTGATGTACATCAGTGGTATAGAAGAAAAACTTCAAGTCTCTACAGTTTAAGACATTAAGCCAACTTAAATTAGCCTAAAGAAATACTGTTCTCGCCGGAAGCGGAAGGCTTTGGCCAGGGGCAAATCCAGAATTTAAAGTGAAGGGGTCAAAATTTCTTTTGTAAATTTGTTCTTAATTATTTCTCTCTATTTTCGTTTCAATAGTATTTTATAAATTTATAAATTTATTATTTTCATTGCTAAAAAATTAATTAATAAAAAAATATTAATATATATATTTGTACAAAATCTTAAATTTATAAGATTGTTCATAATAAAAATAAAAAGAATAGAAAAAATATTAAATAATAAATATAATTTCTTAAAAAATAATTGAAATAAATGAGTTTCTTAATTCATTAAATGAGTTCAAATTAACTTATTGAAAAAATTATCCCTTTCACTAATTTCCTTTTTCTTTTTCTTTTTGTTTTGGATTTATATATTAACAATTTTTTTGTCAATTTTTGTAAAAGATAACTATATAGCTTATGGAATAAATAATTTATTGTAATTATTTTCTTGACTTCTTGAATAAATTAAAAAAAAAAAGAGGAGGGGGTGGGGGAATTTAAATTTTTGAAGGAAAATTAATAAATAATACTAAAATTCTTAATAAATATTATATATATATACATATTTTCAAAAAGAGAAGGGATGCTTCTCATTAACGTGCCTTTCGCTCTTGGCTCTGGCTGAAACTGAGATTGAGCCTGTATCTGAGACACTTCTGATGCAGAGTTTTCTGATTGTACTGATGGGGAAGATTCAGCTTCGCTTGGCGGCACTGCAGCTTGGACTATTTCTGGTGGTTTGAACTTGTTGATATAGTAACTCAGAGATGGTCCAGAGTATTCAACTCTTTGCTGCATCTGGAGTGGGCTCTTACCAACTTGGAGGAGAATAGTTGAAGCTGCAGCAATAGAAACCAAGGCAATGCCAGCAGCAATTGCAACTGTATTTTTTGATCCATCGGACAAAGAACCCGCACTTCCTGAGCTAATTGCAGTTTCTGCTACGTATACTGTTACTAAATGCACTAGCAGTAGCATAATTTCTTATTAGAAAATGGAGAAAAAAAGAAGTCTTATGAATACATGGCAATATTAATATATAGAAAATTACTATGTATCTCTGCAAATAACTATACCATGCCAATGATCAATAACTTTATGGTTTGCTCGAAATGGTCTTTCTATTGCAAAAGAATGTGCATTCCGTGATTGAGAATATTTTCCTTAGGATGTCTTAATGCAACGTCAGACTGTAAATTCTCACTCCAGGGTGAATGGACCTATGCAATAAAGACCTATTTCAAAATTTGCCTTCTAGAAAGCATGACAAAAATTCACTTATTTGTGTACCTTTGGCTGCAAATGAACATGACACCATGGCACGATATTGTGAAACATTCTGGCCCAACAACTTGTCTGTAGAGGGCGGATACATAGCCCAAGGCAAAAAGCTTAAACTTCTTTTTTGGGCAGTAAAACTGTTTATATACTAGAACATCTTGGACTATATTTTCTCTGTTGGGTTTGCTCAAGGACTAAGCTAAAATCTTCTAGATAGATGAGTTACATTACAATTGAGTGTATAAAGAAGATCAAATTGTTGGCTTGTAGTGTTGTTAGTTAACATAAAGTTGGAAGTTAGCATGTAGTTTAGTGTTAAATAATCCACTTCCTGATATGCAAATTTTACTTCGTAAAGCAAGCAAGCAACTAAAAACAAATATGCAGCATGGGGTAAAGGGAGACACTTATAGAGAGCAGTCAGCAAACAAGAAACTGGACAGAGGCGACTTCTTTTCCTTAGTAGCTCATACACCTAATTTGTTGGGGGCTTTAGGTCTAAAGCCGAAATTGAGAAGAATTGTGAGATGTAATTTGAAGGGTACATAGCATCGACCATTAACCGCTCAAAAAATAAAGAATGGTTTAAGGATCTTAAAAACGTAACAAAATCGTAACTGTAGATCTCTTAAAGAACAAACATTGCTGCTCCCAGAGCTCGTGTTAAGCTATACAATTAACTCATCAGCAGTAGACACATTTCCCTTCTAATAGCTAATTTAAGTAGTATAATTGATTTAAATGACTGTTGGGATATATAGCTTTTGCCATTGTCGATTCTAAACCATTCGGCAAGAAACAACCCAAATGCCCTATGTAAGCAGTGGCGGAACCAGAATGTTACTGAGGGGGATCGGTGAGGTGGGTGACTGTGGTGCGGCGGTCGGCGGTGCTGCGGCTGGTGGCTGTGGTGGCGTGGTGCTGCTGGCAGTGGGTTGGGGATATGAGACAGGGAAGAGAGGGGGCAAAGACATGAAGAAGAAGAAGAAGAAGAAGAAGGAAGGGCTGCGTTTTTAACGCAGCCCTTTATTTTTTTTTTAACCGGCCCAAGCAAAACGGCGTCGTTTCGCTTGGGCCGATTTATTTATTTATTTTAATAAACCCCTGGCGAAACGGCTCCATTTCGCCAGGGGTTTATATATAAAAAAATTAGTCCCTGGCGAAACGACGCCGTTTCGCCAAGGACTAATTTATAAAAAAAATAAAATAAAATTGCAGCGAGGGGTTCGTCTACCCCTCGCTGCAATTTTCTCTGAAACTCAGCGGGGGCTGAGTTTCAGCGCAGAGGCCGGCGAATCATGGTCCTCCACGTCTGGCTGCCGGTGAGGGGGGGTCGTGTGACCCCACACGACCCCATGGTGGTTCCGCCGCTGTATGTAAGGGAGCAACAATCATCAACTTCAACAGAATAGACCAATGAAAGGAACAAGAACTTAAGCTAGACATTGTTTATTAAATTGGAAAATCTGCAAATTACCAACCTCAACAGAGTAGATATTTGTCTGCCCTGCAGTATCCTTCTCAACATACCCTGTCCAACCCCGAGTTGGCGGAGGGTATGTTCCAACAACTTTGGTTTTCTCCCCAGCCAACCATTCCACACTCACCGTGCCAACCTTTTTTATTCACCATAGAAGATTTAAAAATAAAACATACACGTCACATTTCTAACATTGCAATGTGGAAAAGCATTTTCTTATGATTGTTAACCTTAAGGCATGCCTTCAGAAATATGTTAACATAATTATTAACCAATCTTTATTGCTCAGCCTCTCTTTTCTACTCAGTTATAAAGGCATAGAAATATATTTTTATGTGTGTGTGTGTCTACATACATACATACATATATATATATATATTAAATTAAAACCAGTCAGAAACATGAACTGGGGGTTGCTTTTCTCATTTCAAGTGAGGTTATTTTATCCTTAAATTCTCATTTAAATCTAAAAAATTATCGCAAACTCTACATATTTCCTATTAATTTTTCTTCTTATCATAAAGAAACTAGCTTGACACTCTAAGCTAATGAACATAAGGATATATAAGCTTAAATTAAACACAACTGAAGAAATAAACAGAGAGGTTTCTCACAGATCGAATTAAAAGAAACAAAATAGATAAAAAAGAATAAAACTATACCTCCTTTTCAGGAGCACATTCTTCAGTGTTGCAATCAGAGTCTTCGGAGGAAGCTCTAATTGAGAAAAGCTTCAAATTTCGCCCATTAAACGTTCTGGATTTCTTCAAAGGTCTTGGAGAACTGAATGTGCATGTGTTTGCTGATAAAATTGCCTGTGATGCACATGCCATTTCTGTGTTCCTGTTCTTGTTGTTCTTGGTCTTCTCAGAGACTTAAAGGGCATCAAGAAATGGCTAAAAACTCTTCAGTGGCACTCGAAAATTGGTGGGTTCTTTTTTCTGGATTTGCAGTAAAATTAGAGACGGAGAAAGAAACGAAAGATTTTGGTTAAGGCCACAGAGATATCTTTGTTTTGGTGGGATGCGTTTCGAGAATTTTTGTCTTCAATTACAACTTTTATATTTCCTTTTTTATATATAAATTTGATTTTGATTGTAATTTCAACCAAAAAAAATTTTAAAAGTGATTTGCTTTAATTTGATATAATTTTGGGTTGAGAATTTTTAAAATTGTTTTATTAAACTTGTTAAAAATTATATAATTAAAAAAATTAGGTTATTTTTTGGAAATATCTTTAATTGCACTTTATTTATTTGTTGATTAAATATATAGATTTGGAGAATATTTTATAAAAATATATAGAATTTTATAAAATACTTTAATTATATTAATTATTATGAAATTTTCATGAATAATAATTTTTAATGATACATAAATTTTATGCAGATTTTGAGGTTAATGACCGAACCGAACTCTTTTCCGGTTCTCTGTTCTCAAAGCAAAAAATTTTTTTAGGGGAAATATTTTTTGAAGAAGGGCTACAGATGATTTTTTGAAGAAGGGCTACAGATGGCGTATTGGTGATGGTGCGAGTGTTAATATTTGGTATGACCCGTGGTTGCCTAATGATAATGATTTCTCCAGCAATAGTCCAGTGGTTAATGGTCTTGAGCACTTATTAGTGCGTGATTTGCGTGGTGACAATGGATGGAATGTTAAGCTCATTAACGACCCTTTTACTTCGGAAGAGGTTGCCCAAAATTTGTCTATTCCATATAGTAGAATGCCACAGCTTGATAAATTGATTTGAAACTTTTCGGTTTCGGGAAGATATATTGTGAAATCTGGTTATAAGTTAGTTTTGCCCAACTTTGTTGAACCTGAAACAAATCTTTCATCAGCGGTTTGGGTGATAATTTGGAAAGCTGACCTGCCACCTAAGGTTAAGCATTGGGTTTGGCGTGCATGCAGAGGTATTTTGCCAGTTAAATCAGTTTTGTTTACCAAGAGAATATCGACAGATGATTCATGCCCTTTTTGTGCGGAACCAGAAACTATTATGCACATGCTTTTCCATTGTCAAGAAGTTCAACTTTGTTGGGCTTTGGCTGGGTTTCAACTTAATGGTTCAGCTCAAAATTTCACAGAAATGTTCTTGGGTTTGTCGGAAGGTGTTGGTGGTAGCACACCAAAATTGAAAAATAAAAATAAAGAAAGTCAAAAATGCAAGGTGCCTAACAATGAAGAAATTGTCAAAAATGTGAGGTGAAAATGAGAGGTGCCTAATTTAGCCTAATTTTCACCTAATTTAGTTTGACAATTTATTTGCATTTGAAGCCTATAAATAGGCTCATTCTCTCCATTTGTAAATACACCAAGCAAACACAAAATATAGCTTAAGGAGAGCTATAGGTTAAATACCAAATAGTTTATATTAGGAATTAGAGAATCAATCTCTTGGAGTTCCTTGGAGTATAAATATTTGGGGGTTGTTTTGTGGGTGTCGGTTAGAAAAATATTTTGTAATTTGTGGTTGTAACAATTTGCCGCATAGTGAATATTTTTCTTGGTTGTCGTTAGACAACGACCGTGGTTTTTCTCCATTCGGGAGTTTTCCACGTTAAATCATTGTGTTTTATTCTCTTTAATTTCTCAATTGTTATTTTATTTTCTCATTTATTCCTGCTTAAAGACGGTCCGAGGGGCGGGAAAATAGCGATTTTCCCAACAAGTGGTATCAGAGCTTAGGTGTTATAATTTTTATCAAAAATCTTAGTATGCTCTGTGGTTGCAGCTTGGTCTGATCTTCCACATCAGAAAAGATTTTTGTTAAAAATTATTTTATTTTTTAAGCAGGTGGAGCCTTTGGAGCTGGTGGAGCTTTGGAAAAGGTGGAGCCGTTTTGCTTTGGTGTGCTTGAGTATTGGTAGTGAGATAAATAATTACATGTCGAGGTAAATTCTGTCAAACGACACGAATTTAGTCTAAGGCAAGTGGATTTTAAGTGAGACCATTGTGACTCCTCCTCTTACCTGGGAATTTACCTGGTGTAATATTTATTTCTGATCCTTTATTAAGCACAAAGTAAGCATGTCGGCAATGAGATGCGAGATTGAGAAATTTGATGGGAGAATGAATTTTGTACTGTGACAAGTGCAAGTCAAAGACGTGTTGATACAGTCTAGACTACATAAGGTTTTGCAGGGTAAACCAGTCAGCGGAAGAAATTCCGGAAAGAGGAAGGTTGTCTGCTGGGGGTGTGGTCAAACTGGACACGTGAGGAAGGATTGCCCGAACGGTGGAGCTGATTCGGCTAGAAGCTCTAACGTTGTTGCTGCCAATGTGATCTCCTGTGGCGAAGGAGATGATGAGTTGTCTCTGTAGTTGAGAGAAATGTGTCCTCATGGCATGATTGCTACCCGTTGAGATGCCATGGAAGAGGACGGAATATTGGTAGCTGGTCCACAGAAATGCGTGCTGCATTGGTTGACAGTTGATGCAAGGTGCGTGGTGGAAAAATTATGTCGATGGCTAATGAACTCTCGGAAAGTCAACAGGAGGGTTGCACCATAAACTATTAGCGGGATCCGACATGTCCGATGAAAAATTCTTGGAGTTGGCGAAATAATTCCAAGTGTCGATACTCTTTTATGGTGGAGTATGTTAATTCTTGACGTTAAGAATTATAATTGTCGGTAACAGACAATGTTGTGTTTTTATTTTTCAAGGTGGAGATTGTTGGTGGTAGCACACCAAAATTGAAAAATAAAAATAAAGAAAGTCAAAAATGCAAGGTGCCTAACAATGAAGAAATTGTCAAAAATGTGAGGTGAAAATGGGAGGTGCCTAATTTAGCCTAATTTTCACCTAATTTAGTTTGACAATTTATTTGCATTTGAAGCCTATAAATAGGCTCATTCTCTCCATTTGTAAATACACCAAGCAAACACAAAATATAGCTTAAGGAGAGCTATAGGTTAAATACCAAATAGTTTATATTAGGAATTAGAGAATCAATCTCTTGGAGTTCCTTGGAGTATAAATATTTGGGGGTTGTTTTGTGGGTGTCGGTTAGAAAAATATTTTGTAATTTGTGGTTGTAACAATTTGCCGCATAGTGAATATTTTTCTTGGTTGTCGTTAGACAACGACCGTGGTTTTTCTCCATTCGGGAGTTTTCCACGTTAAATCATTGTGTTTTATTCTCTTTAATTTCTCAATTGTTATTTTATTTTCTCATTTATTCCTGCTTAAAGACGGTCCGAGGGGCGGGAAAATAGCGATTTTCCCAACAGAAGGTAACCAACCGGATGTTATGGAGAGCTTTTTAAGTTCTTTGTTATTACTTGTGGTTTGATAGGAGCAACAGAATCTGGCAGAATTCTGATAAGGACCCCTATACCGTGGTGACGTTAGCCTCCCGCTTTTGGCGAGAATGGAGAAATGCTCAAGTAGTGGCGATATCAGCTCATTGAGGAGAGGAGGGCAAAATTTGTCTTCAATACAGGTAAGGAGAAAATGGGGCTGGGCCTCCACATCTGCTATTTCGGCCTGCGAAAATTTACCTTGAAAATATACATCGGTGGTCAGCAAGAGTCGTCAGCTCCATCCGACCCCACCTAGTTCCGCCCATGTGCTCAAGCAAGTTCAACATCTGCTGGTATAATAACTACCGAAAACCAGGTCCTGCAATGGTGTCCACCGCCGTCGGGATTTGTGAAATGCAACTTGGATGCTACTGTTCATACACTTCTTGGTCAAACGTCTTTTGCAGGTATTTTGAGAGATGACCATGGGCTGGTGTTGGGAGCTTGTTCAGGTAACTTTGCAGGTCTGTTACAACCGCATATGGCAGAAGCTGTATGAATGAGGGAAGTACTTGCATGGCTGCACGGTAGAGGTTTTGTCCAAGTGATCTTGGAAACGGATTGTCTTCGTCTCTTCTAGGCTATCACAAGTGGTTATGAAGCTACATCAGACTGGCACCAATTATTGATGAGATCAAGCATCATTTAAGTCAATTTTCACAAGCTAATGTGATGTGGATTAGGAGACAAGCTAACAAACCTGTACATGATCTTGCACGTTACGACATGTTCTCGCTCTTGTTTCCACCTGTGGGACTTGTCTCCCTTGTGTTTTGAGAATTTTCTTTCTAATGCTATAATATAATCTCCCTTTTCTATCAAAAAAAAAAAAATGATACATAAATTTTACACTATTTTTTTGATAAACAAATGAACCCTTGTTCCAAATGTGAATGTTTTCTTCCTTTAATTCTCTTTTTATTTCTTTATTAATCATTTTACAGCCATACAAATACTATAATTTCTGAAGCAAAAAAAAAATACATGTTATACAAGAAAGGAAAAATCATTCATGGAATTATTATTTAGAAAAAAAATGTACAATTACTATCAAGCTATAACTCGTTGTGCATAAGAATATTATGTTTGACAAATAAGAATATTTACTATCAAGGCATATCAACCATTTATTTTTTCACAGAAATGTTACCATATCCTATTTTACATAAATAATAATAAAATATTATTATTATTATTATTTTCTAAAAAAAAGCCTCAACAAAATTAAAAGATTATGTTTCTGTACATAATCAAATATCCACAAAATGCATTGAGAAGGGTAAATGCTACTTATGATGGACTAGATAATATAATCATCAATTATTTCTTCCCAAGGAACTCAGAAGTGTTGGCTTCCTTAACCAGTATTGTTGGAACCTCTGCCTTGCATATTCCATTTAGTCAAAATCAATTTTATTGACATGTGCCTGAAAATGCAAATAAATAAATAAAACACTGATAAGCTCACCAAAATTTACAAAGATATTAAGCAATAGGGTCAGAGTCATAACCATAATCTAAATAACGTTGGCCATGTCTCACAGCCTAACGGTAAGTACATAATTTATCAAGTCCTTTTAAAATGGTGAAACTATGTGCAATGACTCACTGCCTAACGGTAAGTACATATTTTTCTAGGACAATAGATCCAAAATTGATTCTAAATAATTGAGAAACAATGTATCATTAAGCTTGTTGGTTGAGTTCGTGCATGAGGATGGCACACAATACCATTTATGATGTTACGTTTTAAACATTGTAAGCACATCAGCCTTCACTGATGCGTGGGTGGAACTAAACTTTAAAAATTGTGGGGGAAAGTATATATTTACTAATACTATGGCTATAGAATCTCAATATTGAAATATGCAATATGCATTGTATTATGCAACAACTATGGCTGAGTTTTGATCAAAATCACCGAGAAATTGCAGATTTCCATGATTATAGTAGTTACTGTTTCATGTTTTGTATTTTTATAGATTTGCAGCAGATATACTTTCCACTCTCCAACAGTATTTGATAGTAATTCTTGATAGGAAATTCTTCATTAGTTTTCTTGTACATTTTGCTCGTTAGTCCTACATTTTTAGATGCCACCTTAAGATTTTTTTCTTTTTAATTTTTACTATTTAGTATCTTATAATTTAGAGATTGCAAATTAATTTGAATGCATGTCGGATAGATTCATTGATAGGGTAAAACGCTGTTTTTTGAGTTTTAAAGGTGTTCTATACTTGGAACTTAAAACTCAAAATCTCCAATTAAAGGGGAAAAAATTCCAATGATCCCATTTCACCCTCGTCTGACGGTATCTTGAAATTTGCTTAATTAGTTGACAAGGCAATGCACTAATTCACTGTCTTGATAATATCATACTAAGATTTTGGTTTGAATTATTAAATTAGGATATGCTCAAGAAACTTTCAGTGATTATCCAATAAACTATTTTTGTTGAGTAAACTATAGATTAGTGAGAGCCACTTGAGTTGATTCAATTAGAATCCTGAAAAGATTTGGCTGTGGCATAAGGCTGATTTGTGCTACGTCTTCAAGATATGATTAATGATTATTTGTATTATTGTATACATAGCCATGGCATGCTATGATCATAGAAATATTATTTTTATGGGAATTATTGGATAGCAAGTCTTGCCTGCTCCATACTAACCATTACACAACCTTTTTGCTTGAAAGCTCAGCATATTATTTGTTTTTTTTGGCTGTGATATTCATAGATTAATTATTTTTAGACCATGGAAAGTCCATCCTCGATTGCGGAGAATTATTTTTTAGTACTAATAGGGGATGAGTAATCGATTTAAATTTATTATTCAAAAAAAAAAAATATATATATATATATATATTGCAATTACGATACTAGTAGAAAATTTAGGTTCTCAATGTTCTTTTCTAACACAACAAATTTTCTGTCTATTAAGCCTTAATTAAGTTTTGTTTGTTTGTTTTTTTAAATTTCTTTATGGCTATTATAAAATGTGATGATACAAATTCTTAAATATTTGAATACGAGAAGTTGGACTATATATTCAAAAGATATTCATATTTTGTAGTTTTTATATTTTAATAACTTGAATTTAAATTTAATTGTATACATATTTTTAAGTATAATTCTTAATATATAATCAATATTTAAAAGTAAATTTAAAACAAAAATTTTGACATTTAATATGTTTTAAAAGCACGCTTGCGAAGAAAAACGAGGGCTGCTGCTCATATTTTGCCAAGCCCCTTTAGAATTAATCTCAAAACTGAGTTGATATAGAGTGAAATTCAATTATCTTTGACCGATTTATATTTTGATTGATGATTAAATTGCAAAGAAAACTCACAAAAATGTGTTAATTATTATTATTTTTTTTATAAATATATTACAATATCAATCATAAGTGTTTAATATGAGACTGTTGAAGCTCACATCTATTAAATATAAATATATTATCTAGATAATAATATAAAAATAAATTAGTTAATTTTATCAGCTAACTTTTGAGGATGATATTTCTAAATTTATGTTAAAAAATTTAACATAAACGGAAAAATATTATAATTGCTGACAAAAGTAATAGTAAAGAAAAAGAAAAAAAAATAATGAAACTAATTAAATATAAAATCATGAATAAATGGTATTAAAGCTAAATTTTGATTGTTTCTTTATGTGATTTATTTATTTATTGAAAGAATAGCACAAATAATAAAGGAAAAATTTTTCTGTAATTTTATGCATATCGAAAATGAAGGTTGTTACTAATATACAAGAATCTATAGATTGTTCTAGATAAAAAAGAAAAACAGAGTCTACTCTAACCAGCTATCCACATTTCTCTAACAAGCTTCTTTCCCTCCTAAAACGAAAACACTAACACTCTGTAGTTAAGTGAACGATGCGTAGCGCTAGTCAATAAAATCTCTTTAACTTAAACTTGATACGCCACCGTTTCAACATATAGCAAGTCTTCATCTTGCTCCATCTGTCTCGAGTTCAGATGTCTGCTTCTTCCCCAAAATAACTTAATACTTCTTCATCGCCCCCCTCAAGTTGGTGCTTGTTGGAGTGTCAACAAGTCCAACTTGAAACAAAATCGATTAAAATGAGTAACTGAGAGAGCCTTAGTAAAAATATCAGCCAATTTATGAGCAGAAAAAATATGCAGAGACACGATAAAACCTACCTTAAATTTCTCACAAACGAGATGACAATCAATGTCTAAATGCTTCATTCGTTCGTGAAATAAATGATTAGCAGTGATGTGGAGAGCTGCTTAGTTGTCACACCAAAGAGGGATGGGAAGAGAAACAGAGACATCAATATCTTGAAGCAAATAGGCAAGCCACTGAAGCTCACAGACAGTACTAGCCATACTACGATACTCCGCCTGAGCTGAAGAATGAGAGACAGTACTTTGTTTTTTTTTTTTGTTTTCCATGAGACCAGAGAGTTATTGACTTTTTGCACAATATTTATCCCATATCGATGGGATAATAAATTTAGGGAGAGAATGAGAGTTATTTAAGAACTCATTCCTCCACCCGTTTGAAATATTTCAATTGTATACTCTTCTCCCACATATAAATAAAAGCGGGCTATTTGAGTAGTGCTCGGAGACTAGACATATTTGGCCGAACTCCGTTATCAAAATTTCGGGTGTGTTCTTTTCTTATCTTTTATTTATTTCGCATTTAATAATTATTATTGTTGTTTTTTTTAAATTATAATACAGTATTCAATATTATTTGTCGGGTTTATTTGTAGTGTTTTATACGATTTATTTGCGTATATTTTACTATTCGTGTGCATTGTTCTGTTTGTATACATGGGTCTAAGTTGTGAAAATATACCGTGCATGTAAGTTCTGTTTAGGAGACTGAATTTTAAGTGGGACCGTTTGTGACCCCCTCCAGTCTTTCCTGAAAATTTACTTGGAATGCTAATTCTGTCTAGGAGACTATTGTAGCCTGTCTTGAAAATTACCGAATCAGTTAAATTCACTAATTTGTTTTAAAGGAAAAATTACCTAATTTTTTCAACAAGTGGTATTAGAGTCTAATTCATCCTTGGTTTGTAATTTTTGTTATATTGAATATTATATTTTGAGTCTGTAATGGCAATTGATGATCAAAAAATAAAGGAGACTACTTCAAATATAACACCAGGTACATCGGCTTCCTCGTCATCATGGTTGAGGATTTCGTTGTCAAGTTTGAAATTGGCGATGGAGATATTTGATGGTACTGGCCATTTCAGCATGTGGCAAGGGGAGGTCTTGGACTCCCTTTTTCAACAAGGTCTTGACATTGCCATTGGAGAAAATAAACCAGAAGACGTTGAAGATAATGATTGGAGAATCATAAATCAATTGGCGTGCGGAACAATTCGGTCTTGTCTATACAGAGAGCAGAAGTATGCTTTCAAGAACGAGACTTCCGCATATAAATTGTGGAAGGCATTGGAGGATAAATTTCTAAAAAAGAGTGGTCAGAATAAACTCCTTATGAAGAAAAGGCTGTTCTGATTTGATTATCAACCATATACTACTATGAATGAACACATCACTTTATTTAATCAATTAGTAGCAGACCTATTGAATTTAGATGTAAAATTTGAAGATGAAGATTTGACTTTGATTTTGTTATCATCCCTTCCTGATAAATTTGAATATTTAGAAACTACTTTACTTCATGGGAAGGAAAATGTATCTTTAGATGCTGTATGTTCTGCTTTGTATAGTCATGAATTAAGAAAATAAGATAAAAAGAAAAACAAAGTAGCTACAACAGATGAGGCATTAGTGGCAAGAGGCTGTCAGCAAAGTCAGTCAAAGGGGAGAAGAGGAAGATCCAAATCAAAAGGAAGAGTTGCCAAAGATGAGTGTGCTTTCTGTCATGAGAAAGGGCACTGGAAGAAAGACTGTCTAAAGTTGAAGAAGAAAGGGAAGGCTCCGCAAGATGTAAATATTACAGAGTGCAAAAGTGATGCAGAATCAGATATCTCTTTGGTGGTTTCACCTTTAACATCCCATCCAGACGAATGGATTTTGGATTCAGGTTGTACCTACTATGTCTCCCATCCGAGAGTGGCTCTTTGACTTTGAAGAACTCGATGGCGGGGTTGTTTACATGGGTAATGATAATCCATGTAAAACAGCCGGATTAAGCTGCAGAATTATGATGGATCCACCAGAATTTTAAAGGATGTGCTGTACGTGCCAAAGTTGAAGAAGAATCTTATCTCTTTGGGAGCCTTAGAGTCAAAAGGTCTAGTTGTGATGATGCGAAATAAAATTCTAAAAGCAACTTCAGGAGCACTGGTGATGTTGAAAGGTGTGAGGAAGAACAATCTGTATTACTACCAAGGTAATACAGTGGTTGGGACAGTAGCAGCAGCAACTTCAAGTAGCAAAAAGGATGCAGAGGCAACAAAGTTGTGGCATATGCGGTTGGGACTCGCTGGTGAAAAATCCTTGCAAACTCTAGCCAAGCAAGGATTATTGAAAGGTACAAAGACTTGCAAGTTAAAATTTTGTGAGCATTATGTTCTGGGAAAACAGCGAAGAGTAAAATTTAGCACTGCGATCCATAATACTAAGGGTATTTTGGACTATGTGCACTTAGATGTGTGAGGACCAGCCAAAACTCCATCACTTGGAGGTAGGCATTATTTTGTCACCTTTGTTGATGATTTTTCCAGAAGAGTGTGGGTGTTTATTGTGAAGAACAAAGATGATGTGCTTGAGATTTTCCTTAAGTGGAAAGCTCAGGTTGAAAACCAGACGGGAAGGAAGATCCAAGTTCTCCGAATAGACAACGGTGGAGAATACAAGAGTGATCATTTCCTGAAGATATGCCAAGAGTGTGGCATAGTTCGGCACTTCATAGTAAGAAGAATACCACAACAGAATGAGGTGTCAGAACGTATGAATAAGACACTAGTGGAGAAAGTTCGTTGCATGTTGTCTAATGCTGGATTAGGCAAAAAATTATGTGCTAAGGCTGTGACATACGTTCAATATCTCATTAATCGCTTGCCATCATCTGCTATAGGTGGCAAGACTCCTTTAGAGGTATGGTCCGAGAAACCTGCAACAGATTATGATTCTTTGCGTATTTTTGGTTCTACTGCATATTATCATGTGAATGAATCAAAGCTGGATCCACGAGCAAGGAAGGCTCTATTTATGGGCTTCAATGCTGGAGTTAAGGGATACCGTTTGTGGTGTCTAGAGACAAAGAAGACAATTATCAGTATGGATGTTACCTTTGATGAATCTTCCATGTTGAATAAGGTAAATCCAGAAAGAGCCGAAGGTACTCCACATTAGGTGGAGTGTACGCCGAAATAGGTGGAGTTTGAACAAACAGTGGTGATTCCAATAAAAAGCATCACCAATGATTCTCCCATGGCAGAAGAAGAGTCAGATGAGGAAGAGATTTCTACTCAAGAGACTCCGCAACAATCAGAGTCAATTGCAGCTAGAAGGACGAGACGAGAAATTTAAAAACCTGCTCATTTTACTGACATAGTGGCTTATGCACTTCCAATTGTGGATAATGTTCCATCCACCTTTCCAGAAGCCATTTGAAGTTCAAAAAGTGGTAGATGTAAAGGTGCAATGGAAGAAGAAATGCAATCACTTCAGAAGAATAAGACGTGGAAGTTGACACAACTACCAAAGGGCAAGAAGACAATTGGATGCAAATGGGTATTTGCAAAGAAAGAAGGATTTTTTGACAAAGATGATGTTTGTTACAAGGCAAGGTTGGTGGCTAAAGGCTACGCTCAGAAGGAGGTAGTTGATTATAATGATGTATTTTCTCTAGTTATTAAACATTCCTCCATTAGAATTTTGTTGGCCTTAGTAGCACAGTTGAATTTAGAGCTAGCTCAACTTGATGTGAAGACCGCGTTTTTACATGGTGACTTGAAGGAGGAAATCTATATGACTCAGCCAGATGGATATAAGATTATTGGTAAAGAAAATTGGGTTTGTAAACTGAACAAATCATTGTACGGATTGAAGCAATCTCCAAGGCAACGGTACAAACGATTTGACCATCTTATGAAGGTTCGAAAGTACACAAGAAGCAAATACGATCACTGTGTATATTTGTACAGACTTTGAGATGGTTCCTACATCTACCTACTCTTGTACGTTGATGATATGCTGATAGTAGCAAAGAGCCAAGTTGAGATTGACAGATTAAAGGCTCAGTTGAGTAAAGAATTCGAGATGAAGGATTTAGGAGAAGCTAAGAAGATTCTCGGCATGGAGATAAGAAGGGATAGAGAGAGAGGCAAGCTTTGGCTAACACAAAAGCAGTATTTGAAGAAGGTACTACAACGTTTTGGTATGAATGAAGATTCAAAACCTGTAAGTACCCCGCTTGCTCCTCATTTGAAATTAAGTAGCCGATTATCTCCAAAGACAGATGAAGAGCGAGAATACATGGCGAAAGTCCTATATGCTAATGCAATTGGAAGCTTAATGTATGCAATAGTATGCACGAGACCAGATATTTCACAGGCTGTTAGTATTGTGAGCAGATATATGCATGATCCGGGCAAGAGTCATTAGCAAGCTGTGAAATGGATTCTACGATATATCCAAGATACCATAGATGTTGGTTTAGCATTTGAGCAGGATGAATCACTTAGTCAATGCATAGTTGGATATTGTGATTCTGACTATGCAAGTGACTTGGATAAGCGGCGATCTACAATTGGCTATTTGTTCACTTTAACAAAGGCACCAGTTAGTTGGAAGTCTACTTTACAGTCAACAGTGGCTTTGTCTACAACAGTAGCAGAGTATATGGCGATTACATGAGCTGTGAAGGAGACAATTTGGCTTCATGGGTTGCTTAAAGACTTGGGAGTTGGTCAGAAACAACTTGAGGTATATTCTAACAGTCAGAGTGCTATCCATTTAGCAAATAATCAAGTTTTTCATGCAAGGACGAAGCACATTGATGTTCGTTATCACTTTGTGCGGGAAATTCTCGAAGAAGAGGAGATACTTCTCCAGAAGATTCAAACTATGAAAAATCCTGCAGATATGCTGACCAAGGTGGTTACAAGAGCTAAGTTTGAACATTGTTTAGACTTGGTTAATATTCTGCACATTTGAGTTAGCGCCTGACGGCGCAAATTTGAAGCACCGTAAGGACTGTTTTATTTTTGTTTGATTGAGAAAATTTGTATTTGGTAGGACTAGAAATTATGCTAATGTGGAAATTTGTTGACTTTTTGGCACAACTTTTATCCCACATTGATCGGATAAGGAATTTGGGGGGAGAATGGGAGTTATTTAAGAACTACTTCCTCCACCCATTTGAAATATTCCAATTGTATACTCTTCTCCCACATAAATAAAAACGGGCTATTTGAGTGGTGCTCGGAGACTAGGCATATTTGGCCGAACTCCATAATCAAATTTTTCAGGTATGTTCTTTCCTTATCTCTTTTATTTATTTCGCATTTAATGATTATTATTGTTGTTTCTTTTCAATTATAATACAATATTCAATATTATTTGTCGGGTTTATTTGTAGTGTTTTATACGATTCATTTGGGTATATTTTACTATTCGTGTGTATTGTTCTGTTTGTATACACGGGTCTAAGTTGTGAAAATATACTGTGCATATAAGTTCTATCTACAACAACAACAACAACAACTAAGCCTTAGTCCCAAATAAGTTGGGGTCGGCTGTATGGATCCTCAACAAAATAAGCTCAAAAGACACAAAAAAAAGATACTCCAGCCTTAGGCCCCTTCCAAGACACGGATTTTACGTCTCCATTCAAGTCTATCATTAATCAAATCCGCATCAAGATCTAAGGCACGTAAGTCTCTTGCTATCACCTCATTCCACACAGTTCTAGGTCTTCCACGACCTCTAGCCCCCTCAATCAACAAATTCTCACACTTACGAACCGCAGCATTAGGAGGTCTTCTTAAAACATGCCCATACCATCTAAGTCTTCCTTCCCTCACCTTATCTCCGACATCCGCTACTTGGACTTTTTGTCGAATATGAACATTCTTAATTTTGTCCAGTCTGGTATGTCCACACATCCATCTTAGCATCCTCATTTCTGCCACACTCATCTTATGCAAATGTTGTCCCGTTGGTGCCCAACACTCACTACCATAGAGCATCGCAGGTCTAACAACCGTCCTATAGAATTTACCTTTCACTTTCAGAGGTATTTTCTTATCACATAGAACCCTAGTCGCACCCTTCCACTTCAACCACCCTACCTGTATTCTGTGAGCCACATCTTCATCTATACGGCCATCATTCTGGAACACCAAACCCAAATATTTGAACTGCTTGGTTTTAGGAACCAAAACTCCATCCAACTTAACCTCATGTTCCTGCTTCTTCCTTAGACTGAACTCACAGTGCATATATTCCGTTTTACTCCTACTTAACTTAAAACCCTTATCCTCGATGGTTTTTCTCCACACTTTCAACTTATGGTTTATACCAGCACTAGTCTCATCAATTAAAATAATGTCATCAGCAAACAACATACACCAAGGAACATCGTCTTGTATGCTTCTGGTTAGCTCGTCCATAACCAGGGTAAATAAATATGGACTCATGGCCAAACCTTGATGCAATCCGGTAGTAATATGGAAAGCCTCAGTGTCTCCACCAGGTGTTTTCACACTAGTGGATGCATTCTCATACATGTCCTTGATGATGTTGATATATTTGCCGCTGACTCCTTTCCTCTTCAAAACCCACCATAACACTTCTCTTGGTACTCTATCATAGGCTTTCTCCAAGTCAATAAATACTTTGTGGAGATCTTTCTTCTTCTCTTGATACAATTCCATTAGTCTTCTTAGAAGAGAAATAGCCTCCATGGTAGATCTCCCCGGCATAAACCCAAACTGATTCTCTGAAACTCCTGTAAGCTTCCTCAATCTGTGTTCAATAATCCTTTCCCATAATTTCATAGTATGACTCATAAGTTTGATACCACGATAATTTGTACAGCATTGAATGTCTTTCTTATTTTTATATATGGGTACCAGGATACTCTTCCTCCAGGCATTCGGCATCTTACGTCCTTTCACAATAGCATTAAAGAGTTTAGTTAACCAGGCAACTCCTACCTCTCCAAGGTTCTTCCAAACCTCTATAGGAATACCATCCGGGCCACAAGCTTTACCAACTTTCATATACTTCAAGGCTTCTTTTACTTCACTATGCAAGATCCTCCTAGACCAGCTGATATAACCATTTGTTGCAAGAAGACCTTGAAAATCTTGTTCATGTTCAGGGTTGAATAACTACTCAAAATAAGCCTTCCACCTCTCCTTAATCTCAACATCTCCTGTCAACCCCCGTTGATCTTCGTCCTTTATACATTTGACTCGGCTTAAATCTCTGCTTTTCCTTTCTCTCATCCTTGCAATCTTATAAATGCCCATTTCTCCCTCTTTAGTACCTAACTTTTGATAAATCCCTTCTAAGGCTCTGCCACGAGCTACATTAACAGCTTTCTTTGCCTCTTTCTTAGCCCTCTTATATTCCTCAAAGGCCTCGATATAAGTTCTATCTAGGAGACTAAATTTTAAGTTGGACTGTTTGTGACCTCTCCAGTCTTTCCTGAGATTTACTTGGAATGGTAATTCTGTCTAGGAGACTATTGTAGCCTATCTTGAGAATTACCAAATTAGTTAAATTCACTATTTGTTTGGTTTAAAGGGAAAATTACCCGATTTTTTCAACAAGAGTCACCCAGAAAAATGCAACAACCGGTGATAGACCTCCTTGTGTCTCGACAAATAGCCCAGTCCGCATCACTGTAGGCTCGTAATTGCAAGGAATTATTACTGGGATAGAAGAGACCAATACCAGGATTCCCTTTAAGATACTTTAGGACGTGTAAAGCACAATTCCGATGAATGTCGCAAGGAGATTGTTCATATTGACTCAACTGCTGAACCGTGTAAGTGATATCTGATCTGGTGAAACAAGCCTATAAAAGCCTCCCAATGAGTCTTCTATATGGTTGGGGATTAGAAAGTAAAGCTCTTTTAGTGGCAGTAAGAAGTGTTCCTTTTGTCAAAGGTGTGGAAGCAGCTCTAGAATTTTGAAGGCCAGCATCATGAATGAGGTCATAAATATATTTCTGTTGATTAATGAAGATGCCAGCAAAAGACATGGCGATTTCAATGCCAAGGAAAAATTTCACTGAACCAAGATCTTTGATAGTGAATTGTTGATGAAGATAGGCCTTAACAACAACTATTTCAACTTCAGAGTTGCCCATGATGAGAACATCATCAACATAAACTAGAAGAGCCAAAAATAGATTGGGCTTGCGTAGAATAAACAAGCAGTGATCATGAATGGATTGCCTAAAACCATACCACTGCAACTTGAGTGAAAACTCAACATTCCACTGGCGAGATGCTTGTTTTAAATTATACAAAGAACGAGTTAACTTGCAAACTTGTCCAAGAGCAGCCTTCGCAGAACCATCAGGTGGTAGCATGTAAAGATCTTCTTTAATAAATCCATCAAGAAAAGCATTATTCATGTCTAACTGACATAAAGGCCAGGATTTGGCTGCAACAATAGTGAAGAAAACACGTACAGTCACTGTCTTGGCCACAGGAGAAAAACTTTCAACATAATCCACTCTTTCCACTTGGTTATATCCCTTAGCGACCAAACGAGCCTTAAACCTATCTATGCTACCATCTGGCTTCAACTTCAACTTGTAAACCCACTTTGAACCAATGGCCTTTTTCCCAGTAGGTAAATCAATTAACTCCCAAGTGTTATTGTTTTTTAAAGCCTGAATTTCTTCCTCCATCGCCTTGACCCATTCTTTTGTGTTGCTGCTTCCTGATAATTCTTAGGTTCCTGGATAGCAGAAATGTTAGCCATAAAACTTAAATGTGCATCAGAGTAATATCCAGTGAAAGGGTAAGTTTGAGTATCTAAGTTGTGAGAGATGTTGATGTGGAAATCATTAAGCCAGGTAGGAGGTTTAGAAGGTCTAGTACTCCTTCGAACTAGAGGTGGTGAGTTAGGTGTAAGAGCAGGCTGATCTAATGGTGATTGGATAGTAGGTGAGTCAACAGTAATGGAAGGTTGATCTGATGGTAAATGGGTAGGTGATGAATTAAGTATAATAGGAGACTGATTTGATGAAGAACTGGCAGGAGCTAAATTCTCTTCATAGGTCGGATAAGGCAAAATTGATGGATGATGAGTAGGTTCAGAATGTTGATGAAAAGGAAAAATAGTTTCAAAAAATGTAACATCTCTAGATGAGAAGAAAGTATTGGTCTGTAAATCATACAACTTGGAGGCTTTTTTACCAGAGGAGTGACCAACGCATATGCATTTAATTGCTCTTGGCTGAAATTTGTTTTTATGAGGATTATTGTTTTTAGCAAAGGCTAAACAACCAAAGTTCTTGAGGATATTATAATCTGGTGGTTTTGAAAAAATACTTCAAAAGGAGTTTTCCACTTAAGGATAGCAGTAGGTAGTCTATTGATTAGAAATGTAGAATGTAAAATGGCTTCTCCTCAAACTTTGATAGGTAAACATGATGTACACAATAAGGCTCTAGCCACTTGAACTAAATGCATGTGCTTCCTCTCAGCAACTCCATTTTGTTGTGGAGTATGAGGACATGTTTTTTGGTGTAAAATTCCATGTTGAATGAGTAATTGTTGACAGGAGTGACTGAGAAACTCTTTTCCATTATCTGTTCTGATGGTCTGCACTTTGGTTTTGAATTGTGTTTCCACCATTTTAAGAAATTTTGTAAGCAAAGTGATAGTTTGGGATTTATGATTCATAAGAAATGTCCATATTGCTCTGCTATAGTCATCAACAATAGTTAAGAAGTAGTGATTGCCTGTTATAGTTTGCTCAGAGTAAGGACCCCATATATCGATATGTAACAAGGAAAATATGCTGTCAGATTGGGTAGTACTTAAAGGAAAGGGTTGTCTAGTTTGTTTAGCAAGTGGACAAACTTCATACACAAAATCTGGTACTTTATTGATAAACTGTAAATGAGATAGGACTACATTAGAAGGATGGCCCAACCTACTGTGCCAAAGAGTCACAGAGGTTGTGGTCACTTGATTTATTAGGGTATTATTCATAGGAAAAGATCTATTACAATGATCTATACATTTATTTGCGGTAGATTGAATCTCAAGTACATAGAGATTTTCAACTTGTTTTCCAAAAGCAACCTTGTTGTCACTCCTCAAGTCCTGTAAATATAAGTTTGATGAGTAAAAAACAAGTTTAGATTATGATCTGTGGTTAGTTTTGCAACTAATAACAAATTATGTTGAAACTGAGGGATGTATAGAACATTTGTCAAGGTAATTTGGTCAGTCAGTTTAACTTCTCCTAGCTGGTTCACATATATTGTTGCTCCAGTTGGTAAATGCACTTTTATAGGTTGAGGCATAGTTTTTAGATCACTGAACAAACTCAAGATAGCACAAATATGATTTGAGGCACCACTATCTACTATCCAAGTAGAGTAAGAATTACTGGTTAATTTGAGATTGCTAAAATTACCCGCAAAATCCTCTGCTTGCACAAAATTCATAAAGCTCTCTGCAGGTGTCTGCTGACTCTTCATGTATTTAGAGATCTCTTGCTTAATGAATTCTGCAATCTCATTATGTGCTAAGCTTTGTTGTGGCTGTGGTTTCCAACCTCTATCTTCTGCAGACGTTACTTCACCAATTTCTGTTTCTCCTCATATCATATTGACTTGACACCTGCCTTGCTCATTCTGTCTCTTTTGTTTCAATTCATTGTACCATTTAGGTACACCAGTCAACTTGAAGCATGTATCCTTTACCTGTCCTATTTTCTTACAGAAATCACAAAATTTATCTCCATTTTTAGCAAACTCTCTCCTCCTGAAATTAGGTCTCCCATAGTTTTGCTTTGCATTATCTGCAACTCTTGTGTACATAACACTGCCTTCTGCATTTTCTTCTTCATGAATATGAGCTAGCCAGCCTCAGTCTGTCAACCCTAAGTACTAGTGAATGAGCTTTTCTCACTGTAGGTAAAGGATCTTGCATTAGTATCCGATCCTTTGCTCCACCATAACTCTCATTCAGTCCCATTAGGAACTGCATGAGTTTGTCCAATGCAACCACTTCTTCCATGCGCTTACTTGCTCCACACTCACATTTTCCACATGTGCAGTGTGATGTTGGACTCAAATAGTTAAAGCTCATCCTAGAGTTTTCTGAGATTGGTATGGTAAGCCTTAATTGGTTGATTGCCTTGTTTTATTCCAGCAATTGCACGTTGCAGCTGATAGATTTGAGGTCCATTACATTCACCATAATTTTCCTCAATATCCTTCCAAAGCTCTTTTGCAGAAGATGTATACATGAACGCATTTGCAATTTCCTTCGATATAGCATTTAGGATCCATGAGGTAACCATGGAATCAACCCTAGTCCATTGAGGGATTTGATCATCTCCTTCGATGAAATTAAGTTTATTCTTGGCCTTCAAAGCAATTCGCATGGATCGACTCCATGTGAGATAATTTCCACAAGTAAGTGGATTGGTAACAAGCACCAAACCAAGATTATCAGAGGATTGCAGATAATTTGGATCGCTACTATTCATCATCTTCAATCCAATACCTTCGAATTGCTTAGCAACTTCTCTTGTCGTTCCTTCCATTTCCAGTAATTAGTAATCAGAAAAATAGAGAATCGATCAAAAACAGAGTATGAAATCAAGATCTCAAATCAGTAACCAGTTTGCTCTAATACCATGAAAGAATAGCACAAAGAATAAAGGAAAAACTTTTCTGTAATTTTATGCATATCGAAAATGAAGGTTGTTACTACTTATATACAAGAATCTATAGATTATTCTAGATAAAAAAGAAAAACAGAGTCTACTCTAACAAGCTATCCACATTTCTCTAACAAGCTTCTTTCCCGCCTAGAACGAAAACACTAACACTATGTAGTTAAGTGAAAACGGTGCGTAGCGCTAGTGAATATAATCTCTTTAACTTAAACTTGATACGCTACCGTTTCAACATACAACAAGCCTTCATCTCGCTCCTGCTGTCTCGAGTTCAGATGTCTGCTTCTTCCCCAAAATAACTTAATACTTCTTCATATATTAATATCTTATCTTATTATGATTTATTTTGCTGGTTAAATGAATCAAATCGAATAAAATATTATAAGTATAAATGCATTATTTGCCAAACAAAATTAAGTTAAATCAATAATTATTTTTGGGAAATTATTTTATCTTTTAGTTAAACAGAAAATAATAATTATAAACTAATTGTGCAATGTATTTAAATAAAATTGGGGCCAATAGAATGAGTAGTGTGTGAATAAGATAGCAAATGAAATGACATAATTTGATTTGATTTTTTTAAAAAGCTAAAATGACATGATTTGATTTTGATATGGTAAACAAGTCTAAGAATACACTAATTTGAAGATGTCGACTCCCCCATGAAACAGAGTCACGTGAAATGCACTTGAAAATTGAACAATTTCTTACAAAATGAGAAGAAGTCACGTGAAATAAACATGAAAGATCTCACATTAATTTGAGCATGTCGACTATCCCATTAATGACTAATGTGCTTTCATCATTTTAATGTTTAGTTCTTCACTCGTCTCCATTCGTTGTCGGCACTTGCCTAATGGTTTATTTCAAGCTGGCTCAAGGGTGACGTCAAAATGTCCAATGAAGTGAGCAAAATTTTTCTTGAAACCGCTTCATCTCTAATTATATCTTTGTTATTTTTGTTTTAGGAATCGCTATATTTTTTTTATATAGTCATCATTTTATAAATTTATTAATTTATTAATAAAATATTTTTATTTATCAAAAAAATTAATATATATATATAAAAACTCTTAAATTTATTTAATAATTGATAAAAAATAAAATAAAATAATATTAAATCATGAATATAATTTTTTAAAAAATAATAAAAATAAAAATTATCACACAATATTAAAAATAAAAATAATAAAAGCAAAAGAAAAAAATAAAAAAATGAATTTAAAAAATTAGAAATAAATTTTATTTTTAATTTCTCTTTGGCCACTTAGTTCATTAAATGAGTTTAAATTAATTTATTAATTTATTTTTTTTCTTTTTTCTTTGCATTTTAACAGTATTAATTTTTTTTTTGTCAATTTTTTAAAAGAGAAATATATTTTGCTTAGGGAATAAATGGTTTATTAAATTTTATTTTATTTAACTTTTTGTATAAATTAAAAGAGGGATAATTTAAACTTTTGAAAGGAAAATAAAAAAATAATTCTAAAAATTTTAATAAATAAATATATAAATATTTTTTTTTCCAAAATAAAAAGGGCAATTGCCCTCCTTCTCTACAATGTGATTTTGACATTGAGCTCATTCGTATATTATTAATTAAAAAAATTTTAATATTTTTTTCGTCTAATTAAAATTATTATTTTTATTTCATACATAATAATTATTATATATATATTTTTTATTTTATAAAAAATTCTTCTAAATGAATTAAAATATATTTTATTAATTTATTAATATTAAAATTATTATTAGATTCTCACTTTATTAATTAACTCATTAATAATAAGAGTATAGTTTAAAAAATTAATTATTTTTTATAGATTAATTTTATAAAATGAGAATTTTAATGAGAATTTTTTTTAAAAAATGACAACTTCTACGAGATAGAGATGGAGTATTGTTTTTTTTGTTTTATAAAAGAAATAAGGATAAAAACGTGATCAATTTTACTTGATATTTTTTAAAATAACTATGCATTAATTAAAAGTATTATCATTCATTTGAGGTTTAATTTTTTTAACAATAAAGTGATATTACAAATCAATTTTCATTCTCTATGAAATATATTTATTTGAGAAATTAAGTCTTTTACTGGAATTTTTCAAAAGATTTATTTTTTTGGATTTTTTTCAAAACTTTTATTTTTTTACCAAATTTTTTTTTTATCATTTTACCAAAATATATATTAAACTCATAACAATCTAATAATAAACTTATAAAAATTATAATACATATGATAAACTTTATATATATATATAATGCAGAATTAATAAATTCACAAATTAATAAAAAAATTCTAATGAATTTGATAATATTTTTCTAAGCTTATAAATTTGTAATATTGTGAATTTTTTCTGTTAATTTTATTAAAAAAGCCCTATCTTTTTTATATATTAAAATACATATTAAGGGTAAAAAAATAATAAATAAAGAAAATTTCTCATTTATAATTTGACATCAATAATTAAATTTTGACAATTAATGATATAAAAGGAAAATTCTTACTGATTAAACTATTTATTTTTTTAAGGGAAAAACTATTCATTTAATTTAATCATGCTATATATAGTAGGCTAAATAATTATAAAATTTTTGAGATTTTGCATATTATACTAGTCAATCACGTTATTTTCAACATATAATTTTTGCATCCTGTAGTTTTTAAAATTAAACTGTTTAGTAATTCTGTTAATATTTTCATCCTAAAAATATTAGTTAATTACTTTGATATTATAAAATAATTTATTTATTTTTTCTTGATAGGTATTTTTCTTTATTATTTATTAAGTCATGATTATTTTTAATTTAATATATATTACTTACACATAATTTATTTTAATTTTATAAATATTCTTAAAAAAATAATTTTAAATAATAAGAATAATATCTTTTATTATTTTACAGACAATTTATATATATTATTTATTTTAATTTTATCAGTATTACTAAAAAAATAATTTTAAATAATACAAATAATGTCTTTTATTATTTTGCAGACGATCTATATATAAAATAAAATAAAATAAAAATAAAATAAATATAATAAATAACAAAGGTAAATATATATAAATGAAGAGCAAATAAGTTATTTTATAATATATTTATTTTTGTAAGAATATATATAAATCAATAATATATTTATCTTTATAAATATATATATAAATTAAAATAACTTATTAAAATATTTATAAAATTAAAATAAATTATGTGTAAGAAATATAAATAAAAATAAAAATAAACATGACTTAACAAATAATAAAAAAATATATATATAAAGAAAAAATAAATAAATTATTTTATAATATCAAAGTAATTAACTAATATTTTTAAGATGAAGATATTAACAGAAAAACTAAATAGTCTAATTTTTAAAAACTGAAGAATATAAAAATTAAATATTAAAAATACAAAAACTGATTAGTATAATATATAAAATTTCAATAACTTTATAATTATTTAGCCTATATAGTATAGTTCCTTGAGAGACATTTTTAAACTTTACAACTAAAATGTCTTATTTGAAACATGAAATGAAATTAACATAATATGTTGGATTTTCATTTGATTTGAAATCTAAAATAATTATTTAAGATAATTATTTTAATTATCTATATAATATCAAAATAAATATTTTAAATTTCTATTTTTACTCATCTCAATTACTATAAATTTATTAATATGTTTTTATGATAGTTAAATGGTGGATTTTTTTATTTGTTTATTTCACAGAATTTCATCTATTACAATTTTTTAACATTACATTTGTGTAATGAATATGAAATGTAGATTATTATTTATTTTGGTTGTATTGATTATTTAGTATATAGAGAATTTTTTTTATACATATAATAAGCTATCATATATTGTTTATAGAATAGAATTGACGAAATTTCATCAATTATTTAAAGATAAGGATGAAGAATAAAAATTGGATGAGAGTTGGTAAGCACATGGCATCATTAATTTGATGAGTAGGAGGCTATGTAAAAAGTATAAAAAAGAAAAAAGTGTGGATAAGTACAAATGACACTTTTATGAGAAATTATTATTATTTTTTTGAATTGAAAGAAGAACTTATTTTTATGAGAACTTATTTGATACAATAATAATTAGTTATTTTAATTAGAATGATAAATTAATTAAATATTAATATGTGGTTATTTTTTTAAAAATGTATTTAAATAATTTTTTTATTTTTTAATAATAAAATGTAAAAAATATATTATTATTTAATTAATTTATCATTTCAATTAAAATAATGAGTCAAAATTATTGTTATACTATATAAATTTTTCACTTTTATCATAACAACATCTCTAATGAATTTGGAAACATGGGAAAAACTTTAAGGATATATTATTATTTATATATGATTTGATTTAATTAATAAAATAATCTCTTATTTTTATTAAACTCATTAAATCTTTGATATTTTATTTTTGTTAATATGATCTTTCTGTATATTTTTTTATGAATTTTATTAATAAATATATAAAATATATAAAATATAATATAATATCTAATTAACTAATATCCTTTCCTCACCATATATATCTCCATCTTATTTTCTTCTCTAATTCTTATGAATCATTATCAACCACTCTCTTCCTCTTTTTTTCTTTTTTTCTTAATTTATTTTGGCTTTCTCTCTCTTTTTTCAAAATTTTATATCTTCCTTTTTCTTTTTATTCTTTAATTTCATTATTAAGTTTCCCTTTCCCTTTCTCTTTCTTTTTAATTTTTCCCTCGTACATTATCAACCACTCTCTTCCTTTTTTTTTTTCTTTTTTTCTTAATTTATTTTGGCTTTCTCTCTCTCTTTTCAAATTTTTATATATTCCTTTTTCTTTTTATTCTTTAATTTCATTATGAAGTTTCCCTTTCTCTTTCTCTTTCTTTTTAATTTTTCCCTCGTAAAAAAAAATCAAGAATCCAATATGAAATAGTAATAATTTAAGAAAGAAATTTTCTTATATTGACCAGAGTGTATATATATCTAAGCTAATAAAAACTAAATAAAAGAGTTTTAATAGAAAAAGTATTGATTTTATTTACTTTTTATCGTGGGGATATATATAGTCTGTCCATAATAGTATTTCCCAGAATTCCTTTCTGGTAAAGAAATATAAGGTGGCAGCAACTTCAACAGTGGCAGAAATGGTGAATATATATACTTATTTGAGAAATATTATTACATAAAAGTTGATATAATTTAATGCAGTTTTATAATTAGACGTTCCTTCCTTTCTTATAATTTTCATTTTTTTTTTCTTTTGCTTCGTCTTTTTCTTTCTTTTGCTAGATTTTCAATTTCCATAGTTAAAATAAATTTTCTTTTTAAGAAAAGAGATATTTTAATTATTTTATAGGCTTTTTAACAATGAAAAATAATGAAAAAATTAATTTTTATTATAAAAATAAAAATTAAATCATAATTTTAATTAATTTAATAAAAAATGAGGAATTATTAAATTTCGAAAATGAAATAATAATTTATCAAATTAATTTAGAATGAAATTTTGATAATTTATCAAAAACTTTAATTAATTTTTGCAATTTTGGGGTGTTTTTGGGACCGTAAAAACCGTTACAATCTGTAAATCACATGCCCTATCTTAATATAGTTTACACATTAATTTATGCGAAAAATATTTTTTCTAAAAATGGTCCCTTCTTACATGAGAACCTCATGCAATTCTTTTAGTTAAATCAATTTCAATATTGATTTTTTTGCTTTTCCTTTTTTTAAATATGTTTTTGTGTCTATTTCATTTTACGAAATCTTATTAAATCTATAAATCCCCAAATCTAACCAACCGAAATAGAAAGCCAACAAGCTATAGTTTTTCTATTATACCTTATCTTATTATATAAGATTTATTTAATAAGTAATATTAAAATATAGATATTATAAAAATTTAAAATATTAACTAATTTATTAAAATAATAAATAGATAATATGTAATACCCCTATATTCTATATAAGTATTGTACATATACTATATATACATACAATATGCACGTTTCAGTATTGTTTAAATTCTTTACCTTAGTTTCATATCAATTATATATTTTTAATAAAAGAATATTTTTTATTATCAAATCTCATTCTTTTAAAAGTAACATTTACAAAATCATTATAATTTTGATTAAATTACATATATATAAATTTATATTGTCTTTTCCGAAATTCACTTATGTACATATATATTTTTATCAAAATAGAACATAATAAAATTATACATGTATATACCACCTTCTAGTTGGTTTCGAAATACTCTTATTCTTCTCGTGGCACAACTGTTTGACTCCTAAATCAACCATCTACTAACCTGCGTGATTTACACAATCGCGCTAAGCTTGAAAACTTAGTAGCACATATAACAACATATATATACATTCCATAAAATCACACTCACATCTCTAACATGATTTATCATCATATTCTTACCATATTTCTCATTTTCAATATATTTTTCATAACTTTTCACTAATCTCATAATTTATACAAATCTTTAACATAAGCCATAATTCGATAACTTAATATAACATTCATGAAACAATAAACATACTTTCCACAATCATATACATATTACACATTACATTATATTTCCATAATCTCATTTCTAATATCAAGACTTAGCTCTGCTCAAGTATTTCAATAATTCATTTCTCATCATTTAGCATATTTTCTTATGTCACATTCATTTTCAGTAATTTGCATATGTATTGTGATCATATTATTCCATGATCACCATTATATTTCTCATTTAACCATCATAGGTTTTATATACAATAGGTACCACAACATCACATATACAAGCATGAGCCCAAACAACTAATACATCATTCAAATCTCAGAGTTACTGTTTTGGTCCATAATGATACTATGTGTCTAGCTCCGAAGGCAAAATAGCAATGTAATAGTCCAACTAAGTCTGAGCTTACGTCCCTATCTTTTCATTTAGCCCAGTTTTAAGGATTTATTTCTGAGACTTACGACCCGGTCTTTTTACCTCAAAAATATTTTTACAGTGATGCCAAACGTCTAGCCTTATAGAAAAATATAGGCATACCGCCATATACAGAACTCTGAAATTTGAATAATATATTAGGCATACAATTATTTTATATCTTTATTATCAATCTCTTTCTCATTTTCTCGTGATCAAGCTAGACACATTATCTCATTTATCTCATTTATATCAACATCATCTTATAGTCATAATATCACATTTTATACAATCTAGCTATCACCGATGACTTTACATAATATCTTTAATATATACACAACAAATCACATTACCCAAACATTTTGGATCATTTTCATATTTTGCACATAGTTCACATTTCATTCAATTTAGCCATTAACAATGGCTTTTCACAATGCATAATAATGCATATATAGCAATTCATATGATTTAGCACCATGTTCATGAATACTTAATGTATTAAGTAACTTAACACATTTTTCATCCAAAATGTGTTAGGCCAAATGTAATGCAATCACATTCCATTTATCAAGAATTTGTACATACTTTAGGAAATACTTTAAAATAAGCTTTAAAACTCCCTCTAACTTTCTCCTCCAAGTTGCCCTTCAACACTAATGTTGGACAAACTATTCTCTCTCAATGCCTATACCAAATGTGATCATAAACAATCATTTAATATTACATTCTAAAGCATTCTTAATATCAAATCATTTAAATATGAATTACAAATGAACAACAAAGAAAAAAGTTATTCTCAAGTGACACACCCAACAACATTGACATGTTAATGACCGTGTCATTAACTCACTCATACAAAAGTATTGACACGTCTAATGATATAGGCGTGTCACTACCGTGTCATTCATTTTGTCTCACAGAAATTTTGACATGCTCAACAATACGAGTGTGTTCATAGCCGTATCAATTATTTTGCCTTATAAAAGCTACAACACGCTCAGGGACATGGCCGTATTAATGGTCGTGTCATCAATGTTAAACTCAGCACCGTTGACACGCCCAATGAGATGGTCGTGTCAGGCAAAAGTTATGCATTTTGAACTCTCAACCATATGAACACAATCATTCCAAACTTAATACTACAACACCCTTAATCATCATCTTAGTTTATATTCATAATTCATCCATCAATTTAACACTTATATAACTTCAACATATCATAATAATAATCATTATATAGTTCATTTATACAATCATCCATGTATTAATTTACTCAATTTTCAACTCATTTATACAAAACCCTTACTCTTTTCCTTATCACCATTTTTTCCTCAATTTCAACTACTCATCATCATCCTCACAAATAATCATATTTTCATCATCTAAGCATCAATTCAACATTTGTATATACTTCAATATTTCATTATCATCATATTATTCAATTAATCATCACTTTCTCTCACTAACCATATCATATATATAATCTATAAAACAAGCTCAAGAAGAAGACACTTACTTATTTCCTTTGTTAAACCTTCATTATCTTCTTTAATTTCTCTTAAATCTCTTATAAAATTTGATATATAATATGAAAATCTCACTCTTCTCACCTCTCTCTCTCTCTCTATCTCACATTGAAGAAGAAGAAGAAGAAAAAGAAGCAAATTTCAACTTTTCTTTCTTTCTATCCTTATCTATATATATATATAATTATTTTATATGTCTTGTATATGTTTGGTATATGTATATGTCATATATATGACATGTTTATATAACATATACACACACACATATATATATATATATTACATCTATCATACATATTCATTTTATATTTTCTCTATCCATTACATCAATATACTCTCCCATAATTATTATTTCAAAGTATATCAAAAATCGGGGTATTACACAATGGTTTACAATAAATGAAAAAGAAAAATGTATTTATGAATTTGAGACGAAGAAAAATATTATACTTTCTCTACAGCAAAATTAATAAAAAAAATTTTCATCAATTTATAATTCACTCTATATTTTATTAAGTTAGTTATTGAATTAAATATCTATTATATTTATATTTAATATAACATATTAAAAATATTTAATAAATATATTTCATACTAAAATAAAAAAATAACTATAAGATATAGTTTATTGGCTAGGAACATATATTATTTCCATTTAGGTTTCGAGTTCGAGTCTTTTAAGTGTTTTTCCTCCTTATATATAATTAATAAAAAAGAAAAAATAACTATTTTTTGAATTTTTTAAAAATAAAAATAATTCTATTAATTTAGAAAAAAAGAATATTTATTAATTGCATTATATATTTTTAAGAATTAATAAAAATTTGTTCAACAATAATGAAACTGACGTATGATCTTACTTAATCATGTTCTTTCAACCTAATTAATATAGAATTAAATATGTTATGATAAATTAAATGATACACACACACACGTCACTACACTTTATTAAAATAGAAAGATTATTGATATTTCTCCTTCCTTAACAGCTCAAGAAATTACGTAGTGAAAGATTATTGCATAAGATTCTTGGATTTTCTCTCTTTGCATGCATGACAAAAACGTGTAAACAATTCTCTTTTTCTCTCTTCTATTATTGTTTGGATCAAGAGAAAATTAAAGAAAGCTACTGCATGCAAAAACATATATAAGAAGGTCTCCATAGCCTTAATTTTACACACACAATTGATAAGAAAAAAACATTAATTATAATGTATCAAATTCCTCCAAGAAACTTAAAAAAAAATGCCTGTTTCTACTAACGCTATCACTTCCATGTCTCTTTCTCATCATTATTTTCCCAAGAGTCAAACAGAAAATAATGGAGAAGATCATCATGAAGAAGCTCAAGATTTTTTGAAGCTAACCCATGAATGCAAAGAGTTGCTTCAATCTCTTCCAAGAGAAAGAGGTTGGAGAACTCCATTTATCTATAAATTTCAAGGGTTTTGGTGCCAACCAAAGGAAATTCAAGCAATTTTGTCATTTCAAAAGCATTTCAAAGCAAAAGAAAGTGATGTAATTTTAGCAACAATTCCAAAATCAGGCACCACTTGGCTTAAAGCTTTGATCTTTACAATCTTGAATAGAAAAAAGTTTCCAACTTTTTCAAATTCTTCTTCTTCTTCCGATCATCCTTTGCTTGTTTCAAATCCTCATGATCTTGTTCCTTTCTTGGAATATAAAGTCTATGCTAATAATCAAGTTCCTGATCTTTCAAAACTGCCTCAGCCTAGACTTTTTGCTACCCATGTTCCATACCCATCTCTGAAACAATCTCTCAGTAAAACAAACTGTAAAATTGTTTATATTTGTAGAAACCCATTTGACACTTTCATCTCTTCTTGGATTTACAGTAACAAACTAAGGCCAGAAAGTGTTCCTTCATTGTCAATTGATGAAGCTTTTAACATGTACAGTAATGGGGTTATTGGGTTTGGCCCATTTTGGGAACATATGTTGGGATATTGGAAAGAAAGTAAAGAAAAACCAGAAACTGTGCTTTTCTTAAAATATGAAGACATGAAAGAAGATATTATAAATCATTTGAAGAAGTTAGCTAAGTTTCTTGATTTTCCATTTACAGTTGAAGAACAGAAAGATGGTGTAGTAGAAGAGATTGTTAAGCTTTGTAGCTTTGAGAAGTTGAAGGATTTAGAAGTAAATAAATCAGGAAAGTCTATTATGAACTGGGAAAATAGACATTTGTTTAGGAAAGGTGAGATTGGTGATTGGGTGAATTACTTGTCTCCTTCCATGGTGGAACAGCTGAAAAAAGTCATGGAGGACAAGTTAGGTGACTCTGGTCTTCACTTCAAGGTGTCTGCCTAAGACGAGCCTTTGTCCTCTTAATAGGCATGTTATATATATACATATTTTTTAAAATTTTATATACCAATGCAGGGGAAATTGAATATGAATTTATTATTCAAGAAAATATGTATCTATCTCGGGTTAAACTGTGTTCGATGCACATATTTACTTTTTTTTTAATATTTATATATAAGAAAAATGAAAATCAATCGTGAGTCTATTATACACAATAATATATATCTGCATATTAGACAATGTTTCTATGTTTATGTTTGATTCTATTCTATTTGTATAATATATGATATAAAATGCAAGTGATTGTGTACGGAATGGAATTAGATTATTCTATAATACTATAGCATAATTAAAAAGTATTCCATAATTAGTATGTTGTGTGGTTTTATTATTAAGTGAAGCATTTCAGTAGCATTAGCATATGACACAATTCTATTATTTTCAATAATTCATTTTTATTTTATTTTCTTCTTTTTTA